>OY856409.1:126227721-127541471 GCA_963693085.1 Alisma plantago-aquatica | reverse complement strand
TATCTTCTTCTTGTTTTATATTTGTTTTTGTTGACCCAGGTGCGACACACTCTTTTATCACTCGAGAAGTGATTGCTAGTTGTTCTTTGCCTATTAGTCGTAGACGTGATAGTCTTTGTTTAGAAACCCCTTTGGTTTGTTCCCCTGAGCTATGGGAGTTGTGTCCTTCATGTGTCCTTTCTTTTTCAAGACATACCATCCAAGTGGACCTCATACCACTTGACATACATGGATTTGATGTGATCCTTGAAATAGACACTTTGGAGAAGTATCGAGTGGTCTTGGAATGTAGTTCCTAAGTGGCAACATTTGTCGATGGCGATGTGAAGTGGGTTTTCCAAGGAGACAGGAAGATTCTTCCAATGTGTTTGGTGTCAACAATGATAGAAAAGTGGTTGGTGAGACAGGGTTGTGATGTGTTCTTGGCACATGTGGTGGATACTGAGGTGAGTAGTCCTAGTATTCATGGGGTGCCAATTGTTTGTGAGTTTGAGGATGTGTTTTGTGATGAGTTCCCATGCATTCCTCCAGTTAGAGAGATTGATTATAAGATCAATCTAGTTCTAGGCACCTGATCGATAGCTCAGACTCCCTACACAATGGCACCGACTTAGATGGCAGAGTTGAAGAAACAGTTGTAGGAGCTACTTGGGAAAGGTTTTATCAGGCTGAGTACATCACCATGGGGTTCTCCAGTGTTGTTTGTGAAGAAGAAATATGGATCTATGAGGTTGTGCATTGACTACTGGTAGTTGAACAAAGTGATGATAAAGAACAAGTATCTATTGTCAAGGATTGATGACCTGTTTGACCAGTTGCGAGGAGTTACAGTATTTTCAAAGATAGACCTAAGATCATGATATCACCACTTGTGGATCAATGCATATGACATACCCAAGTCAGTTTTTAGGAGTCGGTATGGTCATTATGAGCTCGTGGTTATTCCGTTTGGGCTAACCAATGCACCAACATCATTCATGGACTTGATGAATAGAGTGTTCATGCCTTATCTTGATCAGTTTGTAGTTGTGTTCATGGATGATATCTTAATATACTCTAGAGACATCCAACAACATGAACAACATCTGTGTCAGGCATTGACCTTGTTGAGACAACATCAGTTGTATGCTAAGTTCAGCAAGTGTGAGTTTTGACTAAAGGAGGTGTTCTTCCTTGGACACATGATATCTAATGAGGGTGTTTGTGTGGACCCCAAGAAGGTTGCTTCTATTATATAGTGGGAGCAACCAAAGACTCTGATAGAAGTTTACAATTTTCTAGGTCTGGTAGACTACTACATGAGGTTCATCAAGAACTTCAGTGCCATTATATTACCCCTAAAGAAATTGGCAAGGAAAGACGTACCTTTCATCTGGGATGACAAGTGTTAGCGTGCCTTCCATTCATTTAAGGAGAAGTTGACTAGTGTGCCAGTGTTGGTTCTGCCTAAGCAAGAAAGGATACATCATCTTAAGTGATGCATCAAGGAATAGTTTGGGTTGTGTGTTGATGCAGGATAAGATGTGATTTCTTTTGCTTTGCGACAGATTAATAAATACAAGGAGAATTACCCAACCCATTATCGATTTGAAATTATATGTAGTGTTTCACACCTTGAAGATATGGAGACACTACCTTTATGGTGAGAAGTGTCAAATTTTCATGAATCACAAAAACCTAAAGTACATCTTCTCATAGTAGGAATTGAATATGAGACAGCGACGCTATATGGAGTTAATTAAAGACTATGATTGCACTATATATTACCATCCATGAAAGGTAAATGTCATGGCAGATGCATTGAGTAGGAAATCCTTTTCGTCGTCATTGATGGATAAGGCGCAGGTGTGCTCTTTGGTGTGCCATAAGCGAGACATGTTAGTCTCCTTACATATGAATGCATATCTATAGGTATCTATGTTGGCAGGCCTTTTGGCACAACTACAAGTGAAGCCTATGTTGAAGCAACATATTAGAGATGGGCGTGATGATATTGTGATACAACAGATCCGAGTAGAGTTTGGCAGCAAAAAATGTGATGTCTTTCACGAGTCAGAGAAAGGGACATTATGTTACCACGGTAGAGCATTGCTACCTAACATTGATGATCTGAGAAAGATGGTTTTGGAAGAGGCTCACTCTTTGATGTACATTATGCATCCAGGTAGCACTAAGATGTATCATAATCTTAAATATTTGTACTGGTGGCCTGGTTTGAAGCGTGACATGGTTGAGTTTGTTGCAAAGTGTCATGTTTGTTAACAGATCAAGGCAGAACATCTCAATCTTGCAGGATCCTTGCAACCGTTGTTGATACCATAGTGGAAATGGGATCATGTTATGATGTACTTTGTAGTTGGTCTTCCTAGGACAACCAAAGGTCATGATTCCATTTGGGTGATTATTGATAGGTTGACCAAGTCAGCACATTTTCTTCCTATGAAGACCATGTATACATCATAGAAGCTTTCTCAAATATATGTTGATGAGATTGTTCATTTGCATGGTATCCCAACTACTGTTGTGTCAGATAGAGGTCCTTAGTTTACCAGTCACTTTTGGGAGCACTTGCACATAGATATGGGTACGTAGTTGAGGTTCAACACAATGCTTCACCCATAGGTGAACGGACGGTCTAAAAGGACCATATAGACTTTGGAAGATCTATTGAGAGCTTGTGTCTTGTAGTTTTTGGGTAGTTGGGATGTCCACCTCAGTTTGGTATAGTTTGCCTATAATAACAGTTATCATAGGAGCACAAATATGGAACCTTACGAGGCTTTGTATGGGAGACGTTGTAGATCTTCATTGTGTTGGCATGAGACTGGTGAGTATCGACCCCTAGGTCCTGAGCTTGTGCAGCAAACAATAGAGAAGATCAATGTAATTCAATAGCAGTTAAAGGTAGCCTAGAATAGGTAGAAATCATATGTTGATAATCGGCACAATCCCTTAGAGTTCCAAGTAGGATACAAGGTGTATCTCAAGGTCTCTCCTTGGAAAGGTGTTTTGAGGTCTGGGAATAAGGGTAAGTTGTCTCCCATGTTTATGGGACCTTACCCTATAGTGGAACATGTTGGGAAGGTGGCTTATAAGTTGGAGTTGCTACCTGAGTTGCACAAGTTGTATCCAGTGTTCCATGTGTCCATGTTGAGGAAGTTCCATCTAGATACTGGGTTATAGCTACAGTTAATGGAGGTTGAGTTGGAAGAAGATATCTCATATGTTGAAGGGCCCATTTTGATCCTTGATCGAAGAGTGAAGAAGTTGAAGAAGAAGGACATAATGTTGGTGAAGGTTTTGCTACATCATCGTGGTGTTGAGGAAGTCACGTGGGATCTTGAGGAAGAGATGCGTAGGAAGTATCCGTCTCTTTTCACATAGGATTTCGATCTTTGTGTGGAGTTTTCCACTTAGATGATGTTGATTTTCTTGGGGTTTACCTTCTATTTGACCATGATTTGGTTCCAGTTTGGAGTTGGTTTGTGGTGTTCGTGCGGCTGACATAGAGGTCGCTACACCTCTTGGAATTCCAAGTGGTTACTACCCTTGACGATGGGTTGTTGTGACCCTAACAAACCCTAACCCTGGGGTATGGTTGCTACACATGCTCTTTAGTGGTCACAACATAATGTTTCAAGCATGCAAGTCACTACACATGAGTGCCTTTGACCGCTACCCTCAACCTATGGTTGCTACACTTATGGTCTCTACACACACATACACTCATGTAGTATGTAGGTCGCTACACCTATCACCCAATCAATCACAACACTTGGTAGTTGGTATATACATGATGAGGTATGGTTGAATGATTAATAATAATCAATAGCGCTTAACTCTAACACACTCCAAATATGTGGGAGGTGATGAACTAGGTTTTGGTGATTGAATGATAATATTAAACCCTAATTGGCCATATGAAAAACCCTAACCCTAATCTGAAGTGAAGGATATACTTGTTGAGCTTGTTTGATTTAACAAATTGAGATCGTGTTTTCTCTTTCCTACTTGCGTAACCCAAACCTTGCATGTGGAATGAATGTCGTAGCTAGTGAATGCTATGGTGTGCTTGATATTTCACAAGGTGATGATTATGAGCCTTGATGAGGCATATTGAGATCATAATGATGTGATGGGTCTCATGACCTGACATAGGCTTAATGCCTAGTGAGAGGTGATACCCTCCAGTGACGAGATGAGGGATCGAAATCTCCTGGTGATGTCATAATGGTGTTGGCCATGTGTGGCCGTGATCACATGTGATGATGATAGCCTTGACCAAGGCAGTGGTATAGTGATGTGTTGAGATGATGTGATAAGTTTACACCTTATGCATTTTATATCTTTTGGAGTTGTATTATACCCTTATCTTTGTAGAGTTTCTCTATGGTTGATACATTGTAACTTGATTGATGCTAAAAGACACTCAATTGTCTTAACTAATTAAGTGAAATACAAATCATGTAGATGCCATGTGCCATAGATCCATTCCAGTGTCAGAACTTGTTGGTGGTGAAACGAGTCATTCCTACGGGACACTTGGAGTGCGTGTTTTTGAATATGTGGGGATGCAAGTCGAGTATCTCCTTACATCCACAATTGTAGGATGGGTAGGATGACCATGGTCATACCTAGTCCTTAGTTGAGACGACCATGCATGAGCTGCTCTCCTTTTGTGATATGTGATAGGCAACAATATAACTACATCTGATGCCTCATTTTAGAACGGCCATGTGTGAGCCTATTCTCTAGCATCATGCCATGTACCAAGGCGGGCTAGGTGTTAATCAGCTTGACTATATGTCATTATTTACAGTTGATAGTTTTGTCTCTGCGGTGTTTCTCTGGTATTGACCGGGAGGTGTTGGTGAGGTCATGGATTATGGCTCTTCCATTGATCTTGTATAGCACCGATTTTGACTTCGTAGTGGTTGGTTGGATTTGGGTGGTATGACCTAAATCCTCAGGGCAAATAAAAGATATAATACAACCGTGTAGCATTGTTGCTTAGGGTCAAATACGATTCACACTGGATGACCCCTTTTTATTATTTGTTGTACATGTTTTTTAAATTATAATGTGGTAAGAAAAATCAACTATTATACATGTTCTTCATATTCTTTCTTAAAATAAAAGGTGTTCTACTACTCAGTTGTAGATGTTTGAATTGCTTAAATAATGTTAACTGATTTGCACATATTTTTTTTTGGTCCTATGCTTTGCACATATTATTTAGCTGAATTTGCTCATCTTGATCATAATGATATCTATTAGCTTAGCTTATTTTTGCATATAATAGAGGTTGGTATGGAGTTATATCTCTTTTTGGAATGTTTGGTCTCACCCTGTGGGTTTCCACATCTTTTAGGTGCTCGTGCATGACGAGGTGGAGATCGTGCAGCTGAGGAAGAGCAACAAGAGGAGCAGTAGTTGTAGAAGGTTGGAATGTTGCTAGTCTTTTGGTAGTAGAGTCCTATGTGTCGTCCATGTACACTTAGGTCTTTAGGGGTGTTTTGGTGTTCTGTAGATGTTTTTTATCGACATGAGGTTTTGATATGTATGACATGGTTGTATATATATGGCTTGTATATATATATGTATATATATATATATATATATATATATATATATATATATATATATATATATATATATATATATGTATATAACATTTATCTACTAGGTTGATGTCAAGATAGCCAGTGAACAGTGATATGTATTATCTTTTGGCATCATATGTAATACATATGTCACAGTTGTGGACTCAGATGTAATATGTTCCATCTTTTGTGGTTATATGAAATCGGTTTTAATTTACCGTGTTATCTGAATGGTTAGTGATAATTATGTGCTTTGTTTTGAGTAATCTCATTTGTGTGGTGTTGGGCGTCACAACTAGTATTTATCCTTAAGTGTTTCTACTGGATAGGAGGCATCTCCAACTATAAATAGGACCCCTTGGGCTTCATCCCATGGTTAACCAAGCACTATGAAGGTCCCTATATTATAGTTGAGTGCATCCTACAACCTCCTTCCACTCTCTAAGGTTAATCACTTGCTACATCTATTATAGTGAGTAGGAGATTTGTAAGAGATCTAGTCCTACATGTATATCTTGTGAGGCTCTCACTTCCTCCACCTCTCAATCTCTCATTTCTACCATGAAGATGAAGATGAAGATTATCTTTGTTGGCTAAGAGAGGTGAAGAAGAAGAAGGGAAGGAGACCCTTGGTGAAAGCTTCTCCTTGGTGAAGGAGAAAATGAAGGCAGAAGATCCATGAAGAGTGGGTAACTCCTTCAATGCGGAAGACTTGTGTAAGAGTGGGTAAGTCCTTGGTGAAGGTGGAATACTTGTTGCAAAGTGGGTAAGTTCTTGTAGAGGTTGAAGACTCTTGGTCATGGATATGTAAGTCCTTTGGTACGTTGTTGGCTCCCTTCTCTTTAAAGGGAGGGTTGGGTATTATTGGCACAGAAAAGGGAGGTTATATATTGTATGTCGTATAATGGAATATAAGTATGCAATGGTTGCAAAATCCTAGAGCTTGACCTCTCTAGGTAGTGGACTGACTTACTCCTAGTTTGGAGTATGGAACCACTCTACATGGCTTGTTCTTGATCTCATTCAATCTCTCTCTCCCTTGCTATGAATGTTTAGTTGCACTCAAAGTTCATATTTCCCATATTAACTTAGAATTATCTTGAAGGTCTAATGAATTTTTTTAAAGTTCTTTTAGCTCTATTCACCCCCCTCTAGAGCCCATCCAAGATCCAACATGAGAGTGTTTTGATATTGTTTAAATAAATTTATAATAATGTATATTGAGTTACTATGTTTGACATTTATGAACATTTAAAGATTATCCATTCATGACTGAAGTATATGCTATCATATATTTTCTTAACTTCGTCAGTCTAATTCCACCTTAAGTCTATTTAGTTTGATTTTTCTCAAGATAAAAACAACTTAGTTTTCCAAGTTATGTTATTTGTTCCACTAATATGAATGCCAACCTCTAAAGGAAATGAAGAATGAACATTTGTAAATTCTCATGACCTTCCACTTAGGAGGACCCCTAAATGTGTATTTCACAACTTGTCTCCCAAGTCTATAATTAATATAATTAGTCTTTATTTAAGGGTTAAGAGTCATTTTGGCATTCACACTACAACAAAAATACTCATTAGTGTCATTTATTGTAGTGGCTTTTGTAAAAAAAAAATACTATATAAGCAAATTTATGGACCTTTTTTATTTAAATGCCCCTATATGCCCAATACAATAGTGTTGTAAATGGGTAGGGTATGGTGTGGTTATCGTCATATCCATAATCGTAACTATTTAGTTAAGCGGATATGGGTACAATTATATACCCGCTTTGTCAAAAGCTATACCCGCAACATACGCATATCTGTATAACCGTCGGGTATATGGATGGATAATTGGGTATACGGTTATGTTCCACTTGCTATAGTAATATGCCACAAACTTTAAGATATAACAAATTACCACATTTAAATGGATAGGTTATGGAGAAATATCATTCAAAGTAGAGAGGAGAGAGAAGTGGAATGAGAAATGACTTTACGTCTTTTTTAATTTAACGAAATGTACTTTTGTGGCTATAAAGTCGTATTAATGGATTTGTTCATTATACTACTACAAGCTACTTATATTTACTAGATGTGAGTGCTAGGATATGGAGAACTGCATTCTAATATAAATTTTCAGTATTTTAAGGGTACATATACTTGCTAGATATGACTCCTACAATAAGCAACATTACATTTAATGTAAATTATTTAATATGGGTATACTGGGTATGGGTATATACATAACCATAACCTTACCCTCTAAGAAGCGGGTATGTGGATATAAGGGTAACTGGTTACATAGTTATAAAAGTTTATACCCATAACGGGATTAATGGGTATGGGTTTGAGGGTATACGGGTATACATATATCCATTTATAGCCCTACAATACAAGTATTACGAAACGACACCCACTCATATAGGCATTTATAAATAATAATATTGGCAACTCGTAAATGCCAATCTCAGATTTATTTAGTATCTCGCCTTTCTCTCTAGGGAGCAGTTTAATCTTTCCAACAAGCATCTACGTGGCGTGATTGACCGGGAAAACAACTCTCTTATCCTGAGAATTTAGCCCACGCAGCCATATCTCCGATCAGGTAACCCTACGCATCTACGACTCAGCCGCCAGATCCATCTAGGTCACCGCCCTTCCCCATCCTGCTCGCAGTCATGAAATCCAAGTAATCATGCCTCCCCAGCCGTGATGCATACCAGGCATAGGCGTGCCTTTTGTCCCTGCGCACAATCCATGCTATGTTGCTTACGAGTAGCGGTTTGTTTGGGCTACCTCCTGCTGCATTTTCCTTGACACGGTCGTCCAAGATGCAACTCAGTCAGATGCTATGTCAAACCTTGAGGACTAAGTTTGCTTGAATGGGGAAGGTAATTTGTTACAGGTGCTTTGTGAGATCGGGAGCTTGGAATCAAGTTGAGCTGAGCTGACGACGAGGAACTGAAGCCGGAGCTACGGAGTGCGAGATTCTAGCTGAGCAGTTAGCAGAACCGGGTGGAGTTAGCTAAATAAGCTGGGTTGTTAAGAAATATGTTGTAAAGCGACGAGAGGTTTGTTAGATGGTGGGGTCGAGCTGACAATGCTCGTATTAGCCTACGTGGCTGTTAGTGGACCGAGGCTTGATATAAAAGACAAAAGCCGGCCACTGAGAGGACTATCTTGGATTGGTTTTCAAATAATACTCCTCTCGTTGCGATACCCCTCTTCTCTCTTCTTCTACCCTTTCTCGCTTTCACCTTCTTCTTCCTTCTGATTCCTCCATCTCCATCACCTCCTGCTGCTATCCATTACAGGTCGACATCATAGGGAACCCGAACGAGGAGGCTTCACTTCCGAAGCACAGTTACTACATGTGCAGTAACAAATTGGTATCACCAGTGTGAGTCCTATGGCGCCGTCGGGAGATGACGCGTCGCCGGCCTGGGTATCCCGAGCCGAGCTTTGCGAATTGCTGGATTCAATGAACAGGACGGTGGATCGGCGGTGTTCTGAGAATGCGAGCACCACAAAGAAGGTATGTGGTGAGTTGAAGGTGGAGTTCCATGACAAGTTAGATCAGATCTGTTCGCGTCTGGATTAGTTGAGCGCGACGCTGGGGAAGGAGCATGTGGACAGCGACAAAGGTTCCTCGTCTTCGACTGGAGAGCGACGCAGCCCGCGGAATCTTCATCTCAAATTGGAGAAGTATGATGGATCATCAACTCCTGTCGATTGGATCAACCATGCCCGGTACTTCAAATTCTATAGTATCTCATCCGATATGGAAAAACTAGATCTGATTGCATATTATTTGGTTGGGGATTCATTGCAATGGTGGGAGTGGCTCAATGATTCGTCTCCTATATTGTCTTGGTCGACATTTGAGTCTGAACTTCATATACATTTTGGTAATCCGTATGAAGATTCAGCAGGCGAGTTTTCTAAACTGTGTCAGGTAGATTCGGTGCGGAATTATCTGACTAAGTTTGAGAAGTTATCCAATTGTTTGTCGGGTCTGAATGAGGCATTTCGTATTGGGACTTTTGTTAGTGGTTTAAAAGACAAGATTCATTGTCATGTGAAAGGAAATCGACCGAAGAGTATGTCTGAAGCGATTAGTTTAGCCTTAGCCAAAGAGGAGAAATACCTATCATGGAAGTATAAACCGGGGAGTAATAAGAGAGATGATGATTCGTCTGATAAGTTCAATCATGAGTATCGTGACAAGAGAGGGTCGGATTTCGTTAAGTTGGGTCCAAAATGACTTTCTGTGGAGGAGGAGAGTTTTTGCAGACAAAATAGTCTATGTTTCAAGTGTAATGAAAAGTGGACCAAGGATCACAAATGTAAGATTAAAGGAAAATTATATCTGCTTCAGGGAGGAGATTCGGAGGATGAAGAGGATGAAATCGAAGATAAACGTGAAGCTAATGAGGAACGTCATATTTCTCTTCAGGCCGTAACAGGCGAGGATTCACCTCGAACGATGAGAGTTTTTATCTCAATCCTAGGGAAGGAGTTAGTGGTTTTACTGGACTCAGGGAGTACACACAACTTCTTAGACACGAGAATGGTGAAGAAATTTCTGTCATTGATACAGACCGGACAGGAATATATCGTTACAGTGGCAAATGGTGAGAAGATATGATCAAAAGGAAAGTGTCATGGGGTCACGTTTTATATCACAGGTCTTCTAATGGATGAAGATTTCCTAATATTACAACTTGGCAGTTGTGATGCAGTTCTTGGGGTGAGATGGTTGTATCATGTTAGCCCAGTTTGGTGGGATTTCAGAACTCAGATACTGAAGTTTGATTACCTTGGCATGCCAGTAGCAGTACATGGAATTCATAATGAGTCATTAGTTATTAATGCAGCTTGTTTTGCAAAGGAGCTAAGGAGGAGTCGCACCCTTAGGGTGGTACAGCTGATGTCACTCAATTATGAGGAGCAAACACATGGTGATTCCCAACTAACGAGTTTGGAAGAATTACTGACGGAATACGATGACATATTTCAAGAACCATTAGGTCTTCCTCCAAAATGTTATCATGATCATCGTATTCCTCTGTTGGAAGGTAGCCAGCCTGTGTCCAGAAGGCCATATCCATACCCGCATTTTCAGAAAAATGAAATTGAAAGGCAGGTTGAAGAACAGATGAGAGCGTGCTTGATCAGAAATAGTAATAGTCCTTATTCATCTCTCGTGTTACTAGTCAAGAAATTAGATGGTTCTTGGTGTATGTGTGTCAATTACAGAGGATTAAATAGCATAGCAGTGTCAGACAAATTCCCTATTCCTCGAATTGATGAATTGTTGGATGAGTTGCATGGGGAGGTAGTTTTTTCCAAGCTTGATCTGAGAGCTGGCTACCATCAAGTACGTGTAGTGGATGAAGACATTCATAAAATTGCATTTCAAACTCATCAAGGCCATTATGAGTATCTAGTCATGCCCTTTGGGCTCACGAATGTGCCAGCTACCTCTCAATCCTTAATGAATGAGATTTTTAAAACTCATTTATGAAAACTTATATTGGTTTTCTTTGATGATGTACTGGTTTACAGTCAAGATTCTCAATCACATATACACCATTTACAAACTATTTTATAGATTTTACGAACTAACCAGTTATATGTCAAGCGCAGCAAGTGCCGATTTGGAGTTTCTTCTGTGGAGTACTTGGGTCATGTAATCTCTAGTGAGGGAGTGGCGGTTGATCCAAGTAAAATTTCAAGCATTCTGGAGTGGCTCAAGCCTACCACTGTTAAGGCTCTTCGAGGATTTTTAGGCTTAACATGGTACTATAGAAAGTTTGTTAGAGGTTATGGGCAAGTTGCACAGCCTTTGACGACATTGTTGAAAAAGAATAACTTCGGGTGGAGTGAAGAGGCAGATGCAGCTTTTATCTGACTTAAAGAAATTATGACTTCACCTCCAGTTTTAGCTATGCCTAACTTTGGCAGTGCCTTTGTAATCGAATCAGATGCATCTGGAGTGGCTGTGGGAGTTGTGTTAATGCAAGAGGGACAGCCTATTGCCTTCTTGAGTTCAGCGTTGAAAGGTAAACAACTGGGATGGTCAACTTATGAAAAGGAGATCCATGCAATCTTATTAGCAGTGATCAAATGGAGGCACTATCTAATAGGGTCAAAGTTTATCATTCAAACTGATCAAAAAAGCATTAAGCACATGATGGATCAGTCTATACATACACCAACACAACAAAAGTGGTTATCTAAGCTGTCAGGCTATGATTATGTCATTGAGTACAAGCAAGGAGCAGTGAATCCAGTGGTTGATGCCTTGTCTAGAAAAGAAGGGTGGTCTATTGAAGTTGCAAATGTGGAACTAGAATTGTGTGAAATATGTCTTCCGGTTCCACAATGGTTAGATGAAGTGCGTCAGATGAATACTGAAGATCTGATATTAGTAGAATTGATGCATAAATGGATGAAAGGAGAATTGAATCCGCAGAAATTCTAGTGGAAGAATGGTATTTTATTCAAGAAGGGCAAGATTGTTCTGAGCAAAAATTCTGAGATTAGCAAGAAGGCAATCTTCGAGATGCACAATACAGCTACAGGAGGTCACTTGGGGTTTGAGAAGACCTTGAATAAAATAAGAGAAGTTTTCTGGTAGAAAGGTATGAGAGGTTAGCTGAGACAGTATATAAGGGAGTGTACAATTTGTCAAGAGAATAAATATGAAAATTGTCCCCATCCTGGTCTACTGCAACCATTGCCAATACCAGAGCAGGTTTGGTCAGACATAGCCACAGATTTCATTGATGCCTTGCCAACATCCAAAGGATGTTCAACCATATTAGTGGTGGTAGATCGACTCTCTAAAGCTGCACATTTCTTCGCATTAAAACATCCTTATACTACCAGATCATTTTTAGAAGTGTTTATCGATGAGGTGTTTAAGCATCATGGTGTTCCCAAATCCATTGTATTAGATAGAGATACAATCTTTACCAACAGTTTTTGGACAATTTTTTATAAATTGCAGGGCACTCAACTGAGGATGTCTATTGCTTACCATCCTCAGTCGGATGGTCAGAATGAAGTCTTTAATAGAAGCTTGCAATGCTATCTATGATGCTTTTGTGCTAATCAGCCTCATGAATGGGTTCATCATCTACCTTGGGCTGAGTGGTGTTATAATACCACTATACATTCATCTACAAAGGTGTATCCTTATGAAGTGGTATTTGGCAAACCTCCTCCCACATTTCTGTCATATATTCCTAGTCAGTTAAAAGTAGCAGCGGTGGATTCTACTATAAGGGCACGCGATGAAATCATTCAACAACTTTAGGAAAATCTGAGGAAAGCTCAAGAAAAAATGAAACGATTTGCTGACACTAGGAGGACTGATAGGGTTTTTGATGTAGGAGATATGGTCTACCTGAAGTTACCATTTTATAGACAAGGATCAGTTATTCAGAGAAGGAAAACTAAGCTAAGTCCTCTTTATTATGGGCCCTTTGAAGTTCTGGAGAGGATAGGGGATGTGGCTTATAAGCTTAAACTTCCATTGAATGCTCAGGTCCACCCTATTTTTCATGTGTCCTTGCTAAAAAAGAAACTCAGTCAGGGGGTTTCAGGTGGAGTGTAGTTACCAGACATTCAGATATCTAGAATCCCAATTCCTAAAAAGATTCTAGAACGGAGAATGGTCCCAAACCGAAGAAGGCAGCAAGCTGTTACTGAGGTGTTGATCAAGTGGAAATACAAGGACGAAGACGAAGCGACCTGGGAGAATCTATATAAACTCAGGATCAAATATCTAACTTTGGCATTTTTGTTCGAGGAAGGAAGCTGATATACTACGCCAGACCTTGAGGACAAGGTTCTTCGAGGGAGGGGTAAATTGTTACAGTCAGATGCTATGTCAAACCTTGAGGACAAAGTTTGCTTGAATGGGGAAGGTAATTTGTTACAGGTGCTTTGTGAGATCGGGAGCTTGGAATCAAGTTAAGCTAAACTGGCGAGGAGGAACTGAAGTCGGAGCTGCGGAGTGCGAGATTCTAGCTGAGCAGTTAGCAGAACTGGGTGGAGTTAGCTAAATAAGTTGGGTTGTTGAGAAATATGTTGTAAAGCGATGAGAGGTTTGTTAGATGTGGGGTCAAGCTGACAATGCTCGTATTAGCCTACATGGCTGTTAGTGGACCGAGGCTTGATATAAAAGATAAAAGCCGGCCAGTGAGAGGACTATCTTGGATTGGTTTTCAAATAATACTCCTCTCGCTGGGACACCCCTCTTTCCCTCTTCTCTCTTCTTCTATCCCTTTCTCACTTTCACCTTCTTCTTCCTTCTGATTCCTCCATCTCCATCACTTTCTGCTGCTATCCATTACAGGTTGACATCATAGGGAACCCGAATGAGGAGGCTTCACTTCTGAAGCACAGTTACTACCTGCAGAGTAACACTCACGATGAAGGTGCAGTGAGCCTGGAAGTTGTGTCGTTGATGAGGGATCACAATAACTCTGTAAGAGAGGTTAAATCCTACTACCCAGTTTTGGTTGCTATTGTGATTTTTCCTATTGATTTTTACCTTGCATCGGTTCACTTTTTGGTGTCTTAGTTATCCTTTTATCAGTCGAAAGATTGGAGCTTTAATTTTTCTTTTGTAAAATTGTGATGATTGTCTAACATGAATTTCATGATGCCACATCCATGTCCATGTGCAATGGACATTTAAAGGGATCGCTCAAGGTTTGTAGAGATATTTGTAAGGACCCTGACCTCCGTTTAGGGCATATCCCATTTGCTTTGCTTAACCCTGATGCTTAGTTGCCTATTAATCACCTTTAGTGGTGATTAGGGTTTGTTGGTGCTTTGTTGAGAGTTGGAGGTGCTACTTGCAATTAACCCAAGTCTAGGGTTTGTGGGCAAGTGTGTCACCTTGTGAGATGTTCCTCCCTCTCCTTGCTTCCTCTAGTGTTGAGAGGAAGGGTTGGGCTCTTGCTTGAGTTGCCTTGGGGTTGGTTGAGCCTTGGTGGGCCTTGTTGAGCTTTGCCCTTGCCTTTTTGGACCCTGTGTCGGGCAAGTGAGCCCTTGTGTCGACCTAGGTGTGTCGGCCTGTGGTGTGTCGGCCTAGGGAGTGTGTCGGCCATGGTGTGGAGGTGTGTCGCCCATGGACCCTTTGACCCTCTTTGACCTCGTTTGTGTCACCACTAGTGGACACTTGGTGTTTGATGCTTGCATGTGGCAATGGCCTTGGACATGTGTTTAGGGCATGTTATAGGGGTGGCATTGCTCATGGACAAGTGTCCCTAGGTGGGCGACACATTGCCTTATCTTACCTTGGTTTCTCCTCCATCCTCTTCTATATATGTATTTCCTTTCTCTTGCTAAGGATCCCTTTAGTTCCTTAGTCTCCCTCTTCCTTGGTGCACGACACCCTCTTCTTTTGCAATCTTGGTGGCTGATCCTTGCCTTGGAGTCTCCTTCTTCCTCTAGTGGTGGCCGAACCATAGAGTGCCTTGCTCTTCTTCCTTGGTGGTGCTTGGAGCTTGGGACTAGGAGCTTGGAGCTTGCTTAAGGCGGGTTACATAACTCCTAACCCTAACTACATTACCATCTTCTATGTTCTTGTTTGTATGTTGCTAGCTTAGTTTCTTGCTTAGTTGTTCTTGTTGGCCGAACTATGTTCTAGGGTTTCTTGTTGAGCAACACCCCTCTCCCTTCTTGGTCTAGAGAAGTGAGCTTGAACTCTAGAAATATGGGCAATACTCCTCTCTCGTTTAAGTTGAGAGGTGAGCTTGTGTTCTAGTTGCTTGAGCAACACCCTTCTCTCACCATGGATCCGAGAGGTGAGCTTTGTGGTGGTTATGGACCTTTGTTAGGGTTGTTCCTTGCATTTCCCGATTAGTGATAAGGAGTTGTGCAAGACCCCTCTCTCTTAGTTGTTGAGAGGTGAGCCATCTTCTTGATCCATTAGGGTTTTGGTGCCCTTGTGCTTGGGGTTGATGACGACCTTGTGGAGTTGCATCTTAGCCGATATGGCTTGGGGTTGGCATTGCCCGATACCCCTCTTGGCCTAGAGCCTTGGATGTTATGTTGTTGTTGTTGTTGTTGTTGTTGTGTTGGGCGATACACCATGGTCCTTGACCTTTGGTGTGTCGGGCGTCACACTATGCTGATTACCCTACCCGATATGCTTAGCTTTGTTTGGTGGTAGGCATCACACATGGTTGAGTACCCTGACCGGCACGCCTAGCTCGGGTGGTTTCTTAGTGTTGTTACACCTTGAACGATAGGGGGCGTTGTGGGCTAACCTTGTGACGGGCGTCACACCTCAGTCTTTGCCTTGTGTCGGCCGATAGGTCATGGATAGGCTGGTTGAACGTCAGGTTCCTTGCTGACCGTTTGAGTTGCATCCTTGGACGTTACTCCTTGTGAGTGATGATGGTTGATAATCTTAATCTGGGATGGTAACCTTGTGCATAACGCACCGTGTTGCACGTCACGCGTTGCACGACACACATGGGTGCACGATGTGCCAGGTTCTCTGATGCACGACGCGCCGTTGCACGATACATGAGGTGCGCGACACCTAGGGTTGCTCGATACACCCTGAGGTGGTAGTCGTTACCCCCCCTGCTGGTTGCTTGGCCGATATGAGGTTAGAGTACCTTGGACGACAGGGGAGAGTACCCTGCCCGATACTACCTTTGGTGAGGGAAGTGGGCATTTCCAGTGAGGGTCTTGTTCCTTATATGGAAAACTGATATGCTAGATCTTGTTTCATGCGGTCACATTTGGTTATAATGGTAACCCTTGATGTGCTCAATAATAGTGAGGTGTTTGGTATAATAGATCACATCTATGTATCTTGACTTGACTTTACATATGTTTATGATCATCTGGAATGATATGTATAATGCTGAGTAAATGGTAAGCATATAAGATGCTTTGCATGATGATATGACCTATGTCTATGATCACAGGTTGAGGCATGATTGATAAAGCATATAATCATCTATGTTTGATAATATGACCTTTTTGTTAATCCATGATGATTATGCACACTAACCATGCAGGTGATGCATAGCCAGGTAAAGGGCTATGAGGGATATATGTTTGAGTAACACTGCATTGATGGTTACTCTTGATGATGAGATAATAGGCATGATGTGCTTTGGTCTGAGGACCTGAGTTTGGCTAAAGTGTTGGGATTGCTACCCCATGGTGATGATGTAAGCCTTGAGAGGCAGTGGCACTATGTGATGAGAGATTGAGATCCCATGGCAATGTGATGATCCTTGTGATGGATCTATATGATTGGCAAGAGGCTAAGTGGTAACATGTAATGTTGGATCCTTGTGATGGATCAGGATGGTGTTGATGACAGTAAAAGCATGATATTGAGTTTCATGTTGTTTATTCTTGTTCTAGTTGCATGTTATACAACTTGGCTGAATCTTGCAATCCACTTAAAATGTACTAATTAATCACAGTGGAACATATCATGTAGGTTGCCCTGGCCATAGATCCATCATCGTCAAGAGCTGGTGATGGTGAAACGGGTTCTCCTGCAGGTTAACCTAGAGTGCATATTGTTGAATATGCGAGGTTTCTCCTAGCCTAAAATAGAGAGGACATGAGTGTAGCTGCAGTTGCAGACTCGGAATATATATAGAGCATGGTGAACAGGCCCATGGCTTAGGATATGTGATATGGGAGCATGAAAGCATTCATGGCTCAGAGCACGGTGAACAGGCTCGTGGCTCAGATATACTAGCGCTGAGACATGTACCGAGGCGGGCTAGGCAGAGGGTAGCCTGCGGGAGCTGACCCTGTGGCTGAGGCCACTTAAGCATGAGACTGCGGTCCTACTTGTGTTGTACTCGTGCACTGACCACGAGGTGGGAGGTCGTGGAGTCCGGCTCTTCCATTGACCTTGTATGGCACTGGCTTTGGGTTTCGCAACTGAAGGTTGGATTTGAGCGGTACGGCTCACTTCCTCGTGGCATAATAATACGTAATCCAACTGAATAGTAGTTATTGCTTAAGGCAAAACATGGAACATTGGTTGAGGCCTTGCTTGAGTAGATGATCTTGTTATACCTTGCAGTTACTTATATGTTCCTTATGTTATGTGGTAAGATCTTGTAATCCTTATCTTGTCAATCATGTTCCATAAAGAGATATTTGGTATTATGCCTTCTGTACATCTGGTAAGCTTGATGGTATGAATAGCTTTGCTATATAGACTGCTCTTGTTACATCTTTTATCAGTTATCTGCTGCTATTGCTTTAATCCTTCTATAGTTTTATGGTTTCGGCGGGGAGTTATGTTTCTCGCTGGGACTGTGTGTCTCACCCCGCTGGTTTACACCCTTTTTAGGTGTTCGAGCTAGACGTGGTGGTGGTCGCGGAGTTGCGGTTGAGCAGCAAGACAAGCAGTAAAGGCAAGAGATGGATATGCTGCTGTTTTGGTTATTTTGTAGTAGAGTCTTAGAGTCATCCTTGTACTCTCAGGTCCTTAGAGGCGTTTTGACGTTGTTTCATGATGTATAGCTGATGACGTTTTGTATATCCTGCTGCTGGCCGGATGTGGGTCGTTCTGTATGTAATAACTGGTGATGAACTCATGTGATGACAAGACAGCTGATCTCCTAAGTTGTGGACATGTATCCAGTTTGTAAATGTTTATATAACATGAATTCTAGCAGGATGAGGATCTAAATGTAATAGTTTCTCAGTTTATCTTCTTTCTGCAATCGGTTTTAATTAACCCGTGTTTTTGGTAATTAGTGGTTTATGGTGTTTTCCGTACGTTTTCGCATGACACCTCGTTGTCTGTGTGATAGTGGGATGTGTCGCCACAAGTTTGGTATCAGAGCTCTAGGTTCACTGAGTCTACAGGGATTTAGGACTAGGTTGTGTCTGTTCTTGTGAGTTTCCTAGATTTTCTTAAAATCATCTTCTGCCCTCAGCAGAAGAAAAGCCAAGATGTCTGGAAACCATGAAGAACATGCTGCCGAGAACAGCGATGTTGCATCAGTTGATGGAGCTATAGGGCAGGCACATGAAGATCGGGTGTCTGAGGTCCCCCAACCTGACCCAACCATTCTCGAAAACCCTGCCTATCAACAGCTTATGGGGCAGATGATGGCTATGATGAATCTCATAGTAGAAAGATTGTCAGTGCCTCCGCCGAAAGCACAGGCTCCCCATGGTGAAACATCGGGTATTGGGAAGACCTTTGAGCGGCTTTGCCGAGTCGGAGCTTCGGATTATGCTGGGACGGCTGATCCAGCGGATGCAGATCTGTGGCTGACAAGTCTTGAGAAGGCTTTCCGGATCCTCGACATCCCCGAAGTAGACAAAGTCAAGCACGTTGTCTACCTTCTGAAGGGTAGTGTTGGTCACTGGTGGACCATCGAGGAGGAGAAGCGACCTGGTGAAGTGATCAGTTGGGAGGCTTTCCGGCGTGAGTTTGTCAGCAGATACTTTTTGAAGACGTATCTGGATGAGAAAATCAGTCAGTTTGAGAGCCTGCGACAAGGAATGATGAATATCACCGAGTATGAAGCCAAGTTCATGGACCTATTGAGGTTTTGCCCTTACATGGCAGCAACAGATGACGAGCAGATTAGACGTTTTGAGAAGGGTCTGAGTGCTGAGCTGTCAACACCTACCTCTACGTTGGAGAACAGAGAGCAGTTTGTTATGTTTGTGGATTCTGTCTGGAGGATCGAACGGTCAGTAAGGGAGAAAAGAGAATCCATGTCTAAGAAGAGGCCTGCTCAGTTCCAGGGACAGAGGTTTGGTAGCTTCAAGAAGCCAAGGTTTTCAGCACCTTCCATGATGAGAGGTTCCAGCGTACCATCGCAGTGGTCTCTGAGTAAGGGAAGAGGATATGTTGCTTCACCGTCTAAGGCACATAGTACAGCTTCAGTGGCAGTGACAGGGCCATCTAGGCCACAGTTTGAAGATAGGTCATGCCATCGGTGCAGGCAGATCGGGCATTTCAGGTTCAACTGCCCGAGTAGGGATGTTGAAGTGACACAGCAGCTGAGACAGAATCAACAAGGGTCAGATAGACAGCAGCCCAGTAGTAGCAGAGGGTGAGGACGCGGTCAAGCGTCGCAAGCGGGATCGTCTGCTCAAGGAAGTAGAGGACGGGGACAGCAAGCAACAGCTTGATTCTATGCTATGAGTCAGCCGGAGGTGATAGTCAACCCGCGAGTGGTGACAGGTCAGATGGAGTTATTTCATTCCGATATGTCTTCTTCTTGCTTTATATCTGTTCTGGTTGACCTGGGTGCTACACACTCTTTTATCGCCTATAGTATGCTTGAAAACTGTCGTTTACCTGTTGGTTGTAAGAGAGATAGCTTATTGTTAGAAACCCCTCTTGATGGTTCCTCGATGCTTCGAGAGGAGTGTCCCTCTTGTGTCTTATATTTTTCAGGACACAGTATACAAGTGGATCTTATACCACTTGATATGCATGGTTTCGATGTGATCCTTGGGATGGATACCTTAGAGAAGTATAAGGTTGTTTTGGATTGTGGTTCCAAGCAGGCTGTGTTTGACGATGCTGGAAAGAAGTGGATCTTCCAAGGAGATAGGAAGATTCTTCCGACGTATCTGGTATCAGCTATGGTAGCAGAGAAGTTGTTACGACAAGGATGTGAGGCGTTCTTAGCTCACGTTGTGGATATCAAGGCAAAGGGACCTAGCCTTAAGGAGGTGTCAGTTGTCCGAGAGTTTGCGGATGTGTTTCCTGAAGAGTTCCCTGATGTTCCTCCACCCCGGGAGATTGGTTTCGAGATCAATCTGGTTCCAGGAATGCAGCCAGTTGCACAGACACCGTATAGGATGGCTCTAGTGGAGATGGCAGAGCTTAAGAAGCAGTTGCAAGAGTTGTTGGAGAAAGGTTTCATCCGACCAAGTACATCGCCTTGGGGTGCTCCAGTGTTGTTCGTTAAGAAGAAGAACAGATCGATGCAGTTATGTATAAATTACCGGCAGTTGAATAAGGTCACGATCAAGAATAAGTACCCATTGCCGAGGACAGATGATCTGTTTGATCGGTTGTGTGGTGCTACCGTGTTTTCAAAGATCGACCTACGGTATGGATATCATCAGTTGAGGATTAAGGCAGATGACATACCAAAGTCAGCTTTTAGGACGAGGTATGGTCACTTCGAGTTTGTGGTTATGCTGTTTGGGCTAACCAATGCACATGTTGCTTTCATGGATTTGATGAACAGAGTGTTCCGTCCATTTCTAGATCAGTTTGTTGTAGTCTTTATAGATGGCATCTTGATCTATAGTCGGGACAGGCAAGAGAATGAGCGACATCTTCGACTAGCGTTGACTCTTCTTCGCCAACATCATTTGTATGCCAAGTTCAGTAAGTGTGAGTTCTGTTTGGAAGAAATTACCTTCTTCGGTCATGTGATATCTGCTGAAGGAGTTAAAGTGGACCCAAAGAAGGTGGAATCCGTTACAGAATGGGAACAGCCGAAGACACCGACAGAAGTTCATAGTTTCCTGGGTTTAGCAGGATACTAACGGAGGTTTATCAAGGACTTTAGTGTGATTGCGTTGCCGATGACGAAGTTGACTAGAAAGGATGCACCTTTTGTCTGGGATGATCGTTGTCAGCAAGCTTTCCAAAACTTGAAGGAGAAGTTGACTAGTGCTCCAGTGTTAGTCCTACCAGAACCTGGAAAGGGCTATGTTGTTTTCTGCGATGCTTCCAAGAAAGGTTTAGGTTGTGTGTTGATGCAAGAAGATCATGTGGTTTCTTTTGCTTCGTGACAACTTAAGAAACACGAGGAGAACTGTGGCAACACATCCCACTATCACACAGACAGTTAGGTGTTACGCGAAAACGTGCGGAAATCACCATAACCACAGATTGCCAAAAACACGGGTTAATTAAAACTGTTTGCAGAAAGCTGATAAACTGAGAAACTATTACATTCCAGTCCTCATCCTGCGAGGAAACGGGTCATATATATACATATACCAGATCTGATACGTGTCCACAGCTTACAGGAACAACTGTCTATCCATCACATGAGTTCACCACCTGTTCATATACATAAAGGCACATATCCGGCCAACAGCAGGATATACAAAACGTCAACGATCGTACATCGTGAAACAACGTCAAAACACTGCCAAGGACCTGAGAGTACAGGGATGACTCTAGACTCTACTACAAAACATCCAAAACAGCATCATATCCATCGCTTGCCTTCTACTGCTCATCTAGCTGCTCGGCCGCAACACCATGACCACCACCACGTCTAGCTCGACCACCTGAAAACCAGCGGAGTGAGACAATTGAACATTGTCCCAGCGGGAGGCATAACTCCCCGCTAAAACTATCAAAACCTCAGAGATATGTAAAGCAGCTAAAAGTATAACCAGAGCAGTTATAAGATAAGACTATTCATGCTATCAAGCTTACTAAAAGCACTCAGTCATTTATCCAACTATTCCTTATGAAATATGATTAACAAGATAGGATGTAGAAAGCTTACCACATATGAGAAACATATAAGCAACTGCAAGATATGATGGAATTAACTATGCAAACAAGGCCTCAACCAACGTTTCATGTTTGTCTTAAGTAATAAATACAATTTGGCTGAATTATGTATTATTGTGCCCTGAGGAAGTGAACTGTACCGTTCAAATCCAACCTTTGGCTGCGAAGCCCAAGCCGGTGCCATACAAGGTCAAGGGAAGAGCCGGACTCCACGACCTTCTCCGCCTCATGGTCAGTGCATGAGTACAACATAAGCAGGACCGCAGTCTCATGTTGAAGTGGTCTTAGCCACAGGGTCAGCTCCACAGGCTACCCTCTGCCTAGCCCGCCTCGGTACAGGTCTCGACGCTAGTAAAACTGAGCCACGGGCATGTTCACCGTGCTCTGAGCCATGAACGCATTCATGCTCCTTATATCACATATCCTGAGCCATGGGCCTGTTTACCATGCTCTTATCACAACTGGGCTACGGGCCTGAACATGGCACCCTGGAGTCTACAACCGCAGTTGCACTCTTACCTCCTCACTTTAGACTAGGAGCAACCTCGCATATTCAGAAATATGCGCTCTGGGTTAACCTGCAGGAGAACCCGTTTCACCATCACCAGTTCCTGACGATGATGGATCTATGACCAGGGCAAACTACATGATGTTTTCCACTGTGATTATTTAGTATCTTTTAGATGGATTGCAAGATTCAACCAAGTTATATAACATGCAAGATATAACAGAAGGTAAACAACATAAACTCAACATTATGCTTTCACTACAATTCACATCATACTGATCCATCACAAGGATCCACATCACATGTTATCACTTGGCCTCTTGCCAATTGTCCAGATCCATCTCAAGGATCATCACATACCATGGGAATCTCAATCCCTCATAATGTATTACCACTGCCTCTCAAGGCTCGCATCATCATCATGGGACAAACACATCATACATGCAATCTCATCAACCAGAGTAATTATCAGAGTGATGTTACTCATCACATATTTCTCATAGCCTTTTCATGGCTAAGCATCACCTGCATGGTTAGAGTATTCAATAATCATAGTTTCAACATAAGGACTATGCTTACTATCATGAGATGTCATTCAAGATGCTATAATTATCAATTATACATCAACTGGTGATCATGTGCGCAAGACACATTATTAAGCAACTATTTATGTACTTCACCTTGCTTCAACATCATGCTAAATATACAGAACAAGCATTATCATTACCACTACCATTATCACTATCATTATTATTAAGTGAGCAAGGAGTCACCAACGTTATCAAGGACATATACTATTTAGAATGTTTCCATGATACAAGGATCCCTCACAAAAGATGTCAAACCCTTACTAAAAGAGATGCATCGGGCAAGGCTCACCCTCACTAACAACTGTATCGGGCAACCTGCCTTAACCCAAAGCTCATCATCTAACGGCCAACACACGACGCCGCATTGCCACCAAGGCAACCCGCGTGCAGCAGTGCAACGCTGCGTCATAAGAGGGGGTATCGTGCATTAGGGTGTGTCGGGCACTCATCACATATCGGGCAACGGCTAAAGGTCAGTCGTGCAGCTGTGACATGCAGGGTGAAACGTGCGCCTAGGCGTGCAGGTTATCGGGTGAGCAAGGTGTGCCAGGCGAGCAGCTCAAGGGCATGCACCCTATCGGGCGAGCAGGGCTGATGCTGGGCGAGCAGGGCTGATGTCGGGCGAGCAGGGGTAGTTCACTCGCTTCAACATCACAACACGCGTCAAGGGTTATCCGTGTAAGGTCCTACACACTCAGCTAGGAAAGCATCTCTATCGGGTGAGCAACCCTACCGGGCGAGCAGCTCCAAGACGTGCAGCCTGCCGGGCAACTAAGGGTCAGCTCGCGCGCCCCACATAAAACAGAACTCTCAACAACTGCCCAAGGTGAGCATATCGGGCAAGGTGTCTCATAAATCTGCCATGCAAGGGGTCTATGTCAAGAGGGCTGTCGGGCAGCACCTCCCCCTGCCCATATCATCCAAGATATAAGGGTTATCTACTACCTCACACATGAACACCCTAAACCCTAGAGAAGGGTCACCACCAAACCGAGCTCACCCTTCTAGCCCATGGTGAGAAGAGGGTCTTGTTCAAGCAACTAGGACACAAGCTCACCTCAATCGACTAAGAAGGAGGGGTGTTGCTCATGGCACTAGAAGCTCAAACTCACTCTTCTAGACCAAGGGGAGAAAGGAGTGTTGCTCACCTACAAACCCTAGATCGGTGATGAATGCATATTCATCTCTTATTTTCACTTCATTTAGAATAATTAATTAGAACTTTTTTGTTAATTTTAGCTAATTCAAAAATAAATAGCACTTTCATCTTCTTGATATACTTTTCCTGAATTCTTATGATATTTTTCTTAATTTTCAGGAATTATCTAAGTAATTAAATCGAGAAAAGAAGAGATGAAGGTAGGAGGCAATTCAGTTTCCCGCAATGCTGACTTAAATGCATACCTTGCACCAAAATTAGCATAACTCTCACATCCTAAGGCGGAATTTAATGTTCAAATATGATTTGGAAAGGGAATTCAAAGGCCTACAGGAAAATCATATTTTCGGGTGCACTTTAAATTCTCTGGACAAGGAAATTCGCTCGAAACTGCTGCTGCGAGAATCTGCATTAAAGAAAGACAATCAAGAGTTTGTTGACTAGATCTGAAAATTCAAAAGGATGGCTCCCTCTCTTTTTTCCCCTCTTTTTTTTATATAACCTACCCCTCCTTCTCCTATAAAAGGAAGGACACTTCCTCCTCCCAAGGCATCTGGGATTTCTTTGTATTATGATTCTGCAGCAATTAGGCTTGTAATCATTTTCATTTTATGCAATAAAGTAGTTTTAAATTCAAGCAACGTTCTTCCATTCTCATTCTTGTCTCTTCTTCCCGCTTTAGTCTTGATCTGCTTTCATCCGCACTTTATTCTGGAGCAAGGAACAAAGAGTTAAGCCATTTCATCGTCTCTAGCATAAGGATTAATTTCCTGATTTCTGGGCTAGACTATGGCTTCAATTCTTTCTTCCTCCGACTCCCATTTCTCTATGTGTGAGTAGTCTCTTATCGGGGCAAGGGGAATAACCTCTTAGCCATGGTTTTAACGACTTCTTCTTAAATGACTAGATGGTAATCGATTTTAATTGAATAGTCGATCTTTGGATCGCATGTTAATCAGGATGGATGTGACCATGGAAATCCGGATTTAAAACAATAAAATCGATTACATAGACGTTTTGATATGACCGTGGATTCTCGTCTTTTAGGTTGATAAACTAGGAAGCATGAGCACCATGACCAATGGGCTCTTGTGGAGTTTCTCTTTTGTGAGTTTTTAATTTGCAAGCCTTCATCGAATTGTCGTTTAAGATTTAGTTGTTATCACCCAGGCTAAGGTGGTGAAAATCCCTACGAGCCTCGATTTCCATCTATTGTTTTAAACACCGCATCTTCATCTCCTTTAATTCTTAGTCTTTCATTCATTTAGTTTGCTTGTGTTAACAATCTTTTTATTTTTCCCTTGTGCATGTTAATTCTTGTTAAGTGCTTTCCTTCTTGCATTAGTGTAATCATTCAAACCCCCAACTGGAATTTACTTTCTGCTTTAAAAAGAAAAATACCAAAAACAATTAATAAAAGTTCTTCAAATCTTTGGGTTCTATGAACAAACTCTAATTAGTTGTCCTGTGGGATCGACCCTTCTATACTACCCTTAAAACCGGAAGTAAAAAAGGTTTAAACTCTAGGATTAACCATCTTAGTGATTGATATTGCAAAACGACGAGTATCAATTTGGCGCCGTTGCCGGGGACAACGGATTGTTTTCTCGAACCCCCAAAAATCTTTTGAAAAACTTTTTTTATTTTTTTTATGCCTTTCGAGTAACATTCCGGAAGTGCTATTCCTCCTTCTGCCGAGTTTCCATTCCGGCAGTCCGTTTTTTCTGCACACGATTAACTGCTTCATTTGTGCATGCGACGCTCGCTGAACGTCAATTACGCGGTGCAATTTTTTAATCTGGAACCAGAGAAGCTAAGGATGATTTTAATAGATGATGATGACGATGATTATATCATCTTCAATCAAGTAGAACCAACTCCAGTACCTAAACCTCCACCAATCACTTCCATTGTGGATGTTAATCTAGTTGATTCTAATGACCAATCTACTTCATTGGAACCCTTTCTCTATAATGAACCGCCACCCTTAGAAGAAGTCCAATGTGATATAGCTGAGATTCCACACAACCTTGATCAGGAGATGGATAGGTGTTTTAAAGAAATTCAGTATGCCACAAATGAAGAACTTTGTTTAGCTAGGGCCGCAGCTGTATGGGGCCCTGACTATCAATATAAGTCAGAAAATGAGTGGATGGAGGCCTATGTTGATAAATTCATGAATCAAGAATCTTTTAACAAAAAGGTTAAAGACTGGTGGGCTAAAAGAACATCCCAAAAACCTAAGACTCCACCCTTCTCAGTTGTAGGCCCTTATTTGGATGTTTGCAATAATCATCCCATCTTGGTTGAGCCTATTGTGACCAATGTACCATCACCTCCCCAACATGCACTGATGGATTCTTTTGAAAGGCTTCATCATCAAGAGAACTATGACCTCACTCAACCACCTCTTTTTCCACATCTGGTTGAACCTGATGAGGTGATTCTACCACCGCAAGAACCTTACATTACACCGTTATATTGTGAGGTGATCCCTTCTGAGCCCATTGAGTTGGGCACATATCCTATAAAGGAATCAGATCTCCCCTTCAGTATAGTAAAGGATCCACTTGATTCCATAGACATCCATGTTGATGAGATCTTTTATGAAGAAGAGATGGAGAACTCCCCAATAGAGATGGAACAACCTAGATTGATCATTTTTTATAATTATGACGACAATTATGCCATTTGTGAGTCTTCCACACCAAATCCACTGGCTTCCATTTGTGAGTCTTCTATTGACATCAAAGACCAATACACTTATTTTGAGTCTATTTTGGATAATAAGCATCCAACCCCCTTTGACAAAATGATTCCACATGTTCTGTTGCAACCAATTCCCATTCCATGCACAACTGATTTAGAAGAAGAGACACAACCCTTAGGAGAAGTCTACATACCCCCTTCCACTGACTACAAGGAATATGTTCCCAATTTTATCCCTCATGAACCCTTGGGAACTCCTTGCATAGAGTAACTAGAGTTACATGCTATATCAACCATGAATCCCATCTATAACAAGGTTGGTTGCATGAATTTTGAGCAGAGCAAAATTACTTATCATGTTGATTTAAATTTAGTTGTCCCTTTCATATCACCACCAATTCTCTTATATGCAGGTCAATATGACCGAGGGAAACCAGAGCCTGATCCTCCGCCTAACTTTGCAAATCTGGCACTGCATGTGTTACCAGTTGGGTACCCACCAACCTCCCCCAATCCACATCCATCTTCAACACTTCCTTTTCTATTGATGGAAGATATGTGGATCCTATTGGAGGGAATGCGAGGTGAAAGAAAATATGAGCACCCCACTGAGCTTCTACAATTACCCTATCATAGGGTACACTATGAAGCTCCTCAGATAAAGGTTTCAGCCCTCATACACATCCCCTTTAGCTGGATGTTTTTTGAGCTACCAGGGCCACCTGGAAATCCTTGCTCTTCTCTTCCCTCCATCTCGGGTTTCGATTTTGCTTGGGACGAGCAAAAATTTGAGTCCGGGGTGGAGGTGGGTGGTATGTTTCTATTCCACCCCCTTATCTTTTTATTCTTGCATTATTTCTACCTTTTTTTTGGTTCATGGCCATTATCTTGTCGGCCATACTTTTATTTCTTTTGTTACAAAATGGCCTTTATCTATTCGGCCATATTTTTATTTCTTTTATTACAAAATGGCCTTTATCTAGTCGGCCTTGATATGATCATTTGTCAAAATACTCCCCTTAATGATGTAACTTCCTTGCAACTAAAATTTTGAAACTTTCTTGACTAAAAATCCTCCGGTCACTTAAGACCTCAAATAATAATCACTCCTTGGAAAAGATGGCAAGCCATAGAGGACTGATAAGATTCAAGAGTGATGCTTTCTTATCATGTACAACTTGTATAAATTTTCTTGATTTTTCGCATGATTTGGTAATAGTTGAACCAATGCATGGTACTCCTAAAAAAAGTTACACAAGAACAGCCTCTTCTACTCTTCTTCTACCACTTCCAAATCTTTCCATTCGTCAAAAAGAAAAAAAGCCAATAATGCCCAAAAGGCTAAGTTTGGGGTGGCACCCCTTCCCCCTCTTTCGCTTCTTCCATACCCACGCAATTGGGTGTATCACCAAAAATCAAAGAAGAAAAAAATGCAGTCAATGTAACTGCATGTCCACTAAATAAAAAGGTCTCGAGTCGAATAGAGGAGAGACTGTCCTTCTTCCATACCTCTTTCACTCTAATTTTCTACCTAGGGGAAAACTACAAAAACCCCAACTATCCAAACCAGCCATGTTCTTCTGTAAAACTTTAAAAAAAAAATTGGAGTACCAAATGCAAAGGTGAAATGAAAATCTGTTTTATTGCAGGTCTTGAATAAATGCAAGTTTGTGAAGTAGGAAATATAAAAGTCACTTTTTGTGAATTCAGGAAGTCAGGGTCGCTTGGCCATATTTTGGTGGAAGGAATCCAGTGATTGTTAGGAGAGTGAGGATGATAGGTTGAGAGTATGTCTTGAAAGTATTTCTTGATTTTAATATTGCTTGGGACGAGCAAAGTTTAAGTTTGGGGTATTTTGATGAATGCATATTCATCTCTTATTTTCACTTCATTTAGAATAATTAATTAGAACTTTTTTGTTAATTTTAGCTAATTCAAAAATAAATAGCACTTTCATCTTCTTGATATACTTTTCCTGAATTCTTATGATATTTTTCTTAATTTTCAGGAATTATCTAAGTAATTAAATCGAGAAAAGAAGAGATGAAGGTAGGAGGCAATTCAGTTTCCCGCAATGCTGACTTAAATGCATACCTTGCACCAAAATTAGCATAACTCTCACATCCTAAGGCGGAATTT
Organism: Alisma plantago-aquatica; assembly: GCA_963693085.1. NCBI lineage: Eukaryota > Viridiplantae > Streptophyta > Magnoliopsida > Alismatales > Alismataceae > Alisma > Alisma plantago-aquatica. Next base: position 127,512,239 of record OY856409.1, on the reverse strand, counting down.
AATGTTCAAATATGATTTGGAAAGGGAATTCAAAGGCCTACAGGAAAATCATATTTTCGGGTGCACTTTAAATTCTCTGGACAAGGAAATTCGCTCGAAACTGCTGCTGCGAGAATCTGCATTAAAGAAAGACAATCAAGAGTTTGTTGACGAGATCTGAAAATTCAAAAGGATGGCTCCCTCTCTTTTTTCCCCTCTTTTTTTTATATAGCCTACCCCTCCTTCTCCTATAAAAGGAAGGACACTTCCTCCTCCCAAGGCATCTGGGATTTCTTTGTATTATGATTCTGCAGCAATTAGGCTTGTAATCATTTTCATTTTATGCAATAAAGTAGTTTTAAATTCAAGCAACGTTCTTCCATTCTCATTCTTGTCTCTTCTTCCCGCTTTAGTCTTGATCTGCTTTCATCCGCACTTTATTCTGGAGCAAGGAACAAAGAGTTAAGCCATTTCATCGTCTCTAGCATAAGGATTAATTTCCTGATTTCTGGGCTAGACTATGGCTTCAATTCTTTCTTCCTCCGACTCCCATTTCTCTATGTGTGAGTAGTCTCTTATCGGGGCAAGGGGAATAACCTCTTAGCCATGGTTTTAACGACTTCTTCTTAAATGACTAGATGGTAATCGATTTTAATTGAATAGTCGATCTTTGGATCGCATGTTAATCAGGATGGATGTGACCATGGAAATCCGGATTTAGAACAATAAAATCGATTACATAGACGTTTTGATATGACTGTGGATTCTCGTCTTTTAGGTTGATAAACTAGGAAGCATGAGCACCATGACCAATGGGCTCTTGTGGAGTTTCTCTTTTGTGAGTTTTTAATTCGCAAGCCTTCATCGAATTGTCGTTTAAGATTTAGTTGTTATCACCCAGGCTAAGGTGGTGAAAACCCCTACGAGCCTCGATTTCCATCTATTGTTTTAAACACCGCATCTTCATTTCCTTTAATTCTTAGTCTTTCATTCATTTAGTTTTCTTGTGTTAACAATCTTTTTATTTTTCCCTTGTGCATGTTAATTCTTGTTAAGTGCTTTCCTTCTTGCATTAGTGTAATCATTCAAACCCCCAACTGGAATTTACTTTCTGCTTTAAAAAAGAAAAATACCAAAAACAATTAATAAAAGTTCTTCAAATCTTTGGGTTCTAAGAACAATCTCTAATTAGTTGTCATGTGGGATCGACCCTTCTATACTACCCTTAAAACCGGAAGTAAAAAAGGTTTAAACTCTAGGAATAACCATCTTAGTGATTGATATTGCAAAACGACGAGTATCAATCGGCCAACAAGAAAGCTAAACAAGAACCAAGCTACAACATGCATATAAATAAGAACAAAGCAAGAGGTAAAGTAATTAGGGTTAGAAGTTATGCAACCCGCCTTAAGCTCCAAGCTCCAAAGAAGAAGAAGAGCTCCAAGCTTCAAGGGATGTCGACCACCACTAGCTCCTCCAAGGGGTGTATCGGCCGACACAAGCAAGGAAGAAGGGAGTTGTGTCGTGCACAAGATGGAGAGGAATCAAAGGGACCTTAAGCTAAGGAAGGAACCACCTATATAGAAGGAAAGGGAGGAGAAAACAAGGTGGAGCATGGCAAGGTGTCACTCGCCTAGGGACACTTGTCCTAGAGCACAAGCCACCACTCTAGCAAGCCTCATCCACATGTCCAAGATGTGCACCAAGTGTCCATTTAAGCAAGGTCAAGGCTAGTGCAAGCATCATGGGTGACACAACATGTTGCTCCATGGGCGACACACACCATGTTGGTTGACACACTCACCTCTAGGCCGACACACTCCTCTCTTGGGCGACACAAAGCTCAACCAAGCCCAAGCAAGGCACCTCAAGGCCCAAACAAGCTCAACCAAGGCCCAAAGAGCTCAAGCAACAAGCCCAAGCCTTCCTCTCAACCTTAGAGGAAGCAAAGAGAGAGAGGAACACCTCACAAGGTGGAAAACTTGCTCACAAAACCCTAGACTTGGGTTATTTGCAAGTAGCCCCTCCAACTCTCAACAAAGCACAACCAAACCCTAATCACCACTAATGGTGATTAGCAAGCACCAAAGCACCAAGGTTAAGCAAACAGGGTAAACCCTAAAAGAAGGCCAGGGTCCTTACAAGCTAACCCCCTTCAAGGGATTTCGTCCCCAAAATCCGAAGAGAAAAGCGAGGGATACTTCCTCCTCATCTCTTCCTCAAGCTCCCACGTGGCTTCCTCAACGCCACGACGCTGCCAAAGAACCTTCACAAGAACCAGATCCTTCCTTTTCAGCTTCTTGACCCTTTTGTCAAGGATTGCCATAGGACCTTCCTCGTAGGTCACATCTTCATCAAGCTCGACCTCAACTGGCTGTATCACTATTCCTGAATCTGGATGACTTTTCTTCAGCATACCGATATGGAACACTAGATGTAACCTGTGCAATTCTGGAGGCAACTCTATCTCATAAGCTACCTTGCCAACACGTGCTATGACTGGGTAAGGCCCCATATATCTAGGTGCCAACTTACCCTTCCGGCCAAACCTCAACACACCTTTCCATGGTGAGACTTTAAGATATACCTTGTCTCCTATCTGGAACTCCAAAGGTCGTCGGCGATTGTCTGCATAAGACTTCTACCTGTCCTGTGTCACCTTCAACTGTTGATGTATCACCTTGATCTTTTCCGTTGTCTACTGCACTAGCTCAGGACCCGTCAACTAATACTCACCAGACTCGTACCAACATAAAGGAGATCTACACTTCCTCCCATATAAAGCCTCATAAGGAGCCATGTCAATGCTCCGCTGATAACTGTTGTTGTAGGAAAACTCTATCAAGCTAAGATGTACATCCCAGTTGCCTAGAAACTGCAAAACACAAGCTCGAAGGAGATCTTCCAAAGTCTGAATAGTCCTTTCAGACTGTCCATCTGTCTACGGGTGAAAGGTTGTACTGAACCTCAACTGCGTTCCCAACGCTCTGTGCAACTGTTCCCAAAAACGACTCATAAACTGAGGACCTCTGTCAGAAACTATCGTTACTGGCACACCATGCAGACGTACTATCTCATCAACATATACTCGAGCGAGTTTCTTGGCTGTATATGTTGTCTTTACTGGTAGAAAATGGGCAGACTTCGTCAATCTATCCGCAACCATCCAGATGGAATCAAGATTCCTAGCTGTCTTGGGTAGACCAACTACGAAATCCATGGTTATATGATCCCATTTCCACTATGGTATCGGCAAAGGTTGCAACGTACCTACCGGCTTCTGATGTTCAGCCTTCACTTGCTGACAAACTGTACATCTCACCACGAACTCAGCTACATCCTTCTTCAAACTGGGCCACCAATACAAGTCCTTTAGACTATGATACATCTTGGTGACACCTGGATGCATAGCATACATCGATGTGTGTGCTTCCTCGAGCACCAACTTCCTCAGATCATCAGCATCTAGAACCACCATCCTATCACGATAGCAGACTAGTCCATCCTCGGACTCATGAAACCCATCACGCCTTTCGCTACCGAACTCTGATCTGATTAACTGTACTGCATCATCTGTCTGCTGAGCACCCTTGATCTGCTGTCTCAACGTAGGTTTGACTTGCATTTGTGCTAGAAGACCAGATAACAAGGAAACTTCCATTTGCACATTCATCTGTCACAGAGAAACAAACATATCTCGCCTATGGCATACCAGAGAACTCAACCGTGCCTTTGAAGAAAGAGAAGAAGACTTTCTACTAAGCGTGTCAGCTACCACGTTCGCCTTACTAGGATGATACTCGATAGTGCAATCATAATCATTGATCAACTCCATCCATCGATGTTGTCGCATATTCAACTCATGCTGCGAAAAGATGTACTTCAGATTCTTATGATCTGTAAAGATCTGACACACTTCCCCATACAGATAGTGTCTCCAAATCTTTAACGCATGAACCACTGCTGCCAGCTCCAAGTCATGAGTCGGATAGTTCTCCTCATACTTCTTGAGCTGTCGCAAAGCAAAAGAAACCACATGATCTTCCTGCATCAACACACAACCTAAGCCTTTCTTGGAAGCATCACAGAAAACAACATAGCCTTTCCCAGGCTCTGGCAAGATCAACACTGGAGCACTGGTCAGCTTCTCCTTCAGACTCTGGAAAGCTTGCTGACATCGATCATCCCAAACAAAAGGTATATCCTTTCTGGTCAGCTTCGTCATTGGCAACGCGATCGTACTGAAGTCCTTGATAAACCTCCGGTAGTATCCTGCTAAACCCAGAAAACTACGAACTTCTGTTGGCGTCTTCGGTTGCTCCCAATCCGCAACGGATCCCACCTTCTTCGGATCTACTTTGACTCCTTCTGCAGATATCACATGACCCAAGAAAATCACTTCCTCCAACCAGAACTCACACTTACTGAACTTGGCATACAACTGATGTTGACGAAGAAGAGTCAACGCTCGTCGAAGATGTTGCTCATGCTCTAGCCTGTCCCGACTATAGATTAAAATGTCATCTACAAAGACCACAACAAACTGATCTAAAAACGGACGGAACACTCTGTTCATCAGATCCATGAAAGCACCAGGTGCATTGGTTAACCCGAACGGCATAACCACAAACTCGAAATGGCCATACCTCGTCCTGAAAGCTGACTTTGGTATGTAATCCGCCTTTATCCTCAATTGATGATATCCATACCGTAGATCGATCTTCGAAAACACTGTAGCACCACGCAACTGATCAAACAGATCATCAATCCTCGGTAACGGGTACTTATTCTTGATCGTGACTTTGTTCAATTGTCGGTAATCTATACACAACCGCATCGAACCATCCTTCTTTTTAACAAACAACACGGGAGCACCCCAAGGTGACGTACTAAGTTGGATAAAACCTTTCTCCAACAACTCTTGCAACTACTTCTTCAGCTCTGCCATCTCAAACGGAGCCATCCTATACGGTGTCTGTGCAACTGGCTGCGTTCCTGGAACCAGGTTAATCTCGAAGTCAATCTCTCAGGGTGGAGGAACACCAGGAAACTCCTCAGGAAACACGTCTGTAAACTCTCGAACAACTGACACCTCCTCAAGACTAGGACCTTTTGCCTTGGTAACCACAACGGTATCCACAATGTGAGCTAAGAATGCTTCACATCCTTGTCGTAACAACTTATCTGCCACCATAGCTGATACCAGACATGTCAGAAGAATCTTCCTATCTCCCTGGAAGATCTACTTCTCTCCAGCATCATCAAACACAGCCTGCTTGGAACCACAGTCCAAAACCACCTTATACTTCTCTAGGGTATCCATCCCAAGGATAACATCGAAACCGTGCATATCAAGTGGTATAAGATCCACTTGAATGCGGTGTCCCGAGAAAGACAAAACACAAGATGGACACTCTTCTCGGAGCAAAGAGGAACCATCAAGAGGGGTTTCTAACAACAAGTTATCCTTCTTACAACTAACAGGTAAACGACAGTTCTCAAGCATACTATAGGCGATAAAAGAGTGTGTAGAACCCAGGTCAACCAGAACAGATATAAAGCAAGAAGAAGATATATCAGAATGAAATAACTCCATCTGACCTGTCACTACTCGCGGGTTGACTATCGCCTCTGGATGACTCATAGCGTAGAATCGAGTCGTTGCTTGTTGTCCACGACCTCTGCTTCCTTGAGCAGACGATCTAGCTTGAGACGCTTGACCGCGTCCTTGTCCTCTGCTACCGCTAGGCTGCTGTCGTTCCGATCCTTGATGATTCTGCCTCGGCTGATGTGTCACTTCATCATCTCTACTCGGGCATTTGAACCTCAAATGCCCGATCTGACCACACCGATGGCATACTTTATCATCAACCCGTGGCCTAAATGGCCCTGTAACTGTCACAGAAGCTGTACTTTGTGCCTTAGATGGTGAAGAAACATAACCTCTTCCTCTACTCGAAAACCACTGAGACGGTCCACTGAAACCTCTCATCACTGACGGTGCTAAAAACCTGGGCTTCTTGAAGCCACCAAACCTCTGACCTTGAAACTGAGCAAGTCTCTTTTTAGCCATAGACTCTCTCTTCTCCCTAACTGATCGTTCGATCCTCCGAACGGATTCCACAAATGTAGCAAACCTTTCTCGATTCTCCAATGCAGACACAGGGGTGGTCAACTCAGAACTCAGATCCTTCTCGAAACGTCTGATCCGCTCCTCATCTGTCGTTGCCATGTGAGTACAAAACCTCAATAGGTCCATGAACTTGGCCTTGTACTCAGTGATGTTCATCGTTCCTTGTCGCAACCTCTCAAACTGACTGATCTTCTCATCCAGATATGTCTTTGGAAAGTATCTGGTGACGAACTCGCGTCGAAACACTTCCCAACAGATCACCTCACCAGGACGCTTCTCTTCTTCGATGGTCCACCAGTGACCAGCACTGCCTTTCAGAAGGTAGACAGCATGCTTTACCTTGTCTGCTTCGGGGATGTCGAGGATCCAGAAAGCCTTTTCAAGACTTGTCAACCACAGATCTGCATCCGTTGGATCAGCCGTTCCAGCATATTCTGAAGCTCTGACTCGGCGAAGCCGCTCAAAGGTCTTCCCAATACCGGATGCTTCTCCATGGGGAACATGTGCTTGCGGAGGAGGCATTAGTAATCACTCAACCATGAGATTCATCGTAGTCATTATCTGCCCCATAAGCTGTTGGTAAGCAGGATGTTCAAGAATGGCTGGGTTAGGTTGGGGGACCTTAGGCACCCGATCTTCATGTGCCTGTCCAACTGCTCCATCAACTGATGCAGCATCACTGCACTCAGCAGAGTGTTCTTCATGGTTCCCAGACATCTTGACTTTTCTTCCGCTGAGGGCAAAAGATATTGTAAGAAAATCTAGACAACACACAAGAACAGACGACCTAGTCCTAAATCCCTGTAGACTCAACGAACCTAGAGCTCTAATACCAAAACTTGTGGCAACACATCCCACTATCACACATACAGCGAGGTGTTATGCGAAAACGTGCGGAAATCACCATAACCACAGATTGCCAAAAACACGGGTTAATTAAAACCGTTAGCGGAAAGCTGATAAACTGAGAAACTATTACATTCTAGTCCTCATCCTGCAAGGAAACGGGTCATATATATACATATACCAGATCTGATACTTGTCCACAGCTTACAGGAACAGCTGTCTATCCATCACATGAGTTCATCACCTGTTCATATACATAAAGGCCCATATCTGGCCAACAGCAGGATATATAAAACGTCAATGATCATACATCGTGAAACAACGTCAAAACACTGCCAAGGACCTGAGAGTACAGGGATGACTCTAGACTCTACTACAAAACATCCAAAACAGCATCATATCCATCGCTTTCCTTCTACTGCTCGTCTAGCTGCTCGGCCGCAACACCACGACCACCACCACATCTAGCTCGACCACCTGAAAACCAGCGGAGTGAGACAATTGAACATTGTCCCAGCGGGAGGCATAACTCCCCGCCAAAACTATCAAAACCTCAGAGATATGTAAAGCAGCTAAAAGTATAACCAGAGCAGTTATAAGATAAGACTGTTCATGCTATCAAGCTTACCAAAAACACTCAGTCATTTATCCAACTATTCCTTATGAAATATGATTAACAAGATAGGATGTAGAAAGCTTACCACATATGAGAAACATATAAGCAAATGCAAGATATGATGGAATTAACTATGCAAACAAGGCCTCAACCAACGTTTCGTGTTTGTCCTAAGCAATAAATACTATTCGGCTGAATTACGTATTATTGTGCCCTGAGGAAGTGAACACTAACGTTCAAATCCAACCTTTGGCTGCGAAGCCCAAGCCGGTGCCATACAAGGTCAATGGAAGAGCCGGACTCCACGACCTTCTCCGCCTCATGGTCAGTGCATGAGTACAACATAAGCAGGACCGTAGTCTCATGCTGAAGTGGTCTTAGCCACAGGGTCAGCTCCACATGCTACCCTCTGCCTAGCCCGCCTCGGTACAGGTCTCAGCGCTAGTAAAACTGAGCCACGGGCATGTTCACCGTGCTTTGAGCCATGAACGCATTCATGCTCCTTATATCACATATCCTGAGCCATGGGCCTGTTTACCATGCTCTTATCACAACTGGGCTATGGGCCTAAACACCGCACCCTGGAGTCTACAACCGCAGTTGCACTCTTACCTCCTGACTTTAGGCTAGGAGCAACCTCGCATATTCAGAAATATGCGCTCTGGGTTAACCTGTAGGAGAACCTGTTTCACCATCACCAGTTCCTGACGATGATGGATCTATGGCCAGGGCAAACTACATGATGTTTTCCACTGTGATTATTTAGTATCTTTTAGATGGATTGCAAGATTCAACCAAGTTATATAACATGCAAGATATAACAGAAGGTAAACAACATAAACTCAACATTATGCTTTCACTACAATTCACATCATATTGATCCATCACAAGGATCCACATCACATGTTATCACTTGGCCTCTTGCCAATTGTCCAGATTCATCTCAAGGATCATCACATACCATGGGAATCTCAATCCCTCATCATGTATTACCATTGCCTCTCAAGGCTCGCATCATCATCATGGGACAAACACATCATACATGCAATCTCATCAACCAGAGTAATTATCAGAGTGATGTTACTCATCACATATTTCTCATAGCCTTTTCATGGCTAAGCATCACCTGCATGGTTAGAGTATTCAATAATCATAGTTTCAACATAAGGACTATGCTTACTATCATGAGATGTCATTCAAGATGCTATAATTATCAATTATACATCAATTGGTGATCATGTGCGCAAGACACATTATTAAGCAACTATTTATGTACTTCACCTTGCTTCAACATCATGCTAAATATACAGAACAAGCGTTATAATTACCACTACCATTATCACTATCATTATTATTAAGTGAGCAAGGAGTCACCAACGTTATCAAGGACATATACTATTTAGATTGTTTCCATGATACAAGGATCCCTCACAAAAGATGCCAAACCCTCACTAAAAGAGATGCATCGGGCAAGGCTCACCCTCACTAACAACTGTATCGGGCAACCTGCCTTAACCCAAAGCTCATCATCTAACGGCCAACACACGACGCTGCATTGCCACCAAGGCAACCCACGTGCAGCATTGCAACACTGCGTCACAAGAGGGGGCATCGTGCATTAGGGTGTGTCGGGAACTCATCACATATCGGACAACGGCTAAAGGTCAGTCGTGCAGCTGTACCGTGCAGGGTGCAACGTGTGCCTAGGCATGCAGGTTATCGGGTGAGCAAGGTGTGCTAGGCGAGCAGCTCAAGGGCGTGCACCCTACCGGGCGAGCAGGGGTAGTTCACCCGCTTCAACATCACAACGCGCGTCAAGGGTTATCCGTGCAAGGTCCTACACATTCAGCTAGGCAAGCATCTCTATCGGGCGAGCAACCCTACTGGGCGAGCAGCTCCAAGACGTGCAGCCTGCCGGGCAACTAAGGGTTAGCTCGCGCGCCCCACACAAAACAGAACTCTCAACAACTACCCAAGGTGAGCATACCGGGCAAGGTGTCTCATAAACGTGCCGTGCAAGGGATTTATGTCAAGAGGGCTGTCGGGCAGCACCTCCCCATGCCTATATCGTCCAAGATATAAGGGTTATCTACCACCTCACACATGAACACCCTAAACCCTAGAGAAGGGTCACCACCAAACCGAGCTCACCCTTCTAGCCCATGGTGAGAAGAGGGTCTTGTTCAAGCAACTAGGACACAAGCTCACCTCAATCAACTAAGAAGGAGGGGTGTTGCTCATGGCACTAGAGGCTCAAACTCACTCTTCTAGACCGAGGGGAGAAAGGAGTGTTGCTCACCTACAAACCCTAGATCGGCCAACAAGAAAGCTAAACAAGAACCAAGCTACAACATGCATATAAACAAGAACAAAGCAAGAGGTAAAGTAATTAGGGTTAGAAGTTATGCAACCCGCCTTAAGCTCCAAGCTCCAAAGAAGAAGAAGAGCTCCAAGCTTTAAGGGTTGTCGACCACCACTAGCTCCTCCAAGGGGTGTATCGGCCGACACAAGCAAGGAAGAAGGGAGTTGTGTCGTACACAAGATGGAGAGGAACCAAAGGGACCTTAAGCTAAGGAAGGAACCGCCTATATAGAAGGAAAGGGAGGAGAAAACAAGGTGGAGCGTGGCAAGGTGTCACTCGCCTAGGGACACTTGTCCTAGAGCACAAGCCACCACTCTAGCAAGCCTCATCCACATTTCCAAGATGTGCACCAAGTGTCCACTTAAGCAAGGTCAAGGCTAGGGCAAGCATCATGGGCGACACAACATGTTTCTCCATGAGCGACACACACCATGTTGGTCGAACACTCACCTCTAGGCCGACACACTCCTCTCTTGGGCAACACAAAGCTCAACCAAGCCCAAGCAAGGCACCTCAAGGCCCAAACAAGCTCAACCAAGGACCAAAGAGCTCAAGCAACAAGCCCAAGCCTTCCTCTCAACCTTAGAGGAAGAAAAGAGAGAGAGGAACACCTCACAAGGTGGAAAACTTGCTCACAAAACCCTAGACTTGGGTTATTTGCAAGTAGCCCCTCCAACTCTCAACAAAGCACAACCAAACCCTAATCACCACTAATGGTGATTAGCAAGCACCAAAACACCAAGGTTAAGCAAAGAAAACAGGGTAAACCCTAAACAAAGGTCAGGGTCCTTACAAGAACTATCCGACTCATGACTTGGAGTTGGCAGCAGTGGTTCATGCGTTAAAAATTTGGAGACACTATCTTTACAGGGAGGTATGCCAGATCTTTACAGATCATAAGAATCTGAAGTATATCTTTTCACAAAATGAGCTAAACATGTGACAGCACCGATGGATGGAGCTAATCAATGATTATGACTGTACCATCGAGTATCATCCTGGTAAGGCGAATGTGGTAGCTGATGCGCTTAGCCGAAAGTCTTCTTCTCTTTCTACAAAGAAGGCACAATTGAGTTCCTTGATATGCCATAGATGGGATATGTTTGACTCCTTGCGACAGATGAATGTGCAGATGGAAGTTTCCTTGTTAGTTGGACTTTTAGCACATATGCAAGTCAAGCCTACGCTGAGACAGCAGATCAAAGATGCACAACAAATAGATGATATTGTACAGTTGATCAGATCAGAGTTTGGCAGCAAAAAGTGTGATGGGTTCCATGAGTCCAAGGATGGACTAGTTTGCTATCATGATAGGATGGTGGTCCCTGATGCTGATGATCTGAGGAAGCTAGTGCTCGAAGAAGCACACACATCGATGTATGTTATGCATCCAGGAGTCACCAAGATGTATCATAACCTGAAGGACTTGTATTGGTGGCCCGGTTTGAAGAAAGATGTACCCGAGTTTGTGGCTAGATGTGCGGTATGCCAGCAAGTCAAGGCTGAGCATCAGAAGCCAGCAGGTACGTTACAACCCCTACCGATACCACAGTGGAAATGGGATCATATAACCATGGATTTCATAGTTGGTCTGCCCAGGACAACTAGGAATCATGATTCCATTTGGGTAATAGTGGACAGATTGACGAAGTCTGCCCATTTCATACCTATAAAGACAACGTATATAGCTAAGAAGCTCGCTCGGGTATATGTAGATTAGATAGTACGCTTACACGGTGTACCAGCAACGATAATTTCCGATAGAGGTCCTCAGTTCACGAGTCGTTTCTGGGAACAACTGCATAAAGCGTTGGGAACGCAGTTGAGGTTCAGCACCGCCTTCCACCCGCAGATAGATGGACAGTCTGATAGGACTATTCAGACCTTGGAGGATCTCCTTCGAGCTTGTGTTTTGCAATTCTTAGGCAGTTGGGACGTGCATCTCAGTTTGATAGAGTTTGCTTACAACAATAGTTATCAGCGGAGCATTGACATGGCTCCTTATGAGGCCTTATATGGTAGGAAGTGCAGATCTCCGTTATGTTGGTATGAGTCTGGTGAATATCAGCTTTTGGGTCCTGAGTTAGTACAGCAGACAATAGAAAAGATCAAAGTGATACAACAACAGTTGAAAGCAGCACAGGACAGGCAGAAGTCTTATGCAAACAATCGTCGACGACCTTTGGAGTTTCAAGTAGGAGACAAAGTGTACCTTAAAGTCTCGCCATGGAAAGGTGTGTTAAGGTTTGGCCGGAAGGGTAAGCTAGCACCCAGATATATGGGGCCATACCCAGTCATAGCACGTATGGGAAGGGTAGCTTACGAGTTAGAGTTGCTTCCAGAGTTACACAGGTTACACCCAGTGTTCCATGTCAGTATGCTGAAGAAAAGTCATCCGGATACAGGAACAGTGATACAGCCAGTCGAAGTTGAGCTTGATGAAGATGTGACCTACGAGGAAGGTCCTATGATGATCCTTGACAGAAGAGTTAAGAAGTTGAAGAGGAAGGACCTGGTTCTTGTAAAGGTTCTTTGGCATCATTGTGGCTTTGAGGAAGCCACGTGGGAGCTTGAGGAAGAAGTTAGGAGGAAGTATCCCTCGCTTTTCTCTTCAGATTTTGAGGACAAAATCCCTTTGTATAGGGTTATAGCTTGTAAGGACCCTGACCTCCATTTAGGGCATATCCCATTTGCTTTGCTTAACCCTGATGCTTAGTTGCCTGCTAATCACCTTTAGTGGTGATTAGGGTTTGTTGGTGCTTTGTTGAGAGCTGGAGGTGCTACTTGCAATTAACCCAATTCTAGGGTTTGTGGGCAAGTTTGTCACCTTGTGAGGTGTTCCTCCCTCTCCTTGCTTCCTCTAGTGTTGAGAGGAAGGGTTGGGCTCTTGCTTGAGTTGCCTTGGGCTTGGTTGAGCATTGGTGGGCCTTGTTGAGCTTTGCCCTTGCCTTTTTGGACCCTGTGTCGGGCAAGTGAGCCCTTGTGTCGGCCTAGGTGTGTCGGCCATGGTGTGGAAGTGTGTCACCCATGGATCCTTTGACCCTCTTTGACCTCATTTGTGTCACCACTAGTGGACACTTGGTGTTTGATGCTTGCATGTGGCAATGGCCTTAAATATGTGTTTAGGGCATGTTAGAGGGGTGGCATTGCTCATGGACAAGTGTCCCTAGGTGGGCGACACCTTGCCTTGTCTTAACTTGGTTTCTCCTCCATCCTCTTCTATATATGTGTTTCCTTTCTCTTGCTAAGGATCCCTTTAGTTCCTTAGTCTCCCTCTTCTTTGGTGCACGACACCCTCTTCTTTTGCAAGCTTGGTGGTCAATCCTTGCCTTGGAGTCTCCTTCTTCCTCTAGTGGTGGCCGAACCATAGAGTGCCTTGCTCTTCTTCCTTGGTGGTGCTTGGAGCTTGGAACTAGGAGCTTGGAGCTTGCTTAAGGTGGGTTACATAACTCCTAACCCTAACTACATTACCATCGTCTATGTTCTTGTTTGTATGTTGCTAGCTTAGTTTCTTGCTTAGTTGTTCTTATTGGCCGAACTATGTTCTAGGGTTTCTTGTTGAGCAACACCCCTCTCCCTCCTTGGTCTAGAGAAGTGAGCTTGAACTCTATTAATATGGGCAATACTCCTCTCTAGTTTAAGTTGAGAGGTGAGCTTGTATTCTAGTTGCTTGAGCAACACCCTTCTCTCACCATGGATCCGAGAGGTGAGCTTTGTGGTGATTATGGACCTTTGTTAGGGTTGTTCCTTGTGTTGCCTGATTGGTGACAAGGAGTTGTGCAAGACCCCTCTCTCTTAGTTGTTGAGAGGTGAGCCATCTTCTTGATCCATTAGGGTTTTGGTGCCCTTATGCTTGGGGTTGATGACGACCTTGTGGAGTTGCATCTTGGCCAATATGGTTTGGGGTTGGCGTTGCCCGATACCCCTCTTGACCTAGAGCCTTGGATGTTATGTTGTTGTGGCTGTGTTGGGTGATAGACCATGGTCCTTGACCTTTGGTGTGTCGGGCGTCACACTATGTCGATTACCCTTCCCGATATGCTTAGCTTTGTTTGGTGGTAGGCATCACACATGGTTGAGTACCCTGACCGGAACTCCTAGCTCAGGTGGTTGCTTAGTGTTGTTACACCTTGAACGATAGGGGCATTGTGGGCTGACCTTGTGACGGGCGTCACACCTCAGTCTTTGCCTTGTGTAGGTCGATAGGTCATGGATAGGCTGGTTGAACGTTAGGTTCCTTGATGACCGTTTGAGTTGCATCCTTGGACGTTACTCCTTGTGAGTGATGTTGGCCGATACTCTTAATTTTGGATGGTAACCTTGTGCATAACGCACCGTGTTGCACGTCACACATTGCACGACACACATGGGTGCATGATGTGCCTGGTTCTTTGATGCATGACGCGTCGTTGCACGATACATGAGGTGTGCGACACCTAGGGTTGCCCGATACACCCTGAGGTGGTAGTCGTTACCCCCCTGCTGGTTGCTTGGCTGATATGAGGTTAGAGTACCTTGGACGACAGGGGAGAGTACCCTGCCCGATACTACCTTTGGTGAGGGAAGTGGGCATTTCCAGTGAGGGTCTTGTTCCTTATATGGAAAACCGATATGCTAGATCTTGTTTCATGCGGTCACATTTGGTTATAATGGTAACCCTTGATGTGCTCAATAATAGTGAGGTGTTTGGTATAATAGATCACATCTATGTATCTTGACTTGACTTTACATATGTTTATGATCATCTGGAATGATATGTATAATGTTGAGTAAATGGTAAGCATATAAGATGTTTTGCATGATGATATGAACTATGTCTATGATCACAGGTTGAGGCATGATTGATAAAGCATATAATCATCTATGTTTGATAATATGACATTTTTGTTAATCCATGATGATTATGCACACTAACCATGCAGGTGATGCATAGCCAGGTAAAGGGCTATGAGGGATATATGTTTGAGTAACACTGTGTTGATGGTTACTCTTGATAATGAGATAACAGGCATAATGTGCTTTGGTCTGAGGACCTGAGTTTGGATAAAGTGTTGGGATTGCTATCCCATGGTGATGATGTAAGCCTTGAGAGGCAGTGGCACTATGTGATGAGAGATTGAGATCACATGGCAATGTGATGATCCTTGTGATGGATCTATATGATTGGCAAGAGGCTAAGTGGTAACATGTAATGTTGGATCCTTGTGATGGATCACGATGGTGTTGATGATAGTAAAAGCACGATATTGAGTTTCATGTTGTTTATTCTTGTTCTAGTTGCATGTTATACAACTTGGCTGAATCTTGCAATCCACTTAAAATGTACTAACTAATCACAGTGGAACATATCATGTAGGTTGCCCTAGCCATAGATCCATCATCGTCAGGAGCTGGTGATGGTGAAACGGGTTCTCCTGCGGGTTAACCCGGAGCACATATTGTTGAATATGTGAGGTTTCTCCTAGCCTAAAATAGAGAGGACATGAGTGCAAGTGCGGTTGCAGACTCAGAATATATATAGAGCATGGTGAACATGCCCATGGCTCAGGATATGTGATATGGGAGCATGAAAGCATTCATGGCTCAGAGCATGGTGAACAGGCCTGTTGCTCAGATATACTAGCGCTGAGACCTGTACCGAGGTGGGCTAGGCAGAGGGTAGCCTGCAGGAGCTGACCATGTGGCTGAGGCCACTTAAGCATGAGACTGCGGTCCTGCTTGTGTTGTACTCGTGCACTGACCACGAGGTGGGAGGTCGTAGAGTCTGGCTCTTCCATTGACCTTGTATGGCACCGGCTTTGGGCTTCGCAACCGAAGGTTGGATTTGAGCAGTACAGCTCACTTCCTTAGGGAATAATAATACGTAATCCATATGAATAGTATTTATTGCTTAAGGCAAAACACGGAACATTGGTTGAGGCCTTGCTTGAGTAGTTGATCTTGTTATACCTTGCAGTTACTTATACGTTCCTTATGTTATGTGGTAAGATCTTGTAATCCTTATCTTGTCAATCATGTTCCATAAAGAGATATTTGGTATTATGCCTTTCGTACATCTGGTAAGCTTGATGGTATGAATAGCTTTGCTATATAGACTGCTCTTGTTACATCTTTTATCAGTTATATGCCGCTATTGCTTTAATCCTTCTATGGTTTTATGGTTTCGGCAGGGAGTTATGTTTCCGTTGGCACTGTGTATCTCACCCCGCTGGTTTACACCCTTTTTAGGTGTTTGAGCTAGACGTGGTGGTGGTCGCGGAGTTGCGGCCGAGCAGCAAGACGAGCAGTAGAAGGCAAGAGATGGATATGTTGCTGTTTTGGTTGTTTTGTAGTAGAGTCTTAGAGTCATCCATGTACTCTCAGGTCCTTGGAGGTGTTTTGACGTTGTTTCACTATGTATAGTTGATGACGTTTTGTATATCCTGCTGCTGGCCAGATGTGGGCCATTCTGTATGTAATAACAGATGATGAACTCATGTGATGACAAGACAGCTGATCTACTAAGTTGCGGACACGTATCCAGTTTGTAAATGTTTATATAACATGTTTCCTAGCAGGATGAGGATCTAAATGTAATAGTTTCTTAGTTTATCTTCTTTCTACAATCGGTTTTAATTAACCTGTGTTTTTGGTAATTAGTGGTTTATGGTGTTTTCCGCACGTTTTCGCATGACACATCGCTATCTGTGTGATAGTGGGATGTGTCGCCACAATTTTGGGGTTAGCTACTATAATAGGTACGTGCCATCTTGTTTTAATTTTATATGCACAGTGGGTGAGGAAGTATATGTGATCCCCAACTCATCAAAACACACAATGCCCTCAATGATCTTGGCCTGACATGTTGATAATCAAGAAACTAAGGTTCTTGATCAATCTGGGTCAACATTTTCTAAGTTGATTAGTGGTGAGCATATATTAATAAAGACATCAAAGTTAAACCGGACAGGTATGTTCGTTTGATCTAGTTATGTACTCTTTAAAGCTCGGTATAGTTTGCGATCTATAAATTTTAGAAGTTTGATTTTAGGTCCAATCTAGTCTACGGTCGATTAGATTGTGGACCAAACCGATGACCAATTTAGGTATATAGCATGTCTATACCTGTAGTTATATTAAGCAAAAAATATAAATATTTTATATGTACAAACACTAATATACATAAATGATGTTGTTGTTATATTAGTGTCGTCATAAAACACATAAAAGCTTTTATGCGGCCCAAACTATCCAATCCTTCTTTAAAATGTTAGTTTGGTCTGGTGCCACTTTGAAATGCTTCGGTCTATGAACCATAATTTTTTACTAATTCGATCAATGGTCAGCTCCCGTTCTTCAATGGTGTTCATCGATGGAGTTGATGACCAAGAAAAAGGTAGTGTTGGTGGGAAGAAAATGATGTGATTGTGGGTTAGTGTTTCAAGTGGACTTGCAATACATATTTTTTTTCAACAATCCAAGAGTAAATGATGTTTGTAATTGTTGTTATTGTCTTCTACTGACTATTACCTTTCTTTTTTTCTGGAACACACATAATTCTTCTTAATCATATTACATGAACAGTATGCCTTTGTGAATGTTTCACACTATGCAACATCTAAGCGTAGGGCCTATTCGGTATGATGGGAAGATGGGGAAAGAAATAGGAGGGGAAGAGTTAGAAATTGTTTGGTTAGACAAAGTGATGGGGAAGGGAGGGGAATGTAGTTTCATGTGTATATTGAGCCCCTTATCTCCCCACTGCATCAAGTGGGGACAAGTTGAAAGAAAAAGACTTGGTCGGATGTGTTAGAAAACATGAAGAGAAATATGGATTGTGGAAGGAAAACTTAGAGGAAGGTATAGAAATTCATAGAGCAAACTAAATATAAAAAGAAACTAGAATAGTATATGATGAACGACTTGAAAGGAATTTGATAACATTTTAAACCAAAATTGGTAGGAAACTTTAAAAAAAATAAGAATAAAAAAGTGAAGACAAAGTGAAACGTAGAGTGAGTTATATAAATTAATTCAGATGGAATACTCAAAATATAAAAGAAAACTTGAATAAACTTAGTATTCCATTTCGAATTTAACATTAAACATGTCAAAAATACATTCGGTATGAAACATAGAGTTTGGAAATATTAATATTATAAGCATCAAAAAAATTAAGAAGAAGTCAGATAACTAGAGGGAAACATAGAGTGAAATTGGATGTTAGATTTATTTTATATTTTTTTACTTGTGTATTTATGATGCACAAATTTTTTTAAATGGTGTGTGGAAAAGGTAACTTGTTTTTTTAATCTTTTATTTGATATCCTTCTCTTCCTTCCCATACTAACCAAAAATATTAAAATAACTTTCTCCTCCCTCCCGAATTCTTTCTTTACTTCTCCTTTCTTCCCCTCCCCTTAATTTATATGTATTGAATATAGAATTGGTTTGACTCATGTAATATGAAGATATTTTATCTAAATATTTCCTTCCTATTGTAGGATTAAAAAAGATAGGAGGGTGCTTTAGGTATGTTGCTTGACACTGCAAATAGTAGGTAGTTGGGATATAGAGGTGGATGGTGAAGAAAATAGAGAACTTCATCAAAACCATTAGGTAGAATAGTAGCATAGATCCTTTGATCCTCAAATGTTCCATCTTGAAGTTGTTAAGTACCTGGAATTTGGTAGCTGGAAAGGCTCCACAAACTAGACCCACTTTGATGTTTGCATCTATCGTCAAAAATCATCTCCTCAAATATTTTGTAATGTGCAATAAAATGTAGCATAGGAAAGATCATACGTATTTTAGTAGTTTGCAATTAATTCTTGACTTATCATTATTTTTCCACTTACTCAAACATAACGATATTTGGCATTACTCGCATCTTGAATTGACGAGTCATTTGAGTGGTATCAATGTGAACATGCATCCAACGATGGGTATGCATGTGTGATTTGATGGAACATATTTTAGTATGTTGGATGAATAAGTGGAAGTATAACATCTAGTTAATACTGACATTAGAAGGAATATATGATTCTGACATGGTTATTCACATTTCCCTATCCAAGAGCTATGGAGTAAGGAGGATTCATGTGTTTGATCAAGACATGGTTATTCATTGTTAGATCTTAGAAATCCATTCAAAAACTGCTTCATGTAGATGGAAATATTTAGTACGCGCCACAACATATTTGTTTCTTAATGTGAATGATGTGTAGGCTCTCATTGGAGGGTGTTTTATCATTATGGTGTTAAAAGGTATGTATGTATTCAGTTCGAGATGGTGTTAAAAGTTATATATGTATTCATTTCTATGTGAATGTATTATCTATGCTTGGACTTTTGACAACTATTCTTTTAAACTCCAGTTGTCAAATGTATTTGCTCTAAAGCTATTGTCTAATGGTGTCATTGATCAATTTTCTATTCTATTTCAGTGCTTCCCTAGCAATGTTCATCTCTTCTTGAAGATTGCCAAGGTCACTAAACTCAAAGCTTGGGAATCTCAAGCTTTCTTTCAGAAGACACAAATGTGCAACTCATATCACTCTAGGCAATGTAGCATGATTGTTCCAAATCTAAATTCAATGAAGAATAGCCGATATGGATTTATCATTTATAGAGGAATCAATGTGGATATTTCCATGAGGATATACTTCTAGTTGCCTTTTGTTTCCATATAATCAACTATGTTTTGCATAAAAACCAGTTAACATTTATACCTTGCAAACTTTATTAATTGAGTTAATCGTATATGTTATCAAGTTTTGAATAAATTTCAACTCTAATTCATGAATGAATCCAAGGTTGAGGCCATCATCAAAAGAAATGATGAAGTAATTGTTAATTTTGAAAAGGTGGGTTCTATTTATCAATTATGCAAAATATAGTTTTTTTTATGTTGTAACTTGTAAGTGTATTATGTAGGTTCACTTGATTGATCCTTACATTGTCACCTATATAGATGAGTATGCCATTCTTTTGAAAATGAAATTTGATCAACAAAAGCTGAATAAGTTGATTCATGATTTGTTGAGCATTGATCCTGAAAGGGCGGAGGTCTTTATTGCTTTGTCTGTCTTTTGGGAAAAGAAAGATGAATGAAAAGCTTTGTCTTATGCTAAGAAGGTTAATCATTGAATTCTTGTTTCACATTAATAAACCTTCAGTAGTATTACTATTCAATCCTTTCTTGTTGTGGCATCTTCAATTATCAGCAAAGAAAACCATTTATGAGCCAATATTTCCTATTTCTTAGTTTGACAGAGATTAACTTTGAGCTAATATTATATTCCCATCAAAACAAAGTGTACAGATATATGAAAGGTGTATACCAGGGCATATAATGAAGGTGAGGCATTCCCCAATTATTTGAGACTTTGAAGGAACATGTGGGATTTTCCCTTTCCTGGTACATGTATGCATGTAGTTTTTACAGTTTTCTTTATGTGATCATATCTTCAAGGTAACCTTTGTCTATCACAACTCTTACTTGATGTTGCAATCATAGCCTTTAGAACAGTCTAATAAAGTAGGTCTGATCAACATTCATATCAAGGTAAGTTGGATTTTCATGATTTAGTTTTTTTATGTAGCCACCTGCAGTTGACATGATAAACTTATATCTGCTATTATATCAAAGTTCGCTTAGTTTTTTTATATATGTTAGAGCTATCATTGATCGTTGAGCATCATCATCATAGTTTTGAAAGTGAAAATTTCTAAAGTTGTAATTCTAAGTCTGGAGTATGCTAGTAGATCTAGTATATAGTCAATTTTGTGTTGTGCGGTTATTATATGCTTATATTCTTAAGTGAGAACAGTCATAGCATTGTCCACCATAAGGTCAATTGTTACAATTTGCTTTAATCTTTTCATAATTAATCTCCTGGAATGGGACTTTTGATTTCTCATTTGCATCAAATTTTACCTTTGACCAGAAATTGAACGCTCTTATCTTGCTCTATAAAAATTTAAGGGGCTTTACATATTTCCAGAGAAGCAATGAAAGCCATGCCACAATTAGCAAAGTCTCTCAAGTTAGTTGGTGATGTTTATGCTATTAGTTTGGGTGGAAAAGAGAAGGTACCTTACTTCATTTTCAGTAGAGTGACATTCCATATATTTTACACTAAGTCGATTCATTAAAGCATTTACTTCATTTTCACTTTGCTTTAAATCTTTTTTCTATAAGTTTTACTATTAGATAGTATGCCCCACTAGAAAACTCAAGGTTGCTTGGTGTATTGCATACCTTTATAGGATTTACCATCTCAATTTAAGTGATCTTGTCAGATCAGACATGTCAAATTCAAATAATTAACTCTTTACTTTTGTTTGCATTATCCACATATCTCTGTGGGGAAAATTTGCAGTCGGCCAACACTTTGGTATAAAGACTCAAACAGGACATGTTGTCGATCAGCTGAGAGGAGAGTAATACCAAGCCAAGGAACTGATCAGTTTGCCTTTGGCTCCTTCATGGTAGTCACTCTAAGTTGTGACCATATGAGAAGAACATGATTATTGTTGGTGGTGGTGCAAGGGATATCAACATGTCTTGAAGCTGACAAGTGTTATGCATAGATACTAATTAAAAAGAAAAATGGTGTACACATACATTGTATTTATTAAAAGAGGCAAGGTAAAATGTCCTCCCCGTGTAATTTGCATTTGATTGTAAATACAAAAGATTAATATTTTAAAAAATGTGAGTTCAAAGCAATTGACCTTCATTTAATTTTTTTGGCAATGAACTGAGATTGAATGACTAATTGCCATGATAATACAATCATATACAACTAGTATGTCATTAGTGGCTTTTCATTTATATCCATCACAACAATCTCATACAACAACATGATACACAATAGTGGCATTTGTATAAAAGCCAATTGATGGATAGTGGCGTTTTGTAAAAGCCAAATGATGTTTTAGTGGAATTTATTTGGCATTTATTCAAAGCCATTAAAGCCAAACATTTATTGTCAATTACAACTTACGTCACTATCTCTCTAGTGGCATTGGTACTAGAGGCATTTTTTAAATGTCAATAAATGCCACTAAACAAGTTTAGTGACATTTAAAATGCCACTAACGAGTATGTTTGTTGTAGTGTCACTTTTCTACTCATCTAAATTTAGAAAGATTATATAGTCCTTATTTAAAATTAAAATATATTAGTTTGTTAATTTGCATCCTAATCCCTTATTGAAGGTCTAAGTGATCCAATTACACCAAGGCCACCTAGGAATGGGCATTTAGCTTACACATTGTGCCTATAAGCATTTGATGCACTCCTTTCCATCTAAGTCAATGATAAAGGGATTACAACCAGTTCTAATAGAAAAAGGTATAAGGAGGTTAGGGTTAGGCATTATACTTAGGTTTTAGTATCTTACATTGGGTGAATCCTCCAATTATAGCTCAAGCAAAAACTTTAGCGAGAGTGAAGTTGGAGAATGTCACTTTCCTCTAATGGCAATCTTAACTTAGGATTCAAGTGAGGAATATCTAAAATCTTTAGCTAAGAATCTTTAATTGAAATATTGATGTTATTTGCATCTCTTAAGTCTACTCAGCATAAAAAGAAAAAGTTTTCTATGATTGTTGATAACTTGCACAGAGAAAAAGATGATATTGGGCATGTAACGACCCCACCTCCCGATAACCCCCAATTAAGGGAGACCGAGAGGTTGAAGTCGCACCCATAACTTCTGGATCAAAGGTTCGGCAATTAACCAAGAATAATTATCAAATTTTAACCTACTATACTAAAAAACTATAAAATAAAAACCTGCATACCTTTTTGAAAACTTGGATCTCTAATTTCTATCCACTTAAGAATTCTACGTTAACTAATCCTCCTTGTATTTAACTTCATGTATTTCACAATATAACGATTTACTGTTTGTCCTTTTGGCTTGTACCTAAAACGCCGACAAATAAAATGTCGGTCAGCCGAAGCTGGTATGTGGGGGGAAACAATAATCATGTAAATACTTTAACAATGTAATCATTCAATTAATCATTTAACAACCAAGATTACATTTTAGATATAACCCCGTGATCCAAGAGTACCCTATCCTCTATGTTGTCCCCATTAAACCCCTCATGATCCACCTATAAGTGAACCAATTTCTAGGGTTGAGTCACATGGCACTACTCATAAGTAGCCCACTCCTTAACTCATGGCAGGCTAATGAGTCTCATGGCACTACATGTAGGTAGCCCAATTTCTAACTCTTGGTAACCTAGACCTTGCTCTAGGATTACCCCTTTTTTTATTAGCCTTTTCAAAGCAATAGAGGTGGACCCAAATCTAGTCAGTTATATACGCACATTTATAGTGATAATCATAGTCACTTTATAGTTGCATGAAATAAATAAACATCCAACAGTTATTTTCAAGCAACCGATTAAAACTTCGGGAATCGTCGTGAAACTAGAGCGATTATTCATAAGCATAACCACATACCTGATTTGATGAGTCATGCAGATTATTCAACATATACTTCATGTATATACAATCAAGCCAATCAAAAGATCCAAGCAAGTAATTCAATCATCACATAATTCCTGAAAAGAATATGTACTCTATTTATTACACACTTTATCAAGAACCTACTTTATTAACTTGGATTCACTTTCTAGGGTTTCTGTATCCATTTTAGGGTTTCATTTTGCAATTAGGGTTTCCCTTCGTCTTTTACCATATTAAACCCTAATTTTACGCCATTACTCATAAACCCTAATTATCTCGTATATTCTTCAACATTAAGTTTATCTTAACAACATATAACCCTATTTTCAAATTACAGGCACATTAATCATCAATCAAGCTTCTTTTTCATTAAAGCTACTGTTTTTATTCCTTTAATCCATGACAAGATCATTATACATATTTATCATCAATTCATAGTTCATTACGGTCTAAATTACATATGAACTCGATTTGCTATTAATTCCACCTTTTATTCATGAGAAATCCCTAATTACTACTTTTAGGGTATTTATCCACAAATTAGGAACTTTTATGCTTGAAATAGATTAAAACCATCATGCAACAACATATTTTCACATTTTCTAAATTAAGTATGATCTTATCCTTTCTGACCCTAAATTAGGGTTTCGAAAAGCTTAATTATAGATTAAAACCCTAAAACAAGCAACTTTTCACCTAAAACAGATTTGATTCTTATTTCATCATCTAATAGGTTAATAGTGCTTGATTTAACTAGTTAGGAATCATAGAACCGATCTTTAATCACAATTAGGGTTTTAACTTAAGTTTCATGCACTTTATAATCAACTTAATGTACTTTTTCAATCAAGAACGGAATCAACCGTTAACATTATTTTTATTGGATTCCTCTCGTTCTCCTTATCAAAATACATATATTATTTGTATTTATCCAAGCTACGGTTTAAGAGATATGATTTTTGCGATAAAATTACTTACTTTGGCCAACCAGAAGCCGCCACGTGTTCTTTCCATGCATCACGTTGCTGATATAGAAACATAACCGAAAGTCCGTTCTACCCTTGCGTAAGTGACTGGCGATGTATGGCGCGGAGGGGTAAAGTCGTCAAAATGGTTCGATCTTCTTCAACCTCCAACTCAGGGCATGGCCGCCAGCTGCAGCCAAAACGCGGGCGTGCCCCCTTCCTTTCCAGGGTCCATCGACTCCCAGGGAGTACACCCTACTCTCTGAAGCTCCCCCACGCACCTGGGGTCACCCTTAACCTGCGGCCAAAGCAGCCGGTTTGTGCTGGCCGGGCCTGCACCCCTCAGCGGCCCTGCAGCCATGTTGATGCGGCCACACGCGATCTCGGGCGCGAAGCTGACGAAAAACCTCTCCCTGATGTCGTGGGAGTAATCCGCATCAAACAAGGTCGTCCTCTGGTCCCTCATCACTCCATTTATGCGTTGCTTTACATGGTTAGGGTTTCAAACGTAAAGAATCAATAAGGAGGAGAGAGGGGACTGCATGGAATCTCTCTGGACTCGGCCAAGGGCTCTATCCTTTTATATAGAAGGGTAGCCATGCCCCAGTGTGCTTGCCCACGAAGGAACAAAGCCTTTTTCCTATTAGGATTTGTATCCCTTTATTAAGAAACAAATTCTCTCTCTCTATTATCTTTTGATATTCTTGACGACTTAAATATTTAAGAGTATGAAAATCCTCTCTCTTACTCTTCTTAGACTTGCCTTTAAAACCATTAATAATTAAATCCTATTTTCCTTTATTAGAAAATACTTTCCTTTTTGCAAAACCACATAATTCATTAATTATGTATCCCCATTATCCTTTTATTTTGCAATTTTAGTATTTTATCTTTCTTTCCTCCTTATTGGGAATCCTTGGATCCCAAGACACTCCATTATTTTGAAATTACTTTTTAAGGATACTTATTATCCTTCTAGATGCATCTTCATGCATTATTTCACATTATCTTATTTATTTCTCATTAAAATAACTCTTTTTGAGAATTTCTCTTTTATTCTCCCCATTAATATTCCTTTTATCATTAGTAATCCTTGGGATACGAAATTCCTCCAAGGATAATTCAATTGTATTTCTTTTCCCTTATTTTCCACATTTTACCATTATTTTCAATTTCTTCCTTAATAAAGAAATACTTAATTGATCTTTTCTTTTATTATTGCACTCTTTATGCAACTTTGGACTCCTTGGAACCCAAGAGGCATGAAATCCTCTTTGGATGTGCCTTCTAGAGGTTTCCATATTTTCCTTTTCTCAAATATTCACTCATTCACTTACTAATTGAATTTTCTTTGTTATTTGGGCCCAATAGCCAATAAAGCCCCCAAGCAACCAATCAAGGCTATTGTGAATGGAATCCATTTATTCAAAACAAATCTTATCATTATTTGTTCAATTATCCTTAATATGAGAAATTACATTTCTCACCAATTGAACCCAAAAATTGGGGTTATAACATCCTTCCCCTCTTATAGGAATTTTGTCCTCAAAATTCAATCAAACAAAACAAACAATTCAGGATAAGACTCTTCCATGTCTATCACGGCCCCTATGTGGCTTTACCTTACCCATGGCGCTTCCAAAGAACCTTTATCATCACATATTCTTGTCTCTGAGTTCTTTCATCCTGACGTCTATAAACTGCACAGGTGACTCAGGTTATTTCAGCCTCCCTTGGGCTCACTAGGTTCATTGTTTAGCTCATGATCTGGGTACCTCACATAGTGTTCTAAATTGGACACCTAGAACTCATCACATATTACTTTATCCTGAGGGGTAAAGATCAAACTTAACCTTCTCCACCAAACCATGTCAAAAGAACCCATGCATCAGGGACTCAGCTCTCTTAGCTATAACTTAGAGGGGTCGGATTTTCATGTCACATATTCCCACAGTGAACTGCATGTCAGTATACTTTGCATCTGCTCATGACTTTCATCATCTCTAGGCTCCTTTCAGCCATTACATGATCAAAGCGACTTCATCTACACACATTGTGGTCCTTTTCTAACCATCATGTGGTCCTGTCACCAACATCACCTTACTGAAGTGGTGACCGACACAACCTCCCTTACAGAGCTTCTTATAAAACCTGATACTGGCTATGGTGGTCATCTTCACATCTTTCATAGGACAAAATTGTCTCTAACTATCACCCCAAATCGAGAACATATGCCCTCATCAGACCCTTTAGTCTGGATCATACTAACCATAAATAGGGGTGATAAACTATACTAACATTGAGTTCTTCATGTACCTACTTCCACTTTATGGAAGTGAACCTCTAGGTCAAACTCAAGAACTTTTGTACTCACCTCATGGTGTAGTTGAACCATTTCTCTCATATATAGTTCAACCTGATCTGTCCCTTGACAGTACTTTCTTTCTCATGTCATCTAGGTAAGGCGATCTACCATAACCCATATTGCATCTCGACCTTCCTTGATCTAGGGGAGACTTACAACATCCATAGTGATGAAATCCCTTTCTGACTCTTTATCCTTTATATCAATGCACTGGGTTACTGGTGTTCGTTCTTCATCCTCAACTTGCATGGCCATATACCACATGCAACTTTATCTTAGGTATCTAAAGTGTCATTGTCATTTACTATCTTGGTAGTACCACGGTGTATGGTGATCGTCAATCATGATTTCCTGTATGTCATGATTCCTCAAGATCGATTCCTCGGAAACCCTAAACCACTCTCATCGGGGTTTTATTACCTTCCTATGCATCTGAGGCTCTAAACCATTCTTTCCTTGCATCAAGGACTAGACTGGCTAACCAAACAACCATTAACTGGTTTAACAGATCTCATTACATCGGAGTGTTAGCCAAACATATCTTCTTTCCAAACTTAGGGTTAGCCTAACAACCTCTTTTTAGCTTCTAGCCAGACTAGTCAGATATATCTCTACCAGAGCATCCATTACCACTTCACATCCTTTAGGTATTAAGTAACATTGAGGACATACACTTCTATGTATTTCACTTATCGTCTCACCTCAAACTCTATGTCTATCTCCATTAAGAACACTTTGAGCACATCTTCTTGGTGATCAAACTCAATCTTGTATGACTCATATCTCATGATAAAAACATCCTCATATGGTGACTACCTCATTCCTCTTAGTGTTTGCAAGCCATCCATGTATCATTCCCTTTACCAGGGTATGTTATCTTCTCTATCCTCATACCTCATAGTAACGTTCCAACTCACATCATCTTTTATCCTTGGTGTATGGTATGCGTAATGTCCTATCTCTCACCCCATAACTAGAGGAAATAAGCATTTGGCTACAGTCCAAATACAGAGTTTTTCCTGTTCCAAGAGTAGAGATGGTACATACCACCTTGCCAATACACCTTTACATCTAAGTTGCAACGTGCCACATATGTCTCTATATCACAAACATCATGATATCAAAGTTACTACCATGGAAAACTGGTCTCGAACCTACTTGGGTCACCACACAATCCTTGGTCATCTCCTCTAGGTCTATAGGGTGTCGACACTTTTAGGGTCATCCCTCTTCCCTTATGCATCCAGAGAGTGCCTTACTCATCTGCCCTTTGGGTCCCATGAGCTCATGAAGGTGATCAATCTCCTAACTCATGGCCCTCAGACAATGATAGTTGTTACCTCCCGACCCTACGGTCATGTGAAATTAGGGAATTAGGCAACTCCTACTTCCATAGGTCTTATCCCTACCTGACCCTATGATAGACTGAGGATTTTGTTATAGTACATGTCCAACTTAGATCCTTACCCAAGCCTTCATCATCTCTCTTTGTATACATGGGCTGACCTTCATCCTCTCATAGGGGTCATGGTGACCTGCCTACCTTGGTCAGGCCCTTTACCGATTACCTCCATGGTAACACATCCACATGCACTTAGAGATGGATATCTATGGGTCTACAGGTTCATCTCATACCATGTACCTTTCACTTAGCTTCTCAAGATCCTATGAGACCTCTTTAGGATTTATCAAAACCCATAAAACTGGTATACACCCTACCAAAGGGTCCCTCTCCCAGGATGGGAGGAAACCACGACTCTTGACAATAAGGTCACAAACACCCTTAGGGTTTACATCCATATGAGCACGCTTAACCCAACAGCTACTAAGGCACAAGCAGGCCACCTACTATACCATGATAAGTCATACTTGTTCTCTTTCCTCAACACGGGATCAAGATCATACCTTCCCATGTCATCAACTTAGCTGGGAGGGATTCGTCTTAAACTTAAGGGGTATCCCTTTCCTCTCAACATAAGAAGTGCCATGCTTGCTTCTATAGGAACTCAACTCTCATCTTGAGCATTAGGTACACCACTTTCCCTCTTAGGCCTAGGAACCCTAGGTTCACTTGTAGGTGTCCAACTACATGCTCTATCTCTTAACCACAAACCAAGCATGAAAAAGGCATGACATGCACTTCTTATCATCCTTCAATCCGAGCAACACTTAGAGTCAGGTCCTCCATAAGGACAACCAACAAGGTACAAGGCCTCATAACCTATTACTATACCTCTCCAGGGTATACAAAACTTCTTCTTCCTTTCTCAGAAGATAAACACTTATACCATAGGCACATAGGTGCCAAAAGCCTCATCCTCTCTCTAGGGTTTGGTTCTTCTAAAGGACACCAACATATCATCATCCTCCAGGGGTCAAGCATAAGGCAACCACTATCATCTACTTAGGTCGCATCATCCTCAACTCCCTACTTCTCCTCGTATCTCAGAGTCTAGGATTCCAACCTTCTTGCTTGGTTCCTGCTCTCTCTTTCTAGAGCTAACCCTTCAACCAACCTCACCATTAGAGGTCCTTTCTTCGTGAAGAGTCAACCTCGAAAGCATGCCCCTACCTGGATGAAGCCTAAGTTCAACTTATGTTTGCTCAAGATCATCCATAGCCCCTTATGCTTATTACATAATCTATCCATCAAACTCTCCCGGCCAGGGTTTCAACCTATTTCTCACACTACTGATTCATATTGGGTGCCTATAAGCTCATGGGGTTTCCATAGGTTCTTCTTAACCTCAACAATGAAGGAGCTATCCTTCACTCTAACATGCACGACCCTGTTGGTATGTATGCCCTGAGAGCCAATCATGGGATGATTGGTGGGATACATTGAGATTGATTTGATAAACATCAAAGGCAAGCTTCCAATTCTTTCTGGTTCAGTCATATGAGATAGTGATAGAACAGATTGAATGTCTAGAGAATGACAGTACTCAATGACGTATGCCTTCAGGTTCATGACCTGAACGATGAGATCATACGGATGCTAAGAGTTTGTACATTCTTGTTATGTCCCTAGTCGGATGTCATTGTGGAAGGTAGATAGACAGCAATGACACACAAGACTATATTGTGGTGTTGGTTGATGACAGAATCTCATTAGTCATGATATAGAGATATCAAACCAAACACATAGGTACTTGTTAGAGAACAAGTGTACCGGACAGACCCACCGTGAGTTTGACACATGGAACCATAACATGGTAGTCACAGTCAGTACTCACAGTGATGGTGGTGAGTGTGATTCTTAGACCTGAAATCACTGCACTCAACACATGTCGTTGGGCACACTTTGACATCATCAAACACAGTCCTGAAACATGGGTTGTTATAAAGGTGATGATTGGGTGGCTTTGACACATGGGGCTTTTGAGGGGTGAGTGATAGATATGGGATTTGTCCCTCCTGAGGGAGTTTGATATCCATGGCCACTTGATGAGTAGGATTGAGAAAGGCATGCACGCATGTGTGAATCAGTATGTGATACTGATGTCATACATATCTCTTCCAGTCTACTCTGAGATCAAGGAAGTGAATGAACGTTGACAGGATGACTGTTCCATGCCTCGAGTTCATTCGGGATATCAGTGACAAAGGAATTATACATTCGTTGTAACACCATTCACGGATTGTAGGATGAAAGTTGTTCTCCAACTTTCTACTTTCACTTGGGTAGCACTGATGTGTGACTAGGCACCGCTCTTTGCTTGTGAAGTCATAAGTGTTATGGACTTTCACTGCCAACGTGAAATGGACCTGCAGGGTCACACACATAGGATTTAACCTGGAAGAGGAGTTTTGTCCACAAGCAATGTTTAGATTGATTACTAAAGGAGTTTAGTAGTTCAAT
Organism: Alisma plantago-aquatica; assembly: GCA_963693085.1. Lineage (NCBI taxonomy): Eukaryota > Viridiplantae > Streptophyta > Magnoliopsida > Alismatales > Alismataceae > Alisma > Alisma plantago-aquatica. The sequence goes on along the minus strand of OY856409.1, from coordinate 127,481,640 downwards.
TAAACACTCAATCAGTCGATGGCTCAATATCGTATGGTTCAAGGTGTTGGATGCATTGATTGGAGTATCGGATTGATTGAAATCGCAATTGACTGATTTTGCCCAACCTGTGCTCCCAACCGATCGGTTCATGTGATGAACCGGTCGGCTGAGGTTGCTGAACCGGTCGGCTGGAGTGTCCAGGCCGATCGGCTCATGCCCAGGTTGAAATGACCGGTTCAAGGGTTGAACCGATCGGCTCAACTGGTGCAACCGACCAGTTGGGAAAAGTCATGTCGGCAAGAATTTTCCTTTGGTTTCAAATTGCCCAATTCGATTGGGAATATAATTGGTATTCGATACCAATTGGGAAAGAAACAAGGAAAGTCTTTTTGAGCCGGATTAGGACCATGAACCGATCGGTTCAGGGCACCAACCGATCGGTTGGAGTGCCCCAAACGGTCGGCTTAGGTCCAACCAATCGGCTCAATGGCCGAACCGATCGGTTCAGCAGTGAACCGATCAGTTCAGGTTGCGAGATGGTTGCTTTTGGTGGAAAATCCCGAACCCTTCTACTCCTGATTTAGTCCCGCATTGCCCGAGATGGAGAACCCTGTCCCATGACTCTCCTATATATAGGGGGTATTGGGGGCTTCTCAAAGTACAGCTCAGTGCAACCAGTTGCTCTGCAAGTTGTCGTTCTCTCTGGTTTTGGTAACCGTGAGAGAGCCCGAGCAAGTGCTTCCCGCAAAAGGGAGGTGTAGCAAGGGAAGGACAACTGCAGTTGCAACAGGAGGTAGGAGAGTGTGTTGGCGACTAGTACGTCAACAGGAGGGTGCGACTCCTTCCACTTCCTTATGGGACAAGGAGAGTGGAGTTCCAGGTGGTCCGTGTGGACTACTACAGAGGCGGGAGGACACTGCCGCTTAGGAGGACAACTGTCATCCGACAGTCCGGTTCGAGTAGGAGTTGTCAGTCCCGGTGCGACCAGGAGTTGTACAGACACCGTCGAAGTCCAGAGTTGAAGACTGCGCATTGCGCGAGGTATTGTCGCCGAGCAAGCCTCGGGACAAGGTATGATTCCACAAACCATCCTTTCCTATTATATAGACGTTGACGCGTTTCCTCGGTATGGGTTGGGGGAGAAAAAAAATTTATTTCCGCTGCCTTCTCTGTCTCCCCTAAAACCCAACAGACCCTTCCCAGGGTTGGGTCACCAGAGGTACTAGGTCATCCGTCCTCCAAGGCATGTCCATCCAAACACCTGGTCTAACTCATCATACCATCTCTCTCCCTCTAACCTTCACTTAGGGTTAGGGTTAACATCATCCTCAAAGGACGTGTTGGGTCTCTACTTTTATCGGAGGTCTCTACCTCCAAGACTATCTCTCTCTACTCATCCTCCTGATAAGGAGGTCTATCCTCAGGTCTCTCCTGAGGGCATGACAACTCATGTCATACGACCTAAGCATGTATCTATTCTTTAGTTTACGCTTACTCTATTAAGATTATGTCCATGAGATCTTAATTACATGCTTTTCATTAATTTAATGGAGGATTCATTAGACCTTATTAACCTTACCCATACCTCAAGAGGGTGAGGAGAAGAGAGAAAACCCCAATCCTTAAGGTACTTAATAGAATTTGAGTTTGAGAAGGTATGAATAAGATGAGAAAGTCCTAAAGGTATCTTATTTCGAGTCACACCCTAAGACATCGGCCAGGCAGTCACACAATTCGGGAGTCCTCGTATTCCGACTAGTGGTGCGGAGGAAAATATTGCCAACCCCCGGACGTAATCCTTTTCTAGACACCTCAGTCTTTCGGAAAATCCTCTAATAACTCCCTTGGTTTCTACAGAATTTGTAAAATTTAATAATTATTAATGTTTAATTGAGGAACCTATGCTCTGATACCAATTGTAACGACCCCACCTCCCGATAACCCCCAATTAAGGGAGACCGAGAGGTCGAAGCCGCACCCATAACTTCCGGATCAAAGGTTCGATAATTAACCAAGAATAATTATCAAATTTTAACCTACTATACCGAAAAGTTGTAAAATAAAAACTTGCATACCTTTTTTAAAACTTGGATCTCTAACTTCTATCCACTTAAGAATTATACGCTAACTAATCCTCCTTATATTTAACTTCATGTATTTCACAATATGACAATTTATTGTTTGTCCTTTTGGCTTGTACCTAAAATGCTGACAAACAAAATGTCGGTCAGCCGAAGCTGGTATGTGGGGGGAAACAATAATCATGTAAATGCGTTAATAATGTAATCATTCAATTAATCATTTAACAACCAAGATTACATTTTAGATATAACCCCACGATCCAAGAGTACCCTATCCTCTATGTTGTCCCCATTAAACCCCTCATGATCCACCTATAAGTGAACCAATTTCTAGGGTTGAGTCACATGGCACTACTCATAAGTAGCCCACTCCTTAACTCATGGCAGGCTAATGAGTCTCATGGCACTACACGTAGGTAGCCCAATTTCTAACTCTCGGTAACCTAGACCTTGCTCTAGGATTACCCCTTTTTTTCTTAGCCTTTTCAAAGCAATATAGGTGGACCCGGATCTAGTCAGTTATATACGCACATTTATAGTGATAATCATAGTCACTTTATAGTTGCATGAAATAAATAAACATCCAACAGTTATTTTCAAGCAACCGATTAAAACTTCGAGAATCTCCGTGAAACTAGAGCGATTATTCATAAGTGTAACCACAAACCTGATTTGATGAGTCATGCAGATTATTCAACATATACTTCATGTATATACAATCAAGCCAATCAACAGATCCAAGCAAGTAATTCAATCATCACATAATTCATGAAAAGAATATGTACTCTATTTATTACACACTTTATCAAGAACCTACTTTATTAACTTGGATTCACTTTCTAGGGCTTTTGTATCCATTTTAGGGTTCCGTTTTGCAATTAGGGTTTCCCTTCGTCTTTTACCATATTAAACCCTAATTTTACGCCATTACTCATAAACCCTAATTATCTCATATATTCTTCAACATTAAGTTTATCTTAACAACATATAACCCTATTTTCATATTACAGGCACATTAATCATCAATTAAGCTTCTTTCTCATTAAAGCTACTATTTTTATTCCTTTAATCCATGACAAGATCATTATACACATTTATCATCAATTCATAGTTCATTACGGTCTAAATTACATATGAACTCGATTTGCTATTAATTCCACCTTTTATTCATGAGAAATCCCTAATTACTACTTTTAGGGTATTTATCCACAAATTAGGAACTTTTATGCTCAAAATAGATTAAAACCATCATGCAACAACATATTTTCACATTTTCTAAATTAAGTATGATCTTATCCTTTCTGACCCTAAATTAGGGTTTCGAAAAGCTTAATTATAGATTAAAACCCTAAAACAAGCAACTTTTCCCTAAAAAAGATTTGATTCTTGTTTCATCATCTAACAGGTTAATAGCACTTGATTTAACTAGTTAGGAATCATAGAACCGATCTTTAATTACAATTAGGGTTTTAACTTAAGTTTCATGCACTTTATAATCAACTTAATGTACTTTTTCAATTAAGAACGGAATCAACCTTTAACATTATTTTTATTGGATTCCTCTCGTTCTCCTGATCAAAATACATATATTATTTGTATTTATCCAAGCTACAGATTAAGAGATATGATTTTTACGATAAAATCACTTACTTTGGCCAACCAGAAGCCGCCACGTGTTCTTTCCATGCATCACGTTGATGATATAGAAACATAACCGAAAGTCCGTTCTACCCTTGCGTAAGTGACTGGCGATGTATGGCGCGGAGGGGTAAAGTCGTCAAAATGGTTCGATCTTCTTCAACCTCCGACTCAGGGCATGGCCGCCGGATGCAGCCAAAATGCGGGTGTGCCCCCTTCCTTTCCAGGGTCCATCGACTCCCAGGGAGTACACCCTACTCTTCGAAACTCCCCCACGCACCTAGGGTCACCCTTAACCTGCGGCCAAACCAGCCGGTTTGTGCTGGCCGAGCCTGCACCCCTCGGCGGCCCTGCAGCCATGCTGTTGCGGCCACACGCGATCCCGGGCGCGAAGCTGACGGAAAACCTCCCCCTGATGTCGTGGGAGTAAGTCGCATCAAACAAGGTCGTCCTCTGGTCCCTCATCACTCCATTGATGTGTTGCTTTACATGGTTAAGGTTTCAAATGTAAAGAAGCAATAAGGAGGAGAGAGGGGACTGCATGGAATCTCTCTGGACTCAGCCAAGGGCTCTATCCTTTTATATAGAAGGGTATCCATGCCCCAGCGTGCTTGCCCACGAAGGAACAAAGCCTTTTTCCTATTAGGATTTGTATCCCTTTATTAAGAAACAAATTCTCTCTCTCTATTATCTTTTGATATTCTTTACTACTTGAATATTTAAGAGTATGAAAATCCTCTCTCTTACTCTTCTTAGACTTGTCTTTAAAACCATTAATCACGAAATCCTATTTTTCTTTATTAGAAAATACTTTCCTTTTTGCAAAACCACATAATTCATTAATTATGTATCCCCATTATCCTTTTATTTTGCAATTTTAGTATTTTCTCTTTCTTTCCTCCTTATTGGGAATCCTTGGATCCCAAGACACTCCATTATTTTGAAATTACTTTTTAAGGATACTTATTATCCTTCTAGATGCATCTTCATGCATTATTTCACATTATCTTGTTTATTTCTCATTAAAATAACTCTTTTTGAGAATTTCTCTGTATTTCTCTTTTATTCTCCTCATTAATATTCCTTTTATCATTAGTAATCCTTGGGATACGAAATTCCTCCAAGGATAACTCAATTATATTTTTTTCCCTTATTTTCCACATTTTACCATTATTTTCAATTTCTTCCTTAATAAAGAAATACTTAATTGATCTTTTCTTTTCTTATTGCACTCTTTATGCAACTTTGGACTCCTTGGAACCCAAGGAACCCAAGAGGCAAGAAATCCTCTTTGGATGTGCCTTCTAGATGTTTTCGTATTTTCCTTTTCTCAAATATTCACTCATTCACTTACTAATTGAATTTTCTTTGTTATTTGGGCCCAATAGCCAATAAAGCCCCCAAGCAACCAATCAAGGCTATTGTGAATGGAATCCATTTATTCAAAACAAATCTTATCATTATTTGTTCAATTATCTTTCATATGAGAAATTACATTTCTCACCAATTGAACCCAAAAATTGGGGTTATAACAGGGCATGATAATATTTGCTTGCAATATTGTAAGGACCCTGACCTGAGTTTTAGAGTAACTCTATTTGCTTTGGCTTAATCCTTTCTCTAATCTTTTGAAAAGTAATTAGGGCTTTTGGAGAGATTAAGTTTCAAGTTTGATCTTGTTTAGATAATGTTTGTGCTTTTTGTTTCGCCCCCCCCCCCCCCCGGGGAAGAACTATGACGAGGTGACGTACCGCCACACCAACTGAAGAGTCAAGGCGAGAGGAGGGTGTTACCTAGTGTAGCTAGTTTATTTGCAATTTGCCACCTCTAGAGTGTTTCCTCTCTTTAATGACATCATCTAGAGGAAAGATAAATAGGAGGGTGCCTTGTTTTAGCCTTGGTTGAGGAGTATCACCCTAGGTGGTGATTAGGGTTGATGTGAGTGTTGAGTGCCTTGACCAAGTGTGTGGTTGAGTTGTCTCAACCTTGGGTCACAACCAAGGATGGTTTTGGATGGCTTCATAGTTGAGACACCTCCTCCAGGTGTTTGAGTTGCCACCTAAGTAGTCTAGGGTGGTCTTGGGTCGAGATGGTTGACCTAGCATGGGTTATCTCGGCTTAGGGTTTGTGGAGGTGCTTTGCCTTGACCAAGAGAAGATGGTGATATATGGTGAAACCTAGGAGGGTTGTGACTGTGACCATGTGGGAGTCCATGGTGGTTGAGACACTACTTAGAGTGTATCACCATGTCTTACATGTCATTCTTAATTGGTTTCATGTGGTTGCATGTTGGCCTTTTGAGTGGACAAGTGTCCCTTGGGTCCCTTGGGTCCCTTAGTATGTTGACACCTCACCCCTTGCCTTCTCTCTCATCTTTCATCTATATAACCCCTCAACTTCCCATGTTTGCAACCCTTTTCAGCCATTTGTCTTCTTCTTCCTTCTTTGATGATTCTTGGATCTTGGTGGAGCAAGGAGGTTCATCCTTGGGGCTTTGGTGATCAATCTCCTCTTGCATGTGGTGGTGGTGATCCGAGCTCATCTTCCATCCTTAGTAAGTGTTTGTCTTCTAGGTTGATCTCCTACCTTCAGCTTCCTCTCTTTTCTCAGCCCTAGAATGTGTTTCTTCCATGGTGGTCGTTTTGGGAGAGAAAAACCTCATCACAAGGGTCATAGACTATGTCTTGACAAGGTAGACCCAAGTGTGAAGAGGATTTCTCCTCTCTTTCTTCCTTTCTCTTTTAGTTTGGACAAGAGCTTCTTTGCTTCCTTCCTTGGGCTAGCTTTGACCTTGGTGTATTCTCCTTCTTGAGGTGGTCTTGTGGCTGAGTGTGGAGCTTTTGGTGAAGATTCTTCAACCTTTGGATTGTGTTCTTGGAGCTCTTGATCTTGGATTTTGAAGCTCTTGGTGGTGATCATCTTAAGGCGGGTTATATAACACTAAACCTACTCTATTATTACACTTCTTTATACATTTTGTTACTAACTTCTCTCTCTTAAAATCTTCTTCTTCATGCTAGTACATAACGGTAAACCCTAGAGTTTGTTTGGTAGAGTTGTCTTGCTTGGTTTGAAAGCAATCTGAAACCCTATTCTTTTTGTACCCGATTTAGTAGATAATGTGTTTCTTCATGATAACTATAGTTTCACCCTTGGTTACATGTCTGTTTTGGTGACCTAGATGTCAACTCTAGATGTGGTCAGGACACTTTCCTCTTGATGATCGTGACTTAGATAGCCCTTGGTCGAGATACCCCTTTGTGGTTGAGTTTGACCTAGTGATGATAGGTTGAGACATTTGGTGTGTGGTGGCTTAGTTACCATTGGTGTTGGGGCTTTGTTCCTACCTTGCTTGGGTTGAGACACCCTCTAGTGTGTTGGGTCACGACCATGAGGGTCTTAGGTCATGATATATGTTAGTGGTCGAGATAGTTTGGCCAAGATGGTTTGGTCGAGATGGAACTGTAACCCTAGTGTCACGGGCACAACATGATCTAAGGGGTTGGTCACGACATGTTGTGGTCGAGACACTTGAGTGTCACTATCATGATATGGATCATGGTGGGAGGTTGTGGCCTATGTGGTTAAGTGGTCAATATAGGGTCATGGTAGGTGGTTGTGAAGCACATATGAACACTTAATGATATTCACGAACAATACATAGCCATGTATAATGTTGTTTTGAATGTTATCTAATCTATTCTAATGATGTCTCCTAATATTTATATACTCCTAGATGATGAAGGGTGATAATTCTAGGGTGGTTGGTGGACCCTAATCTTATAAACCCTAAATCAGCTATGAGGAGACCCTAACCCTAATAATGAACAATGATCTTGATTTTTTCTCTATCGTGAAAGGATTATGATGTTATGTGGTTATCTCCCTCTTATTTATCAATTTCTAACCATGTAGGTGTAATGATCTTGATAATCATAGCTAGTATAGGATATGGTGATTATGATATCACATAGGTTGAATACGCCCTTGTGAGGCATGTTGAGGCACTTGTGATACCGGCATATTATGAATGGGTCCTATGACCTGGCACTGACTTGTTGCATAATATGAGATGGATTTTCTCAATGACGAGTTGAGGGATTGGTATCCCATTATGTGTGGCCTTGTTGATGATGGTGTCAATGGAAATAATATGGGCATCTTGTGGTGATAGTGTGACAAGATCACACCCTATGTGTTTTATAGCTTGTGGAGTTGTGTTATGCCCTTATTTTTGTAGAACTTGGTCTGGCTTTGTACATAATAACTTGATTGATGTGAAAACTTAATTGTCATGACTAAGAGGCGGCCATGTGTGAGCTGATTTTGTTGTGATATATGGAGCGGTCATGCATGAATCGATTTCCTTGTTAGATATGTATGTCCATGCGTGAGCCACTCCTTTTTGGGACGGCCATGCATGAGTCGATTCCCTTATCATGTATGAATGGCCATGCGTGAGCCGATCCATCTGTTGACTATTGTAAGAAGTGGGATCCCAAAGGGGATCCACTCCCTACTAAATTTTGAAGAATAGAACCTCCAGTCTAAACACACCAAAAGATATGTTGGAGTGGGTGTAAAATTTTCAAATCTTATTAATGGTATTCAAAACAGACAAAGTATAGTAGCGGAATAAAATGTCAACTATATTGAATTCTTCACAAAAGATTACAGGAGTACATAATAATATCCCACATAGGGTTTATATGTAAGATACAACATATGGATCTAAGTAGAGGGAAATCTAAACCATATCAAATTGTCTCCAAGATTCAACTCCTTAAGATAAGTCCATAAATTCATGCCATGTCCTCCATATCCTTCACCTAGGGTTGGAAGCATACCCCCAACATGAAGAGAAAATAGAAGACATCAACAAAGGATGGTATGTGCATACTAAAAAGGAAATTGAGCAATATGTGGAAAAAGGGACAACAAATATAATGGCTTCCCATGAAAGAGAAAAGAACTACCCAATCAGGCATAAAAGAAAGAACAACAACAAAAGAGATACTTGACATAACCAAACAAATAATATTCTGCCATACTAGCACATATAAAGAATTAGGGCACACAACTCATATCTTCATCATCAACCTGCATGCATGTGAGATAAGCATAGCTCTAGAACAATATAAAGTCAAAGACAACCAAGTCTCACAAACTTGAAACCTAATAGAGAATGGCGTACTGTCAAACTCCCAAATATATATAAAGTGGGCCAAACCTCATATTGAAACTCAGGTATGGGGCCACCTCCATCCCAAAAATAATAGAAGCATACTGCCCCAAGAAGGAAATACACATCTTCCCAAAAACCAATGAAATTACACTACTCTAGTGCTACTAAATCACATAGCATGTTTAATGTAGAGGCAAGTAGAAAGTATAGTCAGATTTTATAAAGTTGTCACCACAAAAGTGACCATCATGAACATCCACCTCAAAGTGGGCACATATCAACAAATTGAGTTCCATCATGAACAACGCATAAGAAAAAACCAAAAGAATGTCCAAAGATCAATAACAAATAAAAGGTACTTCACATGAATCATATTTTCCAAAAGAACAAGATATGGTGTAGGTTAATGTCTATAAGACCAAGCAAAAGAAGAAACATACAGTAATTGCTCAAAGAAAAATAGGAGATGCAAACATACCTTGCTCAAGAATCTAAACAGTCCAAAGCCAGTCCTAAATCCAATCCTAGGTCTCCAAAACACCTATTATGTATATATGTAGAATTAGGGTTAGGTTTTCATTAATTGTTAAAAAACCTAAAAATCACCTTTTTAATATTAGTGAATTAGTTCATCAAAACCATGCCATATTTTAGATTTTTTTCTGAGTTCAAAACATATTTTATTATATTTTTGTGACTTAAATATTATTAGTTACAAATTTTGCAAGTTATTATCTATGTAGATTAATCTATTGAAAAGGATCCTTCATAAAACATTGGATTTAGGCTATAAAACTAGTACCATTATATAGATCTTATTTTTCTGAATTTATTGGCTATTTATTTGTATTTTTCTTATCAGTAAATAATTTAATATGAATTTTGCAAAATCTGGCAAATCGAAAAATTCCACATGGCATAAAACTTGAGAAAGAGGAAGGGGGGAGAGAGAGCACGGTCTGAGTTGGCCCAATCATGGCTGGCCAACTCAGCCGACCACTCATCCAAGTCAGCTGGAAATATGCGCTTAAGAAAAGGATGCAAGAGGGGCTAAATCATGGTTTTACCCCCGATAGAAAAACAAAACACCCGATGAAAATGAGGGGTAGATCGGGAGATCAACGAGGGGTCATCTTCCTCCCTTGATGAGCCATAGCAAAACACGACTGCTGGTTATGGAAGATGATTCTCCAAAATTAAATCTTCACCCCGTTGTTCTTTTCCCTGAATGGACAACTCCACTGAGTTCTGGGTAACAAGCCAAAGCCAACAAGCTCAAAGATGAAGGTAAAATCCATCCAGAGCTAGCGAAGCCCTAGGCCAAGATGCCACAAAGACCAACGTTCAGAAATTGTTAGCTATGTAATGAAAACATACCTGGTCATCGTGTTCGTTAGGCCAAGTCGAAGGCATTGCTTATCAAAATGTAGAGAATCATCGACTGGAAGAAGGTATTGCTCTAACATAGTAAAAAGGCAGAGAAAGGGGGATATTTGTCTTACCTTGAATTGGAAGGCACGGAGATGCATAAAGATTTGCAAGGTGTCTCTAAAGAGATTCTAGTGTTTTAAAGTGAGTTTGAAGGCCCCGATCTCAACATTGATATCAAGGAGGCTACCATAGGTAACTAGAGTAGGGGGGGACATCCTTCGTTGTGGTAAGGGTCGAACCAATGCCGAAAATGAGTACTAGGGAACACGAACAAGCTCAAAGATTGGTTTTCTCAAGGTCTGATGGTCTGATACTGAGAGAAGAGGGGAAGGCGGAAGAAAATAGGGGACACACAGGGGAAAGCAGAAATCAGTTGTGGAATTGGTGATTGTGTCGCGAGCCCTAGCTTTTATAGGGTCGGTTGATCCGGAAAAAGATGAGGAAGGCAAGGGAAAGGAAATCGGGAGGAAAGATTGGGAGTAGAGAGGAAGAATCGGGGGAAAGAAGATTGTAGGGGAAACTGATTTCCCAGTTCAGACGGAGATAGCGAGAACAGAGGTAGGGGAAGCTACAGTGGTCGTACGATCAGATATGCAACGGCCAGGAAAGCTCGGCCATATAAAAAAATCAGTTGTGTGACAATAAATGAAATCCTAAATCAACTTGGATTAAAGTGTGGATGTATTTATTTATGTTTTTCTCTCTCCTCCATTGAGGGTGCAAACAAACTCCAATTTTAATGAATTTTTGCATAGAGGTCAATTAAGGCATGTAGATTCTGATTACAAAATTAAATATTCCTTTTGAAGACTTTGATGCATTAAATAAATCAAATCTTAATTTCTCTTTCCTCATGCATTAATGTCATTAGGATTATCCAAATTTGATGAAACTTCACCCACAAGTCAAATTAAGTATTTTGGATATGAATTTGCCCTTAGTTTCACATGTTGAAGTTGTTTTTACATTTATTTAATATTTTGAAGGTTCTACATACTTTCTCTCTCCTCATTTCACCTTTTAAGCAAATATTCTCCAAATTGAGTGAAAATGCACCCAAAGGCATATTTTAATGTGTAGATTATGAATCTAAAAATATCTTCCACTTTTGGAGTCATTAGATGATTTATCTCATATTTTGAATAAAACTCATATTTTCTTTCCTAAAAGAAATTAGGATAATTATTATTGTGCAAATAAGGTGAAACTTGACTTCCAAGTTAATTGGGATCCAAGGAACCCAAATCTTACATTATATTTCTCTTTTAGAATCTCCTTTTATGAATTATAACATTTTTGGCTTGTTATCAATGTATTTTTTATAATATCATTTCCATCATTATTTATTATTCATCCAATTGTGTCCCATATCTTTATATTACAACTAAAAGAATTATATATCATTATTGAGCACAAATTATTATGAAACCTATCATGTGACATATTTTATGTGTCCATTATTGGCCTAAGCCTAATGTGAAACATTAGATTGTATTAGGGTGATATATACATGCATTAGCTCATTATGGTTATACTAAACATCTTTTAGGTCTAACCTCAACTTCATTTGGCTAAGTTCAAAAGGTCAAAGTTCTAGGGTAGGCTCCAAGATCTGGTATGTTATAACACTCCACTCCTTAAAAGGATTTCATCCTCAAAATCTATTGATCCAAACATCAACAACCAACTACTCTCCACCCCTTAAAAGGTTCAACCTAACAAGTCATACTAAACCACATTTACGGTTGCCTTGTCTTTTTGTGTGTGTGAATGTTTTAAAGATTTATGTTGTTCATGCTTCCAACTAATGAGTTAGAACAATCCAGGATTGAGTTTTAGGTGCTTGTGTATCTAACCTAACAACCCTAAGATCCAAAAAGTCATAGGGTACAAAGGGTAGTTACAATACACCTTTATATTATCCACATATTCCTAGTTACTTCTTCATAGCCAAAACTAGGTTTAAGGTTCTTTTCCAACTAATTCTAGGGTTTCATTATCCACAATTTTAGAAAATTTTCATTGTGACTTAGTTTAAGAAAACTTGGATAAATTCCAATGAAAACTTCTTTTTTACATATAATAGTATAATCAAAATAATTTTTGACGATAAGAAACATTACAATGTAAAATAAATAAGTTGGCCAAAATTCAATGCGAAAACCAAGTCACAATATATCCATAATAAGACCTCTTCATCCTACTACCTCCTCATAACCTAATTGCATCCTCAAGTCAAACCTCATAGCATCAAGAGATTCAAATCATAATCAATCTTTATGATGGGGTAAGATCACCTAAAACCTCATATCATAGATCAATTCTAGGGTGAATTTTTCACCTACATGGTAATTACATAAGGAAATGGTTCTAATTAGGGAGACAAAATTGAAATAGTCAGATTCTGACTACCATGAGCTATGATACCATGCTGTAAGGAGTGGGATCCCAGAGGGAATCCACTTGAAGAATAGAACCTCCAGTCCAAACACACCAAAAGATACGTTGGAGTGGGTGTAAAATTTTCAAATCTTATTAATGGTATTCAAAACAACCAAAGTATAGCAGCAAAAAAAATGTCGACTACATTCAATTCTTCATAAAAGATTACAAGAGTACATCATAATCTCCCACATAGGGTTTACATGTAAGATACAATATACGGATCTAATTAGAGGGAAATCTAAACCATATCAAATTGTCTCCAAGCTTCAACTCCTTAAGATAAGTCCATAACTTCATGCCATGTCCTCCATGCCCTTCACCTAGGATTGGAAGCATACCCTGACATGAAGAGAAAATAGAAGACATCCAAGGCTGGTATGTGCATACTAAAAAGGAAATTAAGCAATATGTGGAAAAAAGAACAACAAATATAAAGGATTCCCATGAAAGAGAAAAGAACTACCCAATCAGGAATAAAAGAAAGAACAACATCAAAAGAGAAACTTTCCATAACCAAACAAATAAAATTCTATCGTACTAGCACATATAAAGAATTAGGGCACACAACCCATATCTTCATCATCAACATGCATGAATGTGAGATAAGCATAGCCCTGGAACAATATAAAGTCAAATACGGCCAAGTCTCACAAACTTGAAACCTGGTAAAGAATGATGTATTGTCAAACTCCCAAATATATATAAAGTGGGCCAAAACTCATATATTTGAAACTCGGGTATGGGGCCACCTCCATCCCAAAAACAACAGGAGCATACTGCCCCGAGCAGGAAATACACATCTACCCAAAAACCAATGAAATTACACTACTCTAGTGCTACTCAATCACATAGCATGTTTAATGTAGAGGCAAGTAGAAAGTATAGTCATATTATATAAAGTTGTTGTAAAGAGGCGGGATCACCTCCTTACTAAAATATGATAATCAAAACTCATTGGAAAGCAGCGGAATAATTTTTTTTCTGACTATATTCAATTTCATAAAAGATTGTAAAAAATACATCAAAATCTCCCTTTTAGGGTTACATCATTATACACAACTAGGATCTATATAGAGGGAAGTCTAGACTACTCCACTTTTGTCTCCAAGCAACATATCCATAAGCTAGTCCATGCCAATGCTAAGATATTCATGCCTTATCCATCACCTTGCTCCACATCTGGGTGGTTGGGAAAGCACCCAGCAAAAGGGAAGGAAAATAAAAGTATGTGTCACTAAACTATACTAAAGGTGAAAAAATAAATATAACAAGTAAATCAGACTAAGTATTCATCAAAAGATGAGACATCAATAGTATGAGGCTTTAAACAAAGAAACTTGCCAATAACAAATATAAATAAAGGATTTGCATGTAAATTAATATGTCTACCTAACTAAGTAGGGTTGAGGCACCTATAAGACCTCTAACCTTAGGTGAGGGGAGAATAAGACATTCCCAGACACCTATAATATTATGGGGAGAAATACAAACATTCCCCTAGGGCGATTATATACATGCCCTCTGTGGGTAGTTGTACATAAGTACCTCTACTTTAAAATTAAATAGAACATATAACTACATGCTAGAAAAAGAGTTATGGCAAGATTAATCAAATTATTTATATAACATGGCAGTGGGGTATAAAACCCAAACAAGATAATACTACAACTGATTTTGAGGCACAAACAAATTAGGTTTCAAGAATAATGGATTAGGTCAAATTAAGCCGCATTAGGGCTCATAGGTAAAGGTATAATAAAATTTCCCAACTGAAGGTGTAGATGCACATAGCTCATTCCTTCAAACCCTAGAACTCACTTTCAGATCCCTAGTCAAGATTAGAGTCCACTTTCCCCTATTACATAATCATATACATGCATTAAGGATAAGTTCATTCATTAGAAGGTCAAAACCCTAAAGTTATTAACTTTTTGCACAAACCTTCAAATTGGACTCCGAAAATATCACCATTATCTTAGTTAGGGTTTTCTGATCAAAATGACATATAATATTATGTGTTTTGAAGATATGGATTTTTCGGGTTATTTTTGGTGATTTTTAGTTAATTAAATCATTCTAAAAATACTTTTTCGCAAACATCAGAATCAAACCTTGCAAATATTTTTAATGGATAGATCTCTTTCTTCTGATTTCAAAACGCTACTTATTTTTAATTTTTGACCACTGGATGATTTAATACGAATTATGTGATGACAACCAATCACAACTCGCCACATATGCAAGCGCACACACAGAGGGCAAGCGGGAGAGAGACTGAGAGGGCGGTGGGGCCCACGTCACATTGTGTGGCCCAATGGGCGGGCAGCCCTGCGCCAACCTGGCGCCTGGGCCAGTCGGGTTAAAGCCCACCAAAAGACAGGAAGACCCTTGGCGAGGGTCAGAGACGAAGGGGAGAGCGTGCAAGGGCAAAAGGGTAAAACAGTGTGAGGTCGTCTTCCCCACTCGAGCGATGAAGATAGTCAGAAAGTTGCTCGGTCAAGGTCCAGAAAATTTGGGCAAAAACGTGATTCTCAACGGACTTCAAAGTTTAAGCACTCAAAAGAAAGAGGAAGAAGATACGGATCTATAGGTACCTCATATTTGTTTCGGAGACAAAGAGAGCAGAGCGAGAGGGGCGCCGCAAGTTGGATGTCTTCGGCGGCGGGTCGAGGGTCCAGATGTCAACGAAATGCCAAATTGAAAGTAGGTTTGAGTTGCTAAGGTGACGACGGATCTAGGGGTATGGGTATTTATAGTCAAGGAGGCCTAGGCTAGGGTTTAGCTAGGTGGGGTGAGAGAGGAGTCCCGAGCGATTTGGGGGTTTCTTCAATTATCGTCAAAATGTAAAAACTATGGAATAAAGTTGTGAGGAGTCCAACGAACCCAAAACTTTGAGATTTCATCGAGTATATCTTGAGATAATTGGATTTAAATTTTAGGAAAGAAAAATGACCTGTTCCAGCCGATCCAAGGTAGGAGACGGCTAGGAACCATCCGATTCCGTGGACCCGGGTCCACTGATGGATCCCGACCGTCCGATCAGAGGCCCAGACTAAGGAAATTCTATTCCTAACCAAATTTCAGCCCAAGTGACATATTACTTTAAATGTTTTTCTCTCTCATCTTTTGGAGGCCCAAACGATATACAAAATTAACCAAAATTTATACTTTGACTGATTTTGACATGTAGAATCCAATTATGGAATTAGTTTTTCCTTTTGGGAAATTTTAATAGGTTAAATAATTAAAATTTCATTTTCTCTTTCCTCCTTCAAAAGAGGTGATAATATTCCTTAAAATTTGTGAAACTTCACCCATAAGCAAAACAAAATATATGGAACGTGAATTTGTTATTAACTTCATTTGTTTGTTATTTTAATTAATGATTTGAAGGTTTTGCACACTTTCTCTCTCTTGAATAATATAAAATATTTCACATTGACCAAATTAAATACAAATTCACACATAGACTCATTTTAATATGTAGATTACGAATTTGGAGTTAGTTTTCCAATTTGAGGATGTTGGATATTTTATTTCACCTTATTGGCTTATCTCCTATTTTCTTTTAATAAAGACTTTAATATATGCATTTATCTTCCAAATTAGGTGATACTTGGCCCTTAAGTTTCTTTTAGATCAAGAAAATGAATTTGCATATCAAATCATCTCATGGTTTCCTATTTGGGATTTTTGGAACAATATATTCCACATTATCTCCTATTATCCAATATATCCCATATTTTCTCCAATTATTACATTTATCATCTCCTTTATTTATACTCATGATTTATTTCCTTTTTCATATTCTAAAAAGTACTAGAAAGTTCTAGGACGAAATACTTTATCCATTTTATTACTTAAGTGGACATTTTACATATTAAACCCATTACTAAGCTTTCACTGAGGTATTTGTGCATAAACCCAAATATTGGTAGAAAAGGTGAACAAATGTTCATTAGACCATCATATTATCCACAAATTAAATAGGGAAGCCAAAGAGGATAGAAATGAAAGAAAAATATGGGAAAAGGGGACCAAAAGGCAAAATGCCCAAAATTTAGTATGTTACAGCACTCCACCCCTTAAAGAGGATTTCGTCCCTAAAATCACTAGCAATTAGGGAAGGGTGAGTGTGCAACCTCACATCACAACATATTAGGTTGTTCCTCCAACCATAAAACTTCCACCAAAACTTATACTTCAACTACACCTAAGGGTTCAAAAACTTCACATACATCAACTAATCTTAGGTCAGGTTCTCATGGATCACCTAGGATCCATTATTAAGATACTCTTTTTAGGAGACTTAACATTATTTACATTTATGGCTCATTAGGATTACATTCATTATGATATCATATTATCATCATTATTTTAATTATGTCATGTCATATTCACTTTATTGCCAAAAGGGTTATATTTCATTATCATCCATGAAACAATATATATGTATCTCATTTTTCTTACTAAGAATTTTAGCACAATTAGGGTTTACTCAATTATCTCAATATTCATTATAATATTTGATCATTGTCCTTAATAATTAGGATTTATACTTCATTATCCTCATATTACCACTTTTTAATTAAAACAAATTATTTTACATGAAATAATACATTCTATTCAATTTGTAGTTAAGCAAACAATTATTCCAATTAATGTCGCATTAGTTACTTATACTCTTATTAAATATTGTCACATTGTCACATTATATTTATTGCTCGTATTAATGTCATCATTGATCATTTCTCATATTCATTCATTTATATTATTGATTTTTCACATTTATGTGAATCCCATCACTTCATATTCACATTGAAGCCATTACATGTATTTTAATGATCAAGGTGAGACATATTACTTATCAATGAATTAATTCACATTAAGTGACTAATCACATGTATATTAGATAACAAGGTAACTTGCATTTTATATTGATGACTTGATTAATATGTGATTAGATGATTATATATATATATATATCATTTATGTGTATCAAAGTATGTTAACTGATTTTAGCACTTAATATCATTAATGTATCATGAAAGGCATTAAGGATGTATTTATTAAGGTTAGGTTATTGCAACTTAGGGTTTAGGTCAACATGACCATTATTTTCACTTATCCATCCTTAGCATGCATTAGTTTCGGATTGGTTATAATTATCTTACTCATCCTATCATCAAGGTTTATAGGTTCCTGACATGGCCAACATATTACATATTGACAATTAGCATTGATATTCATATTATGTGCATTGAATATTCATTAGGGTTTGAACATATAAATTATTCATTAGATGACCATTATATGTTCATTATATATATAAATAAACATGTTAGGGTTACAACTATAACTTGTCTAGTCAAAACTGAGGATCCAAGCATACTAACCTCCTATTCATGGGGTTAGGGTTTCTAAAGATAGAGTAGATTGATTTCAATATATCACAGGGTTCCAACCCCCTAAAGAGGATTTCGTCCATGAAATCTAACCACTCAAACATCATCAACTAACCATACTCCATCCCTTAAAGGGTTTGACCCATCAAGCCAAAATACATTAGGGGTTAAAGGATGAGTCTAACTAAACCATATTCAAGATCCATCATGCTTCCACTATGCACTCTGATTTCTTCCCCAACACCCAAACTCCAAGGTCTAAGTTCTACGGATAAACTTATCCAAGCATGTGGTCCTAAGGGACGTAAGGAAACTATCTTGGCATCCATCCTCAAACAAATCAACTTAGGCTTACCAAAGATATACAACATAGAAGTCTAAGGTTGCTATTGCCTAAAAGCAAACTATCTTGGACAATCCGTATCAGATCAGGCCAGGCCGGTATCATATGGATTTGGGAGTCATTGTAAACCAAGCTAGTGGTGCGGAGGAAAATATTGCCAGCCCCCAGAATCTGATCCATTCTAGACACCTTCGCTTCAACTTCATGCCCTAATAGTTGCATAAAGGCAACCCTAAACAACATCAAGTTATACATATTTTAATTATGAGCATATTATAGGTTTATTCATCAAGACTCTAAGGTGAAACTATAGGGTACTAAATCAACCTTTCATCATCTATAAATCAACTCTAGGGAAAACATGTCACTTAAAGGGAACTGTGCAAATCTAGGTTCTAATTGAGGAGACAAAATTGAAATAGTCATATTCTGACAACCATGGGCTCTGATATCATGTTGTAAAGAGGTGAGATCACATCCTTACTAAAATATAATAATCAAAACTCATTGGAAAGCAGTGGAATAAAAAAAAATTCTGACTATATTCAATTTCATAAAAGATTGTACAAAATACATCAAAAATCTCCCTTTTAGGGTTACATCATCATACACAACTAGGATCTAGATAGAGGGAAGTCTAGACTACTCCACTTTTGTCTCCAAGGAACATATCCATCAGCTAGTCTATGTCAACGCTAAGATCTTCATGTCTTATCCATCACCTTGCTCCACATCTGGGTGATTGGGAAAGCACCCAACAAAAGGGAAGGAAAATAAAAGTATGTGTGACTAAACTATACTAAAGGCGATGAGATAAATATAATAAGTAAATTGGACTAAGGATTCATCAAAAGATGAGACATCAAGAGTATGAGGCTTTAAACAAAGAAACTTTCCAATAACAAATATAAATAAAGGATTTGCATGTAAATTAATATGTCTACCTAACTAAATAGGGTTGAGGCACCTACCGGACCTCTAACCTTAGGTGAGGAGAGAATAAGACACTCCCAGTCACCTATAATATTATGGGGAGAAATACAAACATTCTCCTAGGGCGATTATATACATGCCCTCTGTGGGTAGTTGTACATAAGTACCTCTACTTTAAAATTAAATAGAACATATAACTACATGCTAGCAAAAGAGTTATGGCAAGATTAATCAAATGATTTATATAACATAGCAGTGGGGTATAAAACCCAAATAAGATAATACTACAACTGATTTTGAGGCATAAACAAACTAGGTTTCAAGAATAATGGATTAGGTCAAATTAAGACTCATTAGGGAACATAGGTAATAGTATAATAAAATTTCCCAACAGAAGGTGTAGATGCACATACCTCATTCCTCCAAACCCTAGAACTCACTTTTAGATATCTAGTCAAGATTAGAGTCCACTTTCCCCTATTACATAATCATATACATGCATTAAGGATAAGTTCATTCATTAGAAGGTCAAAACCCTAAAGTTACTAACTTTTCGTGCAAACCTTCAAATTAGACTCCGAAAATATCACCATTGTTTTAGTTAGGGTTTTCTGATCAAAATGACATATAATATTATGTATTTTGAATATATGGATTTTTTGGGTTATTTTTGGTGATTTTTAGTTAATTAAATCATTCTAAAAACACTTTTTTGCAAACATCATAATCAAAACTTGCAAATATTGTTAACCGATAGATCTATTTCTCCTAATTTCAAAACACTACTTATTTTTTATTTTTGACCACTGGATGATTTAATATGAATTTTGTGATGACAGCCAATCACAACTCGCCACGTAGGCAAGTGCACTCACACACAGAGAGAGGGCAAGCGGGAGAGAGACTGAGAGGGCGGCGGGGCCTATGTCACACCACCTGACCCAATGGGCGGGCGGCCACATGCCAATCTGGCGCCTGGGCCAGCTGGGTCAAAGCCCACCAAAAGATAGGAAGACCCTTGGCGAGGGTCAGAGACGAAGGGGAGAACGCGCAAGGGCAAAAGAGTAAAATGGCGTAAGGTCGTCTTCCCCACTCAAGCGATGAAGAGAGACGGCAAGATGCTCAGTCGAGGTCCAGAAAATTTTGGCAAAAACATGATTCTCAACGGAACTCGAAGTTTAAGCACTCAAAAGAAAGAGGAAGAAGATATGAATCTATAAGTACCTCGTATTTGTTTAGAGACAAAGAGAGCAGAGAGAGAGGGGCGCCGCAAGCTAGATGTCTTTAGCGGTAGGTCGAGGGTCCAGATGTCAACGAAATGCCAAATTGAAAGTAGGGTTGAGTTGCTAAGGTGATGACGGATCTAGGGGTATGTGTATTTATAGTCAAGGAGGCCTAGGCTAGGGTTTAGCTAGGTGGGGTGAGAGAGGAGTCCCAAGCGATTTGGGGGTTTCTCGAATTATCATCAAAATGTAAAAAATCTGGAATAAAGGTGTGTGAAATCTTGTAAGGAGTCCAACGAACCCAAAACTTTGAGATTTCATCAAGTATATCTTGAGATAATTGGATTTAAATTTTAGGGAAGAAAAACGACATGTTCCAGCCGATCCAAGGTAGGAGACGGCTGGGAACCATCCGATTCCGTGGACTCGGGTCCACCGATGGATCTCGGTCGTCCGATCAAAGGCCCAGGCCAAGGAAATTCTATTCCTAACCAAATTTCGGCCCAAGTGACATATTACTTTAAATGTTTTTCTCTCTCATGTTTTGGAGGCCCAAACGATATCCAAAATTAACCAAAATTTATACATTGACTGATTTTGACATGTAGAATCCAATTATGGAATTAGTTTTGCCTTTTGAAAAATTTTAATAGGTTAAATAATTAAAATATCATTTTCTGTTTCCTCCTTCAAAAGAGGTGATAATATTCCATAAAATTTGTGAAACTTCACCCATAAGCAAAACAACATATATGGAACATGAATTTGTTATTAACTTCACTTGTTTGTTATTTTAATTAATGATTTGAAGTTTTTGCACACTTTCTCTCTCTTGGATAAAATAAAATATATCACATTGACCAAATTAAATACAAATTCACACATAGAGTCATTTTGATATGTGGATTATGAATTTGGAGTTAATTTTCCAATTTGAGGATGTTAGATATTTTATTTCACCTTATTGTCTTATCTCCTATTTTCTTTTAATAAAGACTTTAATAAATGCATTTATCTTCCAAATTAGTTGATACTTGGCCCTTAAGTTTCTTTTAAATCAAGAAAACGAATTTGCATATAAAATCATCTCATGGTTTCCTATTTGGGATTTTTGGAACAATATATTCCACATTATCTCCTATTATCCAATATATCCCATATTATCTCCAATTATTACATTTATCATCTCCTTTATTTATACTCGGGATTTATTTCCTTTTTCATATTCTAAAAAGTACTAGAAAGTTCTAGTACGAAATATTTTATCCATTTTATTACTTAAGTGGACATTTTACATATTAAACCCATTACTAAGCTTTCACTGAGGTATTTGTGCATAAACCCAAATATTAGTAGAAAAGGTGAACAAATGTTCATTAGACCATCATATTCTCCACAAATTAAACAGGAAAGCCAAAGAGTATAGAAATGAAAGAAAAAGATGGGAAAAGAGGACCAAAAGACAAAATGCCCAGAATTCAGTATGTTACAGTTGTCACCACAAAAATTACCATCATGAGCATCTACCTCAAAGTGGGCACATATCAATAAATTGAGTTCCATCATAAACAAAGCATGAGAAAATACCAAAAGAATGTTCAAAGATCAATAACAAATAAAAGGTACTTCACATGAAGCATATTTTCCAAAAAGAACAAGATATGGTGTAGGTTAATGTCCATAGGACCAAGAGAAAGAAAAAACATAGGCTAATTGCTCAAAGGAAAAATAGGAGATGCAAACATACCTTGCTCAAGAATCTAAACAATACAAAGTCAGTCCTAGATCCAAGCCTAGGTCTCTAAAACACCTATTATGCATATATGTAGAGTTAGGGTTAGGTTTTCATTAATTATTAAAAACCCTAAAAATCACCTTTTTAATATTAGTGAATTAGATTATCAAAACCATGCCATATTTTAGGTTATCTTTTTCGAAGTTCAAAACATGTTTTATTATATTTTGTGACTTATAAATTATTAGTTACAAATTTTGCAAGCTATTATCTACTTAGATTAATCCATTGAAAAGCACACCTCATAAAACATTGGATTTAGGCGATAAAACCAGTACCATTAGTTAGATCTTATTTTTTTGAATTTATTGGCTATTTATTTGTATCTTTCTTCTCAATAAATAATTTATTATGAATTTTGCAAGATACGACAAATTAGAAAATTCTACATGGCATAAAACTTGAGAAAGAGGAAGGGGGAGAGAGTGTGTGTGGTTCGAGTTGGCCCAATCAGGGTTGGCCAACTCAGCCAAACACCCATCCAAGTCAGTGAAAATCGGCACTTAAGCAAAGGATGCAAGAGGGGCAAAATCACAGTTTTACCCCTGTAGAAAAATAAAACACCCAATGAAAATGAGGGGTAGATCGGGAAATCAACAGGGGGTCATATTCCTCCCTCATCGAGCCATAGTGAAACATGACTGCTGGTTATGGAGGATGATTTTCCATAATTAAATCTTCACCCCCTTGTTCTTTTCCCTGAATGGACAACTCCACGGAATTCAGCGTAACAAGTCGAAGTCAACAAGCTCAAAGATGAAGGTAAAAGCCATCCAGAGCTGGCGGAGCCCTAGGTCAAGATTCCACAAAGACCAACATTCAAAAATCGTTAGCTGTGTGATGAAAACAGATCTGATCATCAAGTTCATTAGGCCAAACTAACGGTATTGCTTATCAAAACACAGAGAATCATCGACTGGAAGAAGGTATTGCTCTGACACAGTAAAAAGGCGGAGAAACAGGATATCTATGTTATCTTGAATTGGAAGGCACAAAGCTTTGCAAGGTGTCTCTGAAGGGATTCTGGGGTTTTGAAGTGAGTTTGAAGGCCCCGATCTCAACATCAGTATCAAGGAGGCCACCACAGGTAATCAAAGTAGGGGGAACATGCTCCGTTGCGGTAAGGGTCGAACCAATGCCGAAAACGAGTACTAGGGAACACGAACAAGCTCAGAGATTGGTTTTCTTGAGGTCTGATGGCCTGATATTGAGAGAAGAGGGGAAGGCGACAGAAAACAGGGGACACACAGGGAAAAGTGGAGACCGGTTGCAGAATTGGTGATCGTGTCATGAGCCCTAGATTTTATAGGGTCAGTTGATCTGGGAAGATATGAGGAAGGTGAGGGAAAGGAAATCGGGAGGAAAGATTGGGAGTTGAGAGGGAGAATCGGGGAAAGAATATTGCGGGGGAAACTGGTTTCCCAATTCGCACGGAGACAACGAGAACGGAGGTAGGGGAAGCTACAGTGGTCGTACGATCATATATCCAATGGCCAAAAAAGCTCGCACATATAAACAAAAAAATAAAATTTGTTGTGTGACAATACATGAAATCCTAAATCAACTTGGACTAAAGTGTGGATGTATTTATTTATCTTTTTCTCTCTCCTCCATTAAGGGTGCAAACAAACTCCAATTTTAATGAAATTTTGTACAAAGGCCAATTAAGGCATATAGATTTTGATTATGAAATTAGATTTTCCTTTTGAAGACTTTTGATGTATTAAATAAATCAAATCTTAGTTTCTCTTTCCTCATGCATTAACCATTAGGATTATCCAAATTTGATGAAACTTCACCCATAAGTCAAATTAGGTATTTTCAATAAAATTTGCCCTTATTTTCACATGTTGAAGTTGTTTTTATATTTATTTAATAATTTGAAGGTTCTACACACTTTTTCTCTCCCAATTTCACCTTTAAATCAAATATTATCCAAATTGAGTGAAAAATCACCGAAAGGCATATTTTAATGTGTAGATTATGAATCTAAAATTATTTTCCACTTTTGGATTTATTAAATGATTTATCTCATATTTTGAAGTAAAACTCATATTTTCTTTTCTAAAAGAAATTAGGATAATTATTATTGTGCAAATAAGGTGAAACCTAACTCCCAAGTTATTTGGGATCCAAGGAACACGAATCTTACATTATATTTCTCTTTTGGAATATCCTTTTATAAATTATACATTTTTGGCTTATTTTCATTATATTTATTATAATATCATTTCATCATTATTTATTATTCATCCAATTGTGTCCCATATCTTTATATTACAACCAAAAGAATTATATATCATTATTATGCACAAATTATTATGAAATCTATCATGTGACATATTTTATGTGTCCATTATTGGCCTAAGCCTAATGTGAAACATTAGATTGCATTAGGGTGATATATACATGCATTAGCTCATTATGGTTATCCTAAACATCTTTTAGGTTACACTCCACCCCTTAAAAGGATTTTATCCTCAAAATGTATTGATCCAAACATCAACAACCAACTACTCTCCACCCCTAAAAAGGTTTAACCTAACAAGTCATACTAAACCACATTTACAATTGCCTATGTATCTTTTTGTTGTGAATGTTTTAAAGATTTATATTGTTCATGTTTCCAAGTAATGAGTCTGAACAATCTAGGGTTAAGTTTTGGGTCCTTGTGTATCTAACCTAACAACCCTAAGATCCAAAAATTCATAGGGTACAAAGGGTAGGTACACTACACCTTTATATTATCCACATATTCCTCATTACTTCTTCATAGCCAAAACTAGGGTTAAGATTCTATTCTAACTAATTCTAGGGTTTCACTATCCACACTTTTAGAAAGTTTTCATTGTGACTTAGTTTAAGAAAACTTTGATAAATTCCAGTGAAAAGTTCTTTTGTACATATAATAGTGTAATAAAAATAATTTATGATGATAAGAAACATTACGATGTGAAACAAATAAGTTGGCCAAAATTCAATGCAAAAACCAAGTCACAATATATCCATAACAAGACCTCTTCATCCTACTACCTCCTCATAACCTAATTGCATCCTCAAGTCAAACCTCATAGCATCAAGAGATACAAATCATAATCAATCTATATGATAGGGTAAGATCACCTAAAACCTCATCTCATAGATCAATTCTAGGATGAATTTTTCACCTACATGGTAATTATATAAGGCAAGGGTTCTAATTAGGGAGACAAATTTGAAATAGTCAGATTCTGACTACCATGATCTCTGATACCATGCTGTAAGGAGTGGGATCCTAGAGGGGATCCACTCCCCACTACAAATTAGAAGAATAGATTCCCCAGTCCAAACACACAAAAGATAAGTTGGAGTGAGTGTAAATTTTATAAATCCTATTAATGGTATTCAAAACAACCAAAGTATAACAGGAGAATAAAATTTCAACTACATTCAATTCTTCACAAAATATTACAAGAGTACATCATAATATCCCACATAGGGTTTACATGTAAGATACAACATATGGATCTAATTAGAGGCAAATCTAAACCATATCAAATTGTCTCTAAGCTTCAAATCCTTAATATAAGTCCATAACTTCATGTCATATCCTCCATGTCCTTCACCTAGGGTTGGAAGCATACCCTAGCAAGCAGAGAAAATAGAAGACACCAACAAAGGTTGGTATCTGCATACTAAAAAGGAAATTGAGCAATATGTGGAATAAAGGACAACAAATATAAAGGCTTCCCATGAAAGAGAAAAGAATTACTCAATCAGGCATAAAAGAAAGAACAACAACAAAAGAGATACTTGCCATAACCAAACAAATAAAATCCTTCCATACTAGCACATATAAAGAATTAGGGCACACAACCCATATCTTCATCATCAATTTGCATGCATGTGAGATAAGCATAGCCCTAGAACAATATAAAGTCAAAGACGGCCAAGTCTCACAAACTTGAAACCTGATAGATAATGACCAACTACCAAACTCCCAAATATATATAAAGTGGGCCAAACCTCATAAATTTGAAACTCAGGTATGAGGCCACCTCCATCCCAAAAATAACATGAGCATACTGCCCTGAGTAGGAAATACACATCTACCAAAAAATCAATGAAATTACACTACTCTAGTGCTATTGAATCAAATAGCATGTTTAATGTAGAGGCAAGTAGAAAGTATAGTCATATTTTATAAAGTTGTCACCACAAAAATGACCATCATGAACATCCACCTCAAAGTGTGCACATATCAATAAATTGAGTTCCATCATGAACAACGCATAAAAAAGACCAAAAGAATGTCCAAAGATCAATAACAAATAGAAGGTACTTCACATGAAGCATATTTTCCAAAAGAACAAGATATGGTGTAGGTTAATATCCATAGGACCAATAGAAAGAAGAAACATAGGATAATTTCTCAAAGGAAAAATAGGAGATGCAAACATACCTTGCTCAATAATCTAAACAGTCCAAAGTCAGACCTAGATCCAAGCCTAGGTCTCCAAAACACCTATTATGTATATATGTACAATTAGGGTTAGGTTTTCATTAATAATTAAAAACCCTAAAAATCACCTTTTTAATATTAGTGAATTAGGTTATCAAAAGCACGCCATATTTTAGGTTATCTTTTTCTGAGTTCAAAATATATTTTATTATATTTTTGTGACTTATAGATTATTAGTTACAAATTTTGCAAGTTATTTTTTTAGTAAATCGAGCTCTTGTATTCCTTATTTTTTTGAGATTTTGTAATTACAAGTATAGTCAAACTCTAAAGATAAGACTATTTACATAGAGATAAGAATCAAAAAGTCAACAAAAACTCCCTCAGTCGTTAACTAAATGACTGATAGCAGCAACTCAGGAGAGAAAAAACAAACAGATCACTCTCGATCTCTCATCAGGATGAGGCCTTCTCCACTATACCAATGAACTAGAGAGCAAGGACTATTCAATCAACTTCAAATCAAGAACATCCCCCAAGGATTGATGGATCTAATCAGCTCAGGACATGAGTTAAGTGGCTAGACCATTTTCCAGAATACAAAAGTCTTTCATAATAGACTCCCAAACCATCTTCTAGTCTTTCTCTCTATTAGAATGGACTCTTGCATTTATATCTCCCTAGATCCAGTACAAGGTGCACATGGTAAGAAGATGGATTCTCCTATCACCACAATGAACCAGATCAAGAGCACTACTCAAGCAAATGGTGAACTAAAAATCGCAACTGCATTCCAGAGTTGAGCAGAAAAATCATAACTGAGCATGCAGTTAGGGGTGACTTCTTCACTCTTCTTGCAAGTTATTATCTACTTAGATTAATCCATTGAAAAGCACCCCTCATAAAACATTAGATTTAGGTGATAAAACTAGTACCATTAGATAGATCTTATTTTTTTGAGATTATTGGCAATTTATTTGTATTTTTCTTATCATTAAATAATTTAATATGAATTTTGCAAGATCTGACAAATCAGATGTGGCATAAAACTTGAGAAAGAGGGAGGGAGAGAGAGTGTGCACGGTTCGAATTGGCCCAATTAGGACTGGACAACTCAGCCAACCACTCCTCCAAGTCAGTGGAAATTAATGCTTAAGCAAAGGATGCAAGAGGGGCAAAATTACAGTTTTACCCCTGATAAAAAAATAAAACACCCCATGAAAATGAGGGGTAGATCGGGAAATAAATAGGGGGTCATATTCCTCCCTCGTTGAGCCATAGTGAAACATGAGTGCTGGTTATGGAGGATGATTCTCCAAAATCAAATCTTCACCCTGTTGTTATTTTCCCTGAATGGACAACTCCACTAAATTCAGGGTAACAAGTCAAAGCCAACAAGCTCAAAGATGAAGGTAAAAGCCATACAGATCTGACAGAGCCCTAGGAAAAGATGCCATGAAGACCAGCGTTCAAAAATCATTAGCTATGCGATGAAAACAGACCTGATCATTGAGTTTGTTAGGCCAAGCGTAAGGTATTGCTTATCAAAACGCAGAGAATCATCGACTGGAAGAAGGTATTGCTCTGACACAGTAAAAAGGTGGAGAAAGGGGATATCTATGTTATCTTGAATTGGAAGGCACAGAGATGCACAAAGCTTTGCAAGGCGTCTCTGAAGGGATTCTGGGGTTTTGAAGTGAATTTGAAGGCCCCTATCTCAACATCAATATCAAGGAGGCTACCACAGGTAACCAGAGTAGGGGGAACATGCTCTACTACGGTAAGGGTTGAGCCAATGTCAAAAATAAGTACTAGGGAACAAAACAAGCTCAGAGATTGGTTTTCTCAAGGTCTGATGGCCTGAGACTGAGAGAAGAGGGGAAGGCAGAAGAAAATAGGGGACGCACAGGGGAAAGCAAAGATCGGTTGTGGAATTGGTGATTGTGTCATGAGCCCTAGCTTTTATAGGGTCATTTGATCTGGGAAGAGATAAGGAAGGTGAGGGAAAGGAAATCGAGAGGAAAGATTGGGAGTAGAGAGGGAGAATCGAGGAAAGAATATCACGGGGGAAATTAGTTTCCCAGTTCGCACGGAGAAAGCAAAAATGGAGGTAGGGGAAGCTACAATGGTTGTACGATCAAATATCTAACGTCTAGAAAAGCTCGCTCATATAAATTAAAAAAATAAAATTAGTTATGTGACAATGAATGAAATCCTAAATCAACTTGGACTAAAGTGTGGATGTATTTATTTATCTTTTTCTCTCTCCTCCATTGAGGGTGTAAACAAAATCCAATTTTAATGACATTTTGCACAGAGACCAATTAAGGCATGTAGATTCTGATTACGAAATTAGATTTTCCTTTTGAAGGCTTTTAATGCATTAAATAAATCAAATCTTAGTTTCTCTTTCCTCATGCATCAATGTCATTAGGATTATCCAAATTTTATGATACTTCACCCACAAGTCAAATTAAGTATTTTTGAATAAAAAAATTCCCTTAGTTTCACATGTTGAAGTTTTTTTACATTTATTTAATAATTTGAAGGTTTTACACACTTTCTCTCTCCTAATTTCACCTTTTAATCAAATATTATCCAAATTGAGTGAAAAATCACCCAAAGGCATATTTTAATGTGTATATTACAAATCTAAAATTATTTTCCACTTTTAGAGTCATAAATGATTTATCTCATATTTTGAAGGAAAACTCGTATTTTCTTTTCTAAAAGAAATTACAATAATTATTATTGTGCAAATAAGGTGCAACTTGACTCCCAAGTTAATTGGGATCCAAGGAACACGAATCTTGCATTATATTTCTCTTTTAGAATCTCCTTTTATGAATTATAACATTTTTGGCTTGTTATCATTATATTTATTATAATGTCATTTCATCATTATTTGTTATTCATCCAATTGTGTCCCATGTCTTTATATTACAACCAAAAGAATTATATATCATTATTGTGTAGAAATTATTATGAAAGTTATCATGTGACATATTTTATGTGTCCATTAATGGCCTAAGCCTAATGTGAAACATTAGATTGCATCAGGATGATATATACATGCATTATCTCATTAGGGTTATGCTAAACATCTTGTAGATCTAACCTCAACCTTGTTTGGCTAAGTTCAAAAGGTCAAAGTTCTAGATTAGGGTCTAAGATCCGGTATGTTACAATTATATGTCATTTGTACAGGTTGACTAATATGTCATTGTAGTGTCACTCTCATGCTAGTCAGGAGGTGTTAGAAAGGTCATGGAATTTGGCTCTTCCATTGACCATAAGGTCTTAGTAGTTGTACTTTCATATTGGATGAGGCTTTGCTTGATTTTATATAGTCTGATTGGTAGAGAATATACATGTTCTTCGTATTCCTTCTTAGACTATTGATTGTTCTACTATTCAGTAATAAGTGCGCAGTAGTGCTTAATTTGCTTAATTCACAGGATACATATCATTAACTGAATCTGTTCATCTATCTTAGTCATGTATCTACTTGATAAAGTTATTTGTGTTAATAATAGTGTTGGTGGAGAGTTATATCTTCTGTTGAGATTTGGAATCTCACCCAGTGGGTTTCCACATCTTTTAGGTGGACGTGCACGAGGAGGTAGAGATCATGCAGCAGAGGCGGAGCAGCAGCCAGAGCAGTAGTTGAGAAGGTTGGGAATGTTGGTTGTGGTATTTTATGGTTAGAGTCCTAGAGTCATCCATGTACACTCAGTCTTAGGAGGAGTTATGTATTTTCCTTGATGGTGTTGTCGATATGAGTTTTTTGTTCACACGCCTTGTTGTATATGGTTGGCTATTGTACATGTTTATGTAAAAGAACAGATATCACACGTCACATGTATCCTCTTATGGACATGTTGTAAATAATGATGCTTCATGATATATATTTCAGATGGCAAGTTTTTGGACCTCTACGTAATAAGTTTCTTGATGTTGGTTTTTGTTGTAATCGATTTTAAATTTTTTAGTATTTTTTGGTAAATCCACTCGCTGAGTGTTAATTCCATGTTTGGTTTTGAGAAATATCGCTTTATAATAATAAAAATCTTCAAAATCTTAGTGTGGATCTTGAATTGAAATTCAACGTGTTGAAATATAGAATGATGCTTATCTTAGTCAAGTAACCTCTCTAAAACTAAAATTGCTAGTTTTATTGATAAGATCATGTTTTCAGAATCTCAACCTTTGTTCCCGGTAAAACTAAATATCATACAATGTTTATTCTCTCATGTTGATGCTCTTAAAATTTACATAGAGAACAAAGATTTTATTTTGCAAGGAATAGAATCTAGAAATGGTGTTTATCTTTCTATTATGACTATTCTTGAAAATGAAAATGCTTTCTTGCTTACAAAAGTCAATGTAATTGAATCTTGTCAATGTTCTACTAGTAGAGAGAATAATATTGTTTCTCTTCGCATTGAAAAAATATTCTTACATGACCAAATATTTGCTTAAATCATGATCTTCTTCATGCTAGATATGACAATTAAATAGTTTTTTTCTTATACTACTTCTCTTTTGCATGATAATCATATATTGAGATCCTCTTTGCAAAGATTCTTGTTACAACCCCAATTTTTGGGCTTATATGGTTTGAAATGCAATTGTTTCAAAAAAAATGTACATTTCTGTAAATTGTATGACTTATGATAAATATATGGGTTTCTTTTTCAACATTTTCCCTTGTGCATGTTATTTCATGGGTCCTAATGTATTAGTGAGTCCAATATGATAAAAGAGGAAGAAAAGTTTAAGGAAATCAAATGATGCATAAATAAGAAAGGAAATTGAAATAATGATGAAAAATATAAGAAATATGTGGAAAGATGTAGGATTGATCATCATGGATGATAGTTTGAATCCACATGGTTTCTAATGGTAAAAGGAATCCAAATAAAGGATATAAAAGAGTAAGAGAGAGAAAATATGAATAAAATATGCCTTTTAAGTGATAACTCACATACGAAAAAAAGTCTCACATACTTTTGAATTATGACTCTAAGCTTGGCACACAAGCAGATTAATTCATTAATGAGTTTCCCTCAAAATTTGAGATTAAAAGGAGCCATGGTTTGAGAGTTATGAATTTTGGAAGATTTCCTAAAGTGAGAAGGACATCCTTAAATGTCACGATTTATCAAGGAAAATAAGGGAAAACCTGCATTTTTGTTTTCCTCACGAGGCGTGACAACTGTTGGATCCAATATCCAACAATGGTGACATCATCGCCTACCTAGAGTTAGAATTGGAAACTCGGATAGTAAGCTCCTCACTTTTCCGCCTATCTCTCACCTTGATAAGTGAGAACAATTGAAAGGTTTACTATTGCAAACGAGAAGTGAATACGAATCTAATGATCCCTAATTGCACCCTCTTTGGGAAGCCTTGATGAGTTTCCCTTTTTGGAATGATAGGCAGGCCCTCTGGCGGTTGGCCACGATTGGCCCTGCCTATATAAGACGCCAATTTTCCACCAAGAAAGAGGACAAGATTCACAGAGTTGTAGAGAGAGTTTTCCCACGTCTAATTTCCTAGAAGATATTCTCCCCTCTCCTCTCTTCTTCCTATACACCGCTGGAAAGAGAGAAGATCCTTTGTGTTGGTTCGTACCCTCTCCAGTCGATTGGCAGTCGTAGAAGAGTCTGGTGGGGTGAGGCGGTGGAGTAGGGTCCTTGCTTGTCCCACACGAGCCCTGGAGATGAGAGTCAACAAGGAAGTTGATCATGTGACTGTCGTTGTGCGGCGAGTAACCTTTCTTGTGAGGTTGAAGATGATTAGTGTAACGCCCGAGCCCACTGCCCAAGGCTCTAGTAAAGTTTCAGGAATGACGACTGGCCCCACACACCACCACTAGCCTTAACTGCACGCTTTTTGTCCACTCACGTGCAAGCCAGGATCAACTTCCCGACTGGTCACCCATCCTAGTACTACTCCAAGCTGAGCACGCTTAACTATGGAGTTCTTTAGTGATGGGCTCCCAGAAAAAGAGGTGCACCTTGGTGATATGGGTAGTCCAATCATTCCTTTTAAGATCAACTTATCTAAGGCCTCAAATCCTGGGATGTTACAATCTCCCCCACTTAGACTCTTGACGTCCTCGTCAAGTCTCAACTGTAAGGCCTCATAATCTCTTCCCCATTTCAGTGCAGACCCACAATGGCCCATGGACACCCAGCTCCCGATCACGGAATACCAGTGCAAGGGTGGCTACGTCAACCATGGACAGCCCTTTTCTACATGCCTGGACCGCACGGCTCAAGACTGGCATGCCATGCCCATGTGGGCCCCACCTACTGGAGGGGAATTGGCTCTGATACCATTTGTAACGCCTGGGCCCACTGCCCAAGGCTCTAGTAAAGTTTCAAGAATGACGACTGGCCCCACAGACTACCACTAGCCTTATCTGCATGCTTTTTTTCCACTCACGTGCAAGCCAGGATCAACTTCCCGACTGGTCACCCATCCTAGTACTACTCCAAGCTGAGCACACTTAACTATGGAGTTCTTTAGTGATGGGCTCCTGGAAAAGGAGGTGCACCTTGGTGATATGAGTAGTCCAATCATTCCTTTTAAGATCAACTTATCCGAGGCCTCAAATCCTGGGATGTTACAATTAGGGATAGAATTACTTTTATGATCCCAAGAGCAAAAAGACTCATAGCTACTGGACCGGGGGTAAAGGGGAGATTGTGCCCCTTAGCCCAGGAACATGCACCCATGTGGCGTTGGCTTATTGGCCAGGCCGGACCACATAGAAAACAAGGTAATAGCCCTTCCCTACTGACATGGCTCTATATGATTGGTTGAAAATAAGTTTTCTTGTAAAAAACATAACTAATGATAGGATGATCAGATTAAGGCATATGATACATGGTTTTTTTATCAGAAAATATGTAGAACCCGTTAAAAATATAATGGAATCTTGATTCTACTTGCAATTTGAAAAGTGTATAAAGCATCATCTTTAATGGTTTAATTAATGAAAAACCACGGGTTTTGATGATAATTAAATCTAGTAATGTTCCTTGGATATTTTGAGCAAATATTAACATGTTGTTAATAAAAGGAAGATTTATATCCAAAAGATGATCTTTGTACATAATTTGCTTAATTTAGGGTTCCATGCACATGAAAGTGCATTAATGGGCCTAGAAACCCTAATTTTAATAATTATGAGTTTTAATGGTTTTTATTTCAAAAATACATAAATAGAGTAGAGATATGATGATCCTAAGCCAAATTGAGAATAAAGAACCCTTAATATGGATAATTTGAGTAATTAGGGTTTTTATGAGTAGAAAAGCTATTTTAGGGTTTTTTGACCTAAAAAGGATAGATATTGAGAAATTAATCTAATAAAACCTAATGAATCCTAATGAGACTTAGAATCCTTATAAAGGTGTCCCAAGTCAATAAAGAGTTGTTTGGGATGTGATGGTAACAATTAGGTGTTATACATGTTTTCAGGATCAAGGGTTGCTTGATTTGGTTGCTTAGCTTGCTTGATTGGAGATCCAGTTGGATTTGGATATCTTGCTTCTTTTGACTCATAATCATGAATGTGGTTATGCTTATGACTACTCGCACTAGTTTCATGATGATTTTTGAGGTTTTACTGGTTGCCTGAAATTAACTACTTGGTTGACTTTTATTTCATGCAACTATAAAGTGACTATGGCTATCACCATAAATATATGTGCATAACTAGCTCAGATCCTAGTCCTCCTCTGTAGCTTTGAGTACTTGTGAGAGATGGATAACCTAGTTATTGGTCTACCCTTGGGGTAAGATCATCATGTTATCTTGAGTTGATGTTTGGTCTACCTTTGGGTAGGATCATATGAATATACGACCCTATGTGTTGGTCTACCCTTGGGGTAGGACCATAAGGGGCTATTTGGGATCTACCATATGAGACAGGTAGTATCAATGTCCATTGCAGGGACAAAATAGAGGCACATATATGTTAGGATTGAGTAGTTATGTTTAAGATGTAAAGTTTGATATGTTAAGCAATAATTTGGTTGCAGTATGTTGTTACAAATAGATGCAAGCTATTGGTTCCCCCACATACCAGTATAATTCATTATACTGACTGCCATTTTGTTTGTCAACATTTTAGGTTTATCATAAAGTGAATAATCCTTTAAATTGACATTGAATGAACAAAGCTAAATAAAGATTGGAGGATTGTAGATAGATAGTTTCTTGTCTGGGGTAAAGTTCCCCAAATCCTATATTTTCTCAAGGTATGTGAATTTTTTTA
This sequence comes from Alisma plantago-aquatica, assembly GCA_963693085.1. Classification (NCBI taxonomy): domain Eukaryota; kingdom Viridiplantae; phylum Streptophyta; class Magnoliopsida; order Alismatales; family Alismataceae; genus Alisma; species Alisma plantago-aquatica. The sequence continues at coordinate 127,446,445 of OY856409.1, read as the reverse complement.
TCATGTTCTAAGCTTAGTTGTGGTAGAATTTATTAGTTATTTTTTATTATTTGAAAAACCATATGATCATATTTTTGGATAACAACTCTAGATTCTTGGTCTTCCTTAATTGGGGGTTACCGAGGGGTGGGGTCGTTACAATTCTTGTATGAAAAAAAAGAATATTAAAGAAAATCCTTGATTGTTCTATTAACAGAAATGGTAAACATGGTGTTGGATTTGATGTTAGCAAAAGGAATAACAAATGTAAAGTACCTTCAAATTCTAATGGAGAATCCTCTAGTTTCAAGAGTAATGGCACTTGCAATTTTTCCAAGGAAAATAATTGATATGTGTTGGGTTTTAGGGGAGACAGAGAAGGCAGCGGAAACAAAAAAAATTCTCCCCAACCCATACTGAGGAAACGCGTAAACGTCTATATAATAGGAAAGGATGGTTTGTGGAATCGTACCTTGTCCCGAGGCTTGCTCGGCGACAATACCTCACACAATGCACGGTCTTCAACTCCGGTCTTGGACGGCGTCTGTGCAGCTCCTGGTCGCACCGGGACTGACTCCTCCTCCTCCTACCGGACTGTCGGATGACAGTTGTCCTCCTGAGCGGCAGTGTCCTCCCGCCTCTGTAGTAGTCCACACGGACCACCTGGAACTCCACTCTCCTTGTCCCACAAGGAAGTGGAAGGAGTCACACCCTCCTGTTGACGTACTAGTCGCCAACACACTCTCCTGCTACCAGTTGCAACTACAGTTGTCCTTCCCTTGCTGCACCTCCCTTTGCGGGAAGCACTTGCTCGGGATCTCTCACGGTTACCAAAACCAGAGAGAACGACAACTTCGCAAAGCAACCGGCTTGCATTGAGTTGTACTCTGAGAAGCCCCCAATACCCCTATATATATAGGCGGGTCATGGGACAGGGTTCTCTGTGCCCGGCAATATGGGACTAAAGCAAGAGTAGAAGGGTTCGAGAATTTTCCACAAAAGCAACCGGTTCGCAACTTGAAATGATCGGTTCACAATTGAACTGATCGGTTCGGCCATTGAGCCGATCGGTTGGACCTGAGCCGATCGTTTGGGGCACTCCAACCGATCGGTTGGTTCCCTGAACTGATCGGTTCATGGTCCTAATCCGGCTCAAAAAGACTTTCCTTGTTTCGTTCTCAATTGGTATCGAATACCAATGTTATTCCCAATCGAATTGGGAAATTTGAAACCAAAGGAAAATTCTAGCCGATATGACTTTCCCAACTGGTCGGTTGCACCAGTTGAGCCGATCGGTTCAACTCTTGAACCGATCATTTCAACCTGGGTATGAGCCGATCGGCCTGGACACTCCAGCCGACCGGTTCAGCAACCTCAGCCGACCGATTCATCACATGAGCTGATCGGTTGGGAGCACAGGTTGGGCAAAATCAGTCAATTGTGATATCAATCAATCTGATACTTCAATCAATGCGTCCAACATCTTGAACCATACGATATTGAGACATCGACTGATTGAGTGTTTAATTGAACTACTAAACTCCTTTAGTAATCAATATAAACATTGCTTTGTGGACAAAACTCCTCTTCCAGGTTAAATCCTATGTGTGTGACCCTGCAGGTCCATTTCACGTTGGCAGTGAAAGTCCATAACACTTATGACTTCACAAGCAAAGAGCGGTGCCTAGTCACACATCAGTGCTACCCAAGTGAAAGTAGAAAGTTGGAGAACAACTTTCATCCTACAATCCGTGAATGGTGTTACAGTGAATGTATAATTCCTTTGTCACTGATATCCCGAATGAACTCAAGGCATGGAACAGTCATCCTTTCAACGTTCATTCACTTTCTTGATCTCAGAGTAGATTGAAGGAGATATGTATGACATCAATATCACATACTGATTCACACATGCGTGTGCACGCCTATCTCAATCCTACTCATCAAGTGGCCTTGGATATCAAACTCCCTTAGGAGGGAAAAATCCCATATCTATCACTCACCCCTCAAAAGCCCCATGTGTCAAAGCCACCCAATCATCACCTTTATAACAACCCATGTTTCAGGACTGCGTTTGATGATGTCAAAGTGTGCCCAACGACATGTGTTGAGTGCAGTGATTTCAGGTCTAAGAATCACACTCACCACCATCACTGTGAGTACTGACTGTGACTACCATCTTATGGTTCCATGTGTCAAACTCACGGTGGGTCTGTCCGGTACACTTGTTCTCTAACAAGTACCTATGTGTTTGGTTTGATATCTCTATATCATGACTAATGAGATTCTGTCATCAACCAACACCACAATCTAGTCTTGTGTGTCATTGTTGTCTATATACCTTCCACAATGACATCCGACTAGGGACATAACAAGAATGTGCAAACTCTTAGCATCCGTATGATCTCATCGTTCAGGTCCTTAATCTGAAAGCATACGTCATTGAGTATTGTCATTCTCTAGACATTCAATCTGTTCTATCACTATCTCATATGACTGAACCAGAAAGAATTGGAAGCTTGCCTTTGATGTTTATCAAATCAATCTTAATGTATCCCACCATTCATCCCATGATTGGCTCTCAGGGCATACATACCAACACACTCCCACTTGCACTGCGAGCCAATCACCCATGAATCATATTCATAGTGATCTTCAAACATGTCCCACATGTTATTGTGCTCTAGTGTGAACATAGTGAGTAATGGCAACACATTGCCAAAGTCAGTATAAATTGCATGTCTCTCATCTATTCGTTGTACGTCACACGTATGAGATGGAGTTGTCGTAATATGCAATCTAGTATTCCATTGCTAACCTTTAGCCACATTGCATGATCAAGGATTCCAGACTTGTCATCAATGAGTGGAATATCTATAAGTTCATCTCATGAACTTCTAGATCCATATAGTATCCACTGATGTTCTCTAACACACGGATACTCAGTATTTCCTTTTAAATGGTTTTATTGGAACACTTCCAATTATCAACAAACTTTCACTTTTATATATCCTATATATATTTTGCGATTTATTTTCTGTCCTTTCAGAAGTTCGCATCAATGTAACTCTTTACATCGAACTCTTCCTTATCTCCATAGAACTAGTACTTCCCAAGTACTTATCAAGTTCTTATGGTATTCCAGTAACCGTTACTAGAATCAGACAGACATCCACTCGTCATGTCTCACATACGAGTTATCAGGATGAGCACATCATATTGTCATGTCACACATACAAGATGATGAATGCATTTTATTCTTTCCATGTCAATACATGCAAGATAATGGGATGATTGCATACACGATAGATCCATATCTATTCTTAGTGTTCCCATTCTTCATAAGAATTGGACACTTGGCCTTGGGATACTAATATCCATATAATTTGGACAAGTTGTCTCCCACTGAATCTGTGCATACTGAACCCTTTAGTACAGATTGCCAATGTATGCTTTCTCTTTCCAGGTCAAGAGATTTTTCGAGAACTATCTCTATAGATCTCTATTCCCATCATATAGGAAACATCTCTATCTTCCTTAAAGATAATTTCCACTTTTGGATTTCCATTCTAGAACAATTCCATTTCACATCAATATGTGGAATGTGAATACGCTCCCACTAAATCACAGATCCCGTCTTTATCTTTGACATATCAGTCAAACCCTTTGACTATATCATCAAAGTAAAGATCCAATTTTGAGTTGCTTGTACTCAATCAATCACATTGATTAGTCCATTGTAACTTATAGACTTCATTTGCATTAATGGATTCATAAACCTTATAGGTTGTGTCACGTACACATCCTGATTTTATTCCTTAAAGGAATGCGGTTTTAGTATCCATATGCCAAATGTCTTAGTCATTAAGTTGCAATCAACAAGCATCATCCTTCTCAAAATGTTATCCATGTGTCTTAACACTTAAGACTTATTTGCACTTATGGATATGATCCAATGAGTGCTACCATCAAGGTCATACCTTATGGTTCACACGGATGTCATTTAGGATGTAATGGTTTTATACCATAACTCAAAATCTGATTCCTCATATTCATCTAGATAGTTGACTCATCATATGAACAACTCATCACATAGATAATTGAGGTGTATCTGTCAAGAATATAAGAATTCACAACTCCTTGTGATTCTTAATGTCCTTTATTAGTGTGGGGTATCCTTTTATTAAGAAGAATTCAGTTATTTGATAATCATTCTCTAACTCCTTAGAGTATGATTCCTTCTTGATTTAGACATCACCATGCCTTAATCATGAGTTCACTATGATACACTATCATAATCACTCATAAGGATCTCAAACATTTGGTCCAAGTATTTCATTCATTGATCTCATCAAGAATTAATACTTTACCAAATTTGTACTTCATCTATGATAATCTTGAACACTTCAAGATATTCATATTGGTATTTCTCTAAACACCATTTGAAGTATTAGCATTTGTTCCAATAGGTATGTAAATACATCACATGTATTATACCTAATAGGATAATCACTCTCCCACTTTATTAGTGAAGATTGATTAATCATGTCCAAGATATTCATGTCTCTTACTGGTTCTCTAACCAAAAAGAGTCTAGATTTATCCATCATATGGAAACTAGTAATGAATTTCTCATGATTAATGCTAATTTCATTGTTTGAGTTATCTATAACTTTTAGGTATCATTTTATCTTATGCATATCAAATACCACAAGATAAGCAAGGCATTGCCACAAAGATCATATCTTCAAGATTGTAACATCAACTTTATTAATTGCCATCATTGTCATACAATATGCAATAATAAAGTGTTTCTATCTATTGGCAATATATGAAATAGCAATTCTCAACTCTATTTCGTGCCCTTTTAGGCTGAAATAAACTGAAAGATACTCCTATCTAGGGCAGCAACACTTGCTCCAATGATGGGTACTTCTTTCTTGGTCCTTTCACAAAGGCCATCACTTCTTTGCGGATATTGCATATCATATATGACATATCCATATCTTGGTATCATATACCTTGGATAAAGAAGCGGTTCATTTCATGATACCTTAGGTGGAGATCTCCATCCCCTCCTTCATCTTCTTTTGTTCTTCCAGATATAGAGGGCAATCCCTTATACACCCTTTCCCCATGTGCCTTGAGGCTGAAGACGGCTTGGATTGTCGGATAGCAATAGAACACTTCTTTGCTTTGTCCTTATCCTTTCCCTTAAGACTTACCTTTCTCTTTGATCACATCAAAGATTATGGTTTGTCTTTCTTCATCTTTGCCTCTACTATCCTCAACATGTCCAACAACTCTATCAACGCTTGTCAAAGTTGTTCATGTTGTAGCTTATCATGAATTTTATGATTCTTGCAACATTTGCAGTATCATACCAATAGCCAACTCTTGGCTCAGAGGGAATCCTTCTTAGTCAAGTTTTTCCACATACCCAATCACATTGAGTGTGTGAATCCCTTACTGGATCTCCTTCTGTCATGACATACTAGGACAGTATCTTGGAGACATCATATGTCTCATGTTGTCTCTGCAACTCATAGTTCAGAGAACACAACATCAAGCACTCCTCATCAATGTCTTTCTCAGTATGCTTCCATAAGCATACTTTCAGCCATTGATGTGGTGGGATCCAGTTCATCTGGTTCTGGTATAACTAGGACTTGGAGCTTTCACTCTTTGAGAATACTTCTCACCATCCTAACCAGTCCTGGAATTATTCCCATTTAATTTGTTGGTTTCAAAGACCGATCGCAAATAAAGTGATTTGTTGATTAACCATTTATTTTAACAAAAGGAAATATATGCAATTTTATTCCAAAACTCTTTTTGACTTGTTTGATTGATTTGAAAAGTTGACGATAAAATTAGGCCTTTAATTAATTATCGCTCCCACTATTTTACTTCAAATTGATAGCCCTCACCATCAATTCGGAAGATTGCAGCGTACAACCTTCTAGTGGGCAAGATCCTGAAATCCTCTAAGCCATGGACCATCTAGGGCTGTCACCCACAACATAGATCTCTCAGGTAGGCAACTTTTGCCAATTGCATCATATGCAACTCTTGATAAGATGTCATATACAACTCTTTGCAATGATCATCTCCATGCCTCAAGGTACTAGATCCCATCTAGATCACCTTGTTAAGTCCGACCCAAAGCAAACACGATGAACATGCACCTTGCTAGGGCAGACCCACACATTCATCCTTCACGCTTCCACGAGGTAGACGGTGCACCACGCTAGGGCGTGCCCACACTTGGTCGAACAAGCTTTTCACGTGTGTCGCATTTGGAAGGCATCTAAAACTTAATATTTTAATGAGGGATTTGGTTTTATATACATATACATATCCAATCACCACAATACATAGTATGTATCATATACATGCTATATCCCACAGAAAACATGCACAAATGATAAAAAGCGATGATTATGGCCATCCTAATGTGATTCCTCGAGCCAAGAGAAATCACAGTCATCTAGGTCAACATCACATGCAACCTGTACAAGATGAACATCTGTGCCTTGCCATCCGAGTTGATCAACTCATCACATGAATGATCTGTACTCTCCAGCCGGTCGTCTGGGTGCCACCAGCCGATCGGTTGGCTCCTCCAACCGATCGGTTCGCCTGGTCGTCGTGCATCTCGTCATGTCCGCCACCCGCTCGTCTCGCTCCTCGAACCGGTCATCAACCGATCGGTTCACTCCTTGAACCGACCGTTTGGAAGGTCAACCGATCGGTTCACTCCTTGAACCGATCGTCTGAGCAGTCGTCTTGATGTCCTCCGGTCTTCGACATAACAGGAAATAAAAATCTATCCTATTTATTACATTGCTCTAAAAAAGGGAAACCCTGAGTTACATTCGGGGGGAGCAAAGGTAGGAAAGAATCTCGAATTATTTCAAGTTACATCAGGAATAAGAGAGGGAAGATCGGTGCGTAGACCGAGATGCAAGCAACCACGAACAACCACACACAGATAGGGGTTTATAGGCCATAATCATGCTACACACATCCACCACAAAACTCGTTTAAGGGCGACGTGTATCGAATACATATCATATATGTAATTAGGGATTTGTGGATTTAGGATTGGACATGCATAAAGCCGATATTATTCGCATCGCATGCAATAAATAAAGGCGACAAACCAAAATCGATCATATCGATATTCCTAAAATATAGAGCAGTTGACGTGGCTCTGATACCACTGTTGGGTTTTAGGGGAGACAGAGAAGGCAGCGGAAACAAAAAAAATTCTCCCCAACCCATACCGAGGAAACGCGTCAACGTCTATATAATAGGAAAGGATGGTTTGTGGAATCATACCTTGTCCCGAGGCTTGCTCGGCGACAATACCTCGCGCAATGCGCGGTCTTCAACTCTGGTCTTGGATGGCATCTGTGCAGCTCCTGGTCGCACCGGGACTGACGACTCCTCCTCCTACCGGACTGTCGGATGACAGTTGTCCTCCTGAGCGGCAGTGTCCTCCCGCCTCTGTAGTAGTCCACACAGACCACCTGGAACTCCACTCTCCTTGTCCCACAAGGAAGTGGAAGGAGTCGCACCCTCCTGTTGATGTACTAGTTGCCAACACACTCTCCTGCTACCAGTTGCAACTGCAGTTGTCCTTCCCTTGCTGCACCTCCCTTTGCGGGAAGCACTTGCTCGGGATCTCTCACGGTTACCAAAACCAGAGAGAACGACAACTTCGCAAAGCAACCGGCTTGCATTGAGTTGTACTCTGAGAAGCCCCCAATACCCCTATATATAGGTGGGTCATGGGACAGGGTTCTCTGTGCCCGGCAATATGGGACTAAAGCAGGAGTAGAAGGGTTCAAGAATTTTCCACAAAAGCAACCGGTTCGCAACTTGAAATGATCGGTTCACAATTGAACCGATCGGTTCGGCCATTGAGCCGATCGGTTGGACCTGAGCCGATCGTTTGGGGCACTCCAACCGATCGGTTGGTTCCCTGAATCGATCGGTTCATGGTCCTAATCCGGATCAAAAAGACTTTCCTTGTTTCGTTCTCAATTGATATCGAATACCAATGTTATTCCCAATCGAATTGGGCAATTTGAAACCAAAGGAAAATTCTTGCCGACATGACTTTCCCAACTTGTCGGTTGCACCAGTTGAGCCGATCGGTTCAATTCTTGAACCGGTCATTTCAACCTGGGTATGAGTCGATCGGCCTGGACACTCGAGCCGACCGGTTCAGCAACCTCAGCCGACCGGTTCATCACATGAGCCGATCGGTTGGGAGCACAGGTTGGGCAAAATCAGTCAATTGCGATTTCAATCAATCTGATACTTCAATCAATGCGTCCAACATCTTGAACCATACGATATTGAGCCATCGACTGATTGAGTGTTTAATTGAACTACTAAACTCCTTTAGTAATCAATCTAAACATTGCTTTGTGGACAAAACTCCTCTTCCAGGTTAAATCCTATGTGTGTGACCCTGCAGGTCCATTTCACGTTGGCAGTGAAAGTCCATAACACTTATGACTTCACAAGCAAAGAGCGGTTCCTAGTCACACATCAGTGCTACCCAATTGAAAGTAGAAAGTTGGAGAACAACTTTCATCCTACAATCCGTGAATGGTGTTACAGTGAATGTATAATTCCTTTGTCACTGATATCCCGAATGAACTCAAGGCATGGAACAGTCATCCTGTCAACGTTCATTCACTTTCTTGATCTCAGAGTAGATTGAAGGAGATATGTATGACATCAATATCACATATTGATTCACACATGCGTGCGCACGCCTATCTCAATCCTACTCATCAAGTGGCCTTGGATATCAAACTCCCTTAGGAGGGACAAATCCCATATCTATCACTCACCCCTCAAAAGCCCCATGTGTCAAAGCCACCCAATCATCACCTTTATAACAACCCATGTTTCAGGACTGCGTTTGATGATGTCAAAGTGTGCCCAACGACATGTGTTGAGTGCAGTGATTTCAGGTCTAAGAATCACACTCACCACCATCACTGTGAGTACTGACTGTGACTACCATCTTATGGTTCCATGTGTCAAACTCACGGTGGGTCTGTCCGGTACACTTGTTCTCTAACAAGTACCTATGTGTTTGGTTTGATATCTCTATATCATGACTAATGAGATTCTGTCATCAACCAACACCACAATCTAGTCTTGTGTGTCATTGTTGTCTATATACCTTCCACAATGACATCCGACTAGGGACATAACAAGAATGTGCAAACTCTTAGCATCCGTATGATCTCATCGTTCAGGTCCTTAACCTGAAAGCATACGTCATTGAGTACTATCATTCTCTAGACATTCAATTTGTTCTATCACTATCTCATATGACTGAACCAGAAAGAATTGGAAGCTTTCCTTTGATGTTTATCAAATCAATCTTAATGTATCCCACCAATCATCCCATGATTGGCTCTCAGGGCATACATACCAACAATATGTTATACATTGCACTTATAGGAATGGATCCAAATGCAAAACGTTTTAGGTGTAAAAACTAACCCTCCCAGACCCAAATATATGATTGGAGCCATTTCAGATTTCTTCTTATAGAAAATATGCAAAAGAATTGACATGAGCTATTCAGTTGAAAATTTACTACTCAATTCATATAAATGAAGAAGCATGAAATGCAAATGGGTCGGTAACAATCAATGGAACAAATGATAAGAATAGAGGTTTCACTATTCATTCTCATATCAAAACTTTGCTTGATATTGCCAAGTCCATTTGCAATTTACATATGCTTTCTGAGTCAAATTTTGTATATTTTCATTCTCATTCTTATCTTTCTCAAAAATGTGCTAGACGCTTTATAAGTGTAACTTGTTTATATGTTTTCTTATCTACTTAAAAAATAAATGATGCCTCTAGACACATTTTTCGAAAATTGTGTGTATTCAGACAATAGTTTTCATTGATTGAGATTGCCATAAGCAAATCTCGACTAATGAGGTCCCTTGGGATTTACCTTGTTACCATAATCAATCAAGATTTTTCACCTAAGAACTCAGTCAATTGTATTGTGTAATGAATACGCAAATGAGCTTTTGGATGTGAATATTCCTCTCAAATAGATTTTCTCAACCAAAGTCGTATTCTTATGGCACTTCCCTTGGTACCTTGACTTATTTTATACATATTGCCTTGATCTAAATTTCCTATCTTGCATAGAACTATATCTTCATGTTTCTTCTTCAACAAGTGATCTAGATCTATATCTTGCAATCATTGTTCTTGATTTGTTATTCATGTTTTGATGATATATATCTTTGGATATCTTGCTTGTTATTTACATTGCTTGTACTACTCTAATTTGATATATTGTTATAGGTGTACATGTTGTTGTTGATGCAACCTTGAGTTTCTTAGTAGTAATCTTCTTGGCAGAGATGCATATAAGCTAGTGAGTATTATCTATCCATGCTTCTTGAATTACACATTCCTTTGTATGGATATCTCTTTGCATCTACATATCATGTTTTAACTTATGCATCTTTTGCTATGAACTAGATTCTACTAGTAGTTCTAACTTGTGATGTCATCTACTAGTAGTCTCTTTTCATGTGATTCTAGTAGTATCCACCTATATGATATGTTTGTATCTTGTTTCATACATACTGAAACTTGTTCTTTTTTTGGTATATCTATTAGTTCAAGTAACTTGCTTGTGTAGGCTTGCCTTGATTGGTGCTAGAATGAAATCTAGGGTCATTCAATTACATGAATTTATTTGATTAACAAATATTGCATGGACAATCCCTTGAGTTTTACTCTTCTAACCTCCCTTTCTAACAAGTTATTTTACCTCTTCACCCTCCCCCCACTTTTTGATATGACAATGGAGGAGAAGATATGTCTTATGTAAGGGGGAGAAGAGCATACATGATGACAAAACACAGTTTCTATGAATGTTATGAAAGATAACTTTGTAGGATGGAGAGAATATGACCTCAATTCTACCCTAGTTTTCTCTAAATACATTATTTTATTGAAAATATTTGAGTACATTTATGGAATGGTTTGTCATCCACAAAAGGGGGACGATGTTGACTCAACAAGCTACATTGTCTTAATCCCATGTTTTGATGATGATTAAACCATTCCACACAATTGGGACTAATGTTTCTACTTGAGTGGTTTTAGATTTACACACACCAAATGCCTAAAGTGATAAACCTTAATTTGAAGAAATAAAACCATATATGCAAAAAAGACCAATATTAAAAAGACCTATTTTATAATCACTTAAATGATTGTATAACTTGAAATTAAGCTCAAAAGTGTAACATATTTAATTCAATTGAGTATGCACTCTCATTAATGAAGTTTTTATAAACATGCACTTTCATTGGTTGAGATTGTCCTGGTCATACTGGATTCAAATCATGAACAAAAGTCTCATGTTCATATTTCTTCTTCAACCGAGATACCTTGTTCATCAGTCGATATTTTGTGGTCGCCGGTCAAGATACCTTGTTCGTTGGTCGAGATATTGGACAATTTTGCATAGTGCAAAACTAAACATTAGGGAGGGGCAAAAGGTGAAAATATATATGTTGGACACACCCAATAATGTTCATAAATAGTTCTAATTGATTCTAACAACTAGGAGGAATCATCAACTATGAATAGGACCCCTTGAGATTCATCCCATGGTTATCCAAGCATTATAAATGTCCCTACACTATAGTTGAGAGAGGAAGTGCCCCAAGGACCCCCCTACAAACTCTCATATGCTTTATTACTTTCTACGTCCATTAGAGTTAGTAGGAAATCAGTAAGAGAGCTAGTCCTACATGTATATCTTGTGAGTCTCTCACTTCCCTACCTCCAATCTTTCTCTCTCATGAAGCTAAAGATTCTCTCTCTTATCTAAGATTTGGGAAGAAGAAGGGTCAGGAGGCCCTTGGTGAAAAGCTTCTCCTTGATGAAGGTGAAGTCAAAGGCAGAAGACTCTTGGATAAAGAGTATGTAAGACCATAGTAAATGTGTAACACCATCGACAAGGGTGGGTAAATCATTGCAGAAGGTTGAAAACTCTTGGTCAGTGATGGGTAATGTAACATCCCAGGATTTGAGGCCTCGGATAAAAAGATCTTATAAGGAATGATTGGACTACCCATATCACCAAGGTGCACCTCCTTTTCTGGGAGCCCATCACTAAAGAACTCCATAGTTAAGAGTGCTCAGCTTGGAGTAGTACTAGGATGGGTGACCAGTCGAAAAGTTGATCATGGCTTGCACGTCAGTGTGGACAAAGTGCGCAGTTAAGGCTAGTGGTGGTCTGTGGGGCCCGTCGTCATTCCTGAAACTCTACTAGAGCCTTGGGTAGTGGGCCCGGGCGTTACAAATGGTATCAGAGCCAATTCCCCTCCAGTAGGTGGGGCCCACATGGGCATGGCATGCCGGTCTTGAGTCGTGCGGTCCAGGCATGTAGGAAAGGGTTGTCCATGGTTGACATAGCCACCCTTGCACTGGTATTCCGTGATCGGGAGCTGGGTGTCCATGGGTCATTGTGGGTCTACACTGAAATGGGGAAGAGATTATGAGGCCTTATAGTTGAGCCCTGACGAGGACGTCAAGAGTCTAAGTGGGGGAGATTGTAACATCCCAGGATTTGAGACCTCAGATAAAAAGATCTTATAAGGAATGATTGGACTACCCATATCACCAAGGTGCACCTCCTTTTCTGGGAGCCCATCACTAAAGAACTCCATAGTTAAGCGTGCTCAACTTGGAGTAGTACTAGGATGGGTGACCAGTCGGGAAGTTGATCCTGGCTTGCGCGTCAGTGTGGATAAAGTGTGCAGTTAAGGCTAGTGGTGGTCTGTGGGGCCAGTCGTCATTCCTGAAACTTTACTAGAGCCTTGGGCAGTGGGCCCGGGCATTACAGGTAAGCACTTTAGAAGGTGGAAAACTCTAAAGAAAGAGTAGGTACATCCCATGTAAGGTTGTTGGCTCCCTTTCCCAAAAAAGACAAACTAATTTAGCCTTTGATCTTGAAAAAGGTGCTCATATGGTGTAACTCTGATAATGGGATATAAGGTGGTGCTCATGGTTTGAAGTTGACCTCTCTAGGAAGTGGATCTATGTTCATGATAGACAAAACCACTATAGAAGTTGATCCTGGCTTGCGCTCATATGTGTGCATCTTTTTCAATTCTGATCTCTCTTACTCTGTCTTGTTTTTCGTACTTGCACTATTTTCTTGGCGAATATTTTGAAGGTATAATTTAAGTAATTTTATCTCAATTCACCACCTATTGAGCCCATTTTAGATACAATAGTTACTTTGATCAATTGTACTCCATTCATGAGTGTGATTGTACCCAAACATTACTCAATAATTAGTGTCAACAATCAACAAACAAACGATATAAATTGATTGTACATTGCCCCCAACACCTCCATGTTGACATCAACACCCATTAATCATGCCCCTTCAGGGATTCCTCTCTCAATAGCAACATGTCACACTTGTTTGACACATCCATCACCATCCTTTATAATTTAGTCTCCATACACTTGACGCCCTATTGAGGCCCTTCTTCCATCATATATCGAGGTCTAGTATGTAGACATACACTGATGCCCCTCCCAACCATAACAACCCTCAACGGGTGATGTAATTATGAATGCAACCAACTATACTAGAAAGAGGCATGCTTAAGGGGAGAGTCACACCACAATTACTAGAGAGTTAGGCATGGAGGGTGAATTGTAAATAATATCCACGTGTGACACTAAGATGGGTCTAATCTGTTGGGTGGTCCATGTAGGATAAACCCTCTCCCAATTTTCCATATATATCAGGAACTTTCCACAGAAAATAGGATAGATTTAGTAAAAAATGCAGATTGTGAATAGAAGTGAATAAATAAATAAAGGATGAAGAAAAGGCATTAATTCAGGATTGCCCTTCATAGTTATCAAAGAAATATATATTTTTGTGAAAGAGGAAATTGAATATTCGGGAGAAAAAATGAATCTTTTTCTCATGATAATTCAACCGGAAAATTTATAAAAAATCTTATCAAAAGAAAAATGGTGAAAAATTGCACTTGAGCCTAGGACAATATATTTTTATATAGAAAGCCTCAAACTGGGTAAAAGTGGGTAAGAATAAATGGTTCAAATATGCAAAAAATATGAAAATTATGGAAAAAAAGTGGAAAATGTGGAATGGACTCCACCATTAGCTAGATATTGGACATTTATCATGAATTTCTAATGACTGGCAAGAAATGGGGTGTAAAAGGTGATATTGCGCTCATGCAATCTTAGTGGTTTTCTCTAGTTCAAGAAGCATAGATTGAAATGTTAAGAGGATGACAAAATCCATGCCTTAATTTTAATCCATATATATGTGACTAAGGGATTATACAGTCGTTGTAACATTAGTCACTTAAAAATTTAAGTCATTCTCAACTTATTTCAATTACTTATGTAGCAATGATGTGTTTCTAGGCACCAATCTTTGCTTGTGATGCTTTGAACATCACTACCAACATAATGTGGAACATGTGAAGTCACACACATAAAGATGCATACCATGGTTCTGAATCATGTACATGTTGATTTCCTATTTGATATGTCGGGTAGGAGAGTGTCTTAATCAATCAGATGGACTGAATAAGTAGGTCGATTGATTTGTCAAACAATCGAGTGATCACTAGTTTGGAAAACTGACATATCGTTTGATTGGATAACCCAATCAGTCGACTAGATTGAAGTCAGAAAACAATAAGGAAGATGTGGTCAGTTCAGTTTGAAATAACATTGCTCCTGGATTGGCAAACCAATCGACTGGTCTTGCCAACTAGTTAATTAGGCAACCAAAACAATCCCAACTATTTGAACCTGGAGATCAGAAATCCTGGCAACATTCCTATTTTGATTATATTTTGAGTTACAATTAGGAACAAGAATGGATTTTTAGGAAGTCACCAATATTAGGGGTGGATGTCTATGGGGAGAAGACACACTTGAGACACACATTATGAGACAATTTGTTTAAGACTTATTCCTTTTTGAGAGAGAAAAAGTCAATCCAAGGATAACAACCAATATAGGAGGATAAGGAGAGTGAGTCACGACAACATGTCAACAATGCCAGTTTCTACTTCCTCTTTGAGATCAAGATGGTGTACCAAAAGTTTTTGGATCCTCTTGGACAACATAGAGGTCTCTGACCTTGGATGGAGGCATGAGGACAAACGACTTCTCTAACGAGAAGGAGTAGATGTTGTTACAATGACAATGAGTCAACAACAACAATCACTTTGGATTTTGATCTAGAAGTACTAGTTCTATACTGACATTAGACATGTATAGTTGTTACACAAATAGTCTATGCCAAGGTATATTCAATATATCTTCCAGTTCTTTAATATACTGATATTTTATGACCACAAGAGATCAGTTGGATAAGAGTTATATTGTCATTTTATTAAATATTTCCTCTACCCCTTTCCTCAAAACCCTGGTATAGATATCTAAAATTTCAACTAATATCATGCATATTGCATAATTTTTTTACAAAAATATATTCATATTTTTTTTGTAAAATCTAAGAACACACACACAGATATATATATATATATATATATATATATATATATGCTATTTATGTATTCAAAGGTTTTATTAATAACGGAGTGTCTATCAAATTCACATTGGATATATGATACAAATATACTTAAAATCAAATATCTGATACTCTTGAATTATATTCAAATAGTTACACATATATATTAATACTATACATATTATGTATAAAATATGAAGAAAAAATATAAGCCCTTAGTAAACATGCTTAATAGAATTAGTTAATATTTGTATAATCATTTCATATATAAGATGTAGGAAAAAGATTTACCTTTACTAAATGGTTATATTTATTATATATATACATCTAATATATGCATAGACTTATTCTTACAAAAACATGTTAAACTTCATTTAGTCAAATTGAAAAATTGCATGTGATAATCTAAATTTTGTCATGTTTTAAAAAATTCATATATTTTCCATATTATATTCATATGATAATTTGATCCAATTTTTTGGTCTCGTGTCATATATTATTATATCCAATTCGTTAAAGAATCCAAATATTGTAGTTATATTCATATGTTGCTAAACATATTATTTATAAATAAAATATAGACATATAATGATATATTGTATTTAAGTATTAATTATGTGTCGAATATATATTATATTATTGTAATTATTGTTTGCATATAATCCAACAATTATAGAAATAATTATTATTTAAATCGCAATAGTATTTTCAACGGGATTAAAATTTACATGGCATCAAAGTATAAAGTAAAGAAAATAAAATTATGAGTACAAGGTTGACGATGTTCTAGTTGAAGTTTGGTGAGGACATGGATAATGAAGAAGAGAGATAACTTTCTACATGTCATTTACGAGGGTTAAAGTATGGCGGGGACATGAATAATGAAGAAGAGAAACAATGATGTGAATAACTAGAAAAAAGGGAGAGGAAGAACATTATAAAAGAGTATCAAGGTGATTAGAGGCTACACAACTTGTTATCCACATATCTTTCTTCATATTATAAATTTATCATAAGTTGTAAGTGATTGTAAATCAAATAACCCAAATTATAATAAAAATTTGTGTAAAAAATGTATATCCATGAATAATACAATAAAAATATAAGAAGTTACTATCATAGAACTTACAAGCGACACAAATTGTTACTCGTATGGGTTTTATCACATGAAAAATAGTTATCATAAGTTGTAAGTAATTATAAATCAACAAACCCATTTTAAGATTAGCATTATGTAAAAAAAGAATTAAATGTCGTTAAACCCTTCTCCTTTGTATACCTATAAATGGTGGCGAGCATGTGTGTCTGCTTTTCACGTGTCTCTGTGCTTACTTCTCTAGCATCAAGGATGCCTACTTGACACACAATTTAGATATTTTTTGGACATTTCTAATAAGGCATTTGACATGTTGGTGCATCCGCTAAAGGTGCTACACACTAGCCAATTTGACTCGACTAGATGCGCCCTACGAGATCGGAACACACTGGAGGGAAAACTTTCGAAATTTATATTGGCCCTAACCAAGTTGATCACAAAACCAAACAGGTCACCCGCAAGTGCATGAGGTAGGGTAGTGTTTTCTATGTTCCTGGTGCGGACATTAGTGTTTAAGGGTTTTAAAAGGGGTTTGGTTGTGATTACTCTAAATGAACAAGCAGGAAAGGTGGAATTAAACCTAAGTTATCTTGAACAAGCAAATTTAGCAAACTGGGTTAACAAACTAGCTAAGCAAGGGCAAGAGTAAGCTAGACTATACTAAACAAGCAAGAAGCAATGTAGAAGCTAAATTAACCACTAGAAAGAGCAAGAACCTAAGTTAACACTAAAGAGCATAACTAAGCAATTAACTAGGTTAAGCAAAAGCAACTAAACTATACTAGCATGAACAAGCAAGCAAAGCAAGATGGGTTTTAAGCAAGATGATTAGGGTAGGTGGGCCATTTAGGGATGTAACTTTGATATTAGTTGGGGAAGGTTGTTAGACAATCATGGTTCTCATTTTACATCTAGATTACCAAACCAAACAATAAGACTAATGCTATTAGAATGTACCCTATACTACTAGTAGAAGACTAGGGTTAGGGGTACTTCTAATAGGATTAGCCAAATCTAGGTTTCTAGGATAAGTGGTATTGAGAAATTGAGGGTTGAGGGTAGAGATGGGAGTAGAGATGAGGATATTTGACCTCATGCCACTAGCCATTCTAGCCTTTAGAAGACCCTAGGCAATCACATCAATCCCATTGATACTAGTAACTTAGGTCTCATACCAAGTAGTAGGAAAGGAGATAGGCATGTAAGAACAAAGGGGACTAGCTAGGGATCCCCTATTGGGACCTAGGATTCACACCTAAGGTTGCCACATGCATCCCAATTCCCCTTGTAACATGGTATCATCAAACATCACCAAACAAGAAATTAATAACAAAAAGTATAAATCATAAGCATGGCAATGGGATAAGTGACACAAGCATGGAGCATTCATCATAGATAAAAATGAGTTCATTACAAGCCAAAATTCCCCCAACATGGTATCAAAGTCACATTTTATTCCCAAACAACCCACCACTAGGGGCTTAGCTACACATAGTCAAAGAAATAGCAAAAGAAATGGGAAGAAGGGGAAGAAACGCCATGGAGCTCGGGGAAGTGGCATTCTTCTTCACCTCCTTTCTGTTGTGGACGACCTCTCTCCTCCAAGGGTGCAGGTGAGCATGAAGATATGGGGAATTATGGATGAAAACCTAGAAAACTAGGTCTCCAAGGTGAAATGGAGGTGGAAATGATGGATGGAGAGCACAAATGCATAGGAAATGCACTAAATGCTCAAGGAGGGGTGATGGAGGCTAGGAGCAGTTGTAGGGTAGCTGACCTAGTGTTGTGGCCGCCACCTATGTATATATAGGTGATGGTGGAAGCACTAGGGTAAGTAGGGGTATTGTGGGGAAAACAGTGTAAAAAGTGTTAGGTTTTAGGTGGAAGCACGGTTGTGGTGGGTAGAGGTGAGAATGGCTGTGGTGGTGGAGAATGACCATTCTGGTGAAGTGTGAAATCACAGGTTGGATGGGTGAAAATGAAGGTTGGTAGCACAGCCGTGGTGGTGGCTAGGTAGCATGGTCGTGTTGGGCAGCACGACCGTGGTGGAGGAGTTTCGAGGAGTTTGTTCCCCAGAGCACGCATGTTCTATCCTTCATCTAGCACGATTGTGTTGGGCAGCACGACCGTGGTGGGGTCTTCGTGGCACGATCGTGCTGGCTGAGTTGCTGAGACTTCAAGATTTGTCAATCAACCTATAACTTTTGTGTAATTGCCAGAACGGTCGTTCCTTGGCACCACAGCCGTGTTGGGGTCTTCAAGTGCTAAAATAGCTTCAAACTTCATTATCAAAGGACTTCTTTGCTTGATGTCGAATCTTGGCCATTAGGGTAGGTTGAGGGAGCTCTTGGGGCCTTCTTTGGACCCCTCCATGATTGGAGGAACCCTAGGACTCCTTCCTTCTCTCTCATCCATCCAAAGTATGGTCCAAGTACCTGAAAATAACGCAAAGAACGTCCATAAGCACATTTAGCAATGATAAACATATTGGGGAAATTAACTTTCAATGTACTTTGTTTAGATGTGATAAAAGTACAAAAAGGCACAAGATGGAACCCTAAAATAGGGCTATATCACATGTAGGGTTGTAAATGGGTACGGGTAGACCCGCGGACCCGCAAATTCTGACCCTTAAAAACCCGTCACGGGTCTAATTTTTTATACCCGCATACCCTTGGACCCGCATATAAGCGGGTCTAATAATGGGTATGCTTGGACCCAGACCCGCTAGACCCGTTTACTCGCTATACATAAGTAACTACTTAAATAACATGTTATATATATAATACTTTACTAGTCTAATTAATATAATTCTTGAGATTATATCCTACTCTACCACAATAGGGTTGAGACTAGTCATATCATAAAGAATTAACTATTCTAGTTTCAATAATGAACATTATATGTAAACTTAAAAATCAAAATGTTTACTAATTTACATTACTTTATACATAAGTTAAATGTTATGACGATGACTACAAATATGTAAACAATTAACTCAATTAATGTTAATGTATAAAATATAGCATTGTCTAATATAACTATTGCATGTTAACATGATATATAATAACAATATCTAGTTGTTTTAAAATATATAGAACATAGTCATTTATCTTACATAAATAATATGATATTTTATAGAACCGCTTACCCACATACCTGCACCGCATACCCGCTATAATTGCAGGTACGAGTATGGTGCAGGTCCAGATTTTGTATTATGTGGGTCTAGAACTGAAACCGGACCCGCTAAATTAGATGGGTATGGATATGGGTATGGCCAGACCCGCACCGTACCCGCACCGTTTACACCCGTAATCACATGTCTGTGTGTTTACTTTTCCAACAGCTAGGGTGCCTGCTTGACACGCAGTTCAATTTTTTTATACATTTCTAATCTATGTAATAATTGTCACATATTTTGTTATTTTTAATTATTTATTAGAAAATAGCAGTCTGAGGAGGCATTACCGGACAGACAATTGTGTGTGCCACATCTTAAATGTGATGTGTCACCATATATATACTATATAATAAGTTTTTCATTATTTTGAAATTACAAATCAATCCATGTGTTTGTACACTATACTTTTATCTTTTCTTTTTAAAATTTTATATTGTATAATGAGACTCATCAATACTATATAAGAAAGGCCGCAGGGGTAGAATAAAATTTTCTCCACTATTTTTTGAAATTACAAATTGATCTTTGTGTGTATGCTACACTTTTGTCTTTTCTTTTTAAAATTTTATATCATATTAGGTGGCTCTCTATAGTGTAACATACTAGATCTCAGACCCTACCCTAGAAGTTTGATCTTTTTGGACTTAGCCAAATAAGGTTGAGGTTAGACCTAAAAGGTGTTTAGTATAACCCTAATGAGCTAATACATGTAAAAATCATCTTAATGTAACCTAATGTTCTCACATTAGCCTTAGTTCAATAATGTACACATAAAATATGTCACATGAAGTAATGAAGTAATTAGGTGAAATTCCATCCAAATAATCACACATAACTCTTTTGGTGATAGTATTAAGTTTTTGGATAAGCAATAGTGATAATAATGAAATAATGTGAAAATAATGGGCACAAATATTAATTGTGTCATAACTCATTAAAAGAAACCCCAAAAGTGGAATCTAAGTTAAAAATCGTGTTCCTTGGGTCCCAATTGCCTTGGGAGTCAAGTTTCACCTTATTCACATAGTAATAATTAATTTAATTCAATTTGGAAAGAGAAGATCTGTGTTTCCCCAAAATATCAAATAAAATATTAAATGACTCCAAAAGAGGAAAATAATCTTGGATTCATAATCTATATAATAAATATAGCCTTTGGGTGAATTTTATCCCAATTTGGAAGATGTTTGGTTAAAAGATGAAATCATGAGAGAGAGTGTATAGAACCTTCAAAAATTAAATAATTGTACAAACAACTCCAACATGTAAAATTGATGGCAAATTCATATCCAACACATTATATATGACGTGTGTGTGAAGTTTCATCAAATTTGGAGAATCTTAAAGTCATTAATGTATGAGTAAAGAGAAAATAGTATTTGATTTATTTTAACACATTAAAAGTTCTAAAAAGGAAATCTAATTGAATAATCAGAATCTACATGCCTTAATTGGACTTTGTGCAAAATTTCATCCAACTTGGAGTTTATTTTCACCCTCAAAAGAGGAGATAGAAAAAGATATATTAATATACACACACTTTATTCCAATTTGATTAGGAATGTTATTTACCATGTCACACAGTTTGTTTCTGGTTTATTTCTAATTTATTCAGGACGCGGTTCAATTTTCATTCTTCCATATTTTCCCAGTCATGCGGTTTATTCTTTTCTTTGTGCAATTTGGGCTGTTGAGATATCCATCTAACAGTGTAGACCTCATCTCCTACCTTGAGTAGGAGAGAGACTCGATGTGAACAGTACAACCAAGAGCAGTCCTTGTTTCTTCACCGATTCCTCGGCCCACAATTGGTCTTTTTTTCTCAATCTTTTTCCATCATTTGTGGCAGAGAAACCTGAGCCTATCAACCCCTACATTCCCTACCTATTTCTTCTTGGATAAAAAAAACCCCAATTCTTGGGGCGCAAGGACTTCGGCCAACTAGTCTACCCTCTGGTTTTCAAACCCTAACCTATAAATATGGGCACCCTGAGTTGCGTCGTTCCCCACAATGCTATCCTCTCATCTAAATTTTTTTGCACATGGCATGAGTTGTCGTCGGTGATCGAGTTCTTGTTCTGGACTAGCGACGACCTGTACCTCTTCACCTTGTTGCCTTGGAGCAATTAACCACACTTGTGAGTTTGTCAGAAACTGATCATCCTTTCCTTACTTTTATTTCTCCAATTTAGTATTGAGATCTCCATCTAACAACGCAGATGTGAGAACCCATTACACTAAATGAGATTACTCAAAACATAAAATACATTAATCACTAATTAATCACATACCCAAAAATATGGGTAAATTAAAACCGATTTCAACGTCAGCACCTGCTCAGAAACATTTGCATAAGAGCCCAACATCTTTCTTTTATCCATACTATGACAAGAATTTGATATGAATTGTTCTATCACCTTAGTCACAACATATATACATAGTATAACAATATTTGTATATGCCACACAAACAAGCATTAACATGCTAACAAAATTTTGATTCGTTTGAAACACCATATACAAACTTTTCATGTCCAGACCTGAGAGTACAGGGATGACTCTAGGACACACTAGACATCTAATCAACTTTCTCAAAGATTCATTACTATAACTCCTCTTTACTTCCACGATTTTGTTACCATCACTGTCGATTACCTAAAAAAATGTGGCGAACCACAAGGGTGAGACCCATGTCCCAGCAAGAGATATAACCTCCAACAACGTTTATTGA
The DNA here is from genome assembly GCA_963693085.1 of Alisma plantago-aquatica. NCBI lineage: Eukaryota > Viridiplantae > Streptophyta > Magnoliopsida > Alismatales > Alismataceae > Alisma > Alisma plantago-aquatica. Next base: position 127,423,831 of record OY856409.1, on the reverse strand, counting down.
TTACAACATTTTTACATAATTAAACACTTAAACAGTTTAATCAGATATAACAAATAAGATCAACAATACTGATGATTAACAAAATACATAAAGGAGTAGATAATAACTATCATCAATAGCCAGACTATCATCATTTATCTTGTTGACAATATAAGCAATTCAGTAGCATATGCATATCTAGCATCATGAGCAAGTCTAGTAACATAGAATCTCTATCATTATGAATAATTTGAATTCTGGCCACATAAGCATAGATAATAACATTAGCATGTCTAACAGGTTTAACATATCAACATCATAAGAAGAGCTAACAACATAAACACAACTATCTGGATAAGCATGATTAGCAGTATATACATCTCTAGTTACAAATGCATGGCTAGCATGCTAAACATAACTAACAACATGAGATATCTAGCATCATGATTATAATCAGCAGTAGTAGTATAGTTATCAACATAAGCATGGCTACCGTATGTATGCATCTACAATCTTAATCATATCCACAGCATAAGTATATTTATTATCTCTTAATTGCACTAAGCATCATCTTTAGCTAAAGATAACAAACAAGGTTTATCATCCAATGTGAAGCGTCATGTATAAACCTAAATAGATATGCTATACGGTTGTATTACATCTTTTGTTATGCCCTGAGGAAATTTAGGATACCACTCAAAATCCAGCTGACCACTGCTAAGTCAAAATCAATGCCATACAAGATCTAGGAAGATCCAGACTCCTAAGATCTTCTCCGCCCCCGGTCAGTACGGGTCTGCCACAATGACACATAAGGTCAAGCTACTAACAACCTAGTCCATCCTTGGTATAGGTCACGACACTAGTGAAAGGAGGTGGGTACACATACCCTACCATCTGAGGTACAACTGCAGTTGTCCTCCAACCGCATCACATATATAATCACTGAGACACAACCGCAGTCGTTCTCAAACTAAGGGCTAGGTATGACCGTAGTCATCCTCCCTAAACACTTGAATTCAGGATGATAAGCACCCCGCATACTCATCACTATGCACTCCGAGTTTCCCTTAGGAATACTCATTTCACCATCTGGCAAGTTCTGACACTCAGATGGATCTATGGCATATGGCACTACATGATTAGAGTTTCACTTGATTAATTATGCCAATTGGGTGAATTAAGGCTACATCAAACAAGTGGACATACAAACCCTAATTCAATTCTAACAAGCATATAAATATAACAACTTCAAAAGATATAAAATGTGTGGAACATGATTTCTCATCTCATCGTCACATGGTACTATTTACTTGCCATTCATGAGGCTACACTAGTCATCATACTATCACAAGATATAAATCTTTTTCACAATATCACAGGGTATCAAACCTTATCAACAAAAGAGTATTACACCTCATTCAGGGCTCAACCATGCCCAAAGGTCATTAAGACTGTCATACTATCCCTGCAAGATCATCATTATCTTTGCATGCCTTATAACAAGGTTCAACAACATTACTTACATATAATACACCAGATCAACACAATATTGCATTAATGAGCAAGGAGATATTCATAAACAATCATAGCAGGGTTATATTAACATTAAGAACATTCCTTTATTACATCAGCATGCAAGGAATTTAGATATGATTAACTCTCATCATATTCATTATGCACATATTTAGCATAAGAAAGTATCAACCATGTGGATATGATAATCACCAATTAACATATCAAGGTTATGATCATAGTAAGGAGGTTATTCCACCATCATTCTATCATATAAGAATGTTAAACATGAATACTCATCTTTATCTATTTGCATTAGAGTTAGGTTCACAAGATAAATTATATTAATGTTACTAATCAACACTTATACCCAAACCCTAACTCACGACATCCCCATTGGATCATGGATGCATAAGGTGAAGCATCACCATCACATTCCATACTATTCTCAAGTATGAACCCACACATAAATCAAGGTGTAACCATTGGTTTATAGCATACTAGGGCTTCAACAACAGTAATAGAGTATTCCATTATTGTATTAGTCATTCAAGGACTATTCATACCCAATTACCATCATTTAGTTATATTAAAGCTAGGTATAACAAGCTATACCTCATTAGGGTTTCATATCAACACAATATGGTCATCATCCCTTCTATTCATATGAGTGAATAGGTAATACTACCTTATTAAGGCTAACCCTCCATTTGTTCCATCATCATTCAACCAATATCACCATACCACAATGTCACCCAGAACCATTGGATGTTTAAAAGGTAAGACCATTGGGTTGTTTACATAAGTGAACACCTTGGATAGCCACCTATGAAGTTCTTAATTTGTGTTCTAGAAAGATTCACCATCTAATCCTAGACATCCCTTGATTAACAACACAAAACGTTCCATTGAAAGTAGGGTAAAACCCACAATCGACTGTTCATTTAAAACAAGCCATCCATCGTCAACAAGTAAGCTCCTTAAGTTGATCATATAAAGGAAACCATATAAATAACATTATTAGGGACAACCTATTACATTATCCATCATTATACTTTATTGGAGAAATAAATATTAGATCTTGACCATTGGGTCAAGTTCATATGCTAAAACCATCAATTACAGTATAGGTCCGACCATTGCATCAATTGACCCAAGAAACCATTGGTCTAAGGCTTAATTGATGTTGCAACTATATGATCAACTCACCATAGGTTGTGTAGACCTTATCCAATATCATTAATGACTATTAAGTCACCATAGGTTGTTAGATTAGCACTATATTCATTAATCAACATCAAATATTAAGCTAATGTCATCATTGATTGATAACATCGGTAGGGTACTTAATGGTTGATCATTAAACTTCTAATTGATCTAAAACCTGACCTAAGGGGGTAAACATAGGTTGTCACTATCATTTGACACCCTTGATCACGACCATAAATTGTTATGAAGACAACACCATAGGGTTGTTGCAATGGTATCATCATCGGGTCATGGTTTATAGAACAAATCAACTTTAAACCCTAAAATTGACCATTGTTTGATAGGTGCTTAGCACCATAGGTTGTCAAAACAACCTGATCCAAGTAATATTATACCTTAGGAATAATCTACATATGATTATAGGTTCATCTAGAACTGAAATCAGAATAGGGAACATTATAAAAATCGAAATCCAAGTCAAGCATAGCTTTTTAGTGCATACATCATCATTTTCAAGCAAGAACATGAGCTAGCAAGCTTATGGTAAGCAATAAACATGGAGAAAGTTATTAAACTTGCCTCTAATGATAATATGAAACCACACACAAAAGAAATCTCAAGTATTTAGGGTATAAAATCCAAGTATAAGCTATGAATTCGTCCATCTAACACCTTTCTTCATCAAATGAGCAAATCCTAAGCATAAGGAGCAAGAAAGGTAGGGTTTTAGAGCTTTAGAGAAAATTCTACCATGGAACACCAAGGTTATGACCTGAAGGAATGTCTAAGGAAGGATAAGAGCAAGAGAAATGGAGAATGAAAGAATAAAATAACTTGTCTTGGTCAGAATCCCTAGAAGATGACCTTGGAAACCCTAGGTAGGGCTAGATAGAGCCCTAGGAGACCTTCTTCTCCAAAAATGGGTTGTATTCTACCTTAGAGCAGTTGGTTATGCAGAAACACAGAGTGTATTCGTTGCTCCAGGTTATAGGAAAGATAAAGCAATCATAGTTTCATATTTGGGCAAGGAAGAGGTAAATATAGCTCATGGATAAGGATAGAAGCAAGCATGAGGTGTAAAAGTAGCTTCCCCGTGTGTTTATGGCCTTAAACTATTAAGAATATACAAGAACGCACACAAGCAGCTCCCCCACCATCCTTATTAACCTGCCTAGATTTCCTTTGTTGAAATTTCCAGCCAATCACATAATTCATTTGTTGATAGCTACTAAAAGTAGCTCATCCGTGAAGGGGTAAACCCTAAAATATCCTTGATGAAAATACCTTCAAACCATGACTCAACTAGGATCCCCACGGCTCAAAAATCTCAAGAACGATAATATAATATCTAAGTAACATAATTTATGTGACAAATTGCAAAGAAAACCCCTCAATTGGATAAATTGCATAAAAGTCCAAAATGTACAAAAAATTGCATAACTTGCTCAAACAGTGTCCAAATTGGACCAAATTTGAAATGTAAGCTTGTATTATAATTTCAAAACATATAAAAATGTTATATTAGTGTTATAAGCATTCAATTATGGTAATTAAGCTCATTCAACTCATTAAGCAAGTTTAGGGGCCTTACAACTATAAACCCCTGACAAGGATTTCGCCCCCGAAATCCATGGTAAACAAAGATGGGTATTTCCTTTGCACCTCATCCAATTATATTCACATGGCTACTTACATATCATGGTGATGTAACATCATTCATACATATCTCATCTTGAGTTAGCACAAAAAACCCCACTTAAGAAGACATTTGCAAATATGGTACATAGAAACTTGTTGTGTCATCTATACAAATCTAGTAGTAATGTTCAACATTAAATTCTAGCAATCATCCAAAAATTATATCTATTGTATCAACACATTACTCAAAAGTCATACTTGCTATCTTTTTACCAATCATGGCATATGTCCCATACCATTCCTTGAAGCATAAAAAAAGGCAATGTATCCATCCTTTTTTTATACACTGACACTAGAACTCTTGTCAGTTCTTTTTCAGCATCAAAAGAAATGTTGTTGCTGGCAGCTATCATTCCATACAAGGAAATATCATTCATAGTCAACCTTTTTAGGGGTGAAACAACAACACTATCTTCACCTTACTAGGATTTACACAACCTACTTAGAAGACATACCATGATCCCATAAAGAAATTTAATCAACCCCATCTCACTCTTGTTCAACTTGTTCTCATAGATATTGCTGCTTCGACAACCCTAAGGTTTTTGAAGAAATATTGATAATATTTTTTACCATAATTGAAATACTTTGACATGTCATCATTCAAAGCTTGATATCACTTGTATGACATGACTGGAACACTCTATTCCTCCTATTCATAAATTCTATTTGTACATTAGTTAGTCTAAAGGACATAACTCTAAACTCATCATGGTCATGTGAATCATGTCATCCAATCTAACTATTATGCATTGATATTTGATCATAGGTTTATCTTAAAGGAACACAGTATCCCATATCTATTAACCAACAAACCATCTATCCTTGATAGTGGTCTTGCCCAGTTATCACTGAACTATACACAACATTATAGAATCACTTTTGTTTTTCCTTCCAAACAACATTTAGAGGGTCATCATCAACTCTCTCTCCCTCTCTCTCTAAGGGAGAGAAATACTTGGAATGTTCATTTAATAAACATCTCCAACCTTCACATATTTCTCATACTGTTGATACATCTTGGATACTAGGATTCATTACCTTGGTATCCACCTCATGTGCTATAAGGAACTCACATCATTATATCATATACTTTTACCAACATAACAAATATCAGGACATGTAAGAGGAGTCTTCCTAATTATTGGAAGTCTCAAAAGAAAATTCATCACAAACTTTATGAACTAGGAACCATAGTCCAAACAACCTTATGCTATAATAATCTATCCACTCTCATGTTTACAATGAATCCACACATACCGAGTGGCAATGATCCACTTGAAAGTTGTTCCCTAGAAAGGAAAGACACCAAGGGAAACACACTTCCCATGTCATGGAAGAATTGTTCAAGGGTCATTAGCAAAAAGGTAATCAATTCTATTTTCATTATGTAGGTTACAACTTCTTATGTATCATTTTACCTTTTTCATTTTGGGTTCCTTGACATTAACATAGGAATCATCATGATTAACATATATCATTACTCCTTCCTTGATGACTATTTATCACACTTGGGTATGTTCTCTTATTTTATTAGGTTTTCCAACCACTTATCGATAGGTAAATCATTATATTCCACATTTTCTTCATTAAATTGGGATCATCTCCCTTAATTTCTTTCACATGCCATGCTGATTTTTCATTAACACTTTCTTACACACATAGGTTGGTCTGAGATTAACTCAGGTTCCACCTTATTCCTTTGTCATTGTTCTCATTTATCTTCTCATTATATACTTATCATTGGAGTTCTCTCCATCTTATGTGGATTTCATACCTTGAATCACTTTATAAGCATATACTTATCTGTCTTTTACTTTATTTTCTTCTTGAATCACATCTTCAAGAACTCCTCTTTTCCTTATTTGTATTCAGATTTAGATTTCATGGTGTTGTATCTTTCTCTTATAGTTATCAAACATTCAAGTTTTGATAGATAATGATGCAATTCTCATCTTCTTTTAAGGTAGGATTGGGATATTCACACCATGAATTATTATTCGTTATGCTCTTTAGATTGTCTCAAAATGACTACTTGATCAGAGTAATTAGAAAGATAACAATCTACCTTTCTTCAATAATTGAATACCTGGCCAGGGCACCCAAATACTGAGATTAGGCAGTATGCACCATATTTTCATGTCATATTCCTAATTTTGAAATTATCAAAGTCCTAAGTCCTAGTGTCCATGTAGACTCGATGAACCTAAAGCTCTGATACCAACTTATGAGAACATGTTACATTAAATGAGATTATTCAAAACATAAAACACATTAATCACTAATTTATCACATATCCAAAAATATAGGTAAATTAAAACCGATTTCAATGTCAGCACCTGCTCAGAAACATTTACATAAGAGCCCAACATCTTTCTTTTATTCATACTATGACAAGAATTTGATATGAATTGTTCTATCACCTTATCCACAACATATATACACAGTATAACAATATTTGTATATGCCACACAAACAAGCATTAACATGCTAATAAATCAATTCGTTTGAAACACCATATACAAACTTTTCCTGCCCAGACCTGAGAGTACAGGGATGACTCTAGGACACACTAGACATCTAATCAACTTTCTCAAAGATTTATTACTATAGCTCCTCTTTACTTCCATGATTTTGTTACCATCATTGTCGATTACCTAAAAAAATGTGGCAAACCACAAGGGTGAGACCCATGTCCCACCAAGAGATATAACCTCCAACAATGTTTATTGATTACAACATTTTTGCATAATTAAACATTTAAGTAGTTTAATAAGATATAACAAATAAGATCAGCAGTACTGATGATTAACAAAATACATAAAGGAGTAGATAATAACTATCATCATTAGCCAGACTATCATCCTTTATCTTGTTGATAATATAAGCAATTCAGTAGCATATATATATCTAGCATCATGAGCAAGTCTAGTAACATAGAATCTCTATCATTATAAATGATTCGAATTCTAGCCACATAAGCATAGATAATAACATTAGCATGTCTAATAGGTTGAACATATCAACATCATAAGAAGAGATAACAACATAAGCACAACTATCTGGATAAGCATGATTAGCAGTGTATGCATCTCTAGTTATAAAGGCATGGCTAGCATGCTAAACATAACTAGCAACATGAGATATCTAGCATCATGATTATAATCAGCAGTAGCAGTATAGTTATCAACATAAGCATGGCTACTGTATGTATGCATCTACAATCTTAAGCATATCCACAACATAAGTATATTTACTATCTCTTAATTTCACTAAGCATCATCTTTATCTAAAGATAACAAACAAGGGTTATCATCCAATGTGAAGCGTTGTGTATAACCCTAAACATATATGCTATACGGCTTTATTACATCTTTTATTATGCCCTGAGGAAATTGAGGATACCACTCAAAATCCAACTGACCACTGCTAAGTCAAAATTAGTGCCATACATGATCTAGGAAGAGTTGGACTCCTAAGATCTTCTCCGCCCCGATTAGTAAGGGTACGCCACAATGACGCATAAGGTCAAGCTGCTAACAGCCTAGTCTATCCTTGGTACATGTCATGACACTAGTGAAAGGAGGTGGGTACGCATACCCTACCATCTGAGGTACAACTATAACTGTCCTCCAATCTCATCACATATATAATCACTGAGACACAACCGCAGTCGTTCTCAAACTAAGGGCTAGGTATGATCGTAGTCATCCTCCCTAAACACTTGAATTCAGGATGACAAGAACCCCACATACTCATCAGTATGCACTCCAAGTTTCCCTTCGGAATACTCGTTTCACCATCTGGCAAGTTCTGACACTCAGATGGATCTATGGCACATAGCACTACATGATTAGAGTTTCACTTGATTAGTTATGCCAATTGGGTGAATTAAGGCTGCATCAAATAAGTGGACATACAAACCGTAATTCACTTCTAACAAGCATATAAATATCACAACTTTAAATGATATAAAATGTGTGGAACATAATTTCTCATCTCATCATCACATGGTACTATTTACTTGTCATTCACGAGGCTACACTAGTCATCATACTATCACAAGATATAAATCCTTTTCACAATATCACAGGGTATCATCCCTTATCAACACAAGATGATTACACCTCATTCAGGGCTCAACCATGCCCAAAGGTCATTAAGACCATCATACTATCCCTGCAAGATCATCATTATCTTTGCATGCCTTACAACAAGGCTCAACAACATTACTTACATATAATACACCATATCAACACAATATTGCATTAATGAGCTAGGAGTTTTTCATAAACAATCATAGCAGGGTTATATTAATATTAAGAACATTCCTTTATTACATCAACATGTAAGGAATCTAGATATGATTAACTCTCATCATATTCATTATGCACATGTTTAGAATAAGAAAGTATCAACCATGTGGCTATGATAACCACCAATTAACATATCAAGGTTATGATCATAGTAAGGAGGTTATTCCACCATCATTCCATCATATAAGAATGTTAAACATGAATACTCATCTTTATCTATTTGCATTGGAGTTAGGTTCACAAGATAAAATATATTAATGTTACTAATCAACACTTATACCCAAACCCTAACTCACGACATCCCCATTGGATCATGGATGCATAAGGTGAAGCATCACCATCACATTCCATACTATTCTCAAGTATGAACCCACACATAAATCAAGGTGTAACCATCATGTTATAGCATACTAGGGCTTCAACAACAGTAATAGAGTATTCCATGATTGTATTAGTCATTCAAGGACTATTCATACCCAATTACCATCACTTAGTTATATTAAAGTTAGGTATAACAAGTTATACCTCATTAGGGTTACATATCAACACAATATGGTTATCATCCCTTCGATTCATATGAGTGAATAGATAAGACTACCTTATTAAGGCTAACTCTCCATCTGTTCCATCATCATTCAACCAATATCACCATACCACAATGTCACCCAGAACCATTGGATGTTTAAAAGGTAAGACCATTGGGTTGTTTACATAAGTAAACACCTTGGATAACCACCTATGAAGTCCTTTATTTGTGCTTTAGAAAGAGTCACCATCTAATCCTAGACATCCCTTGATTAACAACACAAAACGTTCCATTGAAAGTAGGGTAAAACCCACAATCGACTGTTCATTTAAAACAAGCCATCCATCATTAACAAGTAAGCTCTTTAAGTTGATCATATAAAGGAAACCATATAAATCACATTATTAGGGCCAGCCTATTACATTAGCCATCATTCCACTTTATTGGAGGAATAAACATTAGATCTTTACCATTGGGTCAAGTTCATATGCTAAAACCATCAATTACAATATAGGTCCGACCATTGCATCAAGTGACCCAAGAAACCATTGGTCTAAGGCTTAATTGATGCTACAACTATATGATTAACTCACCATAGGTTGTGGAGACCTGATCCATTATCATTAGTTACCATTAAATTACCATAAGTTGTTAGATTAGCACTATATTCATTAATCAACATCAAATATTAAGCTAATGTCATCAATGATTGATAACATCGGTAGGGTACTTAATGGTTGATCATTAAACTTCTAATTGATCCAAAACCTGACCTAAGGGGATAAACATAGGTTGTCACCATCATTTGATACCCTTGATCACGACCATCAGTTGTTATGAAGACAACACCATAGGGTGATTGCAATGGTACCATCATTGGGTCATGGTTTATAGAAATCCAAGTCAATCATAGCTTTTTAGTGCATAAATCATCATTTTCAAGCAAGAACATGAGCTAGCAAGCTTATGGTAAGAAATAAACGTAGATCAAGTTATAAAACTTGCCTCTAATGAGAAGATGAAACCCCACACAGAAGAAATCCCGAGCAGGTAGGGTAGAAAATCCAAGCATAAGCTATGAATTTGTCCATCTAGCACCTTTCTTCATCAAATGAGAAAACCCTAAGCATAAGGAGTAAGAAAGGTAGGGTTTTAGAGCTTTAGAGCAAATTCTACCATGGAACAGCAAGGTTCTGACCTGGAGAAATGTCTAAGGAAGGATAAGATCAAGAGAAACGGAGAAGGAAAGAAGAAAATAACTTACCTTGGTCAGAATCCCTAGAAGATGACCTTGGAAACCCTAGGTAGGGCTAGATGGAGCCCTAGGAGACCTTCTTCTCCAAAAAAGGGGTTGTATTCTACCTTAGAGCAGTTGGTTCCGCAGAAAAACAAAATGGATTCGTTTCTCCAGGTTAGAGGAAAGAGAAAGCAATCATAGTTTCGTATTTGGGCAAGGAAGAGGTAAATATAACCCATGGATAAGGATAGAAGCAATTATGAGGTGTAAAAGTAGCTTTCCCATGTGTTTATGGCTTTAAACTATTAATAATATACAAGCACACACACAAGCATCTCCCCCACCATCCATATTAACCTTCTTATCTTTCCTTTGTCGAAATTCCCAACCAATCACATAATTCATTTGTTGATAGCTACTAAAAGTAGCTCATCCGTGAAGGGGTAAACCCTAAAATACCCTTGATGAAAACACCTTCAAACCATAGCTCCACTAGAAGCCCCATGGCTCAAAAATCTCAAGAATGATAATATAACATATAATAAACATAATGTATGTGACAAATTGCAAAGAAAACCCCTCATTTGGATAAATTGCATAAAAGTTTAAAATGCACAAAAAATTGCATAACTTGCTCAAACAGTGTCCAAATTAGACCAAATTTGAAACTTAAACTTGTATTATAATTTAAAAACATATAAAAAGGTTAAATGAGGGTTTTAAGCATTCAATTATGTTAATTAAGCTCATTCAACTCATTAAGCAAGTTTAGGGGCCTTACAACAGACCTCATCTCCTACCTTGAGTAGAAGAGAGACTCACTGTGAACATTACAACCAAGAGTAGTCCTTGTTTCTTCACTGATTCCTTAGCCCACAATTGGTCCTTTTTCTCAATTTTTCTTCCATCATGATTGGGAGAGAAACCTGAGCCTATCAACCCCTACTTTTCCTACCTATTTCTTCTCGGATCGAAAAGCTGCAATTCTTGGGGCGGAAGGACTTCAACCAACTAGCCTACCCTCTGGTTTTCAAACCCTAACCTATAAATATGGGCACCCTAAGTTACGTCATTTCCTGTAATGCTATCCTCTCATCTTAATTTCTTTGCACATGGTGTGAGTTATCGTCGGTGATTGGGTTCTTGTTCTGGCCTAGCAGTGACATGTACTTCTTCACCTCGTCACCTTGGAGCAATTAACTGCACTGGTGAGTTTTTCGGAACCTGATCATACTTTCCTTACTTTCATTTCTCCAATTTAGTATTGAGATCTCCATCTAACAACACAAACCTCATCTCCTACCTTGAGTAGGAGAGAGACTCGCTGTGAACAGTACAACCAAGAGCAGTCCTTGTTTCTTCACTGATTCCTCATCCCACAATTGGTCTTTTTTCTTGATTTTTCTTCCATCATGATCGGGAGAGAAACTTGAGCCTATCAACCCCTACTTTCCCTACCTATTTCTTATCGGATCGAAAAACCCCAATTCTTGGGGTGCAAGGACTTAAGCCAACTAGCCTACCCTCTATTTTCAAACCCTAACCTATAAATATGGGCACCCCAAGTTATGTTGTTCCCCACAATGCTATCCTCTCATCTTAATTTCTTTGCACATGGTGTGAGTTGTTGTCAGTGATCGGGTTCTTGTTCTGGCCTAGCGGTGACCTGTACTACTTCACCTCATTGCCTTGGAGCAATTAACCGCACTGGTGAGTTTGTCGGAACCTGATCATCCTTTCCTTACTTTTGTTTCTCCAATTTAGCAAGAGATGAGTTTTTGCTAAAAAATTCCCAAGCTGTGGCCCTACTGTTTCGTAGCCATGGCGTGCGAGTAAAGTGGGGAAGATAGGTTGTGGTGATTTCCCAGTTCTACCCTCATCGACTCTATTTTCTTTATTTTCTCACTTGAGGGCAATTGTGTCTTTTCTCCCATGCTCCCTTGTGTTTGGGATGGGTTTGTGCGTCGTTGATCGAGTTTGACCAAGCGAGTTGTCCGCTCTCCATTGGTCCAGGTCACATACCGGACCCCACACCCTCTCTCTCTCTCTTTGTTTCTCGCAAGTAAACAATGACATGGCCTTTTCTCTTTTTCCTATTAGCCATTTTTTAAAAATTGATAACTAATTATTTACTGATTAGAAAATATAAATAAATAATTGTTGGATTAAAATAAGTACTTTCTAATGGTGTTGGTTTTTGTCACCTAAATCCAATGATTAATAATAAGTAATTTTAATAGATTAATCTAAATAAGTAATAACTTGCAAAATTTATAACTAAATATTTAGAAGTAAAAAATATAATAAAATATATTTTGAACTTAGAAAAAAAATAATCTAAAATATGGCATGGTTTTGATAACCTAATAATAGAAAGGCAATTTTTAGGGTTTTGCATAATCAATGTAATTCTAACCCTAATTTCACATACATGATAATAGGTGTTTGGAAACCTAGATTTAGATGTAGAAGTGATCTTGTACTGTTAAACTCTATGGAGAGGTATGATTGCATCCCACATTATTTCTGTATTGAGCAATTTCTAATTCTTCTCTCTAAATGTATGTTTGCATCCCCGGTTATTCTTTTTGAGCAATTCACCGACTTTTATCTTTCCCTTGGTCCTATGGACATTAGCCTACACCATATCTTCTCTTTTAGAAATTATGCTTCATGTGAAGTATCTTTTTATTTTTTATTGGTCTTGTGATCATATTATCATGTTTGGGCATTCTCTTATTTCTTTATTATGCTTTGTTCATGACATGTGATGTCTTTTGCCCACTCGTGAGGTGGATGTTTATGTTGTCCATTAGTATGATGACAACTTTTGTATAATCTGACTATACCTTTTTACTTGCCTCTACATTAAACATGCTATGTGATTCAGTAGCACTAGAGTAGTGTAATTACATTGGTTTTTGGGTAGTATACCCCTTTTATTATTGAGATGGAGGTGGTGGTACCCCATACCCGAGTTTCGAGTTTATAAGGCTTGGCCCATGCTGTATATTTGGGAGTTTGGCAGTACGCCATTCTCTATCAGGTTTCAAGTTTGCGAGGCTTGGTCGCCTTTGTATTTATATTGTTCTAGGGCTATATTTATCTCACATTCATGCATGTTGATGATTATGGGGTGTGAGCCCTAATTCTTTATATGTTCTAGTATGGCACAATTTTATTTATTTGGTTATGTCAAGTATCTCTTTTGTTGTTGTTCTTTTCTTTTATGCCCAATTGGGTAATACTTTTCTCTTTCATGGGAAGCCTTTATATTTATTATCCTTTATTTCATAATATTGTTCAATTTCCCTTTTAGTGTGCACATACCAGCTTTTGCTGATGTTTTCTTTTCTTCTCCTTTTTATGGGGTATGCTTCCATCCCCAATTTTAGATCAAGGAGAGGACAAGAAAGGTGGACTTGGTCAACAACCTTTGTAGCTGAGCTTTTGGGAGACTTGAAAGAGGTGGTTAGATGATCCTCAACTAGATGCTTATTTGTTTAAGATAATTTTCCTTTGACTCACCCATGTGTGGTGTAGTGATGTATTAAGATATCAAGCTTTGTAATAGTTAGATTTATTTATCTTCCGCTGCTACTTTTTGTGTTATGATGCATACATGTTGAATGAATTGATTATCATCCCTTTGGTGAAAAAAATATATGTGGCGTTTGGCTCAAGGGATGTTGCCCTTTTATTTTAGTAGGGAGTGGTTCCCCCTGGGATCCCACTCATTACATACAATATATAAGAAGCCCGTGTAGGAAGATGAATGTAATTTTCTCTATTATTTTTTACAGTTACAAATAAGTCCATGTATGTGTACACTTTACTTTTGTCTTTTCTTTTTAAAATTTTATATTATGTAAGGAGACTCATCTATACTATATAAGAAAGCCTGCAGAGGGCGCTGAATGCAATTTTTCTATTATTTTTTTGTAATTATAAACAAGTCCATGTGTGTGTACACTATACTTTTGTCTTTTCTTTTTAAAATTATATATTGTATAAGATAACACATCTTACTATATAAAAAAGTACATGAATTGAATGAATTCAATTCTCTCCATTGTTTTTTAGAGCTACAAACTGGTCCTTGTGTATGTACACTACACTGTAATATTTTCTTTTCAAAAGTTTATATTATATAAGGAGACTCATCTATACTATATAAGAAAGCCCATAGAGGGGGTTGTATGCAATTTTTTCTATTATTTTTTAGAGTTACAAACTAGTCCCTATGTATGTACACTACACTTTTGTCTTTTCTTTTCAAATTTTATATTGTGTAGATAGACTCATCTACACTATATGAGAAAGTCCTTGGAAGGGGTTGAATGCAATTTTCTTCATTATATTTTGAAATAACAAACATGTCCCTCTTTTAGCGGGTTGTATGTATCTTATTTTAAATACTAACTACATATTCGTCGTCAACATACAAAAAAAATCACAATTCAAACTCACACAAAAAGCTTGTCTAACAAATTTAGTGTAGCAAACAAGAATAGATGCTGACCAACTCATTATGCCATAATTATTTTATGCTCACACATTATATTGATTCAACTGTATAACACGTGTGTAGTACATGTCTTCCGCTCATTTTATAAAAATGGGTAGATCTCGCTGCAAAAAGTATATAATATTCATATACAAGATGTTACTATTTGTGATGGCCGATGATAATCTATTGATTTAACACTACCCAGTCACATTTATAGTTTTTAAATACATTTTCATTTGCATAAACACATGCAATAATATACTCCTCCATGACGTTATCAACATTTGTTATAATATCATATAGTTAATATCTTGCATGATCAAAAGCAACCCCTTTATTTACTTCAAACATAATGAAAAATATGGCAAACAATACCCAATCAGCTTGAACATCAATGCAAATACATAGTAAATTATGTATATACGGTGAAATTCATGGTGATGTTGATCCGAGAAAGTCTCTGATTTTGTTTTCATAATTATATTGATAGTTCCACATGGTCAAAATAGGTATATAACATAATCTCAAAAAAGATAGGTATATATGTATATAACATAACGTAATATGATTAGATATATGAATTAAATATTAAATTATTACTTAACACAACATAATATAATTAGATACATAACATAATACAATTATTAATTTATATTAATGAATAAGTACGAGTGAATTTTCAACGTTGATAGCTGTCGAAGGCTAGGTTTAAGTTTTTTTGTTATATTTCCAACGCCTCACATGTTGACAAGGTTAAGTTTCACCTTTACTAAGTGTTTGTACATTATTTATTACAAAACGTGTAAGTTTCATGTAGTCCAATTGAAAAATTATATACGATAATCTACATTTTGCCTTGTTTTATAGTGTATATTAGTTATTTTCCATATTAGATTCAGATAGTATATCAATACAAATTGTTGGATCTTATGTCATATATGATGAATACATTTTATTAGTAAATCTAATAATGACAATTATATTCACACGTTGCTAACACTACTACAGAAATAGCATTCAGTGTCGCTTTTCTGGGCGTTGGTTATTAAGGAACACGAACGCCTTATATTAAAGGCGTCGGTTATTTAGAAGAACCGACGTCTATATTCAAAGACCAGCCAAACACGGGTACCGCTTTGTATACAACGTCGGTTGTTTATACAAAACCGACGCATAATGTCATCCAATTTTCGAGCGAAAAAAATAATGTCACTTTCGGCGTCGAGTCTGTAGTTAAAACACCGACGCTTATGTGCGATGGAAATTTGCGCGAAAAGTGTCCTTTTCCGCGTCGGTCGTCCTTTAATCACCGACGCTGAATGTGGTTCCCGCCAAACATTTTCACGAAAATATCGTCCAAATGGACGTCGGATGTTGCGAACGACCGACGGTAAAGATGTTTAGGCGTCGGTTGTTGTAAACAACCGACGCTATTGGGGAACTTCATAACCTTCGATCGCCCGACTCTTCCCCTTTCTTATATTTCATTGCTACCCTATTTCCCTATTGCGGCGATTTCTCCGGCGATTTCTCTGCTGCTGGTACTAGTTTTTCTCCGGCGCTTCTCTCCGGCGCTTCTCTCCGGTGCCCCATCTCCGGCGTCCCCTCTCCGGTGCCCCTCTCCGACGCGTTTCTTCTCTGGCACCCCTGCTGCCCGCCCTGCTGCTCCAACCGCCTGCGCCGCCGCCACGCCTGACAACCGGCGCCGCCGCAACGCCTGGTGCCCACTTGCCTGCCACGCCTGAGAACCGGCGCCGCCGTACCCCCTTCTCCTTCTCCTCCGCCTGGCCGCTGCCTGCCTGCCGCCGCCTGGCCGCCTGCCTGCCTGCTGCGGCTGACGCTCCTGCTCGTCGAAGTCACTACCGCTGGTTCTGGAGCTCGTCGGCCGCCACCCACGTACTCAACAAGCTCAACCTCACCCTACTCTTCTTGCCCAGGTACCTGCAGACCTACCCAGGCGCGAAATTGGTTCTTTATGTGCTGACCTAATCTGCTTGCCTAATCTGCTTGCACGAAATTGGCTCCCTACTCTGCTTGCTTAATGTGCCTAATCTGCTTTAAGTGGTCCTAATATCATAACATGATAGTTTTATTATATGATTTGTGGCACTTTAGGGTGTATATACATGCAAATTATATAAGTGATAGATGTTGGATGTTTGTCAAGGTTTCTTGAAGATTGAATAAGTGATAGATGCTGGATGTTTATTTATTTCATCTATCTATGTTGCCTATAGTTTATAACATTGCATTGTGAATTATTGCATGTTTGAAACTATGAAATTCTTGATTTATTAGATGATATTCAAGAAAACCCTAGTTTGATGAGCATGTTGTTAATCATGTTAATTATGATTCTTCTATATATTCTGATGTCATTATATAATTATGTGATCCCAACATATTAAATTGAATTAGAATGATTTCATGAATTATAGGGTTTATATAAGAATGACAACACATGTATTTGTTGGCCTAGAAACCCGTCCAAGATTTACTCAGTAGGAGTAAATCTTGGATAGTCCCCAGTTTGGGACTGTTCTTGAACACCTAATCTCACTTAGGATGTAAGTGTATATTGTGTATTGGGTTTTCGAGAAAATTTCGGCAGCATTTCCCCGTTTGTTCTCTAAGTACATATGTACTTAGAGAACAACGGGGAAATGCTGCCGAAATTTTCTTGAAAACCAAATACACATTATACACTTACATCCTAAGTGAGATTAGGTGTTCAAGGATGGGATAGGTGGTACACATTTATTATATATAAGATTGACATCAAATGTGTTTGTTGGCCTAGAAACCCGTCCAAGATTGACTAATATATACTTGTTTCCTAATATATACTTGTTTAAAAGGTTAACTGATGTTATACAACTTTTTCTGAAAATATATAACATCGTTATATGTACTTACACTTTGTTAATACTAATATTGTGCAGTCTCTGTCTTCCCATAACAATGACTATGAATTGGGCCTCTATGTCAATGTTAACGTTCCCTATTGAAGAACAATTGGACATCATCCTAGATGATCGTTCCTTAAACCAATTGGTCATACCCAAACATTGGCGTTTTCTAAAAGGAAGACACTACATGCCTGGTAAAGTGACCCTAACTTTTGGAAATTATTCACATGTAATCGAGGTTGAGTATGATTTGGCGGGAAATCTTGTATCAAAATCCGGTTGGCGTGATTGGATTGGAGAGCTGTATCTGGTCCGTTGGAATAGGCTTTTTCTCCGTCCAGTTGGCGATAATTCCATCAAAGTTTGGATAACCAACAACAACTGCGACACCCTCGATCATCTTCTGCGGTATGAGCGCACGGCGTCGGATATCATCTATGAGGAATCGGAATCGGAATCTGAGGCGTGATTGGATTGGAGAGCTTCGTGACACAGCTTCATCATCAAAAAGAAGTTATTGATGCATGCGGGACCATGTTGATGTAGTATTTAGTTGTCTATCTATCTAGACTTGTCTGTATTAATAGTTTTTTTAATTATGCGCATGTTTAGGGGTACACCAACCCCTTTGTTTAGTTATTGTTATAACTAAAGTGTGTGTTCCCATGAATGGAACTGTAAGTTGCTACATGAATGCTTATAACTGAAGTGTGTGTTCCCATGAATGGAACTGTAAGTTGCTACATGAATGCTTATAACTGAAGTGTGTGTTCCCATGAATGTTCCCATTTACATGATTACACTACTATTTTCTCATATTGTCTTGCCTCAAAAAAAATTCTTTTATTGTTTAGTCTATTTTAATACGACATACTTGCTTATATCTTTCTTAATGATGAACTGTAATACGACATACTTGCTTATATACTTGCTTTCTCTGATCATAGAATGGATAGATCATGGATGTCCATTCGTAATCGTTGCACCCCAGAGTTTATATCTGGTCTTGATCAGTTTATTAGATTTGCCGAGGAACATAGGAAAAAACCTACAAATAGGTTCTACTGTCCATGTAGGCATTGCGGTAACAACTTGAAACTCAACACTGGTGAGGAAATCAAAAGTCATGTCATGTGCAACGGGATTGTACAAGGCTATACAGAATGGCACTGGCATGGAGAGATTTCAAAATCGAATCCAGTAGATGTCAATAGAAGTGCTTGGGTGGAAGAAGAAATTGCCTCCGATGACGTAAATGTGAACGAACCAGTTCCAGCAGACATTGTTGATGCGATGCTGGATAGTTGTAGGGTAGAGCACACCGATCCACCTCCTATCTTTACAAACATTGTGCATGATGCTGAGATACCGTTATACACAGGCTGTGCTAAGTTTACGAAGCTTAGCGCTGTGCTGAGATTGTATAAGTTGAAAGCTAACAATAGATGGAGCGACAAAAGCTTCACTGAATTGTTGACTTTGTTGAAAGAAATTCTTCCTGAAGGAAACAAGCTGCCAATCTCAACATACCAGGTAAAGAAAATGTTGTGCCCAATGGGAATGGAGGCCAAAAAGATACATGCATGCCCGAATGATTGTGTATTATTTCAAAAGGACTATGTAGATTTGAAAGATTGTCCAAAATGTGGTGCGTCACGATATAAATTGACGACTTCGGGGGAGTCCAAAACTGGTTCTCCTGCCAAGGTGTTGTGGTATCTACCTATAACATCACGGTTTCAACGCTTGTTTGCAAATCCGAAAGATGCGAAGAATTTGAGGTGGCATGCAGATGTTAAGAAAAATAATGATGGGATCCTACGACATGCGTCTGATTCCCCACAGTGGAAGAAGATTGATGTATTGTTCCCTGAATTTGGTGAAGAGGTCAGGAATCTAAGACTTGGGCTTTGTACAGACGGGATGAATCCGTACGGGACATTGAGCAGCCAACATAGCACTTGGCCAGTCATGCTTGTTATATACAATCTTCCTCCCTGGCTGTGTATGAAAAATAAGTACGTTATGTTGTCATTGTTGATATCGGGCCCTAAACAACCCGGAAATGATATCGATGTTTATCTTGAACCTTTGATTGATGACTTAAAGAAACTTTGGGCTGAAGGTGTGATGACCTATGATGCTTCAGCAAGAGAGACATTTCGTTTGCATGCTATGTTGTTTTGCACTATTAATGACTTTTCGGCATATGGGAATTTGTCTGGATATAGTGTCAAAGGAGCTAAAGCGTGTCCTATATGTGAAGAAAACACTGATTCAATAAGACTAAAATATGGCGGCAAGACTGTATATCTTGGTCATCGAAGGTTTCTTTCAAAATTCCATCCGTATCGTAGGAAGCGCAAAGCATTCAATGGATGGAATGATGAACGGAGTGCACCTAAACCTATACCAGGGGATGTTGTTTATGAAAGAGTAAAAGACATTGTCAATGAATTTGGTAAGAAATCACAATGTAGTATGGCCACACGGAGTGACAATTCTTCATTCAAAAAGAAGTCAATATTTTGGGATCTTCCTTATTGGAGTTCTTTGTCAGTCAGGCATTGTATCGATGTAATGCACGTTGAGAAAAATGTCTGTGATAGCATCATTGGTACTCTATTAAATATACCAGGTAAGACTAAAGATGGGATAAAATCCAGACTGGACCTACGTGAAATGGGAATAAGGTCAGAATTAACAGAATTACGTGAAATGGGTAATAAAAGAACATACTTACCTCCCGCTTGTTACACGTTGTCTAGAAAGGAGAAGAAAACTTTTTGTGAATGCTTGGTAAATGTTAAGGTGCCACATGGTTACTCATCCAACATCCGTAGATTGGTATCAATGAAAGATCTGAAGTTGATAGGTCTTAAATCTCATGATTGTCACACTCTAATGCAACAAATATTGCCCGTGGCAATTCGATCTATATTGTCGAAGCATGTAAGGTTTGCAATTACCAGACTTTGTTTCTTTTTCAACAGTCTATGCAGCAAAGTTATTGACCCTGATACTCTCGATAATTTACAAAGAGAAGTGGTTGTTACCCTATGTCAGCTTGAGATGTATTTCCCTCCTTCGTTCTTTGATATCATGGTACATCTTGTTGTCCACTTGACTAGGGAAGTGAAAATCTTGGGACCGGTTTTCTTGCATTGGATGTATCCCTTTGAACGATACATGAGCGTTTTTAAAGGTGATGTTCGAAACCGTTATCATCCTGAAGGGAGTATTATTGAAGGTTATGTGGCGAGAGAGGTTATGGATTTCTGCAATGACTTTCTCAGTGGTAATGACACTCCTGATAATGACAAGAATATTGAGGAGGGCAAAGGAATTTTGGGATCACGGGTGAAAGTAATCAGCCGTGAGCAGTTGGAACAAGCTCACTTGTATATTTTACATAATATGGACGAAGTGAGTGTTTATATCGAGGAACATACCAATTTCATAAAGAGACAACATCCTCGAGCAAGTTCAATGTGGCTTGCTAGAGAGCATAATAAGACTTTTACTAAGTGGTTTGAAGATAAAGTCTTACATCAACTATCTCAAACACCAAATGATATTACAGAAACTATCAAATGTCTCGCCTTTAAACCAAAACCGAATGTTATGTCTTATGAAGGGTTTGACATTAATGGATTCACATATTACACAAAGCGCCAAGATGATAAGAGTGTCGTCCAAAATAGTGGGGTCACTCTTCAAGCGTCAACTATGTACTTTGCAAGTGCAAAGGATAAGAGTCCAC
The DNA here is from genome assembly GCA_963693085.1 of Alisma plantago-aquatica. Classification (NCBI taxonomy): domain Eukaryota; kingdom Viridiplantae; phylum Streptophyta; class Magnoliopsida; order Alismatales; family Alismataceae; genus Alisma; species Alisma plantago-aquatica. Next base: position 127,402,169 of record OY856409.1, on the reverse strand, counting down.
GTGAAGCTAAAATGTCATATTACGGTGTCATTGAAGACATTTGGGAGTTTGACTACATAGATTTCAATATTCCGCTCTTTAAATGTAATTGGGTTGATAACACCAAAGGAGTTATAGTGGATGAATTGGGTTTCACTTTGGTGAACTTTGAAATGATTGGCGAGAAGGCTGAACCATTCATATTGGCATCACAGGCAAAACAAATATTCTATATCGATGATCCTGCAAATGATAAATGGTCGGTTGTTCTTCATGGTAAAAGACAGTTCATTGAAGATCCTATAGATGAAGAAGAGTACTATGATAAGTATGATGACTCCAGTCCATTCTCAGTTGGGTTGCCAACTCCACAAAATATTGAAGCTAATGATGACTTATATGTGCGCGGAGATCACAATGAAGGATTGTTAATTGATAAAAGATCACAATTTTAGAGACATGTATGTTTATACAAATGGTAAATGTTTTCCTTTTTCTAATTTATACAAATGCTAAATGTTATCCTTTTTCTAGTTGATACAAATGCTAAATGTTTGCCTTTTTTATGACATTTTCAGATGGCTGACCATGATGAGAATGATGTTCATGATGAGCATGAAGTCCATGATGAGCATGTTGTCCATGACGAGCATGGCGAGGATACCAATGTAAGTTCTAAAAACATATCCTGTATTTCTATAAAATTCATTATCTTCTAGTTATGTCATATATCCTATATTTCTATATTGGCCTAATTCAGTGTGTTTATTTTTGTCAAATTTTAGGTTGATGATGCACATGTACCCACTGAAGCACTGGAGCAACTTGATGCGCGGAGAGGACATTCCAACTCGAGATATCGTCTACCGTTTCCTCCTCCTCCGCAGTAATATCCTCATCTCTAAACGTTTCTCGTAGGATTCTGAACCCCTCCCTTCCCTCTACTACATCGAAGCCATGCCGCAGTTGAACCCTTTCGCCGAGCCCTACCCGGCCAAGCAGGCGTCGCCTGAAGCACCACCGTCGTCGTCGTCTCCACCTCCATCGCAACTTGCTGTGCTAGTCCTGACAGTTTATCACCCCACATGCCTTCCTCCTCAGTTCCTGCCGCTAGACGACCACACAATGGATCCAAGAGGATTGCAGGCGTTCGCCAAAGACTATAGGCTGAGTTAACTCAATAGTTAACTCAGCCTATAGTCTTTGGCAAACGCCTGCATATCCTCTTGGATCCATTGTGTGGTTGTCTAGCGGCAGGAACTGGGGAGGAAGGCATGTGGGGTCATAAACTGTTAGATATAATTGGGATGTTGATAGTGATGATGAATGATACTTTGTAAATGAATGTTTCTGAATGTTAAAACATGTATTTGAATGATTCTATATGTGTGAACGTGACAATTGAATTGATGTCTGAATGTATCTACTTGTGTGAATCTTTTTATGTTAATTTTGTAGGTTTGTGGCCTGTTTGTAGGCTGATATCAATGGATGTCGTAAACCTGCAGTTCAGAAAACTGAACTGCAGGTTCTCATCCTGCTGACCAGCCACAGCAGGCCTGCAAACAGATTTATAAAAAAAAATAGATATAGGCGTCGGTTATTTACCGATAACCGTCAGCACAGACTTACAGCGTCGGTTTTTTGTTGAACACCGACGCCAAAAGTGTTCGCGCTACAGGAAATGGGAGTCATCTAGGACACTTTTCTATGTCGGTTTTTTAGTATATAACCGACGTAGAAATCGTCCTAGATGACGCCATTTTCTGTGGCGCGAACCCTTTTGGCGTCGGTGTTTTATAATAAACCGACGCCTTTATGTTAAATAGGCGTCGGTTTTTTAACCGACGCTGAAGTGTCCAACCTTTTAGCGGCGCCCACATAGGCGTCGTTCAGAAACCGATGCCAAAGGGGGTTAAACAACCGACACTAAAAGGCACTTCTGTAGTAGTGTAAATATATTTGCTCTGTTTGGTAAAGCGATCCAATTGTCGGGGCAGCGATTGGGCAAGGTCGGACAGGTTGCAATTGCTCGTAATAGTTGTTACCAAGCACAAGATCACCCATCACTTTGAATTTGTATTGTTTTTAGCATTGATTAACGTTCACCGATAATTTTTTTCTCCTGGACAAAAATCTTGCGGTGGTCCATGTCACCCCACCAAAGCGGTGGCACACCAAACACGTTGCTATGCAAGTATAAGCATTTATTATATTTATTAATAATGTGGCATGTATATATTATATTATAGTAATTATTTGTTTCTAGTTTAACACAATACTTATCAAAATAATAATATCAAAATCTTGATACTTCTTTAGATGAGATCCAAATATACATTGCATCAAAGTATAAGAAAAATAAAAAAATTTGATTACAAGTCCGATAATTACACAATTTGAGTTTGGTGGGGACATGGATAATGAAGAAGAGAGATATGTTTTTTACCTCTAAGTTGCTAGGGTCGAGTTTGGTGGGGACAGAGATAATAAAGAAGAGAGATAATGATATTAAACACTAGAAAAAGGGTAGGAAAGAACATAAAAAGAGAATATCAAGGTGGTTATTGACTACACAACTTATTATCCGTGTGCCTTTCTTCACATTGAAATTTTTATCATAAATTCTAAGTGATTGCAAATCTAATACAACTTTTGAATTTTTATTATTATTAAGGATTTATACATAATTTTATTTTATTCATAAGTTTTTTTATGAAGTTGACATTCTATAAAAGGTATGTCTATAAATAAGGCAATCAAAATATAAGAGAAGAATACCGAGGAGATTACATACAAACATGACTTGTTATACGTCTACCGTTCGTTAAATCATAAGTGGTAAGTGATCATAAATCAAATAAACTTATTTTAGGACGAAATTGTTTGGCATTATGCGAAAAAAAGATTGGCGTTGCTTATTTTATGTCTACCTTCTATCTCGATATAATAAATTTTATCAACTTTATTTGATTAAAAAATGAAATATGTGTAATCTTTATAGTAGTGGGTAGATTTTGTTGCAAAAACTATACACATTCATATATGAGATGTTACTATTTGTGATGCCTCGATGAGAATTTCAATATTCGACCCTACCCACTCACATTTGTAGTTTTAAATACAATTATATTTTCGGAGGATTGATTTTTTCTTTCAAGACAACACATCTTATTGTCCGTCTAACTTCTTTTTTATTGTAATTGTTTTTTATGAAAGAAAATATTTTACACTTGCACAAACACATATAATAATTGATGAGAACCTCCTCAATGCCATTATCATCATTTATTACAATATTATGTATGTTAATATCTTACATGATTTGCAAAACAACCTCTTTATTTACTCCGAACATAATGAGAGATATAGCAAACAATACCCAGTCAGTTTGAACATCAAAACATTATTACACTGTCTATTATTACGCATCTACGATGAATTTCATGGTGATGACGATCCAGGAAAGCCCGTACATTTATTATAATAATTAATTATAATTATATTGACAATAAAGCGTGTTAAAAATAAGTATTTAATATAAATGAAAAAGGCATAAAATAGGTATATAACTAATATAATTAGATATAAGACTAATATAATTATTTATTTATAGTCCCAATCAACATGCATTAGTTATTTATATTATATTTATGAATGAATAAATAGGAGTGAATACCCAACGCCTGTGTCGACAGCAGTCAAAGGCAAGGGTTAAGTTTCTTTTTCCTATCTTCCCCTTCGTACAGGGTCGGCCGCATCGGGATTTTGCCCGTGCCACCACCCGCGGCCGTTTCCTCCGCGTGCGCTTCACCTGCGTTGGGAAACAACTATTCACAAGCTTAAACCCTAATCAGCGGTTCAGCAGCACGTTCTTGGCTTCTTTCCCCTCGTTCGGACAAGCAGCTCCCATTGTCCGCACCGTTGGCACTTTCTTGCTCAGCCGTTGAGTCTGACTTGGGATTTCGCTCTGTTCCTCTGGGTGGAAGTTCCCTAGCAACGATGACGACTGACGTGATTCAGCAGTCGGAAGGCGCTCAACGTGGAACTGTTTCCGCCTCGCAAATGGCGGCGCTTCCAGGTAATCGCTTGTGTTATATACAGGTTGCTAAGAAATCTGTGGTTTCCGCGTTGTTCACTTATATATTTATGCATACATGCTCATATTAGATTATAGTCACCGGTTTGTTGAAACCAATTGTTTGTTCCGACCATTTGTTGTTTAATTCCTTATTTGGTAGGTTCTTTGGATTTGTTACTCTTTTACTAGGCTTCTGTTTAGTTCCTTGCCAGGCTCGACACATTGGTTGAGGTCCAGCCTCTCCAGGAGGAAATTTCATGTTGACTCACCCTGGTGCTATTGCATTACCGCTCCCTGATTTCAAATCTTACCCATGTCCGCTCCCTGTGGGTTTTATTGGAACTCATTATTTATGCCTTACTCTTAGAAGACATAGGGTTTGTAAATTCAATTCTAGCTGGTGGTCACAAGTCAAGATGCGATTGGAAGTAATGGATAAGATGGAGGGCAGAATCTAGAAAAGGAGGAGTTTAACATGCAGGTGTTGGGTTCCAGTAAGTCAAACAACGTTGAGTCTGATATGGAGGTGTATGTTAGGTTATTCAATAGAATCTGAATCTATCACACGCCATCACTCTTTGCCGGAAAAGGTGTTGCAACACTACTAGTGGAATCTGAAACTATCACACACCATCTCTCTTTGCCAGAAAAGATGTTGCAACATTACCATTTGACTACATATTGTATGGAGGGCGTATAGTGAGCTAGATATATTTGTATTGCACATTTGACCCTTGCAAGTTGCAACTACAAGTGCACATTGTATAATAAACCTGCCTAGGGCTAGAGAGTCATAAATACTAGGGCTAGCATAATTCAAGGTTGTCTGAACCGAACCGGTCAGCGAACCTGTGAGGCCTCTGGTTCTCGGTTCACTTGTTCAACCAGTGATCTGACCGGTTCAACCGGTGACGTCACTGATAGTTAAAAAAAAATATAAACGTCTTTGATACTCATCATGGAAAATATCCCTGCAAAAGTTATGAAACATGAATAATAGCACAATTGCTCATAATAACTTGATGACCATACCAAATAACAAATATTATTCTATTCATGGACATACATATACCAACATTTATATAGTATTCAATTTAATTAATGAAAAAAAGCAGCAACAATGCATTATGTGCCAAGTGAGAGAATCAGCCGGTTGGGCTAAAACCGAACCGGTTTGTCGGTTCACTGGTTCAACGGTCGGTTCACCGGTTTGATACCGGTTAGACTTCATTTTCGGCTCTGGGAGGGAACCAAACCGGTAGAGTGATTGGTTCCTGGTTCCACTGGCCGGTTGGGTTCGGTTATGATAACCATGGCATAATTAGAAGTTTATGCAAAGTTTTCTTCAAATTCACATCATTTTCTTCAAAGAACGACATTGAAGTTTATCAAAGTTTGCTTCTAAACTTCCTCAAAGCGTCCATGAATTTCCTTGAAGTTTCCACTTCCACACCCGGCGACGAAGAATTTCCCGTACCATGATCTGGACATTCCATTATCGCATATTGTACCCAAGTATTTGTTAATTTTCTTATAGCTCCATTCGTAATACATTTGTCAGTAAGCTTGCCAAGCTTCGTTTCTCACCACTTGAAGGCCATATTTTAGTCAAAACAATGGATTGTCATGACAAAGGCGCCCACTCTCTGGTCGATGATTTGTGCTGTGGTTAAATTGATGGGTTGCCTTTACTAAGCACAATTCTTTATATTGTCACTACTCTCTGGTTGGTGTGTTCCTAGGGTTGTGATATTTGGTTACATTTGCATTAGCGTTGACTTAAACCCACTTATTATTGGCTCTAGTTCTTTGTTAGTAGTCTGCTTCCCTCTAGAAATGTCACCCTTTCTCTAAGAAGCTCTAACACTTCCCTAGGGCAGGCCCTATCTGTCGTGAACATGTTTCAGACACAAACATACCGCATACATGGCTCGACACGAGGTATACATTCATCATATTTGCTATGCTACTTTATTAATTCATCACTCTCTATTTACACTTATTTTATATGATGCTGTAGATGTATTGTGGATTTCTTTTCTTCAATTATCGTTAGATTTTCTTGATCGCATGTTCGATTTCATAATAGAAACATATGGGAGGTCTGGTTTCATCATTTTTTATATTACAAAGTTTGCGTTCATATAATAAATGAACTTTGGCTTTGATTTCATCCTTCTTTTTGTGTTTGTTTTTATAAACCACATGTAATGACTTGTTCTCAAATTTGAATTGAATCATTTTATTTGTAATAGTTCCTTGCTATATATAAAATTATATGGATATGCGTGCGTGTGTCATGTCTACAGCCATGTCTTTGCATTATATTTATTAAATTGCAGTGTCCACATCCTATGTCTGTGTCCATGCTTACTGGCCCTTTATGCTTGATTTATCATATTGCCGCCGTGCTGTTGGCTAACATTGCTGAGTTGTAGGCACATAAAATATTGATTTGTTGCAAGGTTGTCAGAACCGAACCGGTCAGCGAATCGGTGAGGCCTTCAAGTAGTGGTTTGACCGGTTCAACCGGTGACGTCAGCATGATGCCACTAATAATTAAAATATATAAATGTCTTTGATAATCATGGAAAATTTTCCCTGCAAAAGTTATGAAACATGAATAATTATAATAGCACAACTGCTCACAATAACTTGATCGATAACAAATATTATTCTACTCATGGACATACATATACCAACATTTATATAGTATTAAAAAATAAATCAATGAAAAATAGCAGCGATAACTAATTTATTTGCTAAGTGAGAGAACTGCCGGTTGGGCTAAAATCGGACCGGTTTGCCGATTCACCGGTTCAACCGGTCGGTTCACTGGTTTGATGCCGGTCAGACTTTATTTTCGACTTTGGGAGCGGACTGAACCGGTAGTGTGACTGGTTCCCGGTTCAACCAGCCGGTTCGGTTCAGTTCTATAACCATGATTTGTTGTGATTGAGCCTGTTTTGAGGGTGGAAGTAATAACAACGGTCACCTTTAATTTGTATCTCTGTATGGTTTTGTGGCTGGACACTCCACCTTGTATACAACCTTGAAGATCATACTAATGTGCTGTGGGTTTTTGTGGGGTTATTGTTTTTTTTTTGGGGGGGGGGTCAGCCCCCTACTGTTGTTGCAATTTTTTTCTGATTGTGTATAGATTTTTGTATGAGAACGTAAATGTGAAAAATGATGCTAAATCTTCAAGCAGTTACATACTTGCCTTCTTTTTCTATATGTTTGACATTTATATGATCTAGATATAGTTTCTGTTAGGATTGAAATACAGTCCTCTTTCCATATTAAGCCGTTGTTTATGTTGCAGAGATGACCCAATATAAGAATCGTCTACAAGAATTTACTCAGAAACTTGGTTTGCCCTTACCTACTTATATAACTAGGAAGGAGGGTCTCATACATGCTCCAAAATTCAGAGGTATTGTTGAAGTTGATGGAATTCGGTATGTATCTGATAAAACATTTACACGAGCCAAGGCGGCAGAGCAAGATGCTGCAAGGTGTGCCCTTGAGAAGCTGTCTGAGAAGAAGACCAAAAATATGAAGGAAGAGAGTCGATCTATGCTTAACTTGGTACATTTCTTTATAATCCGTCTTTCAGATATCTCTCCATGGTTTCCCCTTTAGACTGGCATATGTTTACTATCAAATATGCGTAAATGCGTATATGTTAGATACATTGAATTTAGACCATTTAGTAAAATTTGTCATCTTAGGTTTGTATTGCCATATTTGTTCCAAAACCACATGAATGCAATTAGAGAAATGAAAATTGCAAGGTAATGAAAATTGTAGGCAGCAGACAGTGGACAGCTTGTGATTTACTACTAGGCTGGTATGCTGAAGCAAGTGATGTAAACCATATAAGTTTGTTACGTGATAAAAGTTACTGGTATTTGGCAAACAAAATATGTCCCCCTAAAGATCCCAAGTGTCAAATTGCTTATTAAACAATTGGATACAATCAAGCATCGACATTCCCCTTTGTAAAATTGCTTATTAAACAGTTGGATACTAGTCGTCCTATCTAGTTACTCTAACAGTTAACAATTAAGTTATGGCAGCTGGAAACTAGTAGGTGATTGACTTTTATGGCTAATGGAAGTTCTTCTCTGTGACCTGAGGTCGTCACGATTCAAATAAGTTGTGTGGCCAAAGATATAGAGGCTATTTGATATTCCAAAAAGCTCACAACATAAACATATCCTGCAATCTATAGTGTTCAAAACTGAAAGCTAGGTAGACCTTAATCACGGCCTTTAGGTGGTCCTTAATGATGACCTTTATTGCTGAATTAGTCTTTGTATGAAAATCCAACCATATTTGAAAATGTCTACTAGATGTAATCAATCTATTATTTATGCCGGACAGGGACAAAATTGGGTGACTGGTGCTAGGGAAGGCTTTTCTTTTTGTGCAATAAAATTGCTAGGATTGGATATCTCATTTTGTATATGTAAAGGGGTCTATCCTCTATTTTTTGCAAAAAAAACCTATTGTGTTCAATAGAAGAGTAGTACTACAGAATCTATGATAAAAATTGTTGCACAACATGTTTGTATTTTCTTGTCATGTCACATGGTATGACAGTAAACGGTCATGTAAGTAAAGGGGTCTATCATCCAAATGATGGTAGTTATGTAAGCAAAGGGGTCTATCATGTAATTTTTGCAAAAAATCAGATTGTCGTCAATAAAAGAGTAGTACTACGGAATTTATGATAAAGATTATTGCACGACATGTTTGTATTTTCTTGTCAAGACACACGGTATGACAGTAAATGATGGAAACACACTTGTAAATGATGGTTATGTAAGTAAAGGGGTGTATCATCTAATTTCTGCAAAAATCCAGATTGTGTTCAATAGAAGAGTAGTACTGCAGAATCGATGATAAATATTATTGCAGGACATGTTTGTATTTTCTTGTAATGACACATGGTATGGCAGTAAATGATGGAAAATTGGAAATACAGCTGTATAGGTAAGTGTGACAATCCTGATAAAGCAATCATACAAAAAAGAAATTCGTAAATTAACAAAACATCATCATCATCGTCGTCGTCATCACATCATCATCATCATCTAAGCCTCAATCCCAACCATGTTGTTGTTTGCTACATGGATCCTCCTTTTTCCAATAAGTTCTGTTATGGGTCATATTCTGATGAAGATGTTAAGATTCAAAAGCTCTCCTTATAAGCTTTTTTCAAGTTAATTTAATTTATGGATGTGCAATGTCTCTTGTATCCGTGCTAGACTAAAAAACTTTGCTTCGGATAGGTGTATTTCCATGGTACTAAACATCCTCGAGATCTGGGGATTAATCCTCGATGTTACATGTCTATGCCTGTTGATGTTGATGTCGATGTAGATACTTGGTAAACTTCCATGCTTCATCGGTTGCCTACTTATTGACATGTGTTAATGAATTCAGCCTAGTTGGTGATGAAATTGACCCAGCCAACTCAAAACCTCCCATCTTCTCGATGATCTTTGTAGTTATCACTGTTGCACACATAGTGAAGGCATAATGAAGTTTGTAGGAAACCGTCCTTGCCATTGAGATGACCGTTTCCTTGATTTTCAACTAGAGGTAATGATTTCTTTGTTTCTCTACTAGATTTCCACAATTTTTGCAAAATTTGGGGTATACCTAATATCATTTCACCTCTTTTACTTTGCCTCTTTGCAAATTGAAGTAACTGGAAATAAACTCATATTTTTTATTCTACAATGTGATCCGAGTGGGATTTCTGCAAATAGGGAACACACCATACATAGTACGGATTAGGTTCTAAACATTTCATATAGAAGACTATAGAGGATTCAAGATTATGTGTTTAGCAAAATTTGATGTTTTATGCCAAATTCCCTCACAATCTCAGTATCTTTTAGCTTGTTTTGCATTGAAACGTTAGTCCACGACTTCCTTATACTTTCCTTATGTTTTCCAAAAACTTCTACTTCCATGTTTGTCTTAGTTGACATGGAGACAACATCCTGTACATTTGCATGTGACTATGTGTTTTTCTACACATGTAAACCGATACAGATGGCTATATATAAATATATGGATGGCTATGTATAAACATGTATTTTATTTTCAAATTAGATTTGATGAAATCTATCACTTTTCATCACGAAATCACTATTTTCACCTTTTTTTTTTGGTCAAAGTTACGTCAAAGTTTAATTGTAAAAATCCTCGAAGATTCTTTGATGTTTCCGTAAACTTCCCCTTTCACACATGTTGAAGTCAACCCGAAGTCAATGTCCTGTTCCATGGTCCATACTATCTTAGGCGACCATCACACAACTTGTCCTCAATAATCATCAATCACCACCTTTACTCAGTTCCTCGTTTAGTTATACTCGAGCAATCTTTCCTTATCTTCTCACACATCCATCTTTGTATAAGCGTTTCAACCACGTTCATCTTGTTGAGACCTTATTTCCTCACCGTCTTACTTTCACTCCCACTATGGATGGTGTAGCTGTTCTATAAAACTTACTTTTTAATCTAAGAGGGATCTTCCGAATACATACTACTCTAGATGCACTATATTTGAACCATCCCATTTTAACCATGTGATAAACATCATCTTGAACATTGCCATCCGTTTGAATAATAGAACCCATGATAAATTTTATCACATTTTGCTACATTCAATGTATCCAACTTTGCCTCACTATTCCGAATGCCAAACTAACTGAAATTGCAATGCATATATTCGATTTTACTTCTGTTGATCGTTTGACTCTTAACACATTTCTCAAGAGTTTAAATTTATCATTTCATCTGTCTTTAGTTTCATCAATCAAAACAATATCATCAGTGGATACCATTTATAAGGAATATCATCCTGAACATGGTTTGTCAACCCATCCATAACAAGAATAAATTGATATGGGCTCAATACCAATTCTTGATGTATGCCAACTATTATATGAAATTTTGGTGTCTCTCCTCCAACAGTCCTAACACTACAAAATGAGCTATCATGCATTTTTTCTCATCAGGTCAAGAGATTGACACACCTTTTTATCTAAAAGCCTCCACTACACTTCCCTGTGTACTAAATCATAAGCCTTTTCTAAATAAAAAAACCATGTAAAATCTGTTTTGTTTCTCTATACTCCTTTATCAAGCTCCTTATCAGACTAAATGTATATGCTTTGGATCTTCCAAACACGAATCCAAACATTTTGTCCATAAATGTATAATAGATCTCAATCTTTGCACAACAATCCTCTCCCAAAGTTTTACTGTGGCTCATCAACGTGATACCTCTATAGTCCTGCAACTATGAAGATCCCCTTTGTTTCTATCATTGAGGGCTATGATCAATGTTCAAAATTTTGATGAAATTGTCAAAATTATTGGCGAAATTTCTGTTTCCATGGCAATCAGACATCAAAATTGACCGACGAAACTCTCGAAACAAGCAGATCATCGATTTTTTTTATTACTTTTTTATATACTATGTACTAGCTAGAGCATATTTTTTTGCATAGTTTTGTGTCTTTCAAGTCTGTATATTGTGTTTGCAAACTATAATGACTTGGTTCATTGATTTTGCCATTGAAAATTGACATCAAAAATCCCCATCGAAATGCCCATCAAAACAGTTCAAGGTCATTCACTAAAAAATGACGAGACCCCACCCCCACATCTCCAATATGAAATATTATTACATATTTGAGTAGATCATTCTGGTAAATTTTCATGAATTAATTTGTTTATTTTGCAGTCAAAACATCAGGAATGCATTTATAGAAATTTCTGTCGAAATTTGTCAAAATTTCTGTTTCTGTTGTCACCGAAACGGCATCGAAATCAGACATTTTCTTCCTTGGCTATGATACTATTTCTCCACTCATCTAGGATTAGCTTGGTCTTCATGATCGGATTGAAGAAAGTTATCAACCACATAGTTCCTTCATCCCCATTATGTTCCATATAGCAATAAAAATATTGTTTGGCTCGCATGCCTTTTCCATTTTTATATCTTTAAAGCATTCTTGAACTTTGATAGTAAAACCTGTTGTGTGTCAGTGAGACAATGATATCTCTTAACTTTACATTGTCCAATGTATCTCCATTGAAATGCTTATGAAATTAGTTTTACTATCTCTTAACTTTACATTGTCCAATGTATCTCCATTGAAATGCTTATGAAATTAGTTTTACTCTGGTTTCTTGATATCATCATCCTTAACAACCGATCTACTATCATCATTCTCGATGTATTTTTCTTGACTCGAGTCTCTTCCTTTCCTTTTTCATATACAAGCCATTTATGCATATCTTTACCCCTTCTTCGATGGTCAACCTTTTATATATCTCTTCAAAGTATTTAGACCCGACCTCTTGAACTGCTTTCTTAGTTTATTTTTACTGGCTTGCATCTCTTAAAAGTTGCATCATCTCCTTTATGAGTTTAATAGCCTCTGGTACTTCATCATTCCACTATCACATCTAGGTCTGTGGAGGCCCACACCCTTTGAACTCCCTGAAAGTTCTATTACAATTCGTATTATCATAAGCTAATATGATGCCGCCTGGTATTAACATCTGATTCCAAGTTTCAAGTGCCTTCCTTGATAAATTTATAGTGAAATGTCAATTTCTTTTTCCTTTTAGATTCCACCACTTGATCCTTCTATCTTGGTTTATGTTATTCTTACCTTTGTTGATCTCCAAGTTCATATCCAGAGCACCTATGTTGGCAGTGAGTTCTTTGCTATTGATCACTTAACAATTCTGGCAAACTTTTCGGTCTGCCCACCTTGTAAGGAAGTGATCCATGTGGTTACAATTACACCCACTTTTGAAAGTAATCATATGGAAATCTCTTTTCTTAAAATGAATGTTTGCCAAATTTATATCATAGGCAACTGCATAATCTGATATCCTCTCCATATTTGTTGCCATATCCAAAACCACCATGAACTCTTTCTAATATCCTCTATATCGGTGTTCCCTGCATCATCTCATTTAAGGTATTCCAAAAATCCTTCTGAGTTGCCCCATGAAGTCCAACCCGGGGACATAAACACTATGAATATTTTAAGGATCTTTTCCCCAAGAACAAGCTTAATAGCTATATAGTTCTATTACCCATTCTTGTGATCTTTACAATATCATCCTTCAACATCTTATCAATACTAATTTCCACACCATTTCTATGTTTGCCGATACATGCATACCAGATTTGAAACCTATGGCTGTAATCTCTTTGCATCGTTCACCTCTCCACTTGATTTTTTGCAAGCAAGTTATATTAACATTTCTTTTGAATCTGATCACCCCATCCACTATCTCCAAAAACTTTCTTGTTAAAGAGCCAATATTCTAAGATCCCACTCTAATACTTCTATATGGAACTACTTTCTTTGTATGTCTTTGTCGATAATGTTGCCCTTACACCTTTTTCACTACATCAAATGTGCATGACTAGATATGGAAATCCATGCTTATCTTTGAATACAACCGGGTCCGCATGTGTCTAAACCGTTTACATATTTATCAAATCACCAAGATGCTGATCAACGCGCCCCTAGGTTGGAACACTTGAAGTTCTAATAAGAATTCATGCCATAAAAAGTTACACTTTTATGGCTAGCTATCAACCTACCACCAACCCTGGTTTACCTGGACTTGAGGCCATCTAACAAAATATATTTAACGAATAAAAATTCTAGCAATCACTCTAAAGCTGGAGCCTGAAGCTATAATTGTCTAGGTCGATAGAAGGGTCTTTTTTTCCCAACGGGTGCCTAGGAAGCCTAGGTGTTTCTTGTTGTTTTTGCTAATTTTTTACACATTTCCTATATATATATATATATATATTCAAATGGTTATATCTAAGTTGTAACAAATTTATTTGACCTACATCTCATCTAACACGACCTAAATTAGACCTGATTGGCCCTAATTTGACATATCTCGATCTAAGTTGGCCTTAAATAGACCTAATTTTACCTAAATCTAACCTAATTTTGCTTAGCATAAACTTGTTAGACCCAAACCTTCCCCGATTTACCATATGTTTAAGTAAATGAGACTTGAGATCAGAACATATTTACTCAACCCAGGCCTATATCCCCAAATCAGTAGACCTGTCAAACTGGGTCAAAATCCGCGGGGTCGACCCGTTTAAGTTGGGTTTGGGTCACAAAATTTGCCACCCGCCAAAAAAACCCAAACCCGTACCCACCCATTTACTTAGCGGGTTTCATGGGCAATCCGCGGGTGACCCGCTTAATTACACTGTTTTTTTTACATCCATAGGGCTTAGTAGTAATGGACAAATATTAAATCAGTCCTATACTCATATCACAATTGCATATTACAATTCAAGTTAACAAAGCACAATAACAAAGACTCCAAAATCGGATCGTGAAACAAAAGCAAACCAAGCGGGAACCTAAGTCTAGCAGTGACCCAAATCAGTAGACCTGTCAAACTGGGTCAAAATCCGCGGGGTCGACCCGTTTAAGTTGGGTTTGGGTCACAAAATTTGCCACCCGCCAAAAAAAAACCCAAACCCGTACCCACCCATTTACTTAGCGGGTTTCATAGGCAATCCGCGGGCACCCGCGGGTGACCCGCTTAATTACACTGGTTTTTTACATCCATAGGGCTTAGTAGTAATGGACAAATATTAAATCAGTCCTATACTCATATCACAATTGCATATTACAATTCAAGTTAACAAAACACAATAACAAAGACTCCAAAATCGGATCGTAAAACAAAAGCAAACCAAGCGGGAACCTAAGTCTAGCAGCGATTGCTAGACTTAAGTTTTAGTATGACTAGAACTGACTTCAATTTCAATCTTTGTTTTAGTTTCCAAAATCTATTCTTCGTCTCATTTGGATGCCACAATTCATACTAGATATTGTTGTATTTTTTGTTGTTGTTTGCTGTAGGTGGTCATTATTTAAGTCTAATGAACGTCTAAAGTCTGTAGTACACTGCTGTTCCAACATTTATGTGATTAATAAACTTAATTCATCCGGTCGGGCTCTTCTTTAATAGACATGTTGCAGCCCTCTTCATGGGTGCATTGCATTTTGATACTCTTCGTGTAACACGTTTTTGGATATATAAATAATATTACGTGACAATGTATACAACATGATTGTTTTGTGCCATATCTTATACAAACAAACACTGGCAATATTTAAAAAAAAAAATTTAAGTGGGCACCCGCAACCCGCTTGATCGGGTTTGGATATGTCTTTGTTCCACCCGTTTAGAACTACATCTTTTTGACCCGCATCCGCGAGACCCAAACCCGCAACGACCCAATCCACCCACCCGTTTGCCAGGTCTACAAATCAGACATGTTATCCCCAAATCAGACCTAATTTGCTCGAATCTGACCTTATTTGGCCTAAATCAGACCTGATTTTGCTTAACATGACCTAAACAGACCTTATTTCCCCTAATTTTAGCATTTAATCATCTAAATGAGACCCTGCTTTAGCCGAATCAAACCTAAATTAATCAAATAGATGTATTTTCCCCAAATCATGCCTGTTTTTCCCAAAACAGACCTAATTTTACAAATTTGACCTATTTGACCTAAATTACCCTATACTGACTTAAAATGAGACTCAATTTGGCCAAATAAAACATAATTTCCCCAAATCAGACCTTCCTTAAAACAGACCAATAAAATGTTGACCTGCTTTTGGCCTAGATGAGACCCATTTCAACCATAAAATGACTAAAGGGAATTCAATCTGTCTATATCTAGACCCCATTCATGCTAATTTTGCATTTAAATGGCTTAATTTGGGCCTACAAGTCGTTAAGTGCCCACTTAAGACAAAAGGCTGGGCACTCACTTAAGACACTTAAAAGGCTGGGCACCTAGTTTGAGGTGCAATGTCTAGCACCTAGGCGGATGATGCTTTGTTAATTAAGACTGGACACAAAATATCATGCAAACCCAATTTGAAGATAGTTATCTTGAACAAATAATCTTAGTCCATATGTTGTATTTATAAAATGCTAAAACCCAACTAAAGGGCTTTTACTTGTACAAGCTCAATGTGGTATTGGCCATGGTTGCATCACATATATGCTTATGCATTTGATCTAGCCAGCGTTCCGCCTTTTATATATCCAAATGACCAACCACTACTGCGAAACATTCA
The DNA here is from genome assembly GCA_963693085.1 of Alisma plantago-aquatica. NCBI lineage: Eukaryota > Viridiplantae > Streptophyta > Magnoliopsida > Alismatales > Alismataceae > Alisma > Alisma plantago-aquatica. The sequence continues at coordinate 127,385,915 of OY856409.1, read as the reverse complement.
ACACCTCAACGTAGATATCTTATAAGAATGTCTGCTTGCATAATCAACATCAGAATCTCTACTAGATTCAGGTTCCCAGTTTTCCTACAGACTGAAGAGTTATTCAGTAGATTTGTGAAAATATCCAAGCTTATGTCAAAGCAAATTTCCGATGCTCTCTTTGAATTTGTTTATAAACTAACAACTCTAGCAGCAAAATATGAATGATGATAGTAATAAACAATTTGCCAGCCAAAGTACTTATGCCTCTTTTTGTCTTCTAGTTTTATATAATTGTTATCATCAATGATCATGCAACCAATCCCTGGGGGAGTTTATTTGTTTTGCAATGCAACATACCTCATTCTTCAATAATGCATATCCTTCCACATAGAGGCACCTTTTTTCTAGGTTACCTCAATCCCTTGGAAATCGACGTGGTGTGCCCCAATATATGGCAATAATGGTACATGAAGTCTATGTACTTGGCAGTTTGTATTAGTAGAACAATATTAACAAATTCTGTAACCATTTTAAAACCAGATTTTATAATATGCATAAATTTATATATATGTTGGAAAAGCTTGGTATTTGAATACCACATACCCATAACTGTTTTCCATCTAACTATTCTACTTAGCTTTGTTAAAATATGGTATATAAATTGGTAACATTGCTTTCCTTAAATTTAAAAATAAGATATCCAAAGTCACAATAAAATGCATGGAAAGCTTCAAAAGACAAGATAATACAACCATCTAATATCTTCGTTTGATTCTATATCTCTGACTAAGTCATAACAACATGAGATGAATTGTATCGTTCCATATTTATGAAACTTGAAAATACCAATTTCTAGTGTTTGTTCTAAAGTTTTTTTTGATAACAAGGAACTCTTCTCGGGCAAGCCACTATTGGACCCCACTTAGCCGAGAGTAAACTCCGGAACCAGTTGTGTCATGGGGGACACCACGACGTGACCCAATCAAATGCCTGCCACTGTTGTACCACAGCGGGTGTCCAGAGTCAAACCCAAGTCCCTTCATTGGCAACTGGCGAGCCGCGCCCATTGTCACAATATACTCAGACTATTGAAAAAGTTGTGTTACAAATTATTCCCAGCCATATGAAACAGCCAAATAACTCCTCAGTCCCGAGTATTATGTTTTATTTCCGTATTATTAACAAATATTTGACTTTTTATGTTTTTTTCTTTATTTCCCATTTTATATAATTAAGACTTTGACTTAGTTAGAGTGTATATTTACCACACACTCTTACCGACTTTTTTCATCATATAAATAAATAAATTATATATATATATATATATACACACACACACACACACACACACACACTCTTCCCGACTTTTTCCATTGTTGACAATATATTAACCATATGTTTACCGCTTTTTACTCAGATTTCTCAAATAATCTCTGAATTCAAATTTTTATTTCAGCCAATCATGTATGGAATACCAAATATGTGACTATGGCGGCCACACCGCTTGGCTATTTCTTTAGTAGATGAATTTGTGCATGCACACCCCCTTGAGCGTGCCACAACAACATGCTTCATCCCTTTAGGAGATGTGATCCTGTGTCTTTGACATTAAAAAGCTATTTCTTGTTAAACAACCAACCATTTCGCCACCCATGGAAATGGAAACATATGGAAATTTTGGTAGTTACCAGTCTGTCGATGGAAGCCAACAGAAATTTTGACAGTATACTATAGAAACCATAGTCAGTCAATGCAAATGAAAACTTGGTATGAAACCTTAGGATAGTGTTAAATGAAGAAAACATATCCAACCCATATCCCTACAAAACCAACTAAAAGGGGTTTTATAACAATTTCCACCATTGACTGAAGCCGACATTTCATAGTTTATAGGTATGTAGTGACTGTTAAATGCTAAACACAACTATTGCGCAAAAAATATTAATCAAAGGATATATAACCCAATGTAGTAGCCTATTGTTTGTAACTTTAGTGGTTTTGACAGTAGACATTTTTGCCAAATTCGGCGATCTCAATGAAGTTTATGTTGGTTTGGTAGGGTTGTCGACTGACATAACTACGTTTGGATTCATATCTGAGTCTGGCAATAAACTAGTCATTTCACACGTCATCTCTTGTGGAAATGGAAAATTCTGTGGAAACTTCAGCAAATTTCATAGAAATCGAACTCTCGCTGTGTGCCTGATTATATTTTAGGTACACGTTTTGTGTATATGTTCTTCATGTATATAATTAATTGGTCATATGCACATGCATTTTAACGATTTCAAATAGATATATACTGGATATACACATGCAGATGCCTTATACAATGATTTTAAAAAATACTGGACACTGGATGATTTTTTCAGGCACACATGTTATATATATAATGAGTACTTCCCCGTATTATGCTTCCCCATATTATGCTTAAGGTTATATACACGTGCATATTAGACGATTTTAAGTTGATATATACTTAGCCTTAAACCATGATACAGTGTTGTGGTTAGCATGGGTTTCAGGGTGCATATAGTATGTAATGCAATCAATATCACAATTGAAGCCCCATTTGATGGATAAAAATAGTTATTACATGGCATAAACTTAAAAATCATAACATGATATAGGTAGCCATATAGACAGATGATTTAGTATAAGCAGGTTGTCAGTGAGCTGGTATAACTGACTCTGCGTTCAGACCGGCCCGACAATGGTAAGTGTAGAAGTCTACATGGATTTACATGACCCATGGTCGAGAAGAACAATTTTTTTGCCTGATGTCATATACTTTAAAAAGCAATACTAATTACAATTATGACCCATGGTCGAGAAGACCGTTTTTTGCCTGATGTTAGCTACTTTAGAAAGCAATACATAATACAATCATATAGGAAATCTACCCAGAAGGAAGTTATTTGTGGTCTAGAAATTATTTTGCCTTGTTTAATGTTCTCCAGTTCTGTAACGTACTATGTTCACCATTCATGTATTATATATGTTATGTTTCGTCTAAATTTCAACTTAATTCCATTCTGAATCTAGGGTTTGACTTTATAAGTATCATAAACAGGTTACAAAACTCTCCAAAGCCATCATGAACGAATTTACTGTGAAAATCAGTGTTCCTATGCCAGAATATTCAACAAAGCTTGAAGATGGTGTATTTGTTTCTGATGTACAATTTTGTGGGAAAACGTATAGAGGCCTTGGCAAGAACAAAAAAGAGGCAGAACAACAAGCTGCACGAGTGGTTATTGAGACCATTTTAGGTTATCTTGGTGAACAATTTAGTTGCTTTCAATCTTTGATTTGCTGAATAATATATAGGCTTTTGTCATCTTGAAATTTTGCAGATAATTCTTTATCAAGAACTGTCATGTCAGACATTATATATTCCAAGGTCAACAAAGGCCGTGATGACCTTCATCAAAGCCTTGTGATCAGTTCTACTCCTACGACTTATGGGAATTTGCTCGCCTGTTCTAATGATCAAGCGCAAACAGATCCTATTGGGGATTTTGTCCATACCCTTCCTGGTAAGGAATTACGGAACTATGTTCTTGTGAAGCATTTTTTTTTTGATAATGAATAAGTGTTTGCTGATAGTCTAATACTTTTAATGCCTCAAGATGGAACCTGTGGCAAGAAGAGGAGGCAAAATGAGGAAAAAAGGGAAGAAGCCCTAACAAAGAAACAGCGTCCTGAAGACCAGTAAGTACAAAGACTATTTCGTTTGCTCTGTTGTTACTTAGTATCAAAATATGTTGTTTATTATTATTTCAAAAAAACAAAACAAAGTTTTTCTTTTAAAACATCGTAAATATGTTTTCCGTTTATCAAACAGGGAAGAGTCCCAAGACTGTCAACAAATGAAACAACCTGAAGAAGAGTAAGTGGTCAAGTGTGCTGTTTGGTTATAGTTAACAGTGTTACCGCATTAGTGTGCTACACTTCTTTGAACAACGAATATAACATAAATAATGTGTTTCTCTTTTCTCCTAACGCTGTAGGCAAGAGTCCGAAGACACCCAAACAAAGAAAGGGTCTAAAGAAGAGTAAGTCGTCAAGTGTGCTGCTTGTTTATAACCAACAGTGTTATTACAGTTATTGTGCTATATTCTTTCTAGTAATGGATAGAAGAACATAAACAAATATGTTTTCTTTTTTCTTTGGATAGGCAAGAGACCCAAGATTCCCAACCAAAGGAACAACCTGAAGAAAAGTAAGTGGTCAACTATGCTGTTTGGTTATAGGCAACAACATTATCGCATTATAATGCTACAATGATTTTTTACTTTGCACTTTCTCTAGGCAAGAGTCTGAACAAAATGAAAGGCCATATGAGGAGAAGTAAGTGTTCTCATTCACAATGGATGTTATTTATGGCTTGATTTTAACTTTGCACTTATTCTCTAGGTGGATTAATTATAAGTTCGACCTATATCTTTTCTTTTGGTACTTCTATGATACGAGGAGTAAGTCCAACCTTATCATACGCAAAGAAAACTATTGTTTTTTTACCCTCCCTAGTGCCATGTCAAAGCACTCATTCTCCAGTTCCTAATGACGACATGATTTTGTCGATTCTAAATGGCCTACCTCAAGAGTATGTTTGGCTCATTGCGCGTGGTGGTAAAGGGCAAAAGTTAACTTCTCAATCCCCGTTGAGAGTTTCCCTAATCCTCTGGCCTTGTGTTTTAGACCGAATCAGAACTATTATCAAGATTTGAACTCACAATTTGCGGCTAGCAAATCAACTGGCGATGCACATAACATATGTGTGCGGGCCTTCAAAATGACACATGTATTCTTAACTAAACTCAACCATACAGATTGAATCAATATTGTCTAGATTATACATGTTACAAAATTCACCATTTGTATATCATGAGATATTGTTGAAACACATTCAATGATTTCTCCAAAATCTACAACTTACCGTTGATTCAAATATATGTATCTTCTTGGATGAGTCATGAACGCCAAATTGAATTGATTCTTGATTTGCATGCAATCTAAAGGATATACATCAAGTCTATGCGGCTTGACCTTTTAGGACTTTGAGAACTATATAAATTAAGATATGTATATGTAAGCTAGATGTAGTAAGGTAACACAATTCTTATATATATATACATACATATATATATATATATATATATATATATATATTAAGGTAACACAATTCTTTATATATATGTATATATGTTACCTTACCATATATATATGTATATAGTAAGGGAAAACAATTCTCATATTGAAAATGCTATGTGGATGCGCTCCATCCGTGACGCGTTCCTCACGCGGGTTGGAAAGCGGTTTTCCGCATAGGCTCGGGTGGTTTCCCCGATCGGGCCCCATTTTGCTTTTTTTGTCACGTGACAGATCTCACAAAAAAGCACAGAAATGAAAATTATGAATAACTTTTAATCCGTAATGAATTTTTGACAAAATAAAAACCATTGGACTCGTTATGAAAAATCTAATCTAACAAGACCAATATTGATATAGTTTGAAAAAAATGATATGCACACTTTTTTACAAATAGTGTGCGCATTATGTTAAGATTTATGCTAATTTATTATTTATGCACAACATTTATAATTGACGCATTAGCACCATATTTGGGTCTTTTTTCACAAATACTAGGCACATTGTGAAAAATAGTAGGCACGTTCACACTATAATTGACGCATTAGCACCGTATTTGGGTGTTTTTCTACAAATACTAGGCGCATTGGGTTAAGATTTGTGCTAATTTGCTATTTATGCACATACTCTATTTAAGATTTGTGATAATTGCTATTTATGCGTAATATCTTAGTTGTATGCGCATTCACACTATAATTGGGCACATTCAATAAAAAATGGGCGCATTGAAGGCACTAGTAGGTGGATTCAATAAAAAATGGGCACATTCAATCAAAAGTTGTGCATTCATGACAATACAAGTATGCACATTTACCGGATAAATAGGCACATTTGCCTTACAAGTAGGTGCATTTGCCATAAGTGGGCGCATTCAATCAAAAGTTATGCATTCATGACAATACAAGTAGGCGCATTTACCAGACAAGTAGGCGGATTTTCCACACAAGCAGGCGCATTTTCCATAAGTGGAGGCATTCAATCAAAAGTTATGCATTCATGACAATACAAGTAGGCACATTTATTAGATAAGTAGGCGCATTTGCCATACAAGTAAGCACATTCAATCAAAAGTTGTGCATTCATGACAATACAAGTAGGCACATTTACCAGATAAGTAGGCGCATTTGCCATAAGTGGGTGCATTCATGACAATACAAGTAGGCGCATTTACCAGATAAGTCGGCGCATTTGTCACATAAGTAGGCGCATTTGCCATACAAGTAGGCACATTTGCCATAAGTGGGCACATTCAATCAAAAGTTGTGCATTCATGACAATACAAGTAGGCACATTTGCCAAATGAGTAGGCATATTTGCCATAAAAGTAGGCACATTTGCCATACATTGTGTTAGTTGGCTATTTATGCACATATTCTAAGAAGTAAGCGCATTCACACCATAATTTGACGCATTCATATCATGATTGACGCTTTTCTACAAATATTAGACACATTATGTTAAGATTTGTGCTACAAGTAGGCGAATGGTTATTCATTTAGGAACATGTATCACATAATTAGGTGCATTTGTCATACCAGTAAATCATGATGATGATGATTATGATGATGATGATGAGCATGCAAAATAAGTTTAGTGTTTATTTCAATATTAGGCGTATTAACATCATATTGGGCGTGCGTTTGTTATGATGTGTTTACCTAAAAATTTGGCTATACAGTAAGGTAACACGAGAGAGAGAGAGAGAGTGAAGCTGGAATACACTCGAGTGTACCACAGACGCTATACATCTCAGTCATTTCCATCATGGAGCAATAATTTTGGAAATCTAAACCGTTGATCTTCTTAAATATGTTAAGAACATACTACATAATAAATTTCGGATCATTTGGACACTTATAGGTCTTGCATCTAAAGGAGGCAAAAATCATGCATTTCAAATTAGTTTTTTGCGCCAATTTTGTTGTCCTTGGATGAGCGACTTATGCTCATCCAAATGGGTTCAAATTTTGTATCCTATTATTATTGTAATTATGAAGATCAATGGATTAGATTTTGCAAAAACATGGTCTACATAGGCGAACACCATTAGGGTGTACAGTGTGATTAGTACACTCGAGTGTATTCTAGCCTGACTCTCTCTCTCTCTCTCTCTCTCTCTATATATATATATATATATATATATATATAGAGTCAGGTTAGAATACACTCGAGTGTATCCGGAGCGGAATACACTCAAGTAGTTTTCCATGATGCAATATTTTTTTTGAAAATCTAATCCGTTGATCTTCTTAAACATTTTGTGAACAACTCATACGCAAAATTTGAGCACATTTGGATATGTATAGCTCATGCTATGAAGATCGCAAAAATTATGCATTTCAAATTAGTTTCGTGCGTCGATTTTGTTGCCCTTGGATGAGTGACTTACACTCATCCAAATGGGCTAAAAATTTGTATGTAGCCTAGTTATAGTATGACGGTGAAGATCAACGGTTTACATTTTGCAAAAAATAGTCTTGATATGCAAACACACTTGAGTGTATTCGTGCGATCCGTACACTCGAGTGTATTCTAGCCTGACTCTCTCTCTCTCTCTCTATATATATATATATATATATAAACAAACAAACAATGGATCCACCTCTTTTTGTGTGTTTTTATGTTTATTTATTTGAGTGTATTGTTTTCTTTCTAAATATCCATGATAACGAATTATTAGTGCCATGCATCTCGTGTCAGTTGTACCCCCCCTTCAAGCTAACCTTGTACTGAATGTTTGGATAATTGAAGTTCTTTACACTATGTGCTCCCTAATTCATGGTAGAAGTTATTCAATCTGCATCAGGTTAGACAGATTGATGTAGGACGCAGCCCTTGGCATAGTCGTCTGAGTAGCAAATATAATTTTTATTAGCTCCCATGTGTCTTAGGCATTATTTGGTATTTTTCATTCGGTGTTTTCATGCCTATGATTTAGTCCAAAGTGGTTACCTGTCTTATTAGTGGATCTTAAACGCCTATGTAAAGGCTTTTTAAGCCTCTTTAGAAGACAAACTTTAGATGATGGAATCTTTTGGATGAAAATGTATTTCTTTTGATAAGTTAATCAAATTAGTTCAGATTTAATCATTAGGTTCTACATTACAGACTCGGAATTTCTACCAAAAATAAATATCCATTGAATCTTATATGTATTTTTTTTAAAGTTCATAATTCTAGAAGACGAGAAGTGTTGCTTATTATTGGATGATTAAAAAAGAATACAAGGGGCTCTCTTTTATAAGACAAGAGAGTGTACATGATTTAGAGATAACCCATATGGGATAAAGAGTAAAAGAGAAAAAGCAATAAGCAAAATACACTAAGAAAAGCAGTAAAGTGTATATACTAATACCCCCCCTCAAGCTGGAGTGTAGATGTCAATCATGCCCAACTTGGATGTCATAGTAGCAAATCTCGTCTTTGGAAGAATCTTGGTGAAAATGTCAGCCACCTGATTAGAAGTATGTATGTAGGGAGTAGATATCTGGCCAGATAAGACAACTTCGCGAACAAAATGGCAGTCAACCTCAATGTGTTTAGTTCGCTCATGAAAAGTAGGATTACTGTCAATAAATGTTGCAGCTTTGTTGTCACAATACATCGGAATAGGAGAGGAATCAAAAATACCAAAATCCTTCAGCAGGCTCCGAATCCAGAATAGCTCACAAGTAGTATGCGCCTTGGCGCGATATTCAACTTCAGCACTTGAGCGAGCAACCACAGTCTGTTTCTTGCTTCGCCAAGTAACAAGGTTTCCTCCCACAAAGGTACAATAGCCAGAGGTGGAGCGTCGGTCGATCTTGCTCCCAGCATAGTCAAAGTCAGAATAACCAAGGAGTTTACAGTGACCATGTTTCTTATATAGCAGGCCTTTCCCAGGAGAGCTCTTCAGATATATATGAATGTGGCAAACAACGTCCCAATGACATTGTCGGGGTTTATCCAGATATCTGCTAACAAGCCCGACAACATAAGTAATATCAACACGCGTAACAGTAAGATAAATAAGCTTACCAACCATGCGGCGATACTGATGATGGTCAGGATAGGCAGGAGAGTTCTCATCATCCCAGTTAGTATTTGGATCCGGAGGTATGCTAGTAGGTTTAGCACCTAGAAGCCCAATTTCAGAAAGTAGATCTAGAACATACTTCCGTTGAGACAAACATAGACAAGAAGCAGATCGAGAGACTTCAATCCCAAGAAAATAACGCAGAGTACCAAGGTCTTTGGTAACAAAATGTTTCTCTAGATAGCACTTGGTAGCCTGAATGCCCGCAGGATTACTCCCTGAGAGAATAATGTCATCAACATATACAATAAGAATAACAATGCTAGCAATATTATTCTTAACAAAGACAGAATGATTCGACTTGGAGCGTTTAAAAGAGAACTTCTGAAGTATAGTATTTTAGTTTATCAAACCAAGCACGGGGACTCTTTTTCAAACCATAAATAGCTTTCCGCAGCCGGTAGACTTTAGAGGACTCCCCCTGAAGCACAAATCCTGGGGGTTGTTCCATATAGACCTCCTTATGTAAGTCTCCATACAGAAAAGCATTCTTTACATCAAGCTGATACAAGGGCCAATCAGAATTAATAGCAACAGAAATAAGAATCCGGACAGAGTTCAGCCGAGCCACAGGAGAAAAAGTCTCAAAGTAATCGACCCCGTAAGTCTGTGTATAGCCTTTGGCAACAAGTCTCGCCTTCATCCGTTCAACTGTGCCATTCGGCTAATATTTGACAGTAAACACCCAACGACAGCCAACTGGAGAACAGTCCGTGGGAGGATCGACCAGTTGCCACGTGTTGCGTTCAGTAAGAGCTTGCATTTATGCTTCCATAGCTTGATGCCAAGCAGGATTTTTAAGAGTCTGAGAAGCATTTTTAGGAATAGATATAGCAGAAAGAGTAGTAGTAAAATTTGCAAAATTACTCCCCAGATTAGTGGTAGTACAGAAGTTGCCAATAGGATGTTTAGTGCAAGTTCTAGTTCCTTTCCTCAAGCTGATAGGAACATCAAGGTCAGAGAATACCTGCGGTGGTGGTTGATCTGGCATGGAGGACGAAGACGTTGGAGGGGCCATAGAGGGAGTTGCTGTTTTCTGTCGTCGTTGGTATACCTTTAGAGGGGGCTTTTCCGTAGGAGAAGCAGTATCAACAATATCATCAGTATCATCAGTGATAGGTAAATGTGTCTCCATTAATAAATCCGAAGTAAGAGCCGACCCGACAGAAGAATAAAAAGGCATGTGCTCAAAGAAAACAACATCAGCAGATACAAACCATTTCTTTGACACAGGATCATAGCAGCGGTACCCTTTCTGAGTGCGAGAGTACCCTAGGAAGACACACTTAGTCGCTCGGGGATCAAGTTTGGTGAGACCGGGACGAAGATTTTTGACAAAGCAGGTGCTCCCAAAGATACGAGGAGGCACAGAAAAAAGAGGCACATCTAGAAAAAGAATCTGATAGGGGACTTGATTTCCAAGCACAGAAGACGACATACGGTTAATGAGGTAACAAGCAGTAGAGATAGCCTCAGGCCAAAAACACTGGGGGACATGGTAATGAAACAGTAAAGTACGGGCCACGTCAAGTAGGTGGCGATTTTTGCGTTCAGCGACTGTTTTGTTTTGGTGTGTAGGCACAAGAAGTTTGGTGTATGGTACCCTGTTTGCGACAAAAATTACTGACCGAGGCTTGTACAAACTCGAGGGCATTATCAGTTTGAAAATTTTTAATGGGTTTGGCAAATTGAGTACAAATCTCAGCAAAATAAGCAGTGATACTGTCAAGTATGGTAGACCTGCCTTTTAACAAAAAATCCAGGTAAATCTAGAAAAATCATCAATGAAACTCAGAAAATAGCGGAATCCAGAAGTACTCGGCACCAAACAGGGTCCCCAAACATCAGCATGAATAATATCAAATGGCTGTTTTGAACTAATACATGATTTTTTTGAAAAAGATGCTCGCGTCTGTTTGCCCATTTGTTAAGTATCACAATGAAAAATAGAATCTAATACATCAGGTAATAAATGTTTCAGTTTTGCTGCAGAAGGATGTCCCAAACGATAGTGTCACCGAATGCCTGTCACAGAGGATGTTAGATATGTTGCGGTCTTCTGAACGTCCAAGTAGTATAGCCCATCTGGTCCCTCATGGCCCGAACCAATCGTCGTCCTCGTGCACAGATCCTGAAAGAGAACACCATCCGGGTCAAAAGTAATAGAGCAACAAAGGCTCTTCACAATTCTATTGACAGATAACCGATTGATAGGAAATTTAGGAACATAAAGAGTAGACCGCAGAGGCAGGCAACCAGTAGTACATATATCACCAATTCCGGTAATAGGTGTCTTAGATCCATCAGCCAATGTAACATGAGGTATAATAGAAGTATTGTGCAGTTTAGAAAATAATGCAGGATTTCCAGAAATATGAGATGTCGCACCCGAATCAATCGCACACAGATTTTTACCAGATTGTGTTAGGAGTGCGGTGCTACCATCAGTAGAGGCTTCAACAGAAGAAACAAGACGAGCCTGGAGAAGTTTCTCAAACTCGGACCGGATCCAATCAACAGAAGGCGGAGCAGAAGTAGTAGCTGTTTTAGGCTGATCCGTCGTGACTTGGTTTGCCTAGGCTGGCTTGCCATGCTTGATCCAACAACGGTCTTCATTGTGGTTTGTCCGCTTGCAGAAGGTGCAGAAGCGAGGTTCAGTAGACTCAGCGCTAGAGCCATGTCCAGGTGCAGTAGAGCGTCCACGTCCGCGGCCCCGACCACGAACGCGGCCACGGAAGGAGTCGCCAATGCGGACAACAAGGGCGGCTTCCTCAGAAGTGTCAGGAAGATGCTGAGAGACAAATGGCAGCTGTTGAACCCTTTTCAGAACATCTCGCAGGGTGGGCAGAGGATCACTGGTTAGGATCTGATCAACAACTCCAACGAAAGAAGAGGGTAGGTCAGCGAGGAGCTGAACAAGCATAAGTTCGTTCCTTTGACGTCGAATTTCAGTGATGTTAGTAGAGTGAGGATGGTACACCTGAAATTCATCCCAGAGAGCACAACATGTGTTGTAGTAGTCCTCAATAGAATCAGTGGTAGAAAATTCGTGCTTGGCCAGTTGCTTAAAGATTTCAAAAACCTTCTTGGGATTTTGTTGATGAGAGTAGACGTGGAAAGCTGATCCCACGTCTCCTTTGCAGTCCGGAGACGAAGAAGAGACTGGCTAATCTTTGGCTCGACACTGTCGACCATCCGTGTCATAACACCGTAGTCCTCCTTGGACCAAAGATCGTAGGCCTGCTTAGTCTTTTCATCAACATCAGCAGTGGGGACTGCCAGTCCCTTGGTAAATAGATGAGAGTAGCGCCCTTGTGCTTTAACATAGAGCTCAAAGGAAGCCGCCCAGAGGTGATAGTTGGAGTTATCCAACTTCACAGTAGTAACACACAAAGTCCGTGGAAGATCAGGAGTCGCCATCGGAAGATGTAGACATAGGCAGAAGCACAGGGCAGAGGGCAGCAGAAGTCAGCAGCAACAACAAAAGTCAGCAGAAGTCCAGTGTATGGACTAGTAGTAGAGAGCAGAAGATCCATGCATGGATCTTAGAAAACCCACGTAGGGGCAACAGAAAGAGATAAAAAAACCTACGCCAACATGGAGGATCACTCACTCCACCATTAGGCGCAGACAGTCAAAGAAGAAGCCTTTTACGCTGTCAACGTGCCAGAACTGGAAAAGACACCGAGGCTGTCCGGAGATTTCAGAAAGTGAAGCGGGGCTAGATGGAGGGATCTACAGCGAATTAAGCCACTAAGATGGAGGAGGAAAGAGGATTGGAGGTTGGCGGGGGGGGAGGTGGGGATAGGCGACTGGATGGTGGTGGCTGGTAGCAACGGCAACATGGGCGGGGAGAGGAGCGGCGGGTTGGTGAAGGAAAAGGAGTGTTGGCGGTGGAAGGAGAAGGAAAGGGAGGGGCGGGGAGAGAAGGAGGAGCGGCGGGCGGCGGCTGTGGAGGTGGTGGGAGGTGACGGCGGCAGCAGGGTGGACCGCAGGAGCGGCGGCGGTAAGGAGAGAGGGAGGGGTGGGTGTGGCGGCGGCTAAGGTTGGAAGAAGAGAAGGGAATTAGGGAGGGTTGGCCCGCTCTGATACCATCTAGAAGACGAGAAGTGTTGCTTATTATTGGATGATTAAAAAAGAATACAATGGGCTCTCTTTTATAAGACAAGAGAGTGTACAGGATTTAGAGATAACCCATATGGGATAAATAGTAAAAGAGAAAAAGCAATAAGCAAAATACACTAAGTAAAGAAAAGCAGTAAAGTGTATATACTAATAATAATGAAACCAGGGCGATCTTTTCGTTGACAAGGAAAAGAATGGAAGGATAGGAATGAAACTAGGAATTGTTGGGAGGGGATATATGGAGAATGAAAAAAGAATGATTGAAATGAATAGTTGAACGAGAATCACAAGAAGCAAGTTCCTCATTAGCAAATTTGAAACTGAGTGATCAAAACCTTATATTGGCTTTTTGTGGGCTATCTTGATTAGCAATGAAAGTAAAGCCAGCAATTCTTCTAACTTTCTTATAGATAACAAGTTCCTCATTAGCAAATTTGAAACTGAGTGATCAAAACCTCATATTGGCTTTTTGTGGTGTCTTGTTTATTAATGAAAGTAAAGCCAGCAATTCTTCCAACTTTCTTATAGATAACACAACAGATGCTGTCCTGTTGTTTATACCAATTAGCAAATATTAATCACTGTATTTTTTTAAATTTAATATGTATATTTTCTGTACTGCTCTGATCATTTTTTTAGTTATAAAGTTGTTTATTTGTCATGTGATTCTTTGAAGTCATACATATCAGATGATTGACTTCCTCATCCGAGGGACGATTGTCTTGTATTGTAGACGATTGTCTTTATATGTTGAGATTTATATGCAATCTGTTAAATAGGGCGTTTTCCCGTTTAAACGTTTTTATCTAACTGAGATTCTTGGCTGGTAGCTAAGTTGCTTTATGCTTGTAAGTAGATTTCTTTTAAATCCATATCTTAACACTATCGGTTAGGCAGATTTGTTGGTTTGAGAAATTTATCTTGCTTTTGAGTTTAAAGAAAACATTTAGTCCCTACCCCCTCTTCTAATGAAGATAATTGTTATCAGCATAGCATGTTTTTTAAAATTTTATTTCTTCCGAAAAAATGTTATGTTTCTTTTCACAAGGTTAATTGCATAGGACGGGTCTAATTTATAACACCAGTCATATATGTATGCCGACCTTTACTGTATTAGTACAGTGTTTAGATCTATGTGGAATCATTGTTCTTTCGCCATCAAGAACCGGAATAAATCACTCTGTTATGTATCGCGACGAAAGGAATTAGTGATTCTCTGTTTAAGAGTTATACTAGATTTACTGATGTATGGGATGTGAAATAGTGAAATGCCAACATTAGGAGACTATACACTTGGGAATTTCAATCACCCATCTGAAGACATGATTTGAGCCTTGGTGTATATCCCTACTGAATGATTAGATGTATTTTAAACTTGGTAACTACTTAGATATGATATATTATCCAAACAATTCTATTGTAGAAGGCACACGATTCTCCAACTGTGTTTTGTATTTTCCAGTGTTACCATTAGCATAGTCACAAATAAGAATTCGGATCTCAGTTGCATACATAGAAAAGTTTTGAATTTAGCTAATTCGTCAAATAAAATGGAAGTGCATACAAAAATTGTGTAAAAAACTGAATGGCCTGCATGGACGTTTGATTTATGTTTTAAGTATGACATGAATGCAAAAGAAACTGTTAGCATTCCATTCAATACATCCACAAGTGACTATAAAATCTGGTAAGATGAGTCCGTAAGCTTCACTGCACATCAGGGAAATGTAAGGGCGAGACCATTCTTGATGATCATATGATTATAATGCTTTTGAGGTTTTATTTTGAAATTGAAGATAGATGTATTATACATGATTAATTTTTGATTATAGGGCATTCTTACGTTTCAGTGACTCATTTTTGTACGATGTGTATACTAAGCATGTCATTTTCTGAAGTTCGAAGGAAACTGAGATTGGGTGGTCTATAAAAATTGTCACATTTTGGTCTGAGGCAGACCACCACCTAACAGAAACTTTAGGGCTCCTCTGCAAAAAAAACCCTTAGGATGGCATTACATTCTGGTGTTCCCTAGATGCCAAATACACATGAGTCAAGTGTTTTGAGTGTACAAGTTATGGGACCATGGGATGGATGCTGCTAATGAATCACTGTGATTGGTAAAAGGTTGCATACAGATTATGAAACCACTAATAGAATCTCTCTGTTCATCATCATCATCTAAGCCTCAATCCCAACAATGTTGGAATAGAACCTCTTTAGTTATTAGAAAAAAAGGTTATGAAACCGCCATTACAGTTGCTGATCTGAGTTGTTGATCTGAGCCCTGACCATTCAATGGTTTTGTTAATTATCTCTTACAAGGTTTGCCTGGCGTGCATGAGTGGATTTTCTATATGCCGTCTTCTTTCACTGAATATGGAGAGCTCTCTTACAAGGTTTATGTAGAGCATGTCTTTATAGCGTGAAATATTATGCTGATGGAAAATACCACAATGACAGCTCTTCTACCTTGAAATAAGTTTTCAACCATCATCTACTTTATCACCCTTATGCCTGGGAGAAATAGTGTTGATATGTGTATTCTTTTCTCGCAGACTTGAAGCAGTTTGTCTTATCATCTTTTATTTTATCTATGCTTTCTTACGAACTTACAATTTCACAGTCGAACTTCATATAATCATGTATCTTTATCTTTGTTTTAGATATCACAAATTTGCAATACTTTTCATTTGAGAACTTTGTTTGCCTTTTTAAGGGGATAATCTGAAATCGTTTTATGTTCATTTGTCGAGGGACACTTTGAGGGGACATTTGTTTGACGTTTTCTATTGTCCAAGTTTTCTTACCAATTTTCGCACTGTTCTAATGCAGGATACCCCCCTCATCGGCTTAGAAAATTTGTGTGGCTGTTGTTGATAAATGAGTCTCTTTAAAGACCGAAGATGCTTGTGCAATTGACGGATCGGTTTTGTTCTATAATTGCAATCCGGATATTGGTGACTTCTTTAATCACTGGCAGCTGTTAACAGACGTACGCTTACCGGATACTGTTTGCTTGTTTCGTCTTTCTCGTCCTGTAATGCCAGTAAGGCTAACTTGCTCGAATTTGTGAAGCCTCGTCTGTGCATTATTAGGAATTTATGATGATCCGGTCTCGGTAACCCATCTGTGTGGCAGACTCCCGCCTAACCATGGGGACATTACAAGTTCTGGCTACTATTATTTTGACTTTTCATACATCACTGGATTTTTTTTAATATGTTTGTCCCTTTCGAGTTAGACGATAAGAACTCGCTAGAAAATAATTGCGGCACCTCCCTAGGTTTCGGATATTTTGATCACTAATAAGCATCTGATCTTCCCGTCTCCATAGAGCTTAAAAATGTGTTATTTTATAAGTCACCCTTGTGGTAAATTTACGTTTTCATATTGTCCGAGTAAGAGGCCTCGGTTTCATAAATTGCAAATTGGCTCTTGGTCATCTCATATTTTCCTTTCAAGGGCATGTTAGTAATGCGTGGACAATATATGGGTGTGTGTTATCCCAAGGGTTATGACTTGGGGATGCTCGCGCTCCCTCACGCGTGGGCGGCGTGCACCCAAAACCGCATAACTAAGCTAGCTATCTCCGCGGCACTGGTTCCAGCCCTGCTTTTCCTACCATCCTGCGTTTCTACCTACCCCATCTGCGCTATTACTGTCCTGGTGGATTTTTTTTTATTTAACTCTTTTTGAGGGAAAAAAGGAAAATAGAAGGGAAGAGGAGAGAGAGGGAAGTGAGTGATAAAGGAGAGAAGTAATGAGGGAAGAGGAGGGAAGTAATGTGAATAAGAGGAGAGGAGGGAAACAATGAGGAAGAGAGAAGTAACAATTTAGTGAAAGGAGGGTAGTAATGTAGAAGAGGGAAGTAATGAGAGGAAAGGGCTTATCAAGAGGGGGAAGTATTGAGAGGAGGGGAAATGATGTAATGAGAGGAGGAAAGTATTGAGAGGAGGGAAGTAAAGGAAAAGGGTATGAGTTCCCAAATAGGATGATACACGTCCATAAAAGGGGTTACACGCCTAAGAGAGGTGATACATACACATTGTGTATCAGTGCCCAAACATGTTGATAAGTGCCCATAAAACGTGTTATATACCCATAACTAGCTATAAACCAAACATTTAGGTTAGCACAATCACTTAAAAGAGGACGTGCACATAAATGAGTATAATGCCCAAAAATGTTGATACGTGCCTATAATAGAGGCTACATATGCTCATAAAACTTGATACACACTAATTGTGTCGACTCCTAAATATGTTGATACACACCCAATACTATGGTATATGTGCCCAATCATCGTTCATGTGTCAACTAATGCTCACTAAATTGCGTATATACGCATCCATAGAATGGTTTATATGCCTACATTATGTGTATTTGCGCAAATTCATGTTGAATTTATACCTATTAATGGCAAGTATACACCTAATAATGAAGAACACATGCATGCGCATAATCATAATTTTTGGGCACCTGTAGGCATTTTAGGCACATATTTTGTCATTTTTGGACTTCTGCCCACATGTGGGTGCATCAGTAATGAAAATAGGGGGAGAGCATAAAAGTAGCGTGGAAGAGGACATAAGTAACTAGGGGAGAGGAGATGAGGGAAGTAACAAGATGAGGGGTAGAAGAGTAGGGAAGTAGTGAAGAAAGAGGAAGTATGAGTAGATAGGAGGAAAGTCACGTGTTACCAATTTTGGGAACATACTCACCATTTTTGGACAATTTTAGTCATTTCGGGGTGGGATTGTCTCTGTTTGGGCGCATATCTACCATTTTTTTGGTGCTTTTAGCCATTTTGGGTCCATTTATCATCATTTGGGCGTTTACTTATTTCTATGCAGGTGTCCAAAGTAATAAGTACTTATTTATATGAGCACATATTCATCAAGAATATGCTCACTTATAGACGAGTATTTACAATTTTTGGACACTTTTAACAATTTGTATGTGTACGTCCAAAGTAATAGGTGTTTATTCATGAGAAATAGGTGTACACATATTTTATGTGTGTATGTCCTTATTTTCACTCATTGTGCTTATTCTGGTTTGTACCCGTTTTTAGTCCTTTGAACTTAGTTTTTGTCACTCAATGTTTATTTGAACACTTTGCACCCACTTTTGAACAAACTTGTATCCATTGTTGGTCTTTTGATGTCTACTTTTGTTATTGTGGCTCACTTTTGACATTTTGGCGCCCTATCTTTGTCTTGCACCTATTCATTGTTTTCTCATTGCTCCTCTCCTCATGCTCCTCTTTTGTCACATTAAAATCTTTCATTTACTTTTCTCCTCTCCTCCCTTTACTTTCCTCCTCACTTCCCTCAACTCCTCCTTTTACTTTCCTTCCAACATCTATTTTCTTTGTGTGTGTGTGTGTGTGTGTGTGTGTATGTGTGTGTGTGTGTATATATATATATATATATATATATATATATATATATATATATATATATATATATACAATACTTATTTTTAATATTTCGTTTCATTTTTCTCAAAAGTATATACAGTTTGTTTTGTTGAAATGTATTTTTAAAAGGATTTTTTTTTTCGTTTCGTTAAAAATTCACCATAGATTAAAAATTATGTAATTAAACAAGTTTCTTTCTCATTACATTACCTCTCTTGCCCTCTTTTTCTTCCTTTTACCCATTCCCTCTCCAACCATCACCTCAAAACTATCCTACTGTGCCACTTTGCCTCAGTCTACAAGCCTACTTTTTCCCCACTCAAACTCTCAATACCACTGCACCCCTACGCGTAAACCGCACGTGAGAGGATCATATTTATTTTCGTAAAAGTTCAATTGGACTGCACACGCCCTCTTGCATATATGTGTCGGCAATAGGGTGCTCTTCCTCATTACCTGCCTCAACCAGAAGCCTTGCTTGACTGAGTCTTGCAAGGTGCGTGCTGGATGAAGCAGTATCTAAGAATATGGTATTGCACTCCGACATATGCTTTTCACAACCATACTTATGCAACTCTGATTTTCTAAAAGTTGCACGTCGGGGAAGCTTCCTCAAAAAAAGGACGACTTTAAAGAACACACATTGCACTTTGTTTTTAGAGAGTATACGATATAAGAGTCTATGTGATGTGGAGCCACATATGCCTTGCATTTGTAAGTTTATTTTTTAAATTAAAGTCTTGGATATGGGATCTTATGCATAATGTGACTATGGTACTTTTATGGTGAGAATATACATGAAATATATGTTATTGTCAACTATCCTATAAGCGGATCATAAGTGCGACAACGCATAATATAAAAAAGCATAAATAAAATGCCTAATAACATATGCAATGGCAGGTTGATTCTTTGGGAAAAAAAACAACAGGTTCTTATATGGTAAGCATTAGCACAAGATTAGTGTTAATAGATACAAAGAAAGATAAACACATTAAAAAATTGCGTATAAAGTCTGTAACTTAGTTGTATTTGTCTTACATTGGCCCACATGGTATGCTGTGGGGACGTTGGTCCCTACCACCTATTGTAATGCGTTCCTTACTTGCGAATTGACCATTTTGTTTTGTGTTTTGGTTTCCAGTTTGCAACCTGAGCGCAAAGCAGTGAAATTGACCGTTTTGTGTTTTGGTTTCCAGTTTGCAACCTGAGCCCAACGCAGTGAAATAGACATGTTGGTCAAAATTGAGGAGTCGTGAAACCAACTATGACCCCGAGTTTACCTAATTAATGTCCAACTGGATCGTCAAATTCAACTAAAAAAAACCAGGCATACCTACCTAACATAATCTCTCACCTCTCTCTCATTATTTTTTTGTGTGCAAACCTCTCTCTCATTATTATATTTGAAGTCCTTTCTTTTCCAATACTTAGATCACATGAGAATCCAAACCTATTAGAAGAACACTCATATTTTAGAAGAAACATACCTAATATAAATTACTTAAATCTGATCCTATAAATCAAAACCAACATTGAGACATTGGACATCATGTGATTGCACCATCTATATTTGCATTTGTTTTTTTACTCATCGTTCTATTCTCTCTCTGATTTGTTTTCAGCCTCTTTTTTTCCCTTTTTTTTTTTATAAAACTTGTCTACTGTGGACAAAGCACTAGCACATAATATTTCTTCCGGCGAGCAACTGGGTACCTAACCCCATCCTTGATAATACACGAGCATCACACTTAGAAAACTATACCTTTGACTTTGAAAATATACTTTTTTAGGGATGATAGTGGTGCGGATATGATGCGGTTTATACTAAAATCATAATCACACCACTGAAAAAAATTAGACACCATATTCGTACCATATCCATTGTAATTTTTAATATGACAAATCATATCCACATCATCAAAAAATCGCGGTTAACCTCACCACACTACATCGTGAAGAAATTTCTATTAACCATTGTAACAACATACATAAAATTTATGAAATTATATACAATTAATTGAAACAACAACATAGACTACAAATAAAGAGTACATGTATGTTTATTAGTTATATAAAGAAGACAACAGTGTGTAGTACTGCAAAATAAAAACTCATACTTCTCTATACATTAAATTCTATTTAAAAATAGAGATCTAGCTATCTATGTGAAAATGACAACAACTAATGTGTTTAGGATAATATCTACACATATTTATATATAATTAATTTGAATTATCTGTGGTGCAGTTTTTGTCTATGGTTTTTCTGTAGAACCATAACTGCACCACAAGAAAACGATTTTAAAAATTAAAATGTATCCACACCATAACCACTTGGTGCGGTTATGCAGTGCAAAATGTGATGTGATTATCCAAGGATATGATTTTCTCGTGTCACCATTGTCATCCCTGTTCTCTCTAGGTTGTAAAATACTACTACGATCCCCCCCCCAATTTTCGCTTTATAGATGTAGTCAAGTACGCATGACTATCTTATCTCTCTAACTTGAGGTCTACTTTGAAATTGAGTTTTTCACAGTATAATCTTTATGGTGATTCCACATGAGATAAGCAACTCCTGATGTTTTGCTCTTTTATATTTTCTTAGTTATTGGAGCTTCAAGTGTTTGTATGCCTAAAATCAACCAAGACCATCATTTCATGCCCTTGGGATGGCCGATGCAACAAACCACTTGCTTTCAAGAATTTACTTTTACTTATGTAGCTAGTGTTTGTCGGATTCCTTTTCCAATCTTTTGGAATGGAGGTGTTCATTTTGTAGAATTCTTGTACACATTGTTGCCATTTTATATGTAATCAAGTTTGACACACCACAATACATTTTCCTTTTTGACCCAACAACTTCGTCGTAGCTCTTTTGCTACTGGTTCACGGGCTTTCTAAGAATGCATGACCTTTTCTAATCTACAGATGCATGAACCTCTTTGGTTGTACATGGTCCTCTCTTATGTGTTGCGCGCAGTCCTTCCTTGTTACTAACACTACATCCTATGATGTCACAGTTGTCTATGATGTGTGACTAACATTTCTCATTTATTTTGTATTATATTTTTTACACTTTGCTGATCACATGTTCATATTTTTTGATTTTCATGGCGGCTAGTGATCTTTCTTTAGATCACTTTTTTAAAGAAAAAACGCCAACGTATTTGATGCGATTAACTTTTTTTTAATCAAAGTACATTGTCTTCACTAGAAACCAATCCAAATAGGGAATTTCACAACTTCCATGCTAAATGTTCTCTCATGGTTGATCCTTTTTGTTTATTTCTTGTATGACCACTTAGCATGCATATGACAATGTGAAATCTCTATAGTACTCAAGCTCCATCCCATAATCCTATTATTTGTTAGTACATGAGTGTCGAAACTCACATGACACCCTATGGAAGGATTGGGAAGAAGTTAGAAATAGAGATCATGACCAATGATTGTCCCAAGGGCTAGAAAGAACACAATCCTCCCTTCTAAAGACCAATGGTCGTGGCCATACTGGATGCATAATGGATGCCAATACCGTTAACTTGTGAATCCAATGTTATATTTTGAAAGAGTTATCTCTAAAACTATGGACGGTGCTAGAGTGCCTTTGACCATATTACACATTTTTAGGAGGTAAAAATTCATAAATTTAAAATTAATCAAGGAAAAAAATACCATCTCATGTTTACATGTTTGCTTCATTGTTTTCTTAGCTATTTTTTTGTCTGTTACAGACCTCACGAACATTATCCACCCAAATATCCCCATTTTCATGCCTATAAATGCTATGTTATGCTCCTTATAGATAACATCTATTTTCCACCCGCCATCTCAATTAGTAACAATCTACCTTTCACGTCGACCAAAAATGTACACTAAAATAACCACTACACCAAGTAGATACTTACTATCTTAGAAATCAATGTACTCCTCTTGTCTTGTATGATTATTTTCACAATAACCTATCATATTGATCCCAATAGTTTCCCTTTTTACCAATATTTAATTCTAGATATAGAAATCTTAACCACACACCAAGGCACTTATAAATGTTACTCACCCATGTTTACAAGAATATTGCCAAATTGTTGAATTCCTACTGAAGAAGAAGTATGCCTAGATGATTCAAATAATACCAACTTTGAGTATAAAAATAATAATATTTATTCACATTTGTTTTCATTTATCATCACATCGACCAATAAATCTATCACCACAAATTTTTATTTTTAATTGATAAATCAAAGTTTAGAATATTTTTACATGAAACCCTACTCTATTTTGAGAAGTATCTTTCATCCCAATAGGTTCAAATTGTTGACTTATCTACAAAAAACCAATACTAATATCTATGCCTAGCCGATCTCCATTCCATGTGAATGAAACAAAAATACCTTCTTTACACTAAACAATCTTGATATATCCCAATCACATCAAATGGTCTCATCTTACATCACCTAGCTCAAACAAGTCCCTATATATATACCAACATTCAACACAAATCAACCCACTTATTGAATTATCCAACAACATTTTGAAGACACAACTTATCCCCTAAGTCATGATCCTAAAGTGTTATAAATTTGTAATTCCTCACATATCAAGATACACACCCATGCAACAAGCCTAAGGTAATACAACCAATCTTAGTATCCCTCATTGTTTTAATTTCTCTACCATGAGTACATGGTGGTGTACATCATGGTTAGACTTTTTTTTTTTTTGGGTTAAGACAGGGGGAATTTTTATTCATCCCACCCCCTCGCGTAGGCTAATCAATCAAGCATACATCTCCTGCTTATAAAACGCAGGTGTCATCCCCGTCAAGAACAAACCATACAAACTGAAAAAACAAACTCCTTCACCCATTCCTTTGTGAGAATACATAAGGAACACCTCTCTTTTCGAGAACTATCATCCCACGTATCCTACTAGGAATATTTTGAACATCCGTAGTAATAACAAAATCATCTGAACGTGTACCCCATCTACCAAACTGTCTAGGGATAGAGTTCACCATCTTGTGAACAAGAGATCCCATTATGTTCTGATCCCTCAACTCCTTTCTAATCTCCTTCACCACCTTCCTAGTCCGCCAAGGACCCTCCTCATCACGCCACAGGATATCATGGACTCCTTTGTCATCAACCTATATACACGAAATCTGCAACAATTGATCTCTGGCAATCTTCATTCCAATCACGCAAGCCTGTAGAAACGCCATCGTGAAGTCTGGGTGTGTGAGCCATGCAAAGAACATCATGCACACTTCAGCATTGTGATTTCTGACCAAACCAGCCCCCCATCTTCTATAGCTACCGTCCTCACACTTGTTCCTGCCTAAAGTAACGTTCAGCTTGAGATTGTAAACATCAGGTCTCATCCATCTCATCAACTTAATCTCCCTCAATCTTGTCTTAGGCTCTCGAAGCCCCCCCGCAGCCATCCTTCCATATATATCCGAACCACTCATCAAACGGAATGATGTTTTCAGCAGCTTGTTATTCACCCCATCCACGATCTTCTTCCATTCCTTCTCGCACAATCTATCCCTGCCTTCAAACCTGGCTGCGCACCTGATCCTCCATATACTGAGCGGGATAGCCGCGACAACTCTTCCAGTTAACCAGTCCAAAAGGTTTTTAGACAAACCCAACAAACAGGTCTGTAACAAGGTCTCAGTATCCGTCGGCACCTCCTTGCCAGTCAACTCCGAGAACCTTATCCAAAAGAAGGACGCCACCTGTCCTTGAAAGAAGAGGTGGATCGTCTCCTCCTCCTGTGGAACATCACAGCAATCACAACGTGATGCCATCGGAATGCAGCATCTATACTTCACATTATCATCAGTAGGGAGCGCCTGTCTAATCATCTTCCAGACTGTCGATATAGCTCTAGGCATGTCAAGCTTCCACAATCTACCTAAGTTCAAAGGACCCTGAGGATGGGGCGTCCATAAGAACTTCTTTGCCGATCTCATGGTGAAGCGTCCATCTTGCTCCAAGCTCCATACTAGCTCATCATTGTCATCAGAAACCCAGCAGCCCGATCTAGCAATTAAATCAGTCCCTTCATCACCAACCAACTGATAAATGGAGTCCCAGTCCCATCCATTATCATCCTGCCATAGATCACTGACCATGATCGGATATCTCCTGTCACTAGCAAAGACGGCATAGTCTCTAAGCCTCTCATCACACCATCTCGCATCCCAGAAAGAAATATCACCCTTTCCAATCATCCATCTACACAGAGGGAACACCTTGGGGAACATATCCCAAACTCTCTTCCAGAAAGGTGAAGGGGTGCTACTAATTCTGAGAAAACCAGGATAGGCGCCTGATCTTCCTCGTGTCAGGTTTGCATATTTATCTCTACAAAAGCAGGCCCAAAGTGACTCCCCTTGCAGCACCTCCCAACAAGCTTTCGCCACAAAGGAATCATTCACCATTTTTAAAGATGTAATCCCGAGGCCACCTTCTAACTGAGGTGAGGCAATGCTGTTCCAACCAATCCATGCCTTCCTGTGATGATCTGTCCGATCGGCCCATAAGAAGTCAGAGAATTTTTTCTCGATTCTATCCACGATCCCTGCCGGAATGCCAAGCGCAGCCGCCGTGTATACCGATATTGCTGACAGAACATGTGCGATCAGAAGTCTCCTCCCTGCAAAGGACAAGAGTCTCGTCTTCCAGGATGCCACCTTCTTGTTCACCTTCTCAATCAGAAAATCATAGTCATGTAGCTTTGTTCTTCCTTTGGATATCGGCACCCCCAGATAAATGAATGACTGAGAAGCAGCTCCAACTCCCAACCTCGTCGCAATGGTCGCCTCCGTATCACTGTCAACATTCCCTATCACACACATCGATTTGTCTCTATTAATCATCTGACCCGACGCCTTCTCGTAATCTTCAAACACCTGTTTAACCGCCGAGATTGAATCAGAATTCCCATTGAAGAACAACACTACATCATCCGCATATAACAACATTGTGGGCGCCGACGCCTGGCCTCTCGTCAGAAACCTTCGGATAGCAGCCTCCTGCGTCAAAAGATCCACCCTTCTACAAATAAGTTCTTCAAAAATGATGAAAAGGAACGGAGATATTGCATTTCCTTGTTTCAGACCCCTGGAAATCGGAAAGAACCCTGCCGTCTCATCCCCTATGTGAACCGACGCCCATGTATGCACAAAGAAACTCAAAAATAACTCAATAGCATCATCCATAAAACCAAACGCCGCAAGACAGCCCCTGAGAACATTCCAATCCACCCTGTCATATGCCCTTGACATATCGTATTTCACCACAACATTTGGAGATCCGGCACTATGATTGATATCATGCATCACTTCTCTAGCAAGACGGATATGATGAGTGATGTCATTACCTTTAATGAAGGCTCCTTGATTCTTCAAAATAATCTTCTTCATAAGTGGTCCCATCCTATTACTCACAACTCTGGCAAGGATGCGTAAGGCCATATTCTCAATCGAAATCGGCCTAAAATCTTTCCCAAGGACAGTCGGATGGTCATTCTTCGGAATCAACAACAATCTAGCACAAAAAAGGCCTCTATGACAAAACTGCCCTCTGAAAAATGCATGAGCCATCTGCATAAAAACCACACTTATAATGTTCCATGTCGCAGAAAAGAAAGGAAGCGTGAAACCATCCGAACCCGGAGCCGATCCAGAATCCATATCTCTCATGGCTGAAAGAACTTCTTCTTCATCAGGAAGGGTTGTAATGGCACAACTATCATCTGCCGAAATGATACTAGGAATTAGCTTCATGAAGTCCTCCAAAACGACATGGTCTATAACCGGCTACTCATTAAACAGACCGCTGTAGAAACTAGCTGCCTCTACCGCTATGGCGCCCGGCTCCGTCACCATACTCCCCTCCGTCCCTATCACCGATCGTATCTTTCTTTGCCTGCTCCGACTTTTGACCACCGCATGATAGAACTGTGTGTTACGCTCTCCTTCTTCAAGCCAATTAATTCTCGCCTTCTCCCTCCAAACCGCCTCCTCCATCCTCAGCAGATTATCAAGTTCCATCTCCGCCACTCTAAGGTTGTTATCATTAGTCACAGTCAGATTCTCATCAAAAGCAATCTGTGTGACCGCCACCACATCTTCAAGATTTGTAATTCTCTGTCTAATGTTACCAACAGACTCCTTGCTCCATACACGTAGAGCATTTCTGACCGCCTTGAGTTTTTTGAAAAGCACGTATGATGGATGCCCATCCACTTCTTCCGACCACGCCCTCTCAATAGTCTCCATACAGCCCTCCACCTCTAACCATGCTGCACTAAAAGCAAAGTGTTTCTTCCTGCTCTCCCGAACCTGATCACCCTTGATATGGAGGGTGTTGTGTATGGGGAATTCTTGTGGCTGAACCACTAAGAGGGTAACAATGATGTAACCACCAAGACTTGGATGTTCCCCTTCATTGACACCATTATTTGGGATTTGGTCATTTATGTCAAGGTTGATTTGTGCATTAATCAATTGTCATGACCAAATGTAGGATAATATAACAAACCAAGCCAACTTCTCGAGGTTGTTGAGGTGGTTTCCAAGGTTTTTAGATTTAGCAATTATGTCATCCACGTACACCTCCACCTCTTTGTGCATCATGTCATGAAAGAGGGCAACCATAACCTTTTGATATGTAGATGCAATGTTTTTGAGACTGAAAGGGATGACTCAATAGAAGAACACTCCCCATTTGTGATGAAGGCACTCTTTTCTTTGTCTTCTTTTGCCATCTTGATCTAATTATAGGTCCATGAAGATGAGTAGCGCATGGCCGATTGTGTTGTAGACGATTACATTGATATGTGGAAGAGGAAAGTCATATTTTGGAGATTCCCTATTGAGGTTGCAGTAATCCACACACACCTATACTTTACCATCTTTCTTCTAAACAAGGACAATGTTGGCGATCCATGTAGGATAGGTGACCAGCTCTAGGAAACAGACACTGTATTTCTTTTGAACTTCCTCCATGATCTTGCGGCTCCATTCTGGTCGCATCCATCTAACCTTCTATTTGATGGGGAAAACACCAGGGATGATGAGTAGTCAATAGACAGTGATGGCATCTTCTAATCTAGGCTTGTCAGCATCACTCCATGCAAACACGTCAATGTAATGGAGCTCTACAAGTTGTTCTTTGATGCTTTGAGGTAGACACACTCCAGTTTCAACTTTGTGCTGCTCGGGGCATGATCTAAGGTTGAATGTCTATATCTCATCTTTGATATGAAAGGGATTATACTCCTTTATTGTATACTTTAGGATAGGGACGTATTCGAACTCAATGTCTTCGTTGTTGTAGATCTATGCCACTTCTATGAAGTAGCTGGAAAACTCTCGGAGAGCTTGCTTGTCTTCAAATTCTTTTGGGTTTTCTGATTTTTGTAAATTTTTGGGTTTTAGTATATTTTGAAAATTTTATATTTTGTGATGATGAGTGGGGATGTGGCAGATCATGGTAAAACAACCACTTTGGAATCTCTACCACATCAGGGTGCCGCTCTTCTAGTGGGATGTTTTTGGGTGTGGAGGAAAACTTAGCCCTCAAGATGCTGTGGTCATCCACATACATGTTTTAAATCTCATTTCCTTAGAGAGGACCGATGAACATTCATGGTTGTTGTACAGTCTTTGAATCAAAGATGGCATTGACACCCCATCCTTCAATCATGTCATATGCATCATCATAGTCATCCCACATGACATTGTGTCTTCTTCTGTGACCTTGATGTCTGTAGTGTTAAGAGTCATCTTGGCTGGGCCAGTCGTGATAGACCCAAAGAGAATTGTAGCCATCTACTTTGGGTGATTTCTCCACCCCTTCTAGTGTTGATTTGACAATTTTGACTGGTCAATGTGGTCATCTTGATTTGATTATGTATGATGATTTTACCGGTTTTCTAGTGCTCAGGCGTGACTGTCTGACAACTGTTGTAGGCCTCCTATTGATTGTGTTCTCATTTAGAGGGAAGAATATGGTCTCAGAATGTTGATAGCTGGGAGGTCTGGACACCCTGGTATTCTTTGATGATGAGGGCAATCTCCTTGATTCTAGCTATGATCCCGGGATAGTCCTCTTGGTTGCCATCATCGATCTCTTGCGTGAAGTAAGGCAATATCATGAGAGAGATTTCCTTAGTTATATATGAATGGTCTTCAATGATGGCCACACTATAAGGGAAATACAGATCGGGACCTTTACACTCATGGCCCAAGTCCCATTAATTCAACATCCTAAGTCGACACTCTCTTCTAGTCGGAGGTGTCATGCTTCAGATAAGATCTTGGGTCATCAATAGGCTATTAAGGCAACCTCTTTTGGTTAAGTCCCTCATAGTGGGCTACAATGTTGTGGGCTTCCAATATGACATCCACCTGGTGAATTCAAGTCATGTGTAGGATAGGCCATAGAACCCAAGGCCTATCCCTTTCTATCTGGGAGTGACCTGGATGATTTTTTTTGCATCCACGTCATCATGCTCCCAATCCTCTATCTAGATGGATATTCACTCCCATAGCCATTGTGTGAACTATATGGGGTTGTAGGGCAGAGTGAAGTCTCATTATGTGTGGGGGAATCCAGCTGATGTTGGCAATGTGCAATAGCTTAAAGAAAAGTAGGATATCATCTTATTTGATGCATGCAATAGCATCGTGATTTTCAGCTTGAACCGTGATGATGGCATGGCACAACAAATACTTTAGCCTTTATTATAGTGATGAGGGCACCACCTAGTTTTGATGAATCCACAACCTCCCCAAAAGGAGGTTTAAGGAAGGACTTAAGATCATGATGATGAATGAGGTAGTGAATGTCTGGGGTCTGATTTAGAGCTCCAACATGATTTCTCCCAAAGATTCCTTGATTACTCCTTTGAAGGTGGTTTCTTTCTTTGTTGTCGACTGGAGGTTGGAAGGATACTTCCCCAGGCCGATTAGCTTCCTTAAGGGATACATGTTGAGGCATGCACCATTGTCAATTAAGCATGAGGGTACGTTAAGGCCATTGTATATTGCAGTGATCAATAGGGGCCTAGTATGATTCCCACTTGACAAAACCTTGTATTTAGAAAATGGGATCAAGTGTGGGGTCATGATTAATCTGATGGTAGCTATAAGAGCTTCTGGTCGCACATCTCTGGAGACAGAAGCCCCTTCTAGAGTCTTCATGATATCATCACAATGTGTAGGAGAGTTCGACATCACTTCTTTTGGTGACATTTCTGCCTCTAGTTTGTAGAGGAATTTGATGGTATCTGACTCTTCGAGATCAGTCTCCTTGCAAAGCTTAGGTGTCATTGGTACCTTTCTAGTATCCATGGTTAAGATGGAGACCTAACTGGCCTCTTTTGCTATAATGCTGGTAGGGACTGCTATGTATGTAATCACCTTCTCTTTGCCCTTGTTGAGGGGTTTTTATACTAACAAGACAAAGTGTTGATTTCCCTTTGTTGGGACAAGTGAAGTCATTATGACTAATATCAGAACTATTGGGTGAGAATTTGTAGGGACCACCACCTTCAGAAGCCAGACCTTCTATACTTTTGCCTTTGGATTTGCCTTAGGTACATTGATTGTCTATGCTTTCTTCCCCTAGCATGCCCCTAGTATGATGATAGGTTGCACTTTATGCCCCTAGTAGGAGCTTGACATGCTACCCATTTTTTTTTACTTTTATCAAAACTATCAACTTTAGTTCCTGGACTAGATGAAGATTCATGTACTTTAATTTTGATTGCTTGTTCTAGCATAAGGGCGAGCCCTCTGGTCACGAGATCATGACCATCATGCTAAAGGACAAAGATACCTCTTCTAAAGTGACTGTGTGAATCTCCCAAGTCTCTATGAGGTCTTGTAAGACATGCTTGAGTGAAATGAAAGAGTTGGTTTTGTGGCCCTTTGATATGTGAAAGACGCAAAAGGCATTGGCATTGTAGCTCTTTGGCAAGGGATTTTGTGAGTTCCTTATGGCTAGAAATTTGACTAGATGTTTGAATCTAATAGGATGGTGCTGATAGAGGCTCTTAAGGGTGTGAACTTACTCGTTGTCTTGGAAGGCTCCTCTATTGTCAAAAGTGAAGTTGTTGGATCGACATGAGACATCAAATTACTCACTGTCAGAGGAGTGACTATGGTCATCTACTGCATGGCTAGCTGTAAAGGTGGTGGTGCATACACATAATAGTTGTTAGGCAGCCACACGTAGTGCGGGGGAGTGAACTGAGCCTGACAGCTGGGCATCATCACCTGAGCTTGTTGTGATTGAGATTCTTGGACATGGATAGCTTGGGTTGTTGGTGTCTATGCTGAGGAGACCTGTATGGTTGGTAGTTTTCACTTTCCTATCCTAGAAGAGACAAGTAATGCTCCAACTGTGGCATCTGATGAGTTTGCCTTTGCCCATTTGAACTTTTGATTAGTCATTGAGGAGGTAGTAAATGGTTGGGAAATGAAGCCTGTGTTCTAATAGTAACCTCTCTTGATTGACATTTTGATCCGTACTCCAGCATGTATGAGCTCTAGAAAGGTATTGTACCTTTGTAAGGATAAGAGAGAAGTGAGAGATGATGAGGAAGCTCCGATCACCATGTCGAGGGCCTCCTTATCTATATGTTTGAATTCTAGATGAGAAACAAGCTCCCTCTAACATCTTACAAACTCAAAGAAGATCTTGTAGTTTTTTTTCTATAGTGCCTCTAGGTCCTCCTTGGTCGAGACTTGGTCTAGATTCTAGGCATACTGATCAAGGAATATTTCAACCATCTTGGCCCATGCGATGATGGCAGTCATATCCTACTTGTTTTACCCAGGCAATGTGAGACTATTCAAAGTCCATAATAAATAGTGTATTAGTACCTTGTCATCATTCGAGACCTCCACCATATATGAGCAACACACCTTGACATGGGCCACAGGGTCCCCCTTATTGGCGTATTAATGAAATTTTAGAATTATAAAGCTGTCCGACATCTTCACCTCAAGGAAGTGATAAAAATCACTAAATGTTTTCCCACTATCCTTATCTCATTCTAGAAATCCAATCTTTTACACAACCTAAAGTAGTAGGGGATCTGCAACAACAAGTGCCTGTGCAACAACTTCTTGACATGAAGACACCACACGTATAACTGGTGGTTTGATTGTTATTGGTGGTTCCATATATATAGTTGGAAAGAATCCATAACCTCCTCCCATGTATGGATTGTACTAGGAGTGAGGTGGTGAATACGTGTAGAGTAGGCTGGGGACTTGTCCTCGACCATTCAAATACTACATTTGAACCTTTGTGGTGGTATCAGCAGTAAGGACCCTGACCCACATTTTGGGATAACCCTATTTGTTTTGCCTAAGTATGTTGCTTAGAGCCTTGCTCTAATCATCTGAGATGTAATTAGGGCTTGTAGAAAGTTTAAGTTTCTTGTTTGAGCTTGTTTGAATGATGCTTGTGTTTTGTGGTGAGGTTTTGGTGAAAATTGCAATTCACATAGAGTAGAGGTTGATGTGCAAGTTTGCCACCTCTAGAGTGTTCCTTCTCTCTCTTAGAATCATCTATAGGAGAGAGAGATGGGCACCTTGTTTGGGCCTTGATTGTATGGTGACATCCTTGGTGATGTTTAGAACACATGTGTGAGGTGTGTCTTGCACCTAGATGTGTTATCACGGGTTAGAGAGCGTTGGATTTGTGAGTGTGTAGGGTTGTGCCCTATCAGTTTGTGAGCGTGTAGGGTTGTGACCTATCAGTTTGTGGGTATGCAGAGATATGGTATCGGCCATGACCTTGGTAGGAGACCAATAGGGAAAGATCTAGCCTAGACCTTATCACCATGTCTTGCATGATGTTGTACATGTGGATCCTTTTTTGTGAACAAGTGTCACCTAAGCTCCTAAGGTGATGACACCTCTTCCATGACCTCTCTCTCATCCCCCTAGTATATAATCTTCTTTCTCTCCATGCAAGAGGATCCTTTTGGCCATCCTTGCTTTCTATCCTTCTTGGTGGACGACCTTGAGAAGCTTAAGGAGCAAGAGAGTCTCTCTTGGACCTTGTAGGATGAGTCCCAAGTTGTGGAGTTCTTTGATCATTCTTCATCTTCTACCTTGGTAAGCTGTGTTTCCTAGATTTCTTCTTCTTCTTTTTCCTCTTCTTGGTCATGGATCTTGGATACCTTATTTCCATCTTGAACCATCTTAACCTTGGTCTCATCTTCTTCCTTGGAGGTGTAGTGGTGATCAAGTTGGTGGATCATCTTCTACCTCGAGATCGTGAGCTTGAAGCTCGACCTTGGAGCTTGGATCTTGGTGGTGATATTTGAGGCAGGCTATATAACTCTTAACCTCCTTTGTTATTTTCACTCTTCATATGCTTATGTTGTTCTTTATCTCTAGATCGTTTATATCATGCATGCTAGTAGTTGTTAGTGGTTGAGAACTATTTTGATGAAGGAGTTTCATTTAAGTTGCTGCCCATGTCTTTCTCTTTCTTGCCATGTTAGTAGACGGTCTTGTGGATGATCTTCCTAAGGTTGAAGACGACTAAGTTGAGACACATGCTCTAAGTGGTGAGTAGTCGTCATGGCTTAGGGAATGCTAAGCCGATATGGTTGTTAAACTGATAGGTCTTGATGGAGTTAGCCTGTCATGCCCGAGAAGTGCCTAAACTGATATGAGTTGCTAAATCAATATGCATGGAGGGTGTTATCCCGTCATGTCTAGGGTAGTATCTTATGAGATGGTCTGCCTTGAGTGTCAACCATGACCCCTGGTTGAGTAGGGCCCGACACACTTTAGTGTAGGGTATCTTGATATACCTTGAAGTGGTGAAATGTGATGCCTTGCTGAAACCCTAACCCTAACAACCCGACATACCTATGGTTGCCCGACACACTTAGTGTTCACCATCACACCTTTAGGTGGTGTTTCCTGTCACACCTTTAGGTGGTGTTTCCCGTCACACCTTTAGGTGGTGTTTCCCATCACACCTTTAGGTGGTGTTTCCCGCCACACCTTCAAGAGAGGATAAACCAATACACACCATGAGTGTAGCTAACCCATCACAACCTATGTGTGGTTAACCCCGACATGCTTAGAAAAGATGATCTAAATTGATACACCATGTTTATCTATCTGATACCTTCTGATGGTGGTTATGTTTCAACATGTTGATGACAAGGTTATATAGTATGATGTGATACCCTATGGGGTGGTTGTATGAACAATAATAGAGTGCTATTTTCTATAACATTTAATTTCATAATATACTCTATAGTGATGATGGAAGTGATGATTCGAGGTTGGTTATTGATCCAACCTTGTAAACCCTAATTGGTTAAAGAGAACCCTAAACCTAATGATGTAATGTGAATGACATGAATCTTGATGAAATGGTAGTGGTAATGAAGTAGTATCCTTCTTGATACAAGTCTCTAACCATGCATGTAACACCAGGTGATAAGCATAGCCAGGTAAGAGCTATGGTGTTCATGATATTATTGAATGGGTCTTATGAGTCATGAGATGTTGGTATCATTGAAAGAGGAGGTAAATGGGTCTTATGACCTAATGATGGCTTATTGCATTATATGAGATGATTGAGATGAGGGGTTGCTACCCCAGAAGTATGTTGTCCTTGTGATGAGAATTATGGTGAATGACAAGCATCAAGTGATAATGTGATGAGATCACACCTTATATGCTCAAATATGTTCTGGTGATGTATTATGCCCTTATTTTGTTGAACTTGTTTAAAGTTTATATGTTGTAACTTGATTGATGCTAAAAGACACTTAAATAACCTAACTAATCAAGTTGAACCTAATCATGAAGCTTGCCTTGTTCCATAGATCCATTCAGTGTCAGCATTTGCTGAATGGTGAAACAAGTTTAACTTGGAGTGCATATTTTTGAATTGGGGGGGGGTGAGGAAGAATATCCCCTTACGTCTAGGTTATACAAGATTGGCTATGGGCCATATCATGATAAGAGTGCGGCTTTGGGCCATAGCTCAGTGATATGTGATACATGATTGGATACATGCCATACCCTGATAAGAGTGTGGCTGTAGGCCGTAGCTCAATTTTACTAGTGCCATGACCTGTACCAAGGTGGGCTAGATTTGTATAGCTGGACTATAAGTCACTGATAGAAGTCTGACTGATAATGTCACTACATGTTCACTCGTACTGACCGAGGGGGTGAGGTCGTGAATTTTGGCTCTTCCACTAGACCTTGTATGGCACCGATTTCGACTTAGCAGTGGTCGGTTGGATTTGGGTGGTATGACTCAAATCCTTAGGAAAAAATGAAATACATAATCAGCCATGTAGTATACTTGTATAGGATTAAATTTAGAAATATTGGATGAGGCCTTGCTTGTTTTTATACATTAATGTTGGTAGGGAATATACATGTTCTTCATATTTCTTTTATAATGTTAAGATGTTTCATAATCCAATGGTAATTGCTTATTCTGTTAATAATGATTAGTTGTCTGTCATGATCATAATCGTACTACTTCCTTTAATCATTTTATTTGTAATAATAATATAGTTGGTGGAGAGTTATATATCTCGCTGAGATTTGGAATCTCACCCTGGGGGTTTCCCACACCCTTTTTAGGTGGACGTGTATGAGGAGATAGAAATCGTGTAGCAGAGGTTGAGGAGCAGCAAGAAGGACAGTAGCTGACAAGGTTGGAAGTGCTACCAGATGTCTTTTTGTTATTAGAGTCCTAGAGTCATCCATGTATACTTGGGTCTTTGGGAATGTTTTGTAGACATGCCTTCGATATGTGGTTGACTTTTATGCCTCTCTTGTGCATAGATGTGGTGGATATATGTATATATGTTCTGGAACATGTTTCCTTATAATAGGTTGGTGGCACACATGGTAAGTGCTTTGAGGCATGAAAGGACTCATATGTAAATGTTTTTACTGTTTGGCAGTTATGAAAATGGTTTTTATTTTTCAATATTTTCCAGTAATCTCTTAGTTTAATCTTTCTTCTGTGGTTTTGTTTTGATTAATCTCTCTTTTGTGGTGCGGGGCATCACAAATAGGTTGGTATCGGAGCTTTAGGTTCGCTGAGCCTACATGGACCTAGGACTAGGGTTTGTGTCTATACTTGTTTCCTCTAGTCTATCTTATAGTGACTTATGCTAATGTAGAAGAAGAAGAGAAAGCTTAAAGATGTCTGGAAACATGAAGAACATGCTGCCGAGAGCAATGTTGCTGTACCAAGTGGTGGCACAAGGAAATAAGCACGAGAAAATTGGGTGCCTGAATTCCCCCAGCTTGGCCCAGCTATGATTGAAAACCCTACCTTTCAATCCCTTTTTGGGAAGTTTATGGCTACTATGACTCATATGGCAGACATGATGCCGGCATCTCAGCCTAGGGCACCAATTTCCCATTCCAAATTTTCATGTAGTGAGAAGAATTTTAAGCGGCTTCACCGTGTTGGGGCGGTAGAATATGCTTGGACGGCTAATCCAGCAGATGCAGATCTGTGGTTTACTGAGCTTGAGAAAGCCTTTAAGATCCTTAGTATCCCTAAAGCGGACAAGGTAAAACATGTGGTGTACCTTCTGAATGGGAGTGCTAGCCACTGGTGGGCCATAGAGGAGGAGAAGAGGCCAGGTATTATGATTGGTTGGGAGGAGTTCCAACATGAGCTCATTACTCGCTACTTTCCTTGGACGTACCTTGATGAGAAGATAATCCAGTTTGAGAGGATTCAACAGGAATCCATGACGATCAATGAGTATGAAGCAAGGTTTATGGAGTTGTTGAGGTTCTGCCCTCACATGGCTACCACAGAGGATGTGAGGATTCATCATTTTGAGAAGGGGTTGAATGCTGAGTTGTCTACCCCGGCGACTGCTTTGTAGAATCGAGAAAGGTTTGCTGCCTTTGTAGAGTCTGTTCAGAGGATAGAGTGATCTGTGAAGGAGAAACGGGAGATGAGTGTCAAGAAGAGGTCTGCACAGTCCTAGGGGCAGTTGTTAGGAGACTTTAAGAAGGCATGGTTTTTCGCACCACCATCACCGTAGAGGTACAGTTATCCAACGCAATGTGTTGGTATGTATGCCCAGAGAGCCAATCATATGATGATTGGATTGGCATATGTTCTGATTGATTTGATAAATATCAAAGGCAAGCTTCCAATTTATTCTAGTTCAATCAATTATGAGACAATGATGAAATAGAATGAATGTCTAATGAATGACAATACTTAATGACATATGTCTTTAGGTTGAGGACCTGAACAATGAGATCATACAGATGCTAAGAGTATGTACATTCTTGTTATGTACCTAGTCGGATGTCATTGTGGAAGGTTGATAGACAAAAATAACACATCAAGACTAGAATGTGTGTTGGTTGATGACAGTGTCTCATTAGTCATGATATATGATATCAAACCAAGCACATAGATACATGTTGGAGAATAGTGTATCAGGCAGAACCACCATGAGAGTGACACATGGAACCATGACATGGTAGTCAGAATCATCTCTCATAGTGATGGTGGTGATTGTGATTTTTAGACCTAAAATCACTGCACTCGTCAAATGTGATTGGGTACACTTTAACACCATCAAACGCAGTCCTAAAACATGGGTTATTATAATGGTGATGATTGGGTGGCTTTGATGCGTGAGATAGATTGTAGGTGATAGATATGAGATTTGTCCCTCCTAAGGGAGTATGATGTCCATTCCACTTCATAAGCAAGACTAAGAAATGCATGCGCATGAACATGTCACACATGTGGCAACACATCCCACTATCACACAGACATCGAGGTGTTACACGAAAACGTGCGGAAATCACCATAACCACAGATTACCAAAACACGAGTTAATTAAAACCGATT
This sequence comes from Alisma plantago-aquatica, assembly GCA_963693085.1. Lineage (NCBI taxonomy): Eukaryota > Viridiplantae > Streptophyta > Magnoliopsida > Alismatales > Alismataceae > Alisma > Alisma plantago-aquatica. The sequence goes on along the minus strand of OY856409.1, from coordinate 127,348,223 downwards.
GCAGAAAGCTGATAAACTGAGAAACTATTATATGTAAGTCCTCATCCAGCAAGGAAACAAGTTATATATATATATAAAAGATCTGATATGTGTCCACGGCTTAGAGGAACAACTATCTAACCATCATATGAGTTCGTCACCTGTTTATACATACATAAAAGCCCACATCCGGCCCATAGCAGGATATACAAAACATCAACGATTATACTTCATGAAACAACATCAACTACCGCCAAGGACCTGAGAGTACAGATATGACTCAAGACTCTACTACAAAACGTCCAAAACAGCAGCATATCCATCTTGCCTTCTACTGCTCGTCTAGATGCTCGACCGCAACTCCACGACCACCACCACGTCTAGCTCGACCACCTAAAAAGGGTGTAAACCAGCGGGGTGAGACACACAGTCCCAGCGAGAAACATAACTCCCCGCCTTAACTATAGGATCTCAGGAAGATAAAGCAACAACAACAGATAACTGATAAGAGGTATAACAAGAGCAGCTTATGTAAAGTAAAGCTATTCGTACCGACAAGCTTACCAGATGTACGGAAGGCATATAACCAATTCTTTAACAAGATAATATATATTGCCACATAATATGAGGAATATATGAGTAACTGCAAGATATAACAAGATTAACTATGCAAGCAAGGCCTCAACCAATGTTCCGTGTTTTGCCTTAAGCAATAAATACTATACGGCTGGATTACGTATTATTATGCCCTGAGGAAGTGAACCGTACCATTCAAATCCAACCTTCAGCTGCGAAGCCCATAACCGGTGCCATACAAGGTCAATGGAAGAGCCGGAATCCACGACCTTTCCCCCTCATGGTCAGTGCACGAGAACCAAAGTAGGACCGCAGTCTCATGCTCAAGTGGCCTCAGCCACAGGGTCAGCTCCACAGGCTACCCTTCCTCTAGCCCGCCTCGGTACAGGTCACGGCGCTAGTATATCTAAGCCACGGGCCTATTCTCCGTGCTCTGAGCCATGAACACATTCATGCTCTTTATATCACATATCTGGAGCCATGGGCCTGCTCACCATGCTCATCACATATTCCGAGTCTACAACCAAAGTTGCACTCTTACCTCCTCACTTTAGGCTAGGAGAAACCTCGCATACTCAACAATATGCGCTCCGGGTTAACTCGTAGGAGAACCCATTTCACCATCACCAGCTCCTGACGATGATGTATCTATGGCCAGGGCAACTACATGATATATTCCACTGTGATTAATTAGTGACTTTTATATGGATTGCAAGATTCAACCAAGTTGTATAACATGCAAACTATAATAGGAAAATAAACAACATAAAACTCAACATTATGCTTAACTGTCATCAACACCATCCCGATCCATCACAAGGATCCATGTTACATGTTATCACTTGGCCTCTTGCCAATCATATAGATCCATCTCAAGGATCATCACATACCATGGGATCTCGATCCCTCATCACATAGTGCCACTTCCTCTCAAGGCTTACATCATCATTATGGGATAGCAATCCCCAGTACTTTAGTCAAGTACATCACACAAATTATCTCAATACCAAGAGTAACAATCACAGCAGGGTTACTCAACATATACACATACCTCATAGCCCTTCAAATTGGCTATGCATCACCTGCATGGTTAGTGTACACAATAATCATAGGCTTAATAGAAGACCATGCTATCAATATAGGGTGACATTAAGGATTCTATACTTTGTCAATCATACCTCAACTGATAATCATATGCCTAAGACACATCATTAAGCAAACCATTTTATATGTTTGTCATTATCTCAGCATTATACAGATAGTCAAGGTGATCACATTCATATGTGTAGCCATGCTAAGTTAAGAGGATAAATGTTACCATAATAAATACCATATGCAAGGAGTCACCATCGTGTTAAACAAGGACATATACAACAAATCTGCTTTTCATTATAAGCGGAACCTTCACTAGAGGCACCAAGAACCCTCACTAGAACTGTAACGGGCAGCATGCCCTCACTTATTGTGCATCACATAACGACCATCACATAATGGCCGTCATACAAGGACCTATCGGCCAAGCCCATAACGCTGTGTTGGGCTGGCAATGCTGTGTTCCAGGCTACCACGCACCTTGCCTATCAGGCAATGGCTGTATCGTGCAACGCCCGTCACAAGGCAATGATATCGGCCGATACACCAGTGACTAAACTTGACGCTCGTCCCAACTAGCAATGCGCAACGCTACTAAACCCCAACTAAATAGGTGTGCAACGAGCAAGATATTCCACAAGTTGTAACGTTCAAAGGGTGTAACACAAGATACCGTCAAAGGACCTTCCGTCCAGCTAACCAAACCAGGGCCTAACGGTTGTCACAGGACAAGGTGATATTGTGACGCCCGTCATAGAGACAAGGGATATCGCCCGTCACCAACACTCCATATCGTTCAAGAGGTTAGGTCAGGAGGGTTGTCGGGCAGCACCTCCCCAAGCCCATACGTCCAAGGTACACCTTACATGATCGTCTTCTTCCTCAAGCACAAGGACACCCGAAACCCTAGAGGGTCAAGAAAATGGCTCACCTCAATCGACTAGGAAAGAGGGGTCTTGCACATCAACTATCACCAAACGGCCACAAGGAAAAACCCTAGAAAGAGTCACCACGATCACCAAGCTCACCCTTCAAGTCCATGGTGAGAGGAGAGTGTTGCTCAAACAACTAGAACACAAGATCACCTCAATCGACTAGGAGAGAGGGGTGTTGCTCATGATACTAGGAGCTCAAGCTCACTCCTCTAGACCAAAGAGAGAAAGGAGTATTGCCCACCATGAAACTCTAAACCACAAGGATCGGCCAACATGGATACTTAAGCAAGATACTAATCTAACAACATATAAACAAGATCATAGAAGGAGATAGAGTAGTTTAGGGTTAGGAGTTATGTAACCCACCTTAAGGAAGCTCCAAGCTCCTAGCTCCAAGCACTAACTTGCAAAGGAGAAGGGTGTGTCGTGCACACCAAGGTGGAGACGAAGCTAAGGAACCAAAGGAACTCCTAGCAAAGGAAAGGAACCACCTATATAGAAGGAAAGGGAGGAGAAAACAAGGTAGAACTAAGCAAGGTGTCGCCTACCTAGGGACACTTGTCCTAGTGCACGAGCCACCACTCTAGCAAGCTCTAAACACATGTCCAAGGCCATTGCTTCATGCAAGCATCAAGCACCAAGTGTCCACTAGTGGTGACACAAATGAGGTCAAAGCTTGGTCAAAGGCTCTAGGGCGACACACCCCATGGGCGACACACTCCCTTCTTGGCCGATACACTCCTCTCTTGCCCGATATAAGGTTCAACTAAACCAAAGCAAGGCACCTCAAGGCCCAACAAGCTCAACCAAGCCCAAAAGAGCTCCAAGCAACGAGCCCAAGCCTTCCTTTCTACACTAGAGGAAGCAAAGAGAGAGAGAGAGGAACACCTCACAAGGTGGAAAACTTGCTCGCAAAACCCTAGATTTGGGTTATTTGCAAGTAGCACCTCCAACTCTCAACAAAGCACAACCAAACCCTAATCACCACTAAAGGTGATTAGCAAGCACCAAAGCATCAAGGTTAAGCAAAACAAACAGGGTAAACCCTAAACGAAGGTCAGGGTCCTTACAAGCTAACCCCTTTAAGGGATTTCATCCCCGAAATCCGAAGAGAAAAGCGAGGGATACTTCCTCCTCATCTCTTCCTCAAGCTCCCACGTGGCTTCCTCAATGCCACGATGATGCCAAAGAACCTTCACAAGAACCAGGTCCTTCCTCTTCAGCTTCTTAACCCTTCTGTCAAGGATCGCCACAGGACCTTCCTCGTAGGTCACCTCTTCAACAAGCTCAACCTCATCAGGCTGTATCACTGTTCCCGAATCTGAGTGACTTTTCTTCAGCATACTGACATGGAACACTGGATGCAACCTGTGCAACTCTGGAGGCAACTCTAACTTGTAATATACTTTGCCAACACGTGCTATAACTGGGTAAGGCCCCATATACCCGGGTGCTAACTTACCCTTTCGACCAAACCTTAGCACATCTTTCCATGGAGAGACTTTAAGATACACCTTGTCTCCTACCTGGAACTCCAAGGGTCGTCGGCGATTGTCTGCGTAAGACTTCTGCCTGTCCTGTGCCGTTTTCAACTGTTGCTGTATCACTTTGATCTTTTCTATTGTCTGCCGTACTATCGCAGGACCTAACAACTGATATTCACCAGAATCATACCAACACAAAGGAGATCTGCACTTCCTTCCATACAAAGCCTCATAAGGAGCCATATCAATACTCTGTTGATAACTGTTGTTGTAGGCAAACTCTATCAAACTACGATGCACATCCCAGTTGCCTAGAAACTGCAACACACACATTCAAAGGAGATCTTCCAAAGTCTGAATAGTCCTTTCAGACTATCCATCTGTCTGCGGGTGGAAGGCGGTACTGAACCTCAACTGCGTTCCCAACGCTTTATGCAACTGCTCCTAGAAACGACTCGTGAACTGAGGACCACTGTCTAAAACTATCGTCGTTGGCACACCATGCAAACGTACTATCTCACCCACATATACTCGAGCGAGTTTCTCAGCTGTATATGTCTTCTTTACTGGTAAGAAATGGGCACCAAGGTGGATAAGAAGCTAAGGAACCAAAGGAACTCCTAGCAAAGGAAAGGAACCACCTATATAGAAGGAAAGGGAGGAGAAAACAAGGTAGAGCCAAGCAAGGTGTCATCCACCTAGGGACACTTGTCCTAGTGCACGAGCCACCACTCTAGCAAGCTCTAAACACATGTCCAAGGTCATGCTACATGCAAGCATCAAGCACCAAGTGTCCACCAGTGGTGACACAAACGAGGTCAAAGGCTCTAGGGTGACACACCTCCATGGGAGACACACCCCATGGGCGACACACCTCCTTCTTGGCCGATACAAGGCTCAATCAAACCAAAGCAAGGCACCTCAAGGCCCAACAAGCTCAACCAAACCCAAAAGAACTCCAAACAATGAGCCCAAGCCTTCCTTTCTACACTAGAGGAAGCAAAGAGAGAGAGAGAGAGAGGAACACCTCACAAGGTGGCAAACTTGTCCACAAACCCTAGACTTGGGTTATTTGCAAGTGGCACCTCCAACTCTCATCAAAGCACAACCAAACCCTAATCACCACTAAAGGCGATTAGCAAGCATCAAAGCATCAAGGTTAAGCAAAACAAATAGGGTAACCCAAAACGAAGGTCAGGGTCCTTACAAGCTAACCCCCTTTAAGGGATTTTGTCCCCGAAATCTGAAGAGAAAAGTGAGGGATACTTCCTCCTCATCTCTTCCTCAAGCTCCCACGTGGCTTCCTCAATGCCATGATGATGCCAAAGAACCTTCACAAGAACCAAGTCCTTCCTCTTCAACTTCTTAACCCTCCTGTCAAGGATCGCCACAGGACCTTCTTCGTAGGTCACATCTTCATCAAGATCAACCTCAACTGGCTGTATCACCGTTCCCAAATCTGGATGAACTTTCTTCAACATACTGACATGGAACACTGGATGCAACCTATGCAACTATGGAGGCAACTCTAACTCGTAAGCTACCTCGCCAATACGTGCTATAACTGGGTAAGGCCCCATATACCTGGGTTCTAGCTTACCCTTCCGACCAAATCTTAGCACACCTTTCCATGGTGAGACTTTAAGGTACACTTTGTCTCCTACCTGGAACTCCAAAGTTCATCAGCGATTGTCTGCGTAAGACTTCTGCCTGTCCTGTGCCACTTTCAACCGTTGCTGTATCACTTTGATCTTTTCTGTTGTCTGCTATACTAACTCAGGACCCAAAAGCTGATACTCACCAGACTCATACCAACACAAAAGAGATCTGTACTTCCTTCCATACAAGGCCTCATAAGGAGCCATATCAATGCTCCACTAATAACTGTTGTAGTAGGCAAACTCTATCAAGCTAAGATGTACATCCCAACTGCCTAGAAATTGCAAAACACAAGCTCGAAGGAGATCTTCCAAAGTTTGAATAGTCCTCTCAGACTGTCCATCTATCTGCGGGTGAAAGGCGGTACTGAACTTCAACTGCATTCCCAACGCTTTGTGCAACTACTCCCAAAAACAACTTGTGAACTGAGGACCTCTGTCAGAAACTATCGTTGCCGGCACACCATGCAAACGTACTATCTCATCCACATATAATCGAGTGAGTTTCTCAGTTGTGTACGTCGTCTTTACTGATATGAAATGGGCAGACTTTGTCAATCTGTCCACTATCACCCAAATGGAATCATGATTCCTAGTTGTCCTGGGTAGACCAACTACGAAATCCATGGTTATATGATCCCATTTCCACTGCGGTATCGACAAGGGTTGCAACATTCCTGCCGACTTCTGATGTTCAGCCTTCACTTGTTGACATACCGCACATCTAGCCACGAACTTAGCTACATCTCTCTTCAAGCCGGGCCACCAATACAAATCCTTCAGACTATGGTACATCTTGGTGACACCTGGATGCATAGCATACATCGACGTGTGTGCTTCCTCGAGCACTAACTTCCTCAGATCATCAACATCTGGAACCACCATCCTATCATGATAACAGACTAGCCCATCCTCGGACTCATGGAACCCATCACACTTTTCACTGCCGAACTCTGATTTGATCAACTGTACCACATCATCTGTCTGCTGTGCATCTTTGATCTGTTGTCTCAGCGTAGGCTTGACTTGTATCTGTGCTAAAAGTCCAACTAGCAAGGAAACTTCCATCTACACATTCATTTGTCGCAAAGAAACAAACATATCCTGTCTATGGCATACCATATAACTCAACTGAGCCTTCTTTGAAGAAAGAGAAGAAGACTTTCTGCTAAGCGCATCAGCTACCACATTCACCTTACCAGGATGATACTCGATAGTGCAGTCATAATCATTAATCAACTCCATCCATCGACGCTGTCGCATGTTCAACTCATGCTGCGAAAAGATGTACTTCAAATTCTTATGATCCGTAAAGATCTGACACACTTCCCCATACATATAGTGTCTCCAAATCTTTAATGCATGAACCTGTGGGCTCTGATCTCCAAACCATGACATAAAACGATTAAAACTTAGCGGAAGCGAATCGGTAATCAGCGGAAGACAAAAATCACGGGAAATTAAAACTTTTCGAGACAAGAGCTTGGATCCATAAAAGCTTCTTTCATAAAGAGAGGTAACTGTTTACATCTCAGGATAATTACTTCTTGAGTAATTATATACATCAAGATACAAAATCTCAAGATCACATAACACAAGACTCCAAGACCTGAGAGTACAGAGGACACATAGGACTGACTCTAACTACACCACATGGCAGGACAAATCTCCACCTGAGATTACTGCTGCCCCTGGTGCTGCTGCTGAGACTGGTCACCTGTAGGCTGGTTCCTTCATCTCCGACGTCCACCTAAAAAGTTGAAGCCTACGGGGTGAGACAATTATACATAATTGTCCCAGCGAGAGTTATAACTCTTCGCCAGAAGCTTTATTATAACATCAAAGAGAATCTTAAACAGTAAAGCCTTCAAAGCATTCTATAACAGTTGCAGGTATAACAAGATCTCTACAATTTAGAAGATATGGAGAATATCAACATTATTGCAATGTAACATCAATCAACTAACTTGGAGTCATCTCTAACAAGTTATACTACATGGTTGATTATGTTTTACAAACAACATTATGCCCTGTGGAGATGAGGCTTACCACTCATACTCCAACTGATCGCTGAGAAGCCGCATCAGTATCATACATAGGTCATTAAGAGAGCCGGATTCTCATGACCTTCACCTTCCTCAGTCAGTAAGAGGATCACTTGTAGGACATCTCGTGTCTCTACTACTATAGCTCACCAGGGTAAACTGGTCCTTCGCTATTCTAGAGTCACAGTGGCATTCTGTACTCTCTTCGTCATCAGGAGGTTTCATATTTACCTACCACTGATACAGATATCTGTGCTTTCTTCGTCATCAGGAGGTTTCATGTTTACCTACCACTGATACGGTATGGAACTATAGTCAAGGATGGATGGATTCCACATCTACATCACTTTCCTACACTAGGATGTAAGGTTCTACACATCCATGTACCCCACATACTCAAAAGTATGTGCTCCAGGAGTTCCCTGAGGAAAACCTGTTTCACCATCACTTAATTTCTGACAATGATGGATCTATGATCAGGGCTCTACATTATACTTGATTAGTTAGGTACATTCAATATTCTTTAACAGCATACATTGTTCTTCAAACAATAACAATAGCATAGCAGCTATAAAAGAAGAATACTAAATGTAACAGGCCTAACTCATATCAATCATTATTTCTCCTTATCCTCATCACAAGTCATCTCTAAGGCATTACCTTGATGGTATTCATGGCTCTCATAGCCCATTATCAGCATAGGATGCCACTGGCAAGGCATCAGATTACTTTACTTATTCATAAGGCTAACAACATGCCTTCAATGAATATAACATCAACATCCATACCTGGATATGATTACCTTCATATCAGAACCTGCATGGTTAATACATCTGATAAAGGTAATACAACAATAAGGAATGTACTTCCTACTCTTGTCATAAGAGTTAAATCTTTAATTCAAATCAAATAGAGTTTATTGCTCAAAAGCATGCCATTACCCTTGAATTAGGGTTTACTATTCACATTACATGTCATCACCCTTGAATTAGGGTTTACTATTCACATCAAGGTGAATTAAACTCATAACATCATCATGTATGAGTAACATCTTCATTGATACTCTTGGATTAGTTAAAGGTTCATCATTTATCATAATTAGGGTTTCTATGATCTCACACAGGTGGATCATACCCTAATTATGCTCATTTATGTGCATTGGAGATACTTTACTCGAGTTTCCACTTAAAAAGGGTACTTTCTCTTTCTATAAGTACTTTATCTCTCTAGAAGTACTTTCTCTCTCATCATAATGTTAGGTGATGTCAACATCACTCTAAAACAGGTTAGATTGAGTCATCATAGGCTAACATAGCCAAAAGCATCACCATTATGTGATTAGAGTTACTTTCTCTCTCTAGGGTACTTTCTCTCTCTAGAGTACACTCTCTTTCATCATACTAATGGTTGATGGTAACATTAGATTAGATCAAGTTGGATAGAGTCATTATGACTAAAAACATCATTCTCATGTAATTAGAGTTTGAATTGAGCAAGGTATAACTCAATTGACCCTTCAGGGGTATTTTGGTCATTCACCCCATTGATCATCATCATGGTCAAAAACCTTAGTCAAATAACCCCTTACTATCCTAGATTATCATTAGGGTTTGATTTGGGCAACATTGAACCATTTACATCATCAAATGGTTGAATGAGGTCAACCTTGAATCACATTGATTGCTTTCAATCATTAATCATCAATTGGGTTGAGATTGGTTGAAAGTGTTGACCGTTTGCCCACTTTGACCCTCCAAGACCGCGAGCCTCTTTCTAGCTCCAAGACCGCGAGCCCCCTTAGGCTTCAAGACCGCGAGCCTCTTCAAGGGTTCAAGACCGCGAAGCCTCCCATTGGTTCAAATTAATGTTGAGACCGCGAAGACCAATTTGAGTTGAGACCGCGAGGGTCATGAAGACCGTTTGCCCTTCTTTGACCTCAGGACCTTCACGGTCTTGAGACCGCGAGCCTCCTCTCGGTCTTGAGACCGTGAGCCCCCTCACGGTCTTGAGACCGCGAGCCCTCTCACGGTCTTGAGACCGCGAGGCTCTCATGGTCTCAGCCGCTTGGTCCTTCAACAAGGCTCAAAGATGCAACCGATAATGTCAACCCATATTGAAGCCCTCAAATGGTCAAAGTTATGTTGACCACTTATGGACTTAGTCAATTAAGATTATGCTTGATCACTTGGTCATTCAATTGGCCCATAATGGTTAACCAATTATGGTTGAAATCGATTCAATTAGGGTCTATCAATGTTCACCCATCAACACTCAACAGTGTGCATCAACACAAGGTTGAACCCTTCAATTGAGCTCCAATTGGGCCCAAACTTGGCCCAAACGGTCTTGAGGTCATGTGGGTGGACCCCACATGGTATTGAGACCGTTTTCCCAAGATTTCATCAAAGTCTAAGGTGATTTGATAGGGGTTGAACCATGATTGAACCACAAAACAGAATTTTGATTAAATTGATAACTTATTTGCAATTGGGTCCTCAATTGGTCAAATTACTCAACCCTAGACCTTCAAACGGTCTTGGGTGATTGTCCTCTCGGTCTTGAGACCGTTTGGATGAGTTCCAAACGGTCTTGAGACCGTTTGCCCATCAAAAAAAAATTGGATTCTAGTGCAGATTCATCAAGGTCTGACCCCTTGAGTTGATGATCATGTCAATATTTAATTGCAATGTAATTTGGTGTAATTATACCTTCAATTGGTCAACAAATCTTGACCCCAGACCTCCAAACGGTCTTGGTTGATTGCCCTCACGGTCTTGAGACCGTTTGGTGACCCCCAAACGGTCTTGAGACCGTTTAGGTCAATCAACCCTTAAAACCCTAATTAGGTCACCATAATTTCAGTACTGATTTTATCTAGGGTTGGCCCTAGTATTCACCCTTCAACTCTTAGCCCGTTTGGAATTAGACCATCAAACTTGGTGAGTTGTTAATTAACATAATTTTGAACAGTAATCTCATACGGTCAACGCTTAGTCAACGACCTTACACGGTCTTGAGACCGTTTGCCCAAAAAGGCAATTTCAGACCGTTTGAGAATAAGCAATTAATTCATTTAAAGTTGTGACTTAAAAAGGTCATATCTCCCGATTCCTTTGGAGTTAGTCTCCCAAATTTTGAGGGTAATTAGCCTATATAATTAGGAACAGATTTCTTATACGGTATATGGTCGGTCAACGAGGCCAAACGGTCTTGAGACCGTTTTCCCTGTCGCGGTCTCGAGACCGTTTGCTCACCTCGCGGTCTTGAGTCCGAGAGAGCAAACTGTTAGGACCGTTTAAGGAAAAGAAAAGCGGTGGGTTTTTCTTGGAAATCACGCCTTCATCTCCTAGATCAAGAACAGTACAGATATCCCACGGGGTTGCTTGCAAAATAGCAGGGAAAAGTAGGGAAACACTAAGAGCTATCATCAAAACGCATATAAAGATGCATATAGTAAAGCATGGGTTTAGAGTTATAAAACCCGCCTAAAGCTTGCTTCTTGAGCTCCAAGCTTTCAAGCTCCAAGCTCTAATGGCGTCCTTGAGTTCCCACAGGTTGGCCAAGGTGAAAACTCCAAGGAAGGATGAAGAGAGATGTCTAGAAAGATAGGGTTTCGAGAATTAGCCATGAAGCTAACCTTGAATTCGAATTCTAACCATGGAATTAGGCAAGAAGAGGGGTTTAGACCTACCTTGCACCCCTTGGTCGTCCTCCTTAGCTCCAAGGCAGTCCTTGGTCGTCTTTGGTGAAATGAAACAGTAAGGGAACGAAGGGTGAGTTCCCTTGCAACTAAGGGAAGGAGAGCTTATATACATGGGGTAGGATTTTCAACATTAGTTCATAAGTTTCCCTTAATTCCAACTAAGTCCTTCCTTTATTACTTGCTCGTCCCTTCCTCTTAATTCTAAGGACAAACCTTATCTTAAGTTATAGAAAAGAAGGCAAGGAAGAACAATCTAATAATAAAGTTCATACTTAAAGGGATATTGCACATATACCCTGATTATTCAATCACAAAGCCTGTTTCTTAACTTGATAACTGAATTGAGGTGAATTCCTCATCATTTCTTCTCTAAATGATGGCAAGAGTCTAAAAAGATACTTTAGATGACATTCTTTACAAATTGCATCCCTTTATTTGGGTAAATTGCATTTTACCCCAAATTAGGGTTTCAAGCCCTGGGATTGCTTCCACAGCTGCACCTTGGTGCTCTAGCTTGGGAAATCCCTCAAACTTTGCCAAAGAGATTCTCATGATGTCTCAACATCAGAGGAACATCTCAACATGTGAAAAATTGCAAACTAACCCTTTTTAACTGGGTAAATTGCACATAGGTCCCTGTATATCAAAACAATGCTACAACTTTAAATAAAAAGGAGCAAATACTGAAATATACATTTCTGAGAAACTTAATTACATGCTCAGAGTTAATCACAAAGATTTAATTACATATTTAGGCAAAACACCTAGGGTTGACTCATAACCCAGGTCAGGGATGTTACAGAACCACTACTGCCAACTCCAAGTCATGAGTCAGATAGTTCTCCTCATGTTTCTTAAGCTGTCGCGAAGCAAAAGAAACCACATGATCTCCCTGCATCACCAAACAACCTAAACCTTTCTTGGAAGCATCACAGAAAACAACGTAGCCCTTCCCAGGATCTGGCAGGATTAACACTGGAGCACTGGTCAGCTTTTCCTTCAAACTCTGGAAAGCTTGCTGACATCGATCATCCCAAACAAAAGGTATATCCTTTCTTGTCAACTTTGTCATCGGTAACGCAATCACACTAAAGTCCTTGATAAACCTCCGGTAGTATCTTGCTAGACCCAAGAAACTACGAACTTCCGTCGGCATCTTCGGCCGTTCCCACTCTGCAATGGACTCCACCTTCTTTGGATCTACTTTGACTCCTTCAGCAGATATCACATGACCCAAGAAAGTCACTTCTTCCAACCAGAACTCACACTTATTGAACTTGCCATACAACTGATGTTGGCGAAGAAGAGTCAACGCTAGACGAAGATGTCGCTCATGCTCTTATCTGTCCCGACTATAGATCAAAATGTCATCTATAAAGACTACAAAAAATTGATCTAAGAACGGACATAACACTCAGTTCATCAGGTCCATGAAAGCAACAGGTGCATTGGTTAGCCCAAACAACATAACCACAAACTCAAAGTGACCATACCTTGTCCTGAAGGCTGACTTTGATATGTCATCCACCTTAATCCTTAACTGATGATATCCGGACCATAGATCGATCTTCGAGAACACTATCACACCACACAACTGATCGAACAGATCATCTATCCTTGGCAACGAGTACTTATTCTTGATCATGACCTTGTTCAACTGTCGGTAATCTATACACAACCACATTGATCCATCCTTTTTCTTGACGAACAACAATGGAGCACCCCACGACGACGTACTCGGTCGGATGAAACCTTTCTCCAACAACTCTTGTAACTTCTTCTTCAGCTCTGCCATCTCCACTGGAGCCATCCTATAAGGTGTCTGTGCAACTTGCTGTGTTCCTGGTACCAGATTGATCTCGAAATCAATCTCTCAGGGCGGAGGAACACCAGGAAACTCCTCAAGAAGCACATCCACAAATTCTCGAACAACTGACACCTCCTCGAGACTAGGACCTTTCGCCTTGATAGCCACACCGGTATCCACTACGTGAGATAAGAACGCCTCACATCCTTGTCGTAGCAACTTCTCTGCCACCATAGCTGATACTAAACACGTCAAAAGAATCTTCCTATCTCCCTAGAAGATCCACTTCTCTCCGACATCCTCAAACACAGCTTGCTTGGAACCACAGTCCAAAACAACCTTATACTTCTCTAAGGTATCCATCCCAAGGATAACATCAAAACCATGCATATCAAGTGGTATAAGATTCACTTGAATTCTATGTCCCGAAAAGGACAAGACACAAGATGGACACTCTTCTTGAAGCAACGAGGAACCATCAAGAGGGGTTTCTAACAACAAACTATCCTTCTTACAGCTAATAGGTAAACGACAATTTTCAAGCACACTATAGGCGATAAAAGAGTGTGTAGCACCCGGGTCAACCAGAACAAATATAAAGCAAGAAGAAGACATATCAGAATGAAATAACTCCATCTGACCTGTCACTACTCGTGGGTTGACTATCGCCTCCGGCTGATTCATAGCATAGAATCGAGCCGTTGCTTGCTGTCCACGTCCTCCGCTCCCTTGAGCAGATGATCCCGCTTGAGACGCTTGACCACGTCCTCGTCCCCTGCTACCACTAGGATGCTATCGATCTGACCCTTGTTGGTTATGCCTCAGTTGTTGTGTCACTTCATCATCTCTATTGGGACAACTCGACTTGACATGCCCTATCTGGCCACAGGTATAGCATGTCCTAACGTCGAACCGTGGCCTAGATGGCCCTGTCACTGCCACTGAAGCTGTACTATGTGCCTTAGATGGTGAAGAAACATAGCCTCTTCCCTTACTCGGAGACCACTGTGACGGTACACTAGAACCTCTCATCACTGACGACGATGAAAACTTGGGCTTCTTGAAGCCACCAAACCTCTGTCCCTGAAACTGAGCAGGTCTTTTGTGAGACATGGACTCTCTTTTCTCCCTTACTGACCTTTCAATCCTCCAGATAGATTCCACGAACGTAGCAAACCGCTCACGGTTCTCCAAAGAAGAAGCATGTGTTGTCAGCTCAACACTCAGACCTTTCTCAAAGCATCTGATCCACTCCTCATCTGTCACTGCCATATGAGGACAAAACCTCAATAGATCCATGAACTTGGCTTCATACTCGGTGATGTTCATCGTTCCTTGTCGCAAACACTCAAACTGATTGATCTTCTCATCCAGATACATCTTTAGAAAGTATCTGCTGATGAACTCACACTAGAAAACGTCCCAACCGATCACCTCACCAGGCCGCTTCTCTTCCTCGATGGTCCACCAGTGACCAGCACTACCTTTCAGAAGGTAGACAACGTGCTTTACTTTGTCTGCTTCAGGGATGTCGAGGACCCATAAAGCCTTCTCAAGACTTCTCAGCCACAGATCTTCATCCGCTGGATCAACCGTTCCAGCATAATCCGAAGATCTGACTCAGCGAAGCTGCTCGAAGGTCTTCCCAATACTCGATGCTTCTCCATGGGGAGCCTGTGCTCACAGAGGAGGCACTGACAATCACTCAACCATGAGATTCATCGTAGCCATCATCTGCCCCATAAGCTGTTGATAGGCAGGATGTTCAAGAATGGCTGGGTTAGGTTGGGGGACCTCAGGCACCCGATCTTCATGTGCCTGTCCTTCAGCTCCATCAACCGATGCAGCATCGCTATGCTCATGAGTATATTCTTCATGGTTTCCAGACATCTTGGCTTTTCTTTCGCTGAGGGCAGAAGGTGATTATGAGAAAACCTAGAAAACTCACAAGAACAGACTCAACCTAGTCCTAAATCCCTATAGACTCAGTGAACCTAGAGCTCTGATACCAAAACTTGTGGCAAGACATCCCACTATCACACAGACAGTGAGGTGTTACACGAAAACATGTGGAAATCACCATAACCACAGATTACCAAAACATGGGTTAATTAAAACCGATTGCAGAAAGCTGATAAACTGAGAAACTATTATATGTAAGTTCTCATCCCGCAAGAAAACAAGTTATATATATACAAGATCTGATACGTGTCCACGGCTTAGAGGAACAGCTTTCTAACCATCACATGAGTTCGTCACCTGTTTATACATACATAAAGGCCCACATCTAGCCCGCAACAGGATATACAAAACATCAATGATTATACATTGTGAAACAACGTCAAGCACCGCCAAGGACCTAAGAGTACAGGGATGACTCTAAGACTCTACTACAAAATGTCTAAAATAACAGCATATCCATCTTGCCTTCTACTGCTCGTCTAGCTGCTCAGCCGCAACTCCGCGACCACCACCACGTCTAACTCGACCACCTAGAAAGGGTGTAAACCAGCGGGGTGAGACACACAGTCCCAGTGAGAAACATAACTCCCCGCCTTAACTATAGGATCTCAGGAAGATAAATCAACAACAGCAGATAACTGATAAGAGGTATAACAAGAGCAGCTTATGTAAAGTAAAGCTATTCGTACCGACAAGCTTACCAGATGTACGAAAGGCATATAACCAATTCTTTAACAAGATAAGATATATTGCCACATAATATGAGGAATATATGAGTAACTGCAAGATATAACAAGATTAACTACGTAAGCAAGGCCTCAACCAATGTTCCGTGTTTTTCCTTAAGCAATAAATACTATACGGCTGGATTACATATTATTATGCCCTGAGGAAGTGAACCGTACCGTTCAAATCCAACCTTCGGCTGCGAAGCCCATAACCGGTGCCATACAAGGTCAATGGAAGAGCCGGACTCCACGACCTTTCCCCCTCGTGGTCAGTGCATGAGAACCAAAGCAGGACCGCAGTCTCATGCTCAAGTGGCCTCAACCACAGGGTCAGCTCCACAGGCTACCCTTCCTCTAGCCCACCTCGGTACAGGTCAAGACGCTAGTATATTTGAGTCACGGGCCATTTCACCGTGCTCTGAGCCATGAATGCATTCATGCTCTTTATATCACATATCCGGAGCCATGGGCCTGCTCACCATGCTCATCACATATTCTGAGTCTACAACCAAAGTTGCACTCTTACCTCCTCACTTTAGGCTAGGAGAAACCTCACATACTCAATAATATGCGCTCCAAGTTAACCCGTAGGAGAACCTATTTCACCATCACCAGCTCCTGACGATGATGGATCTATGGCCAGGGCAACTACATGATATATTCCACTGTGATTAATTAGTGCCTTTTATATGGATTGCAAGATTCAACCAAGTTGTATAACATGCAAACTATAACAGGAAAATAAACAACATAAAACTCAACATTATGCTTTTACTGTCATCAACACCATCTTGATCCATCACAAGGATCCATGTTACATGTTATCACTTGGCCTCTTGCCAATCATCCAGATCCATCTCAAGGATCATCACATACCATGGGATCTCAATCCCTCATCACATAGTGCCACTGCCTCTCAAGGCTTACATCATCATCATGGGATAGCAATCCCCAATACTTTAGTCAAGTACATCATACAAATTATCTCAATACCAAGAGTAACAATCACAGCAGAGTTACTCAACATATACACATACCTCATAGCCCTTCAAATGGGCTATGCATCACCTACATGGTTAGTGTACACAATAATCATAGGCTTAACAGAAGACCATGCTATCAATATAGGGTGACATTAAGGATTCT
Source organism: Alisma plantago-aquatica (assembly GCA_963693085.1). Lineage (NCBI taxonomy): Eukaryota > Viridiplantae > Streptophyta > Magnoliopsida > Alismatales > Alismataceae > Alisma > Alisma plantago-aquatica. The sequence goes on along the minus strand of OY856409.1, from coordinate 127,331,108 downwards.
ATACTTTGTCAATCATACCTCAACTGATAATCATATGCCTAAGACACATCATTAAGCAAACCATTTTATATGTTTGTCATTATCTCAGCATTATACAGATAGTCAAGGTGATCACATTCATATGTGTAGCCATGCTAAGTTAAGAGGATAAACGTTACCATAATAAATACCATATGCAAGGAGTCACCATCATGTTAAACAAGGACATATACAACAAATCTATTTTTCATTATAAGTGGAACCTTCACTAGAGGCACCAAGAACCCTCATTAGAAGCTGTAACGGGCAGCATGCCCTCACTTATTGTGCATCACATAATGACCATCACATAATGGCCTTCATACAAGGACCTATCGGCCAAGCCCATAACGCTGTGTCGGGCTGGCAACACTGCGTTCCAGGCTGCTGTGCACCTTGCCTATCGGGCAATGGCTGTATTGTGCAATGCCTGTCACAAGGCAACGATATCGGCCGATACACCAGCGACTAAACTTGACGCCCGTCCCAACTAGCAACGCGCAACGCTACTAAACCCCAACTAAACAGGTGTGCAACGAGCAAGATATTCCACAAGTTGTAACGTTCAAAGGGTGTAACACAAGCTACCGTCAAAGGACCTGCCGTCCAGCTAACCAAACCAGGGCCTAACGGTCGTCACAGGACAAGGTGATATTGTGACGCCCGTCACAGAGACAATGGATATCGCCCGTCACCAACACTCCATATCATTCAAGAGGTTAGGTCAGGAGGGCTGTCAGGCAACACCTCCCCAAGCCCATACGTCCAAGGTACACTTACGTGATCGTCTTCTTCCTCATGTACAAGGACACTCGAAACCCTAGAGGGTCGAGAAAATGGCTCACCTCAATCGACTAGGAAAGAGGGGTCTTGCACATCAACTATCACCAAACGGCCACAAGGAAAAACCCTAGAAAGAGTCACCAAGATCACCAAGCTCACCCTTTAAGTCCATGGTGAGAGGAGAGTGTTGCTCAAACTACTAGAACACAAGCTCACCTCAATCAACTAGGAGAGAGGGGTGTTGCTCATGATACTAGGAGCTCAAGCTCAATCCTCTAGACCAAAGAGAGAAAGGAGTATTGCCCACCATGAAACTCTAAACCACAAGGATCAGCCAAAATTGATACTTAAGCAAGATACTAATCTAACAACATATAAACAAGATCATAGAAGGAGATAGAGTAGTTTAGAGTTAGGAGTTATGTAGCCCGCCTTAAGCAAGCTCCAAGCTCCTAGCTCCAAGCACCAACTTGCAAAGGAGAAGGGTGTGTCATGCACACCAAGGTGGAGAATAAGCTAAGGAACCAAAAGAACTCCTAGGAAAGGAAAGGAAAGGAACCGTCTATATAGAAGGAAAGGGAGGAGAAAACAAGGTAGAACTAAGCAAGGTGTCGCCTACCTAGGGACACTTGTCCTAGTGCATGAGCCACCACTCTAGCAAGCTCTAAACACATGTCCAAGGCCATTGCTTCATGCAAGCATCAAGCACCAAGTGTCCACTAGTGGTGACACAAACGAGGTTAAAGCTTGGTCAAAGGCTCTAGGGTGACACACCTCCATGGGCGATACACCCCATGGGCGACACACTCGCTTCTTGGCCGATACACTCCTCTCTTGCCCGATACAAGTTTCAACAAAACCAAAGCAAAGGAGAAGGGTGTGTCGTGCACACCAAGGTGGAGAAGAAGCTAAGGAACCAAAGGAACTCCTAGAAAAGGAAAGGAACCGCCTATATAGAAGGAAAGGGAGGAGAAAACAAGGTAGAACTAAGCAAGGTGTCGCCTACCTAGGGACACTTGTCCTAGTGCACGAGCCACCACTCTAGCAAGCTCTAAACACATGTCCAAGGCCATTGCTTCATGCAAGAATCAAGCACCAAGTGTCCACTAGTGGTGACACAAACGAGGTTAAAGCTTGGTCAAAGGCTCTAGGGTGACACACCTCCATGGGCGACACACCCCATGGGCAATACACTCCCTTCTTGGCCGATACACTCCTCTCTTGCCCGATACAAGGTTCAACAAAACCAAAGCAAGGCACCTCAAGGCCCAACAAACTCAACCAAGCCCAAAAGAACTCCAAGCAACGAGCCCAAGCCTTCATTTCTACACTAGAGGAAGCAAAGAGAGAGAGGAACACCTCACAAGGTGGCAAACTTGCCCGCAAAACCCTAGATTTGGGTTATTTGCAAGTAGCACCTCCAACTCTCAACAAAGCACAACCAAACCCTAATCACCACTAAAGGTGATTAGCAAGCACCAAAGCATCAAGGTTAAGCAAAACAAACAGGGTAAACCCTAAACGAAGGTCAGGGTCCTTACAACACATATCTCAGACAGTCTACTCTAGTTCAAGAAACATGAATGAACATTGAAAGGATGATGACTCCATGCCTTGAGTTCATTCAGGATATCAGAGATAAAGGAATTATACATTCACTGGAATACCAATCATAGACTGTAGGATTGAAAGTTGTTCTCCAACTTTCCTTTTCACTTGGGTAGCACTGATGTGCGACTAGGTACCTCTCTTTGCTTGTGATGTCATAAGCTAGTTATGGACATTCACTGCCAACATGAAATGGGACCTATAGGGTCACACACAAAGGATTAACCTGGAAGAGGAGTTTATCCATGAATGATGTTTGGATTGATTACTAAAGTTTTTAGGTACTCGATCAAACATTCAATCAATAGACTTGACTTAGAATCATCAAGTTTAAGTGTTGAAACAACTGATTAGAGTGTCAGATTGATTGAGAACTGAATTGACTGTTTTCTACACAATCTGGACCACCAACTGACTGGTTCACTGGGTGAACAGATCGACTCATGGTCAGTGAGATGACCGGTTCACTCTAGTGAACCGATTGGTTCAACTAGACCAAACGAGCAGTGTCAAGCTGTCCCAATTTATGAGAAAAAGTTTTTCATTTCACTTGTTCAATTCGATTGGGATAAGAATTAATATTTGCATTAATTAGAAACGAAGAAGGAAAATCAATTATAGGTAGGTATGGGAAGTGAAATGGCCGGTTCACTAGGTGAATCAATTGGCTCACACTCCCAACTGACCAATTCACTAGTGAACTGATCAGCTCACCTTGCCAAACGACCATTTCAATTATGAAACGACCAGTTTGCCTACCAAAGTGCAAATTATTCATGGAAATTCTGTACCCTTGTACTCCCGCATAGACTGGGAACCTTGACCCTGCCCTCTACTAAAAATAGAGGGGTACATGGGGCTTCTCCAGACACACAACTCAAAACATCAGTTACTCTGCAAAGTTGTTGTCCTCTCTGGTTGTGGTAATCGAGAGAGCCCAAACAAGTTCTACCCATCCAGCGAGGAACAATGAGGGAAAGACAACTGCAAAAAAGCAACTGGTGGTGGGAGAGTGTGTTGGTGACTAGTAGTCGATAGAAGGGGACAACTCCTTCTAGTCCATCCTTCAAGATGACTAGAGTTCCCGATAGTCCATGTGGACTATCTATAGAGGCGGGAGACTTCTGCCGCAAAGGAGGACGACAGTCAACCAAAGTCCGGGTCAAGACCAGGAGTTGCACAAATGCCATCGAAGACAGGTGGTTGAAGACCGCACTTGCTGAAAGGTATAGTCACTGAGCAAGCCTCAAGACCAGGTATATCTCGCTAAAATCATCCTTCCATTACATAGATATTGATGCGATCAACTAGTTATGGGTTTATGGTCAAGTAATTTTTTTCCGCTGCCTACTCCGACCACCTAAAACCTAATAGTGGTATTAGAGCCACGTCAATACTCTATGTTTTGGGATAATTGATATGATCAAATTTTGGTTTTACTGTCTTTTATTTATTGTATGCGATGCAAATATTTAAATGACTAATGTGAATATTTGATTAATAACACATGATCCCAAACTAATATATACATATATGATATGGTATATACAATTGATATGCGTCACCCTAAAATAGTTTTGATGGTGGATGTGTAGCATGGTTATGGCCTATAAACCCTATGTGCATGTGTGTGGTTGGTTATGGTTGTTTGCATCTCGTTCTGCACACCAAGCCCTCTTCTTCTATTCTAAATGTAACTCGAGATAACTCGAGATTCTTGTCTACCTTTGTTCCCCTCGGATGTAACTCGAGGTTTAACAAAGATTATGTAAAATAGGATTAGCTTTATTTCTTATTATGACAAAGACTGAAGATGACCACTTGATGGACCGAGACGACCAACTGAGGAGCAATTGGTGGACCGATGAGAAACCCAGATGACCGGATGAGCCGACCATCTGGAGGAGCCAGACGACCGACTGGAGGAGACCAACCGACCGGCCAAGAGGTGAGTTGACCGATTCAAAGGTTGAACCAGTCAACCCAAATTGGCAAGCACAAATCTTCATCAATAACAAGTTGCATGCGATGTAGACATTAGATGACCATAGTTCCTTGTGGCTCCAAGGAACTACAATAGGATGGCCATAATCATCGCTTTATCATTATTGCATGTTTTCATTTGTGGGATATAGCATGTATATGATACATACTATATATGTGGTGATTGGATACATATATGCATATATAAGCATATTAAAACCCCACAACAAACATATTAAGTTGAAGATGCCTTCTAAAAGTAGCACACATGAAAAGCTTGATTGACTAAGTGTGGGCATGCCTTCACGTGGTGCACCGTCTATCTCATGGAAGTGTGATGGTGAATATGTGGGCCTGCCTTCGTAGGGTGCATATTCATTGTGTTGGCTTTTGGGTTGGACTGAACAAGGCGACCTTGATAGGATCAAGCACCTTGAGGCATAAATATGAACATGGCAAGGAGTTGCACATGAAATCTATCAAGAGTTGCATATGATGCAATTGACAAAAGTTTACTACATGAAAGAATCTATTTGTGGGTGACAACCCTCGCTGGTCCATAACTTAGAGGAAGTCTGGGTCTTGCTCACTAGAAGGTTTTACACTACAATCTTCTAAATTGATACATGGGGATTATCAATTTGATCAAAACCGTGGAAGCAATAATTAATTAAAGACTTAATTAATATCGTCGATTTTCAAATCAAATCAAATCAAATCAAAAGAGTTTTGGACTAAAATTGATAATTTTATTTTTGTAGAATAAATGGCTACCAACAACAATCACTTTTCATTGTGATCAGTCCTTGAGAAGGACAAGCTAAATGGGAACAACTTCCACGATTGGTTTAGGATGTTGAGAATTGTTCTCACTCAAGAGCAAAAGCTCTATGTTCTAGATACACCAGAGCTAGAAGAACCCACTCCCAACACAACAAAGGCTGGAAGGGATGCTTACAAGAAGCATACTGAGGATGCTATTGATGTGAAGTGCTTGATGTTGTGCTCAATGAACTATGAGTTGTAGAGACAACATGAGAACATGGACGTCATTGAGATGGTTCAACATATCAAGAACATGTATCAAGACCAAGCACGACAAGAGAGATATGATGTCTCCAAGGCATTATTCAAGTGAATCATGACAGAAGGAGATCCAGTAGGCCCTCACACACTCAAGATGATTGGATATGTGGAGAACCTAATTTGACTGGAATTTCCTCTGAGCCAAGAGTTGTCTACTGATGTGTTACTACAATCATTGCCAGAATCCTATAGTTAGTTTGTGATGAACTACAACATGAACAACTTTGACAGGTCACTGACAGAGTTGTTGGGCATGTTGAGGACAACCGAGGCACAGATGAAGAAAGACAAACCCAAATCTGTGATGATGATCAACATAAAGAAGGGAAAGTCTAAGGGCAATGACAATGGCAAGTGAAAGGGCAAGGGCAAAGTAAAGAAAGGTTCTGATGCTAGCCAGTAGCCCAAGTCATCTTCAACTCTCAAAGCCAAGGGAGGGGTGAACAAGGGAGGCAAACGTCACCATTATCACGAGCCAAGACATTGGAAGAGAAATTTCCCTCTCTACATAGATGAACTAAAGAAGAAGAAGAAGGAGGGGATGGAAGTATCCACCTAAGGTATCATGAAATAAACTTAAAAGGCTTCTTTATCTTAGGTATATAATACCAAGATATAGATCTGACATATATGATGTGCAGGATCTGAAAAGAAGTGATGGACTTTATGAAAGGACCAAGAAGGAACACTCATCAACATTGAAGTAAATGTTGCTGCCATAGCTAGAAGTACCTTTTAGTTTATTTCAGCCCAAAGGGCATGTAATAGAGTTATGAACTACTATTTAATTTTGATGATAAAAAAACATTTTTATTTCTGCATCTTGTAATGACAAGGATGTTTATCAATAAAATTCATGTTTCAATTTCAAAGATATGCTCTTTTATGACAATGCCTTATTTATATTGTGGTACTTGGTATGCATGAGATAAAATAATAATACCTAAAAGTTATTGATGACTCAAACAATAAATTAGAATTATCATCTAAACAAATGAATGAGAAATTGATCTCCAGGTTCCATATTGATGGATAAACTAGACTCTCTTGGTTAATGAACCATTAAGAGATATGAATGTCTTGTTTATTGGGCATGATGACAAGTCAATATTCACGAGATGTAGTGGGAGAATGACTATTCTATTAGGTATAATACATATTGATGTATATACATACCTATTTGAATAAATGCTAATACTTCAGATATGGTATTTAATGAAATACCAATATAAATATCTTGAAATGTTCATGAATATCATAAATGAAGAACAAACTTGGTAAAAGTATTAATTCTTTGATATGATCAATGAACGAGATACTTAAACCAAATGTTTGCGGACCTTGTGAGTAACTATGATAGTGTATCATAGAGAACTCATGATTAAGGCATAATGATGTCTAAATCAAAGAAGGAATCATACTCTAAATAGTAAGAGCATGATAATCAAATAAATAACTAATCTTCTAGAATTCTTCTAAAGAACATGATTTACACTAAATAAAGGTACAAAAGGAGATTAAGAATCACAAGTTTTGTGGATTCTCAAATTCCTTATGTAACATATACACCTCATATATCTAGTAGAAAACACCTTGATCTTGATGGATAATGATATCCTACAAACTCAAAGGTGATGAATTGGTCATATGATGATGAGCCAATGATCAGACTAGATGATGTTGAGGAACCATATTTTGAGTTATGGCTTGAAGCCATAAGATCCAAAATGACTTCCATGTGAACCAAATAAGGTATGACCTTAATGGTAGCACTTATAGGGATAAAACCCATAAGTGCAATTGGGTTTTAAGAGTTAAGACTGACATGGATGACATTTGAAGAGCTGATTGGTTGACATGAATTCAAGTGAGTTCAAAGTGTTGAACCTGATGATTTTATTTAACCAATTGCAGTGGCTATAGGCCATAAAGGATCATGCTTTCTATTGGAGCTTACTATGAAATTTGGCATATGGATATGAAAACCACATTCCTAGTAGGAATAACATGAGGTTGTGTATGTGACATAACCTGAAGGGTTTTATAATTATGTTAATGCAAATGCAGTCTATAAGTTACAAGAGATTAATCAATATGATTGATTAAATACAAGCACTTCAGAACTAGAGTCTTTACTTTGATTATATAGTCAAAAGGTTTGACTGATATATCGAAATAAAGAAGGGATATGTGATTACAAAGATTTAGTGGGAGCATATTCATATTCCACATGATTATGAGGAATAGAATGAAACTAGTGTGAAAATACCTTCTTTAAAGGAATAAAGAGAAATTTCCTATGTGATAGGAATAGAGACCTATATAGTTCTCGAAAGTCTCTTGACCTGATAAAGAGAGAGCATACATTGACAATCTATGATGAAGGGTTCAGTATGCTGAGATTTAGTGGGAGAAAACTTATCCATATTACATGGAGTTAGTCTCTCAGATGCCTACTATCCCAAATTCTTATGAAGATTAGGAACACATAGATAGATGCCTTATGCATTCGCAATTGGATCTATCATGTATGAAATCATCCCATTATCTAGTATGTATCGGACATGATAAGAAACTGTATATGCATTCATCATCTTGCATGTATTGGACATGACAATATGATATACTCATCCAGTTATCTCGTATGTATTGGACATGACGAGTGGATGTCTGTCTACTTCCAGTGAGAGTCACTGGAATACTATAAATAACTTATTTAAGTACTTATGAAGCATTAAAGGATTAATTATATGGTAATAAAAGGAAGAGTTGAGTGTAAATGAGTTACATTGATGCAAGCTTCTGAAATGACAAAAACTGATCGCAAAATACAAAATATAAAAGTGAATATGTGTTGTTAAGTGGAAATGTTTCAAGTAAAATTAAAAGGCAATTGAATTCAAAAAAGGAATGCCGAGTATCCCTATGTTATGAACACCAGAGGATACTGTATGGATCTAGAAGTTCATACAGATGAACTTATAGATATTCCAACCATTGATGACAAAGTAGAAATACTAAGTCAAACAATGGAGCTAATTATTATGCAAGGAATGTCAGATAGAATATTACAACAACTCCATCTCATATGAAATGTCATACAACAAGGATATGTGAAACATGCAATATACTGACTAAAGCAATATGTTGCTAACTCACTGGATTAGCACTAGTGCAGCAGAAACATGTGGGACATGTTTAGAGATCACTAAGAATATGATTCAAAGGTGATTGGCTCTAAGTGCAAGTGGGAATCTATTGGTATGTACACCTAGAGAGCCAATCATATGATGATTGGATTGGAATATGTCATGATTGATTTGATAAATATCAAAGGCAAGCTTCCAATTTATTCTAGTTCAATCAATTATGAGATAATGTTGAAACAAAATGAATGTCTAAAGAATGATAATACTCAATGACGTATGTCTTCAGGTTGATGGCCTGAAAAATGAGATCATAAAGATGCTAAGAGTATGTACATTCTTGTTATGTCCCTAGTCGGATGTCATTGTGGAAGGTTGATAGACAACAATGACACATCAAGAGTAGAGTGTGTGTTGGTTGATGGTAGTGTCTCATTAGTCATGACATATGATATCAAACCAAGCACACATATACATGTTGGAGAACAGTGTATCAGACAGACCCACCATGAGAGTGACACATGGAACCATGACATGGTAGTCAGAATCATCTCTCATAGTGATGGTGGTGATTGTGATTCTTAGACCTGAAATCACTACACTCGTTGAATGTGTTTGGGTACACTTTGACATCATCAAACGTAGTCCTGAAACATGGATCATTATAATAGTGATGATTGGGTGGCTTTGACATATGAGATAGACTGTGGGTCATATATATGGGATTTGTCCCTCCTAAGGGAGTATGATGTCCATGCCACTTATTAAAAGAGACTGAGAAAGGCATGTGCATGCACATGTGAATCAATATATGATATTGATGTCACACATATCTCAGACAGTCTGCTTTAGTTCAAGAAACATGAATGAATGTTGAAAGGATGATGACTCCATGACTTGAGTTCATTCAAGATATCAGAGATAAAGGAATTATACATTCATTGGAACACCAATCACAGACTGTCGGATTGAAAGTTATTCTCCAACTTTCCTTTTCACTTGGGTAGAACTGATGTACGACTAGGCACCACTCTTTGCTTGCGATGTCATAAGCTAGTTATGGACATTCACTACCAACGTGAAATGGGACCTATAGGGTCACACACAAAGGATTAAATTGGAAGAGGAGTTTATCCATGAATGGTGTTTGGATTGATTACTAAAGTGTTTAGGTACTCGATCAAACATTCAATTAATATACTTGACTCAGAATCATCAAGTTCAAGTGTTGAACCAACTGATTAGAGTGTTAGATTGATTGAGAACTGAATTAACTGTGTTCTGCACAATCTGGACTTCACTAGGTGAATCGATCGACTCATGGTAAGTGAGATGACCGGTTCACTTTGGTGAACCAATCGGTTCAACTGGACCAAACGAGAAGTTTTGAGTTGTCCCGATTTGTGAGAAAAAGTTTTTCATTTCACTTGTTCAATTCGATTGGTACAAGAATTAATCTTTGCGTTAATTAGAACCGAATAAGGAAAGTCAATTATAGGCAGGTCTGGGAAGTGAAATGACCAGTTCACTGGGAGAACCTATCATCTCACACTCCCAACCGATCGGTTCACTAGTGAACCGATCGGCTCACCTTGCCAAACGACCGTTTCAATTATGAAATGACTGGTTTGCATGCCGAAGTGCAAATTATTCATGAAAATTTTGAACCCTTCTACTCCCGCATAGACTGGGAACCCTAACCCTGTCCTCTACTATAAATAGAGGGGTACAGGGGGCTTTTCCAGACACACAAGTCAAAAACATCAGTTGCTCTATAAAGTTATTGTCCTCTCCGGTTGTGGTAACTGAGAGAGCCCAAGCAAGTTCTACCCATCTAATGAGGAATAACAAGGGAAAGACAACTATAGAAAAGCAACTGGTGGTGGGAGAGTGTTTCAGTGACTAGTACGCTGACAGAAGGGGACAACTCCTTCTAGTCCATCCCTCAGGACAACTAGAGTTGCTGGTAGTCCGTGTGGACTATCTATAGAGGTGGGAGACTTCTTCCGCTTAGGAGGACGATAGTCAATCGCAGTCCGAGTCAAGACTAGGAGCTGCACAGATGCCGTCGAATACAGGTGGTTGAAGACTGTAATTGCTGTGAGGTATAGTCACTGAGAAAGCCTCAGGACTAGGTATATCTTGCTAAAACCATCTTTCCATTACATTGATATTGATGTGATCTACTGGTTATGGGTTTATGGTCAAGTAATTTTTTTTGTTTCCGCTGCCTACTCTGACCACCTAAAACCCAACACAATGGTCACCTAGTAAGGGAAGATGCCGTAGTATTCCACCTGCTGAAGCTTATAGCACCACGTCAACTTTGGTGAAGGGGCCATCTAGGTCATAGTATGAGACCTGAGACTGCCACAAGTGTGGATAGATAGGACATATGAAGTGGGAGAGTCTGATGAGAGATGATGAGGTGACATAAAAACTAAGGTAGAGCCAACATGGCTTACAGAGGTAGCAGAACAACATCGTAGGAGGATGAAGATGTGGCCGAATGTCACATGGTGGATCGTCTGCTTAGGGAAGCAGAGGATGGGGGTGGCAACAGGCAACGACTAGATTCTACACTGAGTCAGTGGTCAACCCATGAGTGGCAACATGTCAGATAGAGTTATCTTATTCCGATTTGTCTTCTTCTTGCTTTGTATCTATTTTGGTTGACCCGGGTGCAACACCCTCTTTTATTGCTTATGAAGTGCTTTGCAGTTGTCTTTTTCTTGTTAGTCATAGGAAGAATAGCTTGTTGTTAGAAACCCTGTTATTTAGTTCTATAGTGTTGCATGAGGTGTGTACTTGTTGTGCCCTCTCCTTTTCGGGGAACAAAATTCAAGTGGATCTCATACCACTTGATATGCATGGATTCAATGTAATCCTTGGAATGGATACCTTGGAGAAGTTTAGAGTGGTATTGGATTGTAGTTCCAAGCAGGTGACTTTTGTAGATGGTGCTGAGATGTGGATCTTACAAGGAGATAGGAAGATTCTTTCAACATGTTTGGTATCAGATATGGTAGCAAGTAAGCTTTTGAGACAAGGTTGCGAGGCATTCTTGGCACATGTGATGGATACTGAGGTAAGGAGTCCTAGTATTCAGGAGGCGCCAATTGTTAGAGAGTTTGAAGATGTGTTACCCTGAGGAGCTTCCAAGTGTTCCCCCACCCCGAGAGATTGATTTTGAGATCAATCTGGTTCCCATCACGCAATCGATAGTTCATACGCCATATAGGATGGCCCCGACAGAGATGGCAGAGTTGAAGAGACAGTTGCAAGAACTACTTGACAAAGGTTTCATCAGGCCAAGTACATCACAATGGGGTGCTCCAATGCTATTCGTGAAGAAGAAGGATGGGTCTATGAGGCTGTGCATAGACTACATACAGTTGAACAAAGTGATGATAAAGAATAAGTATCCCTTGATGAGGATAGATGACCTGTTTGATCAGTTGCGTGGCGTGACAGTGTTCTTGAAGATAGACCTGAGGTCAAGATATCACCAATTGAGGATCAAGGAGGATGACATACCCAAGTCAGCTTTTAGGATGAGGTATGGTCACTACGAGTTCGTGGTTATGCCATTCACACTGACCAATATACCAACATCATTCATAGATTTGATGAATAGAGTGTTTTGACCGTTTATTGATTAGTTTGTGGTGGACTTTATAGATGACATCTTGATATACAGTCATGATAGTCATTAGCATGAAGAGCATCTTCATCAGGCGTTGACCATGCTGAGACAACACCAGCTTTATTGCAAATTTAGCAAGTGCGAGTTCTGGTTGAAGCAGGTAGCTTTCTTGGGGCATGTTATATCTGCTGAAGGAGTATGTGTGGATCCTAAGAAAGTGGAGTCGGTGATAGAGTGGGAATAACCAAAGACACCGAAGGAAGTGTGTAGTTTTCTAGGATTGGTAGGCTATTATAGGAGGTTCATCAAGGACTTTGACGCTATCACTTTACCTCTAAAGAAGTTGACAAGGAAGGATGTGACGTTCGTCTGGGATGACAAATGCCAATGTGTTTTTCAAACATTGGAAGGAGATGTTGATAAGTGCACTGATTCTGGTCTTACCTGAGCAAGGAAAAGGATACATAGTCTTCTGTGATGCATCCAGGAATGGCTTGGATTGTGTGTTGATGCAGGACAAGCAAGTGGTTTCTTTTGCTTCTCAACAAAATAAGAAACATGAGGAAAATTACCTGACCCACAATCTAGAGTTAGCTGCTATAGTTCATGCTTTTAAGATTTGGAGGCACTACCTATATGGGGAGAAGTGTCTAATCTTCACAGATCACAAGAACCTAAAGTACATATTTTCACAACAAGAGTTGAATATGAGACCGCATTGCTGGATGGAGTTAATCAAAGACTATGACTGTATGATTGATTATCATACGTGAAGGAAAATGTCATGATAGATGCGTTGAGTAGGAAGTCTTCTTCTTCGTCTATGGATAGAGCCCAGTTGAGTTCTTTGATGTGCCACAAATGAGACATGTTGGTCTCATTGTGTCAGATGAATATTAAGTTGGATGTTTCCTTGTTAGCAGGACTATTGGAACATTTAAAGGTGAAGCCCACACTAAGACAAGAGATCAAATAGGTGCAACCAGTTGATACCGTGATACAATAGATTAGATCAGAGTTTGGCAGCAAGAAGCGTGATGGCTTCCATGAGTCAGAAGATGGGACAATTTGTTATCATGGAAGAATAGTAGTTCTTGATGCTAACGACCTAAGGAAGATGGTTCCAGAAGAGGCTCATTCATCCATGTATGCTATGCCCCTATGTAGCACCAAAATGTATTATAATTTGAAGGATATGTATTAGGGTCCAGGCTTGAAGAAGGACTTGGTTGACTTTGTTGTGAGATGTGCTATATGTCAGTAGGTTAAAGCTGAGCATCATAAGAAAGTAGGGATGTTGCAACCATTACCTATACCACAGTGGAAATGGGATCATGTGACTATGAACTTTGTAGTTGGTCTGCGTAGGACAGCCAAAGGCCATGATTCTATCTGGGTGACTGTTGACCGGTTGACTAAGTCAATGCATTTACTTCCCATGAAGATGACATTCACAGTAGAGAATCTTGCCCAGATCTATGTGGATGAGATAGTGCGTTTGTACAGTGTTCCAACAACTATTGTGTCTGATAGAGGTTCCCAGTTGATGAGTCAATTTTAGGAGTGACTGCACATAACTTAGGGTACATAGTTAAAGTTTAGCACTACTTTCCACCCACAGACAAATGGTCAATCTGAGAGGACCATTAAGACCTTGGATGATCTATTGAGAGCCTGTGTTCTTCAATTTTCAAGAAGTTGGGACATACATCTCAGTTTGATAGAGTTCGCCTACAACAACAACTATCAGAGTAGCATTGACATGGCACCTTATGAGGCATTGCATGGGAGGCATTGTAGATCTCTGTTGTGTAGGTATGAGACATGTGAGTATTAGCTTCTTGGTCCTGATCTTGTACAATAGATGATAGAGAAGATCAAGATAATGCATCAACAGTTGAAGGCAACACATGACAGACATAAATTTTATGTAGATAACCATCGTAGGCCCTTGGGTTTCCAAGTGGGAGACAAGGCATATTTGAAAGTTTTTCCCTAGAAAGGTGTTTTGAGGTTTGGGAAGAAGGTTAAGTTAGCTCCCATGTTTATGGGACCTTACCCAGTGGTGGCATGTGTTAGAAGGTGGCCTACAAGTTGGAGTTGCTACCTTGCATAGGTTGCATCCAGTGTTTCATGTGAGTATGTTGAGAAAGTACCACCCAGATACAAAGTTAGTGTTGCAGCCTGTGGAGGTAGAGCTTGATGAGGATATGACCTATGTGGAAGGTCCAGTGTTGATCCTTGAACGGAGAGTGAAGAAGCTGAAGATGAATGACCTTGTACTGGTGAAGGTTCTATGGAATCATCACGGTGTTGAGGAATCCACATGGGAGCTCGAGGAAGAGATGAGGAGGAAATACCCCTCTCTTTTCTCTTAGGATTTTGGGGGCAAAATAACTATTAGGGGTTTATGGCTTGTAAGGACCCTGACCTACGTTTTGGGATAACCATGCTTTTTTTTGCCTAAGTATGTTGCTTAGAACCTTGCTCTAATCATTTGATATGTAATTAGGGCATGTAGAAAGTTTAAGTTTCTTGTTTGAGCTTGTTTGAATGATGCCTGTGTTTTGTGGTGAGGTTTTGGTGCAAATTACAATTCACCCAGAGTAGGGGTTGATATGCAAGTTTGCCACATCTAGAGTGTTCCTTCTCTCTCTTGGCATCATCTAGAGGACAAAGAGATATGGGCACCTTGTTTGGGCCTTGGTTGTATGGTGGCATCCTTGGTGATGTTTAGAACACATGTGTGAGGTGTGTCTTGCACCTAGATGTGTTGTCTCGGGTTGGTGAGCCTTGGAGAGTCTATCTATCAGTTTGTGAGTGTGTAGGGTTGTGCCCTAACAATTTTTGGGTATGTGGAGATATGGTATCGGGCATGACCTTGGTAGGAGACTAAGAGGGCGAGATCTAGCCTAGACCTTATCACCATGTCTTGCATGATGTTTTGCATGTGGCTCCTTTTCTGTAGACAAGTGTCACCTAAGCTCCTAAGGTGATGACACCTCTTCCATGACCTCTCTCGCATGCCGTTTATTGATTAGTTTGTGGTGGACTTTATAGATGACATCTTGATATACAGTCATGATAGTCATTAGCATGAAGAGCATCTTCATCAGGCGTTGACCATTCTGAGACAACACCAGCTTTATTGCAAATTTAGCAAGTGCGAGTTCTGGTTGAAGCAGGTAGCTTTCTTGGGGCATGTTATATCTGCTGAAGGAGTATGTGTGGATCCTAAGAAAGTGGAGTCGGTGATAGAGTGGGAATAACCAAAGACACCGAAGGAAGTGTGTAGTTTTCTAGGATTGGTAGGCTATTATAGGAGGTTCATCAAGGACTTTGACGCTATCACTTTACCTCTAAAGAAGTTGACAAGGAAGGATGTGACGTTCGTCTGGGATGACAAATGCCAATGTGTTTTTCAAACATTGGAAGGAGATGTTGATAAGTGCACTGATTCTAGTCTTACCTGAGCAAGGAAAAGGATACATAGTCTTCTGTGATGCATCCAGGAATGGCTTGGATTGTGTGTTGATGCAGGACAAGCAAGTGGTTTCTTTTGCTTCTCAACAAAATAAGAAACATGAGGAAAATTACCTGACCCACAATCTAGAGTTAGCTGCTATAGTTCATGCTTTTAAGATTTGGAGGCACTACCTATATGGGGAGAAGTGTCTAATCTTCACAGATCACAAGAACCTAAAGTACATATTTTCACAACAAGAGTTGAATATGAGACCGCATTGCTGGATGGAGTTAATCAAAGACTACGACTGCATGATTGATTATCATCCGTGAAGGAAAATGTCATGATAGATGCGTTGAGTAGGAAGTCTTCTTCTTCGTCTATGGATAGAGCCCAGTTGAGTTCTTTGATGTGCCACAAATGAGACATGTTGGTCTCATTGTGTCAGATGAATATTAAGTTGGATGTTTCCTTGTTAGCAGGACTATTGGAACATTTACAGGTGAAGCCCACACTAAGACAAGAGATCAAATAGGTGCAACCAGTTGATACCGTGATACAATAGATTAGATCAGAGTTTGGCAGCAAGAAGCGTGATGGCTTCCATGAGTCATAAGATGGGACAATTTGTTATCATGGAAGAATAGTAGTTCTTGATGCTAACGACCTAAGGAAGATGGTTCCAGAAGAGGATCATTCATCCATGTATGCTATGCCCCTATGTAGCACCAAAATGTATTATAATTTGAAGGATATGTATTAGGGTCCAGGCTTGAAGAAGGACTTGGTTGACTTTGTTGTGAGATGTACTATATGTCAGTAGGTTAAAGCTGAGCATCATAAGAAAGTAGGGATGTTGCAACCATTACCTATACCAAAGTGGAAATGGGATCATGTGACTATGAACTTTGTAGTTGGTCTGCGTAGGACAGCCAAAGGCCATGATTCTATCTGGGTGACTGTTGACCGGTTGACTAAGTCAATGCATTTACTTCCCATGAAGATGACATTCACAGTAGAGAATCTTGCCCAGATCTATGTGGATGAGATAGTGTGTTTGCACAGTGTTCCAACAACTATTGTGTCTGATAGAGGTTCCTAGTTGATGAGTCAATTTTAGGAGTGACTGCACATAACTTAGGGTACATAGTTAAAGTTTAGCACTGCTTTCCACCCACAGACAAATGGTCAATCTGAGAGGACCATTAAGACCTTGGAGGATCTATTGAGAGCCTGTGTTCTTCAATTTTCAAGAAGTTGGGACATACATCTCAGTTTGATAGAGTTCGCCTACAACAACAACTATCAGAGTAGCATTGACATGGCACCTTATGAGGCATTGTATGGGAGGCATTGTAGATCTCTGTTGTGTAGGTATGAGACATGTGAGTATTAGCTTCTTGGTCCTGATCTTGTACAATAGATGATAGAGAAGATCAAGATAATGCATCAACAGTTGAAGGCAACACATGACAGACATAAATTTTATGTAGATAACCATCGTAGGCCCTTGGGTTTCCAAGTGGGAGACAAGGCATATTTGAAAGTTTTTCCCTAGAAAGGTGTTTTGAGGTTTGGGAAGAAGGTTAAGTTAGCTCCCATGTTTATGGGACCTTACCCAGTGGTGGCATGTGTTAGAAGGTGGCCTACAAGTTGGAGTTGCTACCTTGCATAGGTTGCATCCAGTGTTTCATGTGAGTATGTTGAGAAAGTACCACCCAGATACAAAGTTAGTGTTGCAGCCTGTGGAGGTAGAGCTTGATGAGGATATGACCTATGTGGAAGGTCCAGTGTTGATCCTTGAACGGAGAGTGAAGAAGCTGAAGATGAATGACCTTGTACTGGTGAAGGTTCTATGGAATCATCACGGTGTTGAGGAATCCACATGGGAGCTCGAGGAAGAGATGAGGAGGAAATACCCCTCTCTTTTCTCTTAGGATTTTGGGGGCAAAATAACTATTAGGGGTTTATGGCTTGTAAGGACCCTGACCTACGTTTTGGGATAACCATGCTTTTTTTTGCCTAAGTATGTTGCTTAGAACCTTGCTCTAATCATTTGATATGTAATTAGGGCATGTAGAAAGTTTAAGTTTCTTGTTTGAGCTTGTTTGAATGATGCTTGTGTTTTGTGGTGAGGTTTTGGTGCAAATTACAATTCACCCAGAGTAGGGGTTGATGTGCAAGTTTGCCACATCTAGAGTGTTCCTTCTCTCTCTTGGCATCATCTAGAGGACAAAGAGATATGGGCACCTTTTTTGGGCCTTGGTTGTATGGTGGCATCCTTGGTGATGTTTAGAACACATGTGTGAGGTGTGTCTTGCACCTAGATGTGTTGTCTCGGGTTGGTGAGCCTTGGAGAGTCTATCTATCAGTTTGTGAGTGTGTAGGGTTGTGCCCTAACAATTTTTGGGTATGTGGAGATATGGTATCGGGCATGACCTTGGTAGGAGACTAAGAGGGCGAGATCTAGCCTAGACCTTATCACCATGTCTTGCATGATGTTTTGCATGTGTCTCCTTTTCTGTAGACAAGTGTCACCTAAGCTCCTAAGGTGATGACACCTCTTCCATGACCTCTCTCTCATGCCCCTAGTATTTCATCTTCTTTCTCTCCATGCAAGAGGATCCTTTTGGTCATCCTTGCTTTCTATCCTTCTTGGTGGATGACCTTGAGAAGCTTGAGGAGCAAGAGAGTCTCTCTTGGAGCTTGGAGGACGAGTTCCAAGTTGTGGAGTTCTTTGATCATCCTTCATTTTCTACCTTGGTAAGCTATGTTTCCTAGCTTTCTTCTTCTTCTTTTTCCTCTTCTCAACCATGGATATTGGATACCTTCTTTCCATCTTGAACCATCTTAACCTTGGTCTTGTCTTCTTCCTTGGAGGTGTAATGGTGATCAATTTGGTGGTTCATCTTCTACCTTGAACTCATGAGCTTGAAGCTTGATCTTGGAGCTTGGATCTTAGTGGTGATCTTTGAGGTGGGTTATATAACTCTTAACCTCCTTTGTTATTTTCACTCTTCATATGCTTATGTTGTTCTTTATCTCTAGATCGTTTATATCATGCATGCTAGTAGTTGTTGTTGGTTGAGAACTATTTTGATGAAGGAGTTTCATTTAAGTTGTTGCCCATGTCTTGGTCTTTCTTTCCATGTTAGTAGATGGTCTTGTGGCCGATCTTCCTATGGTTAAAGATGACTAAGTTGACACACATGCTCTAAGTGATGAGTAGTCATCATGGCTTAGGGGATGCTAAGCCAATATGGTTGTTAAACCGATAGGTCTTGATGGAGTTAGCCCGTCATGCCCTAGAAGTTCCTAAACTGATATGAGTTGCTAAACCAATATGCATGGAGGGTGTTAGCCCATCATGTCCAGGGTAGTATCTTATCAACTGGTCTGCCTTGAGTGTCAACTGTGACGCCCTAGTTGAGTAGGGGCCAACACACTTTAGTGTAGGGTTGCCCAATATACCTTGAAGTGGTGAAATGTGATGCCTTTCTAAAACCCTAATCCGAAGAACTCCACATACCTACGGTTTCCTGACACACTTAGTGTTCACCATCACACCTTTAGGTGGTGTTTCCCATCACACCTTCAGGTGGTGTTGCCTGTCACACCTTTAGGTGGTGTTGCCCATCACACCTTTAGGTGGTGTTACCCACCACACCTTCAAGAGAGGCTAAATTGATACACACCATGAGTGTAGCTAACCTGTCACAACCTATGTGTGGTTAACCCGACATGCTTGGACAAGATGGTATAAACTGATACACCATGTTAATATTTTTGATACCTTGTGATGATGGTTATGTTTCATCATATTGATGACAAGGTTATATATAGTATGATGTGATACCCTATGGGGTGGTTGTATGAACAATAAGAGAGTGCTATTTTCTATAACCTTTAATTTCATTATATACTCTATAGTGATGATGGAAGGTATGATTTGAGGTTGGTTGTTGATCCAACCTTGTAAACTCTAATAGGTTAAAGAGAACCCTAACCCTAATGATGTAATGTGAATGACATGAATCTTGATGAAATGGTAGTGGTAATGAAGTAGTATTCTTCTTGATACAAGTCTCTCACCATGCAAGTAACACTAGTTGATAAGCATATCCAAGTAAGAGCTATGGTGTTCATGATATTATTGAATGGGCTTTATGAGGCATGTGAGATGTTGACATCATTGAAAGAGAAGGTAAATGGGTCTTATGAACTAATGATGGCTTATTGCCTTATGTGAGATGATAATTTCCTCAGTAATGAGATGAGGGGTTGCTATCCCAAAAGTATGTGGTCCATGTGATGAGAATTATGGTGAATGACAAGCATCAAGTGATAATGTGATGAGATCACACCTTATTTGCTCAAATATGTTTTGGTGATGTATTATGTCCTTATTTTGTAGAACTTGTTTAAAATTTATATGTTGTAACTTGATTGATGCTAAAAGACACTTAAATGACCTAACTAATCAAGTGGAACCTAACTATGAAGCTTCCCTATTCCATAGATCCATTCAGTGTCAGGATTTGCTAAATGGTGAACAAGTTTAATTTGGAGCACATATTTTTGAATATGCGGGGGTGAGGACGAATATCCCCTTACGTCTAGGTTATATAGGATTGGCTGCGGGCCATACCCTGATAAGAGTGCAGCTTAGGGCCGTAGATCAATGATATGTGATACAGGATTGGCTGTGGGCCATACCATGATAAGAGTGTGGCTGCGGGCCATAGCTTAGTTTCACTAGCACTGTGACCTGTACTAAGGCGGGCTAGATTTGTATAGTTGGACTATATGTCCCTGATAGCAGTCTGAATGATGATGTCACTGCATGTTCACTCATGATGACTGAGGGGGTGAGGTCATGGATTCTATCTCTTCTACTAGACCTTTTATGGAACCAATTTCGATTTAGTAGTGGTCGGTTGATTTGGGTGGTTTGACTCAAATCCTTGGGGAATATAAGACATGTAATCAGTCATGTAGTATACTCATATAGGATCAAATGCAGAAATATTGAACGAGGCCTTGCTTGTTTTTATACATTAACGTTGGCAGGGAATATACATGTTCTTCATATTCCTTTTATAATGTTAAGATGTTTCATAATCCAATAGTAATTGCTTATTATGTTAATAATGATTACCTGCCTGTCATGATCATAATCTTATTGCTTTCTTTAATCATTTTATCTGTGATAATAATAGAGTTGGTGGATAGTTATATCTTCTACTGAGATTTGGAATCTCACCCTATGGGTTTCCCACATCCTTTTTAGGTGGACATGTACGAGGAGGTAGAGATTGTGCAACAAAGGTTGAGGAGCAACAAGAAGGATAGTAGTTGGCAAGGTTGGAAGTGTTGATGGATGTCTTTTTGTTATTAGAGTCCTAGAGTCGTCCCTATACACTCGGGTCTTTGGGGATGTTTTGTAGACATGCCTTCGATATGTGGTTGTCTTGTATGCCTCTCTTGTGCATAGATGTTGTGGATATATGTATATATGTTCTGGAACATGTTTCCTTATAACAGATTGGTGGCACACATGGTAAGTGCTTTGAGGCATGAAAGGACTAGTATGTAAATGTTTTTACTATTGGGTAGTTTTATGGAAATGGTTTTTATTTTTCAGTATTTTCTAGTAATATGTTAGTTTAATCTTTCTTCTGTGATTTTGTTTTGAGTAATCTCACTTTTGTGGCGTAGGGTGTCATAGATAGGTGGTATTAGAGATTTAGGTTCGCTGAGTCTATAGGGACCTAGGACTAGGGTTTGTGTCTGTTCTTGTGTCTGCCAATTTTTCTTATAGTGACTTATGCTTATGCAGAAGAAGAATAGAAAGCTTAAAGATGTTTGGAGAACACGAAGAACATGCTACTGAGAGAAATGTTGTTGCACCAGGTGGTGGTGCAAGGAACCTGGCACGAGAAGATCGGGGGCCTAAAGTCCCCCCAGTTTGACCCAACCATGATTGAAAACCCTGCCTTTCAATCCCTTTTTGGATAGTTTATGGCTACTATGACTTATATGGTGGACAAGATTCCTGCTCCTCAACCTAGGGCACTGGTTTCCCATACTGAATCTTCGAGTACTGGGAAGACTTTTGAGTGACTTCGCCATGTTGGGGCAGTAGAATATGCTGGGATAGATTTGTCATGTTGAAAGACATATGTCGTTCTTTCTAGTTATCACTTTGTGGTGGTTGTTCCTACCCCTAGCTTAATCTATATGAGGGAACTGGTCCAGTTTTATATGAGACACATTTTACCAATGCACTAGAAAGTATAAGAAAGATGGTGGAAGTTGTTGTTCCTTTGGTAAGTGCTCCAAAATAATTGTTCAAAGTAGGATAGAAGGTGGGGGATTGACAGGTTGGTTAAGAATAAGGTAACCCTTTTTGATCCATTGACTGTGCTTATTCAATCACTTTTCTTCCCTATGGTGTCCTTGTCTAGAGGGGTTACCAAACTAAAACCCTTGGAAACATCCACGACACCCTAGTATCCTCCTAGCTTGAGGGGTTTCTTCAGATATTCTCATGAAGAACAATTAGAAAGGAGGGGGCCTTGGATTGGCTTCTCCTTTTTGTGAGATTCAACAAGAGGTTGTGGTCTAGTTTTGATCATAGTCCAAGATCGTGTTTAGGAAGATGAAGTGTAGGATTGGGCCAATTTTAGGTTGTGTTCCAGGAACCTAAAAGGATTTGAGAGTAAAAGTGGGATTCGTTTAAGTTCATAATCTAGGATCATCTTGGAGCGTACCCTACATTGGTGAATGACGTCTTGCACGATGTGGAGGTACTCCCTATTCGCCCAAGTTTCAAGGATATATTCCCATTTTTAGTTTGTTAACCTTTGAAAAAGACTATTTGAGATTGTATAGATTGTTAATCTTTGAAAAATATTGTTTGGGCTTTAATCTTTTAAAATGATTGTTTGAGATTGTTAACCTTTGAGGTTGTTAATATTTGAAAAAGATTGTTTGAGATTATTAATCTTTGAGATTTTTATAACTTAAGAATGATTGTTTAAGATTTTTAACCTTTGAGATTGTTAACATTTGAAAAATATTGTTTGAGTATTCACATGAAAAGGGGTTGTCAACTATCTCAATTTTATTCTAACAATGAAGACAAAATATATGCACAAGAAGCAAACATCCATCCTTTTATCCCATGAGTTTAGGTCCACGGTACATCCTTGATCAAGCATGGCCTATATAGGAGGGGTTGGTCCTTATCTTGTTTATGGATAGATGGAACTCATTGAGGGGAAACCCAGGTTCAACATATAAAGGTACTACCCCTACTACACCTCATGAGTATGGAGGAGATAGTCATTCATGAATGCTAGGAGAGTGAGATGCTTTTAAGGTCTTTGGATGTCAAGATTATCACTGCACTAGTTTCTTTACTAACATCCCATATCATTTGTAGGGATATGTAGATAAAATAATAGAATTTGTATAGAAAAGATCAAATTTTATTTCTAACTTGCATCCATTGTTCATCCTTTTATACATGTTTTTTTTTTAAAATAAGGGAAGCAACAAGACAAAACTCTAAATGAGAATCACAATCGAAGCCATGATATGTAGGGGATCGAGGCATCCAAAATAACAAAATAGGATCATGATGAGGTACCTTGAAAATTAGAAAACAAGGGGACAAGGACGACAAGTTGCCTCAGTCTACACAGTGAACATGGGCGAATCAAGGTGATCCGCCACACTAGTCCCAGTAAGCCAGATAAAAAACAATATAGAAGAAAAAATCATGAGGATAGATAATCTTTAGAAAAAAAGTAAGGGAGTTTGACATAGATCGAATTGGCTTTAGTCCCCGGTGGAGTCGCCAGTCCACCACACCCTAACCAAAAAGGGGAAAGAGAGATATATTCAGGGAATAAATCTAAGTCCTTTTTAGTAGTAAAATGTCATAAAAAATAAAATGTGTTTGGATTCACCACCACATTTTGTACAAAAAACGAGGAAAAATATGTATCCTGAGAGCCATGGTGCAAACTGAGTGATTATTCGTGCTAGATAAAAAACAGAAAATTTAATGCAAAACCAAATATTAGATCCGGTGATCTAGCTATGAGTGGAGAAAGATTAACACCCCATCTTTCCTAGTAAACTAATTTCAAAACACTATTGGGTTGGGATGAATAGTGATTTAGGATGGTTAAGTTAAATAAAATGGAAACAAGATAAAAAAGTGATTTTTATTATGAGCAAGCTTTCAAGGGTGAAGTGTCAGTGACTTTCCTATCATGGCCCAAATGTACTAACTTTTAGGTGTATGATGGTCTTGATCACCTCAGATGCTCCCATGGTGGATATCTATAATCGGTGACCAAGATCATTGCATAGGATGTTAGAGGATGACTAGAAGAAGTAGTTTAGAAGACTGGATGTGATTCTTTTAGAAATAGTAAAAAGGCGACAACTATAAGAGCAACAAAGTAGTTATGGTAGATAGAAATAGAAGATTCAACAGTTAGGTGCAACGGTTAGAGCATTTTACTATTCTAAAAAATCTAGCATAGCATGTGGTGTCAGAGGAAGGATCCTCTAATCACATGAAATATGAAAATAATGAGAGGGGTAGTCCTTTCACAAGCTTCAGGACCGACGAAAGGGGCATGTAATACGTTGGGTATGGGAGGCTATTTATAGTACAAGATTAGGGTTTGAGATTTTAGACAGAACCTTTGGGAAGACGTAGTAGGCGTAAGTCGATGCAATAACCCATGTGGTACTGATGGATGGCTTTGATCCGCCTGGTGTCCCTGGGTGAAAAAAGGAAATTTCTCATTTTCTCAGTAATTTCAAGAATATTTTGGAAAAATATGACAACACTTGCACGAAAATATAAGTCAGGGTTATCTTTTGGAATTTCTAAAAAAAGACATTTTAAAAGGGAATATTTAATTCTAGACAATTCAATTGGGAAATTTACAAAAGGATAGCCTATTTAAGGAAGAGCTGAAGAAAAATCATACTTTACTTTTGAAAGAAGGTCCCTTTGTACAAAATCTTGAAGTGAACAGAATGTATGTTTTAAATAGGCAAAAAATGTGGAAGAAGGTGAAAAAAAGTGAAAATTGGGTAGTATGTGGAACAAATTCCACCATTATCAGAGAATTGACATCAATCATGAATTTCTATCGTGTGAGTAAAAATGGGGTGTCAATAATGTGTAAGCTCAACATATGTTTCCTGGACAGTGGTTTTCACTTAAAATAATACCAAAGGCTTCATGATATCTTCAAAATTAGAATGAATTCCCAATGCCTCCTTTGTACTCTAGAAAGCATAGCATGTAGAGATTACCCTTTTTGCTAAGCATTTTGGATGAAGGGTCTTCACTAGATGTCTATCTGTGCTCTTCAATCTGTCTTGCTTAGGTTGTTCATATTCCATTGTCTCATACTCCTCATTAAAATATAGCTACCTTCAGGCATGCAACTATGGCTGTAGTTGAGGAACTAGAAAGGAGGTGGAGTGTCAGGTTGACAGTTGTGGTGCTGCTACACATGAAGAAGAGGGAACTATTTCAGCTTTACCACGTAATGGATGAGTGGTTGCCTCTAAATTTGAACCCACCTTTGTGTCAATATTGTCAGGTGCCATCTCATCTTCTTCATAATTGTAATATGAATCAATTATGTGGTGGCCAGAGGATGAATGAGGGTGGGATTGAATCCTAGATGCCGAGGGGTTGTTCCTTTATGAGAGCCAAAAATTGATCCGGTAGTGGAGGAGTGAGATGAGTGGATTGGGATATATATGGGTCCTTTTTGAAGCAAAATGTGTAGGAGAAGACACCCTTGTATCCCTCCTTCAATTGCTTTCTGAATGCCTTCATTTTGAACTAGTTATCAGTGAGAAAAGAAGAAGGAATTAGGTTTTTAGAGTTTGGATAAGTGGGATAGACAAGAGAATTAGGGGGAATATGAGGGTGGAAATGAAGGAATGAAAGGTGGAGGTATGGGAATGGTTGTTGGAGGGGATTGGGGTTTGATTGGATCTTAAGGAGGAAGAAATGGCAGTTGGAATGTGATGGAGTAAAACTTCAAGGTGGCTTGGATTATGGCTGGTCGCACATGGCCGTCCTATTTCACAGAGAAGCAGATAGAAGTTATGCTTCTGTATTGCTGGATCACATAGAAATATCACTTAAACTGGTGGGAACATCATCGAAACAACCATGCTAGATGCAACAACCGTTTTAGCTTCCTGTCACCATGGATGTTATCTGCCACATGACCTTGGTGACTAGCTTACTGCATGTCCATGCTTCTGAGCACACCTATGGTGATGTCTTTGATTTCCTTTGATTTAACTATAAAATTGAACATCCCACCATGGCCTTGGTGGGGGTGCTGTAGCAGTTCAGCTCAAATATTTCACATATCATCAAATTCTTGAACCAAATGATTTTTTTAATCAATTATCTCCCATAATTTAGCTGATTTACCTAATTTCATCACTCTTTATTATCTGCACATCAAAAGACTAAAACCTATTAAAAGTGTGTGTATGTTTTCTTGGGAATGTGTAAAAAATACCAAATAGTATCTCAAACTAAAGATTGGGTGAAAAAGTCTCCAAAACTAGGTGGGTTGCCTCCCACTAGCACTAAGTTCTATCCCTTCACCTAGGACTCTTACAATTCTCTCAATCAATCAAAAATTTGTAATTCATGTCTGTCCACTCTTAAAGTGGATACCTATCTCATTTGCATTTGACAACTATTGCTTATCAGATTGATTATGAAAGTTACCAAGAGGTGCTTTATATGGATCCCCATTTTTCAAGTAATCATATGAATTGTTCAAGTGACCATGCTCAACATTCTCTTCTTATTCTTACCGGGTGGGGATCTTCAACATATTGACTTTCATCTTCACATCCATGAAGGAGACCATAATTCTTCCACTACACACATGAATTTCAACATCAACTATAGAAAGAAATGGTCTTCCTAAGATGATAGTAATTTTTCTATCTTTAGGATGCATGCCAAGAACAAAAAAATCTATTGGGAATATTACTCCCCTTCCTTTTGGATATCATAACCAAGAAATCATAAATCCTTCCTATATACACTTTGATTGAACAATCTATCAATTAGAGAGTATAATTGGTCAGTGTCAACTTTCCTAAACCCAATTCCACATAAACACCATATGACATCAAATTCAAACTAGATCCCAAATCAAGAATGGATTGGTCGATGTGATGCCCCCCTATGTATCTAGGTATGAGTGTGGCTCCTGGGTATTCTCTGTTTATGTGAAGTGCATGTTGGAGAATAGATATCACTTGTTCTGTCAACTTGACTTTTTTCAACATTCTTCCCCGTTGACATCCTCTTGAAGGTGCATATTTCCTTGAGGAATTTGGCATAAAATGGAATCTACTTGATAGCATACAATAGAGGGATATTCACCTTAACTTGCCAGAACATCTACAAAATGTGAACATTGTGTTTCTTCCTCCTTTTCTATGAGGGTGGCTCATCTAATGCATCTAAGAATGCCAGTTCACTTGCACTAGTTTTACTTGGATCAACATGATTGCCTTGATACATAACATGAGGAATTCTTGAGATTACAGGTGGAACACTTGGGATTGTAGAGCCTACCAAATGAGTATAAGGTGGAACACACAATATCAAAAACTCAACATGAGGCATCACAACATCATCTTCAACTGTATCAATCACATAATCACCACTTGGTCTCTTCAACCTTGTTTCATCAACATGCCTTTATCTCACATGATTACTGGCTATTTGACCCATAATATGCTCAATGACTCTTCCACTCCTTAGAAAGATGCCATCATTAACTTGTATATTGTGAAGAGGGGGAGCTAGTTGTGGATATACCTATCAAATTGGTTCAAAATCTGTGGGCACCCATGGGTCAACCCATTTAAGTCGGGTTTGGGTAATGAAATTTACCATTTCTTGGAAATTATCCAAACCCATACCTACTAGTTTATTTATTGGATTTTGCGATTGGCCCGCGGGCACCCACAGGTGACCTTCTTAACAAAATTACTTATATAAAAATAGAAATAATGATATACTAGTACTTAGAATAAATAAGATAATCTACTATTAAGAAGTTTCAACTCAAATGTGTCCAACCAGATTTGATATGAGAGAGATATATTGGGAAAAATAAACCCAACTCCACTACATTATCTAATTGTTCTATCAATCTTAATCTAGAGTCATAGTACAAGTTACTAACTCTAATTTATTAATCAGAATCATATGTCATAGGGTATTAATTGTACATTAGAGAACCTTACCAAAAATATGTATGCATTTGAATGATTTTATAATATAACATAATTTTTATTCGATAGTGACAATGTATAGTAGTTGGTTGTTCATGTGCTATATTTCATGTAACAGTACTAGCAAATGGTCTTCTTTTACCATTATAGTAGAAACTGACAAAGTAATTGTTTATTGAGCACATATTATATGGGCACTCACGGGTGATCTACAACCCACTGGGTCAGGTTTGGATTTGTCTTTCTTCAACCCGTTTACAATTGTATCTTTTTGACCTACACCCACGAGACCCAAACCCACAATGACCCAACCCAAACCCAACCCACCCACCCATTTGGCATGTCTAGTTGTGGCTTTGGAGGAGATGGAAATGGCCCTTAGTGTTGGAAATGAGGTGGAGAGGAGTATTGAGGGTGGTAAGTGTATTATAGGATGGTTGTGGTGATGGAGGTGGTAGAGTCATATAAGGTTGAGGAGGGCCTTGACATTGATATATGGGTTGCACTTGCATTGGGGGTGGACTACAAAAGTTTTGAGAGACACCCTTTGATCCACTTGCATCATTAAAGTTTTCCATGGGTTGAGAAGGGGGTTTCCCTTCTACTTGGAGGGCAAGTATTGAGGAGAGCTGCTCCAATATTTTCTCAAGCCTTGTCACATTCTTTTGGACTTCATCAAAACATTTCAAGCTAGAGAGCACTTCATCTTTAAATCTTGAGTTGTACCTTTGGCCTTGTATTTCCTAGTTTCCATGAGAATGAAGGGCCTTTACTACTTCACCAAATGACTCAACAGAATTAACCAAGTGACTAGGAGCACCCCCACTTGATTCTTCATAAGATTCATAAAAAAGAATCTTCATCATTTGTGGTCTTGAATCATCAAGAGCTGAAGGTTTCAAACCATTGACACAGTCACAATCATTACCAATGCTAGAATCTCACTGCCTTGAGTTTTTTGCCAAGTCCACAAACAAAGGCCATGTCTCCTTGGGTGGTTTAGCTATGAAAAATCCCCCACATGAAGAATCTACTAAAGCTGGACTCATTTGAAAGAAATTAAAGTAGAAGGATTGAACAATCTTCTACAAAGGAACTTTGTTGTGGGGCACTCTCTCAACATTATAGGAATACTTCCCAAGAATCATGGGACCTATCATTGTCCCTTTGGCTGAAATTCATTATAGCATGTTACATTTGTGTCAACCTAGCAATTAGATAGAATTTCTTCAAGAAGGAATTCTTCATCTCTCCCCAACTCATGATTTCAGTTTTTGTATCATACCAATCTTTGGCCTCATCTTTCAGGGAGAATGGGAACATGGCAAGCCAGATGGAGTCATCAGTGGCTGCATAAGTTCTAAAGATAGAGCACGGTTCAACAAAAGAATCAACATGCTTGTAGGGGTTCTCACTCTCCAGACTGTAGAACATGGGAAGTAGTTTAAGAAGACCGTGTGGAATGGAGAATTACTTCTTTGACATTTGATCAACTCTACTTGCAATTGGAGATATAAAGTAGTCATGGAATGGCTTATGCATGGGCGGAGGAGGTGTCTTCTCATGTGAATCTCGGTCTCCCATCTTGTCTTCCAGGGTTGAGAATCACTTGCAGAAGGCATAACCAAAAAAAGAAGGCAAACTAGTAAATTGATATGCAAGAGTATTTTTTTGATGATTGAGAGAACCCACCTCGGGCGAACTCAATATGGTAAACCTCTGGAGGCATGAGAGGGTGTGGTTCGATCACCCCCCTACCATGCCAAAACAATCTGGATTGCCATTCACAAAGTTCCTTATGTGAGGTTTGAATCCAGGTCCTTCATTGGGACTTACCAAGCTCTTACCACCATGGTTACTCTGGCCAGACTAACTAATATGCAAGAGTAACAAAAGGAACACTGAATAGGAAAGGTGAGGACAGTAAGAAAAGTCAAATCTAAACTAACTAGTTATGCCAATCTCCTTTCTCCTCGATAATGATGCTAGAAAGCTTGGCATGTCGACGAAACCCCTAGACAATTGACTTGATTGGACAAAACTTAGGCACACAACACAGTCTTTTGAATTTTAGGACCCGATGGACACACTCCTTCAAAGTTCCACAGGCGCACAAGCTCTAGATTAATATAGTATTGGTAAGTCAGGGTCAAACCCAAGGGAGAGAGGAGGGACTAGGGCTAAGTTTATTTAAGCTAGGTTCCTAATACAGAGTCTAGATTTTTATGGGTTTGATACAAGTTTGTTGATTACATTAATGATTGAACAAGAAATTAGAGGTGAGCAGGAGGTCAAAACCTATGTTAATTCTAGAAAAGTAATTCCAGTGAGAAAAGAAGGGAAGCTAAGAAAGAAGAGAGAGACTTAGAATAAGGCAAGGAAGGAAAGTTAACACTAAAACTTGACTTTCAAAGCAATTCTACTTAATAACCTAGAGAGATAAACTAGCTAGATTAGGCAAGAAATTACACTAGGCTAGAAAACTAGGAAAAAAAGCACTTAAGCACCTAAACTAGCAACAAAAAAACAAACAATAATGATGGTAAGTAAACAACTACTTAAGCAAGCATTAAGAAGCAAGGAAACAATTAGGGTTTTATGCAAGTTATGGAAGTGTAGGCAATTTGGGTGATGTGAATAGTTACTAAATTGGGGGTCACAACATGCAAGCAGTGTTCATTCATTTAGATTATCAAACAAAACAACAAGTTAGATGCTAAAGAATTGCACTGAACTACTAATTGGCCATGGATGGGATAAGGTGTGTATAGGGGAACTAGTCCCTACCACCTCCTATCCATGTGACGCTCAGCACCACGCAAAAGAAGATTACTCAAAACAAAGCACAAAATTCAAACTAATAATCCGAGATTAACAAAAAACATGGCAAATTAAAATCGATCTTATATAACCACAAAAGCAGAAACATTTTACATCTGAGTCCATATGAAGCCACATGTATTACATGTCATATCACATAATGATACATATCACTATTCAATGGCTATCATGCCACAAACCTAGTACATATAGAAGCCATATATGTAGAACCATGGCCTACTACCAAAACTCATATCAATATACAATGTATACAAAAAACTCCCAAGGACCTGAGAGTATAGGGATGACACACATGACTCTACTACAAAACACTATCATTGTATCCAACCTTTATCAGCTACTACTCTTCTTGCTACTCAACCTCAACTACACCATCTTTACCTCGTCGTGCATGACCACCTAAAAGATGTAGAAACCCACAGAATGAGACCGACGTCCCAGCAAGAGATATAACTCTCTATCAACATCTATTATTAACATAGATAAGCTAAAGCACATAGATAACATTATTATCAGGTTGAGCAGATTCAACTAAATGATTCCAGTACAACTATTAACACTATTTAAGCAATTTAGGCACCTTCAATTGAGCTATGGAATATCTTATACTTTAAGAAGGAATATGAAGAACATGCATAATAGTTTATTTCTCTTACACATTATAAATCAAATAATTAGTACAAAATCTAAGGCAATGGGTCATCTAATGTGATTCATGTTTAACCCTAAGAAATTATACTACATGGCTGTATTACATATTTTATTATGCCCTGAGGAGATGAGGTATACCACTCATGCTCCAACTGACCACTGCTAAGTCAAAATCAATGTAATACAAGATCTAGGAGGAGCCAGAATCCTATTATCTCCCACACCCTTAGTCAGTCTGAGTTCTCCACAGTTACGTATAAAGTCCAACTGCAAAACAGCCTAGTCTACCACAATATATAGGAGCAACACTAGTGAAAACCAAGTTATGACCGCAACTGCACTCCTGCCGAGGTATGACCGCAACCATCCTCAAAACATATCATATACATATACTGAATCACATCACTGAGATACAACCTCGACCGTTCTCCTTCCAGGGTATGACCGCAACCAATCCTGTAAAATGCATATACTCAACAGTATAGGACTCCGAGCTTCTACTAAGGGAGAACCCATTTCATCATCCAAAAAGTACTAACACTGAAGATGAATCTATGGCACATGGCAACTACCTGATTAGGGTTTCACTTAATTAGTTAAGCCAATTGAGTATCTTTTAGCATCAATCAAGTTACAACGTACGAACCCTAAACAAACTCTACAGAGATACTGGTATATTGCAATGTCAAAATATATAAAACACATGAGGCATACTTATCACATCATCTCATAATACCACTACCATACAAGGCCATCAACATCATCACATCACTTGGGAATAACAATCCCTCATCTCATCACAAGAGGTTGTCACCTCACATTAGGCAAAAAGCCTCTGCCGGGTCATAAGGCACAAACCACATAGTTGCTGCACATCATCATTCCCTCATCATGCCTCATAAAGGCTCATAATCATTACTCTGTGTCATATCAAACACACCATAGCAATCACTAACTATGCTACTCATTCCACCTGTAAGGTTAGGATTACACAAGTAGGAGAGAGAAAACATAACCATATGCTATTCAATTCAAGCAAGCTTAACAAGTAATTATACACTTGAGAATTAGTGTTAGGGTTTCTCTTTTAGCCGATCAAGATTTCCATTTAAATTTTCCCTCATAAAACCCAAGGTATACCATCTCCCACATTCTTGGAATGCATTAGGGTTAGGCATAGTGGTTATGACCAATCAATCATCCATTCCAAATAACATTATGTATTACCATCACATATATATACATGGGTAGAACCCACTAAGTTAACAAATTGTAGAAACCAACACATCACAAGTGTAGAAGCCAAAATGGTTAGGGTTAGCTCACTCTTGTGACTATAATAAAGGGATAGGTGTAGTGACTACAAGAGGACCACCTGTTGCAACCAAAAAAAGGGTCAACACTTATTGCGACCAAGCCAAGCAAAACACAAAGAGTAACGACCACCCATTTAGAGTTTGTTATGCCCATAACAATCCATCATCCATCAAACATGTATCAGCCAATTCAACCAAAGTAATTCGACTGCAACAAAGACCAATAGGGTAACAACCCAAAACATATCTCATATGTATATCGACCATCTCAACCACTAGAGCTAGGGTTTGTTTTGCTCGCAACAACCCATCATCCACATGTAGCAACCAACTTAAAATCATAACACTAAGGAAAATGTAGCGACCTCAAAGTCAATCTACCCAAAAAAAACACATAAACTACATCAAAAAAGAACCAACCTTTGATTGAAATAGATGTTAAGCATCAAGAAAATGAAGCATCATCAAGAATGAAAACTCTATGCAAGGAGGAACATCAAAACCCTAACAAACATAACCAAGGTGCATATGTGAAAAACCATGATAACTAGAGGAAAACCATGAGTCTAACTCATATAACTAAATATCAAAACCTCCAAAATCTTATGATGACCGAAACATAGCATGGTGATATAACCAAAGATCAAGATGCATGTTGAAACAACAACTCCCCCATCCCTTAGAAAATGGGTGCAAGAAAATAGGGTTTAGGAGAAAGAGTAATCCATAAGAAAATACTTCAAAATATAAAACCCTAGATCATTATAACATCATCTAGAATCTTAGGCTCACATTTTAGAGGAGAAATTAGAAGAATTCAAGCAAGATTATGGTGCAATAATAAAAGATGGGAAAGTTATATAACCCACCTTATGATGAAGATCAAGCTCCAAAGCCACTGGCTCCTAAGAGAGAGAAATAAGCTCCAACTTGGATCCACTCCATGACCAACAAGGTCACCTCAAGAAGAAGAAAACATATACCATGGTTAAAGGGAAGATCAAGAAGGGCAACCTCAAACCCTAGGCCAAACAAAGAAGATAGGAGAAATAAGAAAGGAGAAATATTCTTCTCACTTAGGTGCTACCATGGTCAAACCATATTTTCTGACCCTTGTGAAGAGAAGATCCTCAAGGTAACCACCATGGTGATCCATAGTCTCATGGCCAAGAGAGGAAGAAGGAAGGTAGGGTGCAAAAGAAATGAGATCATGGTCATAGAGCCACTTACCAAGAAGAGAATCACCAAGGATCACCACAAAGAATATGATCAAGCTCAAGATCACCACATGCAAGGATGACCGGACACCAAAGCTCCAAGATCAGCCCTCTCTATCTCTACCAAGATCTAAGGTTGGATCAAGCAAGAAAAAAGAGAGAGAGCTAAAAGAATTGCTTGGATGTGAAGGAGAGAGCTTATATACACATGGGGGTAGGAGGGAGGTGAAGATATGAGGTGTCAAGATGTTAGAGAACCAAAAGGACTCTTGTCCCATAAAGGACCGGCCATGCAACCACTCTAGACTTGCATGTAACAAAGGGAGATAAAATCAAGGTGGTGTAGTGACCACTAGCTCCACTACACACCCTCTGTGGTCGCAACAACCCTAGGATCACCATGTAGCGACTGTTACATGTAGCCAAACAAGGCAAGGTTGCTACACCAGCACACTAGGAACCCTAGCGACCAAAAACTAAGACCATGGTACCATGGTCGCAACAAACATCAACCAAGGAAGGTGCTATAGTCGCAACATTCCCATGGTACAAGCACATAGGTCGCTATAAGTGTCAACACTCACAAGGTTGACACCATCACCAAGCAAATCCTAGAAAACCCTATCATCACCATAGGATGCCACATCATCAACAAAGGTTACAAGGATCGCCTATGCATCATTCTATATCTCATGATTCTAAGGCACAAAAGACACAACCTACATGTGACAAATTGCAAGATAAACCCTCAACATGGGTAAATTTGCAACTCAATAAAAAATAAGCATACACAGATCAAACATCAACCAAATAGGACCCAAAAAAAACATAAGCTTGTTACATGTTATTAAGGAATCTCAAGAGATTAGATTAAGATTTAAGCTTCTTATTAAGAAAAGAAAGTACAACCAAGAATTAAGCTGGGTCAAAGGCCTTACAACCATAAACCCCAAACAAGTATTTCACCCCCAAAATCCTACACGAGAAGAGATGGGTACTTCCTACACATCTCATCCTCAAGATCCCACATTGATTCCTCAACACCATGGTGATGCCACAAAACCTTAACCAACACGATATCTTTATTCTTCAACCTCTTGATCCTCCTATCTAAGATCAACATAGGGTCTTCCACATACGACACATCCTCCTCCACCTCAACCTCTACAGGATGCAAAACTAACTGAGTGTCAAGATGACACTTCCTCAACATTGAAACATGGAACACTGGATGCAACCTGTGCAACTCAGATGGTAACTCCAAATTATAAGCCTCCTTCCCAACACATGCCACCATAGGGTAAGGTCCCATAAACCTGGGAGCCAACTTATCATTCTTCCCAAACCTCAACACACCTTTCTAAGGAGAGACCTTGAGATACACCTTGTCTCCCACTTGGAACTCCAACGACCTATGATGATTATCAATATAGGACTTTTTCCTATCTTGGGATGCCTTCAACTATTGCTGTATCATCTTGATCTTCTCTATCATTTGTTGCACAAGCTCAAGACCCCAAAGTTGATATTCATCGGTCTCATACCAACACAAGAGAGATCTGCAATGTCTCCCATACAAAGCCTCATATGGTGCCATATCAATACTCCTCTGATAACTATTATTGAATACAAACTCTATCAAACTAATATGTATATACCAACTATACAAAAATTGCAAAACACATGCTCTTAATAGATCTTCTAAAGTCGGTATTGTCCTCTCAGACTACCCATATGTCTGTAGGTGAAATGCTATACTAAAATTTAACAGTGTACCCATGGCTGTATGCAGACAATGCCAAAAGTGACTGGTAAACTGAGAACCTCTATTTGACATAATGGTAGTTGGGATACCTTACAAACATACTATCTCATCAACATAGACCTATGCAAGCTTCTCTACTATATACATTGTCTTCACAAGAAGGAAATGCACTGACTTAGTCAACCTGTCAATGATCACCCAAATGGATAAATGGCCTTTGTCTGTCCTAGGAAGTCCAACCACAAAGTCCATAGTGGTATGATCCCATTTCTAATGGTATAGGCAATGGTTGTAAAATACATGTAGGTTTATGATGTTCTTCCTTAACCTGTCGACACACTGTGCACTTAGCTACAAATTCAGCTACATCTCACTTCAAGCCAAACCACCAATACAAATATTTTAGATTGTAGTTCATATTGGTGCTACATAGATGCATAGCGTACATTGAAGAGTGAGCCTATTCCAGAACCAACTTCCTCAGATCATAAACATCAAGAATCACTCTTCTACCGTGGTAACACACTATTCCATCATCTGACTCATGGAAGCCATCACACTTCTTGCTTCCAAACTCTGCTCAGATCAACTCAATCACAGTGTCATCATGATGTGCATCTCAGATCTACCATCTCAATGTAGGCTTCACTTGTAACTATGCCAATAGTCTTGCTAACAAGGATACCTCTAGCTTCACATTCATCTGACGCAAGGAGACCAACATGTCTCTTTTATGGCACACCAAAGAACATAACTGTGCCTTATCCAAAAATGATGACGAATAAGACTTCCTGCTCAAAGCATATTCCACCACATTCACCTTCCATGGATGGTAATATATGGTACAATCATAGTCCTTGATCAACTTCATCCATTTACTCTGTCGCATGTTCAACTCCTATTTTGAGAAGATGTAGTGTAAGTTCTTGTAGTGGGTAAAGATTTGACACTTTTCACATAAAGGTAGCGTCTCCATATCTTCAAGGCATGGACCACCGCTTCATGCTCCATATCATGCATATAGTAGTTCTCCTTGTGTTTCTTAAGCTGTCACAAAGTGAAAGAAATCATGTTCTTGTCTTGCATTAGCACACAACCCTACCATTCTTTGACGCATCACAAAAGACTATGTAACCTTTCCCTTTCTCTGGAAGAACCAACACTGGTGCACT
This sequence comes from Alisma plantago-aquatica, assembly GCA_963693085.1. Classification (NCBI taxonomy): domain Eukaryota; kingdom Viridiplantae; phylum Streptophyta; class Magnoliopsida; order Alismatales; family Alismataceae; genus Alisma; species Alisma plantago-aquatica. The sequence goes on along the minus strand of OY856409.1, from coordinate 127,294,080 downwards.
GGTCAACTTCTCCTTCAATAGTAGGAAATAACACTGATACTTGTAATCCCATACATATGGAACATCTTTATTTGTTAGTTTTGTTAGGGGTAACACCACTACATTGAAGGTCTTGATGAACCTCCTATAATAGCCTATCAAACCCAAAAAATTGTGAACCTATGTCAGTGTCTTCGACTGCTCCTACTCTAAGACAAATTGAACCTTTTTGGGATCCACATAAACACCCTCAATAGATATCACTTGCCCAAGGAAAGATACCTCCTTTAGCCAAAACTCACACTTGCTGAATTTAGCGTATAACTTGTGTTGCCAACAAATCAGTGCTTGTCATAGATGCTGCTCATGTTGTTGGCTATCTCGGGAGTAGATCAAGATGTCATCAATGAACAACATCAAAAACTGGTCAAGGTAAGGTCTAAACACCCTGTTTATTAGGTCCATGAATGCTTCTGGTGCATTGGTTAGCCCAAACGGCATAACCACAAACTTGTAGTGACCATACCTAGTCCTAAAAGCTGACTTGGGTATGATCCACCTTGATCTACAATTGATGATATCCTAACCTTAGATCTATCTTCAAGAACATAGTGTCACCTTGAAATTGGCTAAACAGATCATCTATCTACGGTAAAGGATACTTGTTCTTAATCATCACTTTGTTCAACTATCGATAGTCTATGCACAACCTCATGGATCCATCTTTCTTCTTCACCCACAACACTGGAGCACCCCAAGGAGATGTGCTCAATCGATAAAACTCTTCTCAAGTAACTCCTACAACTACTTCTTTAGCTCTAGCATCTCAGCTGGTGCCATCCTGTACGGTGTCTGTGCTATCAACTACGTGCTGAGTACCGGGTTGATCTCAAAATCAATCTCTCAGGGTGGGAGAACACCTGGGAACTCATTAGAAAACACATCTTCAAACTCACAAACAACTGTCACTTCCTGGATACTAGGACTCTTTGCCTTGGCATCTTCCATGTGCAAAAAACACTTCATAGCCTTGCCTCATCAACCTATCTACTTTCGTAGCTGACACCAGACACATTGAAAGAATCTTCCTATTTCCTTGGAAGATCCATAAAACATCACTGTCACGAAACATCACCACCTTGGTACTACAATCCAAGACCACCAAATACTTCCCCAAAGTATCCATTCCAAGGATCACATTGAATCCATGCATGTCATGTGGTATAAGGTCCACTTGAATGCTACATCCTAAAAAAGAAAGAACACATGATGTACACACCTCTCGCAACTCAGCGGAACCAACCAAAGGGGTTTCTAAGCAAAGACTATCACGTCTATGACTAACAGGCAAAGAACAATTGGCTATCACTTCTTTAGTGATAAAGGGTGCGTCACACCCGGGTCAACCAAAATAGATATAAAGTAGGAAGAAGACAAATAAGAATGAAATAACTTAATATGACCTGTCACGACCCTCACATTGAATAATCCTTCTGACTGACTCATAGCATAAAATTGAGTTGTTTCCTATTGTCGCCCCCATCCTCTATTGGCTGTCCAGAAGAACCAACTTGTGATGCCTGACCACGTTTTCAGCCTCCACCACTACTGAAGTGTCACTACCGTGACTATTGCTAACTTTGTCTCAACTATTGTGTCACTTCTTCATCCTTCACCAGACATGCCCACCTCAGATGTCCTACTTGTCCACACTTGTGACAAGTACTAGTCTCGTACTATGACCTAGACAACTCATCACTGACATTGACACCACACTATGAGCTCCTACCGATAGAAAGGTAACCTCTGCCCTTACTTGGCAACCACTGAGACTGAACCATCGACCTTTGTTGTGACTGAGGTGCTGAAAACCTAGGCTTCTTGAAGCCTCCTCCAAACGACTGTCCTTGATACTATGCGGGTCTCTTCTCCTCCTCAATGGCCCACTAATGGACAACACTCCCTTTCTATAGGTACACTACGTGCTTCACCTTATCCTCTTTGGGATATTGATGATATTGAAGGCCTTCTACAACTCGATCAACCACATGTCCATGTCTGTTGGATCAACCGTACCGACATACTCCAACTCCCCCACATGCCTCAACATCTCAAAGGTCTTCCTAAAACCATGGGATTCTACATTGGGGATTGCTGCCCTAGCTTGGGGTACGAGCATCCTATCTGCCATATGCATCACCGGGCCATAAATTATCCAAACATGGATTGAAAAGTGGGATTGGTCATAGTTGATGGGTCAAAATGAGGCTCCTCAGACACTCCATCAACCCTTTCCTGCCTCCTGGAACCACTTTCTAGTGCAACGACACTTCTCTTAACATGTTCTTTGTGTTCTCCAGACATATCTTTTCTTCTTCTTCTCTTCTTCTTCTTCTTCTTATTCTTCTACATAAGTAGAAGTTACCATTAAATATATTAGATAACATGAGAAGATACAAAAACTATAGTCCTATTGCCCTATAGACTTAACGAACCTAGATCTTTGATGCCAACCTAAACTGTGACACTCATCACCACACAAAATGAGATTACTCAATACAAAGTGCGGAATTAAAACAAATAATCCGAGATTACCAAAAAACATGGTAAATTAAAAGCTATCTATATAATCACAAAAGAGGAAAGTTGAAAACATTTTACATATGAGTCCATATGAAGCCACATGTATTACATGTCATATCATAGAATAAAACATATCACTGTTCAGTGGCTACCATGCCACAAAACTGTTAGGTATACAAACCATATGTGTACAACCATGACCTACTGCCAAAACTGATATCAATATAAAACATCTAAAAAACATTCCCAAGGACCTGAGAGTACATGTACAACACATAGGACTCTACTACAAAACACTAGCAGCATATCCAACCTTTAACAACTATTACTCTTCTTGCTGCTAAGCCTCAACTGCACAATCTCTACCTTGTCGTGCACAACCACCTAAAAGATGCAGAAACCCATAAAATGAGACCAACATCCCAATGAGAGATATAACTATCCACCAACATCTATTATTAACATAGATAAGCTAAAGAAGGTAGATACCATTATTATCAGGTTGAGCAAATTCAACTAAATGATATGAGTACAACTATTAACACTGTTTAAGCAATTTAGGAATCTTCAACTGAGGAGTAGAACATCTCATACTTTTAGAATGAATATGAAGAACATGTATAATAGTTGATGTCTCTTTCCGCATGATAAATTAGCTAATTAGTACAAAAGCTAAGGCAAAGGGTCATCCAATGCGAGTCATGTTTAACTCTAAGCAAATATACTAAATGGATGTATTATGTCTTCTATTATTCCTTGAGGAGATGAGGTATACCACTCACTCCAACTGACCGCTGCTAAGTCAAAATCAATTCCATACAAGATCTAAGAGGATCTTGAATCCTATGATATTCAATACCCTCAGCCGGTCCAAGTCTAATGCAGTGACATGTAAAGTCCAACTGCAAAATAGCCTAGTCTGCCATGGTATATAGGCACAACACTAGTGAAAACTGAGTTACAACCGTAGTCGCACTCCTGCTGAGGTATGAATGCAACCATCCTAAAAACACACACACACACACACACACACACACACACACACACACACACACACACACATATATATATATATATATATATATATATATATATATATATATATATATATATATATATATATATATATATATATATATACAGAATCACATCACTGAGATACGACCTCGATCGTTCTCCTACCAGGGTATGACCACAAATGATCATGTAAAATGCATATACTCAATAGTATATGACTCCGAGCTTCCACTAAGGGAGAACCCATTTCACCATCTAGCAAGTACTGACATTGAAGATGGATATGTGGCATAGGGAAACTACATGATCAGGGTTTCACTTGATTAGTTCAGCCAATTGAGTATCTTTTAGCCTCAATCAAATTACAATGTATGAACCCTAAACAAACTCTACAAAGATAAGGGTATTTGCAACATCAGACGATATAAAATGCATGAGGCCTACTTGTCATATCATCTCATAGTACCACTGCCATACAAGGCGATCCACATCATCAAATCACTAGGGAATAAAAATCCCTCATCCCATCACTAGAGGTTGTCACCTCACATTAGGCATAAAGCCTCTGCCAAGTCATACGACCCAAATCATATAGTTAATGCACATCATCATTCCTCATAAAGGCTCATAATCATCACTTTGTGTCATATAAAACACACCACAACAATCACTAGCTATGATACTCATTCCACTTACAAGGTTAGGATTGCACAAGTAGGAGAGAGAAAACATAACCATATACTATTCAATTCAAGAAAGCTTAACAAGTACACTATACACTTAAGAATTAGGGTTAGGGTTTCTCATTTAGTCGATCAAGATTTCCATTTAGATTTTTCCTTGTCAAACCCTAGGTATACCATCACCCACATTATTGGAGTGCATTAAGGTTAGGCATCATGGTTATGATCAATTAATCATCCATTGCAAACAACATTATGTATCGATCATCACATGCATATACATGTGTAGAAACCCACTAGGCTAACACATTGTAGCGTCCAACACATAACAAGTGTGGTGACCAACATGGTTAGGGTTAGCTCACTCTTACGACTACAACAAAGGGATAGGTGTAGCAACCGCAAGAGGACCACTTGTTGCAACCAAACAAAGGGTCAACACTTGTTGCGAAAAAACCCAGCAAAACACAAAGAGTAACGACCACCCATCTAGGGTTTGTTGTTCCCACAACAACCCATCATCCATTAAACATGTATCGGCCAACTCATCCAAAGTACTTTGACCACACAAAAGACCAACAAGGTAACAACCCAAAATATATCTCACATATATATATATATATATATATATATATATATATATATATATATATATAAATCACTAGAGATAGGGTTTGTTGTGCCTGTAACAACCCATCATCGAGATGTAGCAACCAACTTGAAATCACCCTCTGCAGTTGCAACAACCCTAGGATCACCATTTAGCGACCGTTACATGTATCCAAACAAGGCAAGGTCACTATACTCTACAACACTAGGAACCTTAGTGTAATGACCACATTTGTGCTTAATTGGTAAACTAGGGTTTACCTGAATGATTACATGCTTGATTAGATTGAACATCGTTTAGACTTGATTAATGATATTATCTCAATTGTGATATTTTAAACCTAAGAATAAACTCTAATTATGATTTTAGTTTGAAGATATAGGGTTTGAGAAGTGTAAACCCTAATTGGCAAAAATTAGGGTTTTGATAGTACGTGAATATGGAATTTGATCAGGATAGCAGTGTGGTAAATAATTTTTCATATTGTCTAAGAATTTTGTATTTAATTTAATTTTAGATATTATATGTATAACTCAATCATGCATATTAATTTTTTTTCCAGAATATTTGTGTGTTCTTTGAATGTGGTTCTCGGTCAAACTATACTTTGACCGAAATGCTGATAGAGTGTTGTTTTACAGTGTAGTGTTTGATTTTTAATTATTTATTAGTAAATCTGAATGATCTAAAATTTATATTGGGGCTATGAAATTACATTTCAGACATCATGATAAAGTTTCATAATTTTTTTGAGGAATTTTGACCTCTAAAATAAATGAATTACAGTAACTTTTTTTATAATAGAAAAATCTACTAAAATAAGAAAAAGTAAAGTGAGGGGTTTATGTGTAAATTACCCAAGCACATAAATTGATCTATATGAGCAATATAACACCCAAGTATCTCTCATATTTCATTATCCATTTTAGAGAAATGAAATCCTAGAGAGAGAGGGAGAGTTAGGGTTTGAGAGAAGAAAGTGGTGGAATTTCTGATCTAGGGTTTCTCTATCCGAGACATGATGAAATCAAGTAAGTTTAGCTTCTTTGCATATCCTTTCATGGTGAATCTTCTCTCACATGTCAATATTCTGTCCCTCCTCTGATTTGATTTGAAATGGTATCAAATCTTTCCCTTTTCTCACTCTTTCTTCATAATCCCCATTTCTAAGGTTTTCGGGTTGAAAGGAAGAAGAATCAGGTGATTTGCTAGGGTTTTGATATGAATCCAAGATTTTCAGAGATGAGCTGCATTTTTAAGGTGTTTTCATACCTTAGGGTGAGTGGATACTTCCTTTAAACAGTAGATTGCACAAAAATGAGTTAAATGATTAATAATCTTTATTTGTTTTGTATGCGACTACAAACCCTAAACTACCCTTTTGACCTAGCTTTTGCAAGATGATATAAAATAGATTATTTATCTATTGTGATGGATTACAGTTGATAAATCATACTATAAATGCATACAAATTATTTAAATGAGAATTCCTAAAGTAATTGTAGAGTTTATATGAAAATAGCAAAATCTAGGGTTTTCGGCTATGACTAAATTTGTTGTATAATTGAAAAAAGAAGTTTGTCTAGTTGAATCTCCTTGCTTACAAAAGATTGTTTTATCTGAATGTGTGGTACATATATGTCAGATAAGATCTTGTATTTAATTTGATGATATCAATGTTTGCTTGATATATTAGTAAAGAGGGTGAAACCCTAAATGAATGGAAAGTTGAAAGTTTATGAATAGATTCATGAATTCAACTGCTGTGATTCTTTATTGTTATAAATTCATTTATTTAAGGTTATTCTTGATGCATGATATTTTAATAATAGCTTAAAACTCTAGTTAAATTCATACCATGGTTTCATATGCATGACTAATTGAAATGAATTATGTGATAATTTGAGTTCCTAGCTGAATATCATTTTATATGCATATACATTTTGATCTGTGATGTAAAATATCTAGCTGAGTTAATTGACATGAAATGCATAAGTTGTTATGGTAATTTAAGAAATAGAAAAGGTATTTCCCTAGATAGGGATGTCATTGATGCCATGCATGAATATGAGAAATGTTGAATGTAAATGTTTATATCATTAGACATGATATCTATTTGAACATATGCGAATTATTCTATGTGCTTGACAAATGAGAAACCCTGAGAGAAGGGTAATCAATATGTTAGGCATCTAAGAAATGAGAAACCCTAAGATAAGGGTAACCAATATGTTATGCATTCAACTAACTATTATTAGTGAATTCAGTCCAACAACTCAAGTAGTCAGTAAAACTACAATAATAATAGTAGATGCCCTGAACACTATAGAACCCTCCCTAGAGGTCTGTACCGGGATGGCTGAAACAAGCTATGAACTATCAGATATAGGAAGAAGTAGACCGGAACTGATATCGATGGTACTTCAGTTGAGTAGCATAGTACTCAACAACAACTAGAGATCCTAGTGGTACTATTTCAGTAGTAGGGGTATCCAATAATAACTGGAGATCTAATGGTACCCACCAGTTGAAGTATACACCACTTGTGGACCTACTTGTTTTGGTAGTTACTCCATTTTGCACGTCAGCCCTAGTGGAATAACATTACGTAGAGTTGAGGCTTTTGAGCCTAGATCCACCCCTCCTGAGTACCCAGGATAAGGGGCCATAGTTTACGAATGATGTTTATCCGCCGTTAGGCCAGACGTGGTAACCTCACTATAGATAGAGGTAGTTAGTAGTAGTCTTAAGGTCCCAGGTTTACCTTAAGACTTGTACGGTAAGTCGCGTAGTAGTGGCTTTTGCTTGGATGGTATAATCCAAGTGAGTTTAGGGGTAAAGTAAAAAGAAAATTTAATTGAGTTCAATTGAGTTGAGATAAAGAGTACATTAGTCAGATCAGTCAGTTATGTTTAGTTAGTCAACATAGTAGTAGCCAGTTCAGTAGTCAAGTCAAGTCAAAGTTAATGAAAGATTACAAAGAGAATAATGAGAAAAATGTTTAGATATTTGTATATTACTACTGATGCATAATAAGACGAATGAGAGGTTAACCAAGTGTGTATAGTTATTCAATCATTCTTTGTATGTTTCTGGATTATTAGTTTTCTTTATGACCAATAAAGCATGTTCATATATTGATTCACTCTTGTAGATATCTATAGTATCCTGCCATATTTATGTATGTGAATAATCAATCTCTTTAAAGGTTACTATTGTTATAATTGATATCAGTTGCTCAAAGGTATATATGTAATTATATAAGTTCTTTAGACTGTTTCTTTGAAGTACTCATTCACCGAGCGAGTGGGTTCGCCCCTCTACTAACAAATGTTTAGGGATAACTTGTAGATTGAAGATGTCATTGCATTAGCATAGATATACCACAAGAGTTAAGTATGAGATTAGTTAAGTTCAGTCGGTCCCTGTCACTCTAGGTCCTTGTATAGAGTTGAGAGAGAATTCTAAATGATGATTTGTATCTTTGTTTCCTTAATGATAGAGTACATATCTGGTTATCATGTTGTATGTACATGGAAGTGTGAGGAACAAAATGAATGTCTGGATGTGTATCATTAATGTTGAGATCATATTTGAGTAATCAAGGTTTAATTCCCTTGTAAAGTTTGTTTATGTGATTGAATGTGAAAAGAAAAAAAGAGTTTGAGATAAAGGAAAAAGAAAAAGTTGGGAGTGAAATTTGTATTAAGTATAATCCTCAAACTTATGCCCTAATCTCATGAACAGTGGTAATCATGGGATTTGGGTGTAAAAAATTGGTATGAGAGCTTAGGCTGAGTTGTAAGTGACCATTAGGATAGAAAGTCAGAGTTATAAGTGTGGCATTTCGGAGGTGATGTGTCTATAGCTCTGGGAGGTCTAAGTATTTAGATACCCTGGCCTGGTATCTGAATGCTTAGGTTGACCAGTATCAAGCTAATCTATCTATTCTTCTTTGGATGTCCTGTCCAGGTATACAGAGGAAGGATGGGCTAGAGAGAAACCCTAGAAATATTAGGGTTAGAAGACCAGAAAGAAATGAATGAATTGAGAATAAGAAACATATGTGATACAACTCTTGCTTTATATTGGTTCTTTAATTGGAGATCAATTGAAATGCTCTTATATATGAATTCAAATTATCAGTTTGTAGAATATATATGGTTCTTTTAGAATGTTGTGTATCATGAAGTTGATTCAATTATTTTTTGAATCAAGTAGACCAGAAGTTATGTTTAAATGAGTCTACCCTAATTGGGTATTCTTTCCACATGTTTGAGATGAATAAGAGTCAGTTAATCCCAAGTATCTCTTGGCTTCAGGACTGTAGGTTCAGCCTGGTCTGGCTGAAAGGATGCATTACTGGGATCTGACGATTCCTATTAACAATATAATAAGAGTAGACTCTAGATAAATCAGACCCACATCATAATGAGAATGTACATACACTAAGATGTTGAAATATAAGGGAAAAATTAGAATAGTTAATAATCAATTGGAATTGATATCTGAGATCCAACTTTGGGACCTCAGATAAGAAACCCTAAGCTGGGAATGAAGGAAGAGGGATATAGATACAAGCCATACATTGGTATGTAACATACAAAATTAAGAAGAAATGATGGATAAAAAGAAATGAACTATATAACTAATTGTGGCACTTTATCCAATCTGAAATCAAGGAAACATAAGAGAAATACATGGAAAGACAAGATAGAAAGAATCAATTAGAATGAATGGATCATATAATCGAGTAAAATGTACTTATGTACTCTACAACTAAAGGAAAATAGGAGAAAAGACTTAAATATGCAATAAGTACATAGATGAGAAGTTCAAAAAAATGAAAGTGAAGAGAATTAGATATACATGTAAATTATAAGATTAGGATAAGAAAATTAGATGAAACATAAAAGAAAGAAAGTGATGGAAATGATAAGTTTGATTTAGAAAGAAGGGTTACATGATATAACGAGGAGCATGGAATGTGTACTTTTATCATAAAGTTTAAAGTATTAATCCTTACTAGATTTTGATTCAATGTCTCTATTTAGTAGCAACCTAGTTGACATCAAGTGTGTTCAATAGGTTCCTAGTGATGAAATGGAACTAGTTCTTAAAAGAAGAACAAAAGTGCGACTAAATGAATGAACAACTCATATAAAGGTAAACTGTATTCAGAATATAAAGGCTTGATTGAAAGAAAATTATAGTTAACCCCTACATGAGCCGTTTGATTTGAAATAAAGGACATGTAATGTATTATGCATAAGATGAAACTAGTAGCGAGAATATTGATTTAGAATTTTAACTAGATAAAAGTAAAAGGATGATGATAAAGTTTATATGGCATGGAATATGGAATCATACACAAGAGTGAGAACCATGATCATAAGAGATGAATAAAAGTAAATAATGGCATAGGGAAGAGTAGCAAATAGGTTGCCGATGATAGAAAATAAAGAAGGGGATGAAACATGAGGGAGTAATATAGATGATAAAAGAGAGATATTATGAGATGTGAGGAAATATGAAATAGTCCAGTCTCCTTGATGATGACTAATATGAAAATTGTGTTAAGTGAATACTCGAACATTATAATTCTATGTCTCAAAACAAACTTCTCTTCTATATCCTCCTTAGTGCGTGTAACATGGGATGAAGTGATAAGTAAATAAATCATAAATGAAACACAACCATCATGAGAGACACATCTACTGAATATACTAATGACACATAATATGATGATGAAACCCTAGAAGGTTAGATCAAAAAAGTAATATATCAAAATGGTCAAGTAAGATAAAGAAAATTCAAGTGGTAAAGACAAGGAAGACTTTAGTAAATCTCAAGAGATCTAAGGTTTGCATATCAAAATAAGAGAGTAAAATCATGTCACAATAACATCATGTTATTGATAAGGATCAAACCCTAGATAGTTTAGGGTTGTAATAGTTAAAGGGATGTCAATAGTGATTTTACCGTGAGCATGAACATCTCTATAAAATAAAATCCTGAGATCATCAATATGAGAAGAAAATAGTAGTTATTGTATTCATGGGTTTAAAGGTTGCAAATGTGAAAGATAGATAAACAATATGGAAATGAATATGAATGAAGGATAAGAAACAAATTTGAAAGATAAGAAGTGTGATTTGAATAAAAGTAGAAGTGCAACATGAACAAAGTGTAATCTAAAATAAATTCTTGCAGTGATAGCAAGAATGATGAGTAATCTATTCTTACCTTGAATGTTTCAATGTTAGGGATGTTTATTCTAGATGATCAGAATGAGAAATATAAGTAAGAAGAAGTTGTAATGCATAAGAAGTGAAATCAGAGAAAAAATGGCTATCAGCAATATGTGAATTTGTTTTAAAGAAGTATTGTTTGTTGAAGGCATTTTAATGGATGAAAATTTGTTATACATATGACTTCAATTGTACACATGCAAGTGATATAGTAAACTGGAATGAGTTTTATGGTTTCAATCATTCATATCAGTAGTCTGACTCAGTTTTATACAATTGTTGTTACTTCTAGTCTTGCAGTTCATGTGTGCTTTTCTATTATAGTGGAAAAATAGTGAAATTCAAAATAGAAAGGTGAATTGTCTTTAATAACTTTGATGTGATGTAAAAAAATAAGCACAGATTGATGTGTATGAATTAAGATAGTGAGATCAAATTACCAGTACTGAGGTAACATCTCAATAGGGTATGGCATAAAAAGTAGTTGTTTATCTATCACTTTCCTATAAATAATTGTGACAAAAAAATATTCTTCGACTATTGAGAAGTCTGGCTTAAAATATGTTGTGATTAGAAGAGAAACAAATGACTCAATATTGAAAATAACATTCAAATATGAAATACAAGAGTATAGTGAAACATAAGATTTCATAAGTTTAAAAGAAACTTTGAATATAATTTCTTGCGTATTTATGTTTTGGGGACAAAACTTTTTAAGGGGGTGAGAATTGTAATGATCACATTTGTGCTTAATTGGTAAACTAGGGTTTACCTGAATGATTACATGCTTAATTAGATTGAATATCATCTAGACTTGATTAATGATAGTAGCTCAATTGTGATGTTTCAAACCTAACAAGAAACTCTAATTATGATTTTAGTTTGAAGAATTAGGGTTTGAGAAATGTAAACCCTAATCGGTAAAAAATAGGGTTTTGATAGTGCATGAATATGAAATTTGATCAGGATAGCAGTGTGGTAAATGATTTTTCATATTTTATACGATTTTTTTATTATATTAAATTTTGTATATAATATGGATAACTCGATCATGCATATTTGGGAAAAAATTTAGAATATTTGGGTGTTCTTTGAATGTTGTTCTCGGTCAAACTATACTTCGACTGAAATGCTGACAGAGTGTTGTTTAGAAGTGTAGTGCTTGATTTTTAATTATTTATTGGTAACTTCTAATGATCTAAAATTTATACTAGAGCTATGAAATAACACTTCAGACATTTTTTAAGGATGTTTGACCTCTAAAATAAATGAATTATAGTAACTTTTTTATAACAAAAAAATCTACTAAAATAAGAAAAAGTATAGTGAGGGGTAAATGTGTAAATTACCCAAGCACCTAAATTTCTCTATATGAGAAAGCTAGAACCAAAGTATCTCTCATATTTCGTGATCAATTCTAGATAAATGAAATCCTAGAGAGAGAGGGAGAGTTAGAGTTTGAGAGAAGAAAGTGGTGGAATTGCTGATCTAGGGTTTCTCTATTTGAGATATGATGAAATCAAGTAAGTTTAGCTTCTTTACATAGCCTTTCATGGAAAATATTCTCTCACATGTAAAGATTCTGTCCCTCCTATGATTTGATTTGAAATGGTATCACATCTTCCTCTTTTCTCACTCTTTCTTCATAATCCCCCATTTCTAGGATTTTCGGGTTGAAAGAAAGAAGAATCCGGTGATTTGCTAGGGTTTTGATATGAATCCGAGAGATGAGCTGCATTTTTAAGGTGTTTTCACACATTAGGGTGAGTTTTTACTTCCTTTAAACAATAGATTGCTAAAAAATGAGTTAAATGATCAATAATCTTTACTTGTTTTGTATGTGACCACAAACCCTAAACTTCCCTTTTGACCTAGCTTTTGCAAGATGATATGAAATAGATTATTTTTCTATTGAGATGGATTCCAGTTGATAAATCATACTAGAAATGCATACACATTTTCTAAATGAGAATTCCTAAAGTAATTGCAAAGTTTATTTGAAAATAGTGAAATCTAGGGTTTTTGGCTATGACTAAATTTGTCGTATAATTGAATAAAGAAGTTTGTGTAATTGAATCTCCTTGGTTACAAAAGATTCTTTTATCTAAATGCATAGTACCTATATGTCAGATAAGTTCTTGTATTTCATTTGATGATATCAATGTTTTCTTGATATATTAGTAAATAGGGTGAAACCCTAAATGAATGGAAAGTTGGAAGTTTGCGAATAGATTCATGAATTCAACTGATGTAATTCTTTATTTTTATAAATTTATTTATTTAAGTTTATTCTTGATGCATGATATTTTAATGAATAGCTTGGAAACCCTAGTTAAATTCATACCAGTGTTTCATATGCATGACTGATTGAAATGAGTTATGTGATAATTCAAGTTTCTAACTAAATATCATTTTATATGCATACACATTTTGATTTGTGATGCAAAAATCTCTAGCTGAGTTAATTGACATGAAATGCATAAGTTGTTATGGTAATTTAAGAAAATAGAAAAGGCATTTCCTTAGATAGGTATGTCATTGATGCCATGCATGAATATGTGAAATGTTGAATGTAAATGTTTATATCATTAGACATGATATCTATTTGAACATATGAGAATTCTTTTATGTGCATGAGAAATGAGAAACCCTAAGAGAAGGGTAATCAATATGTTAAGCATCTCGGAAATGAGAAACCCTAAGATAAGGGTAACCAATATGTTATGCATTCAACTAAGTATTATCAGTGAATTCAGTCTAATACATCAAGTAGTCAGTAAAACTACAATAGTAATAGTAGATGCCATGAACACCGTAGAACCCTCCCTGGAGGTCTGTACTAGGATGGGTGAAATAGGCTATGGAATGTCAGATATAGGAAGTAGTCTGGAACTGAGTATCTAACATCAACTGATTGAATATCAGTGGTACTTCAGTTGAGTAGCAATGTACCCAACAATAACTAGAGATCCTAGTGGTACTACTTCAGTAGTAGGGGTATCCAATAATAACTAGAGATCTAGTGGTACCCACAGTTGAAGTATACGACCCTTGTGGACCTACTTGTTCTGGAAATTACTCCATTTTACATGTCATCCGTAGTAGAACTGGATTACATAGAGTTGAGGCTTTTTAGCCTAGATGCACCCCTCCTGAGTACCCAGGACAAGGGACCACAATTTACGGACACTGTTTAGCTGCCGTTAGGCCAGATGTGGCAACCTCGCTACAGACTGAGGTAGTTAGTAGTCATCTTAAGGTCTCAGGTTTACCTTAAGACTTGTACGGTAAGTCACGCAGTCATGGATTTTTCCTGGATGGTACAATCCAAGTGAGTTCAAGGGCAAAGTAAAAAGAAAAGTTAATTGAGTTCAATTGAGTTCAGATAAAGAGTACAGTAGTCAAACTAATCGATTATGTTTAGTTGGCCAACATAGTAGTAGTCATTTCAGTAGTCAGATCAAGTCAAAGTTAATGAAAGATTACAACGAGAATACTGAGAAAAATGTTTAGATATTTGTATATTACTACTGATGCATAATAAGATGAATGATAGGTTAACCAAGTGTGTGCATTGATTCAATTATTCTTTGTATGTTTCTAGATTATTAGTTTTCTTTATGATCAATAACACATATTCATATATTGATTCACTCTTGTAGATATCTAGAGTATCCTGCCATATTTATGTATGTGAGTAATCAGTCTCTTTAAAGCTTACTATTGTTATAATTGACATAGGTTGCTCAAAGGTATATTTGTAATTATATAAGTGCTTTAGACTATTTCTTTGAAGTACTCATTCAATGAGCGAGTAGGCTCACCCCTCTACTCACAATTTTGTTAGGGACAACTCGTAGACTGAAGATGTCATTGCATGAGCATAGATCTACCACATGAGTTAAGTATGAGATTAGTTAAGTTCAGCCAGTCCCTGTCACTCTAGGTCCTTGTATAAAGTTGAGAGAGAATTCTAAATGATGATTTGTATCTTTGTTTCCTTAATGATGGAGTATATATCTGGTTATCATGTTGTATGTACATGGATGTGTGAGGAACAAAATGAATGTCTGGATGTGTATCATTAATGTTGAGATCATATTTGAGTAATCAAGGTTTAATTCCCTTGTAAAGTTTGTTTATGTAATTGAATGTGAAAATAAAAAAAGAGTTTGAGATAAAGGAAAAAGAAAAAGTTGGGAGGGAACTTTGTATTAAGTATAATCCTCAAACTTATACCCTAATCTCATGATTAGTGGTAATCGTGTGATGTGGGTGTAACACTTAGAGACCAAAAACCAAAACTAAGGTACCATGGTTGCAAAAAACATCAACCAAGGAAGGTGTTTTCGTCGTAACACTCCCATGGTACAAACACATAGGTCGCTATAAGGGTCAACAGTCACAAGGTCGACACCATCTCCAAGCAAACCCTAGAAAACCCTATCACCACCACAGGATGCCACATCATCAAACAAGGTCCAACAAGATTCCCCTATGCATAATTCTCTCTCTCATGATGATAAGTCACAAAAGAAACAAACCACATGCGAAAAATTGCAAGATAAACCCTCAACATGGGTAAATTTGCAACTTGGTCCAAAACAAGCATACATAGATCAAACATCAACCAAACAAAACCTAACCAAAAACATAAGATTTTCACATTTATTAATGCATATCAAGAGATTCGATTAAGGTTTAAGCTTCTTATTAAGCAAAGCAAGCATGATCAAGCATTAAGCTAGATCAGGTTCCTTACAATCCACCCTTGCGAGGCTCATTTAAATTAGGGTTTAGGTGGAATTCTAATAGGATCTAATGAAGTATATGTCTCTAGGATAGAAGATATTAGGGAAATTGGGGGCCAAGGGCAGTAACAAAATGTGGAAATGAGGGCTATACACCTCACATTACCTACCATCTAGCCTTTAGGAAGCTTCAAATCAATTGCACTAAATGAATATAAACTAGATACTTAGATTTCTCACCTAGGTGTAGGAGAATTGATTAAGATATAGGAAGATTGTTAGCTATCTATGTGTCTACTAGTTTGACATAAGCCATTTCCCTAGAAACCTAGGTGATTGCAAACATAAACCAACAAGCAATTCATAGGAAATGAGATAAAAGTAGAACATAGTCATATCAAATGAAACTACAAACTTTACACATTACTTTTCACCAACATGGTATCAAAGTCACATTTAAACCCCAAACCACCCACCTGAGCTTAGATACACATAGAAATGGAAAGTACAAAAAGGGAGAAGAAAAAGGTAGAAGAATTTATGGAGCTCGGTGTAGAGGATGAATCCTTCTTCTCTAGAAGCTACAATTTTAAGAACTTCCCTCCTCCAAGGTGGAATGGCATGGAAATGGAATGGAACATGGCCAAAACCCTAAATGAAGGGTTTTGGGGTGGGATGTGATGAAATGGAAGTGTAGTGCAATTAGTAGGATCTACGAGGAGAAATGAATGCTCAAATATTCTCACCTTTGACCTCCAGTCGCCTTCAAGGATTTTATAGAGATCTAGGTGGTCTAGGGTTAAGTGAGGGGGCATAAATAGGAACTCAATGCAAATATATGCTAGGGTTCTGGCCACCACAAATGTGTTGGGCACCACAACTGTGGCGAGTGAAGTGTAAAATGACCATGCGGAAGTGGAACAGGTGAGGTGGTGAGGATAGAAAATGTCAATTAAATATTAGAGTTTGAGGATTGGGGTAGCACACTCATGGTTGGTACCATGATTGTGTTGAATAGGTAGTGGTACGAACATGTTGGGTCATAGGGCCATTCTAGGAGGAGCGATTGTTAGACGTTCTCTTCAAACACATGCTTGGTGGTAGCTTGGAAGAATGGTCATGTTGGGCTAAACCACCGTACTGATTTCTTCTTGGCATGACTGTGTAGTCCAACATGGTCAGTTGTTGAGCTTGTATTCAATTTATTGATTCTATTGTGACTATGTGATTCTTGGATTGAGTAGCAGGAGCGTTCTCAGGATTTTCTTATATACTTTCTTTTCTTTGGGTTTCCAAGGAGTTCTTTGTTCTAATTCGACCCTTGGCCACTAGGGATAGGTTGGGGAAGCTCTTGGACCCTCCTTAAACTCTTTCAAGGATGAAGGAACCTTCAGATCATCCTCCTCTCTCATCCATCCAAGGTATGGTCTGAGTACGTAAAAAATATATAAAGAACGTCCATAAGTGCATTTTTGACAGTAATATGCATATTGAGAGAAGTATTATGCATTCTAACATGTTTATATGTGAATAAAGAGAAAAATGGCACAGGATGAAGCCCTAAATGAAGGTTGCATCAATTCTCAAAAATAGTACAAGAACCTGGAATCCAAACTGTATTAACAAGCTTATCGACAAGGAGACTGGGGACATATGGATTTGAAACAAAAATCTCCTTTTATGAGCACACAAACCCGACCCATCTCCAAAATTCACATACTTGCGACACCTTAATGGCTCCCACTCATACTCAAATTTCTACTCATCAGTGTGACCTTCTTTACTTACAATCTACAACTCCTTTGCATATTCAAAATCTGCCAAAATTGAAAATTGTATCCTCTAAAACTTCTGCCACCTAAAGCTTAGAGTTAGGTTATCAACTGTAACATCCTATGATTCATGCCTCAAATAATATGATCTTAAAAGGAATGATTGGACTACCCATATTACCAAGGTGCACCACATTTTTAGGGATCCCATCACTAATAACTCCAAAGTTAATTGTGCTCAACTTGGATTATTACTAGGATGGGTGACCAATCGGAAAGTTGATCCCCACTTGTGTGTCAGTGAGTATGAAGTGCACAGTTAAGGCCACTGGTAGTGTGTGGGTCTAGATGTCAATCCTAAAACTCTACTATAACCTTAGACAATGAGATCGTGTGTTACTAATGGTATCAGAGCCATAAACCCTCCAGTAGGTGGGCCCCACATGGGCATGTAGCATGCCAGTCTTGAGCCATTTGGTCTAAGAATGTTGGAAAAGACTTTCCATGGTGATGTAGCCACTGTTGCCCTGGACGTGATCAATAACTGGGTGTCCATGAGCCATTCTGGGTCTACATTGAAATGGGGAAATATTATGTGTTCATGTCACTAAGCCTTCACGACGACATCAAGAGTCTAAGTGGGGGATATTGTAATGTCCTAGGATTTGAGGGCTTAGATAAATGACTTTTAAAGGAATGATTGGAATACCCACATCACCAAGGTGAACCTCCTTTTGAGGTAGCCCTTCACTAAGAACTCCAAAGTTAATCATGCTTGGCTTGGAGTAATACTATCTTGGCTTGTGTGCGAGTGAGGACAAATTGCACGATTAAGGACAATGGTGGTTTGTGGGTCCAATCGTCATTACTAAAACTCTACCAGAGCCTTAGATAGTGGTCCTAGACATTACATCAACACTAATTGGTTTCCCAAGTACAGATCCAAGCTGACAAGACATCTCTTAATTCCACAACTCTAAGGGTAGACTGTAGATTTTAATCCATATAGTAATCTCTATGAGTTTAAGCTTCTGGAAATGATCTGCATTTTCCCATTTCTTCAATATCAAGGGAATCCCTCCAATGAACCAAAATCCGCCATACAGAGTAGTCATCATATCATCCTCATTCGATAATCTAATGATAAAGAACCCTTTTCCCTTGATCGAATATCAATAGATCCTTTTACCTTCCGTAAATGAGCTAGATGAGAAACCAACATAGGCCAACGAGGGTTTAGACCTACAATGTATCCTTCCGTCACCAAGATCGATTTTGTAAGATTCTATTCAGAAATCTCTTTAGGATAGATGAGCTTCCCCTCCCCAATTTAGACCTTCATATTCTAGAGTGTCATTCATTTCAAAGAAGAAACTATCTTGAAGATCTCTGCCCATGATTTGACCGTCAATGTCACAAATATAGAAGGAACTTCACCCTTCATGTATCTTTCACAGTAGGTCTTATCCTCTTAGTGTCCACCTTGATCACACTGGAACCACCAAGATCATGACCAACATGGGTTTTTCCTCCTCCCGATGCCCCTCCCATTATCTCCCCTTTCGTTGCCATAGGAATCTCCCTAGAGCTCGTCGCTCCCACTCTTAAAGAATTCAAATGTGCCATACCTGAAGAGGAGGATGTGATCAGAAGCCCAGACCAAAGAGGATGGTCCTTGGAGGATTTGTGTTCAAGAAAAGATGACAAATCAATCAACAACACAAGAGCTTCACGAAATAGAGACTACTAGTTGAGCGACTAGAAACCCTATAAAGGGTCTATCCCTAAAATAGGAATTTTTAATCATCTGGATGGCTTGTCCAATTGGGTGACTTAAATCCCTAAAAGGGAAGACCTTCGGTTACATTAGATGTGAATATATTGGTTGTTTTTCTATAACACTTAGTGTCTCAAGATGTTGTACTAGTTTCCATACCTTGTTTTAGAACATAAGATGATTGTTATATTGTATGATACATATAATGATGAATATGTAATGGTGATTGGGTATATATATGTAATTCAATATAATATCAATCTTGAAGATGCCTTTCAAGTGAAACATACACGAAAACGTTGTTCAAATAAGTGTGTGCACCCCAAGCACGGTGCACTATTTACCTTAGGGAAGTGTGATAATAAGCATGTGGATCTACTCAATAGGGTGAACATCTTATTGTATTGGCCTTGGGTTGGATTTAACTAGGTGATCTTACTAGGATTAAGCATCTAGAGGCATAGAGATTATATATACTCCATATAATGATTTATTAGCACAATGATGTGCAACCATCTATCCAAGAATAACATATGATAAAATTGGTAATTGTTACCTACCTTAATAGTTAATTTGTGAGTGGTCAACCATAGTTAACTCATGACTTAATGTATTTTTGATCTTGGCTGACTATAAGATTTCTCCTAGAAATCTTTTGAATTAATTGTGAGGTTTTTTTTTAAAATAAAAATAGTGAGTGGGTAATTAATCAAAGTCCAAACTAATTTTGTCAAGTCATATGTTGAAATCAAAATTAATTTCCAAATCAATATATTGATTCATGCGAATATCTTCCATGTTGATCAATGGTAAACACTAGAAACAACCCTTTCTCACTATAATTGGCCCTTGAGAAAGAAAAAATAAATGGGGAATAACTTCAACATTGGTTCCAGATGTTGAGAGTTTCTCTCTCACATGCATGCAAGCTCTATGTCTTGGAAATATCAATATCTAATGAACCAACTCTGAATTCACCTAGCATGGAAAGGGAAACTTGTAAGAAGAGTTTTGATGATACTATTGATGTCAAATGCCTCATTCTATGATCCAAGAATACGGTCTTCACAAGAAACATGAGAATATGGATATTGTTGAGATGATAATATATCTCAGGAACATGTATCGAGAACAAGCAAGGCAAGATAGGTACGACGTCTGAAAGGCATTGTTTAATTGCAACATGGTGGGAGATGATGTAGTTGGACCACATGTGATTAAGTTAATTGTGTATGTGGAAAGTCTTGCAAGACTGGGATTTCCTTTAGGCCAGGAGTTGGCCACTTATGCAATCCTACAATTGTTTGCATATTCACATAAATTTTTTATGAATTACAACATGAACAATTTTATTAAGACATTGACATAGCTACTTGGCATGTTGAGAAAAAATGAGGGGAAAATGAAGGACAAGACCAAATCCGTGCTAATTGTTAGGTAAGGGAAAGGAAAGTTCAAGGGAAAAGGTAAATATAAGAAATATTCTAAGGATAGACAAAATATTCTACACTTAAATCAAATAGAGAGGTGGTTACGGGAGGAAATTGTCACCATTGTCACTAGAATAGACATTTGGAAAAGAAATTTCCCTCTCTACCTTGAGGAACTAAATAATAAGAATCAGGGGATAGAGATCTCCACTTCAGTAAATATGTTATAGCAATAAACTTATTTACTTCTTCATTATTGGTATCAGATACCAGATGTGGATCTCACAAAGGCTTAAATATGCATGATCTAGAAAGAAGTATACCCTTGAAAAAAGGGGAGGTGGAACTACACATTGCAAATGAAGCAAGAGTTTCTCCACTATTTTAGGAACCTACTATTTATCTTTATCCAATGGGAATGTAATAGACCTAAAGAACAACCATTATGTACTTGACATACATAGAAAAATATTTCTGTATCTTTTTTGGACAATAATGGTATTTTAAATTCTAACAAGGAATGGTTGAATTTTCATTTTTAAAGATGAGATATTTTATATAAGTTCCTTTGTGTTTTATGGTCTTTATTTATAAGATCGTAAGACACATGCATATAAGACAAATACCAAGAAATTAAAACTCAATGACTCAAAGAACTTATCTTCAGTAATGCATATAGGGAACATACATGAGAAGTGCATTTCTAGACTCCACAAAGATGGTTATCTAGACCCTTTCTATTTTGAATCAATAGATACATGTGAATCTTTTTAATTGAGAAATATGACAAAATCACCTTTTACTGTAAGTGGCGAGAGAGCTAATGACTTATTATGACTCAAACATATTGATTTGTGTGGACATTTTAGCATAAGCAGTAGAGGTGGGTATTAGTACTTTATGACTTTTACTGATTTGGCTATTTGTATCTAATGAAACACAAGTCATAATCCTTTGAAAAGTTCAAGGAGTTTATGAATAAAGTACAAATAAACTTGCAAAAAGAATTAAAGAACTTCAATCAGATTGAGGTGGTGAATACTTAAGCCAAGAGTTTCAGTCCCTTCTGTGGGATTGTGGTATTGTATCATAGTCAACCCCACTTGGAACACCACAACATAACAGTGCATCACAAACAAGGAATTGCATCTTGTGGGGCATGGTATGATCAATGATGAGTTTAACTAATATTCCCATTTCCTTAATGGAAAATGCTCTTGAAATTGCCATGGATGCCCTTAATCAAGTACCTTACGAATGTGTTGAAAAGAAACTATATGAGATATTGAATGTGAAAGTCCCAATATGTCTTCATGAAGTTTGGGGCAGTGAAGCTTATGTCAAGAAAATTTATATGGAAAGCTTGGACCCAAACCGGATAAATGTATCTTTGCTGGATACCCTAAGGAAACTAAGGGTCACTACTTCAAAATTGCATCTGAAAACAAAGTATTTGAAGGGGGGAGCAACAAACAGGAGGGGTGACATCCAAGGTGGTTCATGGAGGAAGATGGAAACCTCCTCCAAATCATCCTCTTGACCACGAGTGGTCTAAGATTCCGATCATGAATAGGAAAGAACCTATAGTTGCTACCACATATGCATCCAGGAGATGCATGGATCTGATGAGCAATTAGAGAAAAGTGGAGATCATGAAGCTCAAGTTCTCACCACCATAGGTCATCAATGGTGAACTATTATATAAGAGATTGAAAGAAGTGGAAGTATAGAAGAAGTGGGACAACATAACATAGAAATACATTGTCGACCTAAAGCCTTGTTGGCCAACACTCATTTTATATTTTGAGATCATGTGGAAACCTAAGGCCAGATTTGAGGTCATCATGAGAAATAAAAGCTTCTTCATAATAAAATTTGAGAATGATGATCTAAAGACAATAGTAGATGACAAACCCTAGTTTGTGGGAGGTAAGCCTCTAATCCTCAAGAAATGGGATATAGGAGAACCATTAGAGAAAGAAAGACTCACTGACATCTCGGTTTGGATCAAATTCCCTAGTTTACCTCTAAAATTTTGGGACGATGAAGTTATAGGAATGGTGGGGAGTTATATTGGGAATCCTATCTATACTAACTATCCTACAAGTCCATGCAGAGGATAGATTATGTGTGGATTTAGGTTCTTATCTCAGTGGATTCTTGGGTTCTGAAAGAAATCATGATGAGAAACAATTGTGGTGATAATGATATTACTCAGGTTCAGTATGAATGCATTCATGAGATTTGCAAGAACTACAAATGCTTTTGATATGAATCTAAGATTTGTAGCTTTTCTATAAGGGAGAACAAAGTTAGGAAAGCCTGGGTCTCTATGGAGAAAGATAAGGGTAAGGTGAAAATGATGAAGGAGAGTGTTCTAAATCTGGAGAGAAGCGGTCTCGTTCTACTTCTATTTCAAATGTTGAAGTTATGAATCTTAGTGAAGGTTATTTGAAAACCTCGAATGGGAACTTGACGTGGTATTTTAAACGCACTAACAAACTCACTCGAGGTTGAAATCCTCGAGCTTTTACCAAAACCAAAGTGCAATAATACCACCCGCAAGCGGACGAGTCTTATCACAGTATAATTAAGGATCGAACCCAAAGGACAATGTTTTTAAGAATCTTTGTCAGTCTAGTCTATTTTGAGTTAAGGCTAATATTTAAAATGATTGGTTGATTTGAGGTTAACTAATTGCAGGAAAGTAAAAGCTGAATTAAAGTTGGGTTTGAAACAGTGATATGGAATCGCTAGGATGGTACCAGGTTTCACCACTGCTACACGCAAACACATTCAATCGCAAATGATCCAGACAAGATATATCAATCCAAATAGAGCTACTGCAACCCCCCCATACGGGCGTTAGGTTCGTGTAAGCATCATCTTAGGCATCAGATGTCTCGTCACCATCCAGATCACTTACTTATGGCTCTGAAGATATAGAAATCCAAAGAAGGTTGTGGGCCCCCTATACAGGCGTTAGGCACACAGAAGCATCACCAAAGGCTAGATGGCTTGTCCCCTTGCGGATCATACACTTACGACCTCGATGAAATCCCATCCTATTTCTAGTTTGGGAGTTATCCGCATTAACCGATAAGCAAGCATGCGGTTAATATACGAGCACACATCGATGATTAACAAGAAGATACAAAATCAAACTAAGGCTGTGAACCCCCTATACAGGCGTTAGTCACACAGAAGCGTCATCGAAGGCTAGATGGCTCGTCCCCTCGCGGATCATACACTTACGACCTCAAGGAATCCCATTCTATTTCTAGTTTGGGAGTCGACGTGTTAAATGACATTCAATCATACATATAGATATTCTCGCAACATAGGAAGAACAAAGATGAAAGCAAGCAATTAATCAAACTACGAACATAACAGTTAACGATGAAATGAAGAGTTATATACATTGCCATGGAAAGTTTAACAATATAACATGTTTGCATGGGCAGCGGGGCTAGTCCCCGCACCCCAACAAAATGGTACTACTCGCTCATGATGCGAGAAATAAGAAGAGTGAGAAAGAGAGAGAAATCTACCATGAACTCGGTGCAAAAGGTAGTCACAGCTTGGTGAAGAAGATACGACCTCCTATGTCGTGTCGGAGCAGATCTGGACGCGAACGGGAGTTGCCAAGACAGACCAGACAGTCTCCCTTACTCTGTCTTCTTTCTCTCCTCAGCCTCCTTGGTTGCAACACGGGAAGTAGGTGAAATGAAACTGGTGTGGACTGAACTGGTTTTGGATCAAACCTGTGTACAGGCAGCCTGTCGGCGTCCTGGAACCGATGCCAAGTGAGGACCCTTGGGGTCCTATTTATAGGCACTGGACTGACCCCAAACGGTCTTGGGTTAAAGGAGATATTTTCTTTCTCAAATGGTTTACTATTATTTATGGCCAACGGTCTGACGATTTTATCAGCAAACGGTTTCTGACGGAGGGTCCATGCGGTCTTGGCATTACTTTTCCAAACGGTCTTGAAGTGTATTGCCCAAACGGTCTGTAGCCTTGCGGTCTTGCATGCATTGCTGGATTCGGTTTGCATGTATTGCATTGTTCGGTCTTGGCGTGATGCGCATCCGATCTTCAAATCCATTCGGTCTGCATTGGCAATTAGCGGAAAACAGTTTGCGTTGTCTGCAAAAGCAAACGGTACGAATTTCTGCCATTCGGTCTTCACGCGTTGACTACCCAAACAGTTTGGCTATTCTGTTTTCAAGCAGTAGCAATTCCATGCGGTCTATGCATGCGTGGTTGCATGCTTTTTCGGTTTGCTAATGATTTATCATCCTTGTGGTTTTCACGTGGAAGAATATGTAGTAGAGGAGTAATAAGCAAACAATCAATATTTGGTTTTTATCATTTGGTTTCATGCAAAGAAGCAACGGTCAATTCTTTCTAAAGCAGTCCGGTCATAGTTATCAAACGGTTTGCTCCATTTTAGCAGCTCACGTCATCATGTGTTCATTTGGTTTGGCTTGCATGTGCCTCCACATCAAACGGTCTTGAAGCAATGTGTAAGGACCCTGACCTCCGTTTAGGGCTTATCCCATTTGCTTTTCTTAACCCTGATGCTTAGTTGCCTGCTAATCACCTTTAGTGGTGATTAGGGTTTGTTTGTGCTTTGTTGAGAGCTGGAGGTGCTACTTGCAATTAACCCAAGTCTAGGGTTTTTGGGCAAGTTTGTCACCTTGTGAGGTGTTCCTCCCTCTCCTTGCTTCCTCTAGTGTTGAGAGGAAGGGTTGGGCTCTTGCTTGAGTTGCCTTGGGCTTGGTTGAGCCTTGGTGGGCCTTGTTGAGATTTTCCCTTGCCTTTTTGGAACCTGTGTCGGGCAAGTAAGCCCTTGTGTCGACCTAGGTGTGTCGGCCTGTGGTGTGTCAGCCCAGGGTGTGTGTCGGCCATGGTATGGAGGTGTGTCACCCATGGACCCTTTGACCCTCTTTGACCTCATTTGTGTCACCACTAGTGGACACTTGGTGTTTGATGCTTGCATGTGGCAATGGCCTTGGACATGTGTTTAGGGCATGTTAGAGGGGTGGCATTGCTCATGGACAAGTGTCCCTAGGTGGGAGACACCTTGCCTTGTCTTTCCTTGGTTTCTCCTCCATCCTTTCCTATATATGTGTTTCCTTTCTCTTGCTAAGGATCCCTTTAGTTCATTAGTCTCCCTCTTCCTTGGTGCACGACACCCTCTTCTTTTGCAAGCTTGGTGGCCGATCCTTTCCTTGGAGTCTCCTTCTTCCTTTAGTGGTGGCCGAACCATGGAGTGCGTTGCTCTTCTTCCTTGGTGGTTCTTAGAGCTTGCTTAAGGCAGGTTACATAACTCCTAACCCTAACTACATTACCATCTTCTATGTTCTTGTTTGTATGTTGCTTATGATCGGATATGTATGTTGCTAGCTTAGTTTCTGCTTAGTTGTTCTTGTTGGCCGAACTATGTTCTAGGGTTTCTTGTTGAGCAACACCGCTCTCCCTCCTTGGTCTAGAGAAGTGAGCTTGAACTCTAGTAATATGGGCAATACTCCTCTCTCGTTTAAGTTGAGAGGTGAGCTTGTGTTCTAGTTGCTTGAGCAACACCCTTCTCTCACCATGGATCCGAGAGGTGAGCTTTGTGGTGGTTATGGACCTTTGTTAGGGTTGTTCCTTGTGTTTCCCGACTGGTGACAAGGAGTTGTGCAAGACCCCTCTCTCTTAGTTGTTGAGAGGTGAGCCATCTTCTTGATCCATTAGGGTTTTGGTGCCCTTGTGCTTGGGGTTGATGACGACCTTGTGGAGTTGCATCTTGGCTGATATGGCTTGGGGTTGACATTGCCCGATACCCCTCTTGACCTAGAGCCTTGGATGTTATGTTGTTGTGGCTGTGTTGGGCGATACACCCTGGTCCTTGACCTTTGGTGTGTCAGGCGTCACACTATGCTGATTACCCTGCCCGATTTGCTTAGCTTTGTTTTGTGGTAGGCATCACACATGGTTGAGTACCCTGACTGGCACGCCTAGCTCAAGTGGTTTCTTAGTGCTGTTACACCTTGAACGATAGGGGGCGTTGTGGGCTGACCTTGTGACGGGCATCACACCTAAGTCTTTGCCTTGTGTCGGCTGATAGGTCATGGATAGGCTGGTTGAACGTCAGGTTCCTTGCTTACCGTTTGAGTTGCATCCTTGGACGTTACTCCTTGTGAGTGATGCTGGCCGATACTCTTAATCCAGGATGGTAACCTTGTGCATAACGCACCGTGTTGCATGACACATATGGGTGCACGATGTGCCTGGTTCTCTGATGCATGATGTGCCGTTGCACGACATGGTGTTGCACGTTACACCGGTTGCACGAAATGCCTTTGGGTCGAGCTGCACACTACTGGTGGCCGTTATGCTTTGGTTGCCCGATACACGAGGTGCACGACACAGCGTTGCACGATACACCCTAGGTGCTGCCTGTTATCCTTGTGGGGTGCTTGACCGTTATGATGTTAGAGTACCTTGGACGACAGGGGAGAGTACCCTTCCCGATACTACCTTTGGTGAGGGAAGTGGGCGTTTCTAGTGAGGGTCTTGTTCCTTATATGGAAAACTGATATGCTAGATCTTGTTTCATGTGGTAACGTTTGGTTATAATGGTAACCCTTGATGTGCTCAATAATAGTGAGGTGTTTGGTATAATAGATCACATCTATGTATCTTGACTTGACTTTACATATGTTTATGATCATCTGGAATGATATGTATCATGCTGAGTAAATGGTAAGCATATAAGATGCTTTGCATGATGATATGACCTATGTCTATGATCACAGGTTGAGGCATGATTGATAAAGAATATAATCATCTATGTTTGATAATATGCCCTTTTTGTTAATCCATGATGATTATGCACACTAACCATGCAGGTGATGCATAGCCAGGTAAAGGGCTATGAGGGATATATGTTTGAGTAACACTGTGTTGATTGTTACTCTTGATGATGAGATAACATGCATGATGTGCTTTGGTCTGAGGACCTGAGTTTGGATAAAGTGCTGGGATTGCTATCCCATGGGGATGATGTTAGCCTTGAGAGGCAGTGGCACTATGTGATGAGAGATTGAGATCCCATGGCAATGTGATGATCCTTGTGATGGATCTATATGATTGGCAAGAGGCTAAGTGGTAACATGTAATGTTGGATCCTTGTGATGGATCAGGATGGTGTTGATGACAGTAAAAGCATGATATTGAGTTTCATGTTGTTTATTATTGTTCTAGTTGCATGTTATACAACTTGGCTGAATCTTGCAATCCACTTAAAATATACTAACTAATCACAGTGGAACATATCATGTAGGTTGCCCTGGCCATAGATCCATCATCGCCAGGAGCTGGTGATGGTGAAACGTGTTCTCCTGCGGGTTAACCCGGAGCACATATTGTTGAATATGTGAGGTTTCTCCTAGCCTAAAATAGAGAGGACACGAGTGCATCTGCGGTTGCAGACTCAGAATATATATATATATATAGAGCATGGTGAACATGCCCATGGCTCAGGATATGTGATATGGGAGCATGGATGCGTTCATGGCTCAGAGCACGATGAACAGGCCCGTGGCTCAGATATACTAGCGCTAAGACCTGTACCGAGGCGGGTTAGGTAGAGGGTAGCCTACGGGAGCTGACCCTGTGGCTGAGGCCACTTAAGCATGAGACTGCGGTCCTGCTTGTGTTGTACTCGTGTACTGACCACGAAGTGGGAGGTTGTGGAGTCCGACTATTCCATTGACCTTGTATGGAACTGGCTTTGGGTTTCACAACCGAAGGTTGGATTTGAGTGGTATGGCTCACTTCCTCAGGGCATAATAATACGTAATCCAGCCGAATAGTATTTATTGCTTAAGGCAAAACACGGAACATTGGTTGAGGCCTTGCTTGAGTAGTTGATCTTGTTATACCTTGCAGTTACTTATACGTTCCTTATGTTATGTGGTAAGATCTTGTAATCCTTATCTTGTCAATCATGTTCCATAAAGAGATATTTGGTATTATGCCTTCCGTACATCTGGTAAGCTTGATGGTATGAATAGCTTTGCTATATAGACTACTCTTGTTACATCTTTTATCAGTTATCTGCTGCTATTGCTTTAATCCTTCTATGGTTTTATGGTTTCGGCGGGGAGTTATGTTTCTCACTGGGACTGTGTGTCTCACCCCGCTGGTTTACACCCTTTTTAGGTGTTCGAGCTAGATGTGGTGGTGGTCGCGGAGTTGCGGCCGAGCAGCAAGACGAGCAGTAGAAGGCAAGAGATGGATATGTTGCTATTTTGGTTGTTTTGTAGTAGAGTCTTAGAGTCATCCCTGTACTCTTAGGTCCTTGAAGGCATTTTGACGTTGTTTCACGATGTATAGCTGATGACGTTTTGTATATCCTACTACTGGCCAGATGTGGGCCGTTCTGTATGTAATAACAGGTGATGAACTCATGTGATGACAAGACAGCTGATCTCCTAAGCTGTGGATACGTATCCAGTTTGTAAATGTTTATATAACATGTTTTCTGGCAGGATGAGGATCTAAATGTAATAGTTTCTCAGTTTATTTGCTTTCTGCAATCGGTTTTAATTAACCCGTGTTTTTGGTAATTAGTGGTTTATGGTGTTTTCCGCACGTTTTTGCTTGACACCTCGCTATCTGTGTGATAGTGGGATGCGTCGCCACACAATTATTTCTCAAACGGTCTCCTTATATCAAGTCCAAATGGTCTTTTCTAATTCACAAACGGTCTTGCATAGGCTCATACTGGGAACTCCATGTAGTTTGCATGCAAACGAGCAAACGGTCTCTATGCTGCTTTTCTCATGCAAACGGTCTATGCGACCTTCAAACGGTCTTGACATTTATAGTAAATGGTCTACACTGCTAAACGGTCTTCGTGGCCAAACGGTCTTGCGACCTTGGCGCCCAAACGGCCTTGAGACCGCATGGGCTCATGCGGTCTTGGGACTGCATGGGCTCAAATGGTCTTGGGACCACATGGGCTCAAATGGTCTTGGGACCGCATGGGCTCAAACAGTCTTGAGACCACATGGGCTCATGCGGTCTTGGGACCGCATGGGCTCAAATAGTCTTGGGACCGCATGGGCTCAAATGGTCTTGGGACCGCATGGGCTGAAACGGTTTGTTAGATTTCTTGATCAGAGCCAGAGATGAAGGCGAACCCTGCCTACTTGTTAAGCTTTGTCAAAACCTGCATTAAATGAACAATATTTAGTTAAAACCTTGATAATCAAATCAACTAAGTAGTTTTGCACATTATGATTCATATTGAGTGAGATAGTATGTATAGAGTTGAATTGGTCCCGAAGTGATAATTGAATTTCATGATGAATATACATTCATCAAAATACCCCGAAATTAAACGTTGCTCTTCCTCGAGTAACTCAAAATCTGAAACGGTTGCCAAATGAATACTTTCAATTCATGTGATTGCTTCATCTTCACATCACGAATGTTTTCTTTTAGCTCAATATGACTCAGTATCCCAACCTCCTGATACCACTGAACACATCTTACCATATCTTCATTCCTGAGTTCGTTTTCCAAAATCACTTCCTCCTCACTTTTTCCAACAACAAGCATGTCAAAGAGTAAGAATTCAGAGACACCCGCAGAACGACAAGTGTGCATTTGATCTGACACTGGTGTTTTTCAGGATAGGGTGGGCAATCATTGTGCCATTCGGTAGAAAAGGGAGTGAAAGGTGGTATGGAAGGAAGACATAAATCTCTCCTCTATTCGTCTCGAGATTTTTATTTGCTTTGCAATTTCATTTATTGCATTTTTTGTGCGAATCTCTCCTCTATTCGACTTGAGATTGCATTTCTTTTTGTGTGCACTTTTGCATCTTTTGTTTGCAAATCTCTCCTCTATTAGACTCAAGATTGCATTTTTGGTGGTACACCCCTATTTATTTGCGAGGGGTATAGAAGAAGTAGATAAAGAGGGAAGCAGTGTGCCACCCTGAACTTAGGGTTTGGCACATATTCGACTATTTTTGTTTCTTTTTGATGAATGGATGGATACGAAGATGATAGAAGAGGTGTAGAAGAGAGTTCAGATCAGAATGAAACTTGATTTACAATTCAATGTACCAGGTTGTTCTCTTTATCATACTCTGCTCAAATAATGACTTGATGAGGATCCAGTGGAGATTCCATGTTATTGTTCCACTAGTAAGTTAGGAAGCACGACATGTTTGATCCCTATCAGTTTGACAGACACTTATCATCTTTGCAAAAAGTATCATGAGGTTAGGAATCATAAGCTTCACAAGATGATTTCAATCAAAATGCTTGTTTCAAAAAGTGGTCCTTTTGAGGATTTACTTCGAATAAGGAGGATATAATGATTGAAAATGCATAGAAATTTAGTTAGTGACTTTTAATGAAACCAAAAAGTGTCAAAAATTCATCAAGTATCTGTTCAATCTCTTTGAAAAAACATAAAGAATTTTGAAAATTTTGAAAATTTTGAATTTTTTTTATCAAGAATGTGATAGTGAAAACTTAAGTATGAAAAGGATGGGTGTAGGTGGAAAGTGAGGTGCGTACCACCCACCTCCATCCCGAACTTAGAGATTTGCTCATCCCGAGCAAACCCTAAATCCAAGATGGAGGGGAAAATTTATGCCAGAATGACCACCAGGTGTGGTTGCGTTCCAATCAGCGAACATCCTTTTATCTGAAAATCTCAAAGGTAAAGAGCAATTAGATCTTAAAATAGCATCTTGCGATGCTAATTTTATTTAATGGAAAATTAACTAAAAGGTAAAAACAAAATTGAGGGGAAGTAAAACAAATTTATTGATCGGGTTGCCTCCCGACAAGCGCCTTTGTTTTATGTCGATGGCTCGACTCGATCCTTTAGCTTCAAGGTGGATCCTTTGGATTGGTGAGTTCCAACATTGCTTTAGTGCCTATGTCAGTTGAGGTGAAATATCTCTTTAAGCGGTGACCATTTGTTACAAATTCACCTGACTTTTCAGTCCATAATGAGAAGGCACCATGTGGAGAGGTGCTCTTGACGATGTATGGTCCACACCAACGTGAGCGGAGTTTTCCTGGGAATAACTTCAATCTTGAGTTGAATAGCAGAACTTGGTCTCCTACTTGTATGTCTTTTCTTTTCAGATGTCCATCGTGCCAAAGTTTTGTACGTTCTTTGTAGATTCGTGCATTCTCATAAGCTGTCATCCTGAGTTCATCCAGCTCTTGGAGTTGCAGAATCCTGGCTTGGCCAACTTCTTTCATATCAAAGTTTAGTTGTTTAATTGCCCACCATGCCTTGTGTTCCAGTTCGACTGGCAGGTGACAAGCCTTTCCATATATTAATCGAAAAGATGTAGTCCCAATGGGAGTTTTATAGGCAGTACGATAGACCCATAAGGCATCATTTATTTTTGTTGACCAATCCTTTCGATTGCGTCCTACAATTTTTTCCAGAATAGCCTTTAGTTGACAGTTAGAGACCTCAACTTGTCCACTTGTTTGTGGATGGTAAGGTGAGGCTACCTTATGTGTTACACCATATTTTCTCAGTAAAGCTTCAAGGCTTCTTTCAAGGAAGTGGGAACCTCCGTCAAAATAGGGGAAAATAATATCTTTAAATAATTTGATGATGGGTTTGGAATCACTAGTGACGGTTGTTATAGCTTCAACCCATTTTGAGATGTAGTCTACCGCCACTAGGATGTATGAGAATCCATGAGAAGATGGGAATGGACCCATGTAGTCCACCCCTCAAACATCGAATATTTCTACTTCTTGCCATAGATTCAACGACATCTCATCTCTCTTTGTTATATTACATGTTCTTTGACATTTGTCACATGATAGGACAAAGTCGTAAGAATCCTTGGATATAGTTGGCCAAAAGAATCCACATTGCAGAACCTTTAAAGTTGTCTTTTTAGAGCTCATATGTCCTCCTACTGGTCCTGAGTGACATTGTTCCAAAATAAGTTGAGCTTCTTCTTCGGCGATACATCGTCTATACAGACCATCATCACATAGTTTAAAAAGATATGGCTCATCCCAGTGGTATTGTTTCACATCATGTATAAATTTCTTTAGTGCATTTCCAGTGCATTGAGGATGGATAACCCCAGCAACAAGGTAGTTCACAAAATCTGAGTACCACGGTAAAACTTCTGAGACCTTCATTAGTTGATCATCTAGAAGAGAATCGTTAATCAAAATCTTCTCAGTATCCAGAGTATGGATGCGACTGAGGTGGTCTGCTACAACATTCTCTATACCCTTTTTATCTCTTATCTCTAAATCAAATTCTTGTAACAGGAGGATCCATCTAATCAACCTGGGTTTTGCATCTTTCTTTGCCAGAAGGTAACGAATGGCAGCGTGGTCAGTGTAGACAATAACTTTCGAACCAATTAGGTAGGATCTGAATTTGTCAAAGGCATACACAACTGATAGAAGTTCTTTCTCAGTAGTTGCATAATTCCTCTGGGCTTCATCGAGAGTTTTTGATGCATAATAGATCACATAGTGTTTCTTCTCTATATATTGCCCTAAAATAGCGCCCACAACATAATCACTGGCATCACACATAATTTCAAAAGGATGGTCCCAGTCGGGAGCTCTAATGATGGGGGTGGTTGTAAGGGCCTGCTTCAGTGTGTTGAAGCTTTTGACACATTCTTTATTGAAATTGAAATCATTATCCTTTAGTAATATGTTCATCATTGGCTTCGTTATCTTGGAAAAATCCTTTATGAATCTTCTATAGAATCTGACATGGCCAAGGAAAGCACGAACTTCTTTTACATTTATGGGGATAGCCAGTTTAGAAATCACTTCAATCTTGGCTTTATCGATTTCAATTCCTCTATTGCTAACCCTATGACCAAGGACAATGCCTTCTCTTACCATAAAATGGCATTTTTCCCAATTTAGCACAAGATGTGCTTCTTCACAACATTTGAGGACCAGGGAGAGGTTCTTTAAACATGAATCAAATGAATTTTCGTAAACAGAAAAATCATCCATGAAAACCTCCATAATTGTTTCAGTAAGACCAGCAAATATGGCAGCCATGCAACGTTGGAAAGTTGCAGGCGCATTACAGAGACCAAATGGCATTCTTTTAAACGCATATGTTCCGAATGGGTAGGTAAAGGTTGTTTTCTCTTGGTCATCTGGATGTATGGGTATTTGATAGAATCCAGAGTAACCATCAAGATAACAGAAATATTCTTGATGAGCCAACCTTTCTAGGACTTGATCAAGGAAGGGCATTGGAAAATGATCTTTTTGAGTTGCCTTGTTCAATTTTCTATAATCTATGCACATCCTCCACCCTGTAACTGTTCGAGTGGGGATAAGTCCATTGTTTTCATTTCGTATAATAGTTGTTCCACCTTTCTTTGGGACAACGTGTACTGGGCTCACCCATGGCGAGTCATATATCAGATAGATTATTCCAGTTGTGAGCAATTTAATGACCTTGCTACAGACCACTTCCTTCATATTTGGGTTCAATTTCCATTGGTGCTCAATAGTAGGTTTGTGATCTTCCATCATAGGGATCTTGTCCATACACAACGCTTGACTGACCCCAATGAGGTCACTCATTTTATAACTGATGGCTTTCTTTCTTTCCCTCAATTCCTTCAGAAGTTTCTCTTCTTGTTCAGTTATTAGATCAGAATTTATAATAACTGGACACACCTTGAGATCGTCTAAAAACACGTACTTCAGTCCTTCGGGTAGGGGTTTCATTTCGAGAGCTTCTAGTTTTTTGCTTGCTTCTTCTGTAGTTTCCACATCCTTAAGTTCTTCACTGGTGACTTCGACATCTTCTTTAGCAGAGTCAAGGGATTCGATGCAATCCTTTACTCGTTCGTCGATTGGTTCATCCACTGATGAGTATGTTAGAGCAATTTCCAAGGAATCATTTGATTTCTGATGCTCTTGAGTCAGAAGTGACATTTGTTCAATGCAGTCAATCAGATAGACTTCTTCCTACATACTTGGTCTTCTCATACTTTCGAAAACTTTAAATTCGAGAGTTTCTTTTCCTAATATGTGCAGTAAGGTACCAGCTTCAACATCAATCAGGGCTCTTGCCATGGCTTCTAGCCTTCGATGACGCTTATGTGTGCCTAACGCCTGTATAGGGGGCCCACAACCTTCGTTGGATTTCTGTATCTTCAGAGCCGTGAGTAAGTGATCCGGATGGTGACGAGACATCTGATGCCTAAGGTGATGCTTACATGAACCTAACACCCGTATGGGGGGTTTTGCAGCAGCTCTATTTGGATTGATATATCTTGCCTGGATCGTTTGCGATTGAATGTGTTTGCGTGTAGCGGTGGTGAAACCTGGTACCATCCCAGCGATTCCATATTACTATTTCAAACCCAACTTTAATTCAACTTTTACTTTCCTGCAATTAGTTAACCTCAAATCAACCAATCGTTTTAAATATTAGTCTTAACTCGAAATAGACTAGACTGACAAAGATTCTTAAAAACGTTGTCCTTTGGGTTCGATCCTTAACTATACTGCGATAAGACTCATCCACTTGCGGGTGGTATTATTGAACTTTGGTTTTGGTAAAAGCTCGAGGATTTCAACCTCGAGTGAATTTGTTAGTGCGTTTAAAATACCACGTCAAATTCTGGCGCCGTTGCCGGGGACAACAGAATCAGTCAGTCAAATCTAGTTCTTCTAAGACTAATCTAGGATTTTGCTTTTCCTTTTGAAACAATCGATCATGTACTTGAATTCGACTCTACACTGTAGTTCTCACTTTCAACATCTTCCCAATTTTAGGTACAATCCAAGGCATAGTGCATGCACCGTTCGGACAGCCCTGGACTAAAAGCGAGCTTTGATCCCGAGATAGACACAATTTTTCATCGTCAAATCTGAGAAAATCAAGCAAGGATGGCTCAGGAAGAAAAATTAGCCCGAAGAGTGGCTCAAGCCATCAATGCACAAAGAGAGAGACTCATTCAAGAAGCTAGGGATGCGGTTCAACAGGAAATCCTAGCAGTACAAGCAGCAGCGCAAGCAGCTGAACTACAAAAGGATCTTAGAGAGTTCTCAATCCCAAAAGCTGCGAATGTTCATCATCCAGTACAACCCCCTCCTATCAATGCTCCTAATTTCAAGATAAGAGCGCATTGGATCACCCTGCTTCAGAATAACCCTTTCTATGGCAAACAAGCAGAGGACAACCAAGAACATCTTCTGAGATTCATCGATCTATGTGCTATGACAAAGAAAAATGGAGTCACTGATGATGCCATTCGACTCCGTCTCTTCAAGTATTCGTTTGCTGATAGAGCCATAAGTTGGTACAATTCATTGCGAAGTGAAATACCCATCACCACCTGGGAACAACTCCAAAATGTGTTTCTGGAAAAATTCTATCCTCCATCTCTCACATATGAAATTCGGGGCCGGATAACAAATTTCACTCAAGTCCCTGGAGAAACTCTCGCTGAAGCATGGGATAGGTACAAAGAGCTTCTACGTAAATGTCCACACCACGGAATTCCTAAGAATCAACTCATCGAAATTTTCTATAGGGGTGTGGATGATGATATTAAGAGGTTTCTAGATTCCTCGTCTGGAGGAAACTTCATGCGTCAAAGTTGTGACAGCACATGGAGAGTTGTCACCCTGGGAGCAAAAAATCAAGCCAATTGGGGCAGATCTGTAGGTAAAGGAGTCTTGAAAGTAGCTATGGCCGAAGCTACTCCCGAGTAAAAGTCTATCACTGAAACCTTGAAAGTCTTAGTTGCCAAGCAAGACCATATTGAATCATCTCTAGCTGCTATTGGAAGAGGACGTTCACCCACTCGGCAACCGGAACAGGTCAAGTCCACTTCCGTATTCTGTGAAGCATGTAAGAGTACCGATCATTCCACTTTATCATGCAATGTTCTCTATGATGTTGTATTGAGCAATGTATGTGGACAAGGAGATAATGGTCAGATGGAAAATCTTAATGCTATCAACACTATTCCTGGGCAAGGTTATTACAATCCGAATCAGAATAGGAATCACCCATGTTTTCAATATGGAAACCCCTCTGGAGTAGTAAACTCACATCAATTTGGTTCAAACAATCAACCAAGAGGCCCACCGAGATTCCAGTATAATCAACAACAGAATTTTGGGTATCAAGGAAATTTCAAGGGGAACTTTCAGAATAGGAATTACAATAATCATCAAAACAACTCTCAGTATCAGAATCTTAATCAACAGCAAGGACAGCAAGCAGGACCCGTCTCTTCTGATGACAAGATACCAGCCATTGAAAAAATGTTGCAAACTCAGCAAACTATGATAGCCAACCAACAAGCTCAGTAGAAGGCTATTGAATCTCAACTAGCTCAACTTGCAGCTAGCATAAAGCCACCTGCTGGAGTCTTTGCTGGCCAACCCGATAACAATCCTAAGCATCATGAACAGTTGAAGGCAGTCACCACCAGGTCAGGAAAAGACTATTCGGATCCCCCATTAAAGACACATGAGGTTATTACAGACGAAGATGAACCTATGATTGTCCAAAACCCAACAACACTAGAGTCTCAATCAAAAGATGATAAGACAGATAAGGGAAGTCCTGAGAAAGTTACTGATGAAGAAACTGAAACACCAGAACCTGATATTCCTGTATATAAGCCTCATATACCTTTCCCAACTCGTCTAAGGCAGACCAAGCTTGATACTCGATTCAATAAGTTTAAAGAGGCTATGAAGAAACTTCATGTTGATATACCCTTCTTGGATGCGCTGGCTGAGATACCAGCCTGGACTAAGTACCTAAAGTCACTCCTAACCAGGAAGTATATAACTGGGGAATATGAGACAATAAAACTGGCAACAACTACATCAGATATCATATTGAGCAAGATGCCCAAGAAACAAAAGACCTGGGATCCTTTGGAATCTCATGTCATATTGGCAATTCATCATGCAAGAAAGGATTGGCGGATCTAGTTGCAAGCATGTCTATTATGCCGCTTAGCCTATGCAAAAGATTAGGATTTGCAGAATTGCTTCCTACTGGTATGACTATACAGCTTGCAGACAATTCGATAAAACGTTCGTTAGGAATCCTCGAAGATGTCCCGGTCAAGGTAGGCAAGGATACATATGTTCCATGCGACTTCGTCATTATGGATATAAAAGAAGATGCCAGATATCCACTCATTTTTGGTCGTCCGTTCCCCCGCAACGGCACCAGAATTTGACATGGTATTTTAAATGCACTAACAAACTCACTCGAGGTTGAAATCCTCGAGCTTTTACCAAAACCAAAGTGCAATAATACCACCCGCAAGCGGACGAGTCTTATCGCAGTATATTTAAGGATCGAACCAAAGGACAAAGAAGGCTAGATGGCTCGTCCCCTCGCGGATCATACACTTACGACCTCAAGGAATCCCATTCTATTTCTAGTTTGGGAGTCGACGTGTTAAATGACATTCAATCATACATATAGATGTTCTCGCAACATAGGAAGAACAAAGATAAAGCAAGCAATTAATCAAACTATGAACATAACGGTTAATGGCAAAATGAAGAGTTATATACATTGCCATGGAAAGTTTAACAATATAACATGTTTGCATGGGCAGCGGGGCTAGCCCCGCACCCCAGCGAAATGGTACTACTCGCTCATGATGCGAGAAACAAGTAGAGTGAGAAAGAGAGAGAAATCTGCCATGAACTCGGTGCAAAAGGTAGTCACAGCTCGGTGAAGAAGATACGACCTCCTATGTCGTGTCGGAGTAGATCTGGATGTGAACAGGAGTTACCAAGACAGACCGGACATTCTCCCTTGCTCCGTCTTCTTTCTCTCCTCAACCTCCTTGGTTGCAACACGGGCAGTAGGTGAAATGAAACTGGCACGGACTGAACGGGTTTTGGATCGGACCTGTGTAAAGGCAGCCTGTCGGCGTCCTGGAACCGATGCCAAGTGAGGACCCTTGGGGTCCAATTTATAGGCACCAAAATGACCCCAGACGGTCTTGGGTTAAAGGAGATATTTTCTTTCTCAAACGGTTTACTGTTATTTATGGCCAAACGGTCTGGCAATTTTATTAGCAAACGGTCTCTGACGTAGGGTCCATGCGGTCTTGGCATTACTTTTCCAAACGGTCTTGAAGTGTATTGTCCAAACGGTCTGTAGCCTTGCGGTCTTGCGTGCATTGCTGGATTCAGTTTGCATGTATTACATTGTTTGGTCTTGGCGTGATGCGCAACCAGTCTTCAAATCCATTCGGTCTGCATTGGCAATTAGCGGCAAACGGTTTGCGTTGTCCGCAAAAGCAAACGGTCCGCATTTCTACCATTCGGTCTTCGCGCGTTGACTACCCAAACGGTTTGGCTATTCGGTTTTCAAGCAGCAACAATTCAATGCGGTCTATGCATGCATGGTTGCATGCTTTTTTGGTTTGCTAATGATTTATCATCCTTGCGATTTTCACGTGGAAGAATATGCAGTAGAGGAGTAATCAGCAAATGGTCAATATTTGGTTTCATGCAAAGCAACAACGGTCAATTCTTTCTAAAGCAGTCCGGTCATAGTTATCAAACAGTTTGCTCCATTTTAGCAGCTCACGTCGTCATGTGTTCATTCGGTTTGGCTTGCATGTGCCTCCGCAGCAAACGGTCTTGAAGCAATGATTGCCCAAATGGTCTCCTTATATCAAGTCAAAACGGTCTTTGCTAATTCGCAAACGGTCTTGCAGAGGCTCATACTGGGAACTCCATTCGGTTTGCATGCAAACGAGCAAACGGTCTCTATGCTTCTTTTCTCATGCAAACGGTCTACGCGACCTTCAAACGGTCTTGACATTTGCAGTAAACGGTCTACACTGCTAAACGATCTTCGTGGCCAAATGGTCTTACGACCTTGGCGCCCAAACGGTCTTGAGACCACATGGGCTCATGCGATCTTGGGACCGCATGGGCTCATGCGATCTTGGGACCGCATGGGCTCATGCGATCTTGGGACCGCATGGGCTCAAACAGTCTTGGGACCAGATGGGCTCAAACGGTCTTGGGAGCGCATGGGCTCAAACGGTCTTGGGACCGCATGGGCTCAAACGGTTTGTTAGATTTCTTGATCAGAGCCAGAGATGAAGGCGAACCCTGCCTACTTGTTAAGCTTTGTCAAAACCTGCATTAAATGAACAATATTTAGTTAAAACCTTGACAATCAAATCAACTAAGTAGTTTTGCACATTATGATTCATATTGAGTGAGATAGTATGTATAGAGTTGAATTGGTCCCGAAGTGATAATTGAATTTCATGATGAATATACATTCATCAGAACTACACAACTGGAAACACTAGCAATAGGGCCTATGCTTATTCTATCCATGTGGCATCAAGACCCCCTGATACTAATCCTAACATCAAGATCATGGGAGGAAGCTGGAGTGTCCTATCTAGTATGAAAAGCATTCTGGATGAGAAAATCCAAATGCATACCCAATGTGACGAGGAAGGTTTCAAACCATGAGATATAAGAAAGGGTGTTATCCTCCTAGAATCACCTCAAAGACCAATCCACTTGTGAAGATAAACTCCACTAAGATTGTTAGAGTTGCTAATAATATTTTTGAAAATCTGAATGAGATTGAAGATTTTGAAGCTCCTTTTATTATGGCTAGAAAGTTTCCATGTAACAAATTATTTAATGGCTGAAAACATAATAATCTTCTCTTGGATTGTCTGAGGTCTTAATAGACTTAGACACTAGGGGAAAGTAAAAAATAGTTCAGCTAAGGCTGGTTGTCTTGTGAATATCATATTGAATCTAGGATTAGGTACAAGAAAATGTACACATATATTTGATCAAAGAAATCCTAGATTTCTAATCACACATCTCATCTTCTTGGAAGTATCACCATTCTCTAGGACCATGATATGGTTTATGTAAATCCTATAGAGAGAAGTGAGTAGTTTATTAACTATTCAGTTAGCTATCGAGATACTAGCTTCTTCATTACTACCATTTATGATCAAAATGAAGAAAAAAACATAAGACTAAGAATTGCTCCCATAAATGAAGCTTGGGTCTTGTTGGGAGATTTTAATACCATCATATTGTTTTAGGAGAGAAAAGGTAAATGATTTTAATCTTTCTCGACTATGAGGGAATTTAATGATACTATCTTTGATTACATCTTATTGAACTGGATATGAAGGAACCTATGTTCACATGGGATAATAGACAGAAAGGAAAATATATTATCCTATCTAGAATTGATATATGTTTTTCCTATCTAGAATTGATATGTGCTTTTATAACACTGAGTTCAATTCTAGTTATAATGAAGTCAGTGGGGATATTAACAATACCATTTTTAGTGATCACCGAAAGCATCTTGTTTCATTTAGCAACAAATTGAAGAAGAGGAAAATCTATTCAAGTTTATTATGTTGGTATGTATGCCCTGAGAGCCAATCATGGGATGATTGGTGGGATACATTAAGATTGATTTGATAAACATCAAAGGCAAGCTTCCAATTCTTTCTGGTTCAGTCATATGAGATAGTGACAGAACATATTGAATGTCTAGAGAATGACAGTACTCAATGACGTATGCTTTCAGGTTGAGGACCTGAACGATGAGATCATACGGATGCTAAGAGTTTGTACATTCTTGTTGTGTCCCTAGTCGGATGTCATTGTGGAAGGTAGATAGACAGCAATGACACACAAGACTAGATTGTGGTGTTGGTTGATGACAAAATCTCATTAGTCATGATATAGAGATATCAAACCAAACATATAGGTACTTGTTAGAGAACAAGGTACCAGACAGACCCACCGTGAGTTTAACACATGGAACCATGAGATGGTAGTCACAGTCAGTACTCACAGTGATGGTGGTGAGTGTGATTCTTAGACCTGAAATCACTGCACTCAACACATGTCGTTGGGCACACTTTGACATCATCAAACGCAGTCCTGAAACATGGGTTGTTATAAAGGTGATGATTGGGTGGCTTTGACACATGGGGCTTTTGAGGGGTGAGTGATAGATATGGGATTTGTCCCTCCTGAGGGAGTTTGATATCCATGGCCACTTGATGAGTAGGATTGAGAAAGGCGTGCACGCATGTGTGAATCAGTATATGATACTGATGTCATACATATCTCTTCCAGTCTACTCTGAGATCAAGGAAGTGAATGAACGTTGACAGGATGACTGTTCCATGCCTCGAGTTCATTCGGGATATCAGTGACAAAGGAATTATACATTCGCTGTAACACCATTCACAGATTGTAGGATGAAAGTTGTTCTCCAACTTTCTACTTTCACTTGGGTAGCACTGATGTGTGACTAGGCACCGCTCTTTGCTTGTGAAGTCATAAGTGTTATGGACTATCACTGCCAACGTGAAATGGACCTGCAGGGTCACACACATAGGATTTAACCTGGAAGAGGAGTTTTGTCCACAAAGCAATGTTTAGATTGATTACTAAAGGAGTTTAGTAGTTCAATTAAACACTCAATAAGTCGATGGCTCAATATCGTATGGTTCAAGGTGTTGGACGCATTGATTGAAGTATCAGATTGATTGAAATCGCAATTGACTGATTTTGCCCAACCTGTGCTCCCAACCGATCGGTTCATGTGATGAACCGGTCGGCTGAGGTTGCTGAACCGGTCGGCTGGAGTGTCCAGGCCGATCGGCTCATGCCCAGGTTGAAACGACTGGTTCAAGGGTTGAACCGATCGGCTCAACTGGTGCAACCGACCAGTTGGGAAAGTCATGTCGGCAAGGATTTTCCTTTCGTTTCAAATTGCCCAATTCGATTGGGAATAATATTGGTATTCGATACCAATTGGGAAAGAAACAAGGAAAGTCTTTTTGAGCCGGATTAGGACCATGAACCGATCGGTTCAGGGCACCAACCGATCGGTTGGAGTGCCCCAAACGATCGGCTTAGGTCCAACCGATCGGCTCAATGGCCGAACCGATCGGTTCAGTTGTGAACCGATCGTTTCAAGTTGCGAACCGGTTGCTTTTTGTGGAAAATTCTCGAACCCTTCTACTCCTGCTTTAGTCCTGCATTGCCCGGGATGGAGAACCCTGTCCCATGACTCTCCTATATATATAGGGGTATTGGGGGCTTCTCACAGTACAGCTCAGTGCAACCAGTTGCTCTGCAAGTTGTCGTTCTCTCTGGTTTTGGTAACCATGAGAGAGCCCGAGCAAGTGCTTCCCGCAAAAGGGAGGTGCAGCAAGGGAAGGACAACTGCAGTTGCAACAGGAGGCAGGAGAGCGTGTTGGCGACTAGTACGTCAACAGGAGGGTGCGACTCCTTCCACTTCCTTGTGGGACAAGGAGAGTGGAGTTCCAGGTGGTCCGTGTGGACTACTATGGAGGCGGGAGGACACTGTCGCTTAGGAGGACAACTGTCATCCGACAGTCCGGTTCGAGTAGGAGTTGTCAGTCCCGGTGTGACCAGGAGCTGCACAGACACCGTCGAAGTCCGGAGTTGAAGACCGCGCATTGCGCGAGGTATTGTCGCCGAGCAATCCTCGGGACAAGGTATGATTCCACAAACCATCCTTTCCTATTATATAGACGTTGACGCGTTTCCTCAGTATGGGTTGGGGGAGAAAATTTTTGTTTCCGCTGCCTTCTCTGTCTCCCCTAAAACCCAAAAGTGGTATCAGAGCCACGTCAACTGCTCTATATTTTAGGAATATCGATATGATCGATTTTGGTTTTTCGCCTTTATTTATTGCATACGATGCGAATAATATCGGCTTTATGCATGTCCAATCCTAAATCCACAAATCCCTAATTACATATATGATATGTATTATTAATGCACTCGATACGCGTCGCCCTTAAACGAGTTTTGTGGTGGATGTGTGTAGCGTGATTATGGCCTATAAACCCCTATCTGTGTGTGGTTGTTTGTGGTTGCTTGCATCTCGGTCTGCGCACCGATCTTCCCTCTTTTATTCCTGA
Source organism: Alisma plantago-aquatica (assembly GCA_963693085.1). NCBI lineage: Eukaryota > Viridiplantae > Streptophyta > Magnoliopsida > Alismatales > Alismataceae > Alisma > Alisma plantago-aquatica. The sequence continues at coordinate 127,250,201 of OY856409.1, read as the reverse complement.
TGTAACTCGAAATAATTCGAGATTCTTTCCTACCTTTGCTCCCCCCGAATGTAACTCGGGGTTTCTCCTTTTTAAAGCAATGTAATAAATAGGATAGATTTTATTTCCTGTTATGTCAAAGACCGGCGGACATCAAGACGACTGCTCAGACGATCGGTTCAAGGAGTGAACCGATCGGTTGACCTTCCAGACGGTCGGTTCAAGGAGTGAACCGATCGGTTGATGACCGGTTCGAGGAGCGAGACGAGCGGGTGGCGGACATGACGAGATGCACGACGACCAGGCGAACCGATCAGTTGGAGGAGCCAACCGATCGGCTGGTGGCACCCAGACGACCGGCTGGAGAGTACAGATCATTCATGTGATGAGTTGATCAACTCGGATGGCAAGGCACAGAGTTCATCTTGTACAGGTTACATGTGATGTAGACCTAGATGACCGTGATTCCTCTTGGCTCGAGGAATCACATTAGGATGGCCACAATCATCGCTTTTTATCGTTTGTGCATGTTTTCTGTGGGATATAGCATGTATATGATACGTACTATGTATTGTGGTGATTGGATATGTATATGTATATAAAACCTAATCCCTCATTAAAATATTAAGTTTTAGATGCCTTCCAAATGTGACACACGTGAAAAGCTTGATCGACCAAGTATGGGCACGCCCAAGCGTGGTGCACCGTCTATCTCGTGGAAGCGTGAAGGATGAATGTGTGGGTCTGCCCAGGCAGGGTGCATATTCATCGTGTTTGCTTTGGGTCGGACTTAACAAGGTGATCTAGATAGGATCTAGAGCCTTGAGGCATGGAGATGATCATTGCAAGGAGTTATGGATGACATCTTATCAAGAGTTGCATATGATGCAATTGGCAAAGGTTGCCTACCTGAGAGATCTATGTTGTGGGTGACAGCCCAAGCTGGTCCATGACTTAGAGGATTTCAGGATCTTGCCCACTAGAAGGTTGTACGCTGCAATCTTCCGAATTGATGGTGAGGGCTATCAATTTGAAGTAAAATAGTGGGAGCGATAATTAATTAAAGGCCTAATTATATCGTCAAACTTTCAGATCAATCAAATAAGTCAAAAATGAGTTTTGGACTAAAATTGCATATTTTCCTTTTTGTAGTTCAAATGGCAACAAACAACAACAACTTTTCTTTGCGATCGGTCCTTGACAAGGACAAGCTAAATGGGACAAACTTCCACGACTGGTATCGGACATTGAGAATTGTTCTCACTCAAGAGCGTAAGCTCTATGTCCTGGATACTCCAATTCCAGAGGAACCCGCTCCTGATGCACCAAGGACAGAAAGGGATGCTTACAAGAAGCATTCTGATGATGCCATTGATGCAAAGTGCTTGATGCTATGTTCAATGAACCATGAGTTGCAGAGGCAACATGAGAACATGGGTGTCATAGAGATGATTCTGCATCTCAGGAACATGTATGAAGATCAGGCACGGAAAGAGAGGTACAATGTTTCTAGGGCGCTGTTCAAGTGCGTCATGACAGAAGGAGATCCAGTTGGTCCTCACACACTCAAGATGATTGGGTATGTGGAGAACCTGCAGAGACTGGGATTTCCACTGAGCCAAGAGTTGGCTACTGACGTGATACTGCAATCGTTTCCAGAATCTTACAGTCAGTTTGTGATGAACTACAACATGAACAACTTTGATAGGCCACTGTCAGAGTTGTTGGGCATGTTGAGGACAGCCGAGTTACAGATGAAGAAGGATAAGCCTAAGTCCGTGATGGTGATCACGAGCAAGAAAGGCAAGTCCAAGCGCAAGGGCAAGGGCAAAGCTAAGAAAGGTTCTGAAGCTAGCCAGGAGTCCAAGCCATATTCAGCTCTCAAGGCCAAGGGAGGCGTGACAAAGAAAGGAATTTGCCACCATTGTCAAAAGCCAGGACATTGGAAAAGGAATTGTCCTCTCTACCTGGAAGAACAAAAGAAGAAGGAGGCGACTGAAGCCTCTACTTGAAGGTGTCATGTAAATAAACTTATAACACTTTTTGAGATATATGATATCAAGATGTAAAGTGTAAAGCATTCTTACTTGGGTCAAGTGTTGCCTTTATAAATAGGAATACTTTAGTTTATTTTCAGCCAATAAGGCATATAATACAGTTATGAACTGTTATTTCATACTTGCCAATAGATAGAAACACTTTCTTTTTGCATATTGTATGACAATGATGGAAATTAATAAAGAGATGTTTCAATTTATAAAGATGTGATCTTTGTGGCAATGCCTTATTTATCTTGTGATATTTGATATGCATAAGATAAGACGATACCTAAAAGTTATAGATAACTCAAACATTTTTCTTTAGCATTAATCATGAGAAATTCATTTCTAGTTTCCATGTGATGGATAAAACTAGACTCTTTTGGTTAGAGAACCAGTAAGGGACATGAATATCTTGGACATGATTAATCAATCTTCACTAATGTAGTGGGAGAATGATTATCCTATTAGGTAGAATACATGTGATGTATTTGCATACCTATTGGAATAAATGCTAATACTTCAAATGGTGTTTAGAGAAATACCAATATGAATATCTTGAAGTGTTCAATATTATCATAAATGAAGTACAAATTTGGTAAAGTATTAATTCTTTATGAGATCAATGAATGAAATACTTGGACCAAATGTTTGAGATCCTTATGAGTGATTATGATAGTGTATCATAGTGAACTCATGATTAAGGCATGGTGATGTCTGAATCAAGAAGGAATCATACTCTAAGGAGTTAGAGAATGATTATCAAATAACTGAATTCTTCTTAATGAAAGAATACCCCACACTAATAAAAGAAATTAAGAATCACAAGGGTTGTGAGTTCTTATATCTTTAACAGATACACCTCAATTATCTATGTGATGAGTTGTTCATGTGATGAGTCAACTATCAAGATGAATATGAGGAACTGAATCTTGAGTTATGGTTTATGAAACCATTACATCCTAAATGACTTCCATGTGAACCATAAGGTATGACCTTGATGGTAGCACTCATTGGATCATATCCATAAGTGCAAATAAGTCTTAAGTGTTAACACACATGGATAACATTTTGACAAGGATGATGCTTGTTGATTGCAACTTAATGGCTAAGACATTTGGCATATGGATACTAAAACCGCATTCCTATGAGGAATAAAACCAGGATGTGTACGTGACACAACCTATAAGGTTTATGAATCCACTAATGCAAATGAAGTCTATAAGTTACAATGGACTAATCAATGTGATTGATTGAGTACAAGCAACTCAAAATTGGATCTTTACTATGATGATATAGTCAAAGGGTTTGACTGATATGTCAAAGATAAAGAAGGGATCTGTGATTTAGTGGGAGCGTATTCACATTCCACATATTGATGTGAAATGGAAATGTTCTAGAATGGAAATCCGAATGTGGAATTATCTTTAAGGAAGATAGAGATGTTTCCTATGTGATAGGAATAGAGATCTATAGAGATAGTTCTCGAAAATCTCTTGACCTGGAAAGAGAAAGCATACATTGGCAATCTGTACTGAAGTGTTCAGTATGCACAGATTCAGTGGGAGAAAAACTTGTCCATGTTACATGGACTTAGTATCCCAAGGCCAAGTGTCCAATTCTTATGAAGAATGGGAACACTAAGAATAGATATGGATCTATCATGTATGTAATCATCCCATTATCTTGCATGTATGACATGGCAAGAATAAAATGCATTCATCATCTTGTATGTAGGACATGGCAATATGATGTGCTCATCCTGATAACTCGTATGTGTGACATGACGAGTGGATGTCTGTCTATTTCCAGTAAGGGTTACTGGAAAACCATGAGAACTTGATAAGTGCTTGTGAAGTACTAGTTCTATGGAGATAAGGAAGAGTTCGATGTAAAGAGTTACATTGATGCGAACTTCCGAAAAGACAGAAAATTAATCGCAGAATATACATGAGATGTATAAAAGTGAAGATTTGTTGATAATTGGAAGTGTTCCAATAAAGCCATTGAAAAAGGGGAAATGCCGAGTATCTATGTGTTAGTGAACAATAGTGGATACTATATGGATCTGAAAGTTCATAAGATGAACTTATATTCCACTCATTGATGACAAGTCTGGAATCCTTGATCATGCAATATGGCTAAAGGTTAGCAAATGGAATGCTAGATCGCATATTACGGCAACTCCATCTCATACGTGTGACATACAGCGAAGAGATGAGAGACATGCAATTTATACAGACTTTGGCAAGGTGTTTCCATTACTCACTATGTTGGCACTACAGCACAGTAACATGTGGGACATGTTTGAAAATCACTATGAATATGATTCATGGGTGATTGGCTCGCAGTGCAAGTGGGAGTCTGTTGGTATGTATGCCCTGAGAGCCAATCATGGGATGATTGGTGGGATACATTAAGATTGATTTGATAAACATCAAAGGCAAGCTTCCAATTCTTTCTGGTTCAGTCATATGAGATAGTGATAGAACAGATTGAATGTCTAGAGAATGACAGTACTCAATGACGTATGCTTTCAGGTTGAGGACCTGAACGATGAGATCATACGGATGCTAAGAGTTTGTACATTCTTATTGTGTCCCTAGTCGGATGTCATTGTGGAAGGTAGATAGACAGCAATGACACACAAGACTAGATTGTGGTGTTGGTTGATGACATAATCTCATTAGTCATGATATAGAGATATCAAACCAAACACATAGGTACTTGTTAGAGAACAAGGTAACGGACAGACCCACCGTGAGTTTGACACATGGAACCATGAGATGGTAGTCACAGTCAGTACTCACAGTGATGGTGGTGAGTGTGATTCTTAGACCTGAAATCACTGCACTCAACACATGTCGTTGGGCACACTTTGACATCATCAAACGCAGTCCTGAAACATGGGTTGTTATAAAGGTGATGATTGGGTGGCTTTGACACATGGGGCTTTTGAGGGGTGAGTGATAGATATGGGATTTGTCCCTCCTGAGGGAGTTTGATATCCATGGCCACTTGATGAGTAGGATTGAGAAAGGCGTGCACGCATGTGTGAATCAGTATATGATACTGATGTCATACATATCTCTTCCAGTCTACTCTGAGATCAAGGAAGTGAATGAACGTTGACAGGATGACTGTTCCATGCCTCGAGTTCATTCGGGATATCAGTGACAAAGGAATTATACATTCGCTGTAACACCATTCACGGATTGTAGGATGAAAGTTGTTCTCCAACTTTCTACTTTCACTTGGGTAGCACTGATGTGTGACTAGGCACCGATCTTTGCTTGTGAAGTCATAAGTGTTATGGACTATCACTGCCAACGTGAAATGGACCTGCAGGGTCACACACATAGGATTTAACCTGGAAGAGGAGTTTTGTCCAGAAAGCAATGTTTAGATTGATTACTAAAGGAGTTTAGTAGTTCAATTAAACACTCAATCAGTAGATGGCTCAATATCGTATGGTTCAAGGTGTTGGACGCATTGATTGAAGTATCGGATTGATTGAAATCGCAATTGACTGATTTTGCCCAACCTGTGCTCCCAACCGATCGGTTCATGTGATGAACCGGTCGGCTGAGGTTGCTGAACCGGTCGGCTGGAGTGTCCAGGCCGATCGACTCATGCCCAGGTTGAAACGACCGGTTCAAGGGTTGAACCGATCGGCTCAACTGGTGCAACCGACCAGTTGGGAAAGTCATGTCGGCAAGGATTTTCCTTTCATTTCAAATTGCCCAATTCGATTGGGAATAATATTGGTATTCGATACCAATTAGAAAAGAAACAAGGAAAGTATTTTTGAGCCGGATTAGGACCATGAACCGATCGGTTCAGGGCACCAACCGATCGGTTGGAGTGCCCCAAACGATCGGCTCAGGTCCAACCGATCGGCTCAATGGCCGAACCGATCGGTTCAGTTGTGAACCGATCGTTTTAGTTGTGAACCGATCGTTTCAAGTTGCGAACCGGTTGCTTTTTGTGGAAAATTCTCGAACCCTTCTACTCTTGCTTTAGTCCCGCATTTCCCGGGATGGAGAACCCTATCCCATGACTCTCCTATATATATGGGTATTGGGAGCTTCTCACAGTACAGCTCAGTGCAACCAGTTGCTCTGCAAGTTGTCGTTCTCTCTGGTTTTGGTAACCGTGAGAGAGCCCGAGCAAGTGCTTCCCGCAAAAGGGAGGTGCAGCAAGGGAAGGACAACTGTAGTTGCAACAGGAGGCAGGAGAGCGTGTTGGCGACTAGTACGTCAACAGGAGGGTGCGACTCCTTCCACTTCCTTGTGGGACAAGGAGAGTGGAGTTCCAGGTGGTCCGTGTGGACTACTACGGAGGCGGGAGGACACTGCCGCTTAGGAGGACAACTGTCATCCGACAGTCCGGTTTGAGTAGGAGTTGTCAGTCCCGGTGTGACCAGGAGCTGCACAGACACCGTCGAAGTCCGGAGTTGAAGACCGCGCATTGCGCGAGGTATTGTCGCCGAGCAATCCTCGGGACAAGGTATGATTCCGCAAACCATCCTTTCCTATTATATAGATGTTGACGCGTTTCCTCAATATGGGTTAAAGGAGAAATTTTTTGTTTCTGCTGCCTTCTCTGTCTCCCCTAAAACCCAACAATGGTATCAGAGCCACGCCAACTGCTCTATATTTTAGGAATATCGATATGATCAATTTTGGTTTTTCGCCTTTATTTATTGCATACGATGCGAATAATATTGGCTTTATGCATGTCCAATCCTAAATCCACAAATCCCTAATTACATATATGATATGTATTATTAATGCACTCGATACGCGTCGCCCTTAAACGAGTTTTGTGGTGGATGTGTGTAGCGTGATTATGGCCTATAAACCCCTATCTGTGTGTGGTTGTTTGTGGTTGCTTGCATCTCGGTCTGCGCACCGATCTTCCCTCTTTTATTCCTGATGTAACTCGAAATAATTCGAGATTCTTTCCTACCTTTGCTCCCCCCGAATGTAACTCGGGGTTTCTCCTTTTTAAAGCAATGTAATAAATAGGATAGATTTTATTTCCTGTTATGTCAAAGACCGGCGGACATCAAGACGACTGCTCAGACGATCGGTTCAAGGAGTGAACCGATCGGTTGACCTTACAGACGGTCGGTTCAAGGAGTGAACCGATCGGTTGATGACCGGTTCGAGGAGCGAGACGAACGGGTGGCGGACATGACGAGATGCACGACGACCAGGCAAACCGATCAGTTGGAGGAGCCAAGCGATCGGCTGGTGGCACCCAGACGACCGACTGGACAGTACAGATCATTCATGTGATGAGTTGATCAACTCGGATGGCAAGGCACAGAGTTCATCTTGTACATGTTACATGTGATGTAGACCTAGATGACCGTGATTCCTCTTGGCTCGAGGAATCACATTAGGATGGCCACAATCATCGCTTTTTATCATTTGTGCATGTTTTCTGTGGGATATAGCATGTATATGATACGTACTATGTATTGTGGTGATTGGATATGTATATGTATATAAAACCAAATCCCTCATTAAAATATTAAGTTTTAGATGCCTTCCAAATGCGACACACGTGAAAAGCTTGATCGACCAAGTGTGGGCACGCCCAAGCGTGGTGCACCATCTATCTCGTGGAAGCGTGAAGGATGAATGTGTGGGTCTGCCCAAGCAGGGTGCATATTCATCGTGTTTGCTTTGGGTCGGACTTAACAAGGTGACCTAGATAGGATCTAGCGCCTTGAGGCATGGAGATGATCATTGCAAGGAGTTGTGGATGACATCTTATCAAGAGTTGCATATGATGCAATTGGAAAAGGTTGCCTACCTGAGAGATCTATGTTGTGGGTGACAGCCCAAGCTGGTCCATGACTTAGAGGATTTCAGGATCTTGCCCACTAGAAGGTTGTACGCTGCAATCTTCCGAATTGATGGTGAGGGCTATCAATTTGAAGTAAAATAGTGGGAGCGATAATTAATTAAAGGCCTAATTATATCGTCAAACTTTCAGATCAATCAAATAAGTCAAAAATGAGTTTTGGACTAAAATTGCATATTTTCCTTTTTGTAGTTCAAATGGCAACAAACAACAACAACTTTTCTTTGCGATCGGTCCTTGACAAGGACAAGCTAAATGGGACAAACTTCCACGACTGGTATCGGACATTGAGAATTGTTCTCACTCAAGAGCGTAAGCTCTATGTCCTGGATACTCCAATTCCAGAGGAACCCGCTCCTAATGCACCAAGGACAGAAAGGGATGCTTACAAGAAGCATTCTGATGATGCCATTGATGCAAAGTGCTTGATGCTATGTTCAATGAACCATGCGTTGCAGAGGCAACATGAGAACATGGGTGTCATAGAGATGATTCTGCATCTCAGGAACATGTATGAAGATCAGGCACGGAAAGAGAGGTACAATGTTTCTAGGGCGCTGTTCAAGTGCGTCATGACAGAAGGAGATCCAGTTGGTCCTCACACACTCAAGATGATTGGGTATGTGGAGAACCTGCAGAGACTGGGATTTCCACTGAGCCAAGAGTTGGCTACTGACATGATACTGCAATCGTTGCCAGAATCTTACAGTCAGTTTGTGATGAACTACAACATGAACAACTTTGATAGGCCACTGTCAGAGTTGTTGGGCATGTTGAGGACAGCCGAGTTACAGATGAAGAAGGACAAGCCTAAGTCCGTGATGGTGATCACGAGCAAGAAAGGCAAGTCCAAGCGCAAGGGCAAGGGCAAAGCTAAGAAAGGTTCTGAAGCTAGCCAGGAGTCCAAGCCATATTCAGCTCTCAAGGCCAAGGGAGGCGTGACAAAGAAAGGAAATTGCCACCATTGTCAAAAGCCAGGACATTGGAAAAGGAATTGTCCTCTCTACCTGGAAGAACAAAAGAAGAAGGAGGCGACTGAAGCCTCTACTTGAAGGTGTCATGTAAATAAACTTATAACACTTTTTGAGATATATGATATCAATATGTAAAGTGTAAAGCATTCTTACTTGGGGAAAGTGTTGCCTTTATAAATAGGAATACTTTAGTTTATTTTCAGCCAATAAGGCATATAATACAGTTATGAACTGTTATTTCATACTTGCCAATAGATAGAAACACTTTATTTTTGCATATTGTATGACAATGATGGCAATTAATAAAGAGATGTTTCAATTTATAAAGATGTGATCTTTGTGGCAATGCCTTATTTATCTTGTGATATTTGATATGCATAAGATAAGACGATACCTAAAAGTTATAGATAACTCAAACATTTTTCTTTAGCATTAATCATGAGAAATTCATTTCTAGTTTCCATGTGATGGATAAAACTAGACTCTTTTGGTTAGAGAACCAGTAAGGGACATGAATATCTTGGACATGATTAATCAATCTTCACTAATGTAGTGGGAGAATGATTATCCTATTAGGTAGAATACATGTGATGTATTTGCATACCTATTGGAATAAATGCTAATACTTCAAATGGTGTTTATAGAAATACCAATATGAATATCTTGAAGTGTTCAAGATTATCATAAATGAAGTACAAATTTGGTAAAGTATTAATTCTTTATGAGATCAATGAATGAAATACTTGGACCAAATGCTTGAGATCCTTATGAGTGATTATGATAGTGTATCATAGTGAACTCATGATTAAGGCATGGTGATGTCTGAATCAAGAAGGAATCATACTCTAAGGAGTTAGAGAATGATTATCAAATAACTGAATTCTTCTTAATGAAAGAATACCCCTCACTAATAAAAGAAATTAAGAATCACAAGGGTTGTGAGTTCTTATATCTTTAACAGATACACCTCAATTATCTATGTGATGAGTTGTTCATGTGATGAGTCAACTATCAAGATGAATATGAGGAACTAAATCTTGAGTTATGGTTTATGAAACCATTACATCCTAAATGACTTCCATGTGAACCATAAGGTATGACCTTGATGGTAGCACTCATTGGATCATATCCATAAGTGCAAATAAGTCTTAAGTGTTAACACACATGGATACCATTTTGACAAGGATGATGCTAGTTGATTGCAACTTAATGGCTAAGACATTTGGCATATGGATACTAAAACTGCATTCCTATGAGGATTAAAACCAGGATGTGTACGTGACACAGCCTATAAGGTTTATGAATCCACTAATGCAAATGAAGTCTATAAGTTACAATGGACTAATCAATGTGATTGATTGAGTACAAGCAACTCAAAATTGGATCTTTACTTTGATGATATAGTCAAAGGGTTTGACTGATATGTCAAAGATAAAGAAGGGATCTGTGATTTAGTGGGAGCGTATTCACATTCCACATATTGATGTGAAATGGAAATGTTCTAGAATGGAAATCCGAATGTGGAAATTATCTTTAAGGAAGATAGAGATGTTTCCTATGTGATAGGAATAGAGATCTATAGAGATAGTTCTCGAAAATCTCTTGAACTGGAAAGAGAAAGCATACATTGGCAATCTGTACTGAAGTGTTCAGTATGCACAGATTCAGTGGGAGAAAAACTTGTCCATGTTACATGGAGTTAGTATCCCAAGGCCAAGTGTCCAATTCTTATGAAGAATGGGAACACTAAGAATAGATATGGATCTATCATGTATGTAATCATCCCATTATCTTGCATGTATGACATGGCAAGAATAAAATGCATTCATCATCTTGTATGTAGGACATGGCAATATGATGTGCTCATCCTGATAACTCGTATGTGTGACATGACGAGTGGATGTCTGTCTATTTCCAGTAAGGGTTACTGGAAAACCATGAGAACTTGATAAGTGCTTGTGAAGTACTAGTTCTATGGAGATAAGGAAGAGTTCGATGTAAAGAGTTACATTGATGCGAACTTCCGAAAAGACAGAAAATTAATTGCAGAATATACATGAGATGTATAAAAGTGAAGATTTGTTGATAATTGGAAGTGTTCCAATAAAGCCATTGAAAAAGGGGAAATGCCGAGTATCTATGTGTTAGTGAACAGTAGTGGATACTATATGGATCTGAAAGTTCATAAGATGAACTTATATTCCACTCATTGATGACAAGTCTGGAATCCTTGATCATGCAATGTGGCTAAAGGTTAGCAAATGGAATGCTAGATCGCATATTACGGCAACTCCATCTCATACGTGTGACGTACAACGAAGAGATGAGAAAAATGCAATTTATACAGACTTTGGCAAGGTGTTGCCATTACTCACTATGTTGGCACTACAACACAGTAACATGTGGGACATGTTTGAAAATCACTATGAATATGATTCATGGGTGATTGGATCGCAGTGCAAGTGGGAGTCTGTTGGTATGTATGCCCTGAGAGCCAATCATGGGATGATTGGTGGGATACATTAAGATTGATTTGATAAACATCAAAGGCAAGCTTCCAATTCTTTCTGGTTCAGTCATATGAGATAGTGACAGAACAGATTGAATGTCTAGAGAATGACAGTACTCAATGACGTATGCTTTCAGGTTGAGGACCTGAACGATGAGATCATACAGATGCTAAGAGTTTGTACATTCTTGTTGTGTCCCTAGTCGGATGTCATTGTGGAAGGTAGATAGACAGCAATGACACACAAGACTAGATTGTGGTGTTGGTTGATGACAGAATCTCATTAGTCATGATATAGAGATATCAAACCAAACACATAGGTACTTGTTAGAGAACAAGGTATCGAACAGACCCACCGTGAGTTTGACACATGGAACCATGAGATGGTAGTCACAGTCAGTACTCACAGTGATGGTGGTGAGTGTGATTCTTAGACCTGAAATCACTGCACTCAACACATGTCGTTGGGCACACTTTGACATCATCAAACGCAGTCCTAAAACATGGGTTGTTATAAAGGTGATGATTGGGTGGCTTTGACACATGGGGCTTTTGAGGGGTGAGTGATAGATATGGGATTTGTCCCTCCTGAGGGAGTTTGATATCCATGGCCACTTGATGAGTAGGATTGAGAAAGGCGTGCACGCATGTGTGAATCAGTATATGATACTGATGTCATACATATCTCTTCCAGTCTACTCTGAGATCAAGGAAGTGAATGAACGTTGACAGGATGACTGTTCCATGCCTCGAGTTCATTCGGGATATCAGTGACAAAGGAATTATACATTTGCTGTAACACCATTCACAGATTGTAGGATGAAAGTTGTTCTCCAACTTTCTACTTTCACTTGGGTAGCACTGATGTGTGAATAGGCACCGCTCTTTGCTTGTGAAGTCATAAGTGTTATGGACTATCACTGCCAACGTGAAATGGACCTGCAGGGTCACACACATAGGATTTAACCTGGAAGAGGAGTTTTGCCCACAAAGCAATGTTTAGATTGATTACTAAAGGAGTTTAGTAGTTCAATTAAACACTCAATCAGTCGATGGCTCAATATCGTATGGTTCAAGGTGTTGGACGCATTGATTGAAGTATCAGATTGATTGAAATCGCAATTGACTGATTTTTCCCAACCTGTGCTCCCAACCGATCAGTTCATGTGATGAACCGGTCGGCTGAGGTTGCTGAACCGGTCGGCTGGAGTGTCCAGGCCGATCAGCTCATGCCCAGGTTGAAATGACCAGTTCAAGGGTTGAACCGATCGGCTCAACTGGTGCAACCGACCAGTTGGGAAAGTCATGTCGGAAAGGATTTTCCTTTCGTTTCAAATTGCCCAATTCGATTGGGAATAATATTGGTATTCGATACCAATTGGGAAAGAAACAAGGAAAGTCTTTTTGAGCCGGATTAGGACCATGAACCGATCGGTTCAGGGCACCAACCGATCGGTTGGAGTGCCCCAAACGATCGGCTCAGGTCCAACCGATCGGCTCAATGGCCGAACCGATCGGTTCAGTTGTGAACCGATCGTTTCAAGTTGCGAACCGGTTGCTTTTTGTGGAAAATTCTCGAACCCTTCTACTCCTGCTTTAGTCCCGCATTGCCCGGGATGGAGAACCCTATCCCATGACTCTCATATATATAGGGGTATTTGGGGCTTCTCACAGTATAGCTCAGTGCAACCAGTTGCTCTGCAAGTTGTCGTTCTCTCTGGTTTTGGTAACTGTGAGAGAGCCCGAGCAAGTGCTTCCCGCAAAAGGGAGGTGCAGCAAGGGAAGGACAACTGCAGTTGCAACAGGAGGCAGGAGAGCGTGTTGGCGACTAGTACGTCAACAGGAGGGTGCGACTCCTTCCACTTCGTTGTGGGACAAGGAGAGTGGAGTTCCAGGTGGTCCGTGTGGACTACTACGGAGGCGGGAGGACACTACCGCTTAGGAGGACAACTGTCATCCGACAGTCCGGTTCGAGTAGGAGTTGTCAGTCCCGGTGTGACCAGGAGCTGCACAGACACCGTCGAAGTCCGGAGTTGAAGACCGCGCATTGCGCGAGGTATTGTCGCCGAGCAAGCCTCGGGACAAGGTATGATTCCGCAAACCATCCTTTCCTATTATATAGACGTTGACGCGTTTCCTCGGTATGGGTTGGGGGAGAAAATTTTTGTTTCCGCTGCCTTCTCTGTCTCCCCTAAAACCCAACATATTAATGCATAAACTAAGCATGATGCTTTCATGGGCATTTTTGATGAGATAGATATGAAAGGGAACCAAATCTATATGGTTATGACCACAATCCAATCTTATTGTATGTAATAATAAAAATATTGGGAACTTGTGTGACAATGCCAATTTTTTTGAGTTTGAGGCTATTGAAGCTCTGAAGGAGGTTGAATTATTTCTTGATAATGAATCTAGGAGTGATATTGTCAATGCTAAAAGAAATATTGTCATAGATGATACAGAGGCTAATGAATATTATGCCAAAAAATATCCAGAGTCAATTGGTTGAAATTGGGAGATAGGAACAACAATTTCTTCTACAGTTCTGTTAAAGTCGGGGCAAAGCATAATATCATAAGGGGTCTGATGATAGATGCTAATATGAACTATGAAGATGACATTGTTGTAAAAGCTACTTGGAGCATTGTGGGTCCTGACGTTGTTGATACTGTATAAATCATGGAACTCAAAAAATCTTATATTACCATCAATATATAAAGTAAAAAGTGCTATCAACATCAAATATTAGAGGTCAATTTCTTTGTGTAATTTTTTCTCTTAAAATCATCACTAAAGTCTTAGATAATATGCTTCAACCTATTCAGGACAACTTTTTTAGCAAGAACCAAGTGCCTTTTTTCAAAGGTAGAAGTATTTTGATGCTTTGTTGATGGTTAATGAGCTTATCCATGATTTTAGGAAGGGTTGTTTCAATCTTAAAATATGTATAAAGTATAATTTAGTTATAAGTGGAATTTTATTCTAAATATTCTAATCAAGATGCAATTTCAAGAATGTTGGAATTGGCTTTATACTATTACACTGACTACCAATTTCATATTCTCATCAATGGTCAACCTTAAAAAGTTATCTTACCCACTAATGGGATTCGAAAAGGATATATCATTATTCCATACATCTTTGTGTTGGAAATGGAGATACTCACTGCTATCATGAACTATGCTATAAGCAAAAAAATCATTAAGCCTATATGAAACACTATTATGAATGTATCCCATTTATTTTTTGTTGACAATGTCATGATCTTTTTGGAAGCTGATAAAGATAATGTTGTTGCTATCAAAAGTATCCGTAATAAGTTTGGGGCTCTCTGTGAATCCTAGCAAAAGCCATGTATTCTACAGTAATGGTGCTAATATAGATGGAATTCGATATTTTGAATATACCAACTAGAAACTTCCCTATGAGATACCTTGACCTACCTCTGTTTTGTGCTAATCTCAAGAAGTTGCATTGTATCCCTCTTATCGACAAAACCAAAAGCAAACTAGAAGAATGGAAGAACAAACCTTTTCCTCTAGAGGAAAAGTTGAGTTGACTATATCAAATCTCATGTCTTTGCATTTATTCTTGTCTTCAACTTTCCCTTTACCACCTTCTATTATGGAGGATATTGAAAGAATTTTGAGGAACTTTATCTAGGGGTGTTGAGGTGGATAATAAGCTTCATTACATTGAGTGTCAAAGACTTGTAGATAAAAGTCTTAAGGTGGTCTAGATATAAGGATAATCAAGGATATGAACTAGGTTGGTATTATCAAGATGCCTTGGAATATTGATAGTAAGAAAGACTCAATGTGGGTAGTATGGATTAATGGAAAGTACTGAAAAATGATTCTATGTGGTCAATAAAATACAATCCTAATGGATCATGGATGATTAATGGAAAGTAATTAAAAATGATTCTATGTGCTCAATAAAATACAATCCTAATGGATCATGGATGCAGTGGTTAATTATGAAACATAGACATGCAATTTTGTCATACATTTCTTATGAAATCGTGAAAGGTGATTTGATTAAGCTTTAGAGAGATGCTTGGATGCATGGGGTAATTTCTTAAAGGACTATCTAGATCCCTGCAATGTCTTTAAAGCTGGTGTGGGTTTGTATGAGAATTTGGAGAAGTTCATTAACAATGGTTCATGGAACCTTGTTGACATAAGACATTTCTATCTAGACTCAACATCACTTTAAAGGAAAATGGTTGGGTCCTCTTAAGAGGGATGAGGGAGGAAAAGTTGAAATCATTTTGGGATTTTATCAAAATTACTAGAGAGGAAGTTTCTTAGGGTAATATAATATGGAAGAAGGAAGTTCCCAGGAGCTTCAATATTCTTGGGTGGAAAGTTCTTCAGAATAGAGATGCTACTCAAGACATGTTAAGAAGATCTAGACTTCAAATTATGTATATGTGTTCTATGTGTAAAGAATATTATAAAGATGATATGCATGTGTTTTTGCAATGTCATTTTACTTAGGCTATTTGGAGGAAGCTATAGATAAGAACTCTGTGTACAAATTCCTAGTTCATGAAGTGACTACTATTCTTTGATCAATAGGAAGAAGACTCATCTAGACTGCCTTGCCGTGTTTTATCGTATGTGGTAGAAAGGAATAAGCATTCTTCCATAATAGAAGGAGACACTTAAAGGCCTATTAGTCTATTTGTATAGGGAATAAGTTTTGTTATACTACCTTATCTATGTTTGATTTCTCTCTTCTATTCTAAGACTTGTACATAATACATACTATTATGCAAATTATACATAAAAAAGAGAAGCCCCATGCATTTACTACCAAAAATAACAAAGTATTTGTTACCAAAAATGATGTAATACTTAAAAAGGAATTTATTTACAAAGGAACTAGTGTGAGGAAAATAGAACTTGAAGACGTTTAATTCTAACAAGATAGCATTGAACATGTGGATGTAGATGAGGAACCAAAGGAATCACAAGCTATTATGGAATCTCAAGTTCTTGTAATACAAGAACCTCAAAGTTTGGAACATCTTAAGACATAGAGATATTGTGATAGCCTAGAACTCCACACATTGAATGTGACTCCTAATTCTGACCATTCTCTTGTATACACTATAAATTTCATGTATACATGTGTTTTGATACACTTTCGGTCCATCTAGTATGCATGTATCACTTTGGTGGTACTTGTGGTGATAAAGGTCAAGTATAACCTACATCTTTCCCCTTTCCCTTGAATTTTTGATCATATCTTTGTAAACTTTGGTATCTTATTCTTGTGCTCATGTTGTAGAGTTCCCTCTCACGGTTCCAGTGCATCTTGTTTTTCTCAATTAAGAGCTGAGAGGAAGGAGATATGGTCATTTGAATTTTCTTTGATTCAACCTAGCTTTTAACCCTTTTTGTTCATTTTTATACCTTGTTGGGCCCAAATTGGGTGCATTTGTGTGGTGACTAGTCCTTACCCCCCTTACTATATGATTCGACAATCGCCCTTTCAACCAACAAGGAGTCTTGTTTAAGTGGGACATGATTTTGAGCCATCAGATCCTATCGCCACAGATTAAACCCCTGATCCAACATCTAGGAAACCATCTCCTAGCTCCATACCATGGCCGACGACCATGGTGTAGAGCTCCACCTACTCCCTTTCTCCCACCACTTTGGCACCAATTATCCCCCTCTTTGCTTATAAAACCTTGTTCTGAAGCTTTTGCCTCCTTTTTCCTCTCTACCCTTGAACCCTATCCCTTTTATTTTGTGCTCCTTCTACTTCCTCTCTATGGTAGTGCTACTGCTTGTGTTGGGAATTCCTCCCTCGAGCCATCATGCCCCAAAATCTTTCCGGCAACGGGTCTGTGGTGCTCTTTTGGTTGTAGTCGGCCTATTCTTAAGAGCGGAGATGCTCCTTTCTCCCTTGCCCTCTTTTCTCTGATGAAGCTCACCGTCATGTGGGTAGGAGGCCCAGTGCTAACATGTCTCCACAAAGGGGATGATGACACCACCAGTGGATCGCTCCCTAATGGTCAGATCGATGACTGGCCTAAAAGCTGACGTGCGCTTCTTGCATATGCCAACCATCCCTCATCACTGCCGACGATAGATGCTATTCGTGAGGGACCAGTTGCTTCTAAACATCAGGCCAAACATGCAGTATGTGCCTTGGACACCCATAAATGGGTCAGTCCATTTTTTCCTCTCTATCGACCCAAGTTAGGGTAAAGTGCCCCAAAATCCCTCCTTTAATGATTTTAAACTTCAAAACCTTGTATCTCCTTGATCTTGTATCCAAATATAATGAAATTATATACCATTTTGTTCAAAAAATTGCTACCTTTCTAATGATGCTATTATATTGTACTTTTTTTTTGCATATTTCACTCATGTTTTAAGTAAAAAGGATACCTTTGTAATCTTTTGGTTATTAATCAATCTTGATCATGTGCTACATGTGTCTTTAATGATCCCTAGATACACTAATTATCTTAATCAGTAATCTTAGCTCACATCTTTATGTGATGTTGTATTGGACGATCTATATGCACCCCAAAGATCTTTTTGACCTTCTATGTTCACCCAAGACCTAAACATGACCCTTATTTTGTGCATAGATGATATAAATTGATCAAGTTTTGGACTTTGGCTTAGTTTTTTTACAATCTAATATTTCAATATTGAATTCAGTGATCTTTTCTAGTTCTTACTACTTAATGAACTAAGTTTTGATGCTAAAGTAACCCATGTTTGACTCATGATACCTCAAGTTCCTACTTTGTGCATTGAAATGATCTACTTAACTTTGTTTGCTTCCATACGATGAATATATGACTTATTACAGTCTCTTGAACTATATTTTTCAAATCAGTAGTTTATCATTTTATGAGCACTAGATACCAATTCTATCAATCCTATGCTCCTACTGCTTCTATGACTTGAAAATATGACCTTGATTGCATGGAATGGATCTAATATGGCCAATAATGATCTTACATGAATAGACCATGATAATAGTCCAAATCTCATGCTTCCTCAATTAACAAATCAGACTTCATCTTTATCTTGTATTACTCATGATGTGGACATATACCTAGACCTAAGGTGTTGATGTGGCCTTTGTACTATGGTTAATTGCGTAACTTTGGACCTAATTTGATCTATTTGAAATCTAGTTCTTGGGGAACATCCACATGACTTATATCATGTTATCTTAATCAAACCTAGTGATATAAGACACTATGTTGTTTATGTTTACATCATAGGTACATGATGGCTGGTCGCTCTCTAGGTATCTTACTCAAGAATCATGACTCTTAAGGTACGCTTAATCTCTTTACCCTATTATGATATTGGCTTGGTTGTATGAATGCTCATATGAATGCTTGGATAGATAATTGCTTAGTTGAGCTACTATTCCTATGAATACTAATTTCATGTGTGGTTATAATTTGTTGACAAAGCTTGAAAATAATATAGAGAAGTCCATTATGCAACCTAATGTTGATATAATGGATAAAAAAACCTAGAACATATTTGGTATAAATGAAATTCATTAAGTATTCTTGCCTTGTTTCTACTTATTACTTATATGATGTTTCTAGCCAAGCAACATTTATATTATTCCTATACTGTGGTTACATGTTTTTCATAGCGTACTTAATGCTTTAGCATTAATGTTTTATTTATTGGATTTTTAGTTGCCAAATGAAGATCCTCTACACTCAAGACTCTAAGCTCTGAGATGAATCACCAATGGGTATGCTTGAATATAGAAATGGGTACACCTCTCTCATCTCCATGTTTTAGTATCTTGTTGTTACTACTTTTACATATATATTGCATGTGTGAACGTATGAGCCATTCTATAGACAGGCAACCAATCCCTACTGTCACTGACTCTATAGTCATTGGGGGTAGGAGAAGGGTAAAAAATAGTTTCGTGACAAATGGTATCAGAGCCATACACACATGCCTCTATTAAGGCATAACACATCTTAAGAAGGTAGGGATGACTGAAATCCTTTCCTTAAAGCTTAGAGTCTTCTAGAATCTCACCTCTTCTTCAAGGACTACCTAATCCACCCAAGTAGTTGATTAGTTAGTCTTATTCTCTCATGACTATTTATCACATGATTTCTTGATTATAGGTAGCTTGTGCAGGGTAAAACTAAAATTCATTTGAACTCATGAAAACTGATCTAGGTTATAATGCCATGATTTTATCTTAAATGAAAGGCCCTATTTCATGAATTAAAGTACTTGTGAATGTGATGTACGTATGTGTAAAGTTTATGAAACTCAACGTTACCAATTGGATATAAGTGCTCTATATGTTTGAGGTAAATCCTTGATTTTGGTGATATAAGATGGAACTTATGTTCTATACCCCACATTTGATATGGTCCCTATTGATTAAACCTATGTTGTCCCTATTTTGATTAAACCTCAACCATATTTAAGAAAAACTCAAGCTATTGATATGTATCATACCACATGCTCTGGCTCTTTGAAAACTCATGTTTGAATAATATGATGGACCTAGCTCTCAATATCACCCAATTATGCTCACACTCTTGAGTTCTCAATAGTGACTTCTTGATTAACAAAATCTACCCTTACCTTGATCTTAAAAGGAAGGGAATGAAATTATGACTTTGACCTTGCAAAATCTTGAATTGTCCTATTATGACCTTGATCTTCAACATCATGACCCTATGAAGTATGATTTGACAATTTTTGCTCACCCTATTTGGATATGTTTGATGGCTCATGACTATTGTGGACTAATGTGATATATTAGGGTGATAGTTGACTTATGACCCCCCTAATGTAGGTCACATCCCTATTATGACTGCCTCTATATTCTCATCATGTTGATTATTTAGAGTTCCAGAAGGTAACCACTTCCACTTGATTTTGAAATCTTGACCTAAGCCATAATAAGTTAAGTTTATAATGATATTAATACCTAATATTGAAATCTTGATTTAATGATGATCTTGAAATGCGATGATGTTTCCTATAGCTTGTGGTTGATTTGCTATAACTGACTAAGGTCTAGATCATTCATCAACCTCAAGTACCATGATAATACAATTTATGGTGATACCACCAAAAATTGGAAGGATTAAGTATACAAAGCATGAAAGAACATACATGATTTATAATTTATTGAACCCAATTATACCATCTTTAAGGGACTAAAGAAAAAGTAACTGAACAAGTGACTAATAATATGTGGCCAAGCCCTAGAGGGAAGGCCACCATGATGACCAAGCCCAAGAGGAAGGTCACATAGAGGCCAAGCCCAGGAGAGAAGGCCATCATGAAGACCAATCCCATGGGTAAGGTCGCCAAGAGGCCAAGACCAGTAGGGAAGTTCACTGTGAAGACCAAGTCCAGGAGAAAAGTTCACCATGAGCCCTATACTGGGACATAAAGTAAATGTTGCACACCCTAAGAGATGGAGAAAATTTAGGTTAAGAAATTATATGGAAAACAACGTGCTCATATATTGTTAGTGAGACCTAAAGATGAGTGTGTGTGGCATCTCAATAAAACCTTAGGAAGGGTCAACCCTAATCCCTAAGGTCTAAAGTAGTAACCTAAACCACAGCTTCAAAAAGTTTGGACCTACAACTTTGATGTCCAAACTTGACTCTCAACATTGATTTATGAAATCTTGACTCCTGATTATTGATCTTGATATTGATTTAGCTCCTATAATCACTCTATTTGGATCTCGAGATCACCCTCGCTATATGACTGAAGACTTTCATGTTCCCAAATCTCAAAATTTTGAAATAACAACTATGTTAGCTCGATCGTTATATGACTTAGGGGTGAGATCCATGTGGATTAAGGTGGGACCTTCCATTGATCTTGCACACAAAATCACGATATTGAACATGAAATCTCAATATTAAAATATGACGTATCTCTCAAAATTTTGAAATATGAATCTCGATCATGGATGTATAATCCCTGTTAGGCCAATGTATAATCTAGAACCCTAAATGTTGGGATTGAAAGTCATGTTGTACTCTTAATTTGAGATCTCTATTTGATTGACCTATATTGTGATCTCTCCAAATTTAGATTAGTAGGATGTCCCCTCCAACTTGTGATTTATGTAATAATGTTCAAAATTTGATGACCAATGTGACTATGCTCTGGCCTAGATGCTCGATTGCTTGATCATGAAATAGTTTCAATATTGAAAGAATGCCACATGATTATGATACAAAATATGAAATGCCAACTCAATTGATGACTTGATTTAATTTTGGGGACAAAATTCCTTTTAAGGCAGGGAGGATGTGATAGGATGAAAATTCAGACATTGAATGTGACTCCTAATTCTGACCTTTCTCTTGTATACACTATGAATTTCATGTATATATGTGTTTTGATGTCGTTTTGGTCCATCTAGTATGCATGTATCACTTTGGTGGTTTTCATGGTGATAAAGATCAAGTTTAATTTCATATCCTACATCTTTCCCCTTTCCCTTGAATTTTGATCATACATTTGTAAAATTTGGTATATTATTCTTGTGCTCATGTTGTAGAGATCCTTCTCATGGTTCCAATGCATCTTATTTTTCTCAATTCGGAGCTGGGAGGAAGGAGATATGTTCATTTGAAACTTTCTTGATTTAACCTTGTTTTTAACCCTTATTATTTGTTTTTGTACCACGTTGCGCCCAAATGGGGTATGTTCACATGGCCCGCTACTCCTTTTCCCCCCTTTTTGTGCGATCTGACAATTTCCCTTTCAACCAACCATGAGTCTTGTTTAAGTGGGCCATGATTTTGAGCCATCAGATCCTATCAACACAGATTAAACCCCTAATCCAATGGTCATGAAACCAACTCCTAGCTCCAAACCATGGGCGACAGACATGGTGCCGAGCTCTTCCTACCCCCTTTCTCCCACCACTTTGGCACCAACTATCTCCCTCTTTTCTTACGAAACCTTGTTTTGAAGCTTTTGCCTCCTTTTCCTCGCTATCCTCAAACCATAGCCCCATTCTTTCATGCTATTTCTATTTCCTCTTTATGGTGGCACTACCGCTTTCTTGTTTTGGGCATTCCACCCTCGAGCGATCACACCCCAAAATCTTTCTAGTGAAAGATCTGTGGTGTTCTTCTAGTTTTGGTCAGCCTATTCTTGGGAGCGGAGGGGAGCCCTCACCCTCTTTTCTCCAGTGAAGCTCATCGTCACGAGGGAAGGCATCCTGGTGCAAATGTGCATCCATGAAGGGGATGATAACACCACCATTGGATTTCTCCCCAATGGTCTGATCGATGACTGGCCTAAAATCTAATTCGAGTCACTTGCAAACATCGATCATCCTTCCATAACTATTGTTCATGAGGGGCCAACCACTGCTAAATGCTGGGCCAAACATGCAACGTATGCCCTGGACTCGCATAAGCAGGCTGGTCCATTTCTCCATCTCTCTCGGCCCAAGCTAGGGTAATGTGCACAAAAATCCCTCTTTTAATTCTTTCAACCTTTAAAACCTTGTATCTCCTTGGTCTCATATCAAAATTTAATGAAATTATGTGTCATTTTGATCACAAATTGTCACCTTTCTAATGATGCTATTATATTCTACTTGTTTTGCACATTTCACTCCTATTTCAAGTAAAAAGAATCCCTTTGTAATCTTTTGGCTATTAATCAATCCCAACCATGTGCTACACGTGTCTTTAATGATCCCTAGATACAATAATTGTCAAAATAAGTAATGTTAGCTCACATCTTACTATGATGTTGTCTTGGACCATCTATATGCACCCCATAGATCTTTTTGACCTTCTATGTTCACCCTTGACCTAAAGGTGACCCTTTTTTTGTGCATACATGATATAAATTGATCAAGTCTTGGACTTTGGGTTAGTTTGTTATAATCTAATATTTCAATATTGATATTAGTGATCTTTTCTAGTTATTTATACTTAATGAACTAAGTTTTCATGCTAAAGTAACCTATGTTTGACTCATGATACCTCAAGTGCCTACTTTGTGCATTGAAATGATTTACTTGAATTAGTTTGCTTCCATGTGATGAATATATGATTTTATACAAATATTTTGAACTATATTTCTCAAATCATTAGTTTATAATTTTTTGAGCACAAGATACCAACTCTATCAATCCTATGATACTATTGCTTCTATGACTTGAAAATGTGACCTTGATTGCATGGAATGAATCTAATATGGCCAATTATAATCTTACATGAATAGACCATGATAATAGTCCAACTCTCATGCTTCATCAATTAACAAATCAAACTTCATCTTTATCTTGTATTACTCATGATGTGGACGTATACCTAGACCTAAGGTGTTGATGTGGCCTTTGTACTATGGTTGATTGTGGAACTTTGGACCTAATTTGATCAATTTGAAATCTAGTTCTAGGGGAACATCCACATGACTTATATCATGTTATCTTAATAAAAACTAGTGATATAAGACACTATGTTGTTTATGTTTACATCCTAGGTCCATGATAGTTGGGCCCTCTCTAGGTATCTTACTCAAGAATCATAACTCTTAAGGTACGCTTAATCTCTTGACCCTACTATGATATTGGCTTGGTTGTATGAATGCTCATATGAATGATTGTCTAGATAATTACTTGGTTGAGCTACTGTTCCTATGAATACTACTTTCATTTTTTGTTATCATATTAGAGAAGTCCATTTTGCAACCTAATGGTGATATAATGGATAAAGAAACCTAAAGCATGCTTGGTATAAATGAAAGTTGTTAAGTATTCTTGCCTTGTTTCTACTTATTGCTTATATAATGTTTCTGGCCAAGAAACTTTTATATTATTGTTACATGCTTTTCATAGCGTACTTAATGTTTTAGTATTAATATGTTTTGTTTATTGGATTTGTAGTTGCCAAATGAAGATATGTTGCAGTCAAGACTCTAAGATCTAAAATAAATCACCAATGGGTATGTCTGAATATAGAAATGGGTAGACCTCTCTTATCTCCATGTTTTAGTATCTTGTTTTTACTACTTTTACATATATATTGCCTGTGTGAAACTATTTTCCATTCTATGGATGGGCGCCCAATCCCTACTGTCACTAAATATGTAGTTAGTGGGGGTAGGAGGAGGGTAACAAACAATTCTGTTATAGATATTGATTTCTCATGACTAAAGTAGATGATGTATTGGTCATTGAGGATGATGAGACATCAACCTACAATGAGGCTACTGTGAAAATAAATTTTGGGAACGGGTTTAAGCCATGAGATCTAAGATGGACTCCATATAACAACAAGGTATTGACCTTAGTAGATTCACTTAGAGGGGTAAAACCCATAAGATGTAAATGAGTCTTCAAGCAGAAGACCAACATGGATGGTAATGTACAAACCTACACAAGTAGATTGGTAGTAAAATGATTCAAACAAGTTTAAGGTGTTTATTATGATGAAACTTTTCCAACAATTTCCATGGTTAAATCTGATAGGATCCTACTTGCCATTTTGTCTTATCAAGACTATGAGATTTGTAAAATGGACGTTAACATTGATTTTCTTGATGGGAATCTACTAGAGGATGCATACATGACACAACATGAAGGTTTTATCACTCCCAATGAATCCATTAACATATGTAACATACAAAGGTCAATCTATGGATTGAAGCAAGCATCTCAGAGCTAGAATCTACATTTTGATGAGTCAGTCAAATATTTCAATGTTTGAAGATGAACCTTGTGTTTAAATGAAATTTAGTGGAGACATAACTATATTTCTTATATTGTACGAATTTTCTAAAATGAAGATGAACCTTGTGTTTAAATGAAAGTTAGTGGAGGCATACTTGTATTTCTTGTATTGTATACATATGACATGTTATTGATGAGAAATGACATCTCTACTCTATAGTTGGTTAAAACCTGGTGAGGAAATACATTCTAAAAGCTCTAGAGGGGGCAGTGAAAAGAGAAAATCTATATTTTATCACTTTAAAATGCAAGGTTGTTTAAATGTAACTTTCTTAATTTATATATTAATGGAAATAATAATGAAAGTAGTGAGGAAAAATAGACAACCACAAACAATACAAGATGTATATTGATTTTGTCCTAATAACGTGAGTTCACTAGTGTTATTTCCATTTAATATTTTATCCCCTTTTTTTCCTTTTCTATACTAATAAAAATATACACATATATAGGTCTTTTGTGGCACAAGACCAACCTCCTTTTGTGGTTCAATGAAACCTCCTTTTAAAGAGAAAAGATAACTTTTTTCTTCTTTACATATGTCGAAAGACCACCCAATTGAATAATATCACAATCTACCTCCACCATATTTGGACACATTCTTATCGTAAGAAGTAGCTCGAATGAAGCTCCACCGCAACCTTCTCGCTAGAGGTAGCATAAAGCACCATACCAGCAATCAAGAAGAAGAATATAAGGAAATTATTGATCCTTTCACAAAGATCACAACTGAAGGAATATGAACAAGTAATTATCAACTCCACATAGTTTAGGTAACGTTATATTTGGTGATGACACTTATATTGAGTTGTAGCTTAGACTAGATTGCATGTAACTAGAGATGACAAATGGATACTCTAGGCTTGTAAGGATAGTTTGTAGACAACTTGATCAAGTGTACTAAAACACTTAGGAATACCCAAGATAGGTAATAGGAGTATTTAGGATGAGTTTACTGAGAAACTAGCCATTATAGGATAGCTAGTTGTGGTGCCCCACACCACAACAAATGAGATAACTCAAAACCAAACTACGAAATTAAAGCTAAACATCCCGGTTACCATAAAACATAAGAAATTAAAAACAATTTTGTATAACCATATGAGTCACAACATATTGAACATGAGTCCACAAAAGCCACCTGTATTACATAACACCTACCCAAAAGGATTGTATAAATATTGTTCACTAGCTCTCTATCCACATCCTGTCAATCAAGGTAACCTATTCATATACATACATGCCATCTCTTATGCAACAATGGGCATAAATCCAAAACCTCATATCGATACATATATCAAAACCTCACCAAGGACCTGAGTGTACATGGATGACACATATGACTATACTTCTATACATAAGCAACATATCCAACCTTGCAAAATTTACTAGTTCTGTAACATCCCTGACCTGGGTTATAACCTAACCCTGGAAGTTTTGCCTAAATTATGTAATTAAACACCTGTGAGTATTCTCTGGCATGTAACTAAGTTCCTAAAGGAACATATACTTTCAATTTTGCTCCTTTATAAGCAAATTTGTAGCATTGTTTTGTAATGCAGGGACCCATGTGCAAGTTACCCAGTTTAAGGGTTTAACTTGCAATTTCACAGGTTAAGATGTTCTTTTGATGTTGAGACATCATATGAGTGAATATGATGAGGCATGATGGATTTTCCAAGCTTGGGCATTCAAATGCAGCTTGTGGAGTGATCCTAATGCTTAAAAACCCTAATTTGGAGTAAAGTGTAATTTACCCAAATTGTGGGTGAATTTTGTAAAGTACACCTTCTAGAGCATCTTATATGACTCTTGGCATAATTTTGAGTAGAAATGATGAAAGAGATACATCAATTAATAATCAGATAAGAAAAGTGATCTTTGTGCATGAAATTCACCATATATGGGTATGAAGATCTTTCATGTATGAACCCTAGTTGAAATTTGACCTTCTTCACCTTTGGACCTTGGGTTTAAGATGAGTTTTGCTTAAGTATGAAAGGGAGAAACGTGGCTTATAATAAGGAGAAGGGACGTGCCTATAAGAAAGGAGGGACCTAATTAAGAAAAGGAGAAACTAGTTGTCCTTATGTTGGAAATGACCCCAAGATATATATACACCCTTCCTTTGTTTGTAAAGGAACGTTTCCTTCACTTCCTTTCTTATTTCCTTGATTATACCGAATTAGGACAGAGCTCTGGAGAAAAGGAGGGCGACCAACCTGTTCTAGGTAAGAGAACACCACCTTCTAGCTTGAATTCATGGAGAAAATTCTTGTATAAGGTTGGTTTCATGGCTAATTTACTTAGCTTTCTTGTTCTAGCCATCTTTTCCCAAACTTTCCTTGGAGAAACACCCTTGGCCGACCTTTGGAGCTCAAGACACCATTAGAGGCTTGAAGCTTGGAAGCTTGGAGCTCAAGGAACGACCTTAAGGCGGGTTTTATAACTTTAAACTCTTTGCTTTATATGCATATTTGTTCTTGCAATTTTAGCATTTAGTGCTCCTTCTACCTCCCTTCTTCCTTGCACTTTTGCAAGTAAAACGGTGGTATAACCAACCTTAACAGAGGTTGAAGAAGATGGGCGTGATTACCAAAGTTACTTTATCAAACGGTCCTGTTTCCCCCCCCTCTGACCAAACCGTTTGAAGGGCAAACGGGTTCACAAGGTCGGTTGGAGCAAATGGGTTCAAACCGTTTGAGGGGGTTGACCAGGCGTTGACCGTTTGGGATTCCTGTTCATAATCATGTAGGCTAACGACCCACCAAATTTTAGGGGTTAACTCCAAAGGAATCGTAGTTTGAAAGCCAATCAATTAGGCAATCGAATTGAATTAAGTGCTGATTTTTCCAAACTGATTAACTTGAACTTTTTGGGCAAACGGGTTCAACCCATTTGAATGAGTTGACCAAGCATTGACCGTTTGAGATTACTGCTCATAATATGTTGAGTTTCATTCCTGCAAAGAATCAAAGTTAAATTCTTAACCAATTGAGAGTTGAAGGCATTTCAACATCCTAACCCTAATCGGGCTGAAATTGCTGTTTTCATATATAGATTTTGTTGAGTTTTGGGTTGAAGGACCCAAACGGTCTCAAGATCGTTTGGGGGTTCCTCCAAACGGTCTCAAGACCGGTTGGGCACAACTCAAGATCGTTTGAAGGTCTAAAGTTGAAGTAATTTGATGGGTTGAAGGTCCAATTGTAATAAGTTGATGAATTGATAAAAATGCTGATTTTAGACCTAATTCAAGTTCAACCCTAATCCAACCAACTTGGTTTTTGGTCAAACTTTGGGAAAACGGTCTCAAGATAATTTGGAGGTCATCCAAACGATCTCAAGACCGTTTGGGCCAAGTTTGGGCCCAATTGGAGTTCAATTGATAGTTTCAATCTTGATTTGATTCACTTTGTTGAAAATTGATGATTAGCCGATTGGAGACCTTAATTGAGTTAGACTTAACTCTATTTGGCTTTCAATTGAAGATCAAATTGGTGTCCAATTGATTGAGGCTCATCCTAATTGACTCAATTTGTAAGTGGTTAATAAGGGCATGGCCAATTGAAGGCTTCAAAATGGGAAATCCTTTTCAAACATAACCTTTATTTCACCTTTTATGTCCTTGTGGGTTGACACCCGTTTCAATTCAAATGGGTTCACACCCATTTCAACTCAAACGAGTCCACACCCGTTTCAACTCAAATGGTTCACACCCATTTCAATTCAAATGGGTTCACACCCGTTTCAACTCAAATGAGTCCACACCCATTTGAACTCAAATGGTTCGCACCCGTTTCAATTCAAATGGGTTCACACCCGTTTCAACTCAAACGAGTCCACACCCGTTTCAATTCAAATGGGTTCACACCCGTTTCAACTCAAACGAGTCCACACCCATTTCAATTCAAATGGGTTCACACCCGTTTCAACTCAAACGAGTCCACACC
The DNA here is from genome assembly GCA_963693085.1 of Alisma plantago-aquatica. Taxonomy (NCBI): domain Eukaryota; kingdom Viridiplantae; phylum Streptophyta; class Magnoliopsida; order Alismatales; family Alismataceae; genus Alisma; species Alisma plantago-aquatica. Next base: position 127,221,100 of record OY856409.1, on the reverse strand, counting down.
CGTTTCAATTCAAATGGGTTCACACCCGTTTCAACTCAAACGAGTCCACACCCGTTTCAATTCAAACGGGTTCACACTCGTTTCAACTTAAATGGGTTCAATTGAGTGATACCTTGTTTTTATCAAACCCTAATCACATGATGGTAATGTGATGACTTGTATTAGTCAATGAGGACTTAACCCAACCTAATATAGAGTGGTGTAATCACCATCTACTAGTTAGAGGAGAGAGAAAGTACCAATTATGGTGGAAACTCAAGTAAAATACCTTCAATATACATGAATGTGCATGAATAGGGAATGATTCACTATGTGAAATCATGGAAACCCTAATTATGATAATTGATGAATCTTAATCTTATCTTAGGTCTTTAATGATGATGTTCCTCATACATGGTGATGTTATGAGATCAATTCACCATGATGTGTATAGTAAACCCTAATTCTAGGGTAATGACATGATATGTGATAAGTAAACCCTAATTGATGAGAATCAGGGAACTTAGCTCTTATGGCAAGAGTGAAGGCATAATTCTTGAATTAAATTGTTTACTTTTATCAGTTGAATTAACCATGCAAGTTCCTATATGAGAATGATCATATCCAGGTATGGATGGTGATGCTACATTTATTGAAAGCATGTTGTTAGCTTTATGAATAGTAAAATATCCTGATGCCTTGTCAAGGGCATCTTATGAAATTGATGGGCTATGAGAGACATAAATACCACCAAGGTCATGCTTTAGAAATGACCTGTGATGAGAGCATTGAGAAATGATATCTAATGTGAGTTAGGCTTGTTACATTTAGCATTCTCCCTTCATAGCTGCTATGTTAAGGTTATTGTTTGAGAATAATGTATGATGTTAAAAGAATACTGAATGTACCTAACTAATCAAGTGTAATCATACTATGTAGAGCCCTGATCATAGAACCATCATTGTCAGAGATCAAATGATGGTGAAATAGGTTTTCCTAAGGGAACTCCTGGATCACATACTTTTGAGTATGTGGGGTATATGGATGTGTAGAACCTTACATCCTAGTGTAGGTATTGATGTAGATGTGTAATCCGTCAACCCTTCACTACAAATCCATACCGCATCAGTGGAAGGTAACCACGAAATCTCCTAATGACAAAGAGAGTACAGATACCGCATCAGTGGAAGGTAAACACGAAATCTCCTGATGACGAAGAGAGTACAGAACGCCACTGTAACTCTAAAATAGTGAAGGACCAGATTACCCTGGTGAGCTATAACAGCAGAGACACAAGATGTTCTGCAAGCAATCCTCTTACTGACTGAGGAAGGTGAAGGTCATGAGAATCCGGCTCTTTCAATGACCTAGTATGATACTGAGGCAACGTAACAGTGGTCGGTTGGAGTATGAGTGGTATACCTCATCTCCGCAGGGCTTAGGGATGTTTGTAAAACATAATCAGCTGCGTAGTATATCTGCTTAGATTAAACTACGAGATACTGGATTGATGTTACACTGCATAAGTAGATATGTTATTCATATTGCTTACTTTTGTACTCTACTGAGTTAGTTACCTGCTGTTGATTACTTAGAAGGCTCCTAATGCTTCTATTGTTCTTTGATTGCTATATAAAGTTCTAATGGAGAGTTATAACTCTCGCTGGGGCAATTATTTAAAATTGTCTCACCCCGTAGACTTCAACTTTTTAGGTAGTCGTCGAAGGCGGAGGAACCGGTCTACAGGTGACCAGTCCCAGCAGCAGCAGCACCAGGAGCAGCAGTAAATCTCAGGTGGAGATTCAGCCTGCTATATGGTGTAGTTAGAATCAGTCCTATGTGTCCTCTGTACTCTCAGGTCTTGGAGTTGTTGGTCTGAGATTTTGTTACGATTCTTGAGATTTTGAATCATAATGTGTATTATTACTCAAGAAGTAATTTGACAGAGATGTAAACAGTTTATCTCCTTTTATGAAGGAAGTTTTATGGTTTCAATGTTTTATCTCAAAAAGTTTTAATTTCCGCTGATTTTTGGTATTCCGCTGCTATTCGAATCGCTTCCGCTAAGCCTTAATTCGAAGTTATGTGTTTATCTTGGGTTTTGGAGATCAGAGCCCACAATTAAGTGGTATCAGAGCTCCAGGTTCGCTGAGTCTACAGAGGCATAGGACTTAGGATGTCGAGTCTATCCTTAGTGTTCCTTCCTTATCTAATAGAATCTTCTGCTCCTCAGGAGAAGAAGATATATAAGGATGGTAGAACCACATGATGAGTACGTGCCTGAGAGTAGTGCTAGTGCACCTCAAGGCGGTGCAAGGGTTCCAGAAATAGAACAGCCTGCACCTGAGCCACCCCGGGAGCCACCCCAGTTTGAACCAGCCGATATGGGTAACCCAGCAGTTCAGACGATGTTTGGGCAGTTTATGACTGCCATGACACACATAACCGACAGGATGCCCATGCCTGCACCTAGGGCACCTATCCAGCCTGAAGGACAAGGTATCCGGAAGACGTTCGAGCGACTATGTCGTGTCGGAGCTACCGAGTACTTTGGGACTGCCGACCCCGCAGATGCTGATCTGTGGTTGACAGAGTTGGAGAAGGCTTTCAGGATTCTTAATATCCTGGAAGCTGAGAAGGTTAGACATGCTGTCTATCTTCTCAAGGGAAGCGCTGGTCACTGGTGGAACATGGAAGAGAAGAAGAGACCTGGAATAGAGATCTCGTGGGAAGAGTTTTGCCGGGAATTTGTTCATAGATATTTCCCGAAGACCTTCCTAGATGAGAAGATCTCTCAGTTTGAGAGATTGAGGCAGGGCATGATGAACATTAGCGAGTATGAAGCTAAGTTCATGGAGTTGTTGCGGTTTTGCCCGCACATGGCTGCCACAGAAGAGGAAAGAATCAGGAGATTCGAGAAGGGTTTGAATGCTGATATGTCAACCCCTGTGTCTGCCTTAGAAAACCGAGAGAGATTCTCTACCTTCGTTGAGTCAGTCCAAAGGATAGAGAGATCTGTGGTTGAGAAGAGGCAAACCCAGAAAAGATATCCACAGTTCCAGGGTTCTTCATCTAGGGACTCCAAGAAACCTAGATTCTCTGCACCTAACCCTCCACCACCCAGATCGAGTTCTCAAACTCAATGGTCACCAAGTAGATGTAGAGGACAGAGTCAACCGCCTCAAGGGACTCACAGTTATGCATCGATGCCAGTCACTGGACCACCAAGACCACCACAACTGGAGAGAAGTTGCTACAAATGTGGTAAGGTGGGAAATTTGATGAAGGACTGTCGCTCTAAGCCTGTCAGTGTGATACAGTCTCCGAGACAAGGTCAACAGGGATCACAGAAAAGGCAATCTCAAGGAGCAGCTCGAGGACGCGGGCAAGCGTCTCAAGCTGGATCATCAGCACCACCTCAACACCAGGCTACAGTGAGGTTCTATATGCTATGAACCCACCAGAGGTAGTGATCAATCCACAAGTAGTGGTAGGTCAGATGGAACTTTTATATCCTGATATGTCTAAATCTTGTGTAGTATCTGTTCTGATTGACCCGGGTGCTACGCACTCTTTCATCACTCGAAGAGAGATTCGCAACTACAATATGACTGTCAGTCATAGGGTAGATAGTTTGTTGTTGGAGACTCCGTTGAGAGGGTCTTCCGTTTTGCAGGAGGTATGTTCTCCCTGCATCCTCTTCTTTTCTGATCATCGCATTCAAGTGGATCTTATACCACTTGATATGTAAGGATTTGATATAATCCTAGGAATGGATACCTTAGAGAGGTATAGAGTTGTCTTGGATTGTGAGTCCAAGTTGGCTGTGTTTGCTGATGAAAGCAACACATGGATCTTTCAAGGAGAAAGAAAGATTCTACCCACCTGTCTTGTATCAGCTATGGTTGCTGATAAGCTGATGAGGCAAGGATGTTATGCATTCTTGGCCCATGTGGTAGATGTTACCAAGGAGAGTCCCAATCCTGCTGAAGTTCCTATAGTCAGGGAATTCGAGGATGTGTTTCCTGAAGAACTTCCTGGTATACCACCACCTCGGGAGATTGATTTTGAGATCAATTTGGTCCCAGATACGAAACCCATAGCCCAGACTCCGTATAGGATGGCTCCTGCTGAGATGACAGAACTCAAGAAACAACTTCAAGAGTTACTTGAGAAAGGTTTCATCCGACCGAGTACCTCACCTTGGGGTGCTTCAGTTTTTTTTGTTAAAAAGAAAGATGGGTCAATGCGGTTGTGCATTGACTACAGACAACTCAATAAAGTAACAATAAAGAACAAGTACCCTTTGCCGAGGATTGATGATCTTTTTGACCAGTTGCGTGGTGCAACAGTCTTCTCAAAGATAGATTTGAGATCTGGATATCATCAACTCCGCATTAAGGACAATGACATATCCAAGTCTGCCTTTAGGACAAGATATGGTCACTATGAGTTCACGGTTATGTCATTTGGACTAACTAATGCACCAGCTGCATTTATGGAACTCATGAATAGAATCTTCCGACCTTTCCTTGATCAGTATGTTGTCATCTTCATAGATGACATTCTGATTTATAGTAAGGATGCTCAGTAGCATGAGCAGCATCTTCGCCAAACTTTGACCTTGCTAAGAGAACATAAGCTATATGCTAAGTTTAGCAAGTGCGAGTTCTGGTTACCCGAAGTGTCTTTTCTTGGACATGTGGTATCTGCCTCGGGTATTCGTGTTGACCCTAAAAAGGTAGAATCTGTTCTACAATGGGAACAACTGAAAACACCGACGGAGATTAGAAGTTTCTTGGGGTTAGCTGGTTACTATCAAAGGTTTATTAAGAATTTCAGTTCTATAGCCTTACCTTTGACCAAGTTAACCCGGAAAGATGTTCCTTTTTCTTGGAGTGATAAGTGTCGACAATCTTTCCAACTGTTGAAGGAGAGGTTGACAAGTGCACCTGTGCTTGTGCTACCTGAGCAAGGAAAAGGATATGTAGTCTTCTGTGATGCCTCCAAGAATGGACTTGGATGTGTGTTGATGCAGGATAAATAAGTGATTTATTTTGCTTCCCGACAGCTTAAGAAGCACGAGGAGAATTATCCGACACATGATCTGGAGTTAGCTGTTGTGGTTCATGCCTTGAAAATCTGAAGGCATTATCTCTACGGAGAAACATTCCAGATATTCACAGACCACAAGAATCTTCAGTATATCTTCTCTCAGCATGAGCTTAACATGAGGCAACGTCGCTGGATGGAGTTAATCAAGGACTACGACTGTACGATTGATTACCATTCGGGCAAGACCAATGTGGTTGCAGATGCCTTGAGCAGGAAATCAGTAACATCAACCATGGATAGAGCACAACTAAGTTCTTTAGTATGCTCTAGGAGAGATATGCTTATCTCTTTAAGGCAAAACAATGTACAGTTGAAGGTGTCATTGTTAGCCAGTTTGTTAGATGAGATGCATATTATACCTACTCTAAGAGAGCAGATAAAGGAGGCACAATTAGAGGATGCTGCAGTTCAACAGATCAGGTCTGAGTATGGTGATGAAAAACGAGATGGTTTCCATGACTCAGATGACCATGTGGCATGCTATCATGGGAGGATGATAGTGCCAGATATGGATAGCCTGAGGAAGCTAGTCCTGGAAGTAGCTCATTCTTCAATGTATGCTATGCATCCAGGGAGCACCAAGATGTATCGAAATTTGAAAGATATGTATTGGTGGCCCGGGATGAAGAAGGATGTTGCAGAGTTTGTGATGAGGTGTCCAGTGTGTCAGCAGGTTAAGGTTGAGCACCAGAAGCCTGCAGGAACAATGCTACCTTTACCCATACCACAGTGGAAGTGGGACCATGCGACCATGGACTTTGTTGTTGGCCTACCCAGGACAAGCAAAGGACATGATTCCATTTGGGTAATTGTTGATAGGTTGACAAAGACAGCGCATTTCTTTCCTGTCAAAACAACCTATTCTGATGAGAGGTTATCCCAATTGTATGTGCAAGAGATAGTGCGGTTGCACGGAGTTCCTGTCTCTATAGTTTCTGACAGAGGTCCCCAGTTCACAAGTCATTTTTGGGAGCAGTTACACAGAGCCTTAGGCACCAAGTTAAGGTTTAGTATAGCCTTTCACCCACAGACTGATGGACAGTCTGAAAGGACTATACAGACCTTGGAAGACCTGTTGAGAGCATGTGTTTTCCAGTTTACCGAGAGGTGGGATCTACACATGAGCTTGATAGAGTTTGTCTATAACAATAGCTATCAACATAGTATTGATATGGCACCATATGAAGCCTTGTATGGTAGACGTTGTAGATCACCTTTGTGTTGGTATGAGACTGGTGAGCACCAGTTGTTAGGTCCTGATGTTGTGCAGCAAACTACAGAGAAGATTAAAGTTATACAACAACAGCTTAAGACTGCACAGGATAGGCAAAAGTCGTATGTTGATAAATGTTGTAGACCCCTAGAGTTCTAGGTTAGAGACAGAGTGTATCTCAAAGTCTCACAGTGGAAAGGAGTCCTTCGTTTTGGAAGAAAAGGGAAGTTAGCTCCTAGATTTATGGGACCTTATCCAATCGTTGAGCGAATTGGAAAGGTAGCCTATAGACTAGAGTTACCTCAGGAGTTGCAGAAGTTACATCCTGTTTTTCACATTTCCATGCTGAGGAAATGTCACCCCGACACCGAGTCAGTTCTACAACCTATGGAAGTAGAATTGAATGAAGATATAACATATGAGGAGGGACCAGTGTCCATTCTTGATAACAGAATTAAAAAGTTAAAGAAGAAAGATATAAGTCTTGTGAAAGTCCTCTGGAACCACCGTGGTGTTGAAGAAGCCACTTGGGAACTAGAGGATGAGATGAGAAGGAAATACCCTACTCTTTTCTCTTAATGTGTTTTATCGATTTCGGGGACGAAATCCTTGTAAGGGGTGGATAATTTGTAACATCCCTGACCTGGGTTATAACCTAACCCTGGAAGTTTTGCCTAAATTATGTAATTAAACACCTGTGAGTATTCTCTGGCATGTAACTAAGTTCCTAAATGAACATATACTTTCAATTTTGCTCCTTTATAAACAAAGTTGTAGCATTGTTTTGTAATGCAGGGACCCATGTGCAAGTTACCCAGTTTAAGGGTTTAACTTGCAATTTCACAGGTTAAGATGTTCTTTTGATGTTGAGATATCATATGAGTGAATATGATGAGGCATGATGGATTTTCCAAGCTTGGGCATTCAAATGCAGCTTGTGGAGTGATCCTAATGCTTAAAAACCCTAATTTGGAGTAAAGTGTAATTTACCCAAATTGTGGGTGAATTTTGTAAAGTACACCTTCTAGAGCATCTTATATGACTCTTGGCATCATTTAGAGTAGAAATGATGAAAGAGATACATCAATTAATAATCAGATAAGAAAAGTGATCTTTGTGCATGAAATTCACCATATATGGGTATGAAGATCTTTCATGTATGAACCCTAGTTGAAAGTTGACCTTCTTCACCTTTGGATCTTGGGTTTAAGATGAGTTTTGCTTAAGTATGAAAGGGAGAAACGTGGCTTATAATAAGGAGAAGGGACATGCCTATAAGAAAGGAGGGACCTAATTAAGAAAAGGAGAAACTAGTTGTCCTTATGTTGGAAATGACCCCAAGATATATATACACCCTTCCTTTGTTTGTAAAGGAACGTTTCCTTCACTTCCTTTCTTATTTCCTTGCTTAGACCGAATTAGGACAGAGCTATGGAGAAAAGGAGGGCGACCAACCTATTCTAGGTAAGAGAACACCACCTTCTAGCTTGAATTCATGGAGAAAATTCTTGTATAAGGTTGGTTTCATGGCTAATTCACTTAGCTTTCTTGTTCTAGCCATCTTTTCCCAACCTTTCCTTGGAGAAACACCCTTGGCCGACCTGTGGAGCTCAAGACACCATTAGATGCTTGAAGCTTGGAAGCTTGGAGCTCAAGGAACTACCTTAAGGCGGGTTTTATAACTTTAAACTCTTTGCTTTATATGCATATTTGTTCTTGCAATTTTAGCATTTAGTGCTCCTTCTACCTCCCTTCTTCCTAGCACTTTTGCAAGTAAAATGGTGGTATAACCAACCTTAACAGAGGTTTAAGAAGATGGGCGTGATTACCAAAGTTACTTTATCAAACGGTCCTGTTTCCCCCCCCCCCCTCTGACCAAACCGTTTGAAGGGCAAACGGGTTCACAAGGTTGGTTGGAGCAAACGGGTTCAACCCATTTGAGGGAGTTGACCAGGCATTGACCGTTTGGGATTCCTGTTCATAATCATGTAGGCTAACGACCCACCAAATTTGAGGGGTCAACTCCAAAGGAATCGTAGGTTGAAGGCCAATCCATTAGGCAATTGAATTGAATTAAGTGCTGATTTTTCCAAACTGATTAACTTGAACTTTTTGGGCAAACGGGTTCAACCCATTTGAATAAGTTGACCAAGCATTGACCGTTTGAGATTCCTGCTCATAATATGTTTAATTTCATTCCTGCAAAGAATAAAAGTTAAATTCTTAACCAATTGAGAGTTGAAGGCATTTCAACATCCTAACCCTAATCGGGCTGAAATTGTTGTTTTCATATATAGATTTTGTTGAGTTTTGGGTTGAAGGACCCAAACGGTCTCAAGATCGGTTCCTCCAAACGGTCTCAAGACCGTTTGGTCACAACTCAAGATCGTTTGAAGGTCTAAAGTTGAAGTAATTTGATGGGTTGAAGGTCCAATTGTAATAAGTTGATGAATTGATAAAAATGCTGATTTTAGACCTAATTCAAGTTCAACCCTAATCCAACCAACTTGGTTTTTGGTCAAACTTTGGGCAAACGGTCTCAAGATCGTTTGGAGGTCATCCAAATGATCTCAAGACCGTTTGGTATCAATTGGAGTTCAATTGATAGGTTCAACCTTGATTTGATTCACTTTGTTTAAAATTGATGATTAGCCGATTGGAGACCTTAATTGAGTTAGACTTAACTCTATTTGGCTTTCAATTGAAGATCAAATTGGTGTCCAATTGATTGAGGCTCATCCTAATTGACTCAATTTGTAAGTGGTTAATAAGGGCATGGCCAATTGAAGGCTTCAACATGGGAAATCCTTTTCAAACATAACCTTTATTTCACCTTTTATGTCCTTGTGGGTTGACACCCGTTTCAATTCAAATGGGTTCACACCCGTTTCAACTCAAACGAGTCCACACCCATTTCAACTCAAATGGTTCACACCCATTTCAATTCAAATGGGTTCACACCCATTTCAACTCAAATGAGTCCACACCCGTTTCAACTCAAATGGTTCACACCCGTTTCAATTCAAATGGGTTCACACCCGTTTCAACTCAAACGAGTCCACACCCATTTCAATTCAAATGGGTTCACACCCGTTTCAACTCAAACGAGTCCACACCCATTTCAATTCAAATGGGTTCACACCCATTTCAACTCAAACGAGTCCACACCCGTTTCAATTCAAATGGGTTCACACCCGTTTCAACTCAAACGAGTCCACACCCGTTTCAATTCAAATGGGTTCACACTCGTTTCAACTTAAATGGGTTCAATTGAGTGATACCTTGTTTTTATCAAACCCTAATCACATGATGGTAATGTGATGACTTGTATTAGTCAATGATGACTTAACCCAACCTAATATAGAGTGGTGTAATCACCATCTACTAGTTAGAGGAGAGAGAAAGTACCAATTATGGTGGAAACTCAAGTAAAATACCTTCAATATACATGAATGTGCATGAATAGGGAATGATTCACTATGTGAAATCATGGAAACCCTAATTATGATAATTGATGAATCTTAATCTTATCTTAGGTCTTTAATGATGATGTTCCTCATACATGGTGATGTTATGAGATCAATTCACCATGATGTGTATAGTAAACCCTAATTCTAGGGTAATGACATGATATGTGATAAGTAAACCCTAATTGATGAGAATCAGGGAACTTAGCTCTTATGGCAAGAGTGAAGGCATAATTCTTGAATTAAATTGTTTACTTTTATCAGTTGAATTAACCATGCAGGTTCCTATATGAGAATGATCATATCCAGGTATGGATGGTGACGCTACATTCATTGAAAGCATGTTGTTAGCTTTATGAATAGTAAAATATCCTGATGCCTTGTCAAGGGCATCTTATGAAATTGATGGGTTGTGAGAGCCATAAATACCATCAAGGTCATGCTTTAGAAATGACCTGTGATGAGAGCATTGAGAAATGATATCTAATGTGAGTTAGGCTTGTTACATTTAGTATTCTCCCTTCATAGCTGCTATGTTAAGGTTATTGTTTGAGAACAATGTATGATGTTAAAAGAATACTGAATGTACCTAACTAATCAAGTGTAATCATACTATGTAGAGCCCTAATCATAGAACCATCATTGTCAGAGATCAAATGATGGTGAAACAGGTTTTCCTAAGGGAACTCCTGGATCACATACTTTTGATTATGTGGGGTATATGGATGTGTAGAACCTTACATCCTAGTATAGGTATTGATGTAGATGTGTAATCCGTCAACCCTTCACTACAAATCCATACCGCATCAGTGGAAGGTAACCACGAAATCTCCTAATGACAAAGAGAGTACAGATACCGCATCAGTGGAAGGTAAACATGAAATCTCCTGATGACGAAGAGAGTACAGAACGCCACTGTAACTCTAAAATAGCGAAGGACCAGATTACCCTGGTGAGCTATAACAACAGAGACACAAGATGTTCTGCAAGCAATCCTCTTACTGACTGAGGAAGGTGAAGGTCATGAGAATCCGACTCTTTCAATGACCTAGTATGATACCGAGGCAACTTAACAGTGGTCGGTTGGAGTATGAGTGGTATACCTCATCTCCGCAGGGCTTAGGGATGTTTGTAAAACATAATCAGCTGCGTAGTATATCTGCTTAGATTAAACTACAAGATACTGGATTGATGTTACACTGCATAAGTAGATATGTTATTCATATTGCTTACTTTTGTACTCTACTGAGTTAGCTACCTGCTGTTGATTACTTAGAAGGCTCCTAATGCTTCTATTGTTCTTTGATTGCTATATAAAGTTCTAGTGGAGAGTTATAACTCTCGCTGGGGCAATTATTTAAAATTGTCTCACCCCATAGACTTCAACTTTTTAGGTGGTCGTCGAAGGCGGAGGAACCGGTCTACAGGTGACCAGTCCCAGCAGCAGCAGCACCAGGAGCAGCAGTAAATCTCAGGTGGAGATTCAGCCAGCTATATGGTGTATTTAGAATCAGTCCTATGTGTCCTCTGTACTCTCAGGTCTTGGAGTTGTTGGTCTGAGATTTTGTTACGATTCTTGAGATTTTGAATCATAATGTGTATAATTACTCAAGAAGTAATTTGACAGATATGTAAACAATTTATCTCCTTTTATGAAGGAAGTTTTATGGTTTCAATGTTTTATCTCAAAAAGTTTTAATTTCCGCTGATTTTTGGTATTCCGCTTCTATTCGAATCGCTTCCGCTAAGCCTTAATTCGAAGTTATGTGTTTATCTCGGGTTTTGGAGATCAGAGCCCACAAGTTCACTTGCTGCTCATCACCAAAAAAACGATCTCTACTTCCTCATGCTTGATCACCTAAAAGATGTAGAAACCCACGAGGTGAGACCAAATGTCCCAGCGATAGATGTAACTCTCCACCAATGTCTATTAAAAGCACATATAACTAAATATATAGATAAATCATTATGAAAGATAGGCAAATTCTGTTAATTGATATGTTTTCATCAAATAAAGTAAAATAAGTAGATTAGACAGTTGTCACTGTGCAATAGAACAATTAATACTCTAAGAAGGAATACAAAGAATATGTATAATAGCTGACTTCTCTTACCATCTTATAATTTAAGAAATCAGTAAAAAGATACAGCAAAGTCTCAACCAATGTGAGACGTATGTCACCCTAAGAACATATACTACACAACTGTTTTACATCTTCTATTATGCCCCAAGGATTTGAGTTGTACCACCTCAATCCAACCTCCCCCTGTGAAGGGCAACCACTGGTGCCATACTAGGTCCATGGAAGAGCTGGAATCCACAACCTCTCCACACATCTAGGTCAACAAAAGAGAAAAAACTATAGAGACATATCAATCAACAACATAGAAAGTGACATATAGTCAATAGAAGGATCGACTCATGCATGCTCGTCCATGTATAAACACCTAGACCACCTTGGTACAAGTAACAACACCAGAAGAACAAGCTCACACATGGTCGTTGTTCAAAGAAGGAGTGGCTGACGCATGGCCATCCATATCACAAGGAGATCGGCTCACGCATGGCTGTCTCACACAACCTATAATTGTGGATTCAAGGAGATACCTCGACTTGCATCCTCGCATATTCAAAAACATGCACTCCTATTTAAACTCATTTCACCAATCCAACAAATAAACCTGACACTGGAATTTGATATGTGGCACGGGGAAAACTACATGATTATGTTCCACTTGATTAGTTAAGCCAATTGGGTGACTTTTAGCATCAATCAAATTACAACGTCTGAGATCAAAACAACTCTATAAGAAATAAGGGTACATTGCAACTCCTGAAGATATAAAATGTATAAGGTGTCATCTTGTCACACAACCACCATATGATACCCATGCTCTGCCATTTACAAGGCTGTCACGAATGTTACACATCATTGTGGGATATCAATCCCTTAAGCACATTACTTGGGGATGTCACCCCTCATTTGGCATCATGCCATCACCAGGTCATAGGACCTATCACCTTAAACCCTGCATGCTCATCATCACATCATTCCTCATCAATGTGTATGAGCACCATCCCGTATCATAAAATCATCACCATGGCATACACAAACCATGACATACATGTCACCTACAAGGTTAGGGGCTCATAAACAAGAAATAGTAAGTAGTATAACTGATGACTATCTCAAGATAGAAAAAGCAAATACACTATATAATTCATCATTAGGGTTAGAGCTCCATGCTTAGTTGATCAAGGTTTTGCAAATACACCAGACACTAATCCCTAGATATGGAACCTTCCATTCTCTAGGAGAACTTTAAGGTTAGAGATCATGATTAGGGTTAAGCAAACATTTATCCAAACAACACTCTACCTTGTTCATTCATTTCTCATACAAGCATATTGATTGTATGCTCACATATAGACCTTAATCGTTCATCACCTCATGTGTTGCCACCACCCAATAACATGGGTCACAACCACCACCATGGGTGTCTCGACCATGAACAACACCCTTGATGTCATGACCAGGACACACCCAAGGGTGGGAATATCTTGATCCAACAAGGGCTAGGGTTCCAACCACTCAAAGAAAACATGTCGTGACCTCCAACCTCAAGGGGAGCAACCTGACCTAACTAAGGCTGTCTCAACCTCAAACCACGCCATGGGTCATGACTAAACAAAGGATCGATTTGATGTTGTGACCATGACAAGGTTAAAGGTCACTAACATCATATGATCATGTAACTCTTCTGAAACATGAGCAAGGTCCTAACTAAATTAGGGTGAGTAGCTCAACCAAACATCAAACCATCATCTCGACCGTTACCACAAAAAGATCAAGGTATAATGACCACCAATGGTCAAGCTAATATCAAGACAAAGGACCATCATCAATCCAAGGGTAAACAAGGTTGAAATGGAAGTAAACCATGGATAGATAGAAGAGAACAACAAGGAACACCACCATCCTCAAGAAGGGAAAATGTCTCCCAAAATCAGTCATCAAAACCCTAACACTTGCATTATGAAACCGCCATGACAAGGGATCTCAAACAAGGGAGGGAACCTAGTTAAACCACACCAAAAAGAAACAAAAATTCATAGAATCCTAAAACACTTGATCATCATACATTCAACCAAAACCAAGGTCAAGAGATAAGGGAAAAACATCATTGCACCACAATCACCAAAATTGGGTACAAAACTAGGGTTTCAGATTCCATCCAAGCCAAGCATGATCTCAAAATCAACCAAGTTATAGAGTCGATCATAATCTATTATCATGTTAAAGAAACATTCTAGAGGTAAAAAATAGTAGCATGCATGTAGAAGAAGTGCATTAATAGAGAAGGTTTAGAGTTATATAACTCACCTGAAAGAAGATCGCTCTAAGGGTCGCAAGCTTCAAACACAAAATCACCAAAGGAGAAAGAAGCTCCACCCTCGGCCATAAGAACACCTCAAGAAAGAAAAGTCACCATGTTTAAATATTTCCCAAGGAAAGAGAGCAAGAAGCTCAAGGTCGAACCAAAAGAAAGAAGGGGGAAAGAGAGAAGAAACTTCCTCTCACTTGGGTGTCTCCTTGTCAAAACATGGCCTATGACCCCTTGTGAGGAGGAGTTTACTCTAAAAAACGACCACCATGTCAAAACATGGTCTAAGTACGAGGAAAGGGAAGAATATGGGGTAGAACATCCAAAGAAAACATCATAAAGGAAAGGTAAACACTTACCAAGGAAGAAGATGATCATGGATCACCGGTAGCACCACATGCAAGGTTGAACCACCTCCAAAGCACCAAGAATAGTACCTCCTTGCTCCACCAAGATTCAAGGACGAAAAAACAAGGAATGAGATAGAATATGGCCGAAAAAGATCACTTGCATAGAGAGAAAAGGGTTTATATAGAAAAGGAGGAGAGAAGTAGGGCAAGAGATGGGGTGTCAACAAGATAGGGCTCCAAAGGGACACTTTTCCAATCAAGAAGCTAACATGCAACTAATTAAAACCCACATGCATGAGATGGTGATACACTCTATGTTGGTTCTCAACCTACTTGGGTCACCCACATGGTCGTGGTCTTGATCCCCCATAGAATACCATCCATGGCCGTAACAACACCACCAAACACAACAAGGCCACGACACACACACAAGGTCATCAAACCCCTCCTAGGTCGAGATACCCTATACAAAGGCAACTATCCTGAACCAAGATCACCCAAACCATCTTGGTATTGACCACAACACCTAGTGGGGTGTCTCGACCACAAAACCCACAAAACAACCCCTAGGTTGCGACATAGGTTGCTACACCTACAAGGTACACAAACCCTCAAAACCCTAATCACGCAAGGCAATTCCATCACTCAACCAAAGCTCAAACAAGGTACCCCAAAGCACAACAATCCCTATAATGCATCCAAGAGAGAGAAGGAACACTATAGAGTGACAAATTGCAAGATAGCCCCTCAACTTGGGTAAATTGTAATTTGCACCAAAATAAGCACACAAAGCACAACCATCATCAAAACAAGCTCAAACCGGAGACTTAAGCTCTCCACAACCTCTAAGATCATCTCAAAGGATTAGAGAAAGGTTATTAACACATAATCAAGCCAAAGAAAATAGAATTATCCCAAAATAGGGTTCATGGGTCTTATAAGCCATATACCCCTAACAAGGATTTCTCCCCCAAAATCCTAGGCGAGAAAAGATGAGTACTTCCTCTGCATCTATTCCTCAAGATCCCATGTGGATTCCTTAATGACACAGTGATGCCACAGAACCTTCACCAACATGATGTCTTTCTTCTACATATGACATATCTTCGTCAAGCTCAACTTCAACTGGATGCAAGACTAAGTCTATACCAGGGTGACACTTCCTCAACATGGAAACATGGAATAATGAATGCAAGACTAAGTATATACCTGGGTGACACTTCCTCAACATGGAAACATGGAATACTAAATGCAACCTGTGCAACTTAGGTGGCAACTCCAACTTATAAGCTACCTTCCCAACACGTGCCACCACAGGGTAAGGTCCCATATACCAGGGAGCCAACTTACCCTTCTTCTCAAACCTCAAAATTACCTTACATAGAGAGACCTTAAGATACACTTTGTCTCCCACTTGCAAATCTAATGGTATATGGCGCTTGTCTGCATACAACTTTGCCTATCTTGTGCTACCTTCAACTACTATTGAATCACTTTGATCTTCTGTGCCATATGTTGCACAAGTTTAGGACCAAGAAGTTGGTATTCACCAGCCTCATAACAACACAACGGAGATCTACATCGTATTTTTTACAACACTTCATATGGTTCCAGGTCGATACTTCTCTGAAGGCTGTTATTATAAGCAAACTCTATAAAACTGAGGTGGATGTCTCAACTTACCAAAAATTGCAAGGCACAAGCTCCCAACAGATCCTCTAACACCTGTACGGTCCTCTCAGACTGACCATCTGTATGTGGGTGGAAAGTAGTTCTAAACCTCAACTATCTACCCAAAGTCATATGCAAGCGCTCCCAAAAGAGGCTTGTAAACTGAGGACCTCTATCTGACACAATGGTAGCTGGAAAACCATGGAAACACACTATCTCATTAACATATATCTGTGCAATCTTCTCTATTGTATGTGTTGTCTTCACAAAAAGGAAATACACTGAATCGGTCAACCTTTCATCGATCACCCAAATGGAATCATAACCCATGGATGTCCTACGCAGACCAACCAAAAAATCCATAGTCACATGATCCCACTTCCACTGTTGTCTAGGAAATGGTTGCAACGTCCCTACATTCTTCTGATGTTCTTCCTTAACTTACTGACACAAAACACACTTGACCACAAACTCAGCCACATCACGCTTCAAGCCATGCCACCAATATAAATCTTTGAGGTTATGGTACATCTTGGTGCTAACTGGGTGCATATCATACATTGAAGAGTGAGCCTCTTCCAAAACCATCTTCCTTTAGCTTTCAACATCAAAAACCATGACCCTATTGTGATAACACACTATCCCATCATCTGCCTCATGGAAGCCATCACGCTTCTCACTGCTTAACTCTGATCATATCTACTGTATCAACCTACTGTGCCTCCCTAATATGCTGCCTTAACATGGGCTTGACTTGCAACTGTGCCAACAACCCAACTAGCAAGGAAACCTCTAGCTTCACGTTCATCTGGTGCAAGGAGACCAACATGTCTCTCTTATGGCACACCAAGGAACACAATTTCTCTTTCCCCATAGATTATGATGAAGAGGACTTCCTTCTCAAAGCATCTACCGTGACATTAGCCTTTCTTGGATGATAATCAATCGTGCAATTATAGTATTTGATTAGCTCCATCCAGCACCTCTGCCGTGTGTTCAACTTCTATTGTGAAAAGATGTACTTCATATTCTTATGATCTTTGAAGATCTAACACTTCTCCTCGTAAAGGTAGTGTCTCCAGATCTTCAAGGCATAGACCACTGTAGCTAGCTCCAGATCATGGGTTGGGTAGTTCCCCTCCTTTTTCTTAAATTTTCGGGACACAAAAGAAATCACATTCTTGTCCTACATCAACACACATACCAAACCATTCCTCGACGTATCACATAAGACTATGTATCCTTTCCCTTGTTCAGGTAGAACTAACAATGGTGCACTAGTCAGTTTCTCTTTTAACAACTAGAAAGCAAGCTGAC
Organism: Alisma plantago-aquatica; assembly: GCA_963693085.1. Taxonomy (NCBI): domain Eukaryota; kingdom Viridiplantae; phylum Streptophyta; class Magnoliopsida; order Alismatales; family Alismataceae; genus Alisma; species Alisma plantago-aquatica. Next base: position 127,203,602 of record OY856409.1, on the reverse strand, counting down.
ACTCGTCATCCCAGAGGAAAGGAATATCTTTCCTTGTCATCTTCATTGGGGGTAACACCACTGAACTGGAGTTCTTGATGAACATCCTGTAGTATCTCGCCAAACCTAGAAAACTATGAACATCTATCAACATATTCAGCTTCTCCCACTCTATCATAGATTCCTCTTTCTTGGCATCCACATAAACTCCCTCGACAAATATCACATGTCCTAGTAAAGACACATCCTTCAGCCAAAACTTGCACTTGCTGAACTTGACGTACAACTGATGTTGCCTCAATGTGGCTAACGCCTGACACAGATGCTGCTCATGCTGCTTACTTCTCTAGAGTAGATCAAGATATCATCTATAAACACTACCACAAACTGGTCCATATGAGGTCTAAACACCCTATTCACTAGATCAATAAACACTACCGGTGCATTGGTTAGCCCAAATGGCATAACCACAAACTCATAATTACCAGACCGAGTCTGAAACCCTGACTTTGGTATGTCATCCACCTTGATCCATAGTTGATGATATCTTGATCTCATATCTATCTTGGAGAAAACTGTGGATCCTCACAACTTGTCAAACGAGTCATCTATCTGTGTCATCCGCCTTGATCCATAGTTGATGTCAATCTTGTACTGCTTTCAACTATTTTTGAACCACTTTTATCTTTTTTGTCATTTTCTACACAAGCTTAGGACCAAGAAACTGGTATTCTCCCATCTCATACCAACACAATGGAGACCAGAAACATCTCCCATATAATTCCTCATATGGTGCCATGTCGATGCTTTGCTGATAACTGTTGTTGTAGGTGAACTCTATCAAACTGAGATGTATGTCCCAACTGCCCAAAAACTGAAGAACACAAGCTCTTAATAGATCCTCCAAGGTCTGAATGGTCCTCTCAGACTGACCATCTGTCTGTGGGTGAAAGGCAGTGCTGAACCTCAACTGCAGCGTAGACAAAGCTATGTGCAATCGCTCCCAAAAGTGACTCATGAACTGAGGGCCTCTATTAGACACGATAGTTGCTGGAACAACATGCAAACACACTATCTCATCAACATAGATCTGGGCAAGCCTCTTAGTGGTATATGTCGTCTTCACAAGAAGAAAATGCATTGACTCAGTCAACCTATCAATGATCACCCATATGGAATCATGACCTTTGGCTGTCCTAGGCAGACCAACCACAAAGTCCATGGTCACATGATCCCATTTACACTGTGGTATAGGTAACAGTTGCAACGCCCCTGTAGGATTTTGATGATTGGCTTTAATCTGCTGACACACAACACATCTCGCCACAAACTCAACCACATCCTTCTTCAAGCCAGGCCACCAATACATATCCTTCAAATTATGATACATCTTGGTGCTTCCTGGGTTCATGTCATACATGGATGAGTGAGCCTCTTCCAACACCATCTTTCTTAGGTCATTAGAATCAAAAACCACAACTCTACCATGGAAACAAACTATCCCATCATCTGACTCATGGAAGCCATCACTCTTCTTGCTGCCAAACTCTGATCTAATCTCTTGTATCACAATATCAACCTATTGCGCCTCTCTGATCTGCTGTCTCAGTGTGGGCTTCACTGAAACTATGCTAACAATCCTACTAGCAAAGAAACTTCCAGCTTAACATTCATCTAAGATAGGGAGATCAAAATGTATTTCTTGTGGCACACCAAAGAACTCAACTGGGTTCCAACCATAGGTGAAGACGAATACTTCCCGCTCAATGCATCTTCCACAACATTCGCCTTCCCTGGATGATAATCAATCGTGCAGTCATAATCCTTGATTAACTCCATACAACATCATTGTCTCATGTCCAACTCCTGTTGGGAAAAGATGTACTTCAAGTTCTTGTGATATGTGAAGATCTGACACTTCTCTCCATAAAGGTAGTACCTCCAGATATTCAAAGCATGAACCACGAAAGACAAACTCCAGATCGTGGGTTGGGTAATTCTCCTCATATTTCTTAAGCTGTTAAGAAGTGAAAGAAGCCATTTTCTTATCCTGCATCAACACACAACCCAAACCATTCCTGCATGCATCATAGAAGACTATGTATCACTTTCCTTGCTCAGGAAAGATCAAGACCGACACACTTGTCAACTTCTTCTTCAACATCTGAATAGCACACTGACATCAGTCATCCCAGACGAATGACACATCCTTCCTTGTCAACTTTGTTAGGGGCAAAGAGACAACACTAAACTCCTTGATGAACCTCATGTAATAGCCTACCAAACCTAGAAAACTGCACACTTCTGTCAGAGTCTTTGGCTATTCCCACTCTATCGCTGACTCAACCTTCTTAGGATCTACATGAAATCCCTCGACAGAGATAACATGCCCCAAGAAAGCTACTTCCTTTAACCAGAATGTGCACTTGCTGAACTTGACATAAAGTTGAAGCTGCCCCAACATGGTCAACGCCTGACAGAGATGCTGTTCATGTTGCTAATTGTCATGATTGTATTGTTGACTCAAGGTCAATGTTGACTCACGTCTAAATTGACTAAACCCGTGTTCTGATGATGACTAACCATTCCACATATTGGTGTCTAATGTTGCTACTTAAGTGATTTCAGATTAGGTATAGACACTCCAAATGCCCTAACTTGTGCATATCAAATTGGAGAAAAGACAAGTCAAAATCAATACAAGTGTACATTTTTGTAATATGATGTAGATCCATTAGAATCATGTTGTAAATCACTTGTAATGATTGAATGACTTGTAATTAAGCTTAAAAAAACCAGGAGCACATAGATCGAATGTTTAAGCACTCAAAAGCCATTTTCCAAAATTCACATCAGGCTGTTCATCGGTCGAGTTCTGTGAGTTGCAAACTCGACCGATCCTGATTGGATCTTGAAAATGACTTTTGATCAGTCGATTTGTGGTTTCAAAGAACTTGACCGATGGAGTAACTGACCATTTCGATTTTCATTGGTCGGTCGAGTTTCCCCACGACAAACTTGATCGATGGTTTGAATATCGGCTTTGTCTTTTACTCTATCGACCGAGTTACACTTATAGAAACTCGACCGATTGCACTCTACAGAAAAGTGCAGAAAAGTGCTTCTAGCCATTGTGGAGTTATAACAAGTGAAAATATATCCATTGCAAGCCACAAAATGGCTAGTTTTCATTCTCAAGTGTTCCCAAAGGCTAAGAGACATCCCCACCTATAAATAGGACCCCTTGGGCTTCATTCCAAGGTTGAGCATTCAATGCAAACTCTATGTGAGGTTCCTATTCTATACTTGAGTGCTTCCTACAACCTCCTATATCTCTAAGCTTAATCACTTACTACATTTGTTAGAGTGAGTAGGAAATCTGTAAGAGAGCTGGTCCTACATGTATATCTTGTGAGGCTTTGTGTAGATGGTGACAACAAGTGGAAAAAGGAATGGTAAGAACAAAGGTAATGTTTTTCTTTCTTATAAACAATCCTGACTTGTTTTGTCAAGATGGTGTGCACTATACATATGGTTTTTGAGTCAAAAGTGGTATTTTGTGTTTCTCTTCACATTCTTGCTCAAAAACTGTTTCTAATGCTTCTATAGTGCATTACTAACTTGCTTAGACAAGTTTGGACATGGTTTGTATTTTTGGCAATGCTTTAAATATGTTTTTATGAAATATATGTGCTTTTTGACAGTAGCTCTGTCGATCGAGTTTGTCCTAATAGAAACTCGATCGATAGGCACCAACGGGTGTTGCCAGCAACTATCATCGGTTGAGTTATCAATGCACAAAACTCGACCGATAACACTGTGCACAGAATATACATTTGGCTTATTGAATGAGAATTTCCCTCTCAACTAGATTTTCTCAACCAATAGACTTATTCTTTGGCACCCCCGTTTGGTACCTTTATATATGCATATTGCCATGTTCTAAATTGCCTATCTTGCTTACAACTCTATCTCTCTAATTGCTCTAAATTAGTATATCTATATCTTGCAATTACTTGCTTTGAGTTGTTTTGCATGTTTTGATGATGATCTCTTTGGATCTCTTAGTTGTGTCTAAAATTGTTTCCGTTGTACTCTAACTTGCTACATCTATCTAGGCGTATATCTTGTTTTGATACAACCTTGAGGTTCTTAGTGGTAATCATCTTTTGGTAAGGATGCATATCTAGCAAGTTATATTTGTACTTGCTTCTAAAATTGCATATCTACTATCTTGAGTTTCTTGCATAACATTGTGATGTAGGATACATAGATCTACATTATATGTAGAAATTGAAGTATTTTTGGATTGTATGCAGATTTTGCTCCAGTTTCAATTTTTGGTGCAAGACTAGTGTTTTTCATGCAGAAACGACCTTCTGAGCAAGGCTCATCGCTTTGCCATGAGCCCTGACACTTTTTGGGCAAATTTTGTCATCTTGAGGGTCAAAATTACATTTTATTGTTTTTCTACAACACTTTATCTTGCATTTTGGGTTGTTCAAGTATATGCTTTAACTTGCTTTTCTTTCTATGCTTGGACAATCCCCTATCTGTGCTCTTCTACTCTCCTTATATAACTTTTTGTTATCTCCTTTCCTTTAACAAGTGGTGTTTCTTATTTCTTCATAACCCCACTTTTTGAAATGATAAAGGGGGAGAAAGGTATGTCCTCTTTTAAAAGAGGAAGAAGGCATGTCTTACATGAAGAGGAGAAGTATGTCCATGTAAAGGGGAGAAGGTAAATGGGAGAAGACATATATGTGTAGAACATATATGAGTAGAAGACATAGTTTCTATAAATGTTATGAAAGCTAACCATGCAGGGGAAATAACATCAATTGAGGGGGAGTATGAGAACTCCATGCACATCAATTTAGGGGGAGTATGAGAAATCCATGCGCATCAATTGAGGGGGAGCATATGAGCTCAATCCTATTGAAACCCCTAGGTTTATCCAAAGGTATGATTTTACTTAAAAGCTTTCAATACATTTATGGAATGGTTTGTCATCTTCAAAATGGGGGAGAATGTTGACTCAAGGTCAATTAGGTCAATGTTGACTCACGTCTAAATTGGCTAAACTCATGTTTTGATGATGAATAACCATTCCACATATTGGTGTCTAATGTCTCTACTTGAGTGATTTTAGATTAGGTATAGACACACTCGAAATGCCCAAACTTGCACATATCAAATTGGAGAAAAGACAAGTCAAAGTCAATACAAGTGCACGTTTTTATGTAATATGATGTAGATCCATTAGAATCATGTTGTAAATCACTTGTAATGATTGTATGACTTGTAATTAAGCTTAGAAAAAATTAGGAGCACTTAGATCGAATGTTTAAGCACTCAAAAGCCATTTTCAAAATTCACATCAGGCTGTTCATCGGTCGAATTCTGTGAGTTGCAAACTCGACCGATCTTGATTGGATCTTGAAAATGAATTTTGATCGGTCGAGTTGTGGTTTCACAGAACTCGACTGATGGAGTAACTGACCAATTCGATTTTCATTGGTCGGTCGAGTTTCCCCAGGATAAACTTGATCGATGGTTTGAATATCGACTTTATGTCTTTTACTCTATCAACTGAGTTACACTTATAGAAACTCGACCGATTGCACTGTACGGAAAAGTGTAGAAAAGTGCTTCTAGCCATTGTGGAGTTATAACAACTGAAAATATATCCATTGCAAGCCACAAAATGGCTAGTTTTCATTCTCAAGTGTTCCCAAAGGCTAAGAGGCATCCTCACCTATAAATAGGACCCCTTGGGCTTCATTCCAAGGTTGAGCATTCAATGCAAACTCTATGTGAGGTTCCTATTCTATAGTTGAGTGCTTCCTACAACCTCCTATCTCTCTAAGCTTAATCACTAGCTACATTTGTTAGAGTGAGTAGGAAATCTGCAAGAGAGCTAGTCCTACATGTATATCTTGTGAGGCTTTGTGTAGAGGGTGACAACAAGCGGAAAAAGGAATGGTAAGAACAAAGGTAATGTTTTTCTTGCTTATAACCAATCCTGACTTGTTTTGTCAAGATGGTGTGCACTATACATATGGTTTTTGAGTCAAAAGTGGTATTTTGTGTTTCTCTTCACACTCTTGCTCAAAAACTGTTTCTAATGCTTCTATAGTGCATTACTAACTTGCTTAGACAAGTTTGTACATGGTTTGTATTTTTTGCAATGCTTTAAATATGTTTTTATGAAATATATGTGCTTTTTGACAGTAGCTCTGTCGATCGAGTTTGTCCTAATAGAAACTCGATCAATAGGCACCAACAGGTGTTGCCAGCAACTATCATCGGTCGAGTTATCAATGCACAGAACTTGACCGATAACACTGTGCACAGAATATACACTTGGCTTATTGAATGAGAATTTCCCTCTCAACTAGATTTTCGCAACCAATAGACTTATTCTTTGGCACTCTCATTTGGTATCTTTATATATACATATTGCCATGTTCTAAATTGCCTATCTTGCTTACAACTCTATCTCTCTAATTGCTCTAAATTAGTATATCTATATCTTGCAATTACTTGCTTTGAGTTATTTTGTAGGTTTTGATGATGATCTCTTTGGATCTCTTGGTTGTGTCTAAAATTGTTTCCATTGTACTCTAACTTGCTACATCTATCTAGGTGTATATCATGTTTTGATACAAACTTGAGGTTCTTAGTGGTAATCATCTTTTGGTAAGGATGCATATCTAGTAATTTATATCCGTACTTGCTTCTAAAATTGCATATCTACTATCTTGAGTTGGTTGAATAACATTGTGATGTAGGATACATAGATCTACATTATATGTAGAAATTGGAGTATTTTTAGATTGTATGTAGATTTTGCTCTAGTTTCAGTTTTTGGTGCAAGACTAGTGTTTTTCATGCAGAAATGACCTTCTGAGCAAGGCTCATCGCTTTGCCATGAGCCCTGTCACTTTTTGGGAAAATTCTGTCATCTTGAGGGTCAAAATTACATTTTATTGTTTTTCTACAACACTTTATCTTGCATTTTGGGTTGTTCAAGTATATGCTTTAACTTGCTTTTCTTTCTATGATTGGACAAGCCCCTATATGTACTCTTCTACTCTCCTTATATAACTTTTTGTTATCTCCTTTCCTTTAACACGTGGTGTTTCTTATTTCTTCATAACCCCACTTTTTGAAATGACAAAGGGGGAGAAAGGTATGTCTTCTTTTAAAAGAGGAAGAAGGCATGTCTTACATGAAGAGGAGATGTATGTCCATGTAAAGGGGAGAAGGTAAATGGGAGAAGACATATATGTGTAGAACATATATGAGTAGAAGACATAGTTTCTATAAATGTTATGAAAGCTAACCATGCAGGGGAAATAACATCAATTGAGGGGGAGTATGAGAACTCCATGCACATCAATTGAGGGGGAGTATGAGAACTCCATGCGCATCAATTGAGGGGGAGCATATGAGCTCAATCCTATTGAAACCCCTAGGTTTCTCCTGTTGGGTTTTAGGGGAGGCAGAGAAGGTAGCGAAAACAAAGAATTTCTCCCCCTAACCCAGAACAAGGAAACGCGTCAACGTATATACAATAGGAAAGGATGGTTTGTGGAATCATACCTTGTCCCGATGCTTGCTCAGCGACAATACCTCGCGGCTTGTGCGGTCTTCACCTCCGGTCTTGGACGGTGTCTATGCAGCTCCTGGTCGCACCGGGACTGACGATTCCTGGTCTCACCGGGACTTTCGGGATTGACAGTTGTCCTCCTAAGCAGCAGAAACCTCCTTCCTCTAAAGTAGTCTACATGGACCACCTGGAGCTCCAATCTCCTTGTCTCACAAGGAATCAGAAGGAGTCGCACCCTCCTGTCAGCGTACTAGTCACCAACACACTCTCCTGCCACCAGTCGCAACTGCAGTTGTCTTTCCCTTACTGTGCCTCCCTTTTCGAGTAGCACTTCCTTGGGCTCTCTCAGCTACCAACACTAGAAAGAACGAAAAATTTACAGAGCAACTGGTTGCACTGAGTTGTACTTTGAGAAGCCCCCAATACCCCTATATATAGGTGGGTCATGGGACAGGGTTCTCTATCTCGAGCAATATGGGACTAAAGCAGGAGTAGAAGGGTTCGAGATTTTCCACAAAAAAACAACCAACTCGCAACCTGAACCGATCGTTTCACAACTGAAACGGTCGGTTGGGGATCTGAGCCAGTCAGTTGACACCTCAACCGATCAGTTGGGACCCATGAACCAGTCGGTTCACTTCTGAACCGGTCGGTTCGTGGTCCTGATCAGTTCCCGATTGACTTTCCTTCTTTTGTTTCCAATTAGTATCAAATACCAATCCTTGTTCCAATCAATTTGGACAAGTGAAACGAAAAGAAATTTCTCACCAATCTTACTTTCCCAACTTGCCCGGTTGCAACAGTTGAATCGATCATTTCAACACTTGAATCAATCGTTCACCCTGTCCATGAGCTGATCGACTCACAACTTGAGCCGATCGGTTCACCAAGCTCATCCGATTGGTTCATCACATGAGCCGATCGGTTGGGAGTGCATATTGTGCAGAATCAGTCAATTGCGGTTTCAATCAATCTGATACTCCAATCAATATGTCCAACACCTTTATCATTATGATATTAAGCTATAAATTGATTGAGTGTTTAATTGAACTACTAAACTCCTTTAGTAATCAATCTAAACATTGTTTGTGGACAAAACTCCTCTTCCAGGTTAAATCCTATGTGTGTGACCCTGCAGGTCCATTTCACGTTGGCAGTGAAAGTCCATAACACTTATGACTTCACAAGAAAAGAGCGGTGCCTAGTCACACATCAGTGCTACCCAAGTGAAAGTAGAAAGTTGGAGAACAACTTTCAATACTACAATCTGTGAATGGTGTTACAGTGAATGTATAATTCCTTTGTCACTGATATCCCGAATGAACTTGAGGCATGGAACAGTCATCCTGTCAACGTTCACTCACTTTCTTGATCTCAGAGTTGATTGAACGAGATATGTATGACATCAATACCACATACTGATTCACACATGCGTGCACACACCTATCTCAATCCTACTCATCAAGTGGCCTTAGATATCAAGCTCCCTTAGGAGGGACAAATCCCATTTCTATCACTCACCCCTCATGTGGGCTCTGATCTCCAAACCAGGACATAAACACGATTAAAACCTAGCGGAAGCGAATCGGTAATCAGCGGAAAACAAAAATCATGGGAAATTAAAACTTTTCGTGACAAGAGCTTGAATCCATAAAATTTTCTTTCATAAAGTGAGGTAAACTATTTACATCTCAGGATAATTACTTCTTGAGTAATTATATACATCAAGATACAAAATCTCAAGATCACTATACAAAAGACTCCAAGACCTGAGAGTACAGAGGACACATAGGACTGACTCTAACTACACCACATGGCAGGACAATCTCCACCTGAGATTATTGCTGCCCCTGATGCTGCTGCTGAGACTGATCACCTGTAGGCTGGTTCCTTCGTCTCCGACGTCCACCTAAAAAGTTGAAGCCTACGGGGTGAGACAATTATACATAATTGTCCCAGCGAGAGTTATAACTCTTCGCCAGAAGCTTTATTATAACATCAAGGAATATCTTAAGCAGTAAAGCCTTCAAAGTATTCTATAACAGTTGCAGGTATAACAAGATCTCTACAATTTAGGAGATATGGAGAATATAAACACTATTGCAATGTAACATCAATCAACTAACTTGGAGTCATCTCTAACAAGTTACACTACATGGTTGATTATGTTTTACAAACAACATTATGCCCTGTGGAGATGAGGCTTACCACTCATACTCCAACTGATCGCTGAGAAGCCGCATCAGTATCATACATAGGTCATTAAGAGAGCCGGATTCTCATGACCTTCACCTTCCTCAGTCAGTAAGAGGATCACTTGTAGGACATCTCGTGTCTCTACTACTATAGCTCACCAGGGTAAACTGGTCCTTCGCTATTCTAGAGTCACAGTGGTGTTCTGTACTCTCTTCGTCATCAGGAGGTTTCATATTTACCTACCACTGATACGAATATCTGTGCTTTCTTCGTCATCAGGAGGTTTCATGTTTACCTACCACTGATACGGTATGGAATTATAGTGAAGGATGGATGGATTACACATCTACATCACTTTCCTACACTAGGATGTAAGGTTCTACACATCCATGTACCCCACATACTCAAAAGTATGTGCTCCAGGAGTTCCCTGAGGAAAACCTGTTTCACCATCATTTAATCTCTGACAATGATGGATCTATGATCAGGGCTCTACATTATACTTGATTAGTTAGGTACATTCAGTATTCTTTAACAGCATACATTGTTCTGCAAATAATAACAATAGCATAGCAGCTATAAAAGAAGAATACTAAATGTAACAGGCCTAACTCATATCAATCATCACTTCTCATTATCCTCATCACAAGTCATCTCTAAGGCATGACTTTGATGGTATTCATGGCTCTTACAACCCATTATCAGCATAGGATGCCACTGACAAGACATCAGATTACTTTACTTATTCATAAGGCTAACAACATGCCTTTTATGAATATAACATCATCATCCATACCTGGATATGATTACCTTCATATCAGAACCTGCATGGTTAATACAAATGATAAAGGTAATACAAAAATAAGGAATATACTTCCTACTCTTGTCATGAGAGCTACAACTCTAATTCTCATCAATTAGAATTTAATACTCAAATGCATGCCATTACCCTTGAATTAGGGTTTACTATTCTCATTAAATGTCATCACCCTTGAATTAGGGTATACTATTCACATCAAGGTGAATTGAACTCATAACATCATCATGTATGAGTAACATCTTCATTGATGATCTTAGTTTAGTTAAAAGTTCATCATTTATCATAATTAGGGTTTCTAAGATCTCACACAGGTGGATCATACCCTAATTATGCTCATTTCTGTGTATTGGGGATGCTTCAATTGAGTTTCCACTTAAAAAGGGTACTTTCTCTCTCTAGAAGTACTTTCTCTCTCTAGAAGTACTTTCTCTCTCATCATAAGGTTAGGTGATGTCAACATCACTCTAAAACAGGTTGGATTGAGTCATCATAGGCTAACATAGCCAAAAACATCACCATTATGTGATTAGAGTTACTTTCTCTCTCTAGGGTACTTTCTCTCTCTAGAGTACTTTCTCTCTCTAAAGTACTCTCTCTTTCATCATACTAATGGTTGATGATAACATTAGACTAGATCAAGTTGGATAGAGTCATTATGACTAAAAACATCATTCTCATGTAATTAGAGTTTGAATTGAGCAAGGTATAACTCAATTGACCCTTTAGGGGTATTTTGGTAATTCACCCCATTGATCATCATTATGGTCAAAACCTTAGTCAAATAACCCCTTAATATCCTTGATTATCATTAGGGTTTGATTTGGGCAACATTGGACCATTTATATTATGAATTGATTGAAAGAAGACAACTTGGAATTACATTGATTGTTTTCAATCATTAATCATCAATTGGGTTGAGATCGGTTGAAAGTGTTGACCGTTTTCCCACATTGACTTTCCAAGACCACGAGCCTCCTTCTAACTTCAAGACCGCGAGCCCCCTTAGGCTTCAAGACCGCGAGCCTCTTCAAGTGGTTCAAGACCGCGAGCCTCTTCAAGTGGTTCAAGACCGCGAAGCCCTCTCATTGGTTCAAGTTGATGTTGAGACCGCGAAGAGACGTTGACCGTTTGCCCATCTTGACCTCAGGACCGTGAGGCCCTTCACGGTCTTGAGACCGTGAGCCTCCTCTCGGTCTTGAGACCGTGAGCCCCCTCACGGTCTTGAGACCGCGAGCCCTCTCACGGTCTTGAGACCGCGAGGCTCACATGGTCTCAGCCGCTTGGTCCATGAACAAAAACAAAGATACAACCGATGATGTTAACCGATGTTGAAGCTCTCAAAAGGTCAAAGTTATGTTGACCACCTATGGATTGGGTCAACTAAGGTTATGCTTAACCAATTGGTCATTCAATTGACCCTCAATTGTTGACCAATTAGGATTGAAATCGATTCAATTAGGGTCTATCAATGTTCACCCATCAATACTCAACAATGTGCATCAACACAAGGTTGAACCCTTCAATTGAGCTCCAATTGGGCTCAAACTTGGCCCAAACGGTCTTGAGGTCATGTGGGTGGACCCCACATGGTCTTGAGACCGTTTGCCCAAGATTTCATTAAAATCTAAGGTGATTTGATAGAGATTGAACCATGATTCGGTCACTAAATCAGTATTTTAATCAATTGATAGCTTATTTGCAATTGGGTCCTCAATTGGTCAAAATACTTAACCCTAGACCTTCAAACGGTCTTGGGTGATTGTCCTCTCGGTCTTGAGACCGTTTGGATGAGTTCCAAACGGTCTTGAGACCGTTTGCCCATCCAAATTTTGGATTCTAGTGGAAAATCATCAAGGTTGAACAAATTGAGTTGATGATTATATCAATATTTAATTGCAATGTAATTTGGTGTGATTGTACCTTCAATTGGTCAACTATCCTTGACCCCAGACCTCCAAACGGTCTTGGTGGATTGCCCTCGTGGTCTTGAGACCGTTTGGTGACCCCCAAACGGTCTTGAGACCGTTTAAGTCAATCAACCCTAAAAACCCTAATTAGGTCACCATAATTTCAGTACTGATTTTATCTAGGGTTAGCCCCAGTATTCACCCTTCAACTCTTAGCCCGTTTGGAATTAGACCATCAAACTTGGTGAGTTGTTAATTGACATTATTTTGAACAGTAATATCATACGGTCAACGCTTAGTCAACGACCTTACACGGTCTTGAGACCGTTTACCCAAAAAGGCAATTTCAGACCGTTTGAAAATCAGGAATAAATTCAAATAAAGTTGTTACTTAAAAAGGTCATATATCCCGATTCCCTTGGAGTTAGCCTCCCACAATTTGAGGGTAATTATAATATATAATTAGGAACAAATTTCTTATACGGTCCACGCTCGGTCAATGGGGCCAAACGGTCTCGGAGACCGTTTTCCCTGTCGCGGTCTCCAGACCGTTTGCTCACCTCGCGGTCTTGAGACCGAGAGAGCAAACTTTTGAGACCGTTTAAGGAAGTGAAAAGCGGTGGGTTTTTCTTGGAAATCACGCCTTCATCTCCTAGCTCAAGAACAGTACGAATATCCCATGGATTTGCTTGCAAAATAGCAGGGAAAAGTAGGGAAACACTAAGAGCTATCATCCAACCGCATATAAAGATGCACATAGTAAAGCATGGGTTTTGAGTTATAAAACCCGCCTAAAGCTTGCTTCTTGAGATCCAAGCTTTCAAGCTCCAATCTATAATGGCGTCCTTGAGTTCCCACAGGTTGGCCAAGGTGAAAACTCCAAGGAAGGTCAAGGAAAGATGGCTAGAAAGATAGGATTTCGAGAGTTAGCCATGAAGATGACCTTGAATTCGAGTTCTAACCATGGAATTAAGCAAGAAGAGGGGTTTAAACCTACCTTGCACCCCTTGGTCGTCCTCCTTAGCTCCAAGGAAGTCCTTGGTCGTCTTTGGTGAAATGAAACAGTAAGGTAACGAAGGGTAAGTTCCCTTGCAACTAAGGGAAGGAGAGCTTATATACATGGGGTAGGATTTTCAACATTAGTTCATAAGTTGTCCATAAATCCAACTAGGTCCCTCCTTCTTTACTTGATCGTCCCTTCCTCTTTATTATAAGGACAAACCTTCTCTTAAGGTCTTAGGAAAAGAAGGTAAAGGAGAGAAAGCTAATAATGAGGTACATACATAAAGAAATATTGCACATATACCCTGATTATTCAATCACAAGGCATATCTCATAACTTGATAATTCAATTGAGGTGACTTCCTCATCATTTCTTCTCTAAATGATGTCAAGAGTCTAAAAAGATACATTAGATGGCATATTTTACAATTTACATCCCTTAATTTGGGTAAATTGCATTTTACCCCAAACTAGGGTTTCAAGCACCGGGATTGCTTCCACAGCTGCACCTTGGTGCCCTAGCTTGGGAAATCCCTCAAACTTTACCAAAAAGATTCTCATGATGTCTCAACATCAGAGGAACATCTCAACATGTGCAAATTGCAAGATAACCCTTTTAACTGGGTAAATTGCACATAGGTCCCTGTATATCAAAACAATGCTACAACTTTAAATAAAAAGGAGCAAATACTGAAATATATGTTTCTGAGAAACTTAATTACATGCTCAGAGTTAATCACAAAGATTCAATTACATATTTAGGCAAAAAACCTAGGGTTGACTCATAACCCAGGTCAGGGATGTTACAAATTATCCACCCCTTACAAGGATTTCGTCCCCGAAATCGATAGAACATACTATGAGAAAAGGGCAGGATACTTCCTTCTCATCTCATCCTCTAACTCCCAAGTGGCTTCTTCAACACCACGATGGTTCCAGAGGACTTTCACAAGACTTATATCTTTCTTCTTTAACTTTTTAATTCGTTTATCAAGGATTGACACCGGTCCCTCCTCATAGGATATGTCATCATTCAATTCTACCTCCATAGGTTGTAGAACTGACTCGGTGTCTGGGTGGCATTTCTTCAACATAGAAATGTGAAACACAGGATGTAACCTCTGTAACTCCGGTGGTAGTTCTAGTCTATATGCTACCTTTCCAATCCGTTCAATGATTGGATAAGGCCCCATATATCTAGGAGCTAACTTCCCTTTCCTTCCAAAACGAAGGACCCCTTTCCAAGGTGAGACCTTAAGATACACTCTGTCTCTAACCTGGAACTCTAAGGGTCTACGAAGTTTGTCAGCATAAGATTTCTGCCTATCCTGAGCAGTCTTAATCTTATGTTGTATAACTTTAATCTTTTCCGTGGTTTGCTGCACCAGGTCAGGACCTAACAACTGGTGCTCACCAGTTTCAAACCAACACAGGGGTGATCTACAATGTCTACCATATAAAGCTTCATAAGGTGCCATATCAATACTATGCTGATAGCTATTGTTATAGGCAAACTCTATCAAGCTTAGGTGTAGATCCCAACTTCCGGTGAACTGGAGAACACATGCTCTCAACAAGTCTTCTAGGGTCTGTATGGTCCTTTCCGACTGTCCATCAGTCTGCGGATGAAAGGCCGTACTAAACCTTAGCTTAGTGCCTAAGGCTCTGTGTAACTGTTCCCAAAAACGACTTGTAAACTGAGGACCTCTGTCAGAAACTATTGTGACAGGAACTCCGTGCAAACACACTATCTCTTTAACATACAACTCTGATAACCTTTCAGCAGAATAGGTTGTCTTGACAGGTAAGAAATGTGTTGTCTTAGTCAACCTATCAACAATTACCCAAATGGAATCATGTCCTTTTCTTGTCCTGGGTAGGCCAACAACAAAGTCCATGGTCACATGGTCCCACTTCCACTGTGATATGGGTAAAGGTTGCATTGTTCCTGCAGGCTTCTGGTGTTCAGCTTTAACTTGCTGACACACAGGGCACCTCAGAACAAACTCTGCAACATCCTTCTTCATCCCAGGCCACCAATACAGATCTTTCAAATTCCGATACATCTTGGTGCTCCCTGGATGCATAGCATACATGGAAGAATGGGCTTCTTCCAGGACTAACTTTCTCAAGTTGTCCACATCTGGCACTATCATTCTTCCATTATAACAAGCTACTTGATCTTATGAGTCATGAAAACCATCTTGCTTCTCATTTCCATACTCAGATCTTATATGTTGAACTGCAGCATCACCTAGTTGTGCCTCTTTAATCTGCTCCCTTAGAGTAGGTTTAATCTGCATCTCAGCTAACAAACCGGTTAACAATGACACCTTCAACTGTACATTGTCTTGCCTTAAAGAGATAAGCATATCTCTTCTAGAGCATACTAAAGAGTGTAGTTGGGCTCTATTCATGGTTGATGTTGCTGATTTCCTACTCAAGGCATCTGCAACAACATTGGCCTTGCCTGGATGGTAATCAATTGTACAGTCGTAGTCCTTGATTAATTCCATCCAGCGACGTTGCCTCATGTTGAGCTCATGCTGAGAGAAGATATACTTAAGGTTTTTATGGTCTGTGAAAATCTGGAATGTCTCTCCGTAGAGATAATGTCTCCAGATCTTCAAAGCATGAACCACAACAGCTAACTCTAGATCGTGTGTTGGATAATTCTCCTCGTGTTTCTTAAGCTGTCGGGAAGCAAAAGAAATCACTTGTTTATCCTGCATCAACACACATCCAAGTCCATTCTTGGAAGCATCACAGAAAACTATATACCCTTTTCCTTGTTCAGGTAGTACTAGCACAGGTGCACTTGTCAACCTCTCCTTCAGCAACTGGAAAGATTGTTGACACTTATCACTCCAAGAAAAAGGAACATCTTTCCGGGTCAACTTGGTCAAAGGTAGGGCTATAGAACTAAAGTTCTTAATGAACCTTCGATAATAGCCAGCTAACCCCAAGAGAGCCGGATTCTCATGACCTTCACCTTCCTTAGTCACTAAGAGGATCACTTGTAGGACATCTCGTGTCTCTACTACTATAGCTCACCAGGGTAAACTGGTCCTTCGCTATTCTAGAGTCACAGTGGCGTTCTGTACTCTCTTCGTCATCAGGAGGTTTCATATTTACCTACCATTGATACGGATATCTGTGCTTTCTTTGTCATCAGGAGGTTTCATGTTTACCTACCACTGATACGGTATGGAATTATAGTGAAGGATGGATGGATTACACATCTACATCACTTTCCTACACTAGGATGTAAGGTTCTACACATCCATGTACCCCACATACTCAAAAGTATGTGCTCCAGGAGTTCCCTGAGGAAAACCTGTTTCACCATCATTTAATCTCTGACAATGATGGATCTATGATCAGGGCTCTACATTATACTTGATTAGTTAGGTACATTCAGTATTCTTTAACAACATACATTGTTCTGCAAACAATAACAATAGCATAGCAGCTATAAAAGAAGAATACTAAATGTAACAGGCCTAACTCATATCAATCATCACTTCTCATTATCCTCATCACAAGTCATCTCTAAGGCATGACTTTGATGGTATTCATGGCTCTTACAGCCCATTATCATCATAGGATGCCACTGATAAGACATAAGATTACTTTACTTATTCATAAGGCTAACAACATGCCTTTTATGAATATAACATCATCATCCATACCTGGATATGATTACCTTCATATCAGAACCTGCATGGTTAATACAACTGATAAAGGTAATACAAAAATAAGGAATATACTTCCTACTCTTGTCATGAGAGCTACATCTCTAATTCTCATCAATTAGAATTTAATACTCAAATGCATGCCATTACCCTTGAATTAGGGTTTACTATTCTCATTACATGTCATCACCCTTGAATTAGGGTTTACTATTCACATCAAGGTGAATTGAACTCATAACATCATCATGTATGAGTAACATCTTCATTGATGATCTTAGTTTAGTTAAAAGTTCATCATTTATCATAATTAGGGTTTCTAAGATCTCACACAGGTGGATCATACCCTAATTATGCTCATTTCTGTGTATTGGGGATGCTTCAATTGAGTTTCCACTTAAAAAGGGTACTTTCTCTCTCTAGAAGTACTTTCTCTCTCTAGAAGTACTTTCTCTCTCATCATAAGGTTAGGTGATGTCAACATCACTCTAAAACAGGTTGGATTGAGTCATCATAGGCTAACATAGCCAAAAACATCACGATTATGTGATTAGAGTTACTTTCTCTCTCTAGGGTACTTTCTCTCTCTAGAGTACTTTCTCTCTCTAAAGTACTCTCTCTTTCATCATCCTAATGGTTGATGATAACATTATACTAGATCAAGTTGGATAGAGTCATTATGACTAAAAACATCATTCTCATGTAATTAGAGTTTGAATTGAGCAAGGTATAACTCAATTGACCCTTCAGGGGTATTTTGGTAATTCACCCCATTGATCATCATTATGGTCAAAACCTTAGTCAAATAACCCCTTACTATCCTTGATTATCATTAGGGTTTGATTTGGGTAACATTGGACCATTTATATTATGAATTGATTGAAAGAAGTCAACTTGGAATTACATTGATTGATTTCAATCATTAATCATCAATTGGGTTGAGATCGGTTGAAAGTGTTGACCGTTTGCCCACTTTGACTTTCCAAGACCGCGAGCCTCCTTCTAACTTCAAGACCGCGAGCCCCCTTAGGCTTCAAGACCGCGAGCCTCTTCAAGTGGTTCAAGACCGCGAGCCTCTTCAAGTGGTTCAAGACCGCGAAGCCCTCTCATTGGTTCAAGTTGATGTTGAGACCGCGAAGAGACGTTGACCGTTTGCCCATATTGACCTCAGGACCGCGAGGCCCTTCGCGGTCTTGAGACCATGAGCCTCCTCTCAGTCTTGAGACCGTGAGCCCCCTCACGGTCTTGAGACCGCGAGCCCTCTCACGGTCTTGAGACCGCGAGGCTCACATGGTCTCAGCCGCTTGGTCCATCAACAAAAACAAAGATACAACCGATGATGTTAACCGATGTTGAAGCCCTCAAAAGGTTAAAGTTATGTTGACCACCTATGGATTGGGTCAACTAAGGTTATGCTTAACCAATTGGTCATTCAATTGACCCTCAATTGTTGACCAATTAGGATTGAAATCGATTCAATTAGGGTCTATCAATGTTCATCCATCAATACTCAACAATGTGCATCAACACAAGGTTGAACCCTTCAATTGAGCTCCAATTGGGCTCAAACTTGGCCCAAACGGTGTTGAGGTCATGTGGGTGGACCCCACATGGTCTTGAGACCGTTTGCCCAAGATTTCATTAAAATCTAAGGTGATTTGATAGAGATTGAACCATGATTGGGTCACTAAATCAGTATTTTAATCAATTGATAGCTTATTTGCAATTGGGTCCTCAATTGGTCAAAATACTTAACCCTAGACCTTCAAACGGTCTTGGGTGATTTTCCTCTCGGTCTTGAGACCGTTTGGATGAGTTCCAAATGGTCTTGAGACCGTTTGCCCATCCAAATTTTGGATTCTAGTGGAAAATCATCAAGGTTGAACAAATTGAGTTGATGATTATATCAATATTTAATTGCAATGTAATTTGGTGTGATTGTACCTTCAATTGGTCAACTATCCTTGACCCCAGACCTCCAAACGGTCTTGGTTGATTGCCCTCGCGATCTTGAGACCGTTTGGTGACCCCCAAACGGTCTTGAGACCGTTTAGGTCAATCAACCCTAAAAACCCTAATTAGGTCACCATAATTTCAGTACTGATTTTATCTAGGGTTAGCCCCAGTATTCACCCTTCAACTCTTAGCCCGTTTGGAATTAGACCATCAAACTTGGTGAGTTGTTAGTTAACATTATTTTGAACAGTAATCTCATACGGTCAACACTTAGTCAACGACCTTACACGGTCTTGAGAACGTTTACCCAAAAAGGCAAATTTCAGACCGTTTGAAAATCAGGAATAAATTCAAATACAATTGTTACTTAAAAAGGTCATATCTCTTGATTCCCTTAGATTTAGCCTCCCAAAATTTGAGGGTAATTAGCCTATATAATTAGGAACAAATTTCTTATACGGTCCATGCTCGGGCAACGGGGCCAAATGGTCTTGGAGACCGTTTGCTCTGTCGCGGTCTCGAGACCGTTTGCTCACCTCGCGGTCTTGAGACCGAGAGAGCAAACTTTTGAGAACGTTTAAGGAAGTGAAAAGCGGTGGGTTTTTCTTGGAAATCACGCCTTCATCTCCTAGCTCAAGAACAGTACGAATATCCCATGGATTTGCTTGCAAAATAGCAGGGAAAAGTAGGGAAACACTAAGAGCTATCATCCAACCGCATATAAAGATGCACATAGTAAAGCATGGGTTTAGAGTTATAAAACCCGCCTAAAGCTTGCTTCTTGAGCTCCAAGCTTTCAAGATCCAAGCGCTAATGGCGTCCTTAAGTTCCCACAGGTTGGCCAAGGTGAAAACTCCAAGGAAGGTCAAGGAAAGATGGCTAGAAAGATAGGATTTCGAGAGTTAGCCATGAAGATGACCTTGAATTCGAGTTCTAACCATGGAATTTAGCAAGAAGAGGGGTTTAAACCTACCTTGCACCCCTTGGTCGTCCTCCTTAGCTCCAAGGCAGTCCTTGGTCGTCTTTGGTGAAATGAAACAGTAAGGGAACGAAGGGTAAGTTCCCTTGCAACTAAGGGAAGGAGAGCTTATATACATGGGGTAGGATTTTCAACATTAGTTCATAAGTTGTCCATAAATCCAACTAGGTCCCTCCTTCTTTACTTGATCGTCCCTTCCTCTTTATTCTAAGGACAAACCTTCTCTTAAGGTCTTAGGAAAAGAAGTTAAAGGAGAGCAAGCTAATAATGAGGTACATACATAAAGAAATATTGCACATATACCCTGATTATTCAATCACAAGGCATATCTCATAACTTGATAATTCAATTGAGGTGACTTCCTCATCATTTCTTCTCTAAATGATGTCAAGAGTCTAAAAAGATACATTAGATGACATATTTTACAATTTACATCCCTTAATTTGGGTAAATTGCATTTTACCCCAAACTAGGGTTTCAAGCACCGGGATTGCTTCCACAGCTGCACCTTGGTGCCCTAGATTGGGAAATCCCTCAAACTTTACCAAAAAGATTCTCATGATGTCTCAACATCAGAGGAACATCTCAACATGTGCAAATTGCAAGCTAACCCTTTTAACTGGGTAAATTTCACATAGGTCCCTATATATCAAAACAATGCTACAACTTTAAATAAAAAGGAGCAAATACTGAAATATACGTTTCTGAGAAACTTAATTACATGCTCAGAGTTAATCACAAAGATTCAATTACATATTTAGGCAAAACACCTAGGGTTGACTCATAACCCAGGTCAGGGATGTTACACCTCAAATGCCCCATGTGTCAAAGCCACCCAATCATCACCTTTATAACAACCCATGTTTCATGACTGTGTTTGATGATGTCAAAGTGTACCCAACGACATGTGTTGAGTGTAGTGATTTCAGGTCAAAGAATCACATTCACCACCATCACTGTGAGTACTGACTGTGACTACCATGTCATAGTTCCATGTGTCAAACTCACGGTGGGTCTGTCTGGTACACTTGTTCTCTAACAAGTACCTATGTGTTTGGTTTTATATCTCTATATCATGACTAATGAGATTCTGTCATCAAACAACACCACAATCTATTCTTGTGTGTCATTGCTATCTATCTACCTTCCACAATGACATCTGACTAGGGACATAACAAGAATGTACAAACTCTTAGAATTCGTATGATCTCATCGTTCAGGGCCTGAACCTGAAGGCATACATCAATGAGTACTGTCATTCTCTAGACATTCAATCTATTATGTCACTATCTCATATGAATTAACCAGAAAGAATTGGAAGCTTGCCTTTGATGTTTATCAAATCAATCTTAATGTATCCCACCAATCATCCCATGATTGGCTCTCAGGGCATACATACCAACAGACTCCCACTTGCACTACGAGCCAATCACCCTTGAATCATATTCATAGTTGTAACATCCCTGACCTGGGTTATGAGTTAACCCTAGGTGTTTTGCCTAAATATGTAATTAAATCTTTGTGATTAACTCTGAGCATGTAATTAAGTTCTCAGAAACATATATCTCAGTATTTGCTCCTTTTTATTTAAAGTAGTAGCATTGTTTTGATATACAGGGTATATGTGCAATATCCCTTTAAGTATGAACTTTATTATTAGATTGTTCTTCCTTGCCTTCTTTTCTATAACTTAAGATAAGGTTCGTCCTTAAAATAAAGATGAAGGGACGATCAAGTAAAGAAGGAGGGACCTAGTTGGAATTATGGACAACTTATGTACTAATATTGAAAATCCTACCCCATGTATATAAGCTCTCCTTCCCTTAGTTGCAAGGGAACTTACTCTTCGTTCCCTTACTGTTTCATTTCACCAAAGACGATCAAGGACTGCCTTGGAGCTAAGGAGGACGAACAAGGGGTGCAAGGTAGGTTTAAACCCCTCTTCTTGCCTAATTCCATGGTTAGAATTCGAATTCAAGGTCAGCTTCATGGCTAATTCTCGAAACCCTACCTTTCTAGCCGTCTCTTTTCATCCTTCCTTGGAGTTTTCACCTTGGCCAACCTGTGGGAACTCAAGAACGCCATTAGAGCTTGGAGCTTGAAAGCTTGGAGCTCAAGAAGCAAGCTTTAGGCGGGTTTTATAACTCTAAACCCATGCTTTACTATATGCATCCTTTATATGCGGTTAGATGATAGTCCTTCATGTTCCTTACTGTTCTTTGCTATTTTACAAGCAAACCCATGGGATATTCGTACTGTTCTTGAGCTAGGAGATGAAGGCGTGATTTCCAAGAAAAACCCACCGCTTTTCTTTTCCTCAAACGGTCCTAACAGTTTGCTCTCTCGGACTCAAGACCGCGAGGTGAGGAAACGGTCTCGAGACCGCGACAGGGAAAACGGTCTCAAGACCGTTTTTCCCCGTTGACCGAGCGTGGACCGTATAAGAAATATGTTCCTCATTATATAGGCTAATTACCCTAAAAATTTGGGAGACTAACTCCAAAGGAATCGGGAGATATGACCTTTTTAAGTCACAAATTTAAATGAATTAATTGCTGATTTTCAAACGGTCTGAAATTGCCTTTTTGGGCAAACGGTCTCAAGACCGTGTAAGGTCGTTGACTAAGCTTTGAACGTATGAGATTACTGTTCAAAATTATGTTAATGAACAACTCACCAAGTTTGATGGTCTAATTCCAAACGGGCTAAGAGTTGAAGGGTGATTACTAGGGATAACCCTAGGTGAAATCAGTACTGAAATTATGGTGACCTAATTAGGGTTTTTAGGGTTGATTGACCTAAACGGTCTCAAGACCGTTTGGGGGTCACCAAACGGTCTCAAGACCGCGAGGGCAATCAACCAAGACCGTTTGGAGGTCTGGGGTCAAGATTTGTTGACCAATTGAAGGTACTTTTACACCAATTCACATTGCAATTAAATATTGATATAATCATCAACTCAATTTGTTCAACCTTGATGAATTTCCACTAGAATCCAAAAATTGGATGGGCAAACGGTCTCAAGACCGTTTGGAACTCATCCAAACGGTCTCAAGACCGAGAGAACAATCACCCAAGACCGTTTGAAGGTCTAGGGTTGAGTAATTTGACCAATTGAGGACCCAATTGCAAATAAGTTATCAATTGATTAAAATACTGATTTAGCGACCCAATCATGGTTCAATCTCTATCAAATCACCTTATATTTTAATGAAATCTTGGGAAAACGGTCTCAAGACCATGTGGGGTCCACCCACATGACCTCAAGACCGTTTGGGCCAAGTTTGGGCCCAATTGGAGCTCAATTGAAGGGTTCAACCTTGTATTGATGCACATTGTTGAGTGTTGATGGGTGAACATTGATAGACCCTAATTAAATCGATTTCAATCCTACTTGGTCAACAATTGAGGGTCAATTGGTTGACCAATTGGTCAAGCATAATCTTGATTAACCCAATCCATAGGTGGTCAACATAGATTGGACCTTTTGAAGGCTTCAACATCGTTTGACATTATTGGTTGCACCTTTGAGCCTTGTTGAAGGACCAAGCGGCTGAGACCATGAGAGCCTCGCGGTCTCAAGACCGTGAGAGGGCTCGCGGTCTCAAGACCGCGAGGGGGCTCGCGGTCTCAAGACCGAGAGGAGGCTCGCGGTCTCAAGACCGTGAAGGGCCTCGCGGTCCTGAGGTCAAACTAGCTAAACGGTCAACACCTCTTCGCGGACTCAACATCAAATTGATCTTCGCGGTCTCAACATTAACTTGAACCAATGGAAGGCTTCACGGTCTTGAACCCCTTGAAGAGGCTCGCGGTCTTGAAGCCTAAGGGGGCTCAAGGTCTTGGAGTTAGAAGGAGGCTCGCGTTCTTGGAAAGTCAAAGTGGGCAAACGGTCAACACTTTCAACCGATTTCAACTCAATTGATGATTAATGATTGAAATCAATCAACGTGATTCCAAGTTGACTTCTTTCAATCAATTCATAATATAAATGGTCCAATGTTGCCCAAATCAAACCCTAATGATAATCTAGGATAGTAAGGGGTTATTTGACTAAGGTTTTTGACCATAATGATGATCAATGGGGGAAATTACCAAAATACCCCTGAAGGGTCAATTGAGTTATACCTTGCTCAATTCAAACTCTAATTACATGAGAATGATGTTTTTAGTCATAATGACTCTATCTAACTTGATCTAGTCTAATGTTATCATCCACCATTAGTATGATGAAAGAGAGAGTACTTCTAGAGAGAGAAAGTACCCTAGAGAGAGAAAGTAACTCTAACCACATAATGGTGATGTTTTTGGCTATGTTAGCCTATGATGACTCAATCCAACTTGTTTTAGAGTGATGTTGACATCACCTAACCTTATGATGAGAGAGAAAGTACTTTTAGAGAGATAAAGTACTTCTAGAGAGAGAAAGTACCCTTTTTAAGTAGAAACTCAACTAAAGCATCTCCAATGCACAGGAATGAGCATAATTAGGGTATGATCCACCTGTGTGAGATCATAGAAACCCTAATTATGATAAATGATGAACCTTTAACTAATCCAAGAGCATCAATGAAGATGTTACTCATACATGATGATGTTATGAGTTTAATTCACCTTGATGTGAATAGTAAACCCTAATTCAAGGGTGATGACATGTAATGTGAATAGTAAACCCTAATTCAAGGGTAATGGCATGTTTCTGAGTATTAAACTCTATTTGATTTGAATTAAAGATTTAACTCTTATCACAAGAGTAGGAAGTACATTCCTTATTGTTGTATTATCTTTATCAGATGTATTAACCATGCAGGTTCTGATATGAAGGTAATCATATCCAGGTATGGATGTTGATGTTATATTCATTAAAGGCATGATGTTAGCCTTATGAATAAGTAAAGTAATCTGATGCCTTACCAGTGGCATCCTATGCTGATAATGGGCTATGAGAACCATGAATACCATCAAGGTCATGCCTTAGAGATGACTTGTGATGAGGATAATGAGAAATAATGATTGATATGAGTTAGGCCTGTTACATTTAGTATTCTTCTTTTATAGCTGCTATGCTATTGTTATTGTTTGCAGAACAATGTATGCTGTTAAAGAATACTGAATGTACCTAACTAATCAAGTATAATGTAGAGCCCTGATAATAGATCCATCATTGTCAGAAATTAAGTGATGGTGAAACAGGTTTTCCTCGGGGAACTCCTGGAGCACATACTTTTGAGTATGTGGGGTACATGGATGTGTAGAACCTTACATCCTAGTGTAGGAAAGTGATGTAGATGTGGAATCCATCCATCCTTCACTATAGTTCCATACCGTATCAGTGGTAGGTAAACATGAAACCTCCTGATGACGAAGAAAGCACAGATATCTGTATCAGTGGTAGGTAAATATGAAACCTCCTGATGACGAAGAGAGTACAGAACGCCACTGTGACTCTAGAATAGCGAAGGACCAGTTTACCCTGGTAAGCTATAGTAGTAGAGACACGAGATGTCCTACAAGTGATCCTCGTACTGACTGAGGAAGGTGAAGGTCATGAGAATACGACTCTCTTAATGACCTATGTATGATACTGATGCGGCTTCTCAGCGATCAGTTGGAGTATGAGTGGTAAGCCTCATCTCCACAGGGCATAATGTTGTTTGTAAAACATAATCAACCATGTAGTATAACTTGTTAGAGATGACTCCAAGTTAGTTGATTGATGTTACATTGCAATAATGTTGATATTCTCCATATCTCCTAAATTGTAGAGATATTGTTATACCTGCAACTGTTATAGAATGTTTTGAAGGCTTTACTGTTTAAAATAATCTTTGATGTTATAATAAAGCTTCTGGCGAAGAGTTATAACTCTCGCTGGGACAATTATGTATAATTGTCTCACCCCGTAGGCTTCAACTTTTTAGGTGGACGTCGGAGACGAAGGAACCAACCTACAGGTGACCAGTCTCAGCAGCAGCAGCAGGGGCAACAGTAATCTCAGGTGGAGATTTGTCCTTCCATGTGGTGTAGTTAGAGTCAGTCCTATGTGTCCTCTGTACTCTCAGGTCTTGGAGTCTTTTGTTTAGTGATCTTGAGATTTTGTATCTTGATGTATATAATTACTCAAGAAGTAATTTTCCTGAGATGTAAACAATTTATCTATCTTTATGAAAGAAGCTTTTATGGATTCAAGCTCTTGTCACGAAAAGTTTTAATTTCCCGTGATTTTGTCTTCCGCTGATTACCGATTCGCTTCCGCTAAGTTTTAATCGTGTTTATGTCATGGTTTGGAGATCAGAGCCCACAATAGTGATCTTCAAACATGTCCCACATGTTACTGTGCTCTAGTGCCAACATAGTGAGTAATGGCAACACCTTGCCAAAGTCAGTATAAATTTCATGTCTCACATCTCTTCGTTGTATGTCACACATATGAGATGGAGTTGCCGTAATATGTGATCTAGTATTCCTTTGCTAACCTTTAGCCACATTGCATGATCAAGGATTCCATACTTGTCATCAATGAGTGGAATATAAGTTCATCTCATGAACTTCCAGATCCATATAGTATCCACTGTTGTTCTCTAACACATAGATACTCGGCATTTACTTTTAAGTGGTTTTATTGGAACACTTCCAATTATCAACAAACTTTCACTTTTATATATCCTATATATATTTTGCAATTAATTTTCTGTCCTTTCGGAAGTTTGCATCGATGTAACTCTTTACATTGAACTCTTCCTTATCTCCATAGAACTAGTACTTCTCAAGTACTTATCAAGTTCTCATGGTATTCCAGTAACCCTTACTGGAAGCAGACAGACATCCACTCGTCATGTCTCACATACGAGTTATCAGGATGAGCACATCATATTGCCATGTCCTACAAGATGATGAATGCATTTTGTTCTTGCCATGTCAATACATGCAAGACAATGGGATGATTACATACATGATAGATCCATATCTATTCTTAGTGTTTCCATTCTTCATAAGAATTGAACACTTGGCCTTAGGATACTAACTCCATGTAACATGGACAAGTTTTCTCCCACTGAATCTGTGCATACTGAACCCTTCTGTACAGATTGCCAATGTATGCTTTCTCTTTTCAGGTCAAGAGATTTTCGAGAACTATCTCTATAGATCTCTATTCCTATCACATAGGAAACATCTCTATCTTCCTTAAAGATAATTTCCACTTTTGGATTTCCATTCTAGAAAATTTCCATTTCACATCAACACGTGGAATGTGAACACGCTCCCACTAAATCACAGATCCCTTCTTTATCTTTGACATATCAGACAAACCCTTTGACTATATCATCAAAGTAAAGATCCAATTTTGAGTTGCTTGTACGCAATCAATCAAATTGATTAGTCCATTGTAACTTATAGACTTCATTTGCATTAGTGGATTCATAAACCTTATAGGTTGTGTCACGTACACATCCTTGTTTTATTCCTCATAGGAATGCAGTTTTTGGTATCCATATGCCAAATGTCTTAGTCATTAAGTTTCAATCAACAAGCATCATCCTTCAAAATGTTATACATGTGTCTTAACACTTAAGACTCATTTGCACTTATGGATTTCATCCAATGGGTGCTACCATCAAGGTCATACCTTATGGTTCACATGGAATTCATTTAGGATGTAATGGTCATATACTATAACTCAAAATCTGGTTCCTCATATTCATCTGGATAGTTGACTCATCACATGAACAACTCATCACATAGATAATTGAGGTGTATCTATCAAGGATATAAGAACTTACAACTCCTTGTGATTCTTAATGTCCTTTATTAGTGTGGGGTATTCTTTTATTAAGAAGAATTCAGTTATTTGATAATCATTCTATAACTCCTTAGAGTATGATTCCTTCTTGATTTAGACATCACCATGCCTTAATCATGAGTTCACTATGATACACTATCATAATCACTCATAAGGATCTCAAACATTTGGTCCAAGTATTTCATTCATTGATCTCATCAAGAATTAACACTTTACCAAATTTGCACTTCATCTATAATAATCTTGAACACTTCAAGATATTCATATTGGTATTTCTCTAAACACCATTTGAAGTATTAGCATTTACTCCAATAGGTATGTAAATACATCACATGTATTATACCTAATTGTATGATCATTCTACCACTACCATTAGTGAAGATTGATTAATCATGTACAAGAGATTCATGTCTCTTACTGGTTCTCTAACCAAAAGAGTCTAGATTTATCCATCACATGGAAACTAGAAATGAATTTATCATGATTGATTTTAATTTGATTATTTGAGTTATCAATAACTTTAGGTATCATTTTATCTTATGCATACCATGTATCACAATATAAACAAGGCATTGCCATAAAGATCATATCTTTAAGATTGAAACATCAACTTTATTAATTGCCATCATTGTCATACAATATGCAAAAATAAAGTGTTTCTATCTATTGGCAATATATGAAATAGCAGTTCTCAACTCTATTTCGTGCCTTTTAGGCTGAAATAAACTGAAAGATACTCCTATCTATGGCAGCAACACTTGCTCCAATGATGGGTACTTCTTTCTTGGTCCTTTCACAAAGGCCATCACTTCTTTGCAGATATTGCATATCATATATGACATATCCATATCTTGGTATCATATACCTCAGATTAAGAAGCGGTTCATTTCATGATACCTTAGGTGGAGATCTCCATCCCCTTCTTTCATCTTCTTTTGTTCTTCCAGATATAGAGGGAAATTCCCTCATACACCCTTTCCCCATGTGCCTTGAGGCTGAAGACGGCTTGGATTGCTGGCTAGCATCAGAACATTTCTTTGCTTTGCCCTTGTCCTTGCCCTTAAGAATTACCTTTTCTTTGATCACATCAAAGATTATGGTTTGTCTTTCTTCATCTTTGCCTCTACTATCCTCAACATGTCCAACAACTCTGTCAACGCTTGTCAAAGTTGTTCATGTTGTAGCTTATCATGAATTTTATGATTCTTGCAACATTTGCAGTATCATACCAATAGCCAACTCTTGGCTCAGAGGGAATCCTTCTTAGTCAGGTTTTCCACATACCCAATCACATTGAGTGTGTGAATACCTTACTGGATCTCCTTCTGTCATGACATACTAGGACAGTGTCTAGGAGACATCATATGTCTCATGTTGTCTCTACAACTCATAGTTCAGAGACCACAACATCAAGCACTCCTCATCAATGTCTTCCTCGGTATGATTCCATAAGCATACTTTCAACCATTGATGTGGTGGGATTGAGTTCATCTGGTTCTGGTATAACTAGGACTTGGAGCTTTCGCTCTTTGAGAACACTTCTCATCATCCTAACCAGTCGTGGAATTATTCCCATTTAATTTGTTGGTCTCAAAGATTGATCGCAAATAAGTGATTATTGTTGATTAACCATTTATTGTACAAAAGGAAATATGCAATTTTAGTCCAAAAACTCATTTTTGACTTATTTGATTGATTTTAAAGGTTGACGATATAATTAGGCCTTTAATTAATTATCGCTCCCACTATTTTAGTTCAAATTGATAGCCCTCACCATCAATTCAGAAGATTGCAGCGTACAACCTTCTAGTGGGCAAGATCTTGAAATCCTCTAAGCCATGGACTAGCTAGGGCTATCACCCACAACATAGATCTCTCAGGTAGGCAACTCTTGCCAATTGCATCATATGCAACTCTTGATAAGATGTCATATGAAACTCCTTGCCATGAGCATCTCCATGCCTCAAGGTGCTAGATCCTATCTAGGTCACCTTGTTAAGTCCGACCCAAAGCAAACACGATGAATATGCACCCTGCTAGGGCAGACCCACACATTCATCCTTCACACTTCCACGAGATAGACGGTGCACCACACTAGGGCGTGTCCACACTTGGTCGATCAAGCTTTTCACGTGTGTCGCATTTGGAAGGCATCTAAAACTTAATATTTAATGAGAGATTTGGTTTTTATATACATATACATATCCAATCACCACAATACATAGTATGTATCATATACATGCTATATCCCACAGAAAACATGCAAAACGATAAAAGCGATGATTATGGCCATCCTAATGTGATTCCTTGAGCCAAGAGGAATCACGGTCATCTAGGTCTACATCACATGCAACATGTACAAGATGAAATCTGTGCTATGCCTTCTGAGTAGATCAACTCATCACATGAATGATCGGCTCGACATCAGGCCGGTCGACTGGGTGCCACCAGCCGATCGGTTGGCTCATCCAACCGATCAGTTCGCATGGTCGTCATGCATCTCTTCATGGCCGCCACCTTCTCGTCTCGCTCCTCGAACCGGTCATCAACCGATCGTCTCACTCCTTGAACCGATTGTCTGGAACGTCAACTGATCGGTTCACGCCTTGAATTGATCATCTCAGCTATCGTCAGGATGTCCGCCGTTCTTTGACATAATAGGAAATAAAATTCTATCCTATTTTACATTGTAAAAAGAGAAACCTCGAGTTACATTTGAGGGGAGAAAAGGTAGGAAAGAAATCTCGAATTATTTCGTGTTACATCAGGAATAGGAGAAGGAAGATCGGTGCGCCGACCGAGATGCAAGCAACCACATACAACCATACACAGATAGGGTTTATTGGCCATAACCACGCTATACATCCACCACAAAACTCGTTTAAGGGCGACGCATATCTAGTGCATTAATAATACATATCATATATGTAAATTGGGATTTGTGGATTTAGGATTGGACATGCATAAAGCTAATTTTATTCGCATCGTATGCAATAAATAAAGGCGACAAACCAAAATCGATCATATCGATAATCCTAAAGTATAGAGCAGTTGACGTGGCTCTGATACAACTGTTGGGTTTTAGGGGAGGCAGAGAAGGCAGCGGAAATAAAAATTTTCTCCCCCAAACCCAGAACAAGGAAACACGTAAACGTCTATACAATAGGAAAGGATGGTTTGTGGAATCATACCTTGTCCCGAGGCTTGCTCGGAGACAATACCTCACGGCTTGCGCAGTCTTCACCTCCGGTCTTGGACGGTGTCTGGGCAGCTCCTGGTCGCACCGGTACTAACGACTCCTGGTCTCACCGGGACTGTCGAGATTGACAGTTGTCCTCCTAAGCGGCAGAAACCTCCCACCTCTGAAGTAGTCCACACGGACCACCTGGAACTCCAATCTCCTTGTCCCACAAGGAATTATAAGGAGTCGCACCCTCCTATCAGCGTACTAGTCGCCAACACACTCTCCTACCACTAGTCGTAACTGCAGTTGTCTTTCCCTTGCTGTGCCTCCCTTTTTGGGTAGCACTTACTCGGGCTCTCTCAGTTACCAAAACCAGAGAGAATGACAACTTTACAGAGCAACTGGTTGCACTGAGTTGTACTTTAAGAAGCCCCCAATACCCCTATATATAGGCGGGTCATGGGACATTGTTCTCTATCCCAGGCAATATGAGACTAAAGAAGGAGTAGAAGGGTTTGAGATTTTCCACAAAAAAACAACCAACTCGCAACGTGAACCGATCGTTTCACAACTGAAATGGTCGGTTGGGGATCTGAGCCAGTCGGTTGACACCTCAACCGATCAATTGGGACCCATGAACCGGTCGGTTCACTTTTGAATCGGTCGATTCATGGTCCTGATCAATTCCCGATTGACTTTACTTCTTTTGTTTCCAATTGGTATTGAATACCAATCCTTGTTCCAATCAAATTGGACAAGTGAAACGAAAAGTAATTTCTCACCAATCTTACTTTCCCAACTTCCCGGTTGCAATAGTTGAACTGATTGTTTCAACACTTGAAGCAATCGTTCACCCTGTCCATGAGCCGATCGACTCACAACTTGAGCCGATCGGTTCACCAAGCTTAACCGATCGGTTCATCACATGAGCCGATCGGTTGGGAGTGCAGATTGTGCAGAATCAGTCAATTGTGATTTCAATCAATCCGATACTCCAATCAATATGTCCAACACCTTGAACATTATGATATTGAGCTATCAATTGATTGAGTGTTTAATTGAACTACTAAACTCCTTTAGTAATCAATCTAAACATTGTTTGTGGACAAAACTCCTCTTCCAAGTTAAATCCTATGTGTGTGACCCTGCAGGTCCATTTCACATTGGTAGTGAAAGTCCATAACACTTATGACTTCACAAGCAAAGAGCGGTGCCTAGTCACACATCAGTGCTACCCAAGTGAAAGTAGAAAGTTGGAGAACAACTTTCAATCCTACAATCCGTGAATAGTATTACAGTGAATGTATAGTTCCTTTGTCACTGATATCCCGAATGAACTCGAGGCATGGAACAGTCATCCTGTCAATGTTCACTCATTTTCTTGATCTCAGAGTAGATTGAACGAGATATGTATGACATCAATATCACATACTGATTCACACATGCGTGCGCACGCCTATCTCAATCCTACTCATCAAGTGGCCTTGGATATCAAGCTCCCTCAGGAGGGACAAATCCCATATCTATCACTCACCCCTCAAAAGCCCCATGTGTCAAAGCCACCCAATCACCACCTTTATAACAACCCATGTTTCAGGACTGCGTTTGATGATGTCAAAGTGTACCCAACGACATGTGTTGAGTGTAGTGATTTCAGGTCAAAGAATCACATTCACCACCATCACTGTGAGTAATGACTGTGACTACCATGTCGTGGTTCCATGTGTCAAACTCACAGTGGGTCTGTCCGGTACACTTGTTCTCTAACAAGTACCTATGTGTTTGTTTTGATATCTCTATATCATGACTAATGAGATTCTATCATCAACCAACACCACAATCTAGTCTTGTGTGTCATTGCTGTCTATATACCTTCCACAATGACATCCGACTAGGGACATAACAAGAATGTACAAACTCTTAGCATCCATATGATCTCATCGTTCAGGTCCTGAACCTGAAGGCATACATCATTGAGTACTGTCATTCTCTAGACATTCAATCTATTCTGTCACTATCTCATATGACTGAACCAGAAAGAATTGGAAGCTTGCCTTTGATGTTTATCAAATCAATCTTAATGTATCCCAACAATCATCCCATGATTGGCTCTCAGGACATACATACCAACATCTCCGATGGTATGATTTTACTTAAAAGCTTTCAATACATTTATGGAATGGTTTATCATCTTCAAAATGGGGGAGAATGTTGACTCAAGGTCAATTAGGTCAATGTTGACTCACATCTAAATTGAATAAACTCGTGTTTTGATGATGACTAACCATTCCACATATTGGTGTCTAATGTCTCTACTTGAGTGATTTCAGATTTGGTATAGACACACTCTAAATGCCCTAACTTGCGCATATCAAATTGGAGAAAAGACAAGTCAAAGTCAATAGAAGTGCACATTTTTGTAATATGATGTAGATCCATTAGAATCATGTTGTAAATCACTTGTAATGATTGTATGACTTGTAATTAAGCTTAGAAAAAATCAGGAGCACTTAGATCGAATATTTAAGCAATCAAAAGCCATTTTCTAAAATTCACATCAGGTTGTTCATCGGTCGAGTTCTGTGAGTTGCAAACTCGACTGATCCTGATTGGATTTTGAAAATGACTTTTGATCGGTCGAGTTGTGGTTTCATAGAACTCGACTGATGGTGTGACTGACCAATTCGATTTTCATTGGTCGGTCGAGTTTCCCCAGGACAAACTCAATCGATGGTCTGAATATCAGCTTTGTCTTTTACTCTATCGGTTGAGTTACACTTATAGAAACTCGACCGATTGCAATGTACATAAAAGTGTAGAAAAGTGCTTCTAGCCATTGTGGAGTTGCAACAAGTGAAAATATATCCATTGCAAACCACAAAATGGCTAGTTTTCATTCTCATGTGTTCCCAAAGGCTAAGAGACATCCCCATCTATAAATAGGACCCCTTGGGCTTCATTCCAAGGTTGAGCATTCAATGCAAACTCTATGTGAGGTTCCTATTCTATAGTTGAGTGCTTCCTACAACCTCCTCTCTCTCTAAGATTAATCACTTGCTACATTTGTTAGAGTGAGTAGGAAATCTGTAAGAGAGCTAGTCCTACATGTATATCTTGTGAGGCTCTCACTTCCACCACCTCCCCATCTCTCATTTCAATCATGAAGATGAAGGTTCTCTCTCTTGGCTAAGAGAGGTGAAGAAGAACAAGGGAAGGCGTCCCTTGGTGAAGATCAAGGCCGAAGACTTGGAGCTAGAGTGGGTAAGCCCTTGGTGAAGGAAGAAGACTCCTTGCTCAAGTGGGTAAGTCCTTGGTGGAAGCTTCTCCGAGTGAAGGTGAAGCCAAAGGCGGAAGATCCAAGAAGAGTGGGTAATCCCTGCAAAGATGAAGACTTGTGCAAGAGTAGGTAAGTCCTTGGAAGAAGGCGGAAGACTCCTTGCAAAGTGGGTAAGTCCTTGGTAAGGTTGAAGTCTCTTTGTATTGGATAGGTAAGTCCTTTAGTTGGTCATGTATTGTAAGTCTTATGAATGAATATAAGAATGCAATGGTTAGGAAATCCTAGAGGCTGACCTCTCTAGGTAAGTGGACTAACTCACTTCTAGTTTAAAGTAAGGAACCACTCTAAATAGCTTGTCTCTTGGTGTATGTTCAATCTCTCTCATCCTTGCTATACATGTTTTAGTTGTACTCAAATTACCTATTTAGCAACCTCATCTTACGATATATCTTGAAGGTCTAATGAATTGTTTTAAGTACATTCAGCTCTATTCACCCCCCTCTAGAGCATCTAATCACCCATCTAGGATCCAACAATTGGTATCAGAGCAGGCTTCTCCAAGCATACTTCAACAAGTAGGAGAAGATGGGTGACTACCAAGGAGGGAGATACCTGATCAACCTACCACTCTTTGATGGGAGCAATTTCCTCTATTAGAGAAGAAGGCTTCAATTCTACATCCAAGGATCAAGTCTTGAGATGTGGCAAATGGTGAACAGCCCATACATGCTACCAAAGACAAAGATTGAAGAATGGGATGAAGCTATCTTGAAGAAAGCAACCTTGAATGCTAGAGACATGCACATCCTCTATGCCTCCATGACCCCCACCAAGTTTAACCGGATTTCTTCATGTGAAACAACCTATGAGGTACGGAGAAAGCTATGCATCACTTATGAAGGGACATATCAAGTGAAGGAAAGAAAAGTCTACATGCTCAAAGGTCTGCTTGAGAACTTCAAGATGGGAAAGGAGGAGAGGATAGCCAACATGTACTCAAGGATCAACACCATTGTGAATGGTGTTGCTGTTCTAGGACATCCTATGTCTAGTGGTGAGATCAACTCAAAGATCCTTAGAACTCTCCCCAAGAGGTGGGAACCCAAGGTGACTTCCATTGAAGAAGCAAGGTCTCTTAAGGATGTCCCTATTGTAGAGCTCATTGGAAATCTACAAGCACATGAATCCACTCTTGACAAGAGGGAGGAAGTAGAAAGACAAGAGAAGAAAGACCTAAAGAGAATGAAGAAGGCTGAAATGAAGGTTCAAATTGAAGCTATCATGGAACAAGTCTCTCCATCCTCTCATGTTGAAGAAGATGCCATGTACTCCAAGGGTAGATTCTACAAAGGCAAGTCCTCCTCCATCCGGTGCTTCACATGTGGAAAGAAGCGTCACTACAAGGAAGATTGCCCACAAGGCAAAAAGACCCATCTTCACAAGAAGAAGGAGAAATGGCACTCAAGCTCAAGTGAAGATTCGAGTGAAGGATCAAGCTCAAGCTCTAGTGATGAAGGAGAATGCCATTTTGCTCTTATAGCATCCACAAGTAAGGACTCAAGTGAGGTAAATCTAAACTCTTTAGATAAAGAATCTTTGATTGCTATTATTCATGATACGTGTTCCTCTCTTAAGTCTTATAAAAGGAAAAAGAAAAAGCTTGCTAGAATTGTTGATAATTTGCATGTAGAATTAAATGATCTTGAACATGCTAATTCTTGCTTGCTTGATGATAAAAATGCTTGTCTTAACCAAGTAGACTCTCTTAAACTTGAAAATGCTAGTTTGCTTGATAAGATTATATTTTGAGAAGCTCAACCTCTCATGTCTAGTTCTAATGAAGAGCATACTTTAATTATTGATTCTCTCATGCATGATATTGATGTTCTTAAATCTAAAAACAAGGACAAAGATTTTGTTTTGCAAGAATTAGAAATAGAAAATGCCTCCTTGCTTGCTAAAATCAATGTGTATGAATCTTGTTCTAGTTCTAAAAATAGAGAGAATGATGTTGCTGCTCTTCATATTGATAGAGATTCTTATTTAACTAAAGCTCTTTGCTTAGAAAATGATCTTCTGCATGCTAGAGATAATATCAATCATTTGTCTTCTACTATTGCTTCTCTTAAGCATGATAATGACTGTTTGATCCTCTTTGCAAAGATTCTTAGTTGGTAAAAAGAGTCTTAATGACATCCTACACCATTCTACTAAACAAATTGGTAGACATGGTTTAGGATATGATAGTAGTCAAAGGAACAACAAAGGTAAAGGACCTCCAATATTCCAAGGAGAATCCTATAGTTCTAAGACTATGGGCACATGCAACTATTGCAATGATTTTGGTCATTATTATACTTGTTGTCCTTTTAGGAAAGCACCCAAGAGAAATAGGACTTGGGTTGCTAAACTAACCTCTCTGGACCCAAAAACATGATTGGGGACCATTTCATCTTTCTTCTTATAGGTACATGCAAATGGATTGACTTGAGCTATTGAATTGCAAATTGATTTCTCAATACACATGAAAGAAGAAAGGTGAGATGTGTAGAGGGTGACAACAAGTGGAAAAACGAATGGTAAGAACAAAGGTAATGTTTTTCTTGCTTATAACCAATCCTAACTTGTTTTGTCAAGATGGTGTGCACTATACATATGATTTTTGAGTCAAAAGTGGTATTTTGTGTTTCTCTTCACACTCTTGCTCAAAAACTATTTGTAATGCTTCTATAGTGTATTACTAACTTGCTTAGACATGTTTGGACATGGTTTGTATTTTTAGCAATGCTTTAAATATGTTTTTATGAAATATATGTGCTTTTTCACAGCAGCTCTGTCGGTCAAATTTGTCCTGATAGAAACTCGACCGATAGGCACCAATGGGTGTTGCCAGCAACTGTCATCGGTCGAGTTATCAATGCACAGAACTCGACTGATGACACTGTGCACAGAATATACATTTGGCTTATTGAATGAGAATTTCCCTCTCAACTAGATTTTCTCAACCAATAACCTTATTATTTGGAACTCTCATTTGGTACCTTTATATATGTATATTGCCATGTTCTAAATTGCCTATCTTGCTTACAACTCTATCTCTCTAATTGCTCTAAATTGGTATATCTATATCTTGCAATTACTTACTTTGAGTTGTTTTTCAGGTTTTGATGATGATCTCTTTGGATATCTTGGTTGTGTCTCAAATTGTTTCTGTTATACTCTAACTTTCTACATCTATCTAGGTGTATATCTTGTTTTGATACAACCTTGAGGTTCTTAGTGGTAATCATCTTTTGGTAAGGATGCATATCTAGTGAGTTATATCTGTACTTGCTTCTAAAATTGCATATCTACTATCTTGAGTTGCTTGCATAATATTGTGATGTAGGATACATAGATCTACATTATATGTAGAAATTGGAGTATTTTTGGATTGTATGCAGATTTTGCTCCAGTTTCAGTTTTTGGTGCAAGACTAGTGTTTTTCATGCCAAAACGACCTTCTAAGCAAGGCTCGTCGCTTTGCCATGAGCCCTGGAACTTTTTGGGCAAATTCTGTCATCTTGAGGGTCAAAATTACATTTTATTGTTTTTCTATAGCAGTTTATCTTGCATTTTGGGTTGTTCAAGTATATGCTTTAACTTGCTTTTCTTTCTATGCTTGGACAAGCCCCTATCTGTGCTCTTCTACTCTCATTATATAACTTTTTGTTATCTCCTTTCCTTTAACAAGTGGTGTTTCTTATTTCTTCATAACCCCACTTTTTGAAATGACAAAGGGGGAGAAAGGTATGTCCTCTTTTAAAAGAGGAAGAAGGCATGTCTTACATGAAGAGGAGAAGTATGTCCATGTAAAGGGGAGAAGGTAAATGGGAGAAGACATATATGTGTAGAACATATATGAGCAGAAGATATATTTTCTATAAATTTTATGCAAGCTAACCATGCAGGGGAAATAACATCAATTGAGGGGGAGTATGAGAACTCCATGCACATCAATTGAGGGGGAGTATGAGAACTCCATATAGATCAATTGAGGGGGATCATA
Source organism: Alisma plantago-aquatica (assembly GCA_963693085.1). Lineage (NCBI taxonomy): Eukaryota > Viridiplantae > Streptophyta > Magnoliopsida > Alismatales > Alismataceae > Alisma > Alisma plantago-aquatica. The sequence goes on along the minus strand of OY856409.1, from coordinate 127,165,149 downwards.
TGAGCTCAATCCTATTGAAACCCCTAGGTTTCTCCGAAGGTATGATTTTACTTAAAAGCTTTCAATACATTTATGGATTGGTTTGTCATGATAAAAAAGGGGGAGAATGTTGAGTCAAGGTCAATTAGGTCAATGTTGACTCACGTCTAAATTGACTAAACCCGTGTTTTGATGATGACTAACCATTCCACATATTGGTGTCTAATGTCTCTACTTGAGTGATTTCAGATTAGGTATAGACACACTCCAAATGCCCTAACTTGCGCATATTAAATTGAAGAAAAGATAAGTCAAAGTCAATACAAGTGCACGTTTTTGTAATATGATGTAGATCCATTAAAATCATGTGGTAAATCACTTGTAATGATTGTATGACTTGTAATTAATCTTAGAAAAAATCAGGAGCACTTAGATTGAATGTTTAAGCACTCAAAAGCCATTTTCCAAAATTCACATCAGGTTGTTCATCGGTCGAGTTCTGTGAGTTGCAAACGCGACCGATCCTGATTGGATCTTGAAAATGACTTTTGATCGGTCGAGTTGTGGTTTCACAGAACTCGACCGATGAAGTAACTGATCAATTCGATTTTCATTGGTCGGTCGAGTTTCCCCAGGACAAACTCGACCGATGGTCTGAATATCGACTTTGTCTTTTACTCTATCGGTCGAGTTACACTTATAGAAACTTGACCGATTGCATTGTACGAAAAAGTGAAGAAAAGTGCTTCTAGCCATTGTGGAGTTACAACAAGTGAAAATATATCCATTGCAAGCTACAAAATGGCTAGTTTTCATTCTCAAGTGTTCCCAAAGGCTAAGAGGCATCCCCACCTATAAATAGGACCCCTTGGGCTTCATTCCAAGGTTGAGCATTCAATGCAAATTCTATGTGAGGTTCCTATTCTATAGTTGAGTGCTTCCTACAACCTCCTCTCTCTCTAAGCTTAATCACTTGCTACATTTGTTAGAGTGAGTAGGAAATCTATAAGGGAGCTAGTCCTACATGTATATCTTGTGAGGCACTCACTTCCACCACCTCCCCATCTCTCATTTCATTCATGAAGATGAAGGTTCTCGCTCTTAGCTAAGAGAGGTGAAGAAGAACAAGGGAAGGCATCCCTTGGTGAAGATCAAGGCTGAAAACGTGGAGCTAGAGTGGGTAAGCCCTTGGTGAAGGAAGAAGACTCCTTGCTCAAGTGGGTAAGTCCTTGGTGGAAGCTTCTCTAAGTGAAGGTGAAGTCAAAGGCGGAAGATCCAAGAAGAGTGGGTAATACCTGCAAGGCTGAAGACTTGTGCAAGAGTAGGTAAGTCCTTGGAAGAAGGTGGAAGACACCTTGCAAAGTGGGTAAGTCCTTGGTAAGGTTGAAGACTCTTTGTATTGGATAGGTAAGTGCTTTGGTTGGTCATGTATTGTAAGTCTTATGAATGAATATAAGAATGCAATGGTTAGGAAATCTTAGAGGCTGACCTCTCTAGGTAAGTGGACTGACTCACTTCTAGTTTGAAGTGAGGAACCACTCTAAATAGCTTGTCTCATGGTGTATATTCAATCTCTCTCATCCTTGATATACATGTTTTTGTTGCACTCAAATTACCTATTTAGCAACCTCATCTTATGATATATCTTGAAGGTCTAATGAATTTTGTTTAAGTGCATTCATATCTATTCACCCCCTCTAGAGCATATAATCACCCATCTAGGATCCAATATGTATATCAAGATGTCATCTATAAAGACAACCACAAACTGGTCAATAAATGGTCATAACACTCTGTTCATGAAGTCCATGAATTCTATCAGTGCATTGGTCAGCTCACATTGCATACTCACAAACTCATAGAGGCCATACCTCGTCCTAAAAGCTGACTTAGGTATGTCATCATCCTTAATCCTCAACTGGTGATATCCTGACCTCAGGTATCTTTGAGAACATTGTCACACCATGTAACTGGTCATACTTGTCATCTATCCTTGGTAAGTGATACTTGTTCTTTATTGTCACCTTGTTCAACTATCTATAGTCTATGCACAACCTCAAAGACCCATCCTTCTTCTTTGCAAATAGAACTGGAGCACCTCACGATGATGTACTCATCCTGATGAAACCTTTGTCAAGTATCTCTTACAACTATCTCTTCAACTCTGCCATCTCTATTGGGGCCATCTTGTATGGTGTCTGAGCTATTGGTTGTGTGTCGGGAACCAGATTGATCTCAAAATAAATCTCTCAGGGTGGGGGAACACCTAGAAACTCCTCTGGAAACACGTCCTCAAACTCTATGACAACCAGTACCTCCTGAATACTAGGACTCCTTACCTCAGTATCCATCACATGTTCCAAGAACGCCTCATAACTCTATCACAATAGCTTCCCTGCCACCATCGCCGATACTAGACACGTCAGAAGAATCTTCATGTCTCCTTGGAAGATCCACATCTTATCACCATCTACAAACATCGCATGCTTGGAACTATAATCCAAGACCACTCTATACTTCTCCAAGGTGTCCATTTCAAGGATTACATACAACCCATGCATGTCAAGTGGTATTAGATCCACTTGGATGTTGTACCCTGAAAAGGAAAGGACACACCTCCTATAACACTGCATAACCAATTAATGGGGTTTCTAACAAAAAACTATCCTTCTTGTGACTAATAGGCAAAAGACAACTATCAAGCACTTCGCGAGTGATAAAAGAGTGTGTTGCACTTGGGTCAAGCAAAATAGATACAAAGTAAGAAGAAGACAAATTAGAATGAAATAACTTCATCTGACTTGTCACTACTTATAGGTTGACCACCGCCTCCGACTGACTCATAGAGTAGAATCTAGCTATTTCCTATTGTCACCCCGTCCTCTACTTCCCTAAGCAGATGATCTGGCCTGTGATGCTTGGCCACATCCTCATCCTCCTGCACCACTATTTTGCTATCTATGAGAACCCTACTGGTTCTGTCTCGATTGCTGGGTCACCTCATTGTCCCTCATTGGACACTCCCACTTCAAATGTCATGTCTACCCATACTTGTAGCAAACTCAGTTCTCAAGCTGTGACCTAGACAGCCCGATAACTGACACTGATGCGGTGCTATGAGCTCCAGTAGGTGGAAGAGTACGACCTCTGCCTCTACTCGGTGACCATTGTGTTGGATCACTAAACCTTGGCTTCTTAAAGCCTCCTGATGACTACCAATGGAACTGTGCATACCTCATCCTGGAACTTGTCTCCCGTTTCTCTATCACAGAGTGCTCTATCCTCCAAATTGACTCCACAAACATGGCAAACCTTTCTCAGTTCTCCAAAGAAGCCATTGGGGTAGACAACTCATCATTCAACCCCTTATCAAAATGGTTAATCTTCTCATCTTCCATACCAGCCATGTGATGACATAACCAAAGAAGCTCCATAAACTTGACCTCATACTCATTGATCGTCATAGGTCCCTACCAGATCCTCTCAAACTAATTGATCTTCTCATCTAGATAGGTCCATGGAAAGTACTGAATAACGAACTCACGTCATAACTCCTACCAACCTACAGTCACTTGAGGTCTCTTCTCCTCTTCTATGGCCCACCAATGGCCAACACTCCCCTTTAGAAGGTACACCGCATGCTTAACCTTATCCACCTCCAGGATGCTAAGGATCTTGAAGGCTTTCTCAAGCTCAGTAAGCCACAGATCAACATCTGTTGGATTGGCTATCTCATCATACTCCACCGCCCCAACACAGAGAAGCCCCCTAAAAGGTCTTCCCAGTACCCGAAGATTCCACATTTGTAACTAGTGCCCTAGGCTGAGGTGCAGGCATCCTGTCCGCCGTATACATTATCATAGCCATAAAATTACCAAAAAGAGAGTGAAAGGTATGGTTTTGCAATCATTACTGGGTCAAATTGGGGACCCTTAGGCACCCAATCTTCTCATGCCTCGTTCCTTACACCACCACTTGGTGCATCGACACTACTCTCAACAATGTGTTCTTCATGTTCTCCATACATCTTTAAGCTTTTTTGCTTCTTCTTCATAAGAATAAATCACTATAAGATGAACTACATGACACAAGAATAGACACAAACACTAGTCCTAGGTCCATGTAGACTCACTGAACCTAAATCTACGATACCAACCTTTAACTTGTGATGCCTCACACCGCAAACCACAATATAACTCAAAACTAACTGCGGAAACAAACATATTATCAGAAAAACCCTGGGAATTAAAACCATTTTCATTAAGATCCAAATAGTGATTTTTTTTACATATGAGTCATTTCATGTCACAAGGTACTTACCAAGTATGCCATCAGCCTATTACAAGAAAACCTTTCCAAACATATATATATATATATATATATATATACATATCTACTGTATCCATACATGAAAAGGACATACAAGACAAACCACATATCAAAACATGTCTAAAAAACACATCCAACAATCATCCCAAAGACCTGAGTGTACAGGGATGACTCTAGGACTCTAACAAAAAAAGGACCACCAACAACACTTCCAACCTTGTCAGCTACTGTCCTTCTTGCTGCTGCTCAACCTCTGTTGTATGATCTCTACCTCCTCATGCACGTCCACCTAAAAAGATGTGAGAAACCCATGGGGTGAGGTTTCAAATCTCAGTAGGAGATATAACTCTCCACCAATACTATCATCAACACATACAAGATGATTAATGAACAACAATAAAGCTACAACTGTGATAAGTAGATAATCACTACTAACAGGACAAGCAATTGCCATTAGATTATGAAACATATCATCATCATAAAAGGAATATGAAGAACATGTATATTTACTACCAATTATACTATACAAAAGCAAGTAAGGCATCATACAATGTTTCTGTATTTGATCCTATGCAAGTACACTACATGACTGATTACATATTTTATTATGCCCTGAGGATTTGAGTTGTACCACCCAAATCCAATCGAGCATTGCTAAGTCAAAATCAGTGCCATGCAAGGTCCATGAAAGAGCCAGAATCCACAACCTCACACCCTCCGTCAGTATGAGTGAACCTATAGTGACATCACCAGTCAAACTGCTGCAAGCGACATATAGTCCAGCTGTACAAATCTAGCCTGCCTTGGTACAAGTTACGACGCTAGTAAAACTGAGCTATGGCCCGCAGTCACACTCCAACCAGGGTATGGCCTCCATCCAATCCTATATCACATGTCACTCAGCTATGACCCGAAGCTGCACTCCTACCAGGGTATGACCCACAACCAATCATGTATCTCATATCCTAGATGTAAGGGGATACTCATCCTCACCCCCACATATTCAAAAATATGCGCTCTGAGTTAAATTCATTTCACCATTCAGCAAGTGCTGACACTGCATGGATCTATGGCACATGGAAAAACTACATGATTAGGTTCCACTTGATTAGTTAGGTCGTCTAAATATCTTTTAGAATCAATCAAGTTACAACTTATAAAATCATAACAAATTCTACAAAAATAAGGGCATGGTACTCTTCCAGCAGATAAAATATATAGGGTGTGAACTTGTCACACTATCGCCATGTGATGCCTGTATTGTTTTCATTCACAACATCATCAACAAATCCAGATGTCATGGGATATCAACCTCTCAACTCTAACAGTAGGAAACATCCTTTCATGTTAGAACAATAACCACTGTTAGGTCATAAGGCCCAAGCACCATATTCCTGTATCACCTGTATAATCAGCATGCCTCACAAGGGCATATTCACATCATAGCCATCATAGCACACACTAGCTATGATTATTGATTCCACAACACCTGCATGGTTAGAAGATCACAATCAAGAGAGGTAATCACATAACATCATAACCTTCCATGATAAGGATATAAGCAAGACTTGTTCACTTTTAGGGTTTAGGGTTTCCACTTTTTTGTTGATTAGGATCCACAAGGTTAGGGTCAACCAACCACCCTAGAATCACCAAATTCCATCATCATGGAGTGTGTTAGGATTAAGCAACATCATTAGAGAAGATTGGATATCGTACAAAACAACGTCACACATATGTATACATGATTAACATTAGATGTTCATACATGTTTCATAACCACCTACCATCATCACAAGTTAACCACTTAGGCACATAGGTTGCAGCCACCCTCCATAGTATGTCACGACCATGACATGCACCAAAGGTATCTCGACGTTCACTCCCTCACCATGTCACGACCACCTCCTACATGTCACACCCATGACATTAGGGTTTCTCTTCACCCTTCAACCATGTGTCGTGACCAAGCTCCTCAACTACCTCTATGTCGTGACCGCGATGCCTCAACACCACCATGTCGTGACCGCTATGTCCCCTAGTCATGACCACTACTCCAAGGGTTGTCTCCACCAAACTAAGGCAAGAAACTAAGAGTTTCAAGGCTGCTATGATCCAAAGGTTTCAACCCAACATCACTAGGTCAAACATCACCACAAGAAGATACATCTCAACCAAAGATAACTAGGTTGCGGCCATGTCAATGGGCTATGTCGCAACTGTGAAGCCCATACCCATTCCTCGAACACCCAACCTCCTAGGTGGTGAACACACCAAGGGTACTCAAAACTGTTACAAGAAGATTGGGGTTTGAGTTGACTTCCAAACAAAGCACGATAACTCTCCCAAACGAATTCCAGGGTTAAGCTTCATATGCTAGCATGATGTAGAAACATATTAAAGAGGGAAAACAATAACACAACATAACAAGAAGTGCAATAATAAAGAGGGTTTAGTGTCATGTAACCCGCCTTAAGAAGATCACCATGAAAGCTCCAAGCTCCAAGATCAAGAGCTCCAAGCACATGAACCAAGGGTGGGAAAAGCTCCACCAAAAGATCCACTCTTGGCCACAAGATCACCTCAAGAAGGGATAAACACCAAGGTAAAGGATAGCTCAAGAAGAGAGAGCAAAACCCAAAAACTGAACCAAAGAAAGAAGGGAGAAAAGAGAGAAGAAACTCTCTCTATCTTTGTCTCACTTGAGCGTCACCTTGTTAAAACATGGCCTCATGATAAGAAGAAGGAAGAAGATAGGGTACAAGATCCGAAGGAACACCAAAGAAAGAAGATAAAACACTCACCAAAGTTAGAGATTGTAAAGGATTACCACTATCACCACATGCAAGGGATGAGCCACCTCCAAGGAACCAATATCACTCCTTCCCACTCCACCAAGTTCCAAGGACAAGCATAAGAGAAGGGAGGAAAAATATGACCAGAAGAACCACTTGAATGGAGAGAAGAGGGTTCATATAGCAAAGGAGGATGGAGGTAAGACAAAGGATGAGGTGTCAACAAGATAGAGCTCCAAAGAAACACTTCTCCACTAAAAGGACCAACATGTATCCACATGCAACCACATAAGGTACACATGAAAGAGACATTGATACTCCCTAGGTAGGATCTTGATCACCTAAGAAACCAACCCCATGTCATGACCACAACACACATTGTGTTCCAAGGTCGCAACACACCACAACATCACTACAAGATCATGACACCAAGACCACCCCATGAGGCCTTTGTCGAAACACACCTCTCCAACCTCTACCTTGACCCATGACAAACTTGGTCATGACCACCACACCAAGGGGGAAGTGTCACGACCATGACACCCCACAACATGCCCTAGGTCACGACCTAGGTCAAGGCAAAATAGCAAGGTCACAAGGCTAGGGCATACAAACCCTAGAAAACCCTAATCTCCACTAAGGGCGATACTACTCAACCAAGAGCCAAACAAGGCACCCCAAAGAACCACACTCTCCCTCATGAAGCCAAGAGAGAGAAGGAACACTATAGAGGTGCCAAATTTCACATGGATCCCCTATATTGGGTATATTGCAATTTGCACCAGAACTAGCATAGAAAACACAAACATCAACCAAACAAGCTCAAACTAGTGACTTAACCTCTCCAAAACCCTAATCACATATTAAAGATTACAACAAGGTTCTAAGAACATGATAAAGCCAAAGAAAATAGGGTTACCCACAAAACTCAGGTTAGGGGTCCTTACAATTTCTTTAGTTGTCTGCATAGTTGTGCATGAGGCGTGTCCATCATGCATTCTCGTCTTCTCTGAATTCAACATTCAAGTGGACCTAATTGGAAACATTTGCATTTTGGCATTAATGCTAAGCAATTAGCTATAGTTTTGTGCATGTAGTATACATATGAGTCCTTTCATGTCACAAGGTACTTACCAAGTATGCCATCAACATTTTACAAGAAAACATGTCCCAAACATATATATACATATCCACTGTGTTCATACATGACAAGGGCATACAAGACAAACCACATATTGAAACACATCAAAAAAACACACCCAACAACCATCCCAAAGACATGAGTGTATGTGGATGATCCTAGGACTCTAACAACAAAAGGACCACCAGCAACACTTCCAACCTTGTCAACTACTATCCTTCTTGCTGCTGCTCAACCTCTGTTGCACAATCTCTACCTCCTCGTACACGTCCACCTAAAAAGATGTGGGAAACCCATGGGGTGAGATTCCAAATCTCAATAGGATATATAACTCTCCACCAACACTATCATTAGCACAGATAAAATGATTAAAGAATAGGAGTAAAGCTACAACTGTGATAAGCAAGTACTCATTACTAACAGAACAAGCACTTACCATTAGATTATGAAACATCTCATCATCATAAAAGGAATATGAAGAACATGTATATTCACTACCAACTATACTGTACAAAAGCAAGCAAGGCATAATCCAATGTTTCCATTTTTTTTAGAAAACCATTACCATCTATTTCATCATAAAAGAGCTTACAAATAACAAGCTAAAATGAATGTGATAAAACATGGTATTATCAATACGATTACAATTATTATCTCCTAAACTAAAGATAGACCTTGGGTCCATCAACCTCTCAAAAATCTGAGAGAAGAAGTGGGTTTTAGGGTGATGATTAACCAAGATCCTTTGAGCATGGATGGCTTCTCATGCCAATTGAGTCTTCAGTAGCTTGAATGAGAAGTAGTAGGAAGGCCTAAATGATTGAATCATAAATCTGTATAGACTAGTATAGACCTTAAAATGCATTCATTTCAATGTGATCCTCTTGATTAATTCTGTGTCCATTCTCAGGTTGTACAAGTCGACATTGATGTGGTTGAACATGGATCCACTTCAGAGGTTACTTCCAGACTCTGAACATCCTCAATCTCTTCTATTAATGACTTATTTGTCAGTCTCGGGCTTCGCATGTTGGCCTCACTATTGTATCTCACTCTCCCACTCCTTTTCATCTTTGTGCCACTTCCTTTAATTCTCCTCCCCGCTAGTTGCTTTGGTGTGACATCCAATTTGGCTGCCTAGCTTTCATTTACTACAGGGGTTTGAAATGAATGCTTATTTATGTGTGATACATCTTTCTCCGCATCATCTTGGATAGTTACCACTTTTATTACTTTGTCCAAGTTCGGGTAGGCTACTGTTTGATTGCTAGATTTATCCACCCAATCCACTAGCATGGCTTCTTCAGCCTGATGGACATTGCTAACTTTGCATGGTTTCCGTATTTGATCCTATGCAAGTATGATACGCGGTTGATTACATATTTTATTATGCCCCAAGGATTTGAGTCGTACCACCCAAATCCAACTGACCATTGCTAAGTCAAAATCAGTGCCATACAAGATCCATGGAAGAGCTGGAATCTACGAGCACACCCCCTCATTCAGTCGAGTGAAACTTTAGTGACATCATCAGTCAAACTACTACCAGTGACACATAGTCCAGCTGTAAAAATCTAGCCCACCTTGGTACTGGACACAATGCTAGTGAAATTGAGCTACGACCCACAACCACACTCCTACTAGGGTATGGCCCGCAGCCAATCATGTATCACATGTCACTGAGATATGACCTGAAGCATCACTCCTACCAGGGTATGGTTGACAACCAATCATGTACCTCATATCGTGGACATAAGGGGATATTCATCCTCACCCCCACATATTAAAAAATACACGCTTAAAATTAAACTCATTTCACCATTCAACAAGTGCTGACACTGAATGGATCTATGGCATAGGGCAAACCTACATGATTATGTTCCAATTGATTAGATAGATCATCGAAGTATCTTTTAGCATCAATCAAGTTACAATGTACAAAATCATAACAAATTTTACAAAAATAAGGACATAGTACTCTTCCAACAGATAAAATATATAGGGTGTGAACTTGTCACACTATCACCACATGATGCATGTATTGTTTCCATTCACAACATCATCAACAAAGATACATGCCATGGGATATCAATACCTCAACTCTATGAGTATGAAACATCCTTTAATGTTAGAATAATAACCACTGTTAGGTCATAAGGACCAACCACCATATTCTTGTATCACTTGTATAATTAGCATGCCTCACAGGGAAAATTCACATCATAGACATCATAGAACACACTAGCTATGATAATCAATTCCACAACATCTACATGGTCAGAAGATCACAGTTAAGAGAGATAATCACATAACATCATAACTATCCATGATAAGGATATAAGCAAGACTTGTTAACTTTTATAGTTTAGGGTTTCCACTTTTTTGTCGATTAGGGTCCACAAGGTTAGGGTCAACCAACCACCCTAGAATCACCACCCCATCAACATGGAGTGTGTTAGGATTAAGCAACATCATTAGAGAAGATTGGATACATACAAAATAGCATAACATATATGTATACATGATTAACATTAGATGTTCATACATGTTTCATAACCACCTACCATCACCAGAAGTTAACTACTTAGGCAGATAGGCCGCGGCCACCATCCATAGTGTGTCGCGATTGTGACATACAACATAGGTATCTCGACCTTCACTCCCTCACCATGTTGCGACCACCTCCTACATTTCACACCCGTGACATTAGGGTTAGGGTTTCTCTTCACCCTTCAACCATGTGTCGCGACCAAGCTCCTCAACCACCTCTATGTCACGACCGCGGTGCCTCAACACCACCATGTCATGACCGCGGTATCCCCTAGTCATGAACACTACTCCAAGGGCTGTCTCCACCAAGCTAAGGCAAGAAACTAAGAGTTTCAAGGTTGCTATGCTCCAAAGGACTCAACCCAACATCACTAGGTCAAACATCGCCACAAGAAGGTACATATCAACCAAAGCTAACTAGGTCGCGGCCTTCTCAATGGGGTACCATGATGCCCATACCCATGCCTCAACCACCCAACCTCCTAGGTCGTGACCACACCAAGGGTAAACACCTAGGTCACAAAAATAGGCCCAAAAACTAAGCAAGGACCATGACCATCATGGAAGGAGGCTCAAGCAAGTATATATCCACAAATCTTAAGGCAAAGGTCCAAGAAAAGCATGAATAAAGGAAGATAAACCATATCCAAGATGAAAACTAAAAGTAACCTCTCACTTACTTCTAGGTGTACAAACACCAAGCATGGGGACCAGATCAAGGGTCAAACGTGGGGAAGAAACTCTATATCGTCATCTCTACTCAAAATTGTTACAAGAAGATTAGGGTTTCGACTTCCAAAAAATTCTAGGGTTAAGCTTCATATGCTATCATGATGTAGGAATATATGAAAGAGGTAAAACAACAACACAACATAACAAGAAGTGCAATAATAGAGAGGGTTTAGTGTTATATAACCCGCCTTAAGAAGATCACCACCAAAGCTCAAACTCTAAAATCAAGAGCTCTAAGCACATGATCCAAGGGTTGGAAAAGCTCCACTCTCATCCACAAGACATCCTCAAGAAGGGAGAAACACCAAGGTCAAAGGTTAGATCAAGAAGAGAGAGAAAAATCCCAAAACCAAACCAAAGAAAGAAGGGAGAAAAGAGAGAAGAAACTCCCTCTTTCTCTCTCACTTGTGTCACATTTTCAAAACATGGCCTAAGGCTGAGAACAAGGAATAAGATAGGGTAGAAGATCCAAAGAAACACCAAAGAAAGAAGATAAAACACTCACTAGAGTTAGAGATGGCCAAGGATCACCACTATCACCACATGCAAGGGATGAGCCACCTACAAGGCACCAAGAGCACTCCTTCTCACTCGACCAACCTCCAAGGATGAGCAAAAGAGAAGGGAGGAAGAAGATGACAAAAAATAACCACTTGCATGGAGAGAAGAGTGTTCATATGGAAAAGGAAGAGGGAGGTAAGACAAAGGATGAGGTGTCAATAAGATAGAGCTAAAACACTTGTCCACTAAAAGGACCAATATGCATACACATGCAACCACATAAGGTCTACATGAAAGAGATAGTGATACTTCCTAGGTAGGATCTCGACCACCTAAGAAACCAACCCCATGTCATGACCACGACACACCTAGGGTTATAAGGTCGCGACACACCACAACATCACCACAAGATCGCGACACCAAGACCACTCCATGAGGCCTTTGTCAAACCACACATTTATAACATCTACCTTGACCCAAGACAACCTTGGTCAAGACCACCACACCAAGGGGGAAGTTTCTTAGCCGAGACACCCCACAACAAGCCCTAGGTCACGACCTAGGTCAAGGCAAAACAACAAGGTCACAAGGCCAGGGCATAGAAACCCTAGAAAACCCTAATCTCCACTAAGGGTGATACTACTCAACCAAGAGACAAACAAGGTTCCCCAAAGAACCACAATCTCCCTCATGAAGACAAGAGAGAGAAGGAATACTCTAGAGGTGGAAAATTTCACATCAACCCCCTATATTGGGTAAATTTCAATTTGCACCAAAACTAGCATAGAAAACACAAACATCAAACAAACAAGTTCAAATTGGAGACTTAACCTCTATACGAGCCCTAATCACATATCAAAATATTATAGCAAGGTTTCAAGAACATGATTAAGCCAAAGCAAATAGAGTTAACCCAAAACTTAGGTTAGGGTCCTTATAATTTCTTTGATTGTCTCCATAGTTGTGCATGAGTTGTGTCCATCATGCATTCTCGTCTTCTCTAAATTTTGACATTCAAGTGGACCTAATTGGTAACATTCAAATTTAGGCATTAATTCTAAGCTATTAGCTATAGTTTTGTGCATGTAGTATCCTTGACTTTTCCAAAATAACTCTAGATACGTAACTTTTGATAATTTTTCTCTTTTTGAAGATATAATTGCTCAACTAGACAATTTTGGGACTTTCACACACCAAATTGGGAAAAGCGTAGACCCTCATGATCTGACTTGATGAAACTGAACTAGTTTTCTTTAAAATGTCTAGTTTCTTCTCTTAAACAACAATGTACCCCTACACCCCATTCATTCCTTACATCAGAACACACCTGATACTCCACCCGATGGTCCACCGCAACGACCACGACTGAAAACCAACTCCGAAGTCTAACTACAACCAAAGGACCCAACATCTAGTGCCCCCAACAGAGTGGAGCTAGGTTGGGTTTAGTAAAAATGACTCGGTTTTACTGGCGTCACCCGTCAACCTCCTTCAATCATAAGACACTCGAGCTCCACTTCGATGGCCCCATTTCGATGGTGGTCTATGACGATGATTTTGATGAGCACCTTTGATGGTCAAATGGATGGTCGGCCCCAACAACCTATTTTGATGGTGGAAAACAATGACACATTCTTGCGGTCACATTCGGTGGTCATAATTGAAAAAATCTAGAACACTTCCCAACCAAAGGCATGAAGCCAACCTAGTTTCATAGAAGCTGAGTTGGTTTCACCCCCATTTATAGATATTCCACCAACCTCTATAGATACCCTTCCTTGGCGACCAAGCCAAGGGTTCTGCATCTTTGGCTCTAGACCTCCATCTTAGAGCTTGAAGTCCTTAAGGGGCCCAAGATCTCACCCTACGCCCATCCCATTAGTTTTCCTTCCACCTTCCTTTGACTTGAACCATTTCTCATCAACCATATCCACCTTCCACTCACTTCAAATTTTGTTCCAACTTCACCATACCATTCAATGAGTTGTTTGAGATAAAATCTAGGAGAAAGGAGGCAAAGGAGTCCATAAGATCAAGGAGGACAATCTAAAAAATGATATCCAAGCCATAAAGAGGCTAAGGAGCAAGAGCCACCTCTCCTCCATGGGATAAATATCTTCTTCCTCATTTCTTCTACGAATCTACTTAGTTTTTGTACAAACAACATATTTTCATCATTTTTTGGCACTGACTATGCTTATCTATGGCTAGTTGAGATCTTTCTAGACTACGAAGCCTATTTTGTGCATGTTTGTTTACTTTTACTCAAAGAAACTAGTTAACATTCAAATATGTCATGTTTTTGTTCTATGATCTTTAGTAGAATGTGATAGTTGGTTTGGTTGATCTCTATCCTGCATGGACTTTCATTTTTAATAGCCTCAAGAGATAAGTCATAAAACAATAGATAGAATGTATTTTGAACTAAGATCCAAGAGGATGAGGTACAAGTGATGATCCATCAGGAGGCCAAGGTCAGAGAGATCTCACTCTACACAATGAGATCGACCCAGTTTCATCTAAATCAGGTCAATTTTATCGCATATGGATTCTTGGTCAATACTCAATCACTCCTACTTCTCCTAGATGTTTTAGACCTGAGAGGTACTCTAGGGTATTTAGAGGTGTTTGACATGATACTTAAAAGAGTCATTAGACTATTAATGGGGTGTTAGTCACACTATGCGAGAGCGAGTGGGATGACCCCCACAGGAGTAGCTACCATGGTACATCTTGGATTAGAATGTGAAATGTTTTCTAGGGTATTTGATGGTTTTCTATGCTCGAGAATGAGGTGCATAGACTACCTAATATATAGTTGCATATCCTGGAACTCTTTCTCCAGATTAGTAGGATTTGAAAAATTTTGTTTTCTCTTTTTTACTTTAGTTACTTTTTTTCTGGACTTGTTCTAGTTTCGAACATCTATATACTATCAATTTTGTTTCATTAACTAAGTATTGAATCTATGGTGACTAAATGTCTACACATCCATTTTTGATCCTATATAACTACTTTGGCCCAGTATTGAGTTGTGGGCATCCCAAGGGTTTAAATTTATTAATTTAAAGTTTACTATTTAGTATCCACATTTGTTTCCTGGGAGAGCAATCTAGGGGCATATAAAATTTTGACAATGTTTCAAGGGATATGGTTTTTCCACATCTTGCACGACCAAATATTTTGTTCTATAAGATTAATCTTGTATATACATCCAAGTTTTCCATTTTTATTACACATATGTCCATAAAATTGTTATACTTTTTCTTTTCTTTCTTTATCTTTCTTTTACAGCCAGGGATCTAGCCTTAGCAAGGTAGATCTATTATCCACCTTCCCTTATAGATTGTTCTCCACTCTTGAATATTAGAAAATAATGGGATGTCGTGCAATTCCACTAGTCGAGCTATATTCATGGTGTCCATGAGGCCAACACATCTACAATGTAAACATACCCTTCAAAATAAGAGGATACAAGAATGATGGCCACTAAGATAGAGAACATAGAATATCTCTCGTCTTTAAGGAATGAAGATTTTAATACATCAATATCTCTTCGAAGAGAAATTATTGATGCACTTGTTTCCACCTTGTCGGCCAACCTCTAAGATGAGACAAATCCACTTCAAGTCATTCTTAAAAGGTAGTATTCCCATCTCCAAAAGTTGACTGAGACTGTGGCTCACACTAGACATACATTTCAAAGTGTTGAACATAGTTTCTTACACCCACATCAAATAGACATAGTTTCTTACACCCACATCAAATTATTGATGCACTTGTTTCCACCTTGTCGGCCAACCTCTAAGATGAGACAAATCCACTTCAAGTCATTCTTAAAAGGTAGTATTCCCATCTCCAAAAGTTGACTGAGACTGTGGCTCACACTAGACATACATTTCAAAGTGTTGAACATAGTTTCTTACACCTTGTTGGCCAACCTCTAAGATGAGACAAATCCACTTCAAGTCATTCTTAAAAGGTAGTATTCCCATCTCCAAAATTTGACTGAGATTGTGGCTCACACTAGACATACATTTCAAAGTGTTGAACATAGTTTCTTACACCCACATCAAATAGACATAGTTTGCCTCACCAAATGTACATCACACAAATGGTGAATCTTGAACTTATTTCATCTCAAGTCCAACAATTCACAAATGAGGTTTTTGTGTGTAGTAGAAGAATTCAAGATCTCATCAGTTTATTACTAACAAGCTTACATGCAATGATACAAGGTGATGAAGACTTTGATCATCAAACCCACTGATATGGACTTCATCTCACCAACTCAAGGATGTCCTCTATTCCACCCAGTAAATTTAGTTGCACAACTAGGATAGGATCTACAATACCCTTATTCCAGGCCATATGACTAAGACCTTCATGCTCCATAGGAAACCAATCAACCTCAATGTCACCTATTGATCAGTTAGAGGGTCTTCTTGATTGGTCCACCTTGTTTGCTGAACCAACAAAAATTGACACAACATTAGTTGAGTCATGTCACTTTGCTTTTGACCAACCTCAATTGCTTTTGACCTTACATCTACCTTTGACAAAACATTAGTTGAATCATGTCACCTTGATTGATCACCTTCCGCTGGAACACTTTATTATATGATGATGAAGATGATGAATGCACACCAGCGGAAGTTATTTTAATGATGATGGCAATGAGCTAACATTGCACAATTATACTTCAACTTTACCCCCCTTGCAGGGTGATTCCATTTAATAAGGTGAAAACCAGACAAATTTTAACAACATGGTTGCAACACATGGTGATTGGTTGGCCCAGATTCACATCGCAGACTCAAGTCTAATCCTAGTTTCAAAGGTGGAGAGAGAGAGTAATCTTCTAGAAAAATTTCAACCTCTTCCCTCCATTTCATCCTATTTCATCATCCTAGGGCCTACCTAGTCATATTAAAACCCTGGAGGGTACCTTGAGGATGCTTTGCTGAGAAATTTATTCCAATGTAGTTTAAGTCAATTGCAACACTAGGATGAACTCACTGAGTCTCCAATTTTATTTCTCTTTTTCAGACTCGACACGGTCCCCATTTTCTCCTATTCTATATTCACATGGCAGACCCAATCGGTAGGACATAAGTGACATTGGTCCTAAAACTTAGGATTCGGTATCCCAATGTTAGAATCATGGGGAAACCACCATCTCTCTCTTACCCCAATCTTCTTTTCCTTTCCTGTTAAAATAAAATTTATTATTCATTTTCTTTCTTATGTCGTTTATTTTCTCTAATTGATTAAATTTATCTTTGTACACATGCATCATTCTAAGCCATTGATAAATTTCGTTCCCTTACATCCATACACACCTTTCCTACTATCCTAAGTTTAGGTCTTTCTCAAGGACAAAGTAATGCAAAACAAATTGGATTTCAAATCGTGGCCTGGCTCTTCTACCGTCCGACCGAGAATTTTTTTAAGCTTGGGGTGGTAGGGATATTCACCCTACTATCTCTTCATTCTTCATGCATGTCTGTTTACTTCTTTGTTCTTTCATTCAGTATAAATTTTCAAATTTCTAGTCTAAATTCATCTTCTTAGTAAGTCTTTCTTTTGTAATTTTTAACTTCTGCATTACAATTATTTGGTTTGAATCTTATGGTTAAATGCTTATCCACATTCATATTTTCCCAATATTTGTTTTAGCTGTATGAAAACTTGCTTTGCATATCTCATTGACTCTTTCCTTGAATTGGGTGATCAAATTGTGTTATGCACCATTTCATAGTTTAAAAATGCCTTTTGCCTTGATTTATGTTGGCAATGACAAACCCATGATCTGGGACCACCTGGATGGAGCTAGTTCTTGGTCAAACTCTGAGTTACGTTTTCACAAATACAACTACACTCTAAGGATCCCTGAACCATGACAAATTTGTCACCTAGGTATCACGTGAATGATGATGAGTTTTGCATTTTTAGTCAAGTTGGATTGTTTTCCCTTGATGGACCTACATATCCTTCCGCACTACATTGGTCAAAAAGAGGAAATCTATAAAAGTATGCAAAAGAGGCTTGGCTACCCAAAAATACCAAAATATCAATATACCCAAATCCCAACCTATATATTTGAATGATATGAATATAATCCTAAATGTCAACAAAACACGAGCATTTATTTTCTATTTTAAGAGAGTTAAGGTTGGTGCCCAACATGTATATGGCTACAATCAGAAATGTGGGTATGTCTTGCCTGGTAGTGCCACCCCAAAATCTCATTGGAGAGTCTTTAGGAAACCCTAGGAGACCTATGAGGTCATCCTAATGACAAGGTTTGTTTAAACATGGTATGAGGAGTTTTTCTCGCTGCTTTGGATTAAATAGCTCAGACTGTAGGCATTGTTTCTTGCTACATGGACCAACTAATGCAAATCGGGACCCTCAAAAGTCATTGCAGTCTTTTATTTTTGCTTTAGGACATGAATAATAGGGAGGCACATTGAACCTAATCAATTACATGAACACATCATGACAAATCATTAATTACCTTTATCACTCACTTGATTACCTATATGAAAACACCTTGTCGTAGAAATAGTATGGTAAAAGCCCCCATGAATAACATTGATTTACAATGAATCCCCTTAAATTTGCATGGAAATTTTGTGTCTTGCTTTAGTAGGTAGTTCTCGAATGGTGGGGGTTTGTTATAAAACAACATGGATTAGGAAACCTATAGTTTGAAACTATTTTTCCTAACCTTAACATTCATCGCAAATGAATCAACTTGGGGTGGTTAATAATGGACAAATTTAAGTGATAATGCTACATAATTAGCTATAGTTTTGTTCTTGTAGTAGGCTTGAATTTCCCAAAATAACTCTATAAGCTTCCACTTTGTGTAGTTTATCTCTTCTTAAATATATCATTGATAAACTAGACAATTTTGGGACTTACATGCACCGAACTAAGGAAAGAGTTGACCCTCTTGATCCAGTCTGGCAAAACTGACCCAGTTTCCCTAAAACTAGGCCAATTTCATCCCTTGAACACCAAAATACCCCAACACTCCATCAATTCCTTTAATTGGAGCACACTAAATGGTTTACTTTGACAACCACTAATGAATATCTGCTATGATGATGGATTATGAAGGTTAACCCCAACCAAAGGAACTCGTCATCAACCTCCTCCTGAAGGATGGAAATGTGATCAAGTTCAATAAACATGACCTAGTTTTACATCTGTCACCCATTTACCTCCTTTAGTTAGAAGACACCTGATGGTCTATCAGATGGACCCATTATAACACTAGACACTGATAATGATTCTGATGGGAACCTATGATGGTCATAATGCTGGTCGACCTTGACAACCTATTTAGGTGGTGGACTCAAATGAAGCCTTATGATGGTTACGTTTGATGGACAACAATGAAAAAAGCTAGAATTCTGTCCAACCAAAGGCACAAAACCAACCCAGTTTTATGGAAACCGAGATAGTTTGACCCTCATTTACATACATTCTAATAACTATTATAAATACTCCTACTTGACTACCAAGTCAATGGTTCTGCAATTTTGGTTCCTAGACCTCTGTATTAGAGATTGAAGGCCTGAAAGGGCTAAAGATCTCACCCTACATCCAATCCCATTGGTTTGACTTTGATCTTACTTTGACCTCCACCATTTTCATTGACCATATCGACCTTCCACACACTTCCATTTCTATTCCACCATCATCCATTCATTCAAGATGTTGTTCATGGCCAAATATACAATTAAGGATGCCAAGGAGCCCAGAAGATCAAGGAAGATGACCCAAAAGGATGAAATACATCCCATCAAGAGTCTAAGGAGAAAGAACCACTTCTTATCTATGGGAAAAATCTCTTACTCTTCCTCATTTCTTCTATCACGTACCTTGGTTTCTGTTCAAACAATGTATTTCCATCTTTGTTCAATGCCAACTATGCTTGTATATGGTTGTTGAGCTTTTCATGGCTATGTAACACTTTTTGGTCATGTATATGTACTTTGACTCTAAGAAAATAGTTATTTTTCAGATTTAGTATGTTCATGTTCTATATACTTTATTTGGTTGTGATTGTTGGCTTGTTTGATCTCATTCCTACACAAATTTTCATTTGTGATAACCTCAGGAGATAAGTGGTAAAAATGGGTATAAAAGGTAATTTGAACCAATATCTGAGAGAGGAGGTACGAGGGAGGATCTCTCAGGATTTCAAGGTTAGAGAGATCTACTCTGCTTTGCAAAACTGAACTGATTTCATCCAAACCAGGCCGGTTTCATGACATCTGGATTCCTAGTCAATCATGTGCCACTCTTAATGCTCCTGACTATTTGGGTCCCTACAAGTACTTTGGGACAATTAGAGGTGTTTGTACACTATCCTCGAGAGAGATATTGGATTGTTGGTGGGATCTTTTTAGTCACACATGCGAGAGTGAATGGGATGATCCTCACAGAAGTAGCTATCATGGTACATGCTGGGTTAGAATGCTAAATGCTTGCTGGGGTGTTTGAGGGTTGTCTAAGCCTGAGAATGAGGTACACAGACTGCCTAATGTGTGTCTTTATATCATGGACCTCCTCCCAATTAGTAGGAGTTGATAGAATTTGTTTTCTTTATTTATCATTATTTACTTTGTTTTGATTTCATGGACTTGTTCTAGTTTTAAACATATATCTACCATTAGGTTTTCTTTTCTAACTAATAATCAAATATTTGGCAACTAAAGGTCCTCATATCCCTATGTTTGACCCCGTATAAAAACTTCAACCCCACATTGAGTTGTTGCCATCCCATGGGATTTGGTTTATAGAGTTAAAGTATGATTACTCTTCACAATCCACATCCATTTTCTGACCACGATATATATGGATGCATCACTTATGCCACTTGAAATTCATAGATCAATGTGATCCTTAGGATGAATACTTTAGAGAAGCATATAGTGGTTTTGGATTATAGTACCAAGGTTACTGAGTTTTGGGAGGGAGATTCTCTTAGTATTTCCAAGGATAGGAGAAGAATCTCCTTATGTGTTTGGTGTCTTCTTCTATAGATGAGAAGCTTATGAGGTAAATTTTGAGGCTTCTATGGCACATGTAATTGATATTAAAGTAGAAAGTCCTAGTATCTATGATGTACCCATAGTTCCTGAGCTTGAAGATGTTTAGCTTGATGAGTTTCCTTGGGTTCCACCTCCTTGGGAGATTGACTTTGAGATCAATCTTGTTCCTGATACACTTCCCATAGCATAAGAACCATACAAGATGACAATGATCAATATGAATGAGTTAAAGAAGCAACTACATGAGTTGTTTGACAAGGGTATCATCCAACCGAGCACATTTCCCTGGTATGATCCTATTCTATTTATCAAGAAGAATGATGGTTCCATAAAAATATGCATGGATTATAGAAAGTTGAACAAAGTCATAGTGAATAACAAGTATCCCTTGCTAAGGATTAACAACTTCTTTGATCAGTTGAAGGGAGCCATATAGTTGTTTAGTACATATTAGTATATTTTCATCTTCTGATGACAATATGAGTTTTAGAACACTACTATTATGCATGGATACAACCTACATGTCTGTATGGTGCTAGCTATATGCTGATGTTTTCACAAGTGCGTCCTTGTACATATTTATTAGTCAATTTCCTTTTTGTTATGCTGCTAAAATTGTGCAAAGTTGACTCCTTTATAGAAAAATGATGGTTTTGATTATGTATTGTACTACCCTATCATGAATTCCAAGTGGTGCAATACTTGATAATGCTTCTGTAAGGATTTCCAAGAAGGAATCATAACCTCCCTTACCCACGAAGGGATGATTTATATGGAAATCTTCAATGTGAATAGAGTAGTAGTAAGATGCCATGATTTAAGAAATTAGATTTAGATAATCATGCATGTCATGTCTCATGAAGTTCCTAGTAACATTACTTTTTGTGTTTCATTGATGAATGTGAGTACACCCTGGTTGATATAGTTGTAGAGTAATAAATCTAACTAATAAAGAGAATCTTTGTTGTAGATCAATGAGTCATTAGATCTATTTCCCTAGGGTCATAGGGGGAATAGTGAAATTAGGAAATTTTGTAGAAACCTAAAGTTGTGCGAATATGCTCGACACACACTATTGTCTTTATAAGAAAATGTTTGGGACTCAGAAAAAGTCGATGATTTGATGAAGAATGGCATATGAGATGTGACGATAATTTGGAATATAATTTGAAGGGTAGTTATCCAAAGTTGGCATCTTAACCTATGTACCTAGGGAGGGCCTGAGATTGGGGAGTCCACTTTTATGAATATATCCATAGTGGACTCATCCAGTGGGCTCTCCACCTTCTAGTCACCTCTTTGCAAACTGAGGTTGTGCGGACCGATCTAGGGAATCTATATGTCCATAGATCTTGTATGGTTTTCTAAACTATCTTAATAGAATCTAGCTAACTGATTGAGTAGTATTCATCAATTTTCACATGGTATTATAAAATATACCCCGACTGAGTAGCATATTTGTTATGTTTAATTTCCACTCAACATGGATGTGCTTTGATATGACAACTATATAAAAATAAGTTTGGATATGATTATGCTATCTAACATATCTTGTAGGTCAGTCAAGGATACATGTATGGAAGGGTAAGTGTGTACTTCCAAGAACACAAATAGTATTTACACATCTAAATGTTAATTCATTACTTTAATAGTTCATAATTCAATAAGTAATAGATGTCCCAGACATTATATCATATCATTGGGACTTGGATTCTCAACTTGTGGTTTCTCCACATCTTTTAGGTGAGTGATTGAGTTACCTGACAATGGCAGAAAAGATAAAAAAGAAGGGAGATGGACCTAGAATAGGAGGTAGGTGATATCAACATTAAGGAATCTCATAAGCATGTGATGTTTGTGTGACCTCCTCTAGAGATAAAGCATATAGGGGTATATTTGTCCATATACACTCAAGTCCAAGTGGGAAGGTTTTGGTGTATATTTGTCTCCATTTGAGATTTAACATGCGTTCTTGACCTTTAAAGACATATCTATACAAGTTATAGGATTTTATGCGCATGTTCTATAGTAATGCCCCATATGTAATGCCTAAATATGATGCATTTGAATGGGATATTGTGTAAGTGGATCATGTTCATCTTGTAAATCAAGGCATTTTAATCCATGGGATATGTAATATGTCATGATGAACTTTTATAGGAACCATATATTTTTGTTGATGTTATTTGTGGTGTTGGATTTTTTTTGTGTGGCTTTGGACCGCTATGTTGTTTATGATGATAATGATGATCATTGTTTTAAATTTGGTTTTTTAGTAATCTTTCTCTTGTGACAATGGGTTGTTACAACATCAAGATGTGTTTTCTTACTGGCATGCCCATCTCCCTCAATCTTGCACATATTCTTTCACCTTATATAACATTTGGTTGGCAACTAATAAAATCAACCATGATAAATCTCCTACAAATTATATCTTTTCAATCTCCTTCTACATCACAAATTGGACCATCCTCAAAAATGACATCCTTAACATTTTCCATAACATGCATTCCCACTCCAACCCAAATGCTTTAATAGAAAACTCCATGCCACCTTCCTAGACATTATACCAAGAATAAGAAATTCCACATGAATCTCAGAATACTGATTTATCATGCTCGTCAATTGTATCTATGATACCATATCTAAAGTTCTCAACTCTATACAAGCATGAAAACTAGATAACATCATGACTTATAACCAACCTTTATTCTTTAAAAGACATAAAATGCAATGCACCTTCCTTTCAGAAATAAGGCCATAACTAATTACCAACAACAATTTAACTTATAGAAATTCTTAAACTTGACTTTAGAAAAGACTTTCACCATACCAAAGGGTCATTCCTTTGGAAAATATTCCATGGAAATGTCCACCCTAAAATTAGGATTAGTTGGGTACAACTATGTTTCCCCATGACTTAATTTTCCATACTCCTTAATGGCTCCGCCATGGATATTTAAAAATCTCCAACTGTCTTAGACAAGGTGATCTTCTATCCCCATGACTCTTTATCATTCCCGCATAATGTCATAGCATAATCCTTTACATTTCCATTTTAATTGATACTTCAGATCCACTACTAATATGTTAAAACCACATAAAATCCTTCATTCATTTTTATAATGGCAGTTACATATTCATTAAGCCATCACTACTAAATTTCATCAACATGAAATGTATAATATGTATCTTAATATTTATCTATGACCTCAAATAAATTATTCAAAATCATCCTTAGCTTCCACACCACTCAGTTGATCATGATCTTTTATTCCATATAATTCAATGCAACATTGGTTCCTTCACCACCAAATGAAGTGGTCTTCTCCTTTACCTTGATCATCTAGCATCCAACATGAGGAACCCTATGCTAGATTTCCTCAAATGAAAATTTTCAATATAGGAAAGTCTCTCTCTTTTCATATTTGGTAGTGTTGTTCTAATTAATGTTTCTCTTGTATAGCTCACATCACACTTCTTGGTAAGTATACATCTTCCCAAAAAGTTAAAAAATCCAACAGACAAAATCTATAGAGACTTTCAATAATACAACTCAATGATTCATGTGATCTTCTAGTCTTTCCAAATCAAAGGGGGTGGGACATTCATAACCTGGCCACTATAGATTCTTTTTAAGGCATTTTTAACTTTTGATTCCTTATAAGGGATCCTTCAGATATATGATGTGACTTTGTCATCTAAAAAGAATACAAAATCCCCTCACTAGGATCTCTTACCCGTATATGAATTCCATTTTATCTATAAACATAACTCAAAGCATTATCAGACTCTCAAATCCATCTCTTATATCCTTACATCATTTATAAAACCTCCTCTTGGTTTGAGCAATGTTTTATGGTTGTAGGCTAATTGTTTCATTTCAACTTCCCCCACTCTCATCTTCATTACACTACCAAATCCTATATCTTTATTACAAGTGTGATAGATAACTCAGTTTTAAGACTATTATCAAATGCCACCCCTTAACATATCCTTAGTCAAATCAGACTTCTAATATCCTTTCCTAAACCTGATCATATATGTAAGAGACCTGACCTTGCTTTATGGTTGAACATGCAAGATCAACCATAAAGCTAGGTCAGGGGTCTTACAACCCTAAACCCCTAACAAGGACTTCACCCCCGAAATCCTACATGAATAAAGAGAAGTACTTCCTACACATCTCATACTCTAACTCCAACATGGATTCCTCCATGCTACGTTGATGCGACAAAACCTTAATAAGAACTATATCTTTCTTTTTCAACTTCTTCACTCTCCTATCCAGGATCAACACAAGACCCTCCACATAGAATACATCCTCCTCAAACTCAACCTCCACCACCTGCAACACTTGCTTTGTATCTGGATGACACTTCCTCAACATGGAAACATGGAAGATATGGTGCAACCTATGCAACTTTGGTGGTAGATCCAACATGTAAGCAACCTTCCCAACATGTGCCACAATAAGGTAAGGTCCCATATACTTGGGAGCCAACTTACCTTTCTTACTGAACCTCAACATGCCCTTCTAAGGAGAGACCTTAAGATGATCATTGTATCCTACTTGGAACTCCAAAGGTCTGCACCGATTATCAGCATAAGACTTCTTCTATCCTGGGATGTCTTCCACTACTACTATATCACTTTGGATTTTTTGTAGTCTGCTGCATTAACTCAGGACTCAAACTATGATACTCACCTATCTCATACCAACAAAGTGGTAACTAACAATGCCTCCCGTACAAGAATGTATATGGTTCCATATCTATACTCTTCTAATAACTATTGTTGTAGGCAAACTTTATCAAACTCAGATGTACATCCCAACTTCCAAGAAACTATAAACACAAGATCTCAACATGTATCCCAAAGTCTAAACGACCCTCTCAGACTGATCATATGTCTGAGGGTGAAAAGCTATACCGAACTTCAGTTATGTACCCATAGATGTATGCAGACGCTCCCAAAAATGACTGGTAAACTGAGGTCCTCTATCAAACATGATGGTAATTGGAATACCATACAGACGAACTATCTCATCAACATATATTTGTTCCAATTTGTATGCTATATACGTCATCTTTACTGGTAAGAAGTGAGCTAACTTGCTCAACCTGTCCACTATCTCCAAATGGAATCGTGACCTTTGGGTGTCCTAGGAAGACCAATCACAAAGTCCATGGTGATATGATTCCATTTATGCTATGATATCAGGAAAGGATGCAAAGTTATTACTAATTTTTGATGCACAACCTTGACCTGACGACACACTAGACATCTTGCCACAAACTCTGCCATGTCATGATTTAAACCTGGCCATCAATATAGGTTCTTCAAGTTGTGGTACATCTTGTAACTTCCTGGGTGCATAGAATACATCAACAAATGAGGCTCCTCAAGAACCAAATTCCTCAAACCATCAGCATTAGGAACCACTATCTGGTTATGGAAGCAAACTGTTCCATCATCAGTCTCATGGAAACTATCAAACTTCTGGCTGCTAAACTCTATCATGATATTCTGTATCACGGTATCAACCTTCTGCACATCTCTAATATGCTATATCAAGGTAGGCTTTAACTATAACTGTGCTAGCAAGCCTACCAACATGGAGACCTCTAACTATACATTCATATGACAAAGAAACACCAACATATCTCATTTGTGGTGCACCAGAGCATGTAATTTTTCCTTATCTATAGATGATGACAAAGAAGACTCCCTACTAAGTGCATCAGCCACCACATTCGCCTTCCCTCGATGGTAGTCTATCGTGTAATCATAATCCTTGATAAACTCCATATGTCTTCTCTGTCGCATGTTCAACTCCTACTCTGAGAAGATATACTGAAGGTTCTTGTGGTCGGTGAAGATCTTACAGTTCTCTCCATGTTCAAAGCATGGACAAATTTGCAAGCTCTAGGTCATGCGTCAGGTAGTTCTCCTCGTGTTTCTTAAGCTATCACAAAGTGAAAGAAATCATGTTCTTGTCTTGCATTAACACACATCCCAAGCCATTCTTTGACACATCATAGAAGATGATGTAGCCTTTCTCTTGCTCTAGAAAAAAACTCTGGCGCACTGGTCAACTTCTCCTTTAGCAACTAAAATGAACGCTGACACTTGTCATCCCAAACAAAAGGTACACCTTTCCTCGTTAACTTTGTTAGGGGAAATGCCACAACTCTGAAGTTCTTAATGAACCTCCTGTAGTATCCTACAAGATCTAGAACTCTATAAAACTCCAATGGTGTCTTAGGAAGCTCCCATTCCAGCACTAATCGTACCTTCTTCAAGGTCTATACAAACACCCTTAGCAGATATCATGTGACCCAGAATTGACACCTCCTTCATCTAGAACTCACACTTACTGAACTTGGCGTACAACCTATGCTGCCTCAATAATGTCAACACTTGTCATAGATACTTCTCATGCGATTGTCTATCTCTGGAGTATATCAATATGTCCTCGATGAATACCACCACATACTGATCCAGATAAGGCCTGAACACCCAGGTCATTAGGTCAATAAAGGTTGCCAACATTTTTGTCAACCCAAATGACATAACCACAAACTTGTAGTGACCATACCAAGTCCCGAAAGATGATTTGGGTATGTCATCTGCCTTTATCCACAACTGATGATAACCTGATCTCAAATCTACATTAAAAACACTACATTACCTCTCAGCTGATCAAACATATCATCTATCCTCGACAACAGATACTTGTTCTTTATCGTGACCTTGTTAAACTACCTATAGTGTTACGACCCATATCAGGGTTAGTCATTAAATATCTCGAATTATGTGAAATGCCTCAATTAGTGCTAAGTTTTTGTTAAACATCATGAATAATCAAGATAAGACAACATGTGAATCAATAGTCAAGATTTAATCATCTGAGGTAATTAATGATAATAGTAATGATGATTGTTGAGTTAATTGAGTTGAGTTGAGTGCTGACTAATGCAATTAGTGTTGAATATCAAATTAAATATCATGGTTAATCAAATAAGTTAATATGTGAATCAATAGTTGAGTTTGAATCACCCGAGGCAATTAATGATATCTATATTGATTATTTAGTTTATTAAGTTGAATCAAGTAATCACATTCGCATTTAGAGCTTTTATCTAGTGAAACAATCCAATCAGTATGTTTTCATGCTTTGAGTTGGTAGAGGAGTTTGTGCTTGAGTGGATGCAAAAGAAATCATCCAATTTGGACCTCCGAGGCAATACTTATGCTATTTTTAGTTTTCTTGGACTTGGATGCAATTTTACCATTAATTGAGTATGTTTTAAGTGGGTCGGCTACTTATTCCTTATCTCCTTCCTCGTTAAACCGATAAAACAGTAGAACAGCCGCAAAAGCGGCGCACGGCTGCGCCTGATCGAGCAACAGCGAGGGGGGGGAATAGTGGGTGATCTCTTGGCTTTTTAGCACCGATGAGCAGCACCCCACCTCCCTTTCTCCTTCCCCATCCTTCCTACCTCCTCCTCCTTCATTTCCCTTTCCTTGTCTAGGGCGGCGCCCCATCTGCAGCCGACCTGCTGCTCAGGGCTGCGGCTAGCAGCTAAGGGGGAGAGAGGGGCGGCTTCGCAGCACCATCGAGCCAGCAAGGCGTCGCCAAGCACTATCTCCTCTCCTTCCTTTCTTCTTCCTCTACCCTCGCCCTAGCTGCGCACCTCTTGCAGTTGCAGCCAGTAGCCCGCCGTAGCCATGGTGGCCGGCCAAGCAGCAGCTGCTGCTGCGTGGGCCAGCGATCAGTGGCCATCTTGGGCGCAAGGAGCAGCTACAAGTTACCCTTGAATCCGGCCAAGGGTCTAGAACCCGTATCTGCTGTCAATTAGCCGCAAGCAATACCCAGTCAGGGTCCCCCTTCAACCTGTACGTAAGAATGATGTTGCTGCTTGCAGTAACATGCTTGATTAGGATCATGCTGGGCGTAAAAGGTATTAAAGAAAGGTAGTTTTAGCTTTTGATTGAGATTCCAAATCTAGAATCTGTAGATTATAGCCTTAATTAGGTGCTAAATCGAGTTCATCTACAATAAGATTTCCATCTCTGTGCAGGTTGCACGGCGTGTAAATTAATTTGCACGGCGTGCAAAGTTACAGATAGCGGAACGGGTTTCTGCCCAGGTGCACGGCGTGCAGCCCAGGTGCACGGCGTGTACTCTGCTGTAAAGGGCAGAATTAGGCGTGGTTGTGGACGTTTTTCGGTGTATACGAACACACCGAAGTGGGTGAGTAGTAGTTCATTTAGAAATCATTATTTAACTCAATTTAAATGTTTAATTGCTTCTATATCAGTTAGTATAACTTCTAAACAGCGTAGTACATACAATAGAGTTTGTTAGTTTCATTGGGACTTGAAATACTTAATATGCTTAGTGAAAATGATGAAATTTCCTGTATTATACTTGCAATATATGTGCTGATTTAAAATTAGATGTTTAGCATCGAAAGTGGATAAAGGATACTGAATCATGTTTAATGATGATAAAAGATGTATATTTGCTCCATGTGTTATTCAGATTTGTGCAATATGCATGAAATGTGATATTCCTGTTTAAATGCTTATTTAAGAATTTAATATGCATGAAATGTGATATTCCTGTTTTAATGTCTATTTGTTAATTAGTTAATAGACTTAGGTTGCCCTAATACCGTAGAACCCCTAAAAGAAGGTCTGTTTCTTAGGGGTGAAACTCGTGTCCAACATCAACCGGTTGAGTAATTCTGGTGGCACGAGGATAGAAAGAGAGGCAGTGTCTAACAACAATCGTGCTTGTGTCACGATGGCACTGGGAAAAAGAAAACACGGTTATCTAACACCATTCGTGCTTGTGTCATGAAGGTAACCCTGTGACCCTCCGCCGGTGTACTCAGGTTAAAGGAGGAGTCGAGAGCACACGTGGTTGTGCATTGAGGCCGTAGAGCCTATGTTTCTGGCTAGAGAGCCAGGGGTCCTGTAGCAGAGCAGGGCTGGCGTCAGACTTAGCATTTCCCGGGTGTGTCGCTAAGTCTTGTACGGTGGGATCGTAGCATGAACTTGCTGCGGATCTTTATATGCAGAGTACACTGCATATGATTAGGGCATAATAATAAAATGAATAAATAATCAAGTAGGTTCACAGTAAATTTATATAACTGTTCATTTACTTGAAATACCAGTTGATGCTTAGAAATGTGATTAATATCTGTATATCTGCTATGTTATTAGAACTGCCTTGTTTAGTTCTGCATTTATGTTTAATTTAAATTTATAAACCTGATGAGTTGTTTAGTGATAGCTAAGTGAAATGCTATTCACTGAGCGAGTAGGCTCATACCTCTACTCAAAACATTTTCAGGTTATCATCAGCAGCAGGAAATCAGAAGGATCGATTTATCCTTACGCCTAGTCGATAGAAGGTTCGTAGTTAGTAGTTAGAGGTCTCTTAGTCCTTTCCCCTCGATCTTTGGGACAAGGTGTGAGTGAGAGAGTGAATGTGTATAAGATGTAAATTATCTGTTATGCTTTATTTTATGTCAAACAATATAATATGTTGTAGACTCTGTTTATATTGCTAGTCAATTTAATAAAGATGCTACCGCAGTTTGTTTAGTTTCATTTTACAGCATAAATCGGATTTTTCCTGTTAATATATTTAATATGTTTTAAAAATTGAAGAATGGTTGGCTTAAGTGTAAATCCCATCCTGTCGCGCCCTAATCTTACGGTTTGTGGTTAATGTGAGATTGGGGCATGACAACTTTTGGTATCAGAGCTTTGGTTTGAGTACATAGTTACTCAAGGTCAGGGGACGATAAGAGACCAATAGGATTAAGGTTTAGGTGTCTTTCTTCTATCTGTAATTTTCTAACAGGAAGTGTTCTGTTATACTATTGTAGATAGCAGGAAGAGGATGTGGTCACGAGAATCAAGTAATGAGCTTAAGATGAGTAGTTAAGAATCAATAAGGTCAAAGAATAAAGTTATAAGTAAGGCAAATAATAAATGATGTGTTTTAGCTCTGGAAGGTCTGAGTGTTTAGATACCCTGGCCAGGTGTCTGAATACTTAGATTGACCAGTATCAAGCTACTCTGTCTGTTCTTCTCTGGATGCCCTGGCTAGGTATGCAGAGGAAGGATAGGCTAGAGAGGAAACCCTAGAAATCTTAGGGTTAAGAGATCAGAAATTAATAAAGGAATAAGAGATTACATATAAGATGCGATTCAACCCTTGTTTATCATTATTTATCTGATTTAAAGATCACTAGAAATGCTTTTATATGCATGAAATGAAATTTTCAGTTTGCAAAGTAAACATGATTCTTTTATATTGTTGTGTCATGAAGTGAATTGTTTAATGTTTGTTTTCTTTGTATTAAAGTAGACCCGAAATTATGTATAAATGAGTTGCCCTAAGTGGATATTCTTTCCACATGTTTAAGGTTAATAGGGGTTGATTAATCTCGAGTAGCTCTTGGCTTCAGGACTACAGGTTCGGCCTGGTCCGGCTGGCAGGATGCGTTACTGGGATCTAATGACTCCTATTAACAGTAATATAAGAATAGACTCTGGATGATTTAGACCCGTAATATAGTGATAATGTATATACACTAGAATGTTTTAACTAAGATAAGAAGTCTAAATGTTCTTTAATCTTGAGAATTAGGGCTTGAGAAGCATAGACCCTAATTGGCCCAAATTAGGATTTTAATGACATAAATACAAATTTGATAAGTAAAGTGTCTCAGTAAATGATTTTTAGTATTTTGTGTGTAACTCTGATTTGGCTAAAATTGAGATATGAGTTGGATATATATAATGTGAGCAACATTTGGAAAATATCAGAATTTTTGAAGAATGTTCTGACCTGTTTATCGGCTGAGTATCAAACTCGACCGATCACATTTTCTGAATGATATAGCAGTGTGGTAATCGAATTTTATCTTTTTATTTGTACATCCAATTAATCTCAAATTTTAACTGTGTTTGAAAATCACAAATTTTAGACACTCTATTAAATTGGCGTAATTTTTGGATGACTTTTGATCTCTACAGTAAGGTGTCGGTCGAGTTGCAACTCGACCGAATCTGCTGCAGACTGCTGTATAGCAGCGCACTGTTTGATTTTTAATTAATTATTGGTAACTTGAAATGATCTCAAATTTGTATTAGAGGTCTAAAACTTCATTAGGTACAGTATATAAAATTTTCAGAATTTTTGGAGCTTCTGTTAGCTGTTTAATAAACGAATTACAGAAACTATTGTAAAAAAACTGAATTTTCAGCCATATAATTAAGTTGAGTGTTGGGTTAATATGTCATTGACCCAAGCAACTCAATTTGATCTATATAATCGACCACACACACACAATAATGCTATGCTATTGATAAAGGATCAAACCCTAGAATGATTAAAGTTGTAGTAGTTTAAGGGATATCATTAGTGATGTAACCTTGAATACTAGTAACTTTGTAAAATAAGACCTTGAGATATGTTCTATGGAAAGTAAACTGGCTTTGATAGTGATCTAGGGTTTTGAAGTAGATAATCTGATCAGTACATAAACAACATGAAATGACTTAGAGAAAAGAGTAAAACATAAACCCAAAATATAACAATAAGAAAGTAGCATAGAAAACGGAGCATTACTCAATATATGATATGAAGATAGCTGATGAAGTTCATGTTTTCAAGACATGGTGTCACTATCTTTATGATGTAACAATAGATTACCACCCTGGTAAGGAGAATGTGGCGAATGATGCTTTCAGCAGAAAGTCAAGTTCAACAGTTAATGCATTCTCTATGGCAGGTTTCAATAGAGACCTGTTAGTAGAAATGTGGGAATTGAACTTAGACTTAGGGGTGACAACACAGAGTGATTTGATGGTACAGATGTAAGTTAAGCCTACTTCTTATGAGTACATTAAGAAACCACAATAGGGTGATAGTGAGTTAAACCAGACCATGCATGACATGATAGGAGGAAAAGAGACCAGAGTTTAAGTTTTTAGATGATAAGGTGTTGTATTAGCATGACATGTTGTGTGTACCTTGAGATAGTGAATTGAAAGAAAAGATTCTTATGGAAGTGCGTGTATTGATGTATGCTATGCTTTCAGGAAACACTAAAATATATATATATATGAATCTCAGGAGTTGTATTGATAACCTGGTGTGAAAAGGATGTAGCTGAGTATGTGGTTAAAAGTAGTGTGTACCAGTAGGTCAAGGCTGAACCCTAGAAATCTATAGCTACCTTGTAATCTTTTCTATGCCTGAATGGGAATGGGAATTTATCACAATGGATTTTGTGGTAAGATTACCCAGGACACCTAGAGGTTGTGATTTGATATGAATGATTGTGGATAGATTAATTTAGTCTGTTCGCTTTCTTCATATTAAGTCGACCTGTGATGTCTCGAGACTTGATTAAGATATACATGGATAAAATTATTAGGTTGCTTGGTAATCCAGTTCCAATCATATCATATTGAGTTTAAAAATACACAACTGATAATGGTACGGTTTGAGAATGAACCCTTGAAAACACAGATTTGGTAAATCATAAGATGCATGATTTCAAGCTAGCAAGACAGCATTAAAATATGTAAATAAATCTAATTGCATGTTGCCTATTATGTTAATGTGTGTGACCTGACATATTACATGAATTGGCACATTTCTCTGAGATATTATCAGAAAGTCTCAAGTACTATTAAATATTGGTGATATGATACGTAAATAACTCTTAATTGAGTTATGTGGTGCATAAACCAGGAATTCGGTTAATATGCACGTACATCGAGAAATTTCAGATAATTGATAAATATTATAGATGGTTTCTTATAAGTGGGGTAAATTACTCTTATTGGTGTAATAAGATATTCAATTACATGAAATTCAGTATGTATGTGCCAAAAATTGATTTGAGTTTGGAATATTTATGAATTTTTAATCTGTCTGCATGCATGATATAAACATTACTCAGTAATTACAATGATTTGAAATATACTGCTCTGCCAGTTCTAGAATGATACCATATTGTGATTTGAATTGCAATCAAACAGATGAGATAATGGAAACCCTAAGAGTAGGGTGTTGCCATGTGATTAGTGAATGAGATAACCCTAAGAGTAGGGTGTTGGCATGTAATGAATGAATAAGGCAAATGAAACCCTAAGGATAGGGTGTACGATGAATCAAGTATTTTGATATCAATTATCAGTACGAGATGTAGTGATGTTTAACAGTTAAATTGCATGATTTAATTTTAGTACCAAGTTGACATGCATTCTGTTTATTTAAGAATTTAAAATGTTTGTCTGCATGAATAGTATGATAATTTCTCAGTAGTTATCATAAATTGAGATACTGTTATAACGGTTCTGGAAAGACAATGTTTTGTGGGTTGATCTGGAATCAGATCAGATGTGTCCTAAGTTAAGGGACCTATACAGATGGTTGAACAGAGGATTAAGAAACTCAAGAATCGTGAGATACCCTTAGAGAAGGTTTTGAGGAGAAACTACAACCTAGAGGAAGCCACATGGGAAGTTTTGGGCTAGATATGCGTAATAAGTTTCCTTTTCTCTTTTAGGAATTTCGGGACAAAATTCTTATAAGGGAGGGAGATTGTTACGACCCATATCAGGGTTAGTCATTAAATACCTCGAATTATGTGAAATGCCTCAATTAGTGCTAAGTTTTTTATTAAACATCATGAATAATCAAGATAAGACAACATGTGAATCAATAGTCAAGATTTAATCATCTGAGGTAATTAATGATAATAGTAATGATGATTGTTGAGTTAATTGAGTTGAGTTGAGTGCTGACTAATGCAATTAGTGTTGAATATCAAATTAAATATCATGGTTAATCAAATAAGTTAATATGTGAATCAATAGTTGAGTTTGAATCACCCGAGGCAATTAATGATATCTATATTGATTATTTAGTTTATTAAGTTGAATCAAGTAATCACATTCACATTTAGAGCTTTGATCTAGTGAAACAGTCCAATCAGTATGTTTTCATGCTTTGAGTTGGTAGAGGAGTTTGTGCTTGAGTGGATGCAAAAGAAATCATCCAATTTGGACCTCCGAGGCAATACTTATGCTATTTTTAGTTTTCTTGGACTTGGATGCAATTTTACCATTAATTGAGTATGCTTTAAGTGGGTCGGCTACTTATTCCTTATCTCCTTCCTCGTTAAACCGATAAAACAGTAGAACAGCCGCAAAAGCGGCGCACGGCTGCGCCTGATCGAGCAACAGTGGGGGGGGGGAATAGCGGGCGATCTCTTGGCTTTTTAGCTCCGATGAGCAGCACCCCACCTCCCTTTCTCCTTCCCCATCCTTCCTACCTCCTCCTCCTTCGTTTCCCTTTCCTTGTCTAGGGCGGCGCCCCATCTGCAGCCGACCTGCTGCTCAGGGCTGCGGCTAGCAGCTAAGGGGGAGAGAGGGGCGGCTTCGCAGCACCATCGAGCCAGCAAGGCGTCGCCAAGCACTATCTCCTCTCCTTCCTTTCTTCTTCCTCTACCCTCGCCCTAGCTGCGCCCCTCTTGCAGTTGCAGCCAGTAGCCCGCCGTAGCCATGGTGGCCGGCCAAGCAGCAGCTGCTGCTGCGTGGGCCAGCGATCAGTGGCCATCTTGGGTGCAAGGAGCAGCTACAAGTTACCCTTGAATCCGGCCAAGGGTCTAGAACCCGTATCTGCTGTCAATTAGCCGCAAGCAATACCCAGTCAGGGTCCCCCTTCAACCTGTACGTAAGAATGATGCTGCTGCTTGCAGTAACATGCTTGATTAGGATCATGCTGGGCGTAAAAGGTATTAAAGAAAGGTAGTTTTAGCTTTTGATTGAGATTCCAAATCTAGAATCTGTAGATTATAGCCTTAATTAGGTGCTAAATCGAGTTCATCTACAATAAGATTTCCATCTCTGTGCAGGTTGCACGGCGTGCAAAGTTACAGATAGCGGAACGAGTTTCTGCCCAGGTGCACGGCGTGCAGCCCAGGTGCACGGCGTGCACTCTGCTGTAAAGGGCAGAATTAGGCGTGGTTGTGGACGTTTTTCGGTGTATACGAACACACCGAAGTGGGAGAGTAGTAGTTCATTTAGAAATCATTATTTAACTCAATTTAAATGTTTAATTGCTTCTATATCAGTTAGTATAACTTCTAAACAGCGTAGTACATACAATAGAGTTTGTTAGTTTCATTGGAACTTGAAATACTTAATATGCTTAGTGAAAATGATGAAATTTCCTGTATTATACTTGCAATATATGTGCTGATTTAAAATTAGATGTTTAGCATCGAAAGTGGATAAAGGATACTGAATCATGTTTAATGATGATAAAAGATGTATATTTGCTCCATGTGTTATTCAGATTTGTGCAATATGCATGAAATGTGATATTCCTGTTTAAATTCTTATTTAAGAATTTAATATGCATGAAATCTGATATTCCTGTTTTAATGTCTATTTGTTAATTAGTTAATAGACCTAGGTTGCCCTAACAACGTAGAACCCCTAAAAGAAGGTCTGTTTCTTAGGGGTGAAACTCGTGTCCAACATCAACCGGTTGAGTAATTCTGGTGGCACGAGGATAGAAAGAGAGGCAGTGTCTAACAACAATCGTGCTTGTGTCACGATGGCACTGGGAAAAAGAAAACACGGTTATCTAACACCATTCGTGCTTGTGTCACGAAGGTAACCCTGTGACCCTCCGCCGGTGTACTCAGGTTAAAGGAGGAGTCGAGAGCACACGTGGTTGTGCATTGAGGCCGTAGAGCCTATGTTTCTGGCCGGAGAGCCAGGGGTCCTGTAGCAGAGCAGGGCTGGCGTCAGACTTAGCATTTCCCGGGTGTGTCGCTAAGTCTTGTACGGTGGGATCGTAGCATGAACTTACTGCGGATCTTTATATGCAGAGTACACTGCATATAATTAGGGCATAATAATAAAATGAATAAATAATCAAGTAGGTTCACAGTAAATTTATATAACTGTTCATTTACTTGAAATACCGGTTGATGCTTAGAAATGTGATTAATATCTGTATATCTGCTATGTTATTAGAACTGCCTTGTTTAGTTCTGCATTTATGTTTAATTTAAATTTATAAACCTGATGAGTTGTTTAGTGATAGCTAAGTGAAATGCTATTCACTGAGCGAGTAGGCTCATACCTCTACTCAAAACATTTTCAGGTTATCATCAGCAGCAGGAAATCAGAAGGATCGATTTATCCTTACGCCTAGTCGATAGAAGGTTCGTAGTTAGTAGTTAGAGGTCTCTTAGTCCTTTCCCCTCGATCTTTGGGACAAGGTGTGAGTGAGAGAGTGAATGTGTATAAGATGTAAATTATCTGTTATGCTTTATTTTATGTCAAACAATGTAATATGTTGTAGACTTTGTTTATATTGCTAGTCAATTTAATAAAGATGCTACCGCAGTTTGTTTAGTTTCATTTTACAGCATAAATCGGATTTTTCCTGTTAATATATTTAATATGTTTTAAAAATTGAAGAATGGTTGGCTCAAGTGTAAATCCCATCCTATCGCGGCCTAATCTTGCGGTTTGTGGTTAATGTGAGATCGGGGCGTGACATATAGTCTATTCATAGTATTATAAATTTGTCCTTCTTCTTTACAAACAACACAGGAGAACCCCAAAAGGAAGTTCTAAGTCTAATAAATTGATTCTCTAGCAAATCATGCAACTTCTCTTCAACTCCTAAATCTCTACTGGTACCATCCTATATGACGACTGTGCTATAGGTTGTGTTCCAGGAACAAGATTGATCTCAAAATGAATCTCTCTGGGAGGAGGAACACTAGGAAACTCATTAGGAAAACATCCTCAAACTCACACACTACATGCACCTCCTGGATACTAGGACTCTTCCTCTTGGTATCCACCACATGTGCCAAGAAAGCCTCACATTCCTATCTCATCAACCTCTTCGCTATCATAGTTGACACCAAGCACATTAGAAGAACTTCCTATATCTGTCGAAGACCCAAAAAACATCTCCCTCATGGAACATCACCACCTTTGAACTACAGTTCAAGATAACCTGATACTTCTCCAAGGTATCCATCCCAAGGATCACATTGAATCCATGCATGTAAAGTGGCATAAGGTCCACTTGTGTAACATCCCTGACCTGGGTTATGCTTTTACCCTAGATGTTTTGTTTAAGAAAGATAATTAGATGCTTGATATTATCTTTTGAAAAGTAATTAAAGTTCAAGAGGAACTTATATTTCAATTTTAGTCCATGCTGAATAATGTTGAAAGTAATGTTTTACTTACTTTGGACTAAAGTGCAAATTACCCAAGTTGAGGGGTTAAATTGCAAATGTTACATGAGAAGATATTCCTCATGGTTTGTAGCATCATGGGAATAAAAATGATGCAGAGGTATGGCTAGTGATAGCTTGAATACCAAGAAAGAGTGGATAAAGCAATGGTTGTGCATTAAAACCTAGTTTTGGTGTAATATTCAATTTACCCAAAACCCAGGGTTCAATATGCAATTTACCACTTCAATAAGGTCCTTAATATTCATGGAATCTTTTAGATGCAAGAAAATTATAGGGGCATCTCATTTGAGCTACTTTGAAGGAGAGAGAATCTTGATATTAAAATAATCAAGATTTAAGCATAAATGGAACTTTATTCCAAATTAATGCAAGAATAAATAAAATAATTGAAGGTCCTTCAACCAAAAACGAGATGGTTGGATTTGTTCAAGTGTGAAAACCTTTGTTCCTTTGCTAGGCCACGAAATATCTAACTTGAGTGGAGAGTCCACTCACCTTAAGTTAATGGAAAGTAACATCCACTAAAAATGGGATATTAATATAATATGATTAAGGTGCTTAATTTCTTTTCCCTTAATTTATGGATAATGGAAGGGAATTTGGGGATAAGGAAGATAGCTTTGCATGCACGGATTTGAGTAGGAAGAGGTGGCATGATTTTTGGAATTAAAGGATTAAGATGAGGCATTTTCTCTCTCATTGATTTTCTTATAAAAGCGCCCTTTACCACTCAAACCAAGGACTTTTTTCGAATCCACTTCTTTCCTTTGCTTGCAAAAACGTTCAAGGGAGCTAAGGACAGAAGGAAGACGACCCTCAACCTGTTGGTAAGCTTCTTGACCTTCATTCATCTTGATTTCATGGTGGAAATCACAAATCAATGTATGATTTCTTCATATCTTGATCCCATCTTCACTTCTAACCATCCCTTTTCACTCAAAAGCTTGAGGAACGATTCTTGTGGTGTGAAAAAGCTACTTCCACCATTGTTGACGTGCAGATCCAAGCTTTTAAGCTCAATTGAAGGTGGGTTATATAACTTGAACCCCTATTCATTGTTATTGATTTCAATTTCTCATTCAACTATGTTCAATTGCTATTCTTGCAATTCCTTTGATTAGTTGATGTAATTACCATGATAATGGCAGTAGCTTTTGATTGTCTAAGGCTTGATTATGATAACATCATCTTAGGCTCACTTTCCAACAGATTGGTATTGCAAACGGTTTTAAGGTTTGGTTCAAACGGTTTCACCAAACCGTTTGGAGACCAAACAGTTTCCAAACCGTTTGGAGGCTTGGACCCCAAACCATTTAGAGGAGTTGACCGTTTGGTTGGTTTGACCATTTGAGGTCAAACACTACAAAATTTTGGATAATTATCTAATGACTCCAATTGATTAAGTCAATATATAGACAATCCTCCAAGTGAAAACCCGAATCGGCTAAGTGCTGAAGTTGCAATTGATTAAGTTGATGTTTTGGGTTGATTAGCCCAAACAGTTTCCAAACCATTTGGAGGTCACCCCAAATGGTCTCAAGACCATTTGGAGGTCTAAGGTTTAATATGGTTGAGTGATTGAAGAGTTAGAGATATCAAATCAAAGTACAATCAATAGCTATATTGATGATCAATCCAATGATGCAAACCCTAATTGGATTTCACAAATTTTAAGGAAATATGAGGCAAACGGTCTCAAGACCGTTTGGAGGTCATCCAAACGACCTCAAGACCGTTTGAGGTCAGGTAACTTCAAAACTGGATGGTGATTCATTGGTTTCAATTGGATTAGTTCCACAATGTTAACCATTGATGGTTCCTCGATTCCAATACCCTAATTGAAGGAGTTTTGATTATAAACCCTAGTTTAATTGGGTTAAAAACCCTAATTGATGGTCTAATTGACGGGTGATTCTATGGTTCAATTGATGATTGAATCAAGGATGTAATTGATAGTCGGTTCATGGATTGAAATCTTGAAATGATTAAATATTGAAACACCTTTTTGGTCCATTCAGTTTTGAGAGGGTTTGGACCAAACAGTCTCAAGACCGTTTGGGTCCAAACGGTCTCAAGACCGTTTGAGACCAAGTGGTCTCAAGACCGTTTGGGACCAAACGATCCCAAACTGTTTGGAG
Organism: Alisma plantago-aquatica; assembly: GCA_963693085.1. Lineage (NCBI taxonomy): Eukaryota > Viridiplantae > Streptophyta > Magnoliopsida > Alismatales > Alismataceae > Alisma > Alisma plantago-aquatica. Next base: position 127,124,568 of record OY856409.1, on the reverse strand, counting down.
ACCCAAGCTCATTCGGTTTCAACACTTTCTAGATAATTCAGTTTCAAGGCAATGATTGCTTAAATAGTTTCAAGGGCAATGTACCCAAATGGTTTCAAACTGTTTGAACCTTGAGAACCCAAGACCGTTTGAGGTCTAAGTAGGTAAGACCGTTTGAGGTCCAAAATGGTTAATCCATTTGCATATATAATTTTAATTGAAGATTCAATTGGTCAATTCATTTGGACATCTCAAGTAATTGAAAGTTCAATTGATCAAACCTTCTGAACATCCTAGAAGAGGATGAAAGAGATTTATACATGTAAGATAATCATGTAGCAATCAAGCCTAACCCATTCAAAATAAATGTGATGAACAATTAGCGTATGATCCTTGGTGAAGAGATCATGAAACCCTAATTGAGTTAATTGATGAACTCAAACCCTAAATTAGGGCAATTCTGAATGAAACCCTAATCTAGGAAGATAATGTAATATGAATTTAGGGTAATGACAGGAGTAACCCTAATTCATGATATTTTGACGTAAAACCCTAATTTGGATGAATAGTAAACCCTAATTGTGGGTTATTGAATATAAACCCTAATCTAGGGTGATGTGATGTGAATAGTAAACCCTAACTCTGAATAGGGCAAAGATGTGTGAAACCTTAATTCTGGATTATACTATATAGCATGAAACACTAATGTTAGACAATGAAATGATGAATCATTGGTCCTGATTGAACAAAGGGGGTGTGTAACCTTGATTGAAATAAAAAGGGAAACTCTAACCCTGGTAAGGGAATAGTGGTGTTACCCTGAGATAGCATGGAACTGAGATATGATTGATATATCTATTATCATCTGTACTAACCATGCAGGTATCCTGAGATGATGAACATAGCCAGGTATGAGCTATGATGCCTTATTTATTGAAAGTATTTATTGGGACTTGTGTGCCATAATATACATTGTTGCTTAGTAAGAGGTAACAAGAGAGTTAATCGCCCCCCAAGTGCCAGATAAGATGCTTGTGTAGCAAGTATCATGATTACCTTGGTCAGATGACCTGAAGGTGATGATTACCTGAAACAATGGTAGCAGTGCTCAGTGATGAGCTGAGGGTTTGAATACCCAGAACCATATGTTTATGAGAGGGACTGAGATCCCAATGTCTTTTAAAGACTGAGAAGTAACTGATGAAGACAGTGCATGTTTCTTTATAGAAATTATCCTAATAAGTTATGTTTGAAACTTGACTGATGCTAAAAGGATATGATAATGTACCTAATTAATCAAATGAAAGCTATTCATGTAGTGCTCTGACCATAGATCCATCATCGTCAGAAGCAGGTGATGGTGAAATAAGTTTTCTTACGAGATCTCCTGGAGTTCGCATATTATTGAATATGTGGGGGTCGATGGGTGAAAATATCCTTACGTCCTTATGTAGAAATTGATGGAAGGTAAACATTAAACCTCTCAATCCTTCATGCTTCCAGGATGGATGTATCACTAATCTTGCGATGATGTTAGTGTCGAATCGATGGAGGTAAACATGAAATCTCTCGATCGCGAAGAGAGTACATCCGCCACTGTAGCTCTATAGCTAGATGCCACTATACCCTGACAAGCTATGTAGAAGAGACACAAGATGTCCTGCATGTAATCTCGCACTGACCGAGATGTGGATAGTCATGGAAGCCAGCTCTTCCATTTGACTTTGTATGGTACCGATATTGACTTCGTAGTGATTGATTGGAGTATGAGCGGTATACCTCATCTCCTCAGAGCTTAAGTATGTTTGAAAAATATAATCAGCCGTGTAGCGTATTTGCATAAGATTGAAATATGAGAACCACTGGTTGAAGTTATGATGCTTAGCATGTTCTTGATACATGAATGTTATTTATGTTCTTTAATTATTTATTAAACAAGAGAGATGCTGCTTTGTCAAGTTATACTTGAATAGGAATGTTGCTCTAACATGCATAGATAGTAATTATATGCCATTGAAAAATATTATCCCACTGCTCAGTTTATTTCTATTAAACTGCAATAATAATGTTACGGCAGAGAGTTATATCTCTCACTGGGGCAATTTTTATAATTGTCTCACCCCCGTGGGATTCAATGTTTTTAGGTAGATGCAGACAAAGAGGCAGAACCCTTGTGGCAGAGGAAGAGAAGCAACATCAACATTAAGGACAACAGTAATATCCCAGATGGGGATGTTGGTTGTCAGGCTTTGTATATAAAGTCCTATGTGTCGTCTCTGTACTCTCAGGTCCTAGGAGTCAGTAGATAGTGTTTTTTAATCAACCTGAGATTTTGGTTTGATGATACATGGATTGCCCCATGTGGACCAGTATGTAATTATACTTTTGTGGTTCTTGTTTAAAGAATCCCTAGTAATGGATCTTTTTATAAAAGGTTTTAATTTTTAGTGGTTTTTAGTAATTTACTGCTAATGAAATGCTTCCACATTAGTTTAATCTAGTTAATCTTGTTTTATGAGTCGGACACCACAAGTTTAGTGGTATCAGAGCCCTAGGTTCGCTGAGTCTACAGAGACATAGGATTAAGGTCGTTGAGTCTATTCTAAGTGTCTTCCAGTTTATCTGATAGTGTCTTCTGCTCATATAGGAGAAGAAGAACTTGAAGACGTCTGAATCGCATGATGAACATGCTGCTGAGAGCAGCGTTGCTGCATCGGGAGGGGGTGCAAGGGATCAAGCTAGGGAGGAACCTGTACCTGAGATTCCTCAACTTGATCAAGCTGTTTTAGGAAAACCAGCCTTCCAAGCCATGTATGGACAGTTTATAGCAGCCATGACCCATATGACAGATAGGATGCCACTACCTGCACTAAGGGCACCAGCCCACAATGAAAGACAGGGAGCTGGTAAGACCTTTGAAAGGCTTCAGAGGGTAGGAGCCACAAAGTATGCTGGCACAGCTGACCCAGCTAATGCAGACTTATGGTTAACTGACCTGGAGAAGGCCTTCAGAATCCTTATGATTCCTGAAGATGAGAAGGTGAGGCATGTTGTCTACCTACTAAAAGGGAGTGCGGGTCATTGGTGGACCATTAAGGAAGGTAAGAGACCCGGTGTTGAAGTCAGATGGGATGAATTCCGACGTGAATTTGTTGCTAGATACTTTCCTAAGACATATCTAGATGAGAAGATCTCTCAATTTGAGAGGTTGAGGCAAGGACTGATGAACATTAGCGAATATGAAGCTAGGTTCATGGAGCTATTGCGGTTCTGTCTGCACATGGAAGCCACTGATGAGGAGAGGATTCAGCATTTCGAGAAGGGGTTGAACACTGAATTGACCACCCCTGTGTCTGCTCTGGAGAACATGGAAAGTTTTGCTACTTTTATGGAGTCTGTAAGGAGGATTGAGAGGTCTGTGATCGAGAAGTGACAGACCAGTAATATGAAAGTATATCCTCAGTTTCAAGAATAGAGGTCTAAAAGTTACAAGAAGCCGAGATTCTCTGCACCACCACCACCACCAAAGTTTAATGCCCCGACATAGTGGACATCAAGTAGGGGTAGGGGCCATAGTTTTACTCCAAGTAGATCCCCCAACACAACATCAACATCAGTGATGGGACCACCCAGGAAGAGTTTGGGAAGTTACAACTGCTACCAGTGTGGGAGGTCAGGACATTTGAAGAGGGATTGTCCTGAGAAAGTCAGAACTATGACTCAATCCCAGAGGTAGAGTCAGCAGGGATCACATAGGCGACAGTTCAATAATAATGATAGAGGATGCAAACAAGCATCCCAAGCTGGATCGTCAGCACCAAACAACCAAGCACAGGGTCAACATCAACCAACGGCTAGATTCTATGCTATGAATCAGCCCAAAGCAGTAGTCAACCCTCAGGCTGTGACAGGTCAGATGGAATTATTTTATTCTGATATGTCTTCATCCTACTTCGTATCTGTGTTAATTGATCTGGGTGATACACACTCTTTTATCACTCGAGAAGTGATTTATGACTGCAACATGACTCTCAGTCATAGGGCAGATAGTTTGATGCTAGAAACCCCTTTGTTGGGATCTACAGTGTTGCGAGAGGTGTGTTCTCCCTGCAATCTTTCCTTTTCTGATCATCGCATTCAAGTGGATCTTATACCACTTGAGATGTAGGGTTTTGATATAATCCTCAGAATGGACACCTTAGAGAAGTATAAGGTTGTCTTGGATTGCAGTTCCAAACAAGATGTGTTCACAAATAATGGTGACACATGGATCTTTCTGGGAGATAGAAAGATTCTTCCAACCTATCTTGTGTCAGCTATGGTAGCTGAAAAGTTGATGAGACAGGGATGCTTTGCATTCTTGGATCATGTGGTAGATACCACAATGGAGAACCCTCATCCTTATGAAGTTCCAATTGTTAGGGAGTTTGAGGATGTATTTCCTGAAGAACTTTTAGGTGTTCCTCTGCCCTGAGAGATTGATTTTGAGATTAATCTAATTCTGAGCACGCAACCAATAACACAAATGCCGTATAGAATGGCACTTGCTGAGATGGAAGAGATCAAGAAACAACTGCAAGAGTTGCTTGAGAAGGGTTTTATCCGACTGAGCACTTCACCATGGGGTGCTCCGGTCCTCTTTGTTCAGAAGAAAGATGGGTATATGCAATTATGCATTGACTATAGATAGTTAAATAAAGTCACCATAATGAATAAGTATCCTCTGCCAAGGATTGATGACTTGTTTGATCAGTTGCATGGTGCAACTACCATTTCTAAGATAGATCTGAGGTCGGGATACCATCAGTTGCGTATCAAGGAGGGTGACATATCTAAGTCTGCCTTTAGGACAAGATATGGTCACTATGAGTTCATAGTTATGTCGTTTGGACTAACTAATGCACCAACTGCATTCATGGAACTCATGAATAGAATCTTTCGACCTTTTCTTGATCAATGTATAGTCGTCTTCATAGATGACATCTTGATCTATAGTAGAGATGCTCAACAGCATGGACAGCACCTCCGTCAGGCTTTGACTTTGCTAAGAGAGCATAAGCTATATGCTAAGTTTAGAAAATGTGAGTTTTGGCTACCAGAAGGTTCCTTTCTAGGACACGTAATATCTGCTTCAGGTATTTGTGTTGATCCTAAGAAGGTAGAATCTGTCCTGCAATGGGAACAACCTAAGTCACCAATAGAAATATGTAGTTTCCTAGGACTGGCAGGCTACTATAGGAGGTTCATTAAGAACTTTAGCTCTTTAGCTTTACCCCTGACCAAGTTGACCAGAAAGGAAGTTCCTTTTTGTCTGGAATGACAAGTGTCAACATTCTTTCCAATTGTTGAAAGAAAGGTTAACTAGTGTACATGTGTTGGTGTTACCTGAGCAAGGAAAGGGGTACATAGTTTTCTGTGATGTATTTAAGAACAGACTAGGATGTGTGTTGATGCAGGATAAACAAGTGATTTCTTTTGCTTTTCGACAGCTCAAGAAACACGAGGAGAATTATCCAACACACGATCTAGAGCTAGATGTTGTGGTCCATGCTTTGAAGATCTAGAGACATTATCTCTATGGAGAGACATTCTAGATTTTCACAGACCATAAGAATCTAAAGTATATCTTCTCTCAGCATGAGTTGAACATGAGACAGCACCGCTAGATGGAGTTAATCAAGGACTACGACTATACAATTGATTATCATCCAGGAAAGGCTAATGTGGTTGTTGATGCACTAAGCAGGAAATCATCAATACCAGCCTTAGATAAAGCACACTTGAATTTCTTAGCATGCTCTAAGAGAGATGTGTTTATCTCCTTGAGGCAAGACAACATACAATTTAAAGTATCATTGTTGGCTGGGCTGTTAGCAGAGATGCAATTAAAACCTACTCTGAGGTAGTAGATTAAGGAAGCACAACAAAATGATACTGTGATTTAGCAAATCAGGTCAGAATATGGTAGTGAGAAACGAGATGGCTTCCATGATTCAGATGATCAGGTAGTCTGTTACTATGATAGGATGGTAGTACCTAATGCTAATAACTTAAGAAAGTTAGTCCTAGAAGAATCTCATTCTTCAATGTATGCCATTCATCCAGGGAGCACCAAGATGTATCATAACTTGAAAGATATGTATTGGTGGCCTAGTTTGAAGAAAGATGTTGCTGAGTTTGTTATGCGGTGTCCGGAGTGTCAGTAGGTTAAAGCTGAACATCAGAAGCCTGTAGGAACAATGCAACCTCTGCCTATAACGCGGTGGAAATGGAATCATGTAACCATGGACTTTGTAGTTGGTTTGCCTAAAACAGCCAAAGGTCATGATTCCATTTGGGTAATAGTTGATAGGTTGACTAAGACATCACATTTCTTACCTATCAAAACAACCTACACGGCTGAGAAGCTTGCACATATATACATATATGAGGTAGTGCATTTGCACGGGGTTCCAGCTACTATTGTATCTGATAGAGGTCCCCAGTTCATGAGTCATTTTTGGGAGCGACTCAATAAATCTTTGGGTACACAGTTAAGGTTTAGTACAACCTTTCACCCTCATACAGATGGACAATCTGAAAGGACCATACAAACCTTATAGGACTTGCTTAGGGCTTGTGTCCTTCAGTTTGTAGGAAGTTGGGATCTACACCTGAGCTTGATAGAATTTGCTTATAATAATAGCTATCAACACAGTATTGAGATGGCACCGTATGAAGCTTTGTATGGTAGACGTTTTAGATCTCCCTTATGTTGGTATGAAACCGGAGAATATCAACTTTTGGGTCCTGAGCTAGTACAACAAACAACTGAGAAGATTAAAATAATACAACAACAGTTGAAAGCTACTCAGAATAGGTAGAAATCTTATGCTGATAAGCATTGTAGACCCTTAGAATTCCAAGTTGGAGACATAGTATATCTCAAGGTCTCACCTTGGAAAGGTATCCTGAGATATGGAAAGAAGGGGAAGTTGGCTCCTAGATTTATGGGGCCTTATCCAATCCTTGAAAGGATGGGAAAGGTAGCCTATAAGATGGAGTTACCACCTGAGTTGCATAGATTGCACCCAGTGTTTCATATCTCCATGTTGAGAAAGTGTCAACCTGACACAGAGTTAGTTCTTCGACCTGTAGAGGTAGAACTAAATGATGATATATCTTATGTTGAAGGACATGTGTTGGTTCTTGACAAAAGAATTAAAAAGTTGAAAAAGAAAGGCATCATTCTTGTAAAAGTTCTCTGGCATCACCGTGGCATTGAAGAAGCTACGTGGGAGCTAGAGGAAGAGATGAGGAAGAAATATGCTACTCTTTTCTCTTGATGTTTTGTTAATGATTTCGGGGACGAAATCCTTGTAAGGAGTGGATAATTTGTAACATTCCTTACATGGGTTATGCTTTAACCCAATGTGTTTGTTTAAGAAAGATAATTAGATGCTTGATATTATCTTTTGAAAAGTAATTAAGGTTCAAGAGGAACTTATATTTCAATTTTAGTCCATGTTGAATAATGTTGAAAGTAATGTTTTACTTGCTTTGGACTAAAGTGCAAATTACCCAAGTTGAGGGGTTAAATTGCAAATGTTACATGAGAATATGTTCCTCATGGTTTGAAGCATCATGGGAATAAAAATGATGCAGATGTATGGCTAGTGATAGCTTGAATACCAAGAAAGAGCTGATAAAGCAATGGTTGTGCATTAAAACCTAGTTTTGGTGTAATGTACAGTTTACGCAAAACCTAGGGTTCAATATGCAATTTACCACTTCAATAAGGTCCTTAATATTCATGGAATCTTGTATATGCAAGAAAATGAGAGGGGAATCTCATTTGAGCTACTTTGAAGGAGAGAGAATCTTGATATTAAAATAATCAAGATTTAAGCATAAATGGAACTTTATTCCAAATTAATGCAAGAATAAATAAAATAATTGAAGATCCTTCAACCAAAAACGAGATGGTTGGATTTTTTCAAGTGTGAACACCTTTGTGCCTTTTCTAGGCCACGAAATATCTAACTTGAGTGGAGAGTCCACTCACCTTAAGTTAATGGAAAGTAATATCCACTAAAAATGGGATATTAATATAATATGATTAAGGTGCTTAATTTCTTTTCCCTTAATTCATGGATAATGGAAGGTAATTTGGGGATAATGAATATATCTTTGCATTCACGGATTTTAGGAGGAAGAGGTGGCACAATTTTTGGAATTAAAGGATTAAGATGAGGCATTTTCTCTCTCATTGATTTTCTTATAAAGCACCCTTTACCACTCAAACCAAGGACTTTTTTTGAATCCACTTCTTTCCTTTGCTTGCAAAAACGTTCAAGGGAGCTAAGGACAGCAGGAAGTTGACCCTCAACCTGTTGGTAAGCTTCTTGACCTTCATTCATCTTGATTTCATGGTGGAAATCACAAATCAATGCATGATTTCTTCATATCTCGATCCCATCTTCACTTCTGACCATCCCTTTTCACTCAAAAGCTTGAGAAATGATCCTTGTGGTGTGAAAAAGCTACTTCCACCATTTTTGACGTGAAGCTCCAAGATTTGAAGCTCAATTGAAGGCGGGTTGTATAACTTGAACCCCTATTCATTATTATTGATTTCAATTTCTCATTCAACTATGTTCAATTGCTATTCTTGCAAATCCTTTGATTAGTTGATGCAATTACCATGATAATGATAGTATCTTTCGATGGTCTAAGGCTTGATGATGATAACATCATCTTAGGCTCACTTTCTAATAGATTGGTATTGCAAACGGTTTTAAGGTTTGGTCCAAACGGTTTCACCAAACTGTTTGGAGACCAAACGGTTTCCAAACCGTTTGGAGGCTTGGACCCCAAACCATTTCGAGGAGTTGACCATTTGGTTGGGTTGACCATTTGAGGTCAGACCCTAGAAAATGTTGTATAATGATCTAATGACTCCAATTGATTAAGTCAATATATAGACAATCCTCCAAGTGAAAACCCTAATCGGCTAAGTGCTGAAATTGCAATTGATTAAGTTGATGTTTTGGGTTGATTAGCCCAAACGGTTTCCAAACATTTTGGAGGTCACCCCAAACGGTCTCAGGACCATTTGGAGGTCAACCTAGACTGTTTGTAGGTCTAAGGTTGAATATGGTTGAGTGATTGAAGAGTTAGAGATATCAAATCAAAGTACAATCAATAGCTATATTGATGACCAATCCAATGATGCAAACCCTAATTGGATTTCACAAATTTTAAGGAAAGATGAGGCAAACGGTCTCAAGACCATTTGGAGGTCATCCAAATGACCTCAAGACCGTTTGAGGTCAGGCCACTTCATAACTTGATGGTGATTCATTGGTTTCAATTGGATTAGTTCCACAATGTTAACCATTGATGGTTCCTCGATTCCAATACCCTAATTGAAGGAGTTTTGATTATAAACCCTAGTTTAATTGGGTTCACAACCCTAATTGATGGTTTAATTGAGGGGTGATTATATGATTCAATTGATGATTGAATCAAGGATGTAATTGATAGTCGGTTCATGTATTGAAATCTTGAAATGATTAAATATTGAAACACCTTTTTGGTCCATTCGGTTGTGAGAGGGTTTGGACCAAACGGTCTCAAGACCGTTTGGGTCCAAACGGTCTCAAGACCATTTGGGTCCAAACGGTCTCAAGACCATTTGAGATCAAACGGTCTCACGAACGTTTAGGACCAAATGGTCTCAAGACCATTTAGGACCAAATGGTCTCAAGACCGTTTGGGACCAAACGATCCCAAACCGTTTGGAGACCCAAGCTCATTCAGTTTCAACACTTTCTAGCTCATTCAGTTTCAAGGCAATGATTGCTTAAACGGTTTCAAGGGAAATGTGCCCAAACGGTTTCAAACCGTCTGAACCTTTAGAACCCAAGACCATTTGAGGTCTAAGTAGGTAAGACCGTTTTAGGTTCAAAATGGTTAATCCATTTGCATATATAATTTTAATTGAAGATTCAATTGGTCAATTCATTTGGACATCTCAAGTAATTGAAAGTTCAATTGATCAAATCTTCTGATCATCCTAGAAGAGGATGAGAGAGAGATTTATACATGTAAGATAATCATGTATCAATCAAGCCTAACCCATTCAAAATAAATGTGATGAACAATTAGGGTATGATCCTTGGTGAAGAGATCATGAAACCCTAATTGAGTTAATTGATGAACTCAAACCCTAAATTAGGGCAATTTTGAATGAAACCCTAATCTAGGAATATAATGTAATAAGAATTTAGGGTAATGACATGAGTAACCCTAATTCATGATATTTTGATGTAAAATCCTAACTTGGATGAATAGCAAACGCTAATTGTGGGTTATTGAATATAAACCCTAATCTAGGGTGATGTGATGTGAATAGTAAACCCTAATTCTGAATAGGCCAAAGATGTGTGAAACCTTAATTCTGGATTATACTATATAGCATGAAACACTAATGTTAGACAATGAAATGATGAATCATTGGTCCTGATTGAACAAAGGGGGTGTGTAACCTTGATTGAAATAAAAAGGGAAACTCTAACCATGATATGGGAATAGTGGTGTTACCCTGAGATACAATGGAACTGAGATATGATTGATATATCTGTTATCATCTGTACTAACCATACATGTATCCTGAGATGATGAACATAGCCAGGTATGAGCTATGATGCCTTATTTATTGAAAGTATTTATTGGACCTTGTGTGCCATAATATACCTTGTTGCTTAGTAAGAGGTAACAAGAGAGTTAATGGGCCCCCAAGTGCCAGATAAGATGCTTGTGTAGCAAGTATCATGATTACCTTGGTCAGATGAACTGAAGGTGATGATTACCTGAAACAATGGTAGCAGTGCTCAGTGATGAGCTGAGGGTTTGAATACCCAGAACCATATGTTTATGAGAGGGACTGAGATCCCAATGTCTTTTAAAGACTGAGAAGTAACTGATGAAGATAGTGCATGTTTCTTTATAGAAATTATCCTAATAAGTTATGTTTGAAACTTGACTGATGCTAAAATGATATGATAATGTACCTAATTAATCAAATGAAAGCTATTCATGTAGTGCTCTGACCATAGATCCATCATCGTCAGAAGCAGGTGATGGTGAAACAGGTTTTCTTACGAGATCTCTTGGAGTTCGCATATTATTGAATATGTGGGGGTCTATGGGTGAAAATATCCTTACATCCTTATGTAGGAATTGATGGAAGGTAAACATTAAACCTCTCAATCCTTCATGCTTCCAGGATGGATGTATCACTAATCTCCCGATGATGTTAATGCTGGATCGATGGAGGTAAACATGAAATCTCTCGATCGTGAAGAGAGTACAACTGCCACTGTAGCTCTATAGCTAGATGCCACTATACCCTGGTAAGCTATGTAGCAGAGACACAAGATGTCCTACATGTAATCTCACACTGACCGAGATGTGGGAAGTCATGGAAGCCGACTCTTCCATTTGACTTTGTATGGTACCAATATTGACTTCGTAGTGATCAGTTGGAGTATGAGAGGTATACCTCATCTCCTCAGAGATTAAGTATGTTTGAAAAATATAATCATCCGTGTAGCATATTTGCATAGGATTGAAATACGAGAACCACTGGTTGAAGTTCTGTTGCTTAGCATGTTCTTGATACATCAATGTTATTTATGTTCTTTAATTCTTTATTAAATAAGAGAGATGTTGCTTTGTCAAGTTATACTTGAATAGGAATGTTGCTCTAACCTACATGGATAGTAATTATCTGCCATTGAAAAATATTATCCCAATGCTTAGTTTATTTCTATTAAACTGCAATAATAATGTTACGGCGGAGAGTTATATCTCTCGCTGGGGCAATTTTTATAATTGTCTCCCCCCCGTGTGATTCAATGTTTTTAGGTAGACGCAGAAAAAGAGGCAGAACCCTTGTGGCAGAGGAAGAGCAGCTCCAACAACATTAAGGACAATAGTAATATCCCAGGTGGGGATGTTGGTTGTCAGGATTTGTATATAAAGTCCTATGTGTCGTCTCTGTACTCTCAGGTCCTAGGAGATAGTATATAGTATTTTTTAATCAACCTGAGATTTTGGTTTGATGATACATGGAATGCCCCATGTGGACCAGTATGTAATTATACTTTTGTGGTTCTTGTTTAAAGAATCTCTAGTAATGGATCTTTTTATAAAAGGTTTTAATTTTTAGTGATTTTTAGTAATTCTGCTGCTAACGAAATGCTTCTGCATTAGTTTAATCTAGTTAATCTTGTTTTATGAGTCGGACGCCACAACTTGAATGCTGCATCCTAAGAAATAAAGAATGCAAGTTGGACACACCTCCTGCAACTTGGTGGAACCAACAAAATGGGTTTCTAACCGAAGACTACTAGATCTACTAACAATAGGCAAATAAGAACTATCTATCACCTCTATGTTGATAAAAGAGTGCACAGTCCACAGGTCAATGAAAATAGATACAAAAGAAGAAGTAGACAAATCAGAATGAAAAAGTTTCATCTGACATGTCAAGACTCGCATATTAACCACTCCCTTCAACTGACTCATGGTGTAGAATCAAGCCATCACCTATTGTCGTTCATGTCCTCTATTGGCTTGTCTACATGATCCTTCCTATGATGCCTGGACACATCCTCTGCCACCACTACTGCTGATCTGCTATTGTTGAGAACCCTACTGACTCTACCTCAGTTGATTCATCACTTTCTCATCCTTCATAGGATAGAACAACTTTTAGTCCACACTTATAATAGGTCTTACTCTCAAACCATCGCCTAGACGACCCTAGCACTGACACTAATATTGTATGGTCACAACATGTGGGAAGCTACAACATCTACCCTTGCTCGTGGACCATTGTGAAGACACCACTGACCACTACTCTCAGAGAAAGATGATCTCTTCTATGATGGAGGTGAAGAAAACCTTTACTTCTTACTGTCTCCCAATGACTGTTGTTGAACCTGAGCTGGCCTCTTCTTAGCATTGGTTTCATGCTTCTCAAGAGCAGACCGTTCGATCCTCCTCATTGAATCCACAAAGGTAGAAAACCTCACTCTATTATCCAAAGTAGACACTGTCATCATCAACTCCTTACTCAAGCCCTTCTCAAACCATCAGATCCTCTCCTTGTCTGTCATTGCCATGTGAGGGCAAAACCTCAAGGCTCCATAAATATGGCCTCATACTCGTTTATTGACATGGATTGTAGATACATCTATGCAAAGTATCGACTCAAAGCCTCCCACGAAAACTCCTCCTAATTGATCACCACTCTAGGTCTCTTCTCCTCCTTGATATCCCACCAATGGCCAACATTTCCCTTCACCAGGCACACCGCATTCTTCACCTTGTCCTCTTCTAGAATATTGAGGATCTTGAAAGTCTTCTCAAGCTCCATCAACCACTTACCCACATACTTGATCACCCCCACATGTATCAAATTCTCAAAAGTCTTCCCATAATCCTAAGATTCTGCATTGGGGACAAATGCCCTAGCTTGAGGTACGTGTATCTATCTGGCATATGCATAATCATGGCCATAAACTGTCCAAACATGGACTCAAATGTTGGATTGGGCATGGTTTCTGGGTCGAACTGAGGCACTTTGGGCTGCTCCGACCCCATGTCCAACACTCTGTCCTCATGTGCCTACCTCCTCATGCCACCTCTGCGCACAAAAAAACTACTCTCAGCATGTTCTTCTTGGTCTATAGACATATCTGCATAAGCATAAGCTATAATTAGATATGTTGGATGACACAAGAACAGACACAACCCTACTCCTATGTCCCTATAGACTTAGCAAACCTAGATCTCTGATACCAACCTTTCTGTGATGTCCCAATGCCACACAAAAATGTGATTACTCAAAACACAACGTGTGATCAAAATCTAAGCAATCCCATTACCAGAAAAGTAGGTAAATAAAAACCAATCTCATATTACTCTCATGTGAGGAAACATATTACATAAAGGTCGAACAACTTGTATCACATCACATACCATAATAGGTATTTACATCTATTATGTGGCCATCTTCCACAATCTGTATACAAAAGATATCCTGTTTCACATGTACATGACACACACACACACACACACAAACACACACACACACACACACAGATATATATATATATATATATATATATATATATATATATATATATATATATATATATATATATATATATATATATATATATATAAACCACGACATATTTCCAAAACACATGTCGATATACATCATCTAAAAAACACATCCCTTCCTGGACCTGAGAGTATAATGACGACACTAGGATTGTACTATAACCACAACTAGTAGCTATCCAACCTCCTACATCTACTAATTTTCGAGCTTCTCTTCCTCAACAACACGATCCTGACCATGCCACTGATGACCACCTAAAAAGATTTGCTGACCCATGAGGTGACACCCATGTTCTAGTGAGAGATATAACTCTCAGCCAATGATATTTGTTACAACAAGATACATTACTATTAAACAGGATGAGAAAATTTAGCTAAATGAATTATATAATCTGATTACACAGGTTAAGCAGATTGAATAGCTATAACAGATAATCATAGAATCATGATAAGAAGGAATATGAAGAACATGTCTAACAATTGATTTCTCTTACCACATTATATAATAACTAAGCAGTATAAGAAATAAGACAAGGGTAAACATCCAATGTGGAGCATGTTTAACCCTACACAGATATACTACACTACTATATTATATCTTTTGTTAATAGCCTATGGATTTGAGTCATACCACTGAATCCAACTAACCATTGCTAAGTTGAAATTCATTCCATACAAGATCTAGGAAGATCCTTAATCCGAGATCTTCTCCCCACCCGGTCAGTACAAGTGAACTCCAAAGTGACAAATCAATCAAACTACCACCAATGACATATAGTGAAGCTAAAAACACCTAGCCCACCTTGGTACAGGTCATGACTCTAGACACCAGGTTATGAAACCCTACCACTAAGGTACAACTGTAGTTGTCCACAAATGACATCAAATATATATAATCACCAAGACATGACTGTAGCCATTCTTGCAGTGAGGTATGACCGTGTCCATCCTTAAAACATTTGGGGTCAAGATGACAAGGACACACAATCACTTCACCTCACATACTCAACAATATGCACTTTGAGTTTCCCTTAGGAATACTCATTTCACCATCCTGCAAGTTCTGACACCAGAATGGATCTATGGCACATGGAAACTACTTGATTAGGGTTTCACTGGATTGATTAAAGACAATTGTGTATCTTTTAACTGCATCAATCAAGTTACATACATCCCTAGAAAGATTCTACAAATATAGGGGTAGATTGCAACTTCAAAAGATATAAAATGTATGAGATAAAACCTGTCACATAACCTCATGATATTGTTTCTTTGCCACTCATGAAACCATCACTATTTTCACATCACCATAGGATTCCAATCATTATTACATCATATAGAGGGTATCACCTCAATTAAGACACAAGACCACTGCTAAGGTCAGAAGACAATTCATGTTATTCCCTGCAAGAACATTATTATCTTTTCAAGCCTCATCAGTACCTCAATACATGTGACACATCAGTGTTTTAACAATCACTTATATAGCTATGATGGTTTTCTAACAACAAATCAGGGTTACAACATTAATAGAGAGAAAATGCTCCAACAACATGATAATTACTCAAGCAAAGTAAGAATTATCACCGTGTACTCAAATTAGAGTTAAGGTATAACAAAGCAAACATGTTTAGAGGTTTCAAATCAGCAATAGATGTAATCCCTAACTATCATTCTCACCAACATTCTTAGAAGCATTTCAGTCAAACACATTGTTATGACCTCAAATTTTCTTCTATTGATTGAAATACAATTTTCAAATAAAAAGTATTTGAATGGAAAATTGTATGATTTGTTTTTAAAGAATGGTCTTCTTTGCAAATTTCCCCTAGATGCATGATTTCGTGGTTTATATGGTTTTAATAATACAATTGTAGATAAAAGGGAAAAAGGACAAAGTAAAATCCCATAAGAAACAAATAGGAAAAGAAAATAGATAATAATTATATGTGCTTGATAAAATTGTGTATAATTTTCTATAAAGTGGCAAAGATGGCCACTATTGATTAGTTTTCAGTTGTACATGGTCTCTAATAAAATAATAGCCAAAATAAAAAAAATAAAAAGGTAGAAAGAGAAAAGGATTAGTTTTGATGCCTTAAATGCATGAATTTAGAAGAAGACTTGTATATGAAGAAAAGTACCTTTCCTTTTTCAAATTTTGGTCCCTTTGCACACGTCTAGATAAAGTCATTTATGACTTCCCTGTAAGATTTGGGATCAAAAGATTTAATAGAATGAGAGATATGGATTTTAAAAACATCCATAAAGTGTGTGTATTAATGGGATAATGAATTAATGTCACAGTATTATCCTTTCTGGAAATATATATAACCCATCCCCTTTGATGTGGCACGAGGCTTAATAGCCATTACGTTGAAGATATGATGGCCTACAGTAATCTCCTTCCTCCATCCTGAGATGGAAACTCAGCTACAGTAAAGTAGACCAGTCCCGAATCTCTCTATATCTCTCTCAATCATATTCACACTTTTGACCACTTCCTTTGGTTTCAGGAGGAAAAATTGAGCCCGCCTACCCTTTCTTCCACTGTTTTCATGGGAGTTTGGTTTTCCTCAATCTACCACAGATTCCAAACTTCATTAAGAACTACAAGATTGCCCATCCTATATAAGTCTCTCTACCCTCCCTTCGTAAGATCGATATCGAGATTGTGAATCCCAGCCAAATTCAAGGAAGCCTCCTCTGCCCTTTTCACCCCAGCACAACCACACCGATGTTTCCCTACTTGGTTCTCAAGCTCTCTAGCTGACTGGTGGGTTGCATCGACACATCCACCTCCTTCCACCAATGAAGGGAGGAACACCTTCACAAAGTCCAAGCGAAGATCCTAGTAGAAGAGTTTCAATCACCAGGGTACGAAAGCATGAAGTTAACCTCAAGGTTGACTGCCATCTGTGGTGAGAGGAAGTAGGCTCACGACTTGTCTGGGTTTGAAGAAAAGAACAAACAAAATTATGTCCATGTCCCTAGAGACGATGAAGCAAGGTATGGTCCTTTCTGTCTTTTAACCCTGAGCCTCGCCCATCCACGCGGGCCTTGGATGCCAAGGTGGCACGATCCTGGTGGCTCTGCTCTGGTCCAATTGCCTAGTTGGATGATGATGTGGCCACATCTAATTGGTTGAGAGCTTTTAATCTTGATATAATTGTAACTAAATATTGGAAACCTGGATCAAGAAATGTTATATATGAAAGTTTCTCAGAAAAATACAAGGAATTCAATAAAATGGGTCTCAAGAGATATATCTAGTTTTAATTCTCAAAGTTGTTAACTTTAATGTGCTAAAAACCCTAATATCTAGATGTTGATTGTCATAACATGTTTAAATGATCTTAATTCAAAGACTGGTCTTTTTGGATAAAAGGGGCATCTTGATCAAATTTGAGATCAATTTTTCATAAGTACATAAAATTTGGCTTTTCTTGAGTTAAAAACACATATGATGGTAAATTAGTGTTTCTTAAAGTAAAAAGTACTAAAACTTGGTGATTAGGGTTTTCTTAAGATTAAAAGTATAATTAATGATAAGATTAGGGTTTGTTAACCCAAAAGTCATGAAAAGTGATAATTAGGGTTTAGGAAGCCAAAACCCTAATGTTGACCTAGAAACCCTAACTTGAGACTCAAGTCATACTTAATGATGATTTAGATCAAATAATAACTCATGGGTGTATTTCTTTAACTTTCAGGATAACTTTGCTTGGTTGATTGATTGATTGCTCTTTCTTGGACATCTAGAACTCTTGATCAAGGTTTGTAGTTATGCCTATGAGTAATTGATTTAGTTTCACGTGGTTTTCTCAGATTTCTCCAGATGGTTTGCAAATATATGAATTTTGGATGAACTTTACTTCCTTACAAACTATAAAGTGACTATGGATACCACATTGCATATGGACATGACTAGATCATTTCTAGGCCACCTTTGGATCTATGGAAAGGCCATCTGCCTGAATAGGGGAAGTCACTTTTGGTACTAGCCTAAATAGGGGGTACATGAGGAGTCACCCGCCTGAATAGGGGGAGACATGATGAAGTCATCCACCTGAATAGGGGAAGACAATGAATACTACAGTACGATGCCCTGATGGGTTATGACAGAGGGTGGACACACCTAGATTGGGTAGTCATGATGAAAATATTAATTTTTTTGTTAAACAATAATTGTTGAATTATGTTGTTACCATTACTTGTGAAGTTTTGTTTCCCCCACATACCAGTATAACTCATTATACTGACTGGCATTTTGATTGCCGACATTTTTAGGATAATCTTGTTGGAAACTGGACATTCAAGGAAAGAAGGCATTGAAAGAAAATAAATGAAGTAAGGTCCGAAGGATATAGATAAATGGTTTATTTCTTGCTAAAATCTTAGAACCCATATTTTTGTGAACATTAGCAAAAAAAATTATCCTTATCAAATTTAGTTAGTTTAGTAGAATTGATTAATTTGTTATTATGTGCTAAACTATTTGATCCTGTTTTTGGGATAAGAACTCTAGCTTCTTGGCTTCCGTAATTGGGGTTTGCTGGGAGGTGGGGTCATTACATTTGGTATCAGATCCTAGTTTTCCATATAATATCTAATGATTATTAAAATTTACAAATTCTTTAGAGCCCAAAGGGAGTTATTAGAGAATTTTCCAAAGATGGAGGTGTCTAAAAAGGATCACAATCTGAGGGCTGGCAAGATTTTCCTCCATCCCGCTAGTCGATTTATGAGGACTCCCACAATATGTGTGATTGCCTGGACAAAATCTGAGGATTTGACTCGAAATAAGATACCTATAGGATTTCTTATCTACTTTCATCCCTTTACCCTCTTTCACTGGATAAAAGTTAAGTGCTTAAAGTTTTCTCTCTCTCCACTTCCTCCTAAGTTTTAGGGATAAGAGTGTTAATGATTAAGACATCCTCTTCCAAATAATGAAAGTGGACATAATGATAAAGAGAAAATGATTGATGGGTTCTCTCCTATAAAGGTAAACCCTAGATGGAACTAGGGCCGGTTTGGAAAACAACCTTAGTAGGACAAGAGAATCAAAAAAACCTAAGGTACAAGTTGTAGACCCTAACCTAAACCTAAAACCCTAATCCTAGGGTATGAGCAGAGTAAATCCTAATAAATAGTAAGTAGTGGATAGAGAACAAGAGAACCCAATAGGTTGGATGCCTTAGTTTGTCCATGCATGCAAGTATGTAGGTTAGGCATGCATGATATACATAGAAGACTTGAGTATGCATGTGAAACATAGACAATAAGTAGTTGCATGACTACTAGTGCAACTTTTGGTTTTGGTGACACGACCTAGGGTGGGACATCCCTAAAAAGGAGAAAAGATCTATGAGAGAGATAAACACCCTAAATTAGAAGTTTAGTTGTGACCAAAGAATCTAAGATCCTCCAGGCATGAACCCTTACAGAAGTGTCTTCCCACACAGATACGAGTGGGAGGTAGACATGCACCTATGTGGAAGTGAGAGACATCTAGGCTAAAAATGAGATTTAGTTCTAAGCCATAGGGGTAGTGCCTATTGGTTTATGAGATAGGCATATGGGAGGAAATGAATGAGAAGCTTCTGTTATGGAATGAGATAATTTGGTTTATGATGACCTCAGTTGGATTTGAGAATTTGACTATAGTTTTGAAGTTGGACATAAGATTTGATAATAGAAATATATACGCTTCATCATATAAGGTAGGCTAGGTGAGAATAAGAGGTGCATCTGTAGGAGCCTCAACCTCATCTACAAAGAGGGAACCTCTAGTGCTAGGACCGGTAATATGGTTAACTCAGGAGGGAGTGAGACCAAGAAGGAGAAGGTTGGGAACCTAGAATTCATGACATGAGGAACTACAAGAAATATTTGTATGATATGTACTAAAATAGATTGCCCCTAGGTGTATGGGTCGATTTGCTGTATGCATGATCCCGAGAGGCTTGTTGTACAATAGATGTCCTTGAAAGGATAAAACCCTAGAAACAGAGAAGGCGGCTTCTTATACCCATGTGGGAATAATATGAGTACCTACCATCTAGGTGAGGGAAATAGAGTCCCAATATCCTGGAGAGGTAAGGAATGGTAATATGATGTGAAGCCTCAAACTCAGATTGGTATTCCTTCTGTAGGACTCTAAGGGTTGTTTACGTGGAAGAGAAAGTTGGGAAGAAAATTCCATATCATGTTTTGGTTTGGTATGTGCTTGAGCATATGATATAAAGGATGTAAACCTAAGGTTCCTAGACCAAAGAGGGGAAGTAGAGGTATCTGGTGCATATAAGGATTAAGAATGGTACCCCCCTCAAGTTTTAGGGTAAAGGAAACCCCACTTGGACTGTGAAATATGATTGATGAGCCACTCACACAAGGTGGTCTGAAATTGGCCCAACCTTGAGAGATGAGGAATGGATATCACATAATGGAAAACTTAGAAATGCATTAATAAGTTCTAAGCTTGCTAGCCACATGCATGGGTAGAATGATAGGAGATATGCCTACATGTGTTGATATAAACTTTGGATTCAAGCATGATTTTGTGAACCTTGGTCCTATCAAGTATTAGTTTTATCTGGTCCTAGGAAAGGACCATCCCTAAAAGGGTGAGTTCTAAAGTTAGTTTAAGAAATAAGATGGTATTAAAAGTCACTTAAAAGAACTTGAGATATGAATTGCATGGAGCCCAAAATAACATAGATTGTGTATGATTCTTTAGACCCAAGTATGACCATCTCTAAGGGACATGAAGGAAAAGTCACTATGGAAGTGACCGATAGAATGGGGCCAAACCCAGATGGGTAGGTCATCACGATTCCCATGAAGGGACATAAGTAAAACTATGAGTGTCCTAAGAGATGAAGGAAATTCGGGTGAGAATTCTAAATGATACAATGTTCTTTGATATTATCAAAGGAACCACAATCAAGATGTGTGACAAAATAAAATAAAGTAATGATAGAACCCTAAGTCAATCCTAAGGTCAGGAAGGGATGAAACTGATGGGAGTGGGAGTTGATTGTCTCCTGAATGCAAAAGACCATAGGGTCAGGAGGTAACAACTATGTTTGCCTGAGGACCATGGGTTAGGAGATTGGCCACCTTCATGAGTTCATGTGGCTTGAGGGGTAAATGTGAGAGGCACTCCCTAGACGCATAAGGGTAAGATCACCCCAAAAGTATCGACACCCTAGAGACCTTGAGGAAATGGCTAAGGTTTGTAAATAGGGGTTATGATAAGACTCAAAGGTTATGAGAAAAGTTTTTACTATGTATATACGTGGAATTAAGTATAGATTTGAAAATAAGATGGTAATGCATAAATGCACCATGTCTACTCTTAGAATGGATGAACTCTATATTTGGACTACATACTAATTCTTATTTCATCTTCTTATGAGTGTGAGAGATGAGACAGATGCATGCATACTAGGATTAGAAATGATATGAGGAATAAATACTTAAGTTGAAATATTTTTATGATAATTGAGAATTGTAGGAGTTACCATACCCTCAGGAGAGAGTATTGGATAATTGGTTTGGGAAAATGAGGTGAGCAAGGTAATCACTAAATTAAGATTTCAAACAAGGATAAAACTATCCAATGGAATTTGAATTTTATAGGTATGGGATTTGAATCTGGCGAATAATAAAGGATGTAAGAGCTTTAAGTACCTCCTGACTCAAAAGGACCTAAACCTGAGACAAATATGATGGATGGGGTATATGAAGGATTGTGATTTCACCATTGCCTATCACCCTGGAAAGACTAATATAGTAGCAAATGCAATTAGTCAAAAACAACTCAGGGGTGAAACTTCCTTGTCTAGCCGGTGGAGAGGATTGGAAGAGTTTTCTAGGTGGACCCCACAACCATTAAAGGACTAGATCCGTGTGGCTAACATCTAGATAAAACCAGACCTATTGACCGAGTTGTTAGTTGCCCAGTTAACCAACCCAGAGCTTGAAAAGATGAAAGGTTTGTTAGAGAAACCTTAGACACATCTCTTAGTGGGAGTAGATGGTGGAATCTGCTACGAGATTCGTATTTGGGTTTTTGAAGATTCACCCTTGAAGTGTCCTTTCTTTCAAGAATATCATGGCTTTAAGTACACAGTACACCCTAACACCATCAAGATGTTTAAAGACTTGCAACAATACTTCTGATGGCCTGGGATGAAGAGAGACATAGTAACATATGTGGCCAGTTGTCTCACGTGCTAGATGGTGAAGGATGAACACCAGCAACTCGGTGGATTGCTTCAGTTGATTGAAATTCCCAAATTGAAATGGGAACAGAGCACCATATACTTTGTGATGGGTCTCCCCAAGACCAAGGGAGGTCATGATGCAATATGGATTGTGGTAGATCGCCTTACCAAGTCAGTACATTTCCTCACCTTAAAGAATACTATGAGACCCCTAACCTTGCTTAAATAGTTGAACATTCTTAATTACAATGATTTAATTCTTAGTAATATAATATAACCTTGTGATATGATTTTAAATCATAAAAAAATCTTAAGTTTCAAGTTTGGTCCAATTTGAACAATGTTTGTGCAAGTTATGCAAATTTATGTACATTTTTTACTTTTCTACAATTTACCCAATTGGGAGGTTTTCCTGCAATTTATCACTTTCTTTATGTTATTTGGATGTTCTCTCATCATTCTTGAGCTCTGTGAGCCATGGGGAGCCTTGTTGAACCTTGGTTTGGAGGTTTTTTCTCAAGGGTATTTTAGGGTTTACCCCTTTATGTATGAGCTACCTTTAGGAGCTACCAAGCAAATGGTTTATTTGCTTTGCTTGCAAAATCAAGAAACGAGGGATAGGTGGGTATCCATGGATGGTGGTTCAGCTATTTTTGTATCTGCTTGTATATCCTTAATAGTGTGGAAGCTACTTGTACTCCTCATGCTTGCTTCCATCCTTATCCATGGCTATATTTACCTCTTCCTTGCCCAAGTATGGAACTTTGCTTGCTTTCTCTTTCCTATAACCTGGAGCAATGAATCCACTCTATTTTTCTACAGAACTAAGTGCTCTAAGGTAGAATACAACCTCTTTTTGGATAAGAAGGTCCTAGAGCTCCATCTAGCCCTACCTAGGGTTTCCAAGGTCATCTTCTAGGGATTTCGACCAAGGCAAGTTGTTTTCTTCCTTCCTTCTCCATTTTTCTTTCTCTTCCACTTCCTTAGACCTTTCTCTAGGTTGGAGCTTTTCTGTTCCATGGTAGAAGTTTCTCTAAAGCTCTAAAACCCTACCTTTCTTGCTCCTTATGCTTAGGGTTTGGTTCTTTGATGGAGAAAGGTGTTAGATGGACGAGTTCAGAGCTTATGCTTGAATTTTATACCCTACCTGCTCGAGTTTTCTTCTATTTGGTATTTTATCTTCTCATTAGAGGCAAGTTTTATAACTTGCTCCATGTTTATTGCTAACCATAAGCGTACTAGCACATGTTCTTTCTTTAAAATGATGATCCATGCACTAAAAAGCTACGTTTGACTTGGATTTTGATTTTTATGATATATCCTGTTCTTATTTCCGTTCTAGATGAAATTTTAATCATGTGTATGTTACTCCTAAGATATAATATGACTTGGATTAGGTTAGTTTGACAATCAGTGGTGCTAAGCACCCATCAACCAATGGTCAATTTTAGGGTTTAAAGCTTATTTCTTTTATGAACACATGACCCAATGGTGGTACCATTACAACAACTGATGGTGTCACCTTCATGACAACTGATGGTGGTGACCAAGGGTGTCAACTGACCTTCACCCCTTAGGTCAGGCTTTGGCCTAATTAGAATCTTAAAGATCAACAACTAAGTACCCTAATGATGCTATCAATCAATGGTGACATTAGCTTGATATCCGATGATGATTAATGAATATAGTGCTGATATAACAATCTATAGTGACTTAATGGTCACTACTAATGGTGGATCAGGTCTCCACAGACTATGGTGAGTTAAGAATTTAGTTTTATCATAAATTAAGCCTTAAACCAATGGTTTCTTGGGTCATTTGATGCAATGGTTGTTCCTGTACTCCAATTGATAATTTTAATATATATGAACTGGACCCAATGGTTAAGATCTAATGGTTCTTCATCCAATAAATTGGAATGATGCCCAATATAATATGTTGGTTCTAATAAAGTGATTTATATGGTTTACTTTATGATATCATCTTAAAAAGATCATTTATTGACATCTTGTTTTAAATAAACAATCGCTTGTGGGTTTTACCCTACTCTCAAAGGAACTTTTTATGTTGTTAATCAAGGTATGTATAGGGTTAAATGGTGAATCATTCTAGAGCACAACTCAATGACTTCATAGGTGGGTTATCCAAGGTTTTTACTTATGTAAAAAATCAATGGTCTTACCTTTTTCAACATCCAATGGTTTTGGGTGACGTAGTAGTATGGTGATATGGGTTGAAAGATGACGGAACAAATGGATGGTTACCCTTAATATGGTAGTCTTACCTTTTCACTCATATGAATAGAAGGGATGATAACCATATTGTGTTGATATGTAACCCTAATGAGGTATATCTTGTTATACCTAGTCTTAATATAACCAAATGCTGGTAAGCGGTTATGAATAGTCCTTGAATGGTGAATAGAATCATGGAGTACTCTCTTTTGTGGTTGAACCATAGTATGCTATGACCTGATGGTTACACCTTGAGTTATGTGTGGATCCATATGTGATAATGGTATGGAATGTGATGGTGATGATTCACCTTATGCATCCATGATGCAATGGGGACTCCATGAGTTAGGGTTTGGGTATGAGTGTTGATTAGTAATATTTATATAATTTATCTTGGTGAACCTAACTCTAATGCAAATAGATAAATATGAGTATTCATGTTTGACCTTCTTATATGATGGAATGATGGCAGAATAATCTCCTTAATATGTTCATAACCTTAATGTGTTAATTGGTGGTTATCATAGCCACATGGTTGATACTTTCTTAAGATAAACATGTGCATTATGAATATGATGAGGGTTAATCATATCAAGATTCCTTGCATGTTGATGTAATAAAGGAATGTTCTTAATGTTAATATAACCCTACTATGATTGTTTATGAATATCTCCTAGCTCATTAATGCAATAATGTGATGTCTGGTGTATTATATGTAAGTGATGTTGTTGAGCCTTGTTATAAGGCATGGAAAGATAATGATGATCTTGCAGGGAATAGTATGATGGTCTTAATACCTTTAGGCATGGTTGAGCCCTGAATGAGGTGTAATCCTCTTGTGTTGATAAGGGTTGATACCCTATGATATTTTGAAAAGGGTTTATATCATGTAATAGTAAGATGACATGTATAGTCTCATGAATGGCAAGACAATAGTATCATGTGATGATGATTTGATGATAAGTATAATCTCTTTATTGGAAGGTGAATACTTCCATGTGATGTTGAGATGAGAATAATGTCTCATATGTTTTATATCTTATGAAGTTGTTATATAGCAATGTTTGCTAGAGATGAATTAGGGTTTGTATGTCCACTTGTTTGATGTAGCCTTCATTCACCCAATTGGGAATAACTAATCAAGTGAAACTCTAATAATGTAGTGCCCTGTGCCATAGAACCATTTCAGCGTCAACATTTGTTGGTGGTGAAACTAGTAGTCCTAAGAGAAACTCAGAGTGCATACATAACATGTTGAGTATGCGGGGACAAATTGGTATCCTAATATCAAGCAATTGAGGATGGCTGTGATCATGCCTTAGATATTGTGATGTGTGAAAGGAAGCAGTATAACTACAAGTGCCTCTTATATAACGACCATGCGTGAGCCTATTCTCTAGTGTCGTGACCTGTACCAAGGGCGGACTAGTTGTTAGAAACTTGACTATATGTTGATGTAGTGGTAGCATTGACTGATATGTCACTACCTTTTTGGCTCGTACTAACCAGGTAGAGGAGAGATATTAGGATATCGACACTCCTAGATATTATACAAAACTGAATAGCTTTTCACAGGGATCGGTTGGACTTTGGATGGTATGATTCAAATTCCCTAGGGCATAATAAAAGATGTAAGATAGCCGCATAGCATATCTATTTAGGGTTATACACAACGCTTCATATTGGATGATAACCCTTGTTTTCTTTCTTTTTACTAAGATAATGTATAGTATAATAAGAGATAATAGATATGATTATGTTGTAGTTATGCTCATGTTGTCAAATATACTAACACTGATGATTAAGATGATGCTGCTAGCTTTGTTTAATATTTCTAGACATGCCTATGTAATTAGAAATGCTTAAACTACTAATCATGCCTATGCAATTAATTATGCTATGATGTTAGTTCTACTTATGATATAGATCTGTTCCCTTTATTTGAGATGCCAATATTGATAGCCATGTTATGTTACTAGACATATTCATGATGTTAGGGATGCTTATGTTACTAGATTGCTTGTGTTGTTAGCAAGGAATATGATGATAGTTAGATTAATGATAATGATTGTTATTAGATGCAATTTGATAATATTTGAGTAGATATATATCTAGAGAAATGGATTTATTTGTTACCTATATATGCATTGATGATCATATTTGTTTCTAAGATTATTTGCTTAATCTATTTAGCTTACTTAAACTGTTGAATCTATTAAATTGATTATTAAATACTCCAACTGCTCACTTATCTACTATTTCAAATGTTGTAATCAATAAGCGTTGTTGGAGGTTATATCTCTTGCTGGGACATGGGTCTCACCCTTATGGTTCATCACATATTTTTAGGTAATCGATAGTGATGACAACAGAACCGTGAAAGTAAAGAGGAATTATATTAATGAATCTTTGAGAAAGTTGATTAGATGTCTAGTGTATCCTAGAGTCATCCATATACTCTCAGGTCCGGTCAGAAAAAGTCTGTATATGGTGTTTCAATTGAATCAAACTTGTGTTAGCATGTTAATGCTTATTTGTGTGGCATATACAAATATTGTTCTCTTGTGTATATATGTTGTGGCTAAGGCGATAGAACAATTTGTATCAAATTTTTGTCATAGTTTGGATACAAGAAAGATGTATGGCTCTTATGCAAACGTTTCTTAGCAGGTGTTGATGTTGAAATCAATTTTAGTTTACCCATATTTTTGGGTATGTGATTAATTAATGATCGATTTTGTTTTATGTTTTGAGTAATCTCATTTATTGTAACGGGTGGTCACAATTACTACCAATGTGACAGACCTAACAAAACTATATATTAGAGACATAGTTTGACTCCATGGTGTTTTGAGTTCAATTATTTCTGATTGTGACCCTAAGTTCGCTTCTAAGATGTGGAAGCAAGTGTATGAAGAACTCAATATTAGACTACAGTTTATCACATCTTATCACCCCCAAGACTGATGGACAGTCAAAAAGAATAATGTAGACGTTAGAGGATCTATTGAGAGAAAGTGTGCTCAATTGGGGGGGATCATGGGAGCAATACCTGCCCTTAGCTGAGGTTGCTTATAGTAAAAACTACCATGCTAGTATCGGGATGCCTCCCTAGGAAGTCCTTTTTGGGAGGTCATGTCAATTACTGATTCACTGGGATGATGTCGGTGAGAGGACCTTGTTGAGGTCAGAGGAACTACAGTTGTATGCTGATAAAGTTGCTTTGATCAAGCAAAGGCTGAAAAGAGCCCAGAATCGATAGAAGTCGTATGCTGATGTGAAGCAGACTGACTTGCACTTCACTATGGGTAAACATGTGTTTATGAAAATCTGACCCCTCAGAGTTATAGCTAAGAACAGAGGAAATATGAGTCCCCAATACATGGATCCATTTGAGATCCTAGAATGGATTGGTGAAGCTGCTTATTGTTTAGACCTACCCCCTCAATATAGTATGATGCATAATGTGTTCCATGTGTCCAGTGTAAAGTGCTATGTGAAGAACCCAACACATGTGCTGAGCACTGAACCTATTGAACTCTAAGGGAGGCTGACATACCCTGAGATGCCTGTGAGGGTAATGGATACCAAGGTGAAAGAGCTCAGGAGTAAAAAGATAGAGATGGTAAAGGTTCTTTGCAAGCACCATGGAGAGGATAAATCCACATGGGAGAATTTTTTTTACATTGAGTTGTTTTTTGATTAGATGAATTTTGAGGGCAAAACTCCTATAAGAGGGAAGGATATTATAACATCATTTTTCTTGTATTGATTGAAATGCAATTTTTTAAATAAAAAGGATTTGAATAGAAAATTGTATGATTTGTTTTAAAAGAATGGTCTTCTTTGTAAATTTCCCTTAGATGCATGATTTTGTGGTTTATACTGATTTAATAATACAATGATGGATAAATGGGAAAAGGGACAAGAAAATTACATAAGAAACAAAGAGCAAAAGAAAATATATAATAATTATATGTACTTGAGAAAATTGTGTAAAATTCTCTACAAAGTGGAAAAGATGGCCACTATTTAGTTTTCAGTTGTACATGGTCTCTAATAAAAGAATAGCCAAAATAAAGAAAATACAAAAGGTAGAAAGAGAAAAAGATTAGTGTTGATGCCTTAAATGCATGAATTTAGAGGAAGACTTGTATATGAAGAAAAGTCCCTTTTCTTTTTAAATGTTGGTCCCAATCTTTGCACACATCTAGATAAAGTCATTTGAGACGTTCCTGTAAGATTTGGGATCAAAAGTATTAATATAATGAGAGATATGGATTTTACAAACGTCCATAAAGTGTATGTATTAACGAGATAATGAATTAATGTCACGATTTTATCCTTTTTTGAAATATGTATAACCCAACCCCTTTGATGTGTCGTGAGGCTTAATAACTATTAGATTGAAGATATGACAGCCTACATTCATCTCCTTCCTCCAACCTGAGATGGAAACTTGGATATAGTAAAGCAGACCAACCTTGAATCTCTCTATATCTCTCTCAATCATGTTCACACTTTTGACCACTTCTTTTGGTTTCAGGAGGAAAAATCGAGCATGTGTACCCCTTTCTTCCACTGTTTCATGGGAGTTTGTGTTTTCCCCAATCTACCATGGAGTACGAACTCCATTAAGAACCGACATGATTGCCCAGTCTATATATGTCCCTCTAGCCCCCCTTCGTAAGATCAACACTGAGATTGTGAATCCCAACTGAATTCAAGGAAGTCTCCTCTTCCCTTTTCACCCCAGCACCATTGAGCCAACATTTCCCTTCTTAGTTCTTAGGATCTCTGGATGACTGGTGGGTTGCAGTGACACAACCACCACCTTCCACCAATGAAGGGAGGAACACCTTCACGAAGTATGGACAAAGATCCTAGTAGAAGAGTTTCATCACCAGGGTATGAAAGTGTGAAGTCAAACTTGGGGTTGAGTTTCTGTCTATGGTGAGAGGAAGCAGGCTTGTGACTTTCCTGGGTTGAAAAAAGGATGGATAAAATTACGTCCTTGTCCCCAAAGGCGATGAAGAAAGGTATGGTCCTTTCTATCTTTTAACCCTGAGTCTCGCCCATCTGCGTGGGCCTTGTATGCCAAGGTGGAACGAGCCTAGTGTCTCTTCTCCGATCCTACGACCTAGTTGCCTGACGAATTGGCTGATGATGTGGCATCATCTGATTGGCCGAGATCTTTTAATCTTGATATAGTTGTAACTAATTATTAGAAAGTCGGATCAAGACATGTTATATATGAAAGTTGCTCAGAAAATATAAGGAATTCAATAAAATTGGTCTCAAGAGATATATCTACTTTTAATTCTAAAAGTTCCTAAAAGTCGTTAACTTTAATGTGTAAATGTGTTAAAAACCCTAATATCTAGATGTTGATGATCATAACATGTTTAAATGATCTTAATATTTCAAAGACTGTTCTTTTTGGATAAAAGGGGCATCTTGATCAAATTTGAGATCAATGATTCATAAGTTTATAAGAGTAGGGTTTTCTTGAGTTAAAAACATATATGATGGTTAATTAGTGTTTCTTAAAGTAAAAAGTACTAAAACATGGTGATTAGGGTTTCCTTAAGATTAAAAGTATAATTAATGATAAGATTAGGGTTTGTCAACCCAAAAGTCATGAAAAGTGATAATTAGGGTTTAGGAAGCCAAAAACCCTAATGTTAACTTAAAAACCCTAACTTGAGACCCAAGTCAGACTTAATGATGATTTAGATCAAATAATAATACATGGGTGTATTTCTTTAACTTTGAGGATAACTTTGCTTGGTTGAATGATTGATTGATTACTTTTTCTTGGACATCTAGAACTCCTGATCAAGGTACACTGTTACGCCTATGAGTAATTGATTTAGTTTCACATGGTTTTCTCAGATTTCTCCACAGGCTTTCAAATATATGATTGTTGGATGAACTTTACTTCCTTGCAATCTATAAAGTGACTATGGCTACCACATTATGCATTGAAATGACTAGATCATTTCTAGGCCACCTCTGGATCTATGGAAAGGCCATCCGCTTGAATAGGGAAAGGCACAATTTGGTACCATCATGAATAGGTCGTACAAGAGAAGTCACCCGCCAGAATAGGGGGAAACATGATGAAGTCATCCACCTGAATAATGTAAGACAATGAATACTGCAATATGATGCCCTGAGGGGTTATGATAGAGGATGGAGACAACTATATTGGGTAGTCATGATGAAAATGTTATCATTTTTTTGTTAAAAATAATTGTTGAATTATGTTGTTATCATTACTTATGAAGTTTTGTTTCCCCCACATACCAGTATAACTCATTATACTGACTGACATTTTGATTGTCAGTGTTTTTAGGATAATCTTGCTAGAAACTAGACATTCAAGGAAAGAAGACATTGAAAGCAAACAAATGAATTAAGGCCTAGAGGATATAGATAGATAGTTATTTCTTGGTAAAATCCTAGAACCCATATTTTTGTGAACATTGGTGAAAGTATTTTTTTATCATGTACCAAAATTAGTTAGTTTAGTAGAATTTATTGATTATGTTTGATTATGTCCAAAATCATTTGATCCTATTTTTTGGGTAACAACTCTAGATTTTTGGCCTTCCTTAATTGGGGGTTTCCTGGAGGTGGGGTTGTTACACACATTCTTCATAAGGTCAACCACATAGACACACATAGTATCTAGGAATCTTCATCGACTGAAGAGGATATGTATCACCTTCTTCATCGACCGAAGAGGTAAACCACCCACTAGAGACCATGTAGGTCAACAAATAGAAACCACTAGAGCAACACAACTTCATTGACTGAAGAGAAAGCGTGGTGACTGAAGGGAAACCTCATCACTTCATCGACCAAAGAAGATGGTTACCTTAGCGACCACTTAAGTATATCCATGCTTAGCGACCTAAAAGATGTCAAAAACTCATTGATTGCTCAAACCATAGCTTGACAAACATCAAGTGAGAGAAAACCTCATCCAAATCAAGATCAAACAAGCCACTTATCACCATGAAACTGAAAACCTCAAAGGTACAAACCACAAGAAGGAAAATAACTCCAAAACCCTAATTCCGACCACCAACATGAAAGAAAACAAAACCATGACTTAGAGAGAGAAAACCAACGTTTCACATATATGTGCATGCATTAAAATTCTCCATAATTAAGCAAGAAGTCAAAATTGTGAAAAGGAGAAAGTAACCAACGTTTAACATGTGTATGAAAGGAACACAACCTCCATCATCAAATAAGATTTCAGGTTCAATCTTAGGGTTTCATCAAAGAGGGTTCATTTATTCAGGATCACCATAGAACATAAATCCTAGATCATAGGTCTCATCACCATTCCACTAGAACCACGTTTTAAGAGTAGATTATTTTGCATGCAAGGTTAAGTGAAACAATAATTGAGGAGAAAGTTATATCAATCACCTTCACAAGGATGAAGCAACTCCAACAGCAAGGAGCTCCAACAATAATCATGTACCACTTGTCCACCACATCTCTTCCATGAAAACACTAAGCTCATGCATGCATTTAGGGTGATAAAACCAAGGAAAACAAGAGACCAACCTGGTCTAGGAAAACTCATCAGTCAAAGAGATGTTAGATCCAAAAGCTCAAAGGTCACAGAGATCAAAAGGCCATTGGTTGCATAGAACTCAACCTAGGGTTTCTTGGCTCATAGACTGAAGAGACCACTAAGTACACATCAAACATCATATACCGTTGAAACATATGAACAAGGTAATCTCATTGGTCTCTAAAACAAGGTGATTCAACACCAAGGTTAACCATTCACTTAGGGCATCCATGCAAACACTAAACATCAGCTCATGATGTCACCACATCAAAGCAAGGTACAAAATTACTATGGGGTGCCACTCTATCACTCTACATGATGTCAAAACATGTGAGACAAAACAAGCATGTGAAAAACTACAAGATAAACCTAAACATGGGTAAATTGCAACAAGGTCTAAAACAAGCACATATAAGCATAACTAGCTCAAAAATCATCCAAACTAGACCAAACTTGAAACATAAGGATGTCACATGTTATTAAATCACATCATGAGGTTATATTAAGGTTTTAAGCACCTAATTATGTTAAGAAAGCAAGATCAACCAGAAAACTAGGTCAGGGGTCTTACAGTTTCTATCTTTTTTCTTCAAGATACCTTATTGTTTAGAGTTTCTACATCATCTCTTTGGGGGTTATATAACTTTATCTATGATTATTATTTAATCTTACCTTGAAAGTGCATGATTTTTCTCTTAAATGAACTTCTTGTTGGTATGTATGCCCTGAGAGCCAATCATGGGATGATTGGTGGGATACATTAAGATTGATTTCATAAACATCAAAGGCAAGCTTCCAATTCTTTCTGGTTCAGTCATATGAGATAGTGATAGAACATATTAAATGTCTAGAGAATGACATTATTCAATGACGTATGTTTTCAGGTTAAGGACCTGAACGGTGAGATCATACGGATGCTAAGAGTTTGTACATTCTTATTATGTCCTGAGTCAGATGTCATTGTGGAAGGTAGATAGACAACAATGACACACAAGACTAGATTGTGGTGTTGGTTGATGACAAAATCTCAATAGTCATGATATAGAGATATCAAACCAAACACATAAGTATTTGTTAGAGAACAAGTGTACCAGACAGACCCACCGTGAGTTTGACACATGGAACCATGACATGGTAGTCAAAGTCAGTACTCACAATGATGGTGGTGAGTGTGATTCTTTGACCTGAAATCACTACACTCAACACATGTCGTTGGGTACACTTTGACATCATCAAACGTAGTCCTGAAACATGGGTTGTTATAAAGGTGATGATTGGGTGGCTTTGACACATGGGGCTTTTGAGGGGTGAGTGATAGATATGAGATTTGTCCCTCCTGAGGGAGTTTGATATCCATGGCCGCTTGATGAGTAGGATTGAGAAAGGCATGCACGCATGTGTGAATCAGTATGTGATATTGATGTCATACATATCTCTTCCAATCTACTCTGAGATCAAGAAAGTGAATGAACGTTGACAGGATGACTGTTCCTTGCCTTGAGTTCATTCGGGATATCAGTGACAAAGGAATTATACATTCACTGTAACACCATTCACAAATTGTAGGATTGAAAGTTGTTCTCCAACTTTCTATTTCACTTGGGTAGCACTAATGTGTGACTAGGCACCGCTCTTTGCTTATGAAGTCATAAGTGTTATGAAATTTCACTGCCAACGTGAAATGGACCTACAGGGTCACACACATAGGATTTAACCTGGATGAGGAGTTTTGTCCACAAACAATGTTTAGATTGATTACTAAAGGAGTTTCGTAGTTCAATTAAACACTTAATCAATTGATAGCTCAATATCATAATGTTCAAGGTGTTGGACTAATTGATTAGAGTATCAGATTGATTGAAACTGCAATTGACTGTTTCTGCACAATTTACACTTCCAACCGATCAGCTCATGTGATGAACCAATTGGCTGAGCTTGGTGAACTGATCGGCTCAGGTGGTGAGTCGATCGGCTCATGGACAGGGTGAAATGATTGGTTCAACTGGTCCAACCGAGCAAGTTGGGAAAGTTAGGTTGGTGAGAAATTTCTTTTCATTTCACTTGCCCAATTTGATTGGAACAAGGATTGGTATTTGGTACCAATTCGAAAAAAAAGAGGAAAAGTCAATCGGGAACTGACCAGGACCACGAACTGACCAGTTTAGAAGTGAACCGACCGTTTCATGGGTCCCAACTGATCGGTTGAGGTGTCAACTGACCGGTTCAGGTCCCCAACCGACCGTTTCAGAAATGAAACGATCGGTTCAGGTTGTGCAGTTGGTTGTTTTTGTGGAAAATCTTGAACCCTTCTACTCCTGCTTTAGTCCCACATTGACTGGGATAGAGAACCATGTCCCATGACCCTCCTATATATAGGGGTATTGGGGGCTTATCAAAGAACAACTCAGTGCAACCAGTTGCTCTGTAAAGTTGTCGTTCTCTCTGGTTTTGGTAACCGAGAGAGCCCGAGCAAGTGCTACCCGATAAGGGAGGCACAACAAGGGAAAGACAACTACAGAAAGTGACTGGTGGCAGGAGAGTGTGTCGGTGACTAGTACGCCGACATGAGGGTGTGACTCCTTCCGATTCCTTGTGAGACAAGGAGATTGGAGTTCCAGGTGGTCCGTGTGGACTACTTCAGAGGCGGGAGATTTCTACCGCTCGGAGGACAGCTGTCAATCCTGATAGTCCCGGTGAGACTAGGAGTCGTCAGCCCCGGTG
Organism: Alisma plantago-aquatica; assembly: GCA_963693085.1. Taxonomy (NCBI): domain Eukaryota; kingdom Viridiplantae; phylum Streptophyta; class Magnoliopsida; order Alismatales; family Alismataceae; genus Alisma; species Alisma plantago-aquatica. The sequence continues at coordinate 127,089,625 of OY856409.1, read as the reverse complement.
CGACCAGGAGCTGCACAGACACCGTCCAAGACCAGAGGTGAATACTGTGCAAGCCGCGATGTATTGTCGCCGAGCAAGCCTCAGGACAAGGTATGATTCCACAAACCATCTTTTCCTATTGTATAGACGTTGACGCATTTCCTTGTTCTGGGTTTGGGGAGGAGATTTTTTTTGTTTCCGCTGCCTTCTCTGCCTCCCATAAAACACAACAGTGGTATAAGAGCCACGTCAACTGCTCTATACTTTAGGATTATCGATATTATCAATTTTGGTTTGTCGCATTTATTTATTGCATACGATGTGAATAAAACTGGCTTTATGCATGTCCAATCCTAAATCCACAAATCCCAATATACATATATGATATGTAATGTAACATCCCTAACCTGGGTTATGTTTTAACCCTAGGTGTTCTTATTAAGAAAGATGATTATATGTTTAATCTTATCTTGTGAAAAGTAATTAGGGCTCATGAGGAACTTATGTTTCAATTTTGGTCATGTTCGAACAATGTTGAAGCAATGCTTGCTTATTTTGGACTAAAGTGCAAATTACCCAAGTTGAGGGGTTAAATTACAAATGTTGCATGATAAGATGTTCCTCATGTTTTGAAGCATCATGATAATCAAGATGATCCAAAGATATGGCACGAACTCTAATCGTCTAAGTGCTGATTTTGCAAGTGATTGAGATGATGTTTTGGGTTGATTGACCCAAACGATTTCAAAACCATTTGGGGATCACCCAAATGGTCTCAAGACCGTTTGGGGGTCACCCAAGACCATTTGGAGGCCTATGGTTAAGTATAGTCAAGTGTTTGAAGGTCCAAAGTTACCAAGTTACAAAGCAATCAATTGCTGATTTGTTGATCGACTCAATATACCAAACCTTGATGAAAATTCACTAGAATCCAAGGGTTGGATGAGCCAAAAGGTCTCAAGACCGTTTGGAGCTCATCCAGTCACCCAAGACCATTTGGAGGTCTAGGGTTGAGTATGGTTAAGCAATTGAAGATCCAAAGATACTATGTGGGAATGTAATCAATTGCTGATTTGGTGATCAATCCAATGATCCAAACCCTAATTGGTTGACTTGGATTTTGATGTTAACATGGGAAAACGGTCTCAAGACCGTTTGGAGGTCATCCAAATGACCTCAAGACCATTTGGGGTCAGGTCATGTTCAATTTGGATGATGGTTCAATGGTTTCAAAGTAACTAATCTTACATTGATTAATGTTGAAGGATCATCGATTCCAAACCCTAATCCATTTGATTCAAACCCTAATTGAAGATCAATTGAGGGTCAGTTGAGGGTCAAATCAGTTGAAGGTTGACCTAATTAACTCAATTGAAGTATGATGGTAGGTCTAATTGATGATTGGTTACACAAATACAGTGATTGAAGGAATCAACATTGGAAACCCCAATTCAATTTGATTGGTTGAGACCACATTTGGTCCATGCGGTTTTGAGGGGGTTTGGACCAAACGGTCTCAAGACCGTTTAGGACCAAATGATCCCAAACCGGTTGAGCCCATGCAGTTTCAAAAGGTGTTTTAGCAAACGGTCTCAAGCACCACCTTTACCAAACGGTTTCAAACTGTTTGAACTTTGAAAGACCAAGACCGTTTGGGGCTCAAGTAGTCATAATGTAATTGAGGAATCATTTGGTTAATTCACTTGGACACCTATTGTAATTGAAGATCCAATTGGTCAATTCAATTGGATACCTTAGGTATTGGAGGTCCAATGTAATTGAATCTCTTGAGAATTAAGATGATGTATGATCCATTGATCAAATGATGATTAGTAATGATAATAAATGAAGGTACAAAGGTTGAAATCCTAATAGTACCTAAGTGATTAGTTCCAATTAAGGAATGAACCCTAATTGCTTATAGGAATAATGAGGTGGTACTCTATGTTAATCATAGTTGTATGTACTTGATTGAAGGGTTGATATGACCTAATCGAGTTGAGACGATGATAGCATGAGGTTCATACATGAATATGATTCATGAGGTGATTAAGGATATAATTCTTAAGCAAAGAAATCATGAAACCCTAATCATGAACATAATCCCCAATTGACAGGGCTATTGAACTCTAACCCTAATTGAGGGAAATTCTGAATGAAACCCTAATCTAGGGTGAGGATGTAACCCTAATCTAGGGTAATGATATATGAAACTCCAATTTAGGGAAATGAGATGTAAAACCCTAATTGGAGATGAATAGTAGACCCAAGATGTGGGTAACCATAGTGGAAACCTTAATTGAGGTTGATTCAATGTGAATCCCTAATTGAGGTTGATTCCATGTGAATCCCTAATTGAGGTTGATTCAATGTGAATCCCTAATTGAGGTGGATTCCATGAGAAACCCTAATTTAGGATGATGCCATAAGTAATCCCTAGTTGGGATGAATTGTAAATATTAAGTATAGGCAATGAGATGTGAAATCCTAATGTAGGGTGATGCTATATGCAATCCTAACTCTAATGAAGTATGATAGCATGTGAAATCCCAAAGCCCTAATAAAGGGTAAAGGTATGTGAAATCCTAATTGAAGTTATAATACATGAAGCCTTAATCTTGGACAACATGATGACAACTCAGAACCCTAATAATAAAATAGTGGGTAAAACCTTATAAGGGTGAAATATCATAAATGGTTGATTGTAGGCAAGCTTATTGTAAGCAATGCCTTAACCTGAGATGAGTCCATATCATTAAAGATAGTTGGACCATTCTTATGTGTAACCTATGCACTTCATGGTAAGAGTGATAGGTTAGTGGATGAAAGGATTGAGATGGGAAATACCTTAATCCAAGATAAGCTGATAACTCAAGAAAGTTGGAAGTAATGAGGTAAGTGATACATCAAGATATGAAGGACTTCACAGTTAGCATCTCAAAGTTGATATGCTTTGATAACTATGAAATCCTAATGTGAGATGGGAAACCTTAACCCTAAATTGGGTAATGGGACATGAGAAATCATAATATGATATGAATAATAAGCCCTAAACCTATTGAGGGAATAGAGGTGTTACTATTGCATTACATGAAGTAATATGTTATGTTGCCTAGTGAAAGGTGACAAGATGCTTTATGGGCCTTATGAGCTATGAGGATGGTTGTTGCCTAGTGAGAGGTAACAAAATGTTTTAAAGGTTACCCAAGATTGATATAGATAAATACTTGGAATAAAATCACAGGATTGTGATAGTTCAATACCTGGAATAGAGGCACAAGATTAGCATAGTCTAATACCTGGAATAACAATTATACATGATTGGTTAAATCCCAATACCTGGAATAATGTCACAGGATTGACTTGGTTCAATACCTGGAATGATAACACAGGATTGGTCAAATCCCAATACTTGGAATAATAACACAGGATTGGTTAACTCCCAATACCCGTAATGCACATGATTGACTTGGTTCAATACCTGGAATAATAACACAGGATTGGTAAACTCCCAATACCTGAAATGCACAGGATTGGCTAACTCCCAATACCTGGAATAATAACACAGGATTAGCTAACTCCCAATACCTGGAATGCACATGATTGGCTAACTCCCAATATCTGGAATAATAACACAGGATTGGCTAACTCCCAATACCTGGAATGCACAAGATTGGTTAACTCCCAATACCTGGAATAATAACACAGGATTGGTTAACTCCCAATACATGGAATGCACAGGATTGACTTGGTTCAATACCTGGAATAATAACACATGATTGGTTAACTCCCAATACCTGGAATGCACAGGATTGGCTAACTCCCAATACTTTGAATAATAACACACGATTGGCTAACTCCCAATACCTGGAATGCACAAGATTGGCTAACTCCCAATACCTGGAATAATAATATAGGATTGGCTAACTCCCAATACCTGGAATGTATAGGATTGGCTAACTCCCAATACCTGGAATAACAACACAGGATTGGCTAACTGTCAATACCTGGAATGCACATGATTGGCTAATTCCCAATACCTAGAATGATATCACAGGATTGGCTAACTCCCAATACCTGGAATAACAACACAGGATTGGTGAAATCGCAATACCTGGAATGGATGCACATGATTGGCATAGTCCAATATCTCGAATAGTTGCATATGATTGACATAGATAAATACCTGGAATAGCTGCACAGGATTGACATAGATCAATACCTGGAATGGTTACACAAGATTGACATAGTTCAATACTTGGAATGGATACACAGGAATTATATAAGTCTAATGCTTATATTAGTTGCAAAGAGTTGATGTAACCCAATGCATGTAATGTTTATATAGGATTGGTATAGACCAATGCCTGAATAAGACATGATGAAGTACACTCTCATGTCCAGTATAGCCAAGACCTGTTTAGCAGATTGGCTAAGGCTAATAAGTTGAAACAAGAATGTCTCATGGGTGACATATCCAAAATAATGAGTGTCACAAGAGAAGTTTGACGTGAGGGTATAATATGAAGGATAAATGATATACATGTTCTTCCTATTCCTTATCAAGAGAATAGTTGATCTATTGTTTTATCAAAAATAGTTACAATGCTTTAAGATGAGAATGCTTTAAACTACTTATCCTCTGCCAGTTTTATATCCTTCAATGCAATAATAATGTTTTGGTGGAGAGTTATATCTCCCGCTGGGACAATTTACAATTGTCTCACCCCCGTGGGAATTAATGTTTTTAGGTGGATGTGAACAAGAAGGCAGTAAACTTTTAGCAGAGAAAGAACAACAGCAACATCGAGGATAGAAGTAATATCTCAGGTGGAGATACCGCCTGTCTAGTCTTATAGTAAGAAAGTCCTATGTGCCGTCTCTGTACTCTCAGGTCCTCGGATTCAGTAGTCAATATTCTTATTGAATCGATTTGAGATTTTGGCTGGATGCCTTGAGGTTTTATGATGTCTGTATATAATGTTGAATATAACAACTGATGTTGTAATCCTCGAGACGAGATAGTACAGGTTGTGTACTTATAAAATAGAATGTAAATGTTATACTTTGGTTTTTGAAGAAAAATATTTCCCGTGTGTGGATCTCTTTGCAAAAAGTTTTAATTTTTAGTGATTTTCAGTAATCCGCTGCAAATGATTCACTTCTGCTTAGTAAATCTCATGTTTTGTAAGTTGGATGTCAAAAATTAGTGGTATCAGAGCTCTAGATTTGCTAAGTCTATAGAGACATAGGACTAAGGTATCGAGTCTGTTCTAAGTGTACTTTAGTGTATCTTATAGTGTCTTCTGCTTATGCAGAAGAAGATATATAACTTAAAGATGTCTGAAGGACATGAAGAATACGTTGCTTAGAGCAATGTTTCTGCACTGGTGGGAGGTGCAAGGGACCAGGCAAGGGAGGAACCAGTGCCTGAAAATCCCCATGTTGATGAAAACATGATAGGAAACCCAGATGTTCATAATCTTTTTGGGCAACTTAAGACTACAATGAGGTATATAGCAGACCGGATGCCAGCATCAACATCTAGGGAACCAGTTCCCAGTGAGGGATATGGGTCTGGTAAGACCTTTGAATGACTACGTCGTGTAGGAGCCATAGAATATGCTGGAACATCTGATCCAGCAGATGCTGATCTCTGGCTCACTGAGTTAGAAAAAGCCTTTAAGATCCTTAGTATCCCAGAGGCTGAAAAAGTTAAACATGTGGTGTACCTTTTGAAAGGTAGTGCTGGACATTGGAGGGCTATAGAAGAAATAAAGAGGAATGATGAAGAGGTTGGATGGGAGGAATTCCGTCGAGAATTCGTCAATAAGTATTTTCCAAAGACTTATTTAGATGAAAAGATCTCACAGTTTGAGAAAATACGACAGGGAGCCATGTCAATAAGTGAATATGAGGTTAAGTTCATGGAACTTTTACGATTTTGCCCCCATATGGATGCTACTGAGGAGGAAAAGATTTGACATTTTGAGAAAGGATTGAATGATGAGATGTCCATTCCGGCATCTGTCCTAGAAAGTAGGGAGAGGTTTTCCACATTTGTGGAGTCTATACGGAGGATAGAAAAATCTACGATAAAGAAACATGAGACAAACCTCAAAAGAAAGTCTACACAGTCACAGGGACTAATGACTTGTGACAGCAGACAACCAAAATCTTCACCAGTCCAACCACAATATAGTGCACCTATGCAGGGGTCATCAAGTTGGGGTCGAGCTTGTCATAAATGTGGACAGCTAGGACATTTTAGACAACAATGTCCAAGGAGAAACAATGAGATGACCCAACAGTCAAGGCATAATCTGCAAAACCCACAAGGACCCCAGTCCAGTGGAGCAGATGGTGGAGGACGAAGACAAGTGTTACAGTTTGGTCCATCTACTTCTGGTAGTAGAGGACAAAGGCAATAATAAATAACAACTAAGTTCATGTTTTGGGTTAGATAAGATACTAGTTATCTTGTTGAAGGTAGACTTGTCAAGATAGAATTTTCTATTTTAAGCTACCTTCTGTTTCCTACTATAAGAAAAGTAGTAGTTGTTTAGATCATCTGTATAATCCTTTGAGGATATGAGGAAGAGATAAGAAGGATGAAAACTTATGTTCAGTTTAATACTCTCTTATATTTTTGAAAATTTCTCTTTACATGCAGAAAGGGAAAAGATGTAAAAATTGGGATACCTAATAATGAAAATTAAAGAGATGTTAAGAATATGAAACATAATATAAAACAAATACATACTACCCAATTTCAGTTCTTGAATACCCTGGCCAGGTATTCATTTATTGAAGGCAAGGTAAGTATGACATATGTAGATTGTTATCTTTTTGACTACCCTGATCAAGTAGTCATTCTGAAAACAATCTCCAGAGTTTAAAGAAGAAGGAGATGTGGCATGGATATTTCTACCACATTCTAATTGATATATGAAGGAATTTTATTTACTCATAAATCAACTTATAAAGGAAAATGAAGATGTAATGTGTTACCAACACATGTGTAAATACCAAGGGAAGGAATTATGGTATCTGAGAAATATCAGACTATTTTATGATGGTTTCCTGAAAGGGGTAACTGTGAAATTAGTCCAGTTACCTAATGTAGTATGAACATCACATGTTAGGGGTTTATGCTTTGCATAAACATAATAATTGAAGATATCTTTGAGATAAGTTCTTGGTTGATAAGTAACCCTTCTTTATGGTAAGAGAATGTATAAGTAATAAGATAATTAGTGCAAGTAATAAGGAAAGCTTGTGTTGTGTCATCAGGAAAGGTGACACAATCAAAGTATAAAAAGACTTATAGTTTCTAATGGATGACATAATATAGTGGTGATCTTAAAAAAGAAATACTGAACCAACTAAGGAACATGGGAGTATGTGTTCCATGTAAACCATTCCATGATAAATTGTGTGAAATAACTTTTTGTTGATCAAAGCTCTATGGTGTCCTTATAATAATGTGATGTCATGTGATGGCATGATGATATGATGCATGAATAATATCTGTTTTCCGTTATCTGGGATTTCGGGGACGAAATCCTTGTTAGGGGTTTATGATTTGTAACATCCCTGACCTGGGTTATGTTTTAACCCTAGGTGTTATGATTAATAAAGATGATTATATGTTTAATCTTATCTTGTGAAAAGTAATTAGGGCTCATGAGGAACTTATGTTTCAATTTTGGTCCTGTTCGAACAATGTTGAAGCAATGCTTGCTTATTTTGGACTAAAGTTCAAATTACCCAAGTTGAGGGGTTAAACTACAAATTTTGCATGATATGATGTTCCTCATGAGTTGAAGCATCATGATAATGAAGATGATCCAAAGATATGGCATGAACTCTAATCGACTAAGTGCTGATTTTGCAAGTGATTGAGATGATGTTTTGGGTTGATTGACCCAAATGGTTTCAAAACCGTTTGGGGATCACCCAAATGGTCTCAAGACCGTTTGGGTGTCATCCAAGACCATTTGGAGGCCTAGGGTTAAGTATGGTCAAGTGTTTGAAGGTCCAAAGTTACCAAGTTACAAAACAATCAATTGTTGATTTGTTGATCGACTCAATAGACCAAACCTTGATGAAATTTCACTAGAATCTAAGGGTTGATTGAGCCAAACGGTCTCAAGACCATTTGGAGCTCATCCAAACGGTCTCAAGACCGTTTGGAGGTATAGGGTTGAGTATGGTTAAACAATTGAAGATCCAAAGATACTATGTGGGAGTGTAATCAATTGCTGATTTGGTCATCAATCCAATGATCCAAACCCTAATTGGTTGACTTGGATTTTGATGTTAACATGGGCAAACGGTCTCAAGACCATTTGGAGGTAATCCAAACGACCTCAAGACTGTTTGGGGTCAGGTCATGTTCAATTTGGATGATGGTTCAATGGTTTCAAAGTAACTAATCTTACATTTATTAATGTTGAAGGATCATCGATTCTAAACCCTAATCCATTTGATTCAAACCCTAAATGAAGATGAATTGAGGGTTAATTGAGGGTCAAATCAGTTGAAGGTTGACCTAAGTAACTCAATTGAAGTATGATGGTAGGTCCAATTGATGATTGGTTACACAAATACAGTGATTGAAGGAATCAACATTGGAAACTCCAATTCAATTTGATTGGTTGAGACCACATTTGGTCCATGCGGTTTTGAGGGGGTTCGGACCAAACGATCCCAAACCGGTTGAGCCCATGCGGTTTCAAAAGATGTTTTAGCAAACGGTCTCAAGCACTACCTTTACCAAACAGTTTCAAACCGTTTGAACTTTGAAAGACCAAGACTATTTGGGGCTCAAGTAGTCATAATGTAATTGAGGAATCATTTGGTTAATTCACTTGGACACCTATTGTAATTGAAGAATCAATTGGTCAATTCAATTGGATACCTTAGGTTATGGAGGTCCAATGTAATTGAATCTCTTGAGAATTAAGATGATGTATGATCCATTGATCAAATGATGATTAGTAATGATAATCAATGAAGGTACAAAGGTTAAAATCCTAATAGTACCTAAGTGATTAGTGCCAATTAAGGAATGAACCCTAATTGCTTATAGGAACAATGAGGTGGTACTCTATGTTAATCATAGTTGTATGTACTTGATTGAAGGGTTGATATGACCTAATCGAGTTGAGAAGATGATAGCATGAGGTTCATACATGAATATGATTCATGAGGTGATTAAGGGTATAATTCTTAAGCAAAGAAATCATGAAACCCTAATCATGAACATAATTCCCAATTGACAGGGCTATTGAACTCTAACCCTAATTGAGGGCAATTCTGAATGAAACCCTAATCTAGGGTGAGGATGTAATCCTAATCTAGGGTAATGATATATGAAACTCCAATTTAGGGAAATGAGATGTAAAACCCTAATTGGAGATGAATAGTAGACCCAAGATGTGCGTAACCATAGTGGAAACCTTAATTGAGGTTGATTCAATGTGAATCCCTAATTGAGGTTGATTCCATGTGAATCCCTAATTGAGGTTGATTCAATGTGAATCCCTAATTGAGGTGGATTCCATGAGAAACCCTAATTGAGGATGATGCCATAAGTAATCCCTAGTTGGGATGAATTGTAAACATTAAGTATAGGCAATGAGATGTGAAATCCTAATGTAGAGTGATGCTATATGCAATCCTAACTCCAATGAAGTATGATAGCATGTGCCAAAGCCCTAATAAAGGGTAAAGGTATGTGAAATCCTAATTGAAGTTATAATACATGAAGCCTTAATCTTGGACAACATGATGACAACTCAGAACCCTAATAATAAAATAGTGGGTATAACCTTATAAGGGTGAAACATCATAAATGGTTGATTGTAGGCAAGCTTATTGTAAGCAATGCCTTAACCTGAGATGAGTCCATATCATTAAAGATAGCTGGACCATTCTTATGTGTAACCAATGCACTTCATGGTAAGAGTGATAGGTTAGTGGATGAAAGGATTGAGATGGGAAATACCTTAATCCAAGATAAGATGATAACTCAAGAAAGTTGGAAGTAATGAGGTAAGTGATACATCAAGATATGAAGGACTTCACAGTTAGCATCTCAAAGTTGATATGCTTTCATAACTATGAAATCCTAATGTTAGATGGGAAACCTTAACCCTAGATTGGGTAATGGGACATGAGAAATCATAATATGATATGAATAGTAAGCCCTAACCCTATTGAGGGAATAGAGGTGTTACTATTGCATTACATGAAGTAATATGTTATGTTGCCTAGTGAAAGGTGACAAGAGGCTTTATGGAACTTATGAGCTATGAGGATGGTTGTTTCCTAGTGAGAGGTAACAAAATTTTTAAAGGTTACCCAGGATTGATATAGATCAATACATGGAATAAAATCACATAATTGAGATATTTCAATACCTGGAATAGAGGGATAGGATTAGCATAGTCTAATACCTGGAATAACAATTATACATGATTGGTTAAATCCCAATACCTGGAATAATGTCACACGATTGACTTGGTTCAATACCTCGAATGATAACACATGATTGGTCAAATCCCAATACCTGGAATAATAACACAGGATTGGTTAACTCCCAATACCTGGAATGCACAAGATTGACTTGGTTCAATACCTGGAATAATAACACAGGATTGGTTAACTCCCAATACCTAGAATGCACTGGATTAGCTAACTCCCAATACCTGAAATAATAACACAGGATTGGCTAACTCCCAATACCTAGAATGCACAGGATTGGCTAACTCCCAATACATGGAATAATAACACAGGATTGGCTAACTTCCAATACCTGGAATGCACAGGATTGGCTAACTCCCAATACCTAGAATAATAACACAGGATTGGTTAATTCCCAATACCTAGAATGCACATGATTGACTTGGTTCAATACCTGGAATAATAACACAGGATTGGTTAACTCCCAATACCTGGAATGCACAAGATTGGATAACTCCCAATACCTGGAATAATAACACAGGATTGGCTAACTCCCAATACCTGGAATGTACAGGATTGGCTAACTCCCAATACCTGGAATAATAACACAAGATTGGCTAACTCCCAATACCTGGAATGCACAGGATTGGCTAACTCCCAATACCTGGAATAACAACACAAGATTGGCTAACTCCCAATACATGGAATGCACAAGATTGGCTAATTCCCAATACCTGGAATGATATCACAGGATTGGCTAACTCCCAATACCTGGAATAACAACACAGGATTGGTGAAATACTAATACCTGGAATGGATGCACATGATTGGCATAGTCCAATATCTGGAATAGTTGCACAGGATTGACATAGATCAATACATGGAATAGTTGCACATGATTGACATAGATCAATACCTGGAATGGTTACACAAGATTGACATAGTTCAATACTTGGAATGGATACACATGAATTATATAAGTCTAATGCTTATATTAGTTGCACAGGGTTGATGTAACCCAATGCATGTAATGTTTATATAGGATTGGTATAGACCAATGCCTAAATAAGACATGATGAAGTACACTCTCATGTCCAGTATAACCAAGACCTATTTAGCAGATTGGCTAAGGCCAATGAGTTGTAACAAGAATGTCTCATGGGTGACATATCCAAAATAATGAGTGTCACAAGAGAAGTTTGACATGAGGGTATAATATGAAGGATAAATGATATACATGTTCTTCCTATTCCTTATCAAGAGAATAGTTGATCTATTGTTTTATCAAAAATAGTTACAATGCTTTAAGATGAGAATGCTTTAAACTGCTTATCCTCTGCCAGGTTTATATCCTTCACTGCAATAATAATGTTTTGGCGGAGAGTTATATCTCCCGCTGGGCAATTTACAATTGTCTCACCCCCGTGGGAATTAATGTTTTAGGTGGACGTGAACAAGAAGGCAGTAAACTTTTAGCAGAGAAAGAACAACAGCAGCATCGAGGACAACAATAATATCTCAGGTGGAGATACCGTCTGTCTAGTCTTATAGTTAGAAAGTCCTATGTGTCGTCTCTGTACTCTTAGGTCCTCGGATTCAGTAGTCAATATTCTTATTGAATCGATTTGAGATTTTGGCTTGATGCCTCGAGGTTTTATGCTGTGTATATATAATGTTGAATAGAACAACTAATGTTGTAATCCTCGAGAAGAGATAGTAGAGGTTGTGCACTTATAAAACAGAATGTAAATGTTATACTTTAGTTTTTGAAGAAAAATATTTCCCGTGTGTGGATCTCTTTGCAAAAAGTTTTAATTTTTAGTGATTTTCAGTAATCCGCTACAAATGATTCGCTTCCGCTTAGTAAATCTCGTGTTTTGTAAGTTGGATGCCACAAATTAGTGGTATCAGCTCTAGGTTCGCTGAGTCTATAGAGACATAGGACTAAGGTATCGAGTCTGTTCTAAGTGTACTTTAGTGTATCTTATAGTGTCTTCTTCTTATGCAGAAGAAGATATATAACTTAAAGATGTCTGAAGGACATGAAGAATATGTTGCTTAGAGCAATGTTGCTGCACCAGTGGGAGGTGCAAGGGACCAGGCAAGGGAGGAACCAGTGCCTGAAAATCTCCATGTTGATGAAAACATGATAGGAAACCCAGATGTTCATAATATTTTTGGGCAACTTATGACTACAATGAGGTATATAGCAGACCGGATGCCAGCATCAACATCTAGGGCACTAGTTCCCAGTGAGGGATATGGGTCTGGTAAGACCTTTGAATAGCTACGTCGTGTAGGAGCCATAGAATATGTTGGAACATCTGATCCAGAAGATGCTGATCTCTGGCTCACTGAGTTAGAAAAAGCCTTTAAGATCCTTAGTATCCCAGAGGCTGACAAAGTTAAACATGCAGTGTACCTTTTGAAAGGTAGTGCTGGACACTGGTGGGCTATAGAAGAAATAAAGAGGAATGATGAAGAGGTTGGATGGGAGGAATTCCGTCGAGAATTCGTTAATAAGTATTTTCCAAAGACTTATTTAGATGAAAAGATCTCACAGTTTGAGAAAATACGACAGGGAGCCATGTCAATAAGTGAATATGAGGTTAAGTTCATGGAGCTTTTACAATGTTGCCCCTAGATGGCTGCTACTGAGGAGGAAAAGATTCAACGTTTTGAGAAAGGTTTGAATGCTAAGATGTCCATTCCGACATCTGCCCTAGAAAGTAGGGAGAGGTTTTCCACATTTGTGGAGTCTATACGGAGGATAGAAAAATCTACGATAAAGAAACATGAGACAAACCTCAAAAGAAAGTCTACACAGTCACAGGGACTAATGAGTAGTGACAGCAGACAACCAAAATCTTCACCAGTCCAACCACAATATAGTGCACCTATGTAGGGGTCATCAAGTTGGGGTCGAGCTTGTCATAAATGTGGACAGCTAGGACATTTTAGACAACATTGTCCAAGGCGAAATAGTGAGATGACCCAACAGTCAAGGCATAATCTTCAAAACCCACAAGGACCCCAGTCCAGTGGAGCAAATGGTGGAGGATGAAGACAAGTGTCACATTTTGGTCCATCTACTTCTGGTAGTAGAGGACAAAGGCAATAATAAATAACAACTAAGTTCATGTTTTGGGTTAGATAAGATACTAGTTATCTTGTTGAAGGTAGACTTGTCAAGATAGAATTTTCTATTTTAAGCTACCTTCTGTTTCCTACTATAAGAAAAGTAGTAGTTTTTTAGATCATCTGTATAATCCTTTGAGGATATGAGGAAGAGATAAGAAGGATGAAAACTTATGTTCAGTTTAATACTCTCTTATATGTTTGAAAATTTCTCTTTACATGTAGAAAGGGAAAAGATGTAAAAATTGGGATACCTAGTAATGAAAATTAAAGAGATGTTAAGAATATGAAACATAATATAAAACAAATACATACTACCCAATTTCAGTTCTTGAATACCCTGGCCAGATATTCATTTATTGAAGGCAAGGTAAGTATGCCATATCTAGATTGTTATCTTTTTGACTACCCTGATCAAGTACTCATTCTGAAAATAATCTCCAGAGTTTAAAGAAGAAGGAGATGTGGCATGGATATTTCTACCACATTCTAATTGATATATGAAGGAATTTGATTTACTCATAAATCAACTTATAAAGGAAAATGAAGATGTAATGTGTTACCAACACATGTGTAAATACTAAGGGAAGGAATTCTGGTATCTGAGAAATATCAGACTATTTTATGATGGTTGCCTGAAAGGGGTAACTATGAAATTAGTCCAGTTACCTAATGTAGTATGAACATCACATGTTAGGGGTTTATGCTTTGCATAAACATAACAATTGAAGATATCTTTGAGATAAGTTCTTGGTTGATAAGTAACCCTTCTTTATGGTAAGAGAATGTATAAGTAATAAGATAATTAGTGCAAGTAATAAGGAAAGCTTGTGTTGTGTCATCAGGAAAGGTGACACAATCAAAGTATAAAAAGACTTATAGTTTCTAATGGATGACATAATATAGTGGTGATCTTGAAAGAGAAATACTGAACCAACTAAGGAACATGGGAGTATGTGTTCCATGTAAACCATTCCATGATAAATTGTGTGAAATAACTTTTTGTTGATCAAAGCTCTATGGTGTCCTTATAATAATGTGATGTCATGTGATGACATGATGATATGATGCATGAATAATATCTGTTTTCCGTTATCTGGGATTTTGGGGACGAAATCCTTGTTAGGGGTTTATGATTTGTAACATCCCTGACCTGGGTTATGTTTTAACCCTAGGTGTTCTGATTAAGAAAGATGATTATATGTTTAATCTTATCTTGTGAAAAGTAATTAGGGCTCATGAGGAACTTATGTTTCAATTTTGGTCCTGTTCAAACAATGTTGAAGCAATGCTTGCTTATTTTGGACTTAAGTGCAAATTACCCAAGTTGAGGGGTTAAATTGCAAATGTTGCATGATATGATGTTCCTCATGTGTTGAAGCATCATGATAATGAAGATGGTCCAAAGATATGGCATGAACTCTAATCGACTAAGTGCTGATTTTGCAAGTGATTGAGATGATGTTTTGGGTTGATTGACCCAAACAGTTTCAAAACCGTTTGGGGATCACCCAAACGGTCTCAAGACCGTTTGGGGGTCACCCAAGACCATTTGGAGGCCTAGGGTTAAGTATGGTCAAGTGTTTGTAGGTCCAAAGTTACCAAGTTACAAAGCAATCAATTGCTGATTTGTTGATCGACACAATAGACCAAACCTTGATGAAATTTCACTAGAATCCAAGGGTTGGATGAGCCAAACGGTCTCAAGACCGTTTGGAGGTCACCCAAGACCGTTTGGAGGTCTAGGGTTGAGTATGGTTAAGCAATTGAAGATCCAAAGATACTATGTGGGAGTGTAATCAATTGCTGATTTGGTGATCAATCCAATGATCCAAACCCTAATTGGTTGACTTGGATTTTGATGTTAACATGAGAAAATGGTCTCAAGACCATTTGGAGGTCATCCAAATGACCTCAAGACCGTTTGGGGTCAGGTCATGTTCAATTTGGATGATGGTTCAATGGTTTCAAAGTAACTAATCTTACATTGATTAATGTTGAAGGATCATTGATTCCAAACCCTAATCCATTTGATTCAAACCCTAAATGAAGATCAATTGAGGGCCAATTGAGGGTCAAATCAGTTGAAGGTTGACCTAATTAACTCAATTGAAGTATGATGGTAGGTCCAATTGATGATTGGTTACACAAATACAGTGATTGAAGTAATCAACATTGGAAACCCCAATTCAATTTGATTGGTTGAGACCACATTTGGTACATGCGGTTTTGAGGGGGTTTGGACCAAATGGTCTTAAGACCGTTTGGGACAAAACGATCCCAAACCGGTTGAGCCCATGCGGTTTCAAAAGGTGTTTTAGCAAACGGTCTCAAGCACCACCTTTACCAAATGGTTTCAAACCGTTTGAACTTTGAA
Source organism: Alisma plantago-aquatica (assembly GCA_963693085.1). NCBI lineage: Eukaryota > Viridiplantae > Streptophyta > Magnoliopsida > Alismatales > Alismataceae > Alisma > Alisma plantago-aquatica. The sequence goes on along the minus strand of OY856409.1, from coordinate 127,073,661 downwards.
AGACCAAGACCGTTTGGGGCTCAAGTAGTCATAATGTAATTGAGGAATCATTTGGTTAATTCACTTGGACACCTATTGTAATTGAAGATCCAATTGGTCAATTCAATTGGATACCTTAGGTATTGGAGGTCCAATGTAATTGAATCTCTTGAGAATTAAGATGATGTATGATCCATTGATCAAATGATGATTAGTAATGATAATCAATGAAGGTACAAAGGTTGAAATCCTAATAGTACCTAAGTGATTAGTGCCAATTAAGTAATGAACCCTAATTTCTTATAGGAACAATGAGGTGGTACTCTATGTTAATCATAGTTGTGTGTACTTGATTGAAGGGTTGATATGACCTAATCGAGTTGAGAAGATGATAGCATGAGGTTCATACATGAATATGATTCATGAGGTGATTAAGGGTATAATTCTTAAGCAAAGAAATCATGAAACCCTAATCATGAACATAATCCCCAATTGACAGGGCTATTGAACTCTAACCCTAATTGAGGGCAATTCTAAATGAAACCCTAATATAGGGTGAGGATGTAACCCTAATCTAGGGTAATGATATATGAAACTCCAATTTAGGGAAATGAGATGTAAAACCCTAATTGGAGATGAATAGTAGACCCAAGATGTGGGTAACGATAGTGGAAAACTTAATTGAGGTTGATTCAATGTGAATCCCTAATTGAGGTTGATTCCATGTGAATCCCTAATTGAGGTTGATTCAATGTGAATCCCTAATTGAGGTGGATTCCATGAGAAATCCTAATTGAGGATGATGCCATAAGTAATCCCTAGTTGGGATGAATTGTAAACATTAAGTATAGGCAATGAGATGTGAAAGCCTAATGTAGGGTGATGCTATATGCAATCCTAACTCTAATGAAGTATGATAGCATGTGAAATCCCAAAGCCCTAATAAAGGGTAAAGGTATGCGAAATCCTAATTGAAGTTATAATACATGAATCCTTAATCTTGGACATCATGATGACAACTCAGAACCCTAATAATAAAATAGTGGGTAAAACCTTATAAGGGTGAAATATCATAAATGGTTGATTGTAGGCAAGCTTATTGTAAGCAATGCCTTAACCTGAGATGAGTCCATATCATTAAAGATAGTTGGACCATTCTTATGTGTAACCTATGCACTTCATGGTAAAAGTGATAGGTTAGTGGATGAAAGGATTAAGATGGGAAATACCTTAATCCAAGATAAGCTGATAACTCAAGAAAGTTGGAAGTAATGAGGTAAGTGATACATCAAGATATGAAGGACTTCATAGTTAACATCTCAAAGTTGATATGCTTTGATAACTATGAAATCCTAATGAGAGATGGGAAACCTTAACCCTAAATTGGGTAATGGGACATGAGAAATCATAATATGATATGAATAGTAAGCCCTTACCCTATTGAGGGAATAAAGGTGTTACTATTGCATTACATGAAGTAATATGTTATGTTGCCTAGTGAAAGGTGACAAGATGCTTTATGGGCCTTATGAGCTATGAGGATGGTTGTTGCCTAGTGAGAGGTAACAAAATGTTTTAAAGGTTACCCAAGATTATAGATCAATACCTGGAATAAAATCACAGGATTGAGATAGTTCAATACCTGGAATAGAGCCACATGATTAGCATAGTCTAATACCTGGAATAACAATTATACAGGATTGGTTAAATCCCAATACTTGGAATAATGTCACAGGATTGACTTGGTTCAATACCTGGAATGATAACACATGATTGATCAAATCCCAATACCTGGAATAATAACACGGGATTGGTTAACTCCCAATACCTAGAATGCACATGATTGACTTGGTTCAATACCTGGAATAATAACACAGGATTGGTTAACTCCCAATACCTGGAATGCACAGGATTGGCTAACTCCCAATACCTGGAATAATAACACAGGATTGACTAACTCCCAATACCTGGAATGTACAGGATTGGCTAACTCCCAATACCTGGAATAATAACACATGATTGACTAACTCCCAATACCTGGAATGCACAAGATTGGCTAACTCCTAATACCTGGAATAATTACACAGGATTGGTTAACTCCCAATACCTAGAATGCACATGATTGACTTGGTTCAATACCTGGAATAATAACACATGATTGGTTAACTCCCAATACATGGAATGCACAGGATTGGCTAACTCCCAATACCTGGAATAATAACACAGGATTGGCTAACTCCCAATACCTAGAATGCACAGGATTGGCTAACTCCCAATACCTGGAATAATAACACAGGATTGGCTAACTCCCAATACCTGGAATGCACATGATTGGCTAACTCCTAATACCTGGAATAACAATACAGGATTGGCTAACTCCCAATACCTGGAATGCACAGGATTGGCTAATTCCCAATACCTAGAATGATTACATAGGATTGGCTAACTCCCAATACCTGGAATAACAACACAGGATTGGTGAAATCCCAATACCTGGAATGGATGCACATGATTGGCATAATCCAATATCTGGAATAGTTGCACAGGATTGACATAGATAAATACCTAGAATAGATGCACATGATTGACATAGATCAATACCTGGAATGGTTACACAAGATTGACATAGTTCAATACTTGGAATGGATACACATGAATTATATAAGTCTAATGCTTATATTAGTTTCACATGGTTGATGTAACCCAATGCATGTAATGTTTATATAGGATTGGTATAGACCAATGCCTTAATAAGACATGATGAAGTACACTCTCATGTCCAGTATAACCAAGACCTATTTAGCTGATTGGATAAGGCCAATAAGTTGAAACAAGAATGTCTCATGGGTGAGATATCCAAAATAATGAGTGTCACAAGAGAAGTTTGACATGAGGGTATAATATGAAGGATAAATGATATACATGTTCTTCCTATTCCTTATCAAGAGAATAGTTGATCTATTGTTTTATCAAAAATAGTTACAATGCTTTAAGATGAGAATGCTTTAAACTGCTTATCCTCTGCCAGTTTTATATCCTTCACTGCAATAATAATGTTTTGGTGGAGAGTTATATCTCCCGCTGGGACAATTTACAATTGTCTCACCCCCGTGGGAATTAATGTTTTTAGGTGGACGTGAACAAGAAGGAAGTAAACTTTTAGCAGAGAAAGAACAACAGCATCATCGAGGACAGTAGTAATATCTCAGGTGGAGATACCGCCTGTCTAGTCTTATAGTTAGAAAGTCCTATGTGCCGTATCTGTACTCTCAGGTCCTCGGATTCAGTAGTCAATATTCTTATTGAATCGATTTGAGATTTTGTCTTGATGCCTCGAGGTTTTATGTTGTCTGTATATAATGTTGAATAGAACAACTAATGTTGTAATCCTCGAGAAGAGATAGTACATGTTGTGTACTTATAAAATAGAATGTAAATGTTATACTTTGGTTTTTGAAGAAAAAGATTTCCCGTGTGTGGATCTCTTTGCAAAAAGTTTTAATTTTTAGTGATTTTCATAAATCCGCTGCAAATGATTCGCTTCCGCTTAGTAAATCTCATGTTTTGTAAGTTGGATGCCACATGTAATATGAATGCACTCAATACACATCACCGTTAAATGATTTTGTGGTGGATGTATAGCGTGGTTATGGCCAATAAACCCTATCTGTGTATGGTTGTATGTGGTTGCTTGCATCTCGGTCTGCACACTGATTCCCTTTCTCCTCTTCTTGATGTAACTCGAAATAATTTGAGATTTCTTTCCCACCTTTGCTCCCCTTGAATGTAACTTGAGGTTTCTATTTTTACAATGTAAAATAGGATATAATTTTATTTCCTATTATGTCAAAGAATGGAGGACATCCTGACGATAGCTGAGACGATTGGTTCAAGGCATGAACCGATCGGTTGACGTTCGAGACGATCAATTCAAGAAGTGAGCTGATTGGTTGATGACCGGTTCAAGGAGCGAGACGAGCGAGTGGTAGCCATGATGAGATGCATGACGACCAGGCGAACCGATCGGTTGAAGGAGCCAACCGATCGGCTGGTGGCACCCAGTCGATCGGCCTGATGGCGAGCCGATCAGTCATGTGATGAGTTGATCAAACCCAGAAAGGCAAAGCACAGAGTTCATATTTTAACAGGTTGCATGTGATGTAGACCTAGATGACCGTGATTCCTCTTGGCTCGAGGAATCACATTAGGATGGCCATAATCATCACTTTTATCGTTTCACATGTTTTCTGTGGGATATAGCATGTATATGATACGTACTATATATTGTGGTGATTGGATATGTATATGTATATAAAACCAAATCCCTCATTAAATATTAAGTTTTAGATGCCTTCCAAATGCGACACATGTGAAAATCTTGATCGACCAAGTGTGGGCACGCTCAAGCGTGGTGCACCGTCTATCTTGTGGAAGCATGAAGGATGAATGTGTGGGTCTGCCCAAGCAGGGTGCATATTCATCGTGTTGGCTTTGGGTCAGACTTAACAAGGTGACCTAGATAGGATCTAGCACCTTGAGGCATGGAGATGCTCATGGCAAGGAGTTGCATATGACATCTTATAAAGAGTTGCATATGATGCAATTGGCAAGAGTTGCCTACCTGAGAGATCTAAGTTGTGGGTGATAGCCCAAGCTGGTCCATGACTTAAAGGATTTCAGGATCTTGCCCACTAGAAGATTGTACGCTGCAATCTTCCGAATTGATGGTGAGGGATATCAATTTGAACTAAAATAGTGGGAGCGATAGTTAATTAAAGGCCTAATTATATCGTCAACCATTCAAATCAATCAAACAAGTCAAAAGGAGTTTTGGACTAAAATTGCATATATTTCCTTTTGTACAATAAATGGGCTACGAGAGGTGGGCTCCAAGATCATATTCTACGAGAAGTGGGCTCAGTGTCTGTAGGATCCTCCTTCATCTTTGCACATGCTTCACTATGTAACACATTGCCATCCTTTTGCTGGTCCAAGTTGTCACATACGCCTTCTACCACTCCAAAGACCCAGTCTATTTTGGCAGACGCTTACTATAAGACAATCATCCAGCAAATTATGACAAGTGGTATCTCCCTGCGACAACATGCAGTTCTCTCTTCTTTACAAGTTGATCACACACAAGATTTTCTTCTTGCTATGCCTATTGAGGGTTTTGGCTTGTCTATGTCTCCTGTTGAGTATCGTTCTATCCTTCGGTACCGCCTAATGATTCCTTTATTCCCTGGGGTTTTGGCTTGTCTATGTCTCCTATTGAGTATCGTTCTATCCTTCGGTACCGCCTAATGATTCCTTTATTCCCTGGTGATGAACGTTTCCCACTGTGCAATATTGCAGACCTTGATGCCTTTGGTGATCATGCTGTCCATTACCATTCACGGTCTGGCTATAAGTTTCATCATGATGTCATTCGTGATGCACTATTTGAACTTATATCTCGTGCTGGATTAAAAGTGTTGAAGGAAGCTCCTGTTTCCTTTCTAGGCACACGTTCTGATGGTCTTCACGCTCAACGTCCCACAGATATCTTATTGTTTGATTGTACAGATGGCAAACATACATGTGTAGACCTCACTGGAGTTTCTCCCCTTACGACGGCACAAAAGGTTACAAGCATGGTGCAGCTTGTGAGGCTAACCATCATCACTTTTTACCTTTTGCTTTTGATAGTTTTGGGGTGTTTGCTGATGATGCAGTTTCCCTTCTTCAACGACTCCAGAAAATTATCAATAGGAACCTTATGATCTCGCTGTCTGCATCTAATAATTTTGTATTTAGGTCCATAAGTTTTGCCATTCAGAAAGGACTGGCAGCCCAATTTGTTGCCAGGACTTCTGTAAAGGCATTCATGTAAAGTCTTTCTCTACTTGTAATGAATATTATGGTAATTTTGTTAAATATAAACTGGAAAATAAATGATTGATCAACAATAATCACTTATTTGCAATCAGTCTTTGAGACCAACAAATTAAATGGGAATTTTTCCATGACTGGTTAGGACATTGAGAAGTGTTCTCAATCGTAGAGTGAAAGCTCTAAGTCCTAGTTATACCAGAACCAGATGAACTCGATCCCACCATATCAATGGATGAAAGTATGCTTATGGAAGCATACCGAGGAAGACATTGATGAGGAGTGTTTGATGTTGTGTTCTCTGAACTATGAGTTGCAGAGACAACATGAGACATATGATGTCTCCAAGACACTGTCCTAGTATGTCATGAAAGAAGGAGATCCAGTAAGGTATTCACACACTCAATGTGATTGGGTATGTCGAAAACCTGACTAAGAAGGATTCCCTCTGAGGCAAGAGTTGGCTATTGGTATGATACTGCAAATGTTGTGAGAATCATACAATTCATGATAAGATAAAACATGAACAACTTTGACAAGCGTTGATAGAGTTGTTGGACATGTTGAGTATAGTAGAGGCAAAGATGAAGAAAGACAAACCATAATCTTTGATGTGATCAAAGAAAAGGTAATTCTTAAGGGCAAGGACAAGGGCAAAGCAAAGAAGTATTCTGATGCTAGCCAGCAATCCAAGTCGTCTTCAGCCTCAAGGCACATGGGGAAAGGGTGTATGAGGGATTGCCCTCTATATCTGGAAGAACAAAAGAAGATGCATGAGGGGATGGAGATCTCTACCTAAGGTATCATGAAATGAACCGCTTCTTTATCTGAGGTATATGATACCAAGATATGGATATGTCATACATGATATGCAAGATCCGCAAAGAAGTGATGCCCTTTGTGAAAGGACCAAGAAAGGAGTACCCATCATTGGAGCAAGTGTTGCTGCCATAGATAGGAGTATCTTTAAGTTTATTTCAACCTAACGGGCACGAAATAGAGTTGAGAACTGCTATTTCATATTTGCCAATAGATAGAAACACTTTATTTTTGCATATTGTATGACAATGATAGTAATTAATAAAGTTGATGTTTCAATCTCAAAGATATGATCTTTGTGGCAATGCCTTGTTTATCTTGTGGTACTTGATATGCATAAGATAAAATGATACCTAAAGTTATTGATAACTCAAACAATCAAATTAGCATCAATCATGAGAGATTCATTTATAGTTTCCATATGATGGATAAATGTAGACTCTTTTGGTTAGAGAACCAGTAAGAGACATGAATATCTTGGACATGGTTAATCAATCTTCACTAATGGTAGTGGGAGAATGATTATCCTATTAGGTATAATACATGTGATGTATTTAGATACCTATTGGAGCAAATACTAATACTTCAAACAGTATTTAGAGAAATGCCAATATGAACATCTTGAAGTGTTCAAGAATATCATAAATGAAGTACGAATTTGGTAAAGTGTTAATTCTTGATGAGATCAATGAATGAAATACTTGGACCAAATGTTTGAGATCCATATGAGTGATTATGATAGTGTATCATAGTGAGCTCATGATTAAGGCATGATGATGTATAAATCAAGAAGGAATCATACTCTAAGGAGTTAGAGAATGATTATAAAATAACTGAATTCTTCTTAAAAATAAAGAATACCCCACACTAAAAAGGAAATTAAGAATCACAAGGAGTTGTGAGTTCTTATATCCTTGACAGATACACCTCAATTATCTATGTGATGAGTTGTTCATGTGATGAGTCAACTATCCAGATGAATATGAGGAACTGGATTTTGAGTAATGGTATATGACCCTTACATCCTAAATGACTTCCATGTGAACCATAAGGTATGACCTTGATGGTAGCACCCATTGGGTGGAAATCCATAAGTGCAAATAAGTCTTAAGCATTAAGACACATGGATAATATTTTGAGAAGGATGATGCTTGTTGATTGCAACTTAATGACTAAGACATTTGGCATATGGATACTAAAACCACATTCCTATGAGGAATAAAACAAGGATGTGTACGTGACACAAACTATAAGGTTTATGAATCTACTAATGCAAATGAAGTCTATAAATTACAATGGACTAATCAATGTGATTGATTGAGTACAAGCAACTCAGAATTGGATCTTTACTTTGATAATATAGTCAAAGGGTTTGACTGATATGTCAAAAATAAAGAAGGGATCTGTGATTTAGTGGGAGCGTGTTCACATTCCACATGTTGATGTGAAATGGAAATGTTCTAGAATGGAAATCCAAAAGTGAAAATTATCTTTAAGGAAGATAGAGATGTTTCCTATGTGATAGGAATAGAGATCTATAGAGATAGTTCTCGAAAACCTCTTGACCTGAAAAGAGAAAGCATACATTGGCAATCTATACTGAAGGGTTCAGTATGCACAGATTCAGTGGGAGAAAACTTGTCCATGTTACATGGAGTTAGTATCCCAAGGCCAAGTGTCCAATTCTTATGAAGAATGGGAACACTAATAATAGATATGGATCTATCATGTATGTAATTATCCCATTATCTTGCATGTATCGACATTGAAAGAACAAAATGCATTCATCATCTTGTATGTAAGACATGGCAATATGATGTGCTCATCCTGATAACTCGTATGTGAGACATGATGAGTGGATGTTTATCTACTTCCAGTAAGGGTTACTGGAATACCATGAGAACTTGATAAGTACTTGAGAAGTACTAGTTCTATGGAGATAAGGAAGAGTTCGATGTAAAGAGTTACATTGATGCGAACTTCCGAACAGGACAGAAAATTAATCACAAAATATATATAGGATATATAAAAGTGAAAGTTTGTTGATAATTAGAAGTGTTCCAATAAAACCATTTAAAAGGAAATGTCGAGTGTCCATGTGTTGGAGAACACAGTGGATACTATATGGATCTGGAAGTTCATGAGATGAACTTATAGATATTCTGGTCATTGATGACAAGTATGGAATCCTTGATCATGCAATGTGGCTAAAGGTTAGCAAAGGAATACTGGATCACATATTACGGTAGCTCCATCTCATACGTGTGACGTACAATGAAGAGATGTGAGACATGAAATTAAAAACTGACTTTGGTAAGGTGTTTCCATAACTCATTATGTTCGCACTAGAGCACAATAACATGTGGGACATGTTTGAAGATCACTATGAATATGATTCAAGGGTGATTGGCTCGTAGTGCAAGTGGGAGTCTGTTGGTATGTATGCCCTGAGAGCCAATCATGGGATGATTGGTGGGATACATTAAGATTGATTTGATAAACATCAAAGGCAAGCTTCCAATTCTTTCTGGTTCAGTCATATGAGATAGTGACAGAATAGATTGAATGTCTAGAGAATGACAGTACTCAATGACGTATGCCTTCAGGTTCAGGACCTGAACGATGAGATCATATGGATGCTAAGAGTTTGTACATTCTTGTTATGTCCCTAGTCAGATGTCATTGTGGAAGGTAGATAGACAACAATGACACACAAGACTAGATTGTGGTGTTGGTTGATGACAGAATCTCATTAGTCATGATATAGAGATATCAAACCAAACACATAGGTACTTGTTAGAGAACAAGTGTACCGGACAGACCCACCGTGAGTTTGACACATGGAACTATGACATGGTAGTCACAGTCAGTACTCACAGTGATGGTGGTGAATGTGATTCTTTGACCTGAAATCACTACACTCAACACATGTCGTTGGGTACACTTTGACATCATCAAACATAGTCATGAAACATGGGTTGTTATAAAGGTGATGATTGGGTGGCTTTGACACATGGGGCTTTTGAGGGGTGAGTGATAGATATGGGATTTGTCCCTCCTGAGGGAGCTTGATATCTAAGGCCACTTGATGAGTAGGATTGAGATAGGCATGCGCATGCATGTGTGAATCAGTATGTGATATTGATGTCATACATATCTCGTTCAATCTACTCTGAGATCAAGAAAGTGAGTGAACGTTGACAGGATAACTGTTCCATGCCTCGAGTTCATTCGGGATATCAGTGACAAAGGAATTATACATTCACTGTAACACCATTCACGAATTGTAGGATTGAAAGTTGTTCTCCAAATTCCTACTTTCACTTGGGTAGCACTGATGTGTGACTAGGCACCGCTCTTTGCTTTTGAAGTCATAAGTGTTATGGACTTTCACTGCCAATGTGAAATGGACCTGCAGGGTCACACACATAGGATTTAACCTGGAAGAGGAGTTTTGTCCACAAACAATGTTTAGATTGATTACTAAAGGAGTTTAGTAGTTCAATTAAACACTCAATCAATTGATATCTCAATATCATAATGTTCAAGTTGTTGGACATATTGATTGGAGTATCATATTGATTGCAATCGCAATTGACTGATTCTGCACAATCTGCACTCCCAACCGATCGGCTCATGTGATGAACTGATCGGCTGAGCTTGGTGAACCGATCGGCTTAGGTGGTGAGTCGATCAACTCATGGATAGGGTGAAATGATCGGTTCAACTGGTCCAACCGAGCAAGTTGGGAAAGTCAGGTTGGTGAGAAATTTCTTTTCATTTCACTTGCCCAATTTGATTGGAACAAGGTTTGGTATTTGGTACCAATTCGAAACAAAAGAGGAAAATTCAATCGGGAACTGACCAGGACCATGAACCGACCGGTTCATAAGTGAACTGAACGTTTCATGGGTCCCAACCGATCAGTTGAGGTGTCAACCAACTGGCTCAGGTCCCCAACCGACCATTTCAGAAATGAAACGATCGGTTCAGGTTACACAGTTGGTTGTTTTTGTGGAAAATCTCGAACCCTTCTACTCCTGCTTTAGTCCCACATTACCCGAGATAGAAAACCCTGTCCCATGACCCTCCTATATATATAAGGGTATTAGGGGCTTCTCAAAGAACAACTAAGTGCAACCAGTTTCTCTGTAAAGTTTTCATTCTCTCTGGTTTTGGTAACCGAGAGAGCCCGAGCAAGTGCTACCCGATAAGGGAGGCACATCAAGGGAAAGACAACTGCAGAAAGCGACTGGTGGCAGGAGAGTGTATCGGTGACTAGTACGCCAACAGGAGGGTGCGACTCCTTCTGATTCCTTGTGAGACAAGGAGATTGGATTTCTAGGTGGTCCGTGTGGACTACTTCAGAGGCGAGAGATTTCTGCTGCTCGGAGGACAGCTGTCAATCCCGACAGTCTCGGTGAGACCAGGAGTCATCAGTCCCGATGCGACCAGGAGTTGCACAAACACCATCCAAGACCGGAGGTGAAGACCATGCAAGCCGTGAGGTATTATCGTCGAGCAAGTCTCGGGACAAGGTATGATTCCACAAACCATCATTTCCTATTGTATAAACGTTGACGCGTTTCCTTGTTCTGGGTTTGGGGAGGAGATTTTTTTTGTTTCCGCTGCCTTCTCTGCCTCCCATAAAACCCAACAGTTCTAAGTAAGAAGAATATCCCTTTGCCTAGGTTTTTAACTTAGGGGATAGTTCTTGAGTAGTATATCACCTTGGATGAACCCTACACCTTGTGCATGATTCTCTTGATGGAAGTGGTGACCCTAGACCTTGATTGCATGTAGAAAAAGTTGACTTTGTCTCTACCAAATGATGGTTCATTTCTAAGGTTTCAATCTAGTTTTTCATCCTTGAAATGGCACCCGATGGTTTGGTTCTAGTTCAATTTACTTGTCTTCCTTGTGCCAACTGATCACATAGACTTTGTTGCTATTTTGTATCTTATGTGGTCGCCAATGTTTTGAACCCATGATGGTCGTCAATGTTTTTGGACTAATGATTGGTCTCTAAGGATTTTGATGCTACATGGTCACCAAGAATTTTGTTTCAAAGTGGTCGATGAGATTTTCAACCTCTTTGGTCACCAAGATTTCACTCTTGAGGTCGCCATGATTCTAAACTATATGTTTGCCAAAGTTTTGAACTCTAGATGGTCAATGAGATCTGATCTATATGTTTGACAAGGTTTCACCTATATGGTAGTTGAGTTTTTGACCCTATGTGGTCGTTGAGGCTTTAAACTCCTATGTGGTCACCAAAGATTTGGTCTAATGTGGCTGCCAAGTTTTGATTTCATGTTGGTCGATGAGACTTGAACTTTGTTGGTCACCAAGGACTCTAAATATAATCCCAGTGGATACTGAGGTGGATAGCCCTAGTGGTCCCCAAAGTGAACCCTAACCCCAATGGTTGCTGAAGTGGCTAACCCTAGCAGTCACCAAAGTGAGCCCTAACCTTAGTGGTCATTGAAGTGGATAACCCTAGCGGTCACCAAGGGTATTGAGCCTAGTGGTGGATGAAGCATCTGACCCTATTGGTCGATGGAGTTTATGACCCTAGTGGTTGATGAAGTTCCCGACCCTAGTGGTCACTATGTTCTCCTAACTATATGATGGTTGATGTGTGAACCTAAGTAAGTATATACATCAAATGGTTAATTGAGGGATGATTTGTAGCATCAAATTAATCTGCCTTGTTGAACCCTAACCCTAATGCACATAAATGACAGTTAGTCATGCCTAATTTTCCTTGTATGTGATATGGTGAAGGAATACTCTTTTAATATTGATGTAACCCTAATAATGTTTCCATTTGTACATCATAATTCATGAATACAATGTTATAATAAGTATCACATGTGTGGTGATGCTTCATTGAAGCCTTTGGTAAGATATGGAAAGATAATGATGCTCTTATGGGGAATGCTTTAATGGTATTAATGACATTTGGGCACGGTTTGAGCCCTAATAGAGGTGTAATCCTATTGCTTATGTCACAAGTATTGGTATCATGTGATGATGTGACAAGAATTACACCTCATACATTTTATATCTTCTCAAGTTGCAATTTACCATTTTTTATAGAACTCTTTTAGGTTTTGCTTGTAACTTCAATGATGTAGTCTTAACTCACCCAAATGGCATTAATTAATCAAGTGAAACCCTAATCATGTAGTGCCCTATGACGTAGATCTATTCTAGTGTCAGGATTTGCTAGATAAAGAAATGAGGATTCATCTAATTGAAGCTTGGAGTCATATACTGTTAAGTATATGCATGTTTTTTTAGGATGGTTGCGGTCATACCTCAGTAGGAAAATGGTTGAGACTGTATCTTAGATGATTATGATTCAATATATGTGATGTTCTTAAGGATAGTTGTGGTTGTACCTCAGATGTTAGGTGTAACGACCCTGACCTGGGTTATGAGGTAACCCTATTTGTTTTGACTAATAAAGTTTCTTAGAACTTTAATATAATCCTCTAAGGTGTTTTTTATCATGTGACACACTCATGTTTCAAGTTTGGTCCCGATTGAATGTTGTTTGAGCAACTTTCCTTTGTTTTGGATCAAAGTGCAATTTACCCAAGTTGAGGGGTTATAATGCAAAATGTCACATGTTGAATGTACCACATGTGTTTTACAATCATAAGAGAGAGAACGATGTTAAGTGGTGGCTCGTGCAATGCCTAAATTCCAAGTTTGAACTTGTTTGAACAATGTTGGAGCATTGTGCACCAATTTTGGTACAAATTACAATTTACCCAAAATGTGGGATTAATATGCAAATTACCACATCTAGAGTGTTCCTACTCCATCCTAGCATCATTTAGAAGAGAGATAAAGGAGGATACACCATACTTGATTCCATTATGAATGATGGTGATCTTGGTGAAGAAATGACTGGTTGAATTTGAAAGCTTAACTTGAGTTGTATCAAGTTGAAAAGCTTATATATGAGTGCCTATCGGCCATGGAGCCCAAGGAGGTGTCCCATATCGTTTTGTGGACTCTTGGCAAAGTCCATATCGTGAAAAGCACCTCAAGGAGGTGAGGTGTGTCGGGTTACAACTTCCTTAGCAAAGTTGTGATGAGTTGTGAATAAAGTGGTGATTTTGTTGATATATCTTATTCAAAGAGATATGTAATGGATGAATCTTTATCCCTAAATGATTCTCAACTGTTTTACAATACAAGATAAATGTTGATGCATGCATGTACACATGTCACCCATGCATGACACGTGGCACCTACTAGCTCAAAATGTTGACACCTCATTTTTGCCTCCCTTCATGAACAATAAGTATATATACCCCTAGTTTCACCCCTTGGTGCAATTTTGCGACCCTTACCACCCTACTACCTTGTGTTATCGTGAATGGGGCTCTTGTATCGTGCAGGAGAGCAAGCATATCATGAATAGGCCCTTGGATATCGCCCATAGAAGAAGCATATCGACCAAGTAGGTGAAATTGGCCATATAAGATGATATCGGCCAATAGGGTGAAGAGTTGAGTGCCATATCGTGCAAGTGAGTGCCATATCGTGCAAGAGGGTTGACATATCGTGCAAGAGCACAAGGGTATCGTGCATAGGCCTTGGGTATCGGCCATAGCAAGTATATCATCCATACCATGTTGATATTTCCCATAGCAAGTTGATATCGGCCAATTGAAGTGATTTTGGCCACAAGTGAGGGGGTATCGGCCACAAGCAGAGTTGTGTCGGCCAAGAGGAATTACATATCGCCCAAGAGTGGTAGGGTGTCGGCCAAGGAGATAAGGAACTCAAAACTTAACCCTAAGGCGAGGATAAGATCATCTTCAACATTGGTTTGAAGCATGAATTTAGGGTTTTGATCTTCTTTTCTTTTCTTCTTCACCAATTGCTTATCCATGGTGATTCTTTGCATATAGAGGAGTTGTGAAGTTCATCTTCAACCTTAGGAACGTGGAGATTTGGATATTGGAGCTTTGAAGTTGTTCTTAAGGCGGGTTATATAACTTGAACTCAACCATGTTATTATTCATCACCTAAATTGTTGTATTTAATGATCTACTTTTAATTCCAAAATTTCCTGAAATAGTTGATGAAATTATGAGTTCTAGTAGTTTCTTAGACCTGTTGACATGAACTATAATAGTTAGAACAAAGGTCTAGAGCTTTAAGATGATGATATTACCTTATAAAAGTGATATCGGGTGCAAGCACACAAGTAAGCACCTTTAACCCGATATGATGATGCACCTTCTTCACTTGAACGATATGGATATGAATGAATGCATTGTTGCACGATATGGGGGTGTAGTATACACCTCTTGCACGATAGGGAGTCAAGTATAGACTCCATACATGATACAAGGTTAGATGAATACTTATAAGTTGATGTGAAACCCTAATTTGGGCAAACAAATATGAGTAAAGAATAGCAAGTGCTATTGCACGATATGGTAGCCCGATACACAACCCTAGTTGATGTATAGCCCGACATGGTGATGGCTTAATACCTCATGCATGACATGGGTAACACATACAAACACCTTTAGTCTGATATGAAAGGTGTGTATATACTTCTAGCCCGACATGATGAGTGCCCATATACTTACAACCTGATATGGTAAACATATGCACACCTCTAACCCGAGATACCTTGTAAAGGTGAGGGAAAGACACTCTTAGGAGTGATAAGAGTAACACCAAGTTATGGTGTGGATAATACCTTTATAGGTGAAACACCTAAAGTGGTTGATAATGGACAACCTTATATCAACAGTGTCTTAACCCGAGATGAATCCATATCATTGATGATAGTTGGGTGATTCAAGTGTATGACTTATGGCCAATACTTTACAAGATTAATATGATGGGATAGTGGATAAATTATTAGGATGGGAAATACCCTAATATAAGATAAGTTGATGAAATTAAGTAAGTTAAAAGTGATGAGGGAAGTGATACACTAAGGTATGGTAAATATCACATCCAACACTTTAAGGTTGCTACACCTTGATGCATCTTAAATCCAATATGTATGGATGAGTAACACATGAAGAGTGTCATGCCAATTGTTACATTGAAATGCAATGAGTTTAATGCACTTTGATAAGTGTAGGCTAACATACCTTGAGAAAGGGTTAAGCCAAAACAATAAAGTATGATGTAATTAATATCCTAGAGAGGATGAGAGAGAAACTCATACCTTGTGTTGGTAATAATTTAATGATAAATGTTGAGAATAAATAAGTATGATTGGATACTTATGATAGCAATGTATGCTCCTAGATGTGTGGAGCAATGATTTAGGGTTTGGATCAATAAAATAAACATGAAACCCTAATCGGTCATAAAGGGGGAAACCCTAATCCCAATGATGGGATGGTTGTAATTCTCTTATTGCATAAGCCTTGTAAGGCATGTTAAATACTTGTATAAAAGTATAAAGATGTGTTATGGCCTTGTGAGCCATGTGATAATTTGTTGCCTAGTGAGAGGTGACAAGATGTGTTATGGCCTTGTGAGCCATGTGATAATTTGTTGCCTAGTGAGAGGTGACAACATGTGTTATGGGATTTGTGAGCCATGAGAATAAGTTGTTGCCTAGTGAGAGGTGACAAGATGTGTTATGGCCTTGTGAGCCATGTGATAATTTGTTGCCTAGTGAGAGGTGACAAGATACTTAATGGTCCTTGTGAGCCATGAGGATAGTTGTTGCCTAGTGAGAGGTAACAAGGTATTTATAAAAGTCTCATGTAAGAAATGATAATGTTCAAAATAAACTAAGAAATGGAAACTTAGTAATATAATGATAATAATAAATGGATACAATAATAATAATGAAATATTGATCATACATGCTTTATGCTTATAGACAAATAAGGGCTATAGTGTTTGAAATATATGAGAGGGATACTTGTTTATAGAAAGGATGTGAATAAGTATGATGGCTTGGCCAAGGTATAATGCCTAGTAAAAGTGATGTGGTATTCCGTGATGTTTGCACAGTATTGGCATAGTCCAATGCCTGAAATAGTTGCACATGATTGGCATAGTCCAATGCCTGAATATAATATGATGATGTATACTCACATGACTGGTACAATTAAATATCTGGTTAGCAGATTGACTGAGGCCAATAAATAGAAATGAGAATGATTCATGGATGACATACCATGATAATGAGTTTCACTAGATAAGTTTGAGATGTTGATATAGTATGATGAGTAAATGATATACATGTTCTTCCCATTCCTTATAAAGAGAATAAATGACTTACTGCTCTATCACAGATAGTTGCAATGCTTCAAAAGATGAGAATATTCTAAACTGCTTATCTTCTGCTCAGTTTTATACCATTTAAACTGTGATAATAATATTGTTGGCAGAGAGTTATATCTCTCGCTGGGGCAATTTACAATTGTCTCACCCCCGTGGGATCCAAATTTTTAGGTGGACGTGCACGAGGAGGTGAAGACCTTTTTGCAGAGGAAGAACAACAACTGAGGCAGCAGTGACAACTCAGGTTGAGTGTACTGTCTGTCCTATCTTGTAGATATGAGTCCTATGTGTCGTCTCTGTACTCTCAGGTCCTTGGAGTTGGTTCGTACTGGTTTCATGAAAAATATGAGATTTTGGCTTGAATGCCTCGAGGTTTTATGTTGCTCCAGTATGTGTTTTGATAGAGCAACTATTATATGTTGTCCTCGAGATGAGATGAAACAATGTTGTACAATGTCAATCATGATATGTATGAGTTTTGAATCTTTCAGTAAAAGTTTTCTATACAAGGATCTCCTTGCAAAATGGTTTTAAATTTTAGTGATTTTTGTTAATCCGTTGTTTATGTTTATTCCGCTTAATTAGTAACGATTTGTTTGTCAGTTTGGCGACTGTCATTTCATTAGGGTTTTGTATACCTTGGTTACTAGTGACATGACCTAGATACCAAGTGCAGACTAGGCTATTTTGCATCTTGACTATATATGTCATTGCGGATGACTCTTACAAACTAAGGGCCGATGAGATCCTAGGATTCCAGCTCTCCTAGATCTTGTATGGAACTGATTTCAACTTAACAGTGGTCAATTGGATTTTGAGTGGTATACCTCAAATTCTCTAGGGATTAATAAAAGATGTAATACGACCATGTAGTATATCTTTTTAGGGTTAAACACGATTCACATTGGTTGATAACCCATGCCTTATTTCTTATACTGAGTTGTTTTTATACAATGCAAGTAAATGATAGTCTTATCTGTTCCTTTACATGCTTGATAACCATAACTACTTATATGTCTACCTGTTTAATTTGTTTAATCTACTTATCTTGCTTCATATTACAGTCTGCTATAATCCATAACTATTGTTGAGAGATATATCTCTTACTGGGATGTTGGTCTCACCTCGTGGGTCACCACATCTTTTTAGGTGATCAATACAATGTCGTCAGGATCGAGGTGGTGAGGAAGAGTAGCTTGGGGAGCTATAGGAGTAAAAGGTTGGTCAATTGTTTGTAGAGTCCTAGATTTGTCCTTATACTCTCAGGTCCATGCATGGGATGTTTTGTAGATGATATGAACAATGGTTTGAATTTTTGGCAATATGTTGATGTTTGCATCTGACATGTATATGTGAACTATATATTTTGTATATAGATTGCGGCTGATGACCACTAGACATATATGTAACTACCTATTATGGTATGGACTATTATGCAAGTTGTTGTCCATATATGTAAATATTCTTGCATATGATGGTAATGTTGAATAGGTATTAATTTACCCTCTTTTCTGGTTATGTGGTTAACTAGAAATTGACCGTGTGTTTTTTTTATTTTGAGTAATCTCATTTAGCATGACAAGGTTCTTTCAAGACCATTGGATATATATGTAAATACCTGGTATAGTATGTACTCTTATGTAGGATGATTGACTTACATATAAATGTTCCTAGACTTGTTGGTGATGTTTAATTTGGTTTTAATTATCCCTCTTTTCTTGCTATGTGGTTAACTAGTGATCGATCACGTGTTTTGTTTTGAGTAATATCGTGTAGTGTGACGGGGTTGTCTCAATATCATTCTAGGATCACATTTTACGATTAGTAAAGCCAATAAATTCCTCTCTTTCAGATGTTCATGAAACCAACTCACCATGACGTTCTTGTCAATTAATAAAAGACACAACATTGTCATTTTTATTTTGTGTTTGTGGGCAAACAAATTCCTACTATACAAAAAATAAAAATTCATAGATCCTTCCATAGTATTCCATGATGGGATAACAAATATTACATTCATCATAATATTATAAGTTATGACTTCTTTAATGCCATATGGAACCCTTTCAATCACACCATAACCCCCATGAAACAATAGAGATCATACTCTCGCATATACTTTGACTAGCTCACAATAATTAAAATCTCAATATGCATAAGCTTTTGGAATATATGGATTGAAAGAAACCAATGCATTTTGGTTAATACATACTCTATCCCTTACGATATAGTTTGGTTAAAGATTGCCAATTATATATTCCATACTTTATCACATGTTCTTCCTCCATGTCCCCCATAGTCATCGTCAGAGTCCAACTTCCCTAAGATGCTTGATCCCATCTTTTGGGGATCAACATCAAACCAAAGAATAGGATGAGAAACACCTCCCCAGTTTCTATGATGTATCATAACACACCACACGATATCATACACCGTCTCAGATGCCCATCCTTATCGATGATTGATCTATGTTTTTTAGACAATATCACCTTGGGGCTTGTATTAAGGAGTTTCCTTTTTGCATGAACAATATTTTTTCTTATGATCTTGGGAATTGATGTTAAGGGGGCTCCAACTCCCATCAATTACTTTGGCAATGTGTCTCTAGTGTAAAGCCTAATAGTGCTTGCTCCCGATAATCTGAATCTTATTTTATACCACAATGCTAACCTAGACCACTCTCCTTCTACTTATCACATGTTAACACCCATAAAAGGCATCTCATATTCATGTGAAGTTGACTTTTCATTTTGATATGTAATATAGTAATAAGATACACAATACTCATCCTACACCTACTTTTACACTCAATAATACATACACAAAGACAAATATATAAATTGTGTGGGACGCATTTTATGCAAGTAGAGTACATGATATGTAGACAATAACTACACAAATATATACAAATAATATTTTGTAATTAGTTTGAATGACTAGGAGATGTCAGATGTCATTATTGAATAGTGAGATGTTCTTTCATATAGTTTTCATACTATATGTTCATATATCAAGAAGTACACCAAATATACATAGGTTGTACACAAATGTCCACAAAAGAGTATACATAATATTATAAGCTGTAAAAATTATATTTTTCTATAACATGTTTATACTAAGAGCAGTACACAAAATATATGTTTCGATGACACAAAATATGAGGTGTTTTACACAACAATCTAGACTTTAGTAGCTCTTAGTGGTATGTTGTACAACCATTAATCAGGTAATTTTAGAAAATATGTATTGCGGCTATATAGTTTACATGAGTATTTATTGTAAGAAAGACATGTATAATTTTGTTATTTGTCTTATCCAATGTTGTTGCGATACCTGTCTTTATTAAAAGATTAATATTATACTGAGACACGACTAGTTTATATCTCCTAATTTGATGAGTTTAGGTTGGTTCTGGATTGACTAAAATGTATGTCCAGATTAATTTTTGATTCTAAATTTGGCAATTTAGGTCGATTTTGAATTGGACAAAGTGACCAAAATCTAAGTCTGAGTGGGTTTTGATTCAAAATTCAACAATTCAGGTCAATTTCGAGTTGAATAGGAAAGTTTCTGAGTTTCGCGTAGTAAAGAGAGTTGCGCGATTCGTAGAACAGGAGAAGAGTACGCGCTCCCCCCTCCTTGCCCCCCGTCGCCCCCCCACTTTGTAGAAAGAAGAGCGTGATGATTACTTGCGCGGTTTGTTTTTGATGAAAAAGGCGACGATTAGCTCCCAGAAGCAACCAACCGGGCCACCCCCGGCCCACACTTGCAGCTCGCTCGCTGTCTACTAAACGAGCCTACCTTTGATCAATAAGCCGCCCGACCCGGGTATTATAATGAGAACGCAAAGTCTTTCCTAACCTAAAACTACCCAAATCCAATGGATGATTACAATCGTAACAAAGCGAGTGACACCTTTTCTTATTTATTCAAATCAACAACTAATCTAACTTATAATTTGGACTTAATTGAAATTTAAGGTGTCACATGCCTCATCATTACTTCGAGTGGCCCCACCATTGATTTGACTCCATAATGTAATGAATTAAAAACCAGAGGTCATAATAATATGCTTCTTAACACTTCTAAAAGATACTCTCTATGATCCAGCTGTACCACTTAAAATGGTGCTCTACAAATCTGCTTACAAGTGTTCTTTTAAAAAATATTGTAAAAAAACTTGAATAGTGTCATGGAGCGGCTGTTTTAAATTTGACGTTTGTCGAAAAAATGCCACTCTGTGCGACGTCTTTTAATTCAATATTCAAGTTGAAAATTGTTACTCTATGTGCCATTGGATTCAAAGTTTTCGAAACTTGTCACTCTACGTCAGAGGGTGCTTTTGGAATGAAGATTTGCTACTTTGTTGTAGGTTCAACAGAAAATGTGTTATTTTTATAAATATTATATTTAGGGTGTTAAGAAGGAAATTGTTTCGATCAAAAATGTATTAGATTGTATCTTTTCCATAATATAATTTACTTTCTGTGTTATGTTAAAAACAGATGGACTTCAAATCTTTAGGGAACCAAGCGAGTAGGCCTCCTGCAGGCCACGAGCGTGTCACTCCATCTGGACAGCTATATAGCTACGCAAGCAGCAGCACCAGCAGGTTCCAGGACTGTAGTATCCGTCTCCTATTTTGCAGTGAAGGACGAGGCCCAGGCGCCACTTCACTACCTTGATGTGGGAACGTGTCGAAGGCCATCAGGCAACTGGCAGCGCGGGCAGGCGATGATCCATGCATGCTGTTCATGGTTAGGCACAGCTTTAGCACCTGTCGTCAACCAGCCACACGTGACGGTTGTATGTGCACAGCCTCCCTCCCCAGGGCGGGCATATATATAGCCGGCAAACGCGACCTCTGATCTCCTCATCCCAACCTTCCCGGTTCTACAGCCATGGCGCGCAAGGCATCAAGGCTCACTTACTCTCTCGTCGTCTGCCTCTCCCTGGTGCTGTTCCCGTCCACCAATGCCATCTCCCACGGCTCCTCCCCTCTCGGGGGCCAGAAGAAGCAACGCAGCACGCAGCAGAGCGAGGAGTGCGCGAGGCTCGACAGGCTGAACGCACTTGATCCCTCTCAGCAGGTTGAATCCGAGGGTGGCTTCTCCGAGTTCTGGGACCACAACGAGGACCAGCTCCAGTGCGCTGGGGTGTCAGCTGCTCGCCACACAATCCAGCCACAGGGACTTTTCCTCCCGTCCTACTCCAACGCCGCGAGGCTCATCTTCGTCCTCGAGGGCAATGGCATCGGCGGCGTGGTGATCCCTGGCTGCTCCGAGAGCTTCAGCTCCTTCGGGCAAGGCTACTCGTCGTCGTCTCAGCAGGGTCAGTTCGGTCCCAGCGGCGGCAGTGGTCAGCAGCAGCAGTTCGGGGGACAGGGAAGCGGTCAGCAGTCCCGGTTCCAGGGTGATCAACACCAGAGGGTTCACAACTTGGGCAAGGGTGACGTTGTCACTCTCCCGGCGGGAGTTGCGGCTTGGGCGTACAACGAGGGTGACAGACCCCTCATCATCGTTATCCTTGCCGACTTCGGCAACGCCCAGAACCAGCTTGACCGCAATGTTCGAGTACGTTAGTCTCTTGCTCTTTACGGATGCATGCATTATATTTTGACGATACTTTATGTGTCCCATGCATGATAACTGACCGCATGCCATCTCTCTCCCTTTATAAATTGATACACCAGAGATTCTTCCTGGCTGGCAACACACAGCAGCTGACCCAAATCCAAGGAGGACAGGGCGGCGGACAAGGTGGTGGCTCGGGACAGTTTGGAGGAGGCAACGTCTTGGCGGGCTTTGACGTCAACCTATTGTCCCAGTCACTTGGGATCGACCAAGAAACCGCACAGAAGATCAAAACCAGCAGCCAACAGCAAGAAGGCTTCATCATCCGCGTGGAGAGGGGGCTGCAAATCGCGCGACCAAGCTGGAGGGAGTCACAGGAGTGGAGTCAATCTGGGTCTTACCCGGGAGGAAGTGGAGGACAGGGAACCGGAGGACAAAGTTATCCAGGTGGAAGACAACCATGGCAGGTAACCGGAGGGCAAAGCTATCCAGGTGGAAGACAACCATGGCAGGTAACCGGAGGACAAAGCTATCCAGGTGGAAAACAGCAATGGCAGGGAACCGGAGGACAAAGCTATCCCTTCCAGCAGGGACAAGGAACGGGAGGACAGAGATATCCCAGCCAGCAAGGAACTGGAGGACAGAGATATCCCGGCCAGCAGGGACAAGGGACGGGAGGTCAGAGCTATCCTGGCCAACAAGGACAAGGAAAAAGCTCTCCCGGCCAACAAGGACAAGAAAAGGGAGGACAGAGCTATCCCGGTGGAAGACAACCATGGCCGGTAACCGGAGGGCACAGCTATCCCGGCCAGCAAGCACAAGGATCGGGAGGGCAGAGCTATCCCGGCCAGCAGGGACAAGGAACGGGAGGACAGAGCTATCCCGGCCAGCAGGGACAAGGAACGGGAGGACAGAGCTATCCCGGCCAGCAGGGACAAGGAAAGGGAGGACAGAGTTATCCCGGCCAGCAAGGAACGGGAGGACAACAAGGAACGGGTGGGCACAGCTATCCCGGCCAGCAAGCACAAGGATCGGGAGGGCAGAGCTATCCCGGCCAGCAGGGACAAGGAACGGGAGGACAGAGCTATCCCGGCCAGCAGGGACAAGGAACGGGAGGACAGAGCTATCCCGGCCAGCAGGGACAAGGAAAGGGAGGACAGAGCTATCCCGGCCAGCAGGGAACGGGAGGACAACAAGGAACGGGTGGACAAAGCTATCCCGGCCAACAAGGAACGGGTGGACAAAGCTATCCCGGCCATCAGGGAACGGGTGGACAAAGCTATCCCGGCCATCAGGGACAAGGAAAGGGAGGACAGGGAAGCGGAGGACAGAGCAGCAGACCTCACTTTGGCTCTGGGTCTGGCCAACATGGACAAGGATCTGGAGGACAAAGTTATCCCGGTGGAGGCGGGCAGGGATCTGGGGGCCAAATCTGGGGAGGATCTGGTTCACGACCTTATCCCAGTGGTGGAAGCCATCAGGGCCAGGGTTCGGGAGGACAGAGTTGGGGTTGGGGTTGGAGTCCATTTCAAGGTCAAGGCCAGCAAGGACAACAGGGATCGAGAGGACAGAGTTGGGGTTGGGGCAGTTCTTCTGGACCGTTTCAAGGTGGAGGAGGACAACAACAAGGAGGTAGTTCTTGGAAATGGGGTAGCTCTGGCTCTGGGCAATGGGGTGGAGGCCAACAGGGCCAGCAGGGTCAAACCCATGGTTGCAGCTGCAATGCAGCCGACAACGATTGCAGTTGCAACCCGGTTGCAAATGGCATTGAGGAGTCTATCTGCACCATGAAGTTCAAGACCAACATCGGCGATCCTCGCAAAGCTGATCTGTACAGCAGGGAAGGAGGGCACTGGACGACCTTGAACAGCTACAAGCTGCCTATCCTCTCCTACTTGCAGCTCACCATGGAGAAGGGACAGCTCTACCAGAACGCGATGACGGCTCCTCACTGGAACGTCAATGCCCACGCCCTTGTGTACGTCACCCGCGGAGCCGCTCGCTTTCAAGTGGTAGATCACAACGGCAGGACGGTCATGGACGACAATGTACGCCAGGGACAGCTCCTAGTCGTGCCGCAGAACTTCGCCGTGGCCAACCAAGCTCAGGAAGACAACTTTGAATGGATCGCACTCAAGACCAATGAGAACGCTATGGTCAACCAGATCACCGGGAAAGGCTCTCTCATCAACGCTCTCCCAGATGATTTGCTTGTCAACGCCTACGGGCTCTCTAACCAAGAGGTGAAGTTGTTGAAGCAGAGCAGGGCCCAACACTCTTTGATCTTGCCTCCCCTACAGGGTCAGTTGGGAGGCCGCACCTTCCAGTAGAAAATGTCGTCAGTTGCAGCGAGTTAGATGTTATCGCTAGCTCCTCCAGCCCGAGAGAGTCGGGAGTCACATACCAACTTAGTAGCTTGTAATAAGAACTCGTATCCTATATCATGTAATCAAGAGTCTTTGTATCTAGTAAGAGGCAATAATAAATAACTTTCACGAACACCTCAATCTTCAAAGCACCCTTCTTGAGTTTCATCTCCCAGTGCATGATAGCTCCTGCCGGCTTGTGATATGTATCGCTCTGTGTACATTACTATGCGCTGATATATTTTTAGTTTTTTTTAATAAACAGATAGATAAGTAATACATCTATGAAAGATCATAGGAAATGTAATTGTATAGTCTTAGTTGATAAAAAAATCTAATTTTATATAGTATTCTCATGAACTTTGCTAGTCTACAAAGTATTCCCTAAAATTGATCATAATTGACATTCTATGGTACACAACCGATCAAATAGTTCTAGCCTAGTCGGTACGTGCATGATTTTTGACTATGCAAAAAGTGAAAAATGGATATCTAGATCAGATTTCGGATTAATTATAGTCAAAGTACAAGTAAAGAAATAACTATCTCAAAATTGAAGTTCAGGCAATGCTCAAGGGAAATCTAGGGCACTTAATACGCCTAAAACTCATCCTTACTTTCCTTATTCATACTATATTTTATCGACACGATATGTCATGTGAGATAAACTTGCTACAAGATAATACGGACCACTTAGCTGATTCGAAGGAATAGCAAGGTAACTACTCCTAACACCACAAGATACCAATAGATACAACAAGAAAGCATAAAAAACATCTAAACAGACTACTACAAATCCATGCGTATAGGCACCATGCTAGGAACATTAAATTAAAATTCTTAAAAAAATACATGTAATAGTAAGAGAAAATAAGACAAAAGAAGGACAAGGAGGTGAGTGAGAGGGGCACAAAAAATACGGAGATGGCATATATTCCTTGACTAAATTCATACCATAGACACTGATTTTATGCTTGTTGATGCCTATTAAGTGGTTTCTATTATTTGATTTGTGATTTGCATTTCTTTGGGACTTTGATATTCATTTGATAACTCAAATATGATTACTTATTTTTTTTACAATTGTTGATTAATTTTTAGACCTATTCGCTTGATATTCCCATCCGACCATACCACACTGACTATACTACATAGAGTGAGTATAGTAATGTTGTATTTTATTTTGATTTATTTATTACTAAGTTGACATTAAATAAACTTTTAGTTGTAGACATAAGATTTGTTTTTTGATCTTGTTAAATTATATAATTTATAGAGATGATGTATATGCCAATTTTATTAAAGCATCGATTGAATTTTTGGGGAGGTGATCTAGTTGACCCAAAAATCTACTCTTATCTATAAAGATTTCTCAATTTGAATTTCATCGAGGTCTGACAATCAAATATTATTATAATTATCAAGTAGATGAAGCTTTTATTAACCCATACAAACATGAGAAATCAAATATTATAATTCTTAGCCCATACAAACACGAGAAATCAAATATTATAATTCTCAAGCAACTGAAGATTTTTATATTAACCCACTCAAACATGAGAAATGGTTTATTTTCAAGTGAATCTTGTATGGGATGTTTTTCAACAATTGAATAATATTTTATGTTAGCTTATGACAAATTGAAAAGGTCTCTCCATGGTTTCAGTAAACAGTATTAATTTAAAATTATAAAACTATTCTCTTTTTCCCTCAATTTTTCTTCCTCTTGTCTAGTTGAAGAACAAAAGAGTGAATGTGATTATTGTTTTGTCATACTTTGGAAAAGATTTTGTATAGATTGTTATATCATGTTAAAAGGAGATCGAGCTTAGAGAATTGAGGTTTGTGGTGAGTGGGTAACTCTATTTAATGTAGAATGCATTTAAATAACTATATCATTCTATGAAATTCCTTTACTGAAAGAAAATGGGTTGGACTCCTTTTTTAATTCCTTAGAAACAAAAAAATAAATTCAAAATAATAAATTGTACGTAAAATATTGAACAAACGAAGAAATATTTATGGGAATGAATTACCTAACAAAGTAGTTAGTTTATAATTTATTTCTAAAATTTTACAAAAATATTAAAAACTAGTTTTTTTTAGGATAAATCCCAATTTTGGTATAGTCGGGCATAAATAATTATTGATATGATTATTCTCATACAAATACTACTTGATGCATTATGATTGATTGGTAGAACCACATATATTATTGATTGTGGTTTATAATCATGTTTATGCATAAAGGCAATAAGTCCTAATTCAATATTATTCAAAGAGCCTAATTGCATGATCTTAATGTAAATATTATTAAACATTAAACTTCAACTTCTTAAGGGGTTCGAGTTGAAATTTCATGTGTAAACCATAGAATATGGAATGTGAAACCCTAGCTCAATTATAAAAAAAATAAATCGAGAGATTTAGTTGTATATCAGTTAGTAGAAATAGTCCTTTTATAAGTTAAGATTTTTCTAAAGTTTAATTATATACGTGAGACAAGTTGAATGCAATTAAATATTTGTGAAACCCAAACTATATGGTAATAAGTAAACCAATTAATCCAATCCAAAGTTTTACATTGAATTCTATAATGAAAGTTTAGTGTGCAAATGGAGTACACAGAAAAGTGTGAAATCAGTCTAAGTAAAGATATGGCTAAAGAAATTGGTACAAATAGATACCTAAATATCATAAAACCTCACCCTAGTAGTATGTTTGAAATGTTTGAATGGGTAGAACATGTTATAGACCTCATATATAGGAGGATGTAGCACAAACACGGAGATATGAAGCATCTGACACCAATCAACTAGCCATTGATTGCGCTTCATTTTAATAGAATATCCAACATTAACCTTCTAGGTACAATTGGTACTAGTTCAGTTTAGTAGAGGTGTCCAAAAATAAGCATAGAATTTTTATAGTAACCATGACAACTAGGATTAAAGTAAATAGTAGTTGTGGATCCACTCTAACAAATAGTTTCTTTGTATTATGTGTTAGACCTATGTATTTAGAGGCTTTATATCCTAGAGGCACTCCTCTTGAGTGCTCGTGCATTGATCTGCTAGGAAATAAATCATGAGAGCCATAACCACAGGGTTCCTATTTCCTATTCAATCTCAAGCTAGGCGATGATTGAACACCATTGGATCTGAGATCCTATGGCTCATGTTATTCACACAACCAAAGAGGCCATGTTTTCCCTTAAATTGATTAAATCATGACATTTAAAGTATATGCTTGATAATAGAGTCACTTAAGGATTTATAGAAAAGTCCATATCTTTCTATGTTAATCCAATCAATTCCAAATTTTAAATGAAAGACTTTAATGACTTTATCTAAGTGTGGGTAAGGTTGGAGACAAAAACTCGAAAATTAAGCATACTTTTCTTAGTATCCAAATTTTCTCTTTTATCTCATTATTTAAAATATCAAACAATCCTTTTCTCTTTCTGTCTTTCCCATATCTTTTATTTTGATCACTTTGCCTATTAGGGACCATGTGAAAATAAAAACCAACTACCAGTGGCCTTACACACCATGTTTCTAGATAATTTCACACAATCCCTGAAAGTACAATATTAATCACCAATTATCTTTTATATTGCACTTAATATATGATTCCATTTTCTTCCTTTTTCCCTTATATCCATTATTGGAATAATAAAATCAATAGAAACCATGAAACCCATATCAAACGGAAATTTGCAAAAGAAAACAATACTTTTGAAACAAAACACACCAAATTTCCAATATATCCTTTTATTCAATTAATTTTATTTCAATTATATAAATACTTGTGGAAAACCATGTTATAACATCATTTCCCTCTTATAAGAACTTTTCCCTCAAAATTCATCTAGTCATATAAACAAAATAGGATGATACTTTTCCAAGTTAGTCTTTAGCTCCCATGTGGCCTCGTCCTCTCCATAGTGCTTCCAAAGAATCTTTACCATCTCTATATTTTTATTCCTAACTGCTTTACCATGGTATCCAATATATTCACATGTGACTTAGGGTATGTGAATCTCCCTTGGATTTCAATAGGGTTAATGCTTAGCACATGGCTAGGATCCTTCACATAGCGCTTCAGATTGGTCACATGGAACACATCATACATCATACTATAATGTGGAGGTAAACCTAGATGATAAACAACTTCACCAATCCGTTCTAGAATCTCAAACAGACCCACATATTTGGGACTCAACTTTCCTCTATTCTTATTTATAGCTCAGAGGGGTCGGATTTTCAAGAACACATGATCACCTATAGTGAAATGCAAATATGTTTGCTTTGCATCAACATTATTATTTTTGAAGATCTTGGGATCTCTTTAGCCTTTGCTTGATCAAAGTGATGTTGTCAGCATACAATTGTAGTTCCTTTGACCTCAGTAAGGTTCTCTCACAGAGAGCATCCCAATGAAGCGGTGACTGACACGACCTATTAATAGAGAGCTTCATACAGAGGTAGTCTGATATTGTCTTGGTAGCTAGTATTGTAGGATAACTCAGCTACGGGAAAGTACTGCTCCCACAATCCACCCCAATTGAGCACACATGCTCTTAACAAATCTTGTCGAGTCTGGTTTGTTCTTTCTAACTGTCCATTAGTCTGGGGGTGATAAGCCATGAAATTCAACTTATTACTGAGTTCTTTAGGCACTTGTTCCCATAACTAAGAAGTGAACTTGGGTCACGATAAGAGATAATTGAACTAGGAACACCATGCAAATGAACTATTTCTCTAACATATAGTTCAGCTAGGTCTGACACCTTAGCATTAATCTTTAAGGCAAATAAATACACTGACTTAGTTAGGCGGTCTGCCACAACCCATATTGCATCATGACCTTTCTTTGTCTTGGGGAGACCCACCACAAAATCCATAGTGATATGGTCCTATTTCCTCTCACGAATTTCAATTGATTGTAGTAATCCACAGGGTTTCTGGTGTTCAGTTTTCACCATCTGGTACATGAAACAACTGGCTACATACGAGGTTATGTATCTCTTCATCCCTGACCACCAAAAGTATCTCTACAAGTCCTTAAACATATTTGTGGTACCAGTGTGCACTGCATACTTAGACCCATGAGCCTTCCGCAAGATATGAGTCTACAAGGGTGAATCCTCATGAACCCAAATATGACTTTTATTTTAGATTCCACAATCCAAACCCTTTATCTCATCCAACTCTGGGTTGTCTAACTGGGCTGCTACAAGCTCAGTCAACAAGTCAGACTTGATTGATTTTTATTTGGTGCTTCAACACTTGCATTTATACATAGTTAGATAATTACTCGTGTGTTGCCCATGAGATTAAACTGTACATGTATAAAATTCAAATTCCACTTGGTAATTACATTCTCATTTGAAAATTATGATTTGGCGATTACTTTGTTCACCTAGGTTTTCAAACCATTTATTCAATATTCTCCCATAGGGTTGAGGTAACACCTCAAACCCTCATTTATGCCCTTTGGATTTGAACTCATGTATTCTTGTTTTTAAATTTAGTATAGAATGTATATGTCCCATCTCTCACACTCATAACAAAATGAAATAAGCATTTGCCAACAGTTCAAATACAAACCTCGTCCCGTTCTAAGAGTAGTGACGGTGCATTCACACATTATCTTTTAAACTTAGACATGAGTTCAAACCATGAATACCACCATTTCCTAGTTCTATACACACATACAGGAAAAGTTTGTCTCATTACTTTTGAGTCTTATGCATAAATTCTTTTTAATATTCTTATTCAAACATTATAACATGACTCTTTATACACATCTCATGTCTCATTAGCTTTAGTCGTTCCCCCTTCAGATCCCTAGGGAAAAGGTACCTTTAGAATGATCTCCTCTTTACCTCCAAGGGCCTTATGAACTTAGCACATAATCATTTTCCATCCTCATAAGTCTTATGTACCTTCAATCATCCTATAAGATCTTAGGGATGAATTGTGTCCCTACCCTTTCAAAGGGTTTCATTGAGACGCCATAACTTTTTTCTGTTTCACCACACATTTTACTTGAGGGTGCTCTAGTAATATCCATGCACATCATATCCTTTAAAATTCCTTCACATGATCTCCTTCATCTCTTAGGGAACATGTATTTTACTTTATATTCCTTTATTGGGCTTGTTGTGACCTCCTTTATCCCATCATGTCGGTCACCACCATAGTGACTTTTCCTCATGTCCCTTAGAGATGGTTTACATGGGTCCAAAGAATCATACTCAACATATGTTCTTTCATTCTTAATTCACTTAATATCTACTCCTTAAGTGACATTTAAGGAGACCCCAAATCTTAAATCAATTTGTGGACTCACTATTTTAGGAAGGGTCCTATCCCAGGACATGATAACACTAATACATTGAAATACTAAGGATCGCCAAAACATACTTGAACCAAAGTTGATATCATTACCAGATAGCTTGTCTTTTAAGCCTATTACCACTATAACATCCATGCATTTTCTACCTAGGAGTTATACTATTATATCATGTAAGTTACCATTCAAGAATTTGTTCACCAAAAGCTTTATTACTAACATTTTAGATATATAATAACTGATACATCATATTTCATATGCTCAAAACTATATAATTTTATTAAACCATATGTTTTCTGATACAAGATGCACTACAACATTATAGGAATGTTTGCCTACCATAGGTTGCTTTGCGTCGAACTGGGCTTCCTTATCATCAGTGGTGAAGAATCGAGCATGTTAGTGTTCTTCAACAACTAAGATTGTGCCTTGTGATTCTATAGCCACTGGATGAGTTTCTACTGGACTTGGACATTGAGGGTCAAGGAGAGGATAATCAGACCAGATTTATCTGTCTTGTCGACAAGGATAACATACTTTATTCTCATAGAGGCATTTATCGAGGTGCTTCTTTCCATAGGTGCAGTAGGTGGGTTTGGATTTCTTACGACGAGGTTTTCCCTCTTTACTAATCCTATTTCTTCTATGATTATGGCCTTTCCCTTTTATGTTATCATTCTTTCGGGCAGAAGTTCCTTCCACAAACCCTAGGTTTCTCTTAGGTAGGTTCTGAGCAGGCATAATGTTCTTCTCAACGTCCAGGGTGAAGTTGAGGGTCTTGGTGAAGTTTGGATGTTTTCTAGTCATCACAAGGGGCCTTATCTGGGGATGCAAGAATTGTACACAATGTTCTACTTGCCTCAATATGATTAGCATGTATTGAAAGTGCCCTAGGAGGTAGAACTTTTGAGCATAGTCTGCTACTATACGGAAATTTTGAGCATAGTCCACCACTATCACATTACCTTAATACTAGAGCATAATCTGGTTTCCTCTCTCCTTCTGGGCAAATCTTGTGGAGAAGATGGTATGGAATTCCATTCAGGACATTGGTTCTATGATCAAGTCTCTGTCAATGATGTAATTCTCCAACCAAGGATTTGTTGTTCCCTCAAGAAGGTGAGCAGAAAAGAGAACCTTCATGTTGGGTTGCACCTCCACTATGTTGAAACCATTTTCCACAACAAGAAGTCATGCCTCTACCTTATCAACTACCTCAAAGTTGTCTTCACCCCATAACTTCTCTATATCCAACTTGACAAAGTTGAGGATGGTGGCTCCAAGATGAGGGTGGATAGGTAGGGTTCACCATTTTCGTCTTTGGAGGCATCTTTGAGTGATGGGGTATTAATGGCCTCAACAGACTCCTTATGTTGCTCCAACCAGAGTGTATCGGGGGTACGTACTACCACTTTCCCGATTGTAGATCCAAAACTGGCAGCATTGTTGGGGTTATCATTTGGCTCATCTTCCATCATACGTTTTCACCTAGTGTCAGGACCATCTTCAGGGTTCAAGATTTCAAAGGGGGAAACTCTAGGCTAGAAACCTTCCTCAGTGGTGGTCTCCTCTTCTTCTTGGGAGTCTCTTCTTCCATTATCCCCCTTGAAGACATTCTCTTCTGGTAGGAGGGCCTTCCATCAGGGCAATCAAGGGTGACAATGCTCTTAGTATGGGCCATTCTATTTCACATAAATTAACTTTATTAACCCAATTTCATACTTAGGGTATTATAGAATAATAATTATTATGTCCATGACATCTTGTTTATATATATTTTATTATTTGATGGAGGATGTCTTAATCCCTAATATACATAACCCTAGTATTTAGAAAAGGATAAAGAGAGTAGTTACATGTATCTAGGGTTCAGTGAGTGAAGCAAGGGTTAAATAAGGGATGTGAATAGATGAAAAATTCTAGAGGTATTTTATTTTGAGTACAATCTTCTAACTTCGTCCAGGCAGGATGCACATGGTTGGGAGTCCTCATAAGCCAACTAGAAGTGTAAAGGAAAATTTTCCCAACCCCGGCCCTGGTCCCTTCTAGACAACATTGTATTTGGAAAGTATTATCATTAATCCCTTGGTCTCTATATAACTCTTAAAATTAAATAATTATTAAAGGTCAAGTGGTAAACTAGGCTCTGATACCAAATGTAACAACCCCCTCCCCTGTTATCCCCTATTTAAGAGGACAGAGAGGGAAAGTGAAACGACCGTCTTGCGAAAACATAATTAACTAATGCGGAAGCGTTCATCAAGTAGCGGATTAGCGAAAATCACTAAAAATTAAAACTTTTTGCAAAGAGATCCACACATAGGAAATCCTTTACAACAAGAATCATTGTATAACATTTACATTCTGGTTCAAACATATATAACATGTACCATCTCTTTTCAGAGACTACAACATCAGCTGCCTTATGAACATTATATACAGACATCATATGAATCTCGAGGCATCAAGCCAAAACCTCAGTTTGATATATCAAAAACACTGACTGAAAACTCCGAGGACCTGAGAGTACAGAGACGACACATAGGACTACTATCTATATGACTTGACAGTCAGTGCCTCCACTTGAGATCTCACTGTTGTCCAAGTTGTTGCTTTCCTTTTCCTGCAAAAGAGTATCTGCCTCTTTGTCCGCGTCCACCTAAAAATGTTGGATACCACGGGGGTGAGACAATTGTAAATTGCCCCAGCGAGAGATATAACTCTCCGCCAGAAACATTATTATTGCATCTTAAGAAGATAAATATAGGCAGATGATAAGCAGTTTAAAGCATTCTCTTAATAAGGAATAGGAAGAACATGTATATCATTTATCCTCCATATTATACCATCATATCAAACTTCTCTTGTGACACTCATTATCTTGATATGTCACCCATGAGACATTCTTGTTTCAACTTATTGGCCTTAGCCAATCTGCTAAACAAATTTTTGGTTATTTTGGACATGAGAGTTTACATCATCATGTCTTATTCAGGCATTGGTCTATACCAATCCTATATAAATATTCCAGGCATTGGATTGCACCAATCCTGTGCAACTAATACAAGCATTAGACTTATATTATTCAAGTGTATCCATTCCAGGTATTGAACTATGTCAATCCTATGTAACCATTCCAGGTATTGATCTATGTCAATCCCGTGTAACCATTCCAGGTATTGATCTATGTCAATCCCGTGTAACCATTCCAGGTATTGGGAGTTAGCTGAAACCGCATAGCCAATCAAATTAAAACGATTTGGAGTAGCTATCAAAACGGTTTTTCTTGGTAATTTTCTTTAGATAAGCATCTAGGATGATGTCATCATCCCCATCCTTCGAACAACCAAGAACAGCAACCGTTCTTGATGGAAATTACAGCAAGAAACAAGAGTGCATCAAATTGAAAAAATCAATCAACAAAGCATAGAGAATTGATGCAATAGCAATGATTAAGGGTTTGAGTTATAAAACCCGCCTCCAATTGAGCTCCAAAGCTCCAAGATCACGCCATTAATGGTGGATGAAGCTCTAGAAACTCCCCCTAGGCTCGTCCTCAAGCTTTTGATTGCAAAAGTTGGCTAGGGTTGAAGAGGAGATCGAAATAAGAAGGAATCCATAATTTATTTTCGATTTCCACCATGAAATCAAGGAGAACGAAGGTCAAGGGCTTACCCACAGGTTGGGGACGTGCTCCCTGCTCCTCCCTAGCTCCTTGGTCGGTTTTGCAAGCAAGGGGAAGAAGAAAATCCGAAAAAGGCCTTGGTTTGGGCTTAGAAATGGCACTTTTATAAGGAAATTGATGAGAGAGAAAATGCCTTATAAAAATCCAATTGATCCCAATAAAGTGGCCGCCTCTTCCCCGTCAACTACCTTGGGTACGAGGCACCTTCCTTGCCTTTCATTCTCCTTCATTATCCTCAATTTAAAGAAAAGCAAATTAAGCACCTTAATGCTTATAATATAATATCCCACATGTGAGTGGATATTACTTTTCTTTATAAAAAGGTGAGTGGAATTTCACCTACTTCAGATATTTTCGTTCCTTATCTTGTTAAAGGAACGTCCATCCTTATTCAAAATCAACCCAAAACATTTTGGTTGAAAGCCCTTCAATTATTTTTATTCATTTTTGCCCTAAATCGAATTAGGGTTTCAATTAGGCATTATTCTTGATTATTTTAATGTCAAGATTCTTTCTCCTACAACTTAATTCAAATGAGGAGTCCCTCTCATTTTCTTTGCTCTAAATGATGCTAAGAAACATTAAGGACCTTGTTGAAGTGGTAATTTGCATATTGAACCCTAGATTTTGGGTAAATTGCACATTTCACCAAAACTAGGTTTTAATGCACAAGGATTGCTTTACAAGCTTAATCTTGGTGTCCAAGCTTGTGGAAACCATACCACTACATCATATTCATTCTTATGATGTCTCAACATCATATAAACATCTTATCATGCAACATTTGCAATTTAACCCCTCAACTTGGGTAATTTGCACTTTAGTCCAAAATAAGCAAACATTGCTTCAACATTGTTCAAACAGGACCAAAATTGAAACATAGGTTCCTTTTTAGCCTTAATAACTTTTCACAAGATGAGATTAAGCATATAATAATCTTTCTTAATCAAAACACCTAGGGTTAAAGCATAACCCAGGTCAGGGATGTTACAAATTATAAACCCCTAACAAGGATTTCGTCCCCGAAATCCCAGATAAAGGGAACATATATCATTCATTCATCATATTATCATGTCTCTTCATAACACCTCATTGTTATGGAGACATCATAAAACTTTGATCAACACAAAGTTTCTTCACACAATATTCTCAGAGTCAAATGAGAACTTATCTTAAAGACATATTTAGTTGTTATGTTTATGCAAAGCATAAACCCCTGACATATGATGTTCATATCATTTTATATAATCAGACTGATTTCATAGTTGACCATTTTGGGTAGCCAACCTAAACCATCTGATAATTCTTAGATACTAGAATCCCTTACCCTGGTATCAGTCACGTGTTGAAAACACATCATATTCTCATCTTTCTTTTATCATATTTACAACTTTATAGAATAGGGATCACCTCCCTTGTTCTCTTTCTCATCATATGAGGGTCATACTTTTACTTCCTCATATACACATATTGATCTGAATTCCTATCAGATCCTTCTTTCTTGTTCTTAAGATATGATACATTTATCCATACCATATTTCCAATTTCATGATACTCATTAGATTGTATCAGAATGATTGCTTGATCAGGGCAATCAAAAAGATATCAATCTAAGAGTTTCCATACTCACTTTATCATCAATAGTTGTATACCTGATCAGGGTTTACAAGTAATGAGATCGAGTAGTATGCACTTACATGCTATCATATTTCTTGCTTTTCATATTATCATAACATAAGATTTAACATCCCTGTATTTTATCCATGCATCTCTTCTATACATCTTCCTCTTTCATAGAGGTAAGATCAATATAGAGCATTTAAAATAATATTGAACAGAATTCAAATTCTAGTTCTCATCATTTCTTCCCTATATAGCAACCAACAGGGAAAACAAAATCAACAATCCTTTTTTTTATAACAAAAAGGGTTTAGTGTACTCAACATGTACACATTTATAACATATCTTGTACTCATATCATGGTCTTACTAGTCTTATTACTGAAGCAAAAACTAAGCCATAGAATCTTATAGGTGAAAGGTTAAGACCTTTGCACTTACTTAGTGGCTACTTCCCTGGTACACTAGGCATTTATTGTACTATTAGTACCAAAAACTTGGCTGTTTAAAACCATTAGGCAAATGTATCTAGAATTATAGAGACCATTCCCTACTTCTCAGCTTATTGCCCCTTCTTGGGCACTACCATCACATATTTATTATCTGTCTGAACTCATGGCAGAGTCCTTCTTGCTATAAGTTAATCTTTTCCACATTTTCCCTTGTTCCCACATGACTAATTCATTCAGGAACTCTTTTAAAGCTCAAGCTTTCTGTATTAAGGACTGATTACCTAGGTTATAATCCTAGCATCCAGTCCACGCATATGCATTACTGTTGCCCTAATCTTCCCAACAAGAGCATGATCATAGGATTCTCTATCCTGATCAGGTCTTAATGGGGATTCTCAGGCACTCATTCTATTCTTGCATGATCCCTTGCACCTCTTCTTGGTGCAACAACATTGCCCTAAGCAATGTGTTCATTGTGCTCTCCAGTCATTTTAAACTTTACCCTTTCTCTGCACAAGTAGAAATCATTATAGGGTATACTGGAGGACACTAACACAGACTCAACAACTTAGTCCTATGTCTCTGTAGACTCAACGAACCTAGAGCTCTGATACCACTAAATTGAAATGACCGTCTCGCGAAAACATGATTAACTAATGCGGAAGCGTTCATCAAGTAGTGGATTAGCGAAAATCACTAAAAATTAAAACTTTTTGCAAAGAGATCCACACATAGGAAATCCTTTACAACAAGAACCATTGTATAACATTTACATTCTGGTTCAAACATATATAACATGTACCATCTCTTTTCAGAGACTACAACATCAGCTGCCTTATGAACATTATATACAGACAGCATATGAATCTCGAGGCATCAAGCCAAAACCTCAGTTTGATATATCAAAAACACTGACTGAAAACTCCGAGGACCTGAGAGTACAAAGACGACACATAGAACTACTATCTATATGACTTGACAGTCAGTGCCTCCACTTGAGATCTCACTGTTGTCCAAGATGTTGCTTTCCTTTTCCTGCAAAAGAGTATCTGCCTCTTTGTCTGCATCCACCTAAAAATGTTGGATCCCACGGGGGTGAGACAATTGTAAATTTCCCCAGCGAGAGATATAACTCTCCGCCAGAAACATTATTATTGCATCTTAAGAAGATAAATATAGGCAGATGATAAGCAGTTTAAAGCATTCTCTTAATAAGGAATAGGAAGAACATGTATATCATTTATCCTCCATATTATACCATCATGTCAAACTTCTCTTGTGACACTCATTATCTTGATATGTCACCCATGAGACATTCTTGTTTCAACTTATTGGCCTTAGCCAATCTGCTAAACAAATTTTTGGTTATTTTGGAC
The DNA here is from genome assembly GCA_963693085.1 of Alisma plantago-aquatica. Lineage (NCBI taxonomy): Eukaryota > Viridiplantae > Streptophyta > Magnoliopsida > Alismatales > Alismataceae > Alisma > Alisma plantago-aquatica. The sequence goes on along the minus strand of OY856409.1, from coordinate 127,035,268 downwards.
ATGAGAGTTTACATCATCATGTCTTATTCAGGCATTGGTCTATACCAATCCTATATAAATATTCCAGGCATTGGATTGCACCAATCCTGTGCAACTAATACAAGCATTAGACTTATATTATTCAAGTGTATCCATTCCAGGTATTGAACTATGTCAATCATGTGTAACCATTCCAGGTATTGATCTATGTCAATCCCGTGTAACCATTCCAGGTATTGATCTATGTCAATCCCGTGTAACCATTCCAGGTATTGAGATTTAGCCAATCCTGTGCATTCCAGGTATTGGGAGTTAGCCAATCCTGTGTTATTATTCCAGGTATTGGGAGTTAGCCAATCCTGTGTTATCATTCCAGGTATTGGGAGTTAGCCAATCATGTGTTATCATTCTAGGTAATGGGAGTTAGCCAATCATGTGCATTCCAGGTATTGGGAGTTAGCCAATCCTATGTTATCATTCCAGGTATTGGGAGTTAGCCAATCCTGTGCATTCCAGGTATTGGGAGTTAGCCAATCCTATGCATTCCAGGTATTGGGAGTTAGCCAATCCTGTGTTATCATTCCAGGTATTGGGAGTTAGCCAATCCTGTGCAGATGTTATTCCAGGTATTAGACTATGCTAATCCTGTGCAACTATTCCAGGTATTGAACTATATCAATCGTGTAATGCTAAAAGTGATATTTATCACATATTGATATATCACTTTCCTCATCACTTTCAACTTCCTTAAGTTATCAGCTTATCTTGGATTAAGGTATTTCCCATCTTAATCCTTTAATCCATTAACCTATCACCCTTACCATGAAGTGCATAGGTCACACATAAGAATGGTCCAACTATCTTTAATGATATGGACTCATCTCAAGTTAAAGCATTACTTACTATAAGGGTATCCACAATCAATCACTTTAGGCATTTCCCCCATTAGTATATTAGTAACCATTCCATTATTAGGATTAGGGTTTCCCATACTATCATACTTCATTAGGGTGAGGATTGCATATAACATCACCCTTCATTAGGCTTTCTCATCATATTGCCTAAAATTAGGGTTTACTATTCATCCCAACATGGGTTTCTCATGGCATCACCCTCAATTAGGGTTTACATGGAATCAACCTCAATTAGGGTTCACATGATCTCTTTATTAAGGATCATACCCTATTCATCACATGATCAATACTCATGTATGAATTCCTTTCCATCATCCTATCAACTTGATTAGGTTACATCAACCCTTCAATCAAGTATATACAACTATGGTTAACATAGTGTACTAAGACATTGTTCTTATAAGTAATTAGGGTTCATTCCTTAATTGGCACTAATCACTTAGGTACTATTAGGGTTTCAACCTTTGTACCTTCATTGATTATCATTACCAATCATCATTGGATCAATGGATGATTCATCATCTCTATTCTCAAGAGATTCAATCACATTGAACCTCCATTACATAAGGTATCCAATTGAATTAGGGTTTTCAATGTTGATTCCTTCAATCATTGAATTCATGGAACCAATCATCAATTGGACCTACCCTCATACTTCAATTGAGTTTAATAGGTCAACCTTCAACTGATTTGACTCTCAATTGACCCTCAATTGATCATCAATTAGGGTTTGATTCAATTGAATTAGGGTTTGGAATCGATGATTCAACAACACTAATCAATGTAAGACTAGTTGCTTTGAAACCATTGAACCATCATCCAAATTGGGTATTACCTGACCCCAAACGGTCTTGAGGTCATTTGGATGACCTCCAAACGGTCTTGAGACCGTTTTCCCATCATATCACTCAAATCTAAGCAATCCAATTAGGGTTTGGTTCATTGGATTGATCACCAAATCAGCATTACATTGTTTAACAGCTTGGTACCTTTAGACCTTCAAACACCTAACCATACTCAACCCTAGACCTCCAAACGGTCTTGGGTGACCAACAAACGGTCTTGAGACCGTTTGGATGAGCTCCAAACGGTCTTGAGACCGTTTTCCCATCCAACCTTTGGACTCTAGTGAAAATTCATCATGGATTGGTCTATCGAGTTGATCAACAAATCAGCACTACATTGCAATATGATTAGTACCTTTGGACCTTCAATTGGTCAACTATACTTGACCCCAGACCTCCAAACGGTCTTGGGGTGATCCCCAAATGGTCTTGAGACCGTTTGGGCTAATCAACCCAAAATCTCAAATTAGCTCATTGTGATTTCAGCACTGATTTCAATTAGGGTTTGCCCTAGTAATCAACCTTCAACTCTTACTTCGTTTGGAATTAGTCCATCAAATTTGGTGAGTCATTAATTAACATCATTAGGAACAGTAATCTCATACGGTCAACGCTTAGTCAACCATCTTATATGGTCTTGATACCGTTTTCCCAAAAAGTTCAATTAAATCAGATTGATAATCAGCACTTAGTCCAATTAGGTTTTCCTAATTGATTAGCCTTCAACTCACGATTCCTTGGGAGTCAATCCCTCAAATTTGGTGAGTCATCAACCAACATAATTATGAACAGTAATCCCAAACGGTCAACACTTGGTCAACTCACTCAAACGGTATTGAAACTGTTTGCCCAAACAGGTTAAGTTAATCAGGTGGAAAATCAGCACATAATTCAATTCGATTGCCTACTTGATTGGCCTTCAACTCTCGATTCCTTTGGAGTTAATCCCTAAAATTTGGAGGGTTATCAGCCTACATAATTAGAAACAAAATTCCCAAACGGTCAACGCTTGGTCAACCATCTCAAACGGTATTGAAACCGTTTTCTCCCAAACGGTTTCAAACCGTTTGCCCTTAAACGGTTTGCTGAAACCGCATAGCCAATCAAATTAAAACGATTTGGAGTAGCTATCAAAACGGTTTTGCTTGGTAATTTTCTTTGGATAAGCATCTAGGATGATGTAATAATCCCCTTCCTTCGAACAACCAAGAACAGCAACCGTTCTTGATGGAAATTACAGCAAGAAACAAGAGTGCATCAAATTGAAGAAATCAATCAACAAAGCATAGAGAATTGATGCAATAGCAATGATTAAGGGTTTGAGTTATAAAACCCACCTACAATTGAGCTCCAAAGCTCCAAACGCACGCCATTAATGGTGGATGAAGCTCTAGCAAATCCCCCTAGGCTCTTTCTCAAGCTTTTGATTGCAAAAGTTGGCTAGGGTTGAAGAGGAGATCGAAATAAGAAGGAATCCATAATTTATTTTCGATTTCCACCATGAAATCAAGGAGAACGAAGGTCAAGGGCTTACCCACAGGTTGGGGACGTGCTCCCTGCTCCTCCCTAGCTCCTTGGTCGGTTTTGCAAGCAAGGGGAAGAAGAAAATCCGAAAAAGGCCTTGGTTTGGGCTTAGAAATGGCACTTTTATAAGGAAATTGATGAGAGAGAAAATGCCTTATAAAAATCCAATTAATCCCAATAAAGTGGCCGCCTCTTCCCCGTCAACTACCTTGGGTACGAGGCACCTTCCTTGCCTTTCATTCTCCTTCATTATCCTCAATTTAAAGAAAAGCAAATTAAGCACCTTAATGCTTATAATATAATATCCCACATGTGAGTGGATATTACTTTTCTTTATAAAAAGGTGAGTGGAATTTCACCTACTTAAGATATTTTCGTTCCTTATCTTGTTAAAGGAACGTCCATCCTTATTCAAAATCAACCCAAAACATTTTGGTTGGAAGCCCTTCAATTAGTTTTATTCATTTTTGCCCTAAATCGAATTAGGGTTTCAATTAGGCATTATTCTTGATTATTTTAATGTCAAGATTCTCTCTCCTACAACTTAATTTAAATGAGGAGTCCCTCTCATTTTCTTTGCTCTAAATGATGCTAAGAAACATTAAGGACCTTGTTGAAGTGGTAATTTGCATATTGAACCCTAGATTTTGGTTAAATTGCACATTTCACCAAAACTAGGTTTTAATGCACAAGGATTGCTTTACAAGCTTAATCTTGGTGTCCAAGCTTGTGGAAACCATACCACTACATCATATTCATTCTTATGATGTCTCAACATCAGAGAAACATCTTATCATGCAACATTTGCAATTTAACCCCTCAACTTGGGTAATTTGCACTTTAGTCCAAAATAAGCAAACATTGCTTCAACATTGTTCAAACAGGACCAAAATTGAAACATAGGTTCCTTTTTAGCCTTAATAAATTTTCACAAGATGAGATTAAGCATATAATAATCTTTCTTAATCAAAACACCTAGGGTTAAAGCATAACCCAGGTCAGGGATGTTACAGAAAGGGACATTACCATAATTACAGGATTGGGGTTTAGCAATTAAGCAATAATAATTATAAAATTTCACTAAATGGAATGGGGTTTGGTACAATATAAAAAGAAAATCTCCTCTAAGAAGTTAAATGATATGGAAATCTACTATTTGCAATTGGAAAATAAAACCAGCTACCTATATCCTCTAGGATACATTAACTCTTCTTTTTTGGCATCTTCTTCTCTAGATATCCATTTTCCATCTTACTTGCAGAATAATAGCATATTATCCTAAAATCCCATGAAACAAAAACATGGCTAGTATAACAAGTTATACTAGTATGTGGGGAAAACAAAATATTCACATGTAGATTTAACAATATAATCATTCATAGCAACAAATATTTACAAAATTGAACATGCATTCTCTTTCTAACTTTGCAACTTAATCTATATGGGACACTCCCTCTCTGGAGTATTCATCTGGGGAACCCTCTCTCTCTAGGTTTTAATCTCTACATTGGACACATCATACATAGATCTTGGCCCAATCACCAGTCACCATAGTGACATTCCATACATGGGCCTTTTCCTGAGGTGATCTTCTTTTCTAGGCCAGATCACCAGTCACCATAGTGAGATTTCATACATGGACATTTTCCCGAGGTGATCTTCCTATACCAGCTTGATCATTTGTCACCATAGTGACATTTCTTACATCCCACATATATCACTTACATCCACAAGAGATAGTAGAGCAAGTTATACTTATATAATGTGATATCCATAGTGACTTTATAGATTGCAGGAATTAAATAAATATCCAACTGTTTAATTTGCAAACAATCTATCAAATATTAGAAAACCAAGGAAATTGTTTAAGTCGGGTAGTCATAGGTGTAACCACAAACCTTCCTTAGAAGTAACTTGATGTCAAAGAAAAAAGTTAACAAGAGCAACCTATCAAGAAACTACCTTGAAATTAAAGCACATTACCTATGTATTATTACTTTATCAAAATCTATCAAAAAGACTGACTTGGGGTCCAAGTTAGGTTTTCATTAGGGTTTTGGCTTCCCAAACTCTAATTACCACTTTTCTTACCTTTTTGGTTTACAAACCCTAAACTTAATGTTTTATGCACCATTAAACCCTAGTTAGGTCAAAGATGTCTCTTTTATCCAAAAAGACCCAACTTTATCCATTTAAGTCATTTAAGCATGATGAGATCCTTAAAGTCAAGAAATTAGGGTTTCCATGCTTTTAATACATTAAAGATGATAAATTTAGGCACTTTTAGAACTAAAGGCCAACTAGGTCCTGATTATATTTTTATTGCATTTTTCGCATTTTTCTGAGCAAGATTCATATATAAAATGTTATTATAGGACCATTCTACTAATTACTATTATATATAGTAATTTAATAGTTTCCAACCAACCACAGACCGCCACCTAGGTAGCGCACCTAGTCCCAACCTTGCTCGTGAAGTTGGGCCGATCAATGAGTTTTTGCCAACTCAGTTCAGCTCGCCCTTGTGGACGCACACTCAAACATGAGAGATAAGAGGGAAAAGGACACAAGTGCCTTTACCATTTCTGAAGGTGAATCGAGGGTATGCCAGTCTTTTCATGATGAGCCTTCTTCTTCCTCTACTCAACTCTTCATCGTGAACCAGGAGGTCGACTAACGAGTTGACTCTAAGATTATGATCCTTTAAGTGTTGTGTGAATGTGCTATCACCTTCATCGATCCGTGATGAACCTATTGGGCGTCTCAATTCCTCTGGTGGTGGTCAGAGCCATCCGAACAGAGGAGGACTTCTCCAACAAGAAGTCTAGAAGGGGTAGAGGTGAAGGAAGGGGTAGGAAGAGCAATTGAGGGTAGATGCGCATTGAGGAAGTTGAGTGTGATCTTTTTGAATGCTTGAGTAGGTCGTAGAGGAATCATTCCTTCTTTTATATCGACTAGGTTGGGTATCATTGGCTCTCCAATTTGGTCAAATCCTCTTAAGTCCTCCACATTAGGAAAAACCTAGGGTAGGTAAGACCACATTGATCTCACGAGTCCAACAGACTTGTTTTTTAATTTGCCCGTACGGTGATCATGACAAAATCAATCAGGAAAGTCATAACCATGGGGTTCCTATTTCCTATTCCGTCTTGAGTTAGACAATGACTGAAAGCCATTCGATCTGAGATCATATAGATCAAGTTACTTGCACAACCAAAGAGGTCGAGTATTTCCTTAAATTAATTAAATCATGACATTTAAAGTATATACTTGATAATTGAGTCACTTTAGGATTTCTATAAAAATCCATATCTCCCTCTATGTTAATCCCTTCTCTTTTAAATTTTAAAGGAAAGTCTTTAATACTTTATCTAAGCGTGGGTAAGGTTGGAGACCAAAACTCAAGAATCAAAGATACTTTTCTTAGTATCCAAGTTTTCTCTTTTATCTCAATATTTAAATATCAAAACAATCATTTTCTCTTTCTATCTTAAAAGATTAAATCAGGAGAGAGAAATGTTATGACTTTCCTGGTTAAACAACTCCAATATGTAAAATTGATGGCAAATTCGTATTTAACACACTAAATATAACTCGTGGGTCAAGTTTCATAAAATTTAGATAATCCTAATGCCATTAATGAAGGAGGAAAGAGAAAATATGTTTTGATTTATTTAACATATTCAAAGTTTTAAAAAATGGAGTAAGGGGCGATTCCTTAATTGGATTGCAAAACTAAGTGCATAATCGGAATCTACATGCCTTTATTGGCCTCTATGAAAAATTTGGCTTAATTTGATTTATGTTTGAGTCCTCAAAAGAGGAGAGAGAAAAAGGAAAATAAATATGTGTACACTTTGGTCGAATTTGTTTAGGATTGCTATTTAATCTGTCACGTGGGATTTTAATTGAATTGATCTTCACGCATTGATCTTGACAGTCAGATTTCTAGATCGAACGACAGTTGTACCTTCTTCTTCCTCGTTTCCTTTCTCATTTCCAGGTGTTTGGGTTCCGATTTTCCTTCTGCGATTCTTTCTCCTCCTCTATTTCCTTCCTTCCTTTTCCTCTGCTTCCCTTTCCACCATCTTCCTGGCATCCTTCTGATTCCTTTGGATATATATAAGCTAGGGCGGGGGGCATTGTAGCCCCACTTCGCAGGGTGCCACTCGGCCTCCCCTATACTTCTTTCTTTTCACCCTTTTTCTGCCATTGTTGGGCGTCGGACTCCTGGGAAATCCTTCCCTCATGTCTGCCCAACGACACAGCTAGACTGTTCACTACTGGATCGACCTCCATTGCGTTGGAGCAGGCCCTCCTTACTCGCCTCGCTAGCGACGACTTTCCTCTTCTCCGGCGGCCGGGTTGGGGTTTTCTCTGAACCCTCTGAGTACTCAAACTCATTTGGAAGCTCTCACTGAAGGTTTCTCTGCTCTCATTTTTCTCCAATTCTAGGTAAATATGTTTTCCCCCTTTCGAGTTTGGTTTCTATTGCAATGGCTATTTCCTACATCTAGCCACCACCCAGCTCGAGTCTGGGGTGTTTGTGTTCGGTATGACCTCAGGAGTTTGACTGAGGGTTTGGTTTCGTGAGATCCGTGGTGGTGGATGAGAAGTGATCTTTGAATCAAACTTGCAGAGTGTCGTTCATTTTTGTTCTTGCGAAGAAGATGACATATAGCAGTTTTACCTCGCTCTTCCTGCTCTCTTTGATTCTCGCACGAGGGTACTTTCATAATTTTGTAGCATGTTTTTGTTTCTTCTCATTGCGAGTCTCGTTGCCTGTGACCATCAACGTGTGGGCTTGACTCCTGACTTGGCGGTTCATTATTGGGCCAAGTCAGGCAGCCCCTCTCTTGCTCTCTCTTTGTTTCATAGAATTCTTGGATTTTTCCTATTAGTCGATTTTCAAAAATTGATAATGAATTATTTACTAATCAGAAAAATAAAAATAAATATTCATTGAATTCAGAAAAATGCAAGTTTCCTAATGGTGTTGGTTTTGTCACTTGAGTCTGATGTTTTGAAGAGGTGATTTTAATGGATCTAATTAATAAGTTAATAATTCATGTAATTCATAATTAAATATTCATAAGTTAGAAAAATATAATAAAATATGTTTTGAAATCCCAATAATGTAATCTAATAAGTGGCATAGTTTTCATAACCTAATTAACATAATGATAAAAGGGCAATTTTTAGGGTTTTGAATAAGTAATGAAAACCTAACCCTAATTCCACATATATGCTTAATAGGTTCTTTGGAGGCCTAGGCTTGGACCTAGTTGGACTTTGGATTGTTTGACTCTGAAGTTGAGGTATATTGCATCTTTGATTATTCATATTGAGCAATTCTTCTCTCTTATGTATGCTTACATCCTCAATTATTCTTTTGAGCAATTAGCCTATGTTTCTTCTTTCTCTTGGTCCTATGGACAATAGCCTATACACATTGGTCTTTTCTTTTGATATCATGGTTCATGTGAACTATCTTTTATTTGTTATTGATCTTGTGATCATGGATATTCTCTTGGAATCTTATCTTGTTGCCTTGTTGCAATTTGGACCTTTGATATTATATGCCCACTGTGATGTGGAAGTTTACTTCATGATATATGCCCACTGTGATGTGGAAGTTTACTTGGTGATATATGCCCACTTTAAAGTGGATTGTTATATGTTGTGTTGACCATTGTGTGATGGCAACATTGTTTATTATGACTATACTTTTCTACTTGCCTCTACATTAAACATGCTATGTGATTCAGTAGCACTAGAGTAGTGTAATTACATTGGTTTTGGGGTTATGTGCCCTTTATATTTTTGGGATGGAGGTTATGTGCCCCATACCCGAGTTTCAACTTTATGAGGGTTGGCTCAATTTCATATATATTGGGATTTTGGTTATGTGCCATTCTCTATCAGGCTTCAGCTTTATGGGGGTTGGCCGCCATTCTCTTTATATTGTTCTAGGGCTATGCTTATCTCACATGCATGCAGGTTGATGAAATTGTTGATGGGTTATGTGGCCCCAACTTGATATGTGCTTATGTGGCACTACTTTATTGTTTTGATCATGGCAAGTATCCTCTTTTTATCATGTTATGATGTTTTCTTTTATGCCCGATTGGGTAGTCCTTATCTCTTGCATGGGAAGCCTTTTATTTTTTATGTCCCTTATTCCTTATAAATTTCTCAATTTGCCTTTTTAGTATGCACATACCAGCCTTTGCTGATGTATCCTTTTGTTTCTCTTTTGCTGGGGTATGCTTCCAACCCTAGGTGGAGGACTTGGATGACAAGGCTTGATGACCTGGACTTAGATTGTGAAGTTAAAGCTTGGAGACAATCTTGAGGTGGTTTAGATTTCCTCTACATGGATCCTTATGATGTAAGTTTGTAACCGTTTGTTTTATGATTGAATATAGTCAAGTTTTTATTCCGCTGCTACACTTTGGTCTTTTGATTACCATTATATAAAGATTTGAAAATTTTACACCCACTCCATCATACCTTCTGAGTGTGTTTGGACTGGAGGTTCTATTATTCAAATTTTTAGTAGAGAGGTGGTTTCACTTCTTTACAAAGGGCCCCAACAAAACATTTCACAACAAAATCAACATGAACGAGGACTACACAAAGTGGATAAAAGAGAAGACATTCTTGGAAAATACATTACCAAAACATATTCATACTTTGATCAACCGAAGAGAAAAAACACAACAAAGGGATCAAATTAGAAGTCTAGAAACCCAGATGTCACAGATGACATCAGACTTAGCATAGCTGAAGAAATCATCTCAATTTGGGATCCTAAATAACACATACATCTGACAAAATAATTAATATGAAAAAGTAGTGACATTGCACAGTGGTAAGGTGATATACAAGGAACAAGAAGTAGGACAAAATAAAGTGCAAATTGACCAAACTACAATGACCCCTAATGCAATAGTTGAAGGGAATAAGGTAGTTTCAGACAAAATTCCTAAGCAAGTGTAGGTTGAAGATTCAATATAGTCCAACTAAGGGGAGAAAAATCTCCTACAAGGGCTATGTTCCACCACATGGAACTTTCCTTTACATTTATTTACCAAATCACTTTCCTTTACAATTTATTTACCAAATCATAGAGTGGCTCGTTGTCCGCTCACAATTTTATATCTTGGGTAGTTATTAAGGATATAATTGAATATTAATAGACCTTACAGATCAAGAGAAGTTTACCTTCATTTATCATTATGGCATGTTTGCTTATCGTTGCATGTCATTTGGACTTTTCTAGTGCACCTTCAACTTTCCAAAGGTGCATGCTTGCCATTTTCTCTGATATGGGTGGAGCGGTGCCTTGAGGTTTTCATAGACAATGTTTCTATATATGGAAATTCTTTTGAAGATTGTCTTCAAATTTAGATTGTATTTTTCAAAGATGTGAGAATTTACATCTTGCTTTAAATTGGAAAATATGTCATATGATGGTAAATGAGGGGATATCTTTGGGGAACAAGGTGTCAAACAAGGGAATGGAGGTTGTCCCAGTGAAAATTGAAGTTATCTCCAAGCTTCTTCATGTCATCATTGAAAGCAATGAGGAGTTGTTTAGGACATGCATATTTTTTTAGGAAATATATTTAGGATTTTTCAAATACCTCCAGGCCTCTCTCGAAATTTTTGGAGAAGGATGTGGATATTTTTTATATTAAAAAACAAAGTTTACACGCCTTCAATGTTTTGAAAGAAAAAATATTTTCTTTCACTCATCGTGTTAGCTTTGAATTGGAGTCTACCATTTAAGTTGATGTGTGATACTTTCGACTATGTAGTTGAGGAAATTTTGAGCCATAGGAAAGAGTGTTTCCCTTTGGAGATTTTCTTTGATTCACAAACTCTAATGATTCTCAATTAAGTTACATCACTATGGAGAAAGATCTTTTTATAGTGATTTTAACATAAAAAAATTAGACAATATCTAATTGGGGAGAGAGTGATTGTTTGGACGGACCATGTCACACTAAAATATCTACTATAGAAAAAGAAGGCCAAACCCTGTTTGAAATGCAAGATCTTGATTTTGCAAGTTTGCAACCTAGAAATTATGGACAAGGTTGGAATAGAGAATGTTGTGGCAGGCCATCTCTCTCTTAGATAGAGTTGATGAGACTGTACTAGAGGTGTCCCTTCAAGAAACTTTTCTCGATGACCAATTGTTTTTGTCAAAAAGAAGGATCCATGATATTCTAATGTCGTGAATAATTTAGCAAGTGGGGAGATGACTTATTAAAGAATCCAAATGATAGTATGAAGTTTTTTATTCATTGTCTTCATATTATTTGGTACAATTCTATCTTGTCGAAACAATGCAGAGATGAAATTTTTAGATAATGTGTTCCTTAGTGGGAATGGAGAGCATTCTTGGTCATAGTCACTTGTTGCCCACATGAGGACAACATGTGATCTCTAGAACAACTGTGAAGGTTCTAAAGTGTTGTTTTTGTTGTATGATCTTGTTTAAGGACACATATAATTTTGTTAAGAAATGTTTTGCGTATTAGTGGACCCAAACATATCTAAATGGCACCAAATGCCCCACACCGTGTTTTAAGAAATCAAAGTTTTTGATCTATGGGGAACTGATTTCATGGGTCCATTTGTGTCTTACAATTCACACTTATACATATTTTTGGCCATTGACTATGTGTCCAAGCGGGCAGAGGCCATACCCACCAGGACCAACAATGCAAAAGTTGTATACAAGTTTTTGAAGAATAATATTTTTGTAGATTTGGAGTGTCTAGGATGATTATTGGTGATGAGGATTCACATTTCGTGAACCACCAATTTGGTGATTTGTTGAGGACATACGAAGTTTCACATTGAGTAGGCACATCCTATCACCCCCAAACTTAAGGTCAAGTTGAGGTCTCCAATAGGGAGGTGTGATAATTTTAGATAAGACTATCTCAAGCATAAAAACCAATTGGAGCATGCAACTAGATTAAACCCTCTGAGCATATCAAATCTCTTTCTAGACTCCCATAGGTACCACACCCTATATACTAGTTTACAAAAGGACATGTTATCTTCCAGTAGAACTAGAACATATGGCAATGTGTATGCTTAAGAAGTTAAATTTAGATATATCTTCTATAGGTGAAAAGTGCATACAAGAGATTATAAGTTTAATGAGATTATATTAGTTCCCCATTAAAAAGGCTATATTTTACAAAGATAGTACAAAAATGATTCGTGATAGGCATATCTCACATCACATTTGGACCCAAGAAGAAGGTTTTGTTGTTCAATTTGAGGTTGACATTGCATGTAGGAAAGTTGAGGTCCAAATGGGCCAACCCTTATACTGCAGTCAAGGTGTACCCCCATGGAGAAGAAGAGTTGAGACATGTCCGAGATAATTTCAAGACTAATGGTCATAGATTGAAACACTATTATGAGGGGAAGACAATTGATTCCCATGAAGATCTTAAGCTCTTGGTCCTCACTTTATTTTAAGTGACTTATCCAACCCCATGAATTTAAATAAGGGCACTTGGTGAGAGGCAGCTGAAACATTTTAATTTTATTAGTATTCCATTTTATCATTGTAGTTTTTAGTATTTTTGATCCAAATTGGTGATGCATAGTGAGTTGTTTGATGTGCATGTTCAGGGAGAAGTTGGTACCTCCGAACCTCAAGTCGGTGGCATCTATGTGTCATCATTTCAGAACTGATATTTTGACAGTCTAATGTCAGTACCACTGACTCCACAGTTAGTGTCACTGAGTCAGACTTAGGGGGCATAAATTTTGATGATTATATAGGTAAAAATCAAATTAGCCTTTGATACCACCTACTATATTGTTAGTTAAGCATTGAAAATTGTTGTATTACCTTCAGAGATCTTGGTATCATTGATTTCATAGTTGGTGACACCGATTTTACTAAGGAATTGTGGTTTAATGATGTAGGAAAATATCAGTGGCATTGACTCCTCATCTATACCACCGACACATATTGTTTTAGTTTACCGACCCTTTGATGTCGATCCTCACAGTAAAACCTCGGTGTCACTAACATGCCATTTGCACCACCGAGACTAAGATTAATTTAACATGATTCTACAAGAAAATTTTAGTCTCACTAGCTGACCAATTGGTACCATCAAAATCTTTTTATATGTGTAGTGATGAGTCTATGAATGATACATTGTAAAATATCAATAGTAATGATGTGCATGTTGTTGCATGTGCAAATTCACCTAGATAAAAGTCCTAGATTTTTACCAGACTATGTTTAATAATCACCACCTTCAAGAGGATGGATCTTATTATAGAATGGTTAAGGATAAAACTCAAAGGACAACATTTCTAGGAATGATCACATCATTGTAACCAAGATCAAAATAGTATTTATCCCAAGATTGAGTTTGGTTTAATTAAATAAGGTTGCAAGAATCAAAAGGATTAAATTAAGGTTCTAGTTATCTATGGATGGAAACACTAGAGTGGAATGAGTTTCACCACCCCTACCTATCATTTATTCTCTCACTACATCATATTAAGAATGTAAATACATATGTTGAGTCTAGGATACACCCCCCTTTCGGTGTCAGGATTAAATCTAGACAAATACCACTCTAACTGCATCATTGTGTTACCTAGAGATCATGCATCTATCATGTCAGAAATCACATATCTAAAATTCTCATCAAAGGTTTAGTATGAATCAATTAATATCCTAGGTCCTAGGTTTAAAGTTCTAATAAAAAAGTAAACTCGATAATCAAGAAAAAATACTTGCAAAAAGAATTGCTTTCAAACATAAAAAGGTTCATAATATTATAGATGATATATAGAGAACATAATAAGGTAGCAGAGCTACTCCACTCACCCTAGAGAGAGGACTACTCACTCACAAAAGGAAATACAAATCGAATAGAGACAAAGAGAGAAGAAGTCACTATCACAAAAGAGGAGGGAATTGCAGTCACTGGTGTGAAAGAGTGGTTCCTCAAGCTCCAAAACAAAGGCAAATCCTTGACATTTATTAGAGATGGACTAGAGACTATTCACATCTTTCCCTTGTGGATTGTATCTTCTTCTATGGAGGTGAAGCAAGTGGAGGATGAATATGGGTCAATGGGTGGAAGACACCTTGGTTTTAACTTCCTTTGAAGTCAGAGTCTTGGATCCTTTATGGAGGTTGGATTTGTGTTGTCCTTTGAACTGATGGATGCCATCGATGGAAGGGGGTCGATTGAACTAGATATGGGTGATGTGGAGAAAAAATTGCATCTTGAAGGCGTAGTGGGCCAATCCTCTTGTCGGTTGTGATGCTCTTCAATTTATAGGCATGGACTAGGGTTTGGAATCCTCCCCAACCACCTTACATTTGAGTCTCACTATCCTAGATATGAAGAGTATATGGTGGGAGGTAGATGAAGGATTTTGTTACCCTTTAGTATTCTTGTCACTCTAGGTGTGTAGAATGGTCATTGATGTGGAGGGTCAGAGAAAACATTTATGAGGATTTGTAGATCACATATAGCTGAGTGCATGACTTTCATTGACATTGAGGTTCATGATCATCATTAATGCTCAAGTGTAATTTTACCATTAGTGGTCGGTCTGACCACTGGAAGTGTAGATTTCTCAATCGTATGTTGGTAGAATCTTCCTTCTTATTGACTTGGAGAGGCAGCAATTCCATCTTTGTAGGGCAGTGGAAGAGCCAACAATTTTACTTAAGGGGGGCTCCATTCACCTAGATACACATGTTAAGATATTAGGCAGGGCACAAAGACTAATTTCCATTAACATCTAGTTCATTTTTTAGCTAGATAATGAGTACTTGCATATCCTGGGTAGGGCATGTGCCTACCCAGACCTGCATGTGGCTATGCCACTGGTGTCAGGGTCTACCTAGCCATCAGTAATGGAAGTGAGGCACTCGTCGGGTAGGATTTTCATCAGAGATGTTGCCTTCCCAACCATCATAGTGGATGACTGACTATACATCAGATCACATTTCATCAATTTGGAGAGTCTACTTAGACATTGGTGGATAGGTTAGGCATAAGTGGTCATCAAGTCCTTCATCAGAGGGTCGATTCTTGATCTTCATCTGTGGCCGACTATCAATGCTTGATGCCAGTCGGGCATCAAATCGTGATGGCATCCCATGCATTAGAGAGTGATCGATGGGAATTCTGAAGGGATGGGGGTCAATGAAGGTCGAGCATAAATGGCTAGGGTTGGTCATCAATGGTCAACCAATGACAATAATATATGGGAATAAAGCCACATGGGGGTATTGGCATGAGGTCGATGGCTTGCACTGTTGAAGCTTTTGACCAATGAAATGTGGTCTGATGAAGGTTCAGACTATTATAGAATTGTCCATATATCAAAAGCTTCTTGGGTCCTCTAGTCGGTATAGGAACCATCATCTCCTGTGTTGGTGCACATGATATGAGGCTCAAGTCTGTCATGAAAACCAAAAAATTAGATCAAAACCTTATAGGTTTCCATAAAATTATGAAAACTTGAATCCAAAAATATTTGTGAGCTAAAATGAGGAAATTGAATGTGAAACTACACTAAAATGCATCTAAAACTAAGATGAATTTACATTCATCAAATAACCCTGAACTTAAATGTTGCTTATCCTTGAGCAACATCAAATCTAAAACATTCATCAAATGAATACTTTCAACCCATGTGACTGTCTCACTGTCTCATCTTCGCATCATGCTTATCTCCCTACCACCTTATATAGACAAGTGACTCAACTTTCTAAGATCACATAACACATTTATCCATGTCTTTGTTTTTTTTTCAATCCAAAAAACATTTGATCATCACTAACCCCAATTTCGAGCACATCTAAGAGTTTCATGAAAATTCATAGAATCTTGTAGAATCAACAAGCATGCATATGATCCAACAATAGGGTGCATGAAAAGGATATCAAAATGAGACATCCATTGTGTTTCTGATCGTAAAATAGAGAGAAGGGGTGAGGAAAGAATATGTGAATCTCTCCTCTATTCAACCCAAGATTTCATTTATTTGTGCAAATACATTGCAACACATTTTTTGTGTGCACATTGGCATCTTTTCTTTTTGGTGGTACACCCCTATTATATAGAGAGGGGTATTGAAGAAGAAGGTAGAGTAGGGAGGGATCGTTCCCTCTCAAACTTGGAGTTTGGCACATTTTATGGATTTTTATTTTCTTTTTGATGGATGGAAGGTAATAAGATGGAGGAAGAGGTGTAGAAGTGGGTTTATATCAATATGAAATTTGCTTTGCAATTCAGTGTAAGAGGTTGTTCTCCTAATCTCATTATGCTCAATTAGTGAGATGATAAGGGGAAAAGTGATGATTCTGTAAATTTATTTCATTATTCAATTAGAAGAACGACGTGTTTGATCCCTCTTAGTTCCTAAAATTGTTTCCATGATTTCTAGGGAAACATGATGTTTGGGTTCCTAGGCCACATAGGATGATTTGTAACCATTGGTTGTATCATAAACTAGTCACTCTGAGGTATTTCTTTGATTAAGAGGAGTTAAATAATCAAAACTATATGGATGCAAATAGGAACTTTAATCTAAGTTAATAGATAATGACATTGTTCATTCTATAAAGGGACATTTTTTATTTTTTTAAGCTAGATGCAATGCATGAATGCAATGATGAAATCATAAGTTATAAACAAATATGTGTAGGTAGAAGGTAGAGTACATACCACCCACCCTCCACCCTGTACTTAGATGTTTGTTCGTCCTCAAGCAAACACTAGATCCAACATGAAGGGGAAGAGTTGTGCTGGTTGGACCATAAGTTGTGGTTGCTCTTCCTTCAGCAAAAGGCATTTACCTGAAATCAAAATTGTTAGAACTAGTGATATTATCATGGGATGCTCTATTTAACTAATGCAAAAATGAAATAGAATGAAAAAACAACTAAAAATGAAAGTAACACTCGTATTGCCTCTGAAGTAGCACATTTGTTTGAAATTGAAAGTTGGACGCTTGAAGCTCAATCATGATATGTTGGATGGAGAAGCATGAGTAGTTGGTTGGCATGCATATCAACCATTATGAAATAACATTTGAGTCACTGGCCATTGACTTTGAAATCTTCAATCTTCTTGCTCCAAATTGTAGCATATCTGTGAGGAAATATATGTTGATGATGAATGGGCCCAACTATCAGGCCTTGAGCTTGGAAAGAGATGGAGATAATATTTGTGAAGTAATACTTGGTCTCTAACCTATAGGTCTTTCTCTTTAGGTGTCTATCATGCCAAATATTTATGCACTCCTTGTAAATGTGTTAATTCTCATACGCTATCATTTGTAACTCTTCCAGTTCTTGTAGTTGAAGTAGATGGATTTCCTTTGTTGCATGGTGGTTGAACTTGAGCTTCCTGATGGCCCAAGTGGGACTTGTGTTTGAGCTCCACTAGTCTGTGACAAGAGTTCCCAAATATCATCCAAAAAGGTGTAGTGCCAAGGGGGTCTTGTAGGAAGTTCTGTATCCCCAAAGTACATCATTTAACTTGTGTGTCCAATATCACCTTGTCCTACTAACCGTCTTCTACAAAACAAAGTTGATTTGTTGATTGGAGATCTCCATGTGACCATGCATTTGAGGATGACATAGAGTAGCCACACTTTGAGAGACACCATACCTATTAGGAAGTTCTTCAAGGTTTCATTCAAGAAAGTGTGATTACCCATAAAAATGACGGTTTGGGGGACTCCAAAGTGTGGAAAGGTAATATCTTTGACTAGTTTAACACTGGACATATTTATGAGAAATTGTGGGGATGCCTTCAACCCACTTGGAAACATAGTGAACAACGACAAGAATGTACAAGAAGCCATACAAGGAAGGAAATGGACCCATATAGTTCACACTCCAAACATGAAAGATCTCCACTTCTTCCTAAAGTTTGGGGGTCATCTCATCCCTCTTATAAATAGTTCTAGATATTTGGAATTGGTCACCAGACTTGATAAACAGATGAACATCTTTGAAGATTGAAGGCCAGAAGAATCCACATTGTAGACCTTGAATGCAGTCTTTTTGGAGATCATATGCCCTCTAGTTGGTCCAGAGTGGCAATGTCCAAGAATGAGAGGTTCTTACCCTTTAGAGATGCATCAGCGATAAGGGTCTTCTGAGCATAATCGAAAAAGATAAGGTTCATCACAATAATAATGTTGAATGTTTGATATGGACTTATTCATCTCATTCCCTATGCAATCTAGATGAAGCACTCCTACAACTAAGTAGTTCACAACATCATCATACTAACTAAGTAGTTCACAACATCATCATACTAAGGGGTGAACATGGTCATATTCAATAGGTGGTCATCAAGCAACGAGTCATCAATAGGGACCATGTCAGAATCTTGAATATGCAATCATCTAAGGAAATAATGAACAGTATTTTTAGTTCCCTTCTTGTCATTTATTTCTAAATCAAACTCTTCCAGCAATAAAATCCACATGATCAATCTAGGTTTTGCATCCTTATTTTTCATCAAGTACTTGATATCAGTGTTTTTAAATTTGAATTGAATCGGCCAGTTCGACCGGTCAGACCGGTAAACCCGTGGCCAACCGGTCTGGAAGCCTAAAAACCCGATTATGTGTTCTTTTCTGATCCAACAGATTAGAAACACAGTCTGATCGGTCCAACTAGTTGACCAGACCGAACCGAATTGAACTAGCAGTTCTAACCGAAGAAAAAAATAAAATATATAATATAAAAATAAAGATGTGACCACATAACCAATACCATATTCTGATTACATAAAATAGAGAAAATGTTTACTTGCTTAGTTGGAGGAGGAAGTATGTGATATATATATATATATATATATATATATATATATATATATATATATATATATATATATATATATATATATATATATATATATATATATATATATATATATATATATATATATATATATGTATGTATATATAAATGTATAAGTGTATATATATCTACATACATATACATATAAATATATGCATATATCTATATGATACAAACATGTATACACATATGTATACAAATAAATATATGTATATATTTATATATACATATATACATATATATGTGTATATATATTCATATATATATATATATGTGTGTGTGTGTGTGTATTAATATATGTGTGTAAATATGTATACTAATATATATACACATATATGTATATAGTGTGCCTGGTTCAACTGGTTCGGCCGCTAATTGCCTTATACTTTGGTGACCGGTTCGGTTTTTCCGATTCAAAATTTTTTTGATGTCATTTCCGGTCCAACCGGTTCAACCACTCTGGTTGAATCTGGCTCAACCCGGTCTGACCACCAGTCCGATTTTTAAAACATTACTTGATAGTATCCTAATCAATATAGACAATAACTTGCAAACCATTAGATAGAAGTGAAATTTCTCTAAGGTGATACAATTGCGAGGAGCTCATTTTTTGTGTCATAGTTCTTTCACATGTCATCTAGAGTCATGTTGGTGTAGTAAATAGCATGGTGTTTCTAATCAACGTGTTTCCCCAAAAATACACCTACAAAACAGTCACTAACATCACACATGATTTCAAAGGAAGAGACCAATCTGGTGCACAAAGGATTGAAGTAGTGACAAGAGCTTCCTTCAGAGTGTTAAATCTCTTCATACAGTTAAAGTCAAATTTGAA
The DNA here is from genome assembly GCA_963693085.1 of Alisma plantago-aquatica. NCBI lineage: Eukaryota > Viridiplantae > Streptophyta > Magnoliopsida > Alismatales > Alismataceae > Alisma > Alisma plantago-aquatica. The sequence goes on along the minus strand of OY856409.1, from coordinate 127,015,267 downwards.
GTCACTTACTTTTGGAGAAATTTTGTAATGGACTTGGTGATCTTATTAAAGTCATGAATAAACCTCTTATAGAATCAAGCATGTCCTAGAAATACCCCAACTTCTTTGACAATGGTAGGAGGAGAGATCTTAGTGATCACTTCTATTTTTGCCTTTTCAACCTCAATTCCTCTAGTGCTGACATGGCGTCCAAGAACAATGCCCTCCTTCACATTCAAGTGAATGTTTTTTTCAATTGAGCACCAAATGTGCTTCTTCATAGCCTTTAAGGACAAGGGACGAACAATGTTGGCATGCATCAAACAGATCTCCATTGATTGAGAAATCATCCATGAGAATTTCCATTATCGTTTATGTAAGGTTGAAAAAAGATAGTGGACATGCAACATAGAATGTGGTGGGTGCATTTCATAAACTGAAGGGCATCCACCGGAAAGCATACCTACAAGAAGGACACATGAAGGTTTTGTTTTCTTGATCACTAGGGTGGATGGGTATCTGGTAGAATCTAGAGTACCCACCTAAGCAGTAGAGTAAATCATGTTGAGCTATTCTTTCCAGGACTTGGTCAAGAAAGGGAAGGGGGAAGTGGTCCTTCCTAGTTTCATTGTTGATATTGCAATAGTCTTTTCACACACACCACCTAGTAAAAGTGTGGTTGGGTATAAACTCGTTGTTCTCATTTAAAATGACTGTAGTGCTTCATTTCTTTGGTACAACTTGCACTTGATTAACCCATGGCAATCAATGATGGGAAAGATGATTCCAGAAAGTAGTATCTTCATCACCTCTATGCGCATGACCTCCTATAGAATTGGGTTCATCTTACATTGAGGATCAATGGAGGGCTTGAAGATATAAATCATATTTATTTTATAAATACAGAGGGCTTAGATTACTCTAGTTAGGTCAATCATTTTGTATCCTAATGCCTTCTACATCTTCCTCAGTTTATTCAACAACTTGTCTTCTTGCCCTATTGTGAAATCTACGTTGATGATGAATGATCATGCCTTTTCCTCATCTAGGATGACATATTTGAGCCCCTTAAATAGAGGATTCATTTATGGTGTATTCGATTCCTTGTATTATTCTTCAACAATAGAGACAAATTTAAACTCTTTGAATTTAGTTTCAAGGTCTTCCTCAGTATTGTCTAAGTGGAACAAGATTTGTTCACTTGTTCATCATTCAACTCATGAGAATTAGGTTCGATGAGCACTGTCTTAAGAGGGTCAATAGAAGTTGGTGTATCCTATTGTTGCTTTTCATCTTATCGATGTTGTCAAAAAGGAATCATTTCTCCTGGAAAGAAGGATCCTTGAGACTCTTGGAAACCTTGACGTTAATAATTTCCATCCCAAGCCTTAATGTCAAGATTCATTCCTACTTCAACATTGACCAAGGCTCTGAGAGTTTCTAGTAATGGGAACCCAAAGATGAGGTGATATCAAAGTCCTCCTTGATGTCAATGATGAAAAAATTGTAGAGGCGATAAGATTTGGATCCCACTCTCATGGTGATGTCTTATATGATCCCCATAAGGGTGGTCATAGAAGAGCTAGCAAGTTGAATCATAATGCCAATAGGGAGGATTTCAGTGGTTAAGACTAGTCTCTCTCACAAGTTGTAGGGGATGATAGAAATGTTTTCCCCAAGGTCAACTAGGCCTTTTCTGCATGTGGAGTCCCCAACAAAATAAGAGATACTAAAGGATCTCATATCTTTGGGTTTTTAGGAATCTTTCTCTGGATATTGCCTGATGTTGTTCATTCTAGTTTCATGGTATCGACTTCCTCTGTTACTTACTTGCAAGTGAGGAGAGTTTTGAAAAATATCATCCAAGAAGGGATTTCTGTAAGAGCATGAAGGAAAGGAATATCAACACATAGTGTCTTCATTGCTTCCTTGAGCTTATTGAACCACGAGTCCATTTTCACTATGGGCCAAACAAATCTGGTATGGAAGACATGGTTAGTAAATAGGAACCAAAAGGATAGAGGGACAAGTTGTTGTATCTTTTGGTGTCTTTTTGGGTTCAAACAAGATGTTTTTTGCTGGAGATTCAACCACTGGTTCTAATTGATATTGCTATTTTATATCCAATGCCATTAATTCATCATCATCTTCTTCAAGAACCAGTCTATATTTTTTATGACTGAGGATAGAGGTTCTGGTAAAACAATCTTAGAGCATGTGGCCACTGCCTTCAATTGATCCTCTTGGTGCTTTGAGTTGTTTTCAGGTTGTCTAGAAAATGAGCTTGATAGGGGATGGATGGAAACATTGATCTACATAGCTTGAACCTCCATAGACTTATGTAAGCATGTTGGCTTTCTAGAATCTTTTCAATAGAATCTAGGATAAACCTTGATCATTAGCGATGGGTACACTCTACTGGATGCACTGACCAATAAGAAGTTGTCCTTGTTGGTTGTAGCATTTTCCCCTAGATTGTAGTTGTGGCATTAGACAAAGTTGTTGCAATACTGCCTGAGTTGAAGTTGTTCTGGCAATAATTTTGGTTAGGACCCCAAACTTGATTCTGATTGTGGTCCTTCTTAAGCTGGTGAGTGCTTGCTGCACCTTTTTGGTTTCCATACTAGAAACTTGGATTATTTCTTGGTTGGTTGGAGTTGTAGTGCCCCTATCCTAGAAAAAAGTTGACATTATTGACTTTTTCAATGAATGGGATGCTATCAAATTGAGGTCAGCGCATGTGTTGCATGGCTTGGTAGAGGTGGTTGCGTTGTAGACTAGTGGTCCCCTCTACACTACAAACATGGAAGATTTCTTGGGATTTTCTTGATAGAAATGTTAATTGACCTCTCTTCCCATTTCCCAAGAGAGATGAATCAAGGTTTTCTTATTGATAATGAGAATCTTTATGAATTTAGAAATTTCCTTCAACTCAGATTTATCTTCTATCATGGGCACCTTGTGAACTCCTTTCTTGCATCAGGATCCCCAATTGTCTTGGTTCTCAGCTCACCTTCTCACCACTTTCCATGTGTCATCAAAGCTCAACTTATGAAGTTTCCATTAGAGGACGCATCTAGAAATTGCTTGACATAATCATCGACTCCCCTATAGAAGGTTTTATAAGTTGCATTGAGGATATGTCTTGATGAGGGCATTTGCACAAAAGTTCCTTAAATTGTTCCCGGGCTTTAAAGATCACCTGGGAGATGTTCAAACTGAGTAATTTTTCCTCTGATGTGGTAGGTGAGTGAGGGAAGTAAGAACATTTTAAGGAACTAGTTTTGAAGTTCCTCCCGTGTTCTGATGCTACAATAATCTAAGGAGTTCTACCGCATCCTAGCCTTATCAGTGAAAGAGTAGTAGAATAGTTGTAGCTTCATCACTTGGTGGAAGACGCCAGATTGCTTGCTTAGTTCACATAGACCTATGGACTTCTATAGATGATCGTGTATGTCCTTGTTGATTTACCCTACAAAACTGTTGTTTTGCATCATCATCACCCATTGAGTCTTCATTTCAAGGTTAGGCATTATAATGTTTGGTTAGGATATTAGGTTATGGATGTTAGCGGCCTTAGGGATAGATAACTCTCATAATTCTCTCTATCATTCTGCCTCAACCACTACTCATAACTCTGCTTCATTACAACTACAAATTCTTCCATGAGTCTATCTCTTTGTGTTGCTAGTGATACTTCAACTCTGTGGTTGATCTCTTCTTCCACCATCTATGCTTTGCATTCTCAAAGGAGCCCACAATATGTTAATTCAATTTCAACATTAAACCATGCAATGGAGTGGACACTAGAAGAGTGTTGCATACATAACATATATCACCTAAGAAACACAAACAACCAAGTTTGTATGGTTGAATAACCGCCACTCATAGGATGAAGGTTCTTATTGTAGTATAGTTCATGATCAAACAAAAAGCACAACATTTTTAGTAATGATCTGATTAATGTAACCAAGCTTGAACCAAAATTTTATCACAAGATTGAGTTTGATTTAATTAAACTAAGGTTGCAAGAATCATAATGTCTAAGTTAAGGTTCTAGTTATTGATGGATGGAAACACTAGGGTGTAACAAGTTTCCCCACTACTAACTATCATTCATTCTTTCAATACATCATACTAAGCATCAAAATACATATTTTGAAGTCAGAAAAATGCCCCTTTTGGCGTTAGGATTGAAACATGGACTGATATCACTCTAAGATCACCATCGTGTTACCTAGAGATCATGCATATATTACCTCAGAAAACACCTATCAGAAAGGTGGAGATGGACATGAGACTACTGATTTCTCTTCCTTGTGGATTGTATCTGCTTCTATGAGACAGAATAGATGTGATATGAAGATGGGTTGAAGGGCGGAAGGTTCGTTAGTTCTAACTCCCTTCAATCTAGAGTCTTGGAGCCTTTTTGGATGTTGGATAACATCAACATAGTAACCGACGAAAGCCACCAATGGAAGGGGTCTATGGAATTGGAGATGGGTGTTGTGGGGCAAAAATGGCAGACTAGAGGAATAGTAAGCCAATACTCTTTTTGGTTGCAGTGATCTTCTATTTATAAGTGAGGACTAGGGTTTCGATTCATCCCCGTCCACCTTGTATTTGAGTCCCAGCCTCCATGGATACAAATAGTATATGGATGGAGGTAGATGAAGGGTTCTGTAACACTTCAACATTCTCATCAGGCTAGGTGTGTATAAATGCCATCGATGTGAATGGTCAAAGTGAGCATCATTGTGGATTGTTGATCACTTATGGGTTGAGTGCATGGATTTCATTGGCAACAAGGTTTGGGATCCTCATCAACATCCAAGTGTAGGTTTACAGTTAGTGGTCAGGATGGCCATTGGAGGTGGAGATTTCTCTCTCGCTAGTTGGGAAAATTTTCCTACTTGTCGACTTGGAGAGGTAGTATTTACATTAGCATCAAGGTCTTCCCTACCATCAACAATGGGAGTAGGGTGTTCGTCAAGCAAGATTTCCACCACAATATGCCTACCCAACCACTGGAATGGATGGTTAACTAGCCATTAGAGAATATTTCATTGGTTCAAAAATTATGCCCAAACATCAGTGGCAAGACCAGGAATCAATATTCTGACGGTCCTTCATCAAAGGGTCAATGGCTGGATCTTTGTCAGTGGTCAGCTATTAATGACCATGCTACATTGAGTATCAAATCATGACATAGGTTTGGGCATCATAGTGTGAACAAGGGGAATTATGAAAAGGTGGGAGTTGAAAAAGGTCAAGCATCATTAAAAAGGTACAATGATCATTGGTAATCTGATGACAATCATGTTTAGAGACAAACCCACCCCCAGGGTGGTATTGGCATGAGATCAATGGCATGCATCAATGAAGTTTCTATTGATGAAATGTGGTTCGATGAAGGTCCATAATATTGAAAATCATATCCATTTTATCAAAGTTTTCTTGGGTCCACTAGTTGGTTAGAGGGACCACCTTCTCCTACTGGTGCACATGATACGGTTCTCAAATATGTCATGAAAACCAAGATATTGGATCAAAACCTTATACATTATAATAAAAAAGAAAAACTGAATGCAAGCTAGTTATAAGCTAAAATGAGGGAACAAAATGTGAAACTAAGCTAAAAATGCATCCAAAACTAGGATGAATGTGCATTCAACAAGCACAAAAATGCCAGTCACTACCACTAAGACCAAGGTTAAGTGTGATCCATGGCCTCTATTCCAAGGGCCACAATTGTTCAAATGCAATGTTGATAAAATGCCTTATCTATGGCATTTTTAAAGTTGGTACCACCTACTTTTTTTGGTACATACAACAATGTGGAATTCGCGAGTTAGTACCTCATGTAATAAAGGTTGTTGAGAGGAATAGTTGATATTGAGAGTATACAGATAAGGGTGCATGTGGGTACCACCAACTTCCAAGTTGGTGGCACTAACTTTTCAATGATGGAGCACCTCTCCTCCTATATATGGAGGAGGGTCCTTTTACATTTCTTACAACTTAGACATTCCTTCCTCGAGCACTATTCTGCAAGCTTCCCCTAGTGGTTCTTCAACTAGCAACCTCTACATTGAGCTCCCATTTTATTTCTCTTTCTCCTAATGGAGAATAAGTGACCTCAAAAAAAGGTTCTTCTTTTGCAACAACATCATATAAGATCATCCCCAAGTCACGTCTGGCATTTGGAAGAGATGAATAGAATAACAGATATGTTGAGATCACAAAGCATGATTTTGAGGCCACCCATTATTGAGATGCGACCTTCATCGAGCAACTCGTCTTCACTAGCAACCTTCGTAGGTGTGTGTAGTATCGAGGATGACTTCCATCGACCCCTTTTTTGAGGGATGGACAATGTACTCAAAGATTAAGTTGGAGTTATTGGCATCATTGGAGGTGTGCTTCCTGGAACATCACACCAGGATCAACGAGTGGGAGGACGGATATGTTATAACATGGGTTTTCACAAGTACATATATAATTGAAATACAATTAATCGAATACATGATATTTTTTGAAATTCGAGTGCTTTGTTTCAAAAGTATGGTTTAATTTGCAAATTTCCCTTTTGTTGTGGATTTTGTGGTTTCAATTGACGGTTAGATTCTACTTAAACTAGAGCTTCTCTTCATTGTGACTTAGTTCAAGAAAACATTGATAAAATCCAGAGAAAGTATTTCTTTTGTACATATAGTATTATATGGAAAATAAATTTTTTGTGAAAAACCTTTACGATTAAAAACTGAAATTTAGGGACAAAAATCAAAGCGAGTAACCAAGTCACAATATTTCCATATTTAGATCTCCTAACGTAGTCTCATCCTCAAACCAAACCTTGTTGCATAAAAGATCATCATTAATCAAATCTATGGTCACATCTCACTTAGAGGCAACTATCTAAGTCAAGGGTTCTAAAGGGAGACAAAATTGAAATAGTCAGATTCCGACTACCATGGGCTCTGATACCATGCTGTAAAGAAGTGAAACCACCTCTCTACTAAAAATTTGAACAATAGAACTCCAGTCCAAACACACTCAGAAGGTATGATGGAGTGGGTGTAAAATTTTCAAATCATTATATAATAGTAATTAAAAGACCAAAGTATAGCAACGGAATAAAAACTTGACTATATTCAATCATAAAACAAAGGGTTACAAACTTACATCACAAGGATCCATGTAGAGGAAATCTAAACGACCTCAAGATTGTCTCCAAACTTTAACTTCACAATCTAAGTCCAGGTCATCAAGCCTTGTCATCCAAGTCCTCCACCTAGGGTTGGAAGCATACCCCAATAAAAGAGAAACAAAAGGAGACATCAACAAAGGCTGGTATGTGCATAGTAAAAAGGCAAATTGAGCAATTTATAAGGAATAAGGGACATCAAAAATAAAAGGCTTCCCATGCAAGAGATAAGGACTACCCAATCGGGCATAAAAGAAAACATCATAACATGATAAAAAGAGGATACTTGCCATGATCAAAACAATGAAGTAGTGCCACATAAGCACATATCAAGTTAGGGGCACATAACCCATCAACAATTTCATCAACCTGCATGCATGTGAGATAAGCATAGCCCTAGAACAATATAAAGACAATGGCGGCCAACCCCCATAAAGCTGAAGCCTGATAGAGAATGACCCATAACCAGACTCCCAATATATATGAAATTGAGCCAACCCTCATAAAGTTAAAACTAGGGTATGGGGCACATAACCTCCATCCCAAAAATATAAAGGGCACATAACCCCAAAACCAATGCAATTACACTACTCTAGTGCTACTGAATCACATAACATGTTTAATGTAGAGGCAAGTTGAAAAGTATAGTCAGAATAAACAATGTTGCCATCACACAATGGTCAACACAACATATAACAATCCACTTTAAAGTGGGCATATATCACCAAGTAAACTTCCACATCACAGTGGACATATATCAATATATAAACATCCACATCACAGTGGGCATATAATATCAAAGGTACAAATTGCACCAAGACAACAAGATAAGATTCCAAGAGAATATCCATGATCACAAGATCAATAACAAATAAAAGATAGTTCACATGAACCATGATATCAAAAGAAAAGAGCAATGTGTATAGGCTATTGTCCATAGGACCAAGAGAAAGAAGAAACATAGGCTAATTGCTCAAAAGAATAATCGAGGATGCAAACATACATAAGAGAGAAGAATTGCTCAATATGAATAATCGAAGATGCAACATACCTCAAATTCAAAGTCAAACAATCCAAAGTCCAACTAGGTCCAAGCCTAGGCCTCCAAAGAACCTATTAAGCATATATGTGGAATTAGGGTTAGGTTTCCATTACTTATTCAAAACCCTAAAAATTTCCCTTTTATCATTATGTTAATTAGGTTACAAAAACTATACCACTTATTAGATTACATTATTAGCATTTCAAAACATATTTTATTATATTTTTCTAACTTATGAATATTTAGTTATGAATTACATGAATTATTAACTTAATAATTAGATCCATTAAAATAACCTCTTCAAAACATTAGACTCAAGTGACAAAACCAACACCATTAGGAAGCTTGCATTTTTCTGAATTCAACGGATATTTATTTTTATTTTTCTGATTAGTAAATAATTCGTTATCAATTTTTGAAAATTGACCAATAGGAAAAATCCAAGAATTCTTTGAAACAAAGAGAGAGCAAGAGAGGGGCTGCCTGACTTGGCCCAATAATGAACCGTCAAGTCAGGGGTCAAGCTCACGTGTTGACGGTCACAGGCAACGAGACACGCAACGAGAATAAACAAAAACATGCTATGAAATTACAAAAGTACCCTCATGCGAGAATCAAAGAGAGCAGGAAGAGCGAGGTAAAACTGTAAAACTTCTATGTGTCATCTTCTTTGCAAGAACAAAAACGAACGACACTCTGCAAGTTCGATTCGAAGATCACTTCTCGTCCACCACCGCAGATCTCACAAAATCAAACCCTCAGTCAAACCCCTGAGGTCATACCGAACACAAACACCCCAGACTCGAGTTGGGTGGTGGCCAGATGTAGGAAATAGCCATTGCGACAGAAACCAAACTCGAAAGGGGGAAAACTGATTTACCTGGAATTGGAGAAAAACGAGAGCAGAGAAACCTTCGGGGAGAGCTTCTGAACGAGTTTGAGTACTCAGAGGGTTCAGAGAAAACCCCAACCCGGCCGCCGGAGAAGAGGAAAGTCGTCACCAGTGAGGCGAGTAGGGAGGGCCTGCTCCAACGCAATGGAGGCCGATCTAGAGGTGAACAGAAAAGTTGTGTCGTTGGGCGGACATGATGGAAGGATTTCCCAGGAGTTTGATGCCCAACAATGGCGGAAAAAGGGTGAAAAGAAAGAATAGCAGGGGAGGCCGAGCGGCACCCTGTGAAGTGGGGCTACAATGCCCCCCGCCCTACCTTATATATATCCAAAGGAATCAGAAGGATGCCAGGAAGATGGTGGAAAGGGAAGCAGAGGAAAAGGAAGGAAGGAAATAGAGGAGGAGAAAGAATTGCAGAAGGAAAATCGTAACCCAAACACCTAGAAATGAGAAAGGAAACGGGGAAGAAGAAGGTACATCTGTTGTTCGATCTAGAAATCTGACGATCAAGATCAACGCGTGAAGATCAATTCAATTAAAAACCCAAGTGACAGATTAAATAGCAATCCTAAACAAATTCGACCAAAGTGTACACATATTTATTTTCCTTTTTCTCTCTCCTCTTTTGAGGACTCAAACATAAACCAAATTAAGCCAAATTTTGCACAGAGGCCAATAAAGGCATGTAGATTCTGATTATGTACTTAGTTTTGCCTTTTTAAAACTTTGAATATGTTAAATAAATCAAAACATATTTTCTCTTTCCTCCTTCATTAATGACATTAGAATTATCTAAATTTTATGAAACTTGACCCACAAGTTATATTTAGTGTGTTAAATACGAATTTTCTATCAATTTTACATATTGGAGTTGTTTGAATATTTATTTAATACTTTGAAGGTTCTATACACTTTATCTCTCCTGATTTAATCTTTTAAGCAAACTTTCTCCAAATTGGATAAAAAATTACCCAAAGGTTATATTTATTATCTAGATCACAGATCTAAGATTATTTTCCTCTTTTAGAGTTATTTATTCTATTTATTTATTAATTACACCTTTTAGACAATTTCTCTCTCCTAACTTACCATATTATTTCAAGGTGGTCCAAATTAAATGAAAATTGACATGTACACTTATTTTGATGTGTAGATTACGAATTTGAAGTCTTTTATTTAATTTGAGGCTTTCTTACATGGATTATATCATCTAGACCATTAGAGGCCCATTAACCATTTTATGCACAAAATTAAGTTATTTATCATTTTATTATCACCAATTGAATTATATGACATATTATATCACATTATTCATGCATTATATTATTAGGATCATCCTAACCTCAACCTTGATTGGTCAAACCTAAAAGGTCAAAGTTCTAGGGTAGGGTTCTAGATATGGTATGTTACACCCTTGGTGTTGTTGCACCTGTGATGTATCCTACTAAACATTGTTTGGATCCTTCTAAGAAAATTTAAGATTTCTCTTCCATGATTACTCATTCCTCATGTTGTTAGGATGTTGAATATGTGTGCACTCTTCTTCCTCTCCTTCAGATGAGGGGGCGTTCTTCTTATCCAATTGGTTTTCCAACAGAGCCACCCGTGTCTTGAGTTACATGACCTTTGTGATTCCCCTACACCTTTAATTGATGTAGAGAACTCACACTCCTCGCCCCAGTATTGATTCATGGCCATGTTCTTCAAAATTTCATGACACTTCCGTTCTTTGTTATTCGAAAAACATTTGGCACCAGCACTATCATGCATAGTCCTCTCTCCTATATGCAAGACATAGTAAAAGGTCTTAGCCTGACCATACAAGTCAACCCCTTGATGTGGCACCTTCCTCAATATGTTCTAGTACCTCCCCCAAGCCTATGAATAAGATTCATCTATGTGTTGTTTGAAGCCATAATTTTTTCCACCAAGTCAATGGTATTTTGAATGGGGAAGTACCTCTCAAAGAAAGCATCAATAATTTTATTTCATGATCCTATGAATTCTAAAGGTAGACTAAGGAACCATGCATTTACCCTATCTATCAAAGAATAAGGGTATAATTTCAAATAAATCAATGTGGCCAAAATGCAGTCTATCTTCAACATATCACAACTCTCAACAAAAGAATTAATATCATGCATCTAGTTTTTAGTTTAGTGCCCATGAAATTCATGTGACTTGATTGGAGAAGCAAAATCAGGATCAACTTTGTAACTTCCCACATTGACTGATTGTCACCTTATAAGACCTGATTGGGTTGTAATAGATGATATGCACTTATTTTCTCCCATATGGTTTGCCTATCATTTGGTACTAATACCTACTCATTTTCATCCATGTGTTATGTAACATCCCTAACCTGGGTTATAAGTTAACCCTAGGTGTTTTGCTTAATCATGTAATTAAATACTTGTGATTATCTTTTGGCATGTAATTAAGTTCCTGAGGAACAATAGAAAGCGATGGCGAGAGGGAGGAAGAGCGGAAGAGGGAGAGGCGGAGGGTGATTCTCTGGGGGAACTGATGAAGCAGGGAATGGCACTGATTTGTATGGGTCGGCGGCGATGTCGGTCCCTCCGGTGGACTCAGGAGAGGTCGGCGGAGAAGAGAATCCCCAAATCCCTTGCAATCAGGTATCCTCGAAGAATCCTATATCCGCCTCAAGCCCTACCCCCATTTCGTCTTCTTCCTCGCAATCGTCGTCGAAGGACAAAGGCAGAGCCACAAGTTTGACGGTGGATGATTAGATGTTTGCCAGTCACCCTGGTCGGGATTGCAGTGCTCCCGTTGTCATGGAATTCATTGAGCCGGTAGTTAGAAATGGATCCAAGACCTTTGCACTGTCGAGCAAGGACGTGGATATTCCTTCCTGGAGTGAATTTGTTTCTATTTGCTTCACAGTGAGGAAACCTTTCAAGAGCCAGCTCCACGGTTTGATCAAGCACCAGTGGAGGCCGAGCGATGTCTTCCAAATCTTCACCGAAGAGCCTGAAGGATTCATAGTAAAGCTGCTGACGGCCAAGGAAAGGGATAGAGTGTTAGATGAAGCCCCCTGGATGCTCGATGGGGCGCTGGTCATCGTCCATCTATGGGAACTTGGAGTCGCACTCGACCCTTTGTCGTTTCAAAAGCTTCCGGTATGGGTTAAGATCGAGAATCCTAGCCTTCCCTGGACGATGAATAGTCTAAATGGGATTTCTAGCTTGATAGGTAGGCCACTCGATTTCATTGAATCAGCCCTCACTGTCAATTGCTTCAAAGAGGCCCTTATCTGCGTGGATCTGCCTGCATTAGCGGGTTTTTCTCAGGAGGTGTATGTGGAACTGGATGGAGCTCCGAGGAAACTCAAGCTCGAGTTCATCTCGAGACCAATCCTCTGTCCCAAGTTTTCTAGCTTTGGCCATAGGCTAAAGTCTTGTCCGTTGGTTGCTGGGTGTAGAGCAGCCGTCAATGAACTGCAGTTGCGTACTGGGAAACTCAATAGCACCAAAGGTGATCGACGGAAAGCTAAGGAGAAGATCTCTGTGCAGGGGAATGGATCTGGAGTTGTGAAGTCAACTACAGTACAGAGAGAGCTGATTACCAATCCTAGCAAAGTTCCTCTAAGTTTCATGGAATCGAAGATGCTATGCTCTTCGACCATGGTTCCGAGAGATGGACTGAACCTAGAATGGGAGTTGTCCCTCACTAACTTGAGGCTATCTTCACAAGGAGCCAAGAACCTGATGCAAGCATCAGGTATCTACCTGGAATATGTCGGGACAGTGAACCGGGACTCTGATGAAGAGTCTTATTGCTCGTGCGACCTGGAACCGGACCTCTTGAAGGTTTTCAAGGTAAATGGCAGCCCGAGACATAAGAAGAAGAAGAAGAAACCCAAAGCAAAGGGAGGAGAAGTGGGAGACTCCTCCTAGATGGATGGATCTGGATGAATCCTATCTGTCATGTTACATTCCTGAGCCTTCTCTATAGCTAAGATTCTGGAGACTTGGGATGAAGGAAGGTGCTCAGTCTAGATCTAAGTCACCTTTTGTGGGTGTTCTTTGATGCAGTGATGTGGGTCTGAATTGATATCCTTCTGAAGCTTCCTTGCTCTTATTCAAAGCTTGGAGTGGTTTGCGTCAGTTATGCTCTACCGTGGGCTTCTTAGGTGTTTGTTTCTGCTGGGTTTGTTCTCAAATCTGTGTGTATATCTCAACCGTGGACATTTGCAGGGGGGCTTAATCCTTGATCCAGTTACTTCTTGAGACATGACACCGGTGGAGTCTGTGTCTTCTTCTTTGTGGTTGTGCTTAAGGTCATTGAGGACAAGATTCATCTAAAGTCATGTCTCATAGGTATTGTGGTGTTTCGGGAATAGATTCCATGTTTGATGTCCTTGTGTGTTGTGTTTTTCTTGTAACCTTGATAGCCATTTGTTTGGTGTATCAAGGATTAGATTCTCTTTTTAGGGGTGCAAATGTACCTAAAGTTTTGGTTATAGTAACACGCATTTTAGACCGACCAAAAAAAAAGTTCCTGAGGAACATACATTTTCATTCTGTCCTTTTTAAACAATGTTGTAGTATTGTTTTGTGATACAGGGACCTATGTGCAAATTACCCAATTAGAGGGGTTAACTTGCAAAATTACACATGTTAAGATGTTCCTATGATGATGATACATCATATGAATGGATATGATGAAGTATGATGGATTTCCCAAGTTTGGGCATCAAGATACAGCTTGTGGAGCAATCTTTGTGCTTAAAACCCCTAATTTTGGAGTAAAGTGCAATTTACCCAAAATGTGGGGTGCAACTTGTAAAATACACCTTTTAGAGTATATTTCATGACTCTTGACATCATTTAGAGAATAAATGATGAAAGGGGCGCTTCAATTAGATAATCAGATAAGAAGAATGACTTTTGTAGTAGAATCACCTAATATGAGTAAAGAGACCTTTTATATATGTACCTTAGTTGCATGTTGGCTTTCTTTACCCTTAGCTCTTGAGTTTTGATGGGCTTTGCTTAAAGTTATGATAGATTGAACGTGCCTTAGAAGTTAAGGAGGGACCTAGATGAGAAACCCATAAACTAGAGGTCCTTATGTTGAAAACTAACCCAAGCTATATAAACTTCTTTCTTTGCAAACCAAGTAAACGTATTCCCTTCTCTTCTTCACTTATCATCTTGCTCAACCGACTTAGGCAGAGCTCTGGAGCTCAAGAAGACGACCAAACTATTCTAAGGTGAGAAGAGACCATCTTCTAGCTCGGATTCATGGAGGAATTCCTTGTATAAGGTTGGTTTTATGGTTATCTCACTTAGGTTTCTTGTTCTAGCCGACCTTCCCCAACCTTTTCTTGGAGAAACTTCTTTGGCTGACCTGTGGAGCTCAAGACCCCATTAAAGGCTTGAAGCTTGGAAGCTTGGAGCACTAGGAACAATGTTTAAGGTGGGTTTTATAACTCTAAACCTTTGCTTTATTATGCATATCTATGTTCTTGCAAGTTAGTACCTAGTTTTTCTTCTTCCCCACTCTTTCTTGCACTTTTGCAAGCAATCCGTGAAGTAACCAACCTACACAGAGGTTGAAGATGATGGGCATGAATTCCTAGGTAACTTTACCAAACGACCTTGGACCATTTGGTCTAAACGGTTTGCAAACCATTTGAAATCAAACGGTCTTAAGACCGTTTGATCTCATGCGGTCTTGCAAGACCGTTTAGATTCAAACGGTCTCCAAGACCGTTTGGTAAGGGTTGACCAAGTGAAGACCATTTAGAGGTATGTTGTACACATTTTGAGTTGATCAATTATAAAGAATCACGATCTAATTGCAAACCAATCACAAGTTGAAGGCACTTCAACCTTCTAAACCCTAATCAGGTTGAATTGCTGATTTCAAGGATAGATTTTGGTGAACTTTGGGTTGAAGGGCCCAAACGGTCTCAAGACCATTTGAGGGTTCACTCAAACGGTCTTAAGACCGTTTGGTGACAACCCAAGACCGTTTGGAGGTCTAGGGATTAAGGCAATTTGATGAATTAAGGGTCCAATCACAATAGGTTGATGAATTGAATAAAAGTGCTGATTTTAGACCTAATTAGGGTTCAACCCTTATCAAATCGACTTAGATTTTGATGAAACTTTGGGCAAACGGTCTCAAGACCGTTTGGAGGGTTTCCAAACGATCTCAAGACCGTTTGGGCCAAGTTTGGGCCCAATTGATGGGTTCAACTTCAATTTGTTTCACATTGTTGAACATTGAGGGTTAACCGATTGCAAATCCTAATTGTGTTGGATTTAACCCTAATTGGCTTTCAATTGAGGGTCAATTTGGTGTCCAATTGATTAAGATTAACCCTAATTGGCTCAATTTATAAGTGGTTAACAAGGTTATGTCCAATTGAAGGCTTCAACATAGATAACCATAATCGATTATAACCTTTGATACACCTTTGAGGTCCATGCAGTTTCTAGCCCATTTGGACCAAACGGTCTCAAGACCGTTTGGACTCAAACGATCTCAAGGTCGTTTGGTCCAATCGATCTCAAGATCATTTCAACTCATGCAGTTTCAAGATCATTTCATCCAAACAGTTTGGAAGTCAACACTCTCAAACGGTCAACACACTCAAACGGTCTCAAGACCGTTTAAGGGCAAACGGTCTTGAGTGTCATGCGGTCTTGAAGTCAACTATAGCAAACAGTCAACACATCCAAACGGTCTCAAGACCGTTTGGAGGTTGAAAGTGTGTAATCGTTTGGATACTTTAGGGTTGTGTTTGCTTAGTACTTTGAAGGTTTAAATTGGTTCTATGATGGTCTAATCCAAACCCTAATGATACTTAGAGACATTAAGGGGTTAAGTGATTAATAGATTGACCCATGATTGTGATCAATGGTGTACTTTACCAATATGCCCTTGATGGGTTCAACTAGATGATACCTTGTTTTAATCAACCCTAATGACATGATAGTGGAGACTTAGCTTATGCTAATCAATGAGGACTTGACCTAACCTATTCTAGAGTGATGTAATCACCATCTATTAGTAAGAGGAGAGAGAAGGTACCATTTATAGTTGAAACTCAAATAAAATACCTTCAATGTATATGAATGTGCATGATTAGGGTATGATCCACCTATGTGAGATCATGAAAACCCTAATAATGATAATTGATGAATCTTAACCTAATTTTAAGGCATCAGTGATGATGTTTCTCATACATGATGATGCTATGAGATCAATTCACTATAAAGTGAATAGTAAACGCTAATTCTAGGGTAATATGATGAAATGTACAATAAACCCTAATTCTAGGTTATGCTTTTAAGCATGAATCTTCATGATTTAAGTATGAAAGAAGGAACCACTATTTCTAATCATAATGGAAGGGATTGGATAACCCTAATTGATGAAAATCAGGGAACCTAGCTCTTGTAAGAGTATGAAGGTATAACTCTTGAAATGAATTGTTTATTATTATTAGTTGAATTAACCATGCAGGTTCTTATATGAGGATGATCATATCCAGGTAAGGATTACGATACCATATTCAATGAAAGCATGTTGTTAGCTTAATGAATAGTGAATATGCTATGATGCCTAAGTTTAAGTAGCATCATATGAGATGATAGGCTGTAAGAGCCATGAGTAACATCAAGGTCATGCTGATTAAATGACTTATGATGAGTTGATATCCTTTGGTAACTGATATGAGTTAAACTTGATACATTTAGTATTCTTTTTGTATAGCAGTGTTTTAATATTTAAATGCTTGGAAACATGTATGATGTTAAAAGAATACTGAAATGTACCTAACTAATCAAGTATAATCATACCATGTAGAGCCCTGATCATAGATCCATCATTGTCAGAAGTTAAATGATGGTGAAACAGTTTTCCTAAGGGAACTCCTGGATCACATACTTTTTAGTATGTGGGGGAATATGGATGTGTATATCCTTACATCCTAGTGTAGGAATTGATGTAGATATATCTTAATCTATCAATCCTTCACTATATGTTTATGTCGGGGTGATGTAACACTAATCTCCCGAGGAAATCTTTTATACTGCATTGATGAGAGATAAACAAGAAATCTTTCGATGATGAAGAGAGCACAGAATGCCACTGTGACTCTAATAGCAAAGTACCAGAATACTCCGGTAAGCTATAGTAGCAGAGACACTAGATGTCCTGCATGTTTATCCTCACTCTAACCGAGGAAGATGAGGTCATAAGAATCCGGCTCTTTTGATGACCTAGGTATGATACCGATGTGACTTAATAAGTGATCGGTTGGAGTATGAGCGGTATACCTCATCTCCGCAGGGCATAATAATGTTTGTAAAACATAATCAACTGCGTAGCATATCTTCTTAGTTTAAAACTACGAGATACAATGACTGAAATTACACTGTCTAGTATATATGTTTTTCATATTTCTTAAATGCTATTGTCCTACTTAATGTCAATCTGTTGTTGATTACCTTAAAAGCTTTTATTGCTTATGTTGTTCTTTGATTGCTATAATAAAGCTTCTGGCGGAGTGCTATAACTCTCGCTGGGACAATTATTTAAAATTGTCTCACTCCGTAGACTTCAACTTTTTAGGTGGTCGTCGGGGACGAAGGAACCAGTCTGCAGGTGATCAGTATCAGCAGCAGCAACTCCAGGAGCAGCAGTGAATCTCAGGTGGAGATACTGACTGTTGAGCCATGTAGTTAGTTAGTCCTATGTCGTCTCTGTACTCTCAGGTCCTTGGAGTTAATTGGTCTGAGATTTTGGTTTTCAATCTTGAGATTTTATATCTGGTTGTATTTAATCACTCAAGAAGTGATTTAGCAGAGATGTAAACTGTTTATCTTGCTTTTATGAAAGAAGATTTATGATTTCAAGATATTGTCTCGAAAATTTTTAATTTTTCGTGATTTTTCGTATTTCGCTATTAATCGAATGCTTCCGCTGAGTTTATGTCGTGTTTTGGAGATCGGAGCCCACAATTTAGTGGTATCATAGATCTAGGTTCGCTGAGTCTACAGAGACATAAGACTTAGGATGTCGAGTCTATCCTTAGTGTTTCTTTCCTATCTAATAGAATCTTCTGCTCCTCAGGAGAAGAAGATATATAAGGATGTCTGAGCCACATGAGGAGTATGTGGCTGAGAGTAGCGTTGCTGCACCTCGAGAAGGTGCAAGGAACCCAGAAATAGAACAGCCCGTACCTGAGCCACCCAGGGAGCCAGCTCAGTTTGACCCAGCTGACATGGGTAACCCAACTGTTCAAACCATGTTCTGGCAGTTTATGACTGCCATGACACATATCACCGACAGGATGCCCATGCCTGCACCAAGGGCACTTGTCCATCCTGAAGGACAAGGTATCAGTAAGACGTTCGAGCGACTTCGTCGTGTCAGAGAAATCGAATACTTTGGGATAGCTGACCCTGTAGATGCCGATATGTGGTTAACCGAGTTGGAGAAAGCCTTCAGAATCTTGAACATCCCTGAAGCTGAGAAGGTTAGACATGATGTCTATCTTCTCAAAGGAAGTGCTGGTCACTGGTGGACCATGGAAGAGCAGAAGAGGCCTGGAGTAGAGATCTCATGGGAAGACTTTCGTCGGGGATTTGTCAACATATACTTTCCAAAGACATTCTTGGACAAGAAGATCTCTCAGTTCGAGAGATTGAGGCAAGGCATGATGAACATTAGCGAGTACGAAGCTAAGTTCATGGAGTTGATGCGGTTCTGTCCGCACATGGCTGCCACAGAAGAAGAAAGGATTAGAAGGTTCGAGAAGGGTTTGAATGCCGATTTGACTACTCCCATGGCTGCCCTAGAAAATCGGGAGAGGTTCGCTACCTTCATTGAGTTAGTCCGAAGGATAGAGAGATCTGTAGCCGAGAAGAGGCAAACCCATAAGAGATATCTGTAGTTCCAGGGTTCTTCATCTAGAGACTTTAAGAAGCCTAGATTCTGTGCACCTACACCTCCACCACCCATATCTAGTGCTCAGACACAGTGGACACCGAGTAGAGGTAAAGGACAAAGCCTACCACTACAAGAGACTCGCAGTTCAACATCAATGTCAGTCACAGGACCACCAAGACCACAACAACTGGAAAGAAGCTGCTACAACTGTGGGAAGGTGGGACATCTGATGAAGGACTACAGGTCTAGGCCTGTCAGTGGGACACAGCCTCAGAGACAGAGTCAACAGGGGTCACAGAGAAGACAGTTTCAAGGAAAAGCTAGAGGATGTGGACAAGCGTCCCAAGCTGGATCGTCAGCACCAACTCAACCTCAGGCGACAACAAGGTTCTATGCAATGAACCCACCTGATGCAGTGATCAATCCACAGGTTGTGGCAGGTCAGATGGAATTGCTATATTCTAATATGTCTACATCCTGTGTTGTATCTGTTTTGACTGACCCGGGTGCTACGCACTCCTTTATCACTCGGATAGTGATTCACAACTGCAATATGACGGTCAGTCATAGGGCAGATAGCTTGTTGCTTGAGACTCCATTGAGAGGGTTTGCTATGTTGCAGGAGGTATGCTCTCCCTGCATCCTCTTCTTTTCTGATCATCACATTCAAGTGGATCTTATACCACTTGATATGCAAGGATTTGATATAATCCTTGGGATGGATACCTTAGAAAGGTATAGAGTTGTCTTGGATTGTGAATCCAAGCAGGCTATGTTTGCAGATGAAAGCGACATATGGATCTTTCAAGGAGAGAGAAAGATTCTACTCACCTGTCTTGTGTCAGCTATGGTTGCTGAGAAGCTAATGAGGCAAGGATGTTATGCATTCTTAGCCCATGTGGTAGATACTACCATGGAAAGTCCTATCCCTGCTGAAGTTCCTGTAGTCAGGGAATTTGAAGACGTGTTTCCTGAAGAACTTCCAGGTATACCACCGCCTCGGGAAATTGATTTTGAAATCAATTTGGTCCCAGATTCACAACCTATAGCTCAAACACCGTATAGGATGGCGCCTGCCGAGATGGAAGAACTCAAGAAACAACTTCAAGAGTTACTTGAGAAGGTTTTCATACGACCGAGTACTTCACCCTGGGGTGCTCCGGTTTTGTTTGTTAAAAAGAAAGATGGTTCAATGCAGTTGTGCATTGATTATAGACAACTCAATAAAGTAACAATAAAGAACAAGTACCCTCTGTCGAGGATTGATGATCTTTTTGACCAGTTGCGTGGTGCAACCGTCTTATCAAAGATAGACTTGAGGTCTGGATATCATCAACTTCGTATTAAGGAAAGTGACATATCCAAGTCTGCCTTTAGGACAAGGTATGGTCACTATGAGTTCACAGTTATGTCGTTTGGACTAACTAATGCACCAGCTGCATTTATGGAACTCATGAATAGAATCTTCCGACCTTTCCTCGATCAGTGTGTTGTTGTCTTCATAGATGACATTCTGATCTATAGTAGAGATGCTCAGCAACATGAACAGAATCTTTGCCAAGCTTTGACCTTGCTAAGGGAACATAAGCTATACGCTAAGTTTAGCAAGTGTGAGTTCTGGTTGCCGGAAGTATCTTTTCTTGGACACATGGTATCTGCCTCGGGTATTCGTGTTGACCCTAAAAAGGTAGAATCTGTTCTACAGTGGGAACAACTAAAGACACCGACGGAGATTTGTAGTTTCTTAGGGTTAGCTGGTGTGGGCTCTGATCTCCAAACCACGATATAATCACGATTTAAACTTAGCGGAAGCGATTCGATAAACAGCGGAAGACAAAAATCACGGGAAATTAAAACTTTTCGAGACAAGAGCTTGAATCCTTAAAAGCTTCTTTCATAACAAGAGATAAATTGTTTACATCTCATGATAATTACTTCTTGAGTAATTATATACATCAAGATACAAAATCTCAAGAACTCTTAACAAAAGACTCCAAGACCTGAGAGTACAGAGGACACATAGGACTGACTCTAACTACACCACATGGCAGGCTAAATCTCCACCTGAGATTTACTACTGCTCCTGGTGCTGCTGCTGCTGCTGGGACTGGTCACCTGTAGACCGGTTCCTCCGTCTTCGACGTCCACCGAAAAGTTGAAGTCTACGGGGTGAGACAATTTTACGTAATTGTCCCAGCGAGAGTTATAACTCTCCTCCAGAAGCTTTATTATAACATCAAATAATATCTTAAGCAGTAACACTTTCAAAGTATTCAATAGCAGTTGCAGCTATAAACAAGAGCTCAACATTTATGAGACATGAAGAATATAAGCACTATTACAGTGTATTATCAATCAACTAACTCGTAGTTATCTCTGACAGGTATACTACGCGGTTGATTATGTTTTACAAACAATATTATGCCCTATGGAGTTGAGGCATACCACTCATACTCTAACTGATCGCTAAGAAGTCGCATCAGTATCATACATATGTCATTAAGAGAGTCGGATTCTCATGACCTTCACCTTCCTCAGTCAGTAAGAGGATCACTGGTAGGACATCTTGTGTCTCTACTATTATAGCTCACCAGGGTAAACTGGTCCTTCGCTATTTTAGAGTTACAGTGGCATTATGTACTCTCTTCGTCATCAGGAGATTTCATGTTTATCTCTACTGATACGGATATCTATATTTTCTTCGTCATCAGGAGGTTTCATGTTTACCTACTACTGATACGGTATGGAATTGTAGTGAAGGATTGACGGATTACATATCTACATCAAATTCATACACTAGGATGTAAGGTTCTACACATCCATATACCCCACATACTCAAAAGTATGTGATCCAGGAGTTCCCTTAGGAAAACCTATTTCACCATCATTTGATCTCTGACAATGATGGGTCTATGATCAAGGCTCTACATTATACTTGATTAGTTAGGTACATTCAGTATTCATTTAACATCACATATTGTTCTTCAAACAATAACAGTAGCATAACAGCTATAAAAGGAGAATACTAAATGTAACAAGCCTAACTCACATCAATAATCATTTCTCATTATACTCATCACAAGTCATCTCTAAAGCCTGACCTTTATGGTATTCATGGCTCTCACAGCCCATTATTATCATAGAATGCCACTGACAAGGTATCAAGATACTTTACTTATTCATAAAGCTATCAATATGCCTTTAATGAATATAGTATCATCATCCATACCTGGATATGATCACCTCCATATCAGAACCTGCATGGTTAATTCAACTAATAAAGGTAATACAAAACAATGATTATACTTTCCACTCTTGTCATAAGAGCTAAGTTCTTTGATTCTTATCAAATAGAGTTTAATACTCATATAACATGTCATCACCTTTTGAATTTAGGGTTTACTATTCACATCACATGTCATTACCCTTGAATTAGGGTTTACTATTCACATCACATGTCATTACCCTTGAATTAGGGTTTACTATTCATATCACATGTGAATTGAACTCATAACATCATCATGTATGAGGAACATCATCATTGATGCTCTCATATTAGCTTAAGATTCATCATATATCATAATTAGGGTTTCCATGATCTCACATAGGTGGATCATACCCTAATCATGCACATTCATGTGTATTGAAGGTTCTTTACTTGAGTTTCCACCCTAAAAGGGTACTTTCTCTCTCTTAAGATACTTTCTCTCTCTTCATACTAGTAGATGGTGATAACACCACTATAGATCAGGTTGGGTTAAGTCCTCATGGGCTAACATAAGCCAAAACATCACTATCATGTGATTAGGGTTTGATTTGAACAAGGTTTTACTCAATTGAACCCCTCAAGGGTATTTTGGTAATTCACCCCATTGATCACCATCATGGTTCAATTCATTAGTCACTTAATCCCTTAATACCCTAGGTTATCATTAGGGTTTAGATTGGGGCATCATTGGTCCATTTACACCTTCAATTGATTAAGTGAAATCAACCTTTGAAAACCTCAAACGGTTTCAACCTTCAACCTCCAAACGGTTTGAGACCGTTTGGATGAGTTGACCGTTTGCTAGAGCTGACTCCAAGACCGTGTGACCTTCAAGGTCGTTTTCCCAGACCATGTGAGGGTGTAGACCGTTTAGCAAGTTTGACTTCAAGACCGAGAGGGCTTACACGGTTTGAGACCGTTTGGTGTCTCTCGATCTTGAGATCGTTTGAGTCCACATGGTCTTGAGACCGTTTGGTCTCAAACGGTCTTGAGACCGTGAGGCCTCACACGGTCTTGAGAC
The DNA here is from genome assembly GCA_963693085.1 of Alisma plantago-aquatica. Taxonomy (NCBI): domain Eukaryota; kingdom Viridiplantae; phylum Streptophyta; class Magnoliopsida; order Alismatales; family Alismataceae; genus Alisma; species Alisma plantago-aquatica. Next base: position 126,991,928 of record OY856409.1, on the reverse strand, counting down.
CGTGTGACCTCAAATGGTATTGATACCGTGAGGCCTCACACGGTCTTGAGACCGTGTGACCTCAAACGGTCTTGAGACCGTTTGGTCCACTTGGTCTCAAACCGTTTGGACCTCCAACATGGTTCAAAGATTTCAATCGTTTATGATTATCAATGTTGAAGCCTCCAAATGGTATAAGACATGGTAACCACTTATAGATTGAGTTAATTAGGGTTATTCTTAACTAATTGGTCACTCAATGACCCTTAATTGTTATCCAATTAGGGTTGAAGTTGGTTCAATTAAGGTCCATCAACGTTCAACCATCAACACTCAACAATGTGAATCAACACACGGTTGAACCCTTCAATTGAGCTCCAATTGGGCCCAAACTTGGCCCAAACGGTCTTGAGATCGTTTGGATGAACTCCACACGGTCTTGAGACCGTTTTCCCAAGATTTCATCAAAATCTAATGTGATTTGATAGGAGTTGAACCTTGATTGAGTCTCAAATCAGTATTCTGATTAATTCAATAACCTATTGCAATTGGGCCCTCAATTGATCAAATTACCTTAACCCTAGACCTCCAAACGGTCTTGGGTTGTCACCACACGGTATTGAGACCGTTTGGATGAGTTCCAAACGGTCTTGAGACCGTTTTCCCATCCAACTTTTGGATTTTAGTGAAAATTCTTCAAGGTTGGATCTATTGAGTTGATTATCATATCAATACTTAATTGCAATATAATTTGGTATCTTTATACCTTCAATTGGTCAACTATACTTGACCCCAGACCTACACACGGTCTTGGGTGATTCCCCACACGGTCTTGAGACCGTTTGGTGGATCCCCAAACGGTCTTGAGACCGTTTGGGTTAATCAACCCAAAAACACTTAATCAATTCATTGAGATTTCAGTACTGATTTCAATTAGGGTTTGCCCTAGTAATCATCCTTCAAATCTTAGCTCGTTTGGAATTAGTCCATCAAATTTGGTGAGTTGTTAATCAACATTATTTTGAACAGTAATCTCATACGGTCAATGCTTGGTCAACGTTCTTACATGGTCTTGAGACCGTTTTCCCAAAAAGGGCGACTTCAACAGATTGGAAATCAGGAGTAAATTCAATTAAAGTTGTTGATTAAAAAGGCCATATCTCACGATTCCTTTGGAGTTATCCTCTCAAAGTTTGTGGGTGATTAGCCTACATAATTATGAACAGAAATCTTATACGGTCCACGCTCGGTCAACACGGCTAAATGGTCTTGAAGATAGTTTTCCCTTACACGGTCTTGAGACCGTTTGCTCACCAAACGGTTTTGCAAACCGTGTGAGCACTTGGTGGAGACCGTTTAGTAAAGTGAAAAGTAGTGGATTAACTTTGTAAATAACGTCTTCATCTCCTAGATCAAGAACAGCCAGGATTTCTCACGGATTTGCTTGCAAGGTAGCAAAGGAAGCTAGAGAAGAAGAAGATCTATCATCTAAAAGCATAAACGAGATGTATATAACAAAGCATAGGTTTAGAGTTATAAAACCCGCCTAAAGCTTGTTCCTTGAGCTCCGAGATTTCGAGCTCCAAGCTTTTAATGGCGTCCTTGAGCTTCCACAGGTCGGCCAAGGTGAAACCTCCAGGGAAAGTCGAGAAGAGATGGCTAGAAAGGTAGAGCTATGTGAGCTAGCCATCAATTTGACTTTGAATTCGAGTTCTAACCATGAACTTAAGCAAAAGGGAGGATTCAAACCTACCTTGCCCTACTTGGTCGTCCTCCTGAGCTCCACAGCTCCTCTTTAGTCGGTTTGGGTAAATAAAACAGTGAAGGAAACGAAGGGAAAGTTCCCTTGCTTAGAGAGGTGGAGAGTATATATACTTGGGGTGAGGTTTTAACATAAACTCACAAGTTCTTCATATTTTCAACTAAGTCCCTCTATCTTTCTTTGCTCGTCCTTCCTTCTTATTTCTAAGGACAAACTTCTTTTAAGGTCAAGAAATAAAGGCAAAGAAGATCAACCTATAACTTAAGCATACACATAAAAGGCTATTGTATATACACCTTGATTATTCAATCACAAAGGTGTTTTTCATTATATGATTATTCAATTAAAGTGACCTCTTCATCATTTCTTCTCTAAATGATGACAAGAGTCTTAATAGATACTTTTGATGATGTAAATTACAAGTTGCACCCCTCAAATTGGGTAAATTGCACTTTACTCCAATTTAGGGTTTTCAAGCACAGGGATTGCTTCCACAGCTGCACCTTGGTGCCCAAGCTTGGGAAATCCCTCAAACCTTACCATAATCATTCTCATGATGTCTCAACATCATAGGAACATCTCAACATGTGCAAATTGCAAGTTAACCCTTCTAACTGGGTAATTTGCACATAGGTCCCTGTAATACAAAACAATGCTACAACTTTATATAAAAAGGAGCAAAAAATGAAATATATGTTTATGAGAAACTTAATTACATGCCCAAAGTTAATCACAAGGATTTAATTACATATTTAGGCAAAACACCTAGGGTTAACTCATAACCCAGGTCAGGGATGTTACAGCTGGCTACTACCGAAGGTTCATTAAGAACTTCAGTTCTATAGCCTTACCCTTGACCAAGTTAACTCGGAAAGATGTTCTTTTTGCCTGGAGTGATAAGTGCCAACAATCTTTTCAGCTGTTGAAGGAAAGGTTGACAAGTGCACCTGTACTTGTGCTACCTGAGCAAGGTAAGGGATATGTAGTTTTCTGTGATGCCTCCAAGAATGGACTCGGATGCGTGTTGATGCAGGATAAGCAAGTGATTTCTTTTGCTTCCCGACAGCTTAAGAAACACGAGGAGAATTATCCGACACACAGTTTGGAGTTAGCTACTTTGGTTCATGCCTTGAAGATCTGGAGACATTATCTCTACGGAGAGACATTCCAGATTTTCACAGACCACAAGAACCTTAAGTATATCTTCTCTCAGCATGAACTTAACATGAGGCAACATCGATGGATGGAGTTAATCAAGGACTACGATTATACAATTGATTACCATCCAGGGAAGGCCAATGTGGTTGCAGATGCCTTGAGTAGGAAATCAGCAACATCAACCATGGATAGGGTACAACTAAACTCTTTAGTATGATCTAGGAGAGATATCCTTATCTCCTTAAGGCAAGACAATGTACAGTTGAAGGTATCATTGTTAGCCAGATTGTTGGCTGAGATGCATATAAAACCTACTCTAAGAGAGCAGATTAAGAAAGCACAACAAGTTGATGCTATAGTTCAGCATATCAGATCGGAATATGGTGATGAAAAGAGAGATGGTTTTCATGACTCAGATGATCAAGTGGCATGCTATCATGGGAGGATGATAGTACCGGATGTGGATAACTTGAGGAAGTTAGTCTTGGAAGAAGCTCATTCTTTGATGTATGCCATGCATCCAGGGAGCACCAAGATGTATCGAAACTTGAAAGATATGTATTGGTGGCCTAGGATGAAAAAGGATGTTGCTGAGTTTGTTCTGAGGTGTCCTGTGTGTCAGCAAGTTAAAGCTGAACACCAGAAGCCTACAGGGACAATGCAACCTTTACCCATACCACAGTGGAAGTGGGACCATGTAACCATGGACTTTGTTGTTGGCCTACCCAGGACAAGCAAAGGACATGATTCCATCTGGGTAATAGTTGATAGGTTGACAAAGACAGCACATTTCTTACCTGTCAAAACAACCTATTCTGCTGAAAGGTTATCACAACTGTATGTTCAAGAGATAGTGCGATTGCACAGAGTTCCAGTCACTATAGTTTCTGACAGAGATCCCCCGTTTACAAGTCATTTTTGGGAGTAGTTACACAGAGCTTTAGGCACCAAGTTAAAGTTTAGTACATCCTTTCATCCACAGACTGATGGACATTCGGAAAGGACTATACAGACCTTGGAAGACTTGTTGAGAGCATGTGTTCTCCAGTTTACCGGGAGTTGGGATCTACACCTAAGCTTGATAGAGTTTGCCTATAACAATAGCTATCAACATAGCATTGATATGGCACCTTATGAAGCTTTGTATGGTAGACGTTGTAGATCACCCTTATGTTGGTATGAGACTGGTGAACATCAGTTGTTAGGTCCTGATCTTGTGCAGCAGACCACATAGAATATCAAAGTAATACAACAACAGATTAAGACTACACAGGATAGGCAGAAATCTTACGCCGACATACGTCGTAGACCCTTAGAGTTCCAAGTTGGAGACAGAGTGTACCTCAAGGTCTCGCCTTGGAAAGGAGTCCTTCGTTTTGGAAGGAAAGGGAAGTTAGCTCCTAGATGTATGGGGCCTTATCCAATCATTAAATGGGTTGGAAAGGTAGCCTATAGACTAGAGTTACCTCAAGAGTTGCAGAAGTTACACCTTGTGTTTCACATTTCTATGCTGAGGAAATGTCACCCTGATACCGAGTCAGTTCTACAACCTATGGAGGTAGAATTGAATGATGATATAACTTATGAGGAAGGACGAGTGTCAATCCTTGATAACAGAATTAAAAAGCTAAAGAAGAAAGACATAAGTCTTGTGAAATTCCTCTGGAATCACCGTGGTGTTGAAGAAGCCACTTGGGAACTAGAGGAAGAGATGAGAAGGAAATACCCTACTCTTTTCTCCTAATATGTTTTATCGATTTCGGGGACGAAATCCTTATAAGGGGTGGATAATTTGTAACATCCCTGACCTGGGTTATAAGTTAACCCTAGGTGTTTTGCTTAATCATGTAATTAAATACTTGTGATTATCTTTTGGCATGTAATTAAGTTCCTGAGGAACATACATTTTCATTCTGTCATTTTTAAACAATGTTGTAGTATTGTTTTGTGATACATTGACCTATGTGAAAATTACCCAATTAGAGGGGTTAACTTGCAAAATTACACATGTTAAGATGTTCCTCTGATTATGAGACATCATATGATTGGATATGATGAAGTATGATGGATTTCCCAAGTTTGGGCATCAAGATACAGCTTGTGGATCAATCTTTGTGCTTAAAAACCCTAATTTTGGAGTAAGTGTAATTTACCCAAAATGTGGGGTGCAACTTGTAAAATACAACTTTTAGAGTATCTTTTATGACTCTTGACATCATTTAGAGAAGAAATGATGAAAGGGGCGCTTCAATTAGATAATCAGATAAGAAGAATGACTTTTGTAGTAGAATCACCTAATATGAGTAAAGAGACCTTTTATATATGTACCTTAGTTGCATGTTGGCTTTCTTTACCCTTATATCTTGAGTTTTGATGGGATTTGCTTAAAGTTATGATAGATTGAACGTGCCTTAGAAGTTAAGGAGGGACCTAGATGAGAAACCCATAAACTAGAGGTCCTTATGTTGAAAACTAACCCAAGCTATATAAACTTCTTTCTTTGCAAACCAAGTAAACGTATTCCCTTCTCTTCTTCACTTATCATCTTTCTCAACCGAGTTAGGCAGAGCTTTGGAGCTCAAGAAGACGACCAACTTGTTCTAAGGTGAGAAGTGACCATCTTCTAGCTCGGATTCATGGAGGAATTCCTTGTATAAGGTTGGTTTTATGGTTATCTCACTTAGGTTTCTTGTTCTAGCCGACCTTCCCCAACCTTTTCTTGGAAAAACTTCTTTGGCTGACCTGTGGAGCTCAAGACGCCATTAAAGGCTTGAAGCTTGGAAGCTTGGATCTCTAGGAACAACGTTTAAGGCGGGTTTTATAACTCTAAACCTTTGCTTTATTATGCACATCTATGTTCTTGCAAGTTAGTACCTAGTTTTTCTTCTTCCCCACTCTTTCTTACACTTTTGCAAGCAATCCGTGAAGTAACCGACCTGAACAGAGGTTGAAGATGATGGTCATGAATTCCTAGGTAACTTTACCAAATGACCTTGGACCATTTGGTCTAAACGGTTTGCAAACCGTTTTAAATCAAACGGTCTCAAGATCGTTTGATCTCATGCGGTCTTGCAAGACCGTTTAGATTCAAACGGTCTCCAAGACCATTTGGTAAGGGTTGACCAAGTGAAGACCATTTAGAGGTCTGTTGTACACATGTTGAATTAATCAATTATAAAGAATCATGATCTAATTGCAAACCAATCACAAGTTGAAGGCACTTCAACCTTCTAAACCCTAATCGGGTTGAATTGCTGATTTCAAGGATAGATTTTGGTGAACTTTAGGTTGAAGGGCCCAAACGGTCTCAAGACCATTTGGGGGTTCACTCAAACGGTCTCAAGACCGTTTGGTGACAACCCAAGACCGTTTGGAGGTCTAGGGATTAAGGTAATTTGATGAATTAAGGGTCCAATCACAATAGGTTGATGAATTGAATAAAAGTGCTGATTTTAGACCTAATTAGGATTCAACCCTTATCATATCGACTTAGATTTTGTTGAAACTTTGGGCAAATAGTCTCAAGACCGTTTGGAGGGTGTCCAAATGATCTCAAGACCGTTTGGGCCAAGTTTGGGCCCAATTGATGGGTTCAACTTCAATTTGTTTCACATTGTTGAACATTGAGGGTTAACCGATTGCAAGTCCTAATTGAGTTGGATTTAACCCTAATTGGCTTTCAATTGAGGGTCAATTTGGTGTCCAATTGATTAAGGTTAACCCTAATTGGCTCAATTTATAAGTGGTTAACAAGGTTATGGCCAATTGAAGGCTTCAACATAGATAACCATAATCGATTATAACCTTTGATACACCTTTGAGGTCCATGCAGTTTTTAGCCCATTTGGACCAAACGGTCTCAAGACCGGTTGGATCCAAATGGTGACCGTTTGGGGCCAAACGGTCTCAAGACCGTTTGGACTCAAATGATCTCAAGGTCGTTTGGTCCAATCGATCTCAAGATCGTTTCAACTCATGCGGTTTCAAGATCGTTTCATCCAAACGGTTTGGAAGTCAACACTCTCAAACGGTCAACGCACTCAAACGGTCTCAACACTGTTTAAGGGCAAACGGTCTTGAGTGTCATGCGGTCTTGAAGTCAACTATAGAAAACGGTCAACACATCCAAACGGTCTCAAGACCGTTTGGAGGTTGAAAGTGTGTAATCGTTTGGAGACTTTAGGGTTGTGTTTGCTTAGTACTTTGAAGGTTTAAATTGGTTCTATGGTGGTCTAATCCAAACCCTAATGATCCTTAGAGACATTAAGGGGTTAAGTGATTAATAGATTGACCCATGATTGTGATCAATGGTGTACTTTACCAATATGCCCTTGAAGGGTTCAACTAGATGATACCTTGTTTTAATCAACCCTAATGACATGATAGTGGAGACTTAGCTTATGTTAATCAATGAGGACTTGACCTAACCTATTCTAGAGTGATGTAATCACCATCTATTAGTAAGAGGAGAGAGAAGGTACCATTTATGGTTGAAACTCAAATAAAATACCTTCAATGTATATGAATGTGCATGATTAGGGTATGATCCACCTATGTGAGATCATGAAAACCCTAATTATGATAATTGATGAATCTTAACCTAATTTGAAGGCATCAGTGATGATGTTTCTCATACATGATGATGCTATGAGCTCAATTCACTATAAAGTGAATAGTAAACCCTAATTCTAGGGTAATATGATGAAATGTACAATAAACCCTAATTCCAGGTTATGCTTTTAAGCATGAATCTTCATGATTTAAGTATGAAAGAAGGAACCACTATTTCTAATCATAATGGAAGGGATTGGATAACCCTAATTGATGAAAATCAGGGAACCTAGCTCTTGTAAGAGTATGAAGGTATAACTCTTGAAATGAATTGTTTATTATTATTAGTTGAATTAACCATGCAAGTTCTTATATGAGGATGATCATATCCAGGTAAGGATTTTGATACCATATTCAATGAAATCATGTTGTTAGCTTAATGAATAGTGAATATGCTATGATGCCTAAGTTTAAGTAGCATCATATGAGATGGTAGGCTGTAAGAGCCATGAGTAACATCAAGGTCATGCTGATTAAATGACTTATGATGAGTTGATATCCTTTGGTAACTGATATGAGTTAAACTTGATACATTTAGTATTCTTCTTGTATAGCAGTGTTTTAATATTTAAATGCTTGGAAACATGTATGATGTTAAAAGAATACTGAAATGTACCTAACTAATCAAGTATAATCATACCATGTAGAGCCCTGATCATAGATCCATCATTGTCAGAAGTTAAATGATGGTGAAACAGGTTTTCCTAAGGGAACTCCTGGATCACATACTTTTGATTATGTGGGGGAATATGGATGTGTATATCCTTACATCCTAGTGTAGGAATTGATGTAGATATATCTTAATCTATCAATCCTTCACTATATGTTTATGCTGGGGTGATGTAACACTAATCTCCCGAGGAAATCTTTTATACCGCATCGATGAGAGATAAACAAGAAATTTTTCGATGACGAAGAGAGTACAGAATGCCACTGTGACTCTAATATCGAAGTACCAGAATACCCTGGTAAGCTATAGTAGCAGAGACACTAGATGTCCTGCATGTTTATCCTCACTCTGACTGAGGAAGATGAGGTCATAAGAATCCATCTCTTTTGATGACCTAGGTATGATACCGATGTGACTTAATAAGTGATCGGTTGGAGTATGAGCGGTATACCTCATCTCCGCAGGGCATAATAATGTTTGTAAAACATAATCAACTGCGTAGCATATCTGCTTAGTTTAAAACTACGAGATACAATGACTGAAATTACACTGCCTAGTATATATGTTTTTCATATTTCTTAAATGCTATTATCCTACTTAATGTCAATCTGCTGCTGATTACCTTAAAAGCTTTTATTGCTTATGTTGTTCTTTGATTGCTATAATAAAGCTTCTGGCGGAGAGCTATAACTCTCGATGGGACAATTATTTAAAATCGTCTCACTCCGTAGACTTCAACTTTTTAGGTGGTCGTCGGGGACGAAGGAACCAGTGTGCAGGTGATCAGTATCAGCAGCAGCAGCACCAGGAGCAGCAGTGAATCTCAGGTGGAGATACTGACTGCTGAGCCATGTAGTTAGTTAGTCCTATGTCGTCTCTGTACTCTTAGGTCCTTGGAGTTAATTGGTCTGAGATTTTGGTTTTCAATCTTGAGATTTTGTATCTGGTTGTATTTAATCACTCAAGAAGTGATTTAGCATAGATGTAAATTGTTTATCTTGCTTTTATGAAAGAAGATTTATGATTTCAAGATCTTGTCTCGAAAAGTTTTAATTTTTCGTGATTTTTCGTATTCCGCTGTTAATCGAATGCTTCCGCTGAGTTTATGTCGTGTTTTGGAGATCAGAGCCCACATGTTAGACATGTAGTCTTCTTCTACCACATGTTCTTAATGAATTATCACTTGATCCTCCTTAGCCACCAGTATGACCTATGGTGTTGTTGGAAGTGTACATGGAAGCCTTTGAGATGATGTGATGTACTTTTTAGTTTTTTTAAAGTATTTCGTAGGGTCTGAGGATGACAGGATGGAATTTCTATAAGCACTGGCCCTTGTTTGGACCATAAAATAGTACCTGAAAAGGAAAACTCACTCCGAGAACACATAATACTAGCCAAGAGTAAGAAAAAGATTTTACAATTATTTTGACTGAGAAAGGAAATTAACATAAATGAAAAATATCACGGAGTGGCCAATTTTTGCATTCTTAATGTTAGATTTATCAAGTCCCCAACAACGACGCTAAAAACTTGACGAAACTTAAGTGTTTGTGTGTGTGCTATAGCCCTTTTATGTGTATGCTTAACTAATAACTTGACAAATCAGCAACATCAACCATGAATAGAGCACAACTAAACTCTTTAGTATGCTCTAGGAGAGATATGCTTATCTCTTTAAGGCAAGACAATGTACAGTTGAAGGTGTCATTGTTAGCCGGGTTGTTAGCTGAGATGCATATTAAACCTACCCTAAGAGAGCAGATTAAGGAAGCACAGCTAGGTGATGCTGCAGTTCAGCAGTTTAGATCTGAGTATGGAAATGAGAAGCGAGATGGTTTCCATGACTCAGATGACCAAATAGCCTGTTATAATGGAAGGATGATAGTGCCGGATGTGGATAACTTGAGGAAGTTAGTCCTGGAAGAAGCTCATTCTTCCATGTATGCTATGCATCCAGGGAGCACCAAGATGTATCAGAATTTGAAAGATCTGTATTGGTGGCCTGGAATGAAGAAGGATGTTGCAGAGTTTGTTCAGAGGTGTCCTGTGTGTCAGCAAGTTAAAGCTGAACACCAGATCCTCCAGGAACAATGCAACCTTTACCCATACCACAGTGGAAGTGGGACCATGTGACCATGGACTTTGTTGTTGGCCTACCCAGGACAAGCAAAGGACATGATTCCATTTGGGTAGTTGTTGATAGGTTGACAAAGACAGCACATTTCTTACCTGTCAAAACAACCTATTCTGTAGAAAGGTTATCATAGTTATATGTACAAGAGATAGTGCGTTTGCACGGAGTTCCTGTCACAATAGTTTCTGACAGAGGTCCTTAGTTTACAAGTCATTTTTGGGAACAGTTACACAGAGCCTTAGGCACCAAGCTAAGGTTTAGTACGACCTTTCATCCACAGACTGATGGACAGTCAGAAGGACCATACAGACCTTAGAAGACTTGTTGAGAGCATGTGTTCTCCAGTTTACCGGAAGTTGGGATCTACACCTAAGCTTGATAGAGTTTTCCTATAACAATAGCTATCAGCATAGCATTGATATGGCACCTTATGAAGCCTTGTATGGTAGATGTTGTAGATCCCCTTTGTGTTGGTTTGAGACTGGTGAGCGTCAGTTGTTAGGTCCTGATCTTGTGCAGCAGACCACGAAAAAGATTAAAGTAATACAACAAAAGATTAAGACTGTACAGGATAGGCAGAAATCTTATGCTGACAAACGTCGTAGACCCTTAGAGTTCCAGGTTGGAGACAGAGTGTATCTCAAAGTCTCGCCTTGGAAAGGAGTCCTTCGTTTTGGGAGGAAAGGGAAGTTAGCTCCTAGATATATGGGGCCTTATCCAATCATTGAACGAATTGGAAAGGTAGCATATAGACTAGAGCTGCCACCAGAGTTACAGAGGTTACACCCTGTGTTTCACATTTCTATGCTGAAGAAATGTCACCCAGACACCGAGTCAGTTCTACAACCTATGGAAGTAGAATTGAATGATGATGTATCTTATGAGGAGGGACCAGTGTCAATCCTTGATAACAGAATTAAAAAGTTAAAGAAGAAAGATATAAGTCTTGTGAAAGTCCTCTGGAATCACCGTGGTGTTGAAGAAGCCACTTGGGAACTAGAGGATGAGATGAGAAGGAAGTATCCTGCCCTTTTCTCTTAGTATGTTTTATCGATTTCGGGGACGAAATCCTTGTAAGGGGTGGATAATTTGTAACATCCCTGACCTGGGTTATTAGCTAACCCTAGGTGTTTTGCCTAAATATGTAAATTAAATCCTTGTGATTAACCTTGGGCATGTAATCAAGTTTCTCATAAACATATATTTCAGATTTTGCTCCTTTTTATATAAAGTTGTAGCATTGTTTTGTTAGTCAGGGACCTATGTGCAATTTACCCAGTTAGAAGGGTTAACTTGCAATTTTCACATTTTGAGATGTTCCTCTGATGTTGAGACATCATGAGAATCATTATTATGAAGTTTGAGGGATTTCCCAAGCTTGGGCACCAAGGTGCAGCTGTGGAAGCAATCCCTGTGCTTGAAAACCCTAAATTGGAGTAAAGTGCAATTTACCCAATTTGAGGGGTGCAACTTGTAATTTACACCATCAAAAGTATTTATTAAGACTCTTGTCATCATTTATAGAATAAATGATGAAGAGGTCACTTTAATTGAATAATCATATAATGAAAAACACCTTTGTGATTAAATAATCAAGGTGTATGTGCTATAGCCCTTTTATGTGTATGCTTAACTAATAGGTTGATCTTCTTTGCCCTCATTTCTTGACCTTAGAAGAAGGTTTGTCCTTAGAATTAATATGAAGGGACGAGCATAGAAGGATGGAGGGACTTAGTTGAAAATATGGAGAACTTATGAGTTTATGTTAAAACCTCACCCCAAGTATATATACTCTCCACCTCTCTAAGCAAGGGAACTTTCCCTTCGTTTCCTTCACTGTTCTATTCAACCAAACCGACTAAAGAGGAGCTGTGGAGCTCAGGAGGACGACCAAGGAGGGTAAGGTAGGTTTGAATCCTCCCTTTTGCTTAAGTTCATGGTTAGAACTCGAATTCAAGGTCAAATTGATGGCTAGCTCACATTGCTCTACCTTTCTAGCCATCTCTTCTCGACTTTCCCTGGAGGTTTCACCTTGGCCGACCTGTGGAAGCTCAAGGACACCATTAAAAGCTTGGAGCTCGAAAGCTTGGAGCTCAAGGAGCAAGCTTTAGGCGGGTTTTATAACTCTAAACCTATGCTTTGTTATATACATCTCGTTTATTCTTTTAGATGCTAGTACTTCTTCTTCTCTACCTTCCTTTGCTACTTTGCAAGCAAATCCGTGAGAAATCCTTGCTGTTCTTGAGCTAGGATATGAAGACGTTATTTCCAAAGTTAATCCACTACTTTTCACTTTACTAAACGGTCTCCACCAAGTGCTTCAACGGTTTGCAAAACCGTTTGGTGAGCAAACGGTCTCAAGACCGTGTAAGGGCAAACGGTCTTCAAGACCGTTTAGCCGCATTGACCGAGCGTGGACCGTATAAGATTTCTGTTCATAATTATGTATGTTAATCACCCACAAAATTTGAGATGATAACTCCAAAGGAATCGTGATATATGGCCTTTTTAATCAACAACTTTAATTGAATTTACTCCTGATTTCCAATCTGTTGAAATCGCCCTTTTTGGGAAAATGGTCTCAAGACCATGTAATAACGTTGACTAAGCGTTGACCGTGTGAAATTACTGTTCATAATAATGTTGATTAACAACTCACCAAATTTGATGGACTAATTACAAACGAGCTAAGAGTTGAAGGATGATTACTAGGATAAACCCTAATTGAAATCAGTACTGAAATCTCAATGAATAACTTAGTGTTTTTGGGTTGATTGACCCAAACGGTCTCAAGACCATTTGGGGATCAACCAAACGGTCTCAAGACCGTGTGGTGACAACCCAAGACCGTGTGGAGGTCTAGGGTTAAGGTAATTTAATCAATTGAGGGCCCAATTGCAATAGGTTATTGAATTAATCAAAATACTGATTTGAGACTCAATCAAGGTTCAACTCCTATCAAATCACATTAGATTTTGATGAAATCTTGGGCAAACGGTCTCAAGACCGTGTGGAGTTCATCCACACGATCTCAAGACCGTTTGGGCCAAGTTTGGGCCCAATTGGAGCTCAATTGAAGGGGTTCAACCTTGTGTTGATTCACATTGTTGAGTGTTGATGGTTGAACGTTGATGGACCTTAATTGAACCAACTTCAACCCTAATTGGATAACAATTGAGGGTCAATTGAGTGACCAATTGGTTAAGCATAACCCTAATTAACTCAATCTATAAGTGGTTACCATGGCTTTTACCATTTGGAGGCTTCAACATTGATAATCATAAACGATTGAAATCATTAAACCATGTTGGAGGTTCAAACGGTTTGAGACCAAGTGGACCAAACGGTCTCAAGACCGTTTGAGGCCACACGGTCTCAAGACCATTTGAGACCTCATGGTCTCAAGACTGTTTGAGGTCACACGGTCTCAAGACCGTGTGAGGCCTCACGGTCTCAAGACCGTTTGGGGCCAAACGGTCTCAAGACCGTTTGGACTCAAACGATCTCAAGATCGAGAGACACCAAACAGTCTCAAACCGTGTAAGCCCTCTCGGTCCTGAAGTAAAACTTGTTAAACGGTCTACACCCTCACACGGTTTGGGCAAACGACCTTGAAGGTCACACGGTCTTGGAGTCAACCCTAGCAAACGGTCAACTCATCCAAACGGTCTCAAACCGTTTGGAGGTTGAAGGTTGAAACCGTTTGAGGTTTTCAAAGGTTGATTTCACTTAATCAATTGAAGATGTAAATGGTTCAATGATGCTCAAACCTAAACCCTAATGGTAACCTAGGACATTAGGGGACTAAGTGAATATGAATTAACCCATGATGGTGATCAATGGGGTGAATTACCAAAATACCCTTGAGGGGTTCAATTGAGTAAAACCTTGTTCAAATCAAACCCTAATCACATGATAGTGATGTTTTGGCTTATGTTAGCCCATGAGGACTTAACCCAACCTGATCTAGAGTGGTGTTATCACCATCTACTAGTATGAGGAGAGAGAAAGTATCTTAAGAGAGAGAAAGTACCCTTTTAGGGTGGAAACTCAAGTAAAGAACCTTCAATACACATGAATGTGCATGATTAGGGTATGGCCCACCTATGTGAGATCATGGAAACCCTAATTATGATATATGATGAATCTTAAGCTAATCTGAGAGCATCAATGATGATGTTCCTCATACATGATGATGTTAGGAGTTCAATTCACCATATGATGTGAATAGTAAATCTTAATTCAAGGGTAATGACATATGATGTGAATAGTAAACCCTAATTCAAGGGTAATGACATATGATGTGAATAGTAAACCCTAATTCAAGGGTAATGACATGAGATGTGAATAGTAAACCCTAATTCAAGGGTGATGACATGTAATGTGAATAGTAAACCCTAATTCAAGGGTGATGACATGCATTATGAGTATTAAACTCTATTTGATAAGAATCAAAGAACTTAGCTCTTATGACAAGAGTGGAAAGTATAATCATTGTTTTGAATTACCTTTATTAGTTGAATTAACCATGCAGGTTCTGATATGGAGGTGATCATATCCAGGTATGGATGATGATACTATATTCATTAAAGGCATATTGATAGCTTTATGAATAAGTAAAGTATCTTGATGCCTTGTCAGTGGCATTCTATGATAATAATGGGCTGTGAGAGCCATGAATACCATCAAGGTCATGCTTTAGAGATGACTTGTGATGAGTATAATGAGAAATGATGTTTGATGTGAGTTAGGCTTGTTACATTTAGTATTCTCCTGTTATAGCTGTTATGCTACTGTTATTGTTTGAAGAACAATGTGTGATGTTAAATGAATACTGAATGTACCTAACTAATCAAGTATAATGTAGAGCCCTGATCATAGACCCATCATTGTCAGAGATCAAATGATGGTGAAATGGGTTTTCCTAAGGGAACTCCTGGATCACATACTATTGAGTATGTGGGGTATATGGATGTGTAGAACCTTACATCCTAGTGTAGGAATTTGATGTAGATATGTAATCCGTCAATCCTTCACTACAATTCCATACCGTATCAGTAGTAGGTAAACATGAAACCTCCTGATGATGAAGAAAACATAGATATCTGTATCAGTGGAGATAAACATGAAATCTCCTGATGACGAAGAGAGTACAGAACGCCACTGTAACTCTAAAATAGCGAAGGACCAGTTTACCCTGGTGAGCTATAATAGTAGAGACACAAGATGTCCTACAAGTGATCCTCTTACTGACTGAGGAAGGTGAAGGTCGTGAGAATCCGTCTCTCTTAATGACCTATGTATGATACTGATGCGACTTCTTAGCGATCAGTTGGAGTATGAGTGGTATGCCTCATCTCCACAGGGCATAATATTGTTTGTAAAACATAATCAACCACGTAGTATACCTGTTAGAGATAACCACGAGTTAGTTGATTGATGATACACTGTAACAATGCTTATATTCTTCATATCTCATAAATGTTGAGCGCTTGTTTATAGCTGCAACTGCTATTGAATACTTTGAAAGCTTTACTGCTTAAGATATTCTTTGATGATATAATAAAGCTTCTGGCGGAGAGTTATAACTCTCACTGGGACAATTATGTAAAATTGTCTCACCCCGTAGACTTCAACTTTTTAGGTGGACGTCGGAGACGGAGGAACCGGTCTACAGGTGACCAGTCCCAGCAGCAGCAACAACAGCACCCGGAGCAGCAGTAAATCTCAGGTGGAGATTTAGCCTGCCATGTGGTGTAGTTAGAGTCAGTCCTATGTGTCCTCTGTACTCTCAGGTCTTGGAGTCTTTTGTTATGAGTTCTTGAGATTTTGTATCTTGATGTATATAATTACTCAAGAAGTAATTATCATGAGATGTAAACAGTTTATCTCTTGTTATGAAAGAAGCTTTTAAGGATTCAAGCTCTTGTCTCGAAAAGTTTTAATTTCCCGTGATTTTTGTCTTCCGCTGTTTATCGAATCGCTTCCGCTAAGTTTAAATCGTGATTATATCGTGGTTTGGAGATCAGAGCACACAAGACTACTCATGGGTCAAAAAGAATAGGGGGTTAGCCCCTAATGCTTAACATGAGATCAAAGGAAGGGTTTTTGGAGAAGAAAAATAAATAGAATGTAGAAAATCTATGTAACAAGGTGTAAGGTTGATACTCTCAGAAGAATGTTGCAACCAGACAATATTTGGGTTGTAGAAGTGCCCTTCAGAGGTGTCAGGATGAACCTTAGTCCATGTTTCCTCGTCTGTTTCTCCTAAACTTGTGGTCTCTCATAAATGCTTGATATCCTCTCTATGGAGTCCTCTTAGGCTTTAGCCAAAGAGGCTAAAAAATTTATATGATAAATTGTTGGATGTTCTCTTTGTAAATTTTGACTGTTAGGAAAATCGTGATGCTACTGAGTTGTCTCTTTACTCGAACAAAGATGGCTATCTCAGTTCCACCTTGTTGTTCGTTTATGGCATCAAGAATTTAATGATGATTTTTGACCTTCTTGTTAGTAGCATTGAGCTGATCGTCAGTGGCACTGACTCCGTGTCTCGGTGGTACTGAAACAATTCTGTGATGAAGCCTTCTTTTGCTTCACATCGATGGTACCGGCATGAATGTCAATATCTTGTCGATGATTTTAACTTATTTGAATTTGTACTTGATTTGTCTACACCAAATGTATAAAAACAAAGATAAAATGGATGCATAATATCTATTTGAGGTTGTTTAGGTAACACACACAACTCAACACTTGAATATTGAAGAATTTTCAATATATTCCTAAATTAGTCCAGAATTTAGTAGTGAAACCATGTGCATCACACCCTCCTGTATAGTTCTTTCCCTTTTTGTATATACTCTCATGTACAACTCTTCTATATCAATGAAAGGGGTAATATGCATGTTGACCCAAAAAATTTATTTATTTATTTATTTTTGTATGTGTTGTTGAGGACAAGTTGTATAAAAGCCGTCTAAGATGGTCATTGACAAATGCACCTATTCAAAATAAGGTTATTGAGTCAACTCAGTCAAACACAACTAAAAGAAACATAGATGGACCTAAATTAACTTTGTAAGAGCCTATAAAGAGAGATTTTGAATTTTTATATCTTGAGTATGACCCATAACAAAGCTAATTAGGAAAAAAATCATATAACTGACCCAGCATAGTTTTGATTACAACTTAAATGATGATGATGATGATGATGTATTAGTTGTTGAGGGAAAACTCTCGTCTAGCCATGAGTAGCCATTGGTGTCAAAACATTATTATGAAAAACCTTTTAGGACATATTTGAAAGAAGTTACTATAGTAGCCAATAGAGAATTTGGGAGTTTTGGTTTCTATGTGCTAAACTTTGAATGTAAACATTGTTAGTTTGCATGTAGTCATGTTGACGATAGGTTATGTCTTAAGAGCTTAAGCTGTCCCACTTCATGCCACTGCAGCACATCTTAGGAAACCCGAGGCGCCACTTCACCGTGTTCATGTGAGAACGTGTCAACGGCCATGAAGCAACTGTCCAACTCCAGATGCGGAGGCCAGGTGACGATCCATGCATGTTATTCATGACAGGCACAGCTTCAGCACCTGTCGTCAACAAGCACATGAGACGGTTCTCCGCGCGCCAGCCCGTCGTGCATAAATACCCCGCGAACCGACTGCTGCTCTCCTCATCTCGACCTTCCCCGTTCTACGGCCATGGCGCGCAAGGCCTCAGGGTTCACCTGTTCTCTCATCCTCTGCCTCTCCCTCGTTCTTTCCCCTTCCACCAATGCCATCACTCACGGGTCCTCCCCTCTCGGGGGCCAGAAGAAGCAGCGCAGCACACAGCAAAGCGAGGAGTGCGGGAGGCTCGACCGACTGAACGCACTCAATCCGTCGCAGCAGATTGAGTCCGATGGTGGCTTCTCCGAGTTCTGGGACCACAACGAGAACCAGCTCCAATGCGCTGGGGTGTCGGCTTCCCGTCACACCATCCATCCCCAGGGGCTCCTCCTCCCATCCTACTCCAACGCCGCGAGGGTCATCTTTGTCCTCGAGGGCAATGGCATTGGAGGTGTGGTGATCCCCGGATGCTCCGAGAGCTTCAGCTCCTTCGAACAAGGCTACTCGCAGCAGGGACAGTTTGGTCCCGGTAGCAGCAGCAGTCAGCAATTCGGAGGTCAAGGAAGCGTCGGCGGAAGGTCACCATCGCAGTTCCAGGGTGATCAACACCAGAAGGTGCACAACTTGCGGAAGGGTGACGTCGTCACTATCCCGGCGGGAGTTGCCGCGTGGGCCTTCAACGAGGGTGACAGACCCCTCATCCTCGTAGCATTTGAGGACTTCGGCAACGCCCAGAACCAGCTCGATCGCAACGTTCGGGTATGTTAATGCTTGAAAAAGCACGTACTCTTTTGTCTGCATGCATGATCACTAATCGGATATCATCTTCCTCCATGGATGATGCACCAGCCATTCTTCCTAGCCGGCAACACGCAGCAGCTTTCCCAACTCCAAGTAGGCGGATCGTCCCAAACAACCGGACAGGGCGGCGGACAAGGTGGTGGCTCGGGACAGTTTGGAGGAGGCAACGTCTTGGCGGGCTTTGACGTCGACCTATTGTCCCAGTCACTTGGGATCGACCAAGAAACCGCACAGAAGATCAAAACCAGCAGCCAACAGCAAGAAGGCTTCATCATCCGCGTGGAGAGGGGGCTGCAAATCGCGCGACCAAGCTGGAGGGAGTCACAGGAGTGGAGTCAATCTGGGTCTTACCCGGGAGGAAGTGGAGGACAGGGAACCGGAGGACAAAGTTATCCAGGTGGAAGACAACCATGGCAGGTAACCGGAGGACAAAGCTATCCAGGTGGAAGACAACCATGGCAGGTAACCGGAGGACAAAGCTATCCAGGTGGAAAACAGCAATGGCAGGGAACCGGAGGACAAAGCTATCCCTTCCAGCAGGGACAAGGAACGGGAGGACAGAGATATCCCGGCCAGCAGGGACAAGGGACGGGAGGTCAGAGCTATCCCGGCCAACAAGGACAAGGAACTGGAGGACAGAGATATCCCGGCCAGCAGGGACAAGGGACGGGAGGTCAGAGCTATCCCGGCCAACAAGGACAAGGAACTGGAGGACAGAGATATCCCGGCCAGCAGGGACAAGGGACGGGAGGTCAGAGCTATCCCGGCCAACAAGGACAAGGAACTGGAGGACAGAGATATCCCGGCCAGCAGGGACAAGGGACGGGAGGTCAGAGCTATCCCGGCCAACAAGGACAAGGAACTGGAGGACAGAGATATCCCGGCCAGCAGGGACTAGGGACGGGAGGTGAGAGCTATCCTGGCCAACAAGGACAAGGAAAGAGCTCTCCCGGCCAACAAGGACAAGAAAAGGGAGGACAGAGCTATCCCGGTGGAAGACAACCCGGCCAGCAAGCACAAGGATCGAGAGGGCACAGCTATCCCGGCCAGCAGGGACAAGGAACGGGAGGACAGAGCTATCCCGGCCAGCAGGGACAAGGAACGGGAGGACAGAGCTATCCCGGCCAGCAGGGACAAGGAAAGGGAGGACAGAGTTATCCCGGCCAGCAGGGACAAGGAAAGGGAGGACAGAGTTATCCCGGCCAGCAAGGAACGGGAGGACAACAAGGAACGGGTGGACAAAGCTATCCCGGCCAGCAAGGAACGGGTGGACAAAGCTATCCCGGCCATCAGGGACAAGGAAAGGGAGGACAGGGAAGCGGAGGACAGAGCAGCAGACCTCACTTTGGCTCTGGGTTTGGCCAACATGGACAAGGATCTGGAGGACAAAGTTATCCCGGTGGAGGCGGGCAGGGATCTGGGGGCCAAATCTGGGGAGGATCTGGTTCACGACCTTATCCCAGTGGTGGAAGCCATCAGGGCCAGGGTTCGGGAGGACAGAGTTGGGGTTGGGGTTGGAGTCCATTTCAAGGTCAAGGCCAGCAAGGACAACAGGGATCGAGAGGACAGAGTTGGGGTTGGGGCAGTTCTTCTGGACCGTTTCAAGGTGGAGGAGGACAACAACAAGGAGGTAGTTCTTGGAAATGGGGTAGCTCTGGCTCTGGGCAATGGGGTGGAGGCCAACAGGGCCAGCAGGGTCAAACCCATGGTTGCAGCTGCAATGCAGCCGACAACGATTGCAGTTGCAACCCGGTTGCAAATGGCATTGAGGAGTCTATCTGCACCATGAAGTTCAAGACCAACATCGGCGATCCTCGCAAAGCTGATCTGTACAGCAGGGAAGGAGGGCACTGGACGACCTTGAACAGCTACAAGCTGCCTATCCTCTCCTACTTGCAGCTCACCATGGAGAAGGGACAGCTCTACCAGAACGCGATGACGGCTCCTCACTGGAACGTCAATGCCCACGCCCTTGTGTACGTCACCCGCGGAGCCGCTCGCTTTCAAGTGGTAGATCACAACGGCAGGACGGTCATGGACGACAATGTACGCCAGGGACAGCTCCTAGTCGTGCCGCAGAACTTCGCCGTGGCCAACCAAGCTCAGGAAGACAACTTTGAATGGATCGCACTCAAGACCAATGAGAACGCTATGGTCAACCAGATCACCGGGAAAGGCTCTCTCATCAACGCTCTCCCAGATGATTTGCTTGTCAACGCCTACGGGCTCTCTAACCAAGAGGTGAAGTTGTTGAAGCAGAGCAGGGCCCAACACTCTTTGATCTTGCCTCCCCTACAGGGTCAGTTGGGAGGCCGCACCTTCCAGTAGAAAATGTCGTCAGTTGCAGCGAGTTAGATGTTATCGCTAGCTCCTCCAGCCCGAGAGAGTCGGGAGTCACATACCAACTTAGTAGCTTGTAATAAGAACTCGTATCCTATATCATGTAATCAAGAGTCTTTGTATCTAGTAAGAGGCAATAATAAATAACTTTCACGAACACCTCAATCTTCAAAGCACCCTTCTTGAGTTTCATCTCCCAGTGCATGATAGCTCCTGCCGGCTTGTGATATGTATCGCTCTGTGTACATTACTATGCGCTGATATATTTTTAGTTTTTTTTAATAAACAGATAGATAAGTAATACATCTATGAAAGATCATAGGAAATGTAATTGTATAGTCTTAGTTGATAAAAAAATCTAATTTTATATAGTATTCTCATGAACTTTGCTAGTCTACAAAGTATTCCCTAAAATTGATCATAATTGACATTCTATGGTACACAACCGATCAAATAGTTCTAGCCTAGTCGGTACGTGCATGATTTTTGACTATGCAAAAAGTGAAAAATGGATATCTAGATCAGATTTCGGATTAATTATAGTCAAAGTACAAGTAAAGAAATAACTATCTCAAAATTGAAGTTCAGGCAATGCTCAAGGGAAATCTAGGGCACTTAATACGCCTAAAACTCATCCTTACTTTCCTTATTCATACTATATTTTATCGACACGATATGTCATGTGAGATAAACTTGCTACAAGATAATACGGACCACTTAGCTGATTCGAAGGAATAGCAAGGTAACTACTCCTAACACCACAAGATACCAATAGATACAACAAGAAAGCATAAAAAACATCTAAACAGACTACTACAAATCCATGCGTATAGGCACCATGCTAGGAACATTAAATTAAAATTCTTAAAAAAATACATGTAATAGTAAGAGAAAATAAGACAAAAGAAGGACAAGGAGGTGAGTGAGAGGGGCACAAAAAATACGGAGATGGCATATATTCCTTGACTAAATTCATACCATAGACACTGATTTTATGCTTGTTGATGCCTATTAAGTGGTTTCTATTATTTGATTTGTGATTTGCATTTCTTTGGGACTTTGATATTCATTTGATAACTCAAATATGATTACTTATTTTTTTTACAATTGTTGATTAATTTTTAGACCTATTCGCTTGATATTCCCATCCGACCATACCATACTACATAGAGTGAGTAGCCGACCAGACTATACTACATAGAGTGAGTATAGTAATGTTGTATTTTATTTTGATTTATTTATTACTAAGTTGACATTAAATAAACTTTTAGTTGTAGACATAAGATTTGTTTTTTGATCTTGTTAAATTATATAATTTATAGAGATGATGTATATGCCAATTTTATTAAAGCATCGATTGAATTTTTGGGGAGGAGATCTAGTTGACCCAAAAATCTACTCTTATCTATAAAGATTTCTCAATTTGAATTTCAGATCGAGGTCTGACAATCAAATATTATTATAATTTTCAAGCAGATGAAGCTTTTATTAGCCCATACAAACATGAGAAATCAAATATTATAATTCTTAGCCCATACAAACACGAGAAATCAAATATTATAATTCTCAAGCAACTGAAGATTTTTATATTAACCCACTCAAACATGAGAAATGAATTATTTTCAAGTGAATCTTGTAAGGGATGTTTTTCAACAATTGAAGAATATTTTATGTTAGCTTATGACAAATTGAAAGGGTCTCTCCATGGTTTCAGTAAACAGTATTAATTTAAAATTCTAAAACTCTTCTCTTTTTCCCTCAATTTTTCTTCCTCATGTCTAGTTGAAGAACAAAAGAGTGGATGTGATTATTGTTTTGTCATACTTTGGAAAAGATTTTGTAGAGATTGTTATATCATGTTAAAAGGAGATCGAGCTTAGAGAATTGAGGTTTGAGGTGAGTGGGTAACTCTATTTAATGTAGAATGCATTTAAATAACTATATCATTTTATGAAATTCCTTTACTGAAAGAAAATGGGTTTGAGCTTAGAGAATGAGGTTTGAGACATCGCAGAAGATAAAGAGCAGCAACCAACAACAGAACAGATTCATAATCCGTGTGGAGAGGGGATTGCAGATCGCACGACCAAGCTGGAGGGAGTCATAAGAGTGGAGTCAATCTTAGGGTCAGCAAGGGGGACAAGGATATGGATCGAGAGGCCCATTCCAACATGGTTCAGGAGGCCAAAGCTAGGGTGGTTCTGGCACTGGACCGTACGATCCCTATCTTGGAAGCCACCATGGACAGGGGACTGGAGGCCAAAGCCAAGGCGGATATGGACCATACCCTAGTGGAAGCCACCAGGGACTGGGAATGGCTGGACAGAGCACTAGACCTCACTATGGATCTGGCTTTGGATCGTATCTGGGTGGAAGACAAGGAGGACAAAGCTATCCAGGATCTTACCCTGGTGGAGGACAAGGAGGACAAAGCTATCTAGGATCTTATCCGGGTGGAGGACAAGGACATAGCACTAGGCCTGGATTTTATTTGGGTGGAGGATAAGGAAGACATATCACTGGGTATCACTACCAACAGGGACAGGTATTTGGAGGACAAAGTTATCTCGGTGGAGGTTATCATGGTTAGGGATCCGGGGGACCAAGCTATCCCGGTGGAGGCTATCAAGGTCAGGGATCTGAAGGATAGATCTGAGGAGGATCTAGTTCAAAGTCTCACCAAGGAGGAAGCCAACAGTGGCAAGGAACCCGAGGACCCTATCAAGGTGGAGGTCAACAGGGGTAGGGAAGCGGAGGGCAAGGCTGGGGTGTATCTAGTTATGGGTCTTATCTGGGAGGAAGTTGTAACATACCTGACCTGGGTTATGAACTAACCCTAGGTGTTTTGCTTAAATATGTGATTAGATGCTTGTGGTTATCTTTTGGTATGTAATTAAAGCTTCTGAGGAACATATATCTCCTTTTTTGTCCTTTTTGAACAATGTTGTAGTATTGTTTTGATAAATATGGACTTATGTGCAAATTACCCAATTAGAGGGGTTCACTTGCAAATTGCACATGTTAAGATGTTCCTCTGGTGTTGATACATCATAAGAATAAATATGATGTAGTGATATGGATTCTCCAAGCTTGGGCACTAAGATATAGCTTGTAAAGCAATCCTTGTGCTTTAAAACCTAGTTTTGGTGTAAAGTGCAATTTATCCAAAACATAGGGTGCAACATATAAAATACACCCTCTAGAGTGTCTTTTATGACTCTTGGCATCAAGTAGAGTAAAGATGATGAGGATGGCGCCTCATTTGAATGATCAAATAAGAAGGATAACCTTTATAATCAAATAACCAAATTTTATACAAAGTGACCCTTTTATATGTGTAACTTAGTAAAGCGTTTGGCTTCCTTTCCTCTAAACCTTGGATAAAGGAGGAGTTTTGCTTAAGTGTAAAAGGAAGAGACGTGGCCAAGGAGGGGAGAAGGACCCATATGAGAAATAAGGAAATAATTGTCCTTGTCTTGAAAATGAACCCAAAATATATAAGCACATCCCTTTTACAAGGCAAGGGATTGTTTCCCTTCATTCCCCTTCTTATCTATTTGTTTTGGCCGACTAAGAAGGAGATCAGGAGCATAAGAGGACGACCAAACTGAATTGGGTAAGAGTTGATTTCCATCTAGCTCGAATTCATGGAGGAAATCTTGCTACAAGGTTGGTTTGATAGTCTTCCTTACATAGCTCTTCTTTCTAGCCATCTTCTCCATCCAAATCTTGAGGAACGGAACTTGGACAACCTGTGGAGCTCAAGCCACCATTAAAGCAACGACTCTTGGAACTCTAGATCAGATCCTAAGGTGTGTTTTATAACTCTAAACCTTAAAGTTTTGTTTATGCATCTTCTTCCTATGAAAACGTTGCTTGTTTCCCTTTCTTAGACACTCCTATGTGTTCTTGCAACCAAATCTGTGAAGAACAGTTCATGTTCTTGAGGTAGAAGAAGATAGTGTTAATTCCAAAGTTCATATTTATCTTAATTTAGCAAACGGTCCTTCACCTCTTGCCTAAACGGTTTGTAAAACCGTTTGGAAGCAAACGGTTTCAAAACCGTTCGAAGGGCAAACGGTTTCACAAGAACGTTTGGGAGCAACCGGTCCAAGACCATTTGGATGAGTTGACCAAGCGTTGACCATTTTGAGATCTTCTGTAGACATTATGGACTAATCATCCACTAAAATTCATCATCTAATTCCAAGTAAATCATCAATTGAAGGCACCTTAGTCACCTAAACCCTAATCGGATTTATTGTTGATTTCAATGGTGCAATCATGTTGAAGTTTGGGTTGAGTGGCCCAAACGGTTTCAAAACCATTTGGGGATCACCCAAACGGTCTTAAGACCGTTTGGTGATCACCCAAGACCATTTGGAGGTCTAGGGTCAAGTGGGGTTGATCAATTGAGGGTCCAATCACATCAAGTTGTTGAATAATTAAAGTGTTGATTTTGTGACCTAATTAGGGTTCAACCCTTAAGTGAATGACTTAGTTTTTGGTGTTGACATGGGAAAACGGTCTCAAGACCATTTGGAGAATGTCCAAACTATCCCAAGACCGTTTGGGGTCAGGTCATGACCCAATTGAGTGATGGTTCAATGGGTTCAACATCAATTTGACTCATATTGATGCATGTTGAAGGGTGATCGATTCCAAACCCTAATCCAATCAATCCAAACCCTAATTGGTGACCAGTTGAGGCTCAATTGAGGGTCAAATCAGTTGAGGATTGACCTAATTGACTCAATTGATGAGTGGCTAACCATGGCATGAACGTTTTAGGGGTTCAACATTGAAAACCCTAACTCAATTGGAAGAGTTGACACACTTTTTGGACCATGCGGTTTTGAGGGTGTTTGGACCAAACGGTCTCAAGACCGTTTGGTGGTCATGCGGTTTCAAGATCAATTTGGTCATGCGGTTTCAAGATTGATTTGTCCATGCAATTTCAAAGTCAAAGTTGGCCAAACGGTCAACGGGACTAAACGGTCTTCACCTCACCTAGGGCAAACGGTCTTCATGGTGTACTTTTCCATGCGGTGTTGAAAGTCAAAGGGACCAAACAGTCAACAACTTCATGCGTTTTCAAAACCGTTTGGAGGTTGAAAGTGCAAAACTGTTTGGAGTCTTTTAAGGTCAAGATCGTTTGATGCCTCAGTGGCCAAGATGGTTTAGTAGTTGATTAACCTAAACCCTAAAGATACCTAAAGTCATTAAGGGGTTAAGTAATTAGTGTACTAATGCATGTTATGATCTATGGTGAAGATTACAAAAGTACCCTTAGTGGGTTAATGTGACTAGTGCCCCTTTTATCAAACAAACCCTAATGACCATAAGAGTGATGACATGACTTGTGTTATCAAGATTGATTTGACCTAACCTAATCATGAGAGATGTAAACATCATCTAATAACAAAAGGAGAGAGAAGACTCCTAATATGAATGAGAATTAAGTAAAATACCTCCAATATGTATGAATGCACATAATTAGGGTATGATCCTTCATAGTGAGATCATGGAAACCCTGATTATGGTGATTAATGGATCTTAACCTAATTTTTTTTTTAAATTGGCCATTCATTCATCCCATGGCCAGGGGGTTTTGAACTCGAGACCTCTCAGTCTTACATCAGTACTTTTACCATCTGGGTGCCATCTCTTTTACCATCTTAACCTAATTTGAAGGCACTAATGAAAGTAATCTTCATACATGATGATGGTATCACCTCAATTCACTGTGAAGTGAATAGTAAACCCTAATTCTAGGGTAATATCATGTAATGTGAATAGTAAATCCTAATCTGGGGTGATATGATGAAATGAATAGTAAACCCTAATTCTGGGTTATGCTTTTAAGCATGAAACTTCATGATTGAAGTATGAAGTAAGGAATGACTATTCCTAATTAAGGTAAAGGGGTTGAACAACCCTAATTGAAATGAATAGGGAAAACCTAACCTTATTGTAGGCATAATGGTACAACCCTTGAATTGAAAGATTATCTCCATTTTGTAAAGACGTTGAAATAGAGATAAATTGCTTATTATCAAATGTGTTAACCATACAAGTTTTTATAAAGAAGTGATCATAGCCAGGTAAGGGTTATGATGTCTTATTCATTAAAAGCATGTTATAAGCTTTATGAATAAAGATATACTATGTTGTCTGGTTTAAGAGGTAACATATGAGATTGATGGGCTGTAAGAGCCATGAGCAATAGCTACATTATGATAATCAAAGTCATGTTGTTAGATGACTTATGATGATCTAAGGGTTTGAACACCCCTGTTTTTGAATCATAAGGATGAGATGGTTAAGGAATGATATCCTATTGATAACTGATGTGAAATGAACTTGATACATTTAGTATTCTTCTTTTATAGCAGTTGTTTTAATGGTTTATGTTTGAAAACATGCCTGATGCTAAAAGAATGCTATAATGTACTTAAATAATCACGTATAATGATATCATGTAGAGATCTGACCATAGATCCATCATTGTCAGAAGCCAAATGATGGTGAAACAGGTTTTCCTAAGGGAACTCCTGGAGCACATACTTTTGAGTATGTGGGGGATTATGGACGTGAATATCCTTACGTCCTAGTGTAGGATTTGATGTAAGATGTACCTTAATCCATCAATCCTTCATTATATGTTTATGTCGGGGTGATGTATCACTAATCTCCCGATGATGTTGTTAATGCCGCATCGATGTGAGATAAACAAGAAATCCCTCGATGGCGAAGAGAGTACAGAATGCCACTGTGACTCTAATAGCGAAGTTTCCAGAATACCCTGGAAAGCTATTATAGCAGAGACACGAGATGTCCTGCATGTTAATCCTCATACTGACTGAGGAAGATGAGGTCATAAGAATCCGGCTCTTTTGATGACCTATGTATGGTACCGATGCGATTTCGTAATGGTCGGTCGGAGTATGAGCGGTATACCTTATCTCCGCAGGGCATAATAATGTTTGAAAAACATAATCATCCGTGTAGCATAACTGCTTAGGTTGAACTATGAGAAACAATGATTGATAATACATTGTTTATAATGTTCTAGTTGAATAACTAGTATACATATTCCTTATTGAGATATGCTTTGATATTCAATTATGTTATAATTTAAATGGTTGTCTAAGAGAATGTTGCTTTACTTAGATAAACCTGTTGTTGAATGTTTAAAGTTATATTGCTTATCGTTATTCCTTTATTGCAATAACAAAGCTTCTAGCATAGAGTTATAACTCTCGCTGGGACAATTATTCAATTGTCTCACCCCGTGGGATTCGACTTTTTAGGTGGTCGCCGAGGAAGGATGAACCCATCTGAGGGTGAGCAGCAGCAGCAGCAACGTCAGGGTCAGCAGTGAATCTCAGGTGGAGATACTGTCTGTCAAGTCTTGTAGATAGTATGTCCTATGTGTCATCTTTGTACTCTCAGGTCCTAGGAGTCCGTAGATCTAAGGTTTTTGGCTTAATGTCTCGAGATTTTTGTATCTTGCCTTGCATAGATAACAGGGCAATTGATGTATATTATCACTCGAGATGTGATTTTACAAAGATGTAATGATGAATCATGTTGTAAACAATTTATCTTGTTTTCTTATAAAAGAGTTTTATCACTTAAAGATCTCTTTCCAAAAAGTTTTAAATTTTTAGTGATTTTTTTATAATTCCTCTGCTAGTTAATTGCTTCCGCAAAGTTTATCTCAAATTTTGGCGAGTCAGTCGCCACAATTTAGTGGTATCAGAGCTCTAGGTTTGCTGAGTCTACAGAGACATAGGACTTAGGATGTCGAGTTTGTTCTAGTGTCTTCTAGTATATCTAATAGTGTCTTCTGCTCCTCAGGAGAAGAAGATAAGATTAAGGATGTCTGGACCACACGAGGAATATGTTGCAGAGAGTAGTGTTGTTGCACCCAGAGAAGGTGCAAGAAACCCAGAGATAGAGCAACCTATGCCTGAACCACCCCAGTTCAATCCAACTGACATGGGGAACCTAGCCATCCAGACCATGTTTGGGAAGTTTATGACTGCCATGACACACATAACTAATAGGATGCCTATACCTGCACCTAGGGCACCTACCCATCTTGAAGGACAAGAAATCAGCAAGATGTTTGAATGGCTTCGCCGAGTTGGAGCCACAGAGTATGCTGGAACAGCTGACCCAGTAGATGCGGACTTGTGGTTAACTGAACTAGAGAAGGCCTTTAGAATCCTGAACATCCCAGAAGCTGAGAAGGTTAGACATGTTGTGTATCTTCTCAAAGGGAGTGTTGGTCATTGGTGGACCATGGAAGAACAGAAGAGGCCAGGTGTGGAGGTTGCATGGGAAGTTTTCCGACGGGAATTTAGCAACAGATATTTCCCTAAGACATTCCTAGATGACAAAATCTCCCAGTTTGAGAGGTTAAGGCATGGTCCGATGAACATTAGTGAGTACGAGGCTAAGTTCATGGAGTTGTTGTGGTTCTGTCTGCACAAGGCTACTACAGATGAAGAAAGGATCAAGTGTTTCGAGAAAGGGTTAAATGTTGAGTTGACTACTCCTGTGTCTGCCCTAGAGAACAGAGAAAGGTTTGCTACCTTTGTAGAATCTGTCAGAAGGATAGAGAGGTCTGTGGCAGAGAAGAGACAAACCCAAAACAATAGGATGTATCCTCAGTTCCAAGGATCTTCATCTAGAAATTTCAAGAAACCTAGGTTTTCTGCGCCTACGCCATCACCTTGACCCAGTACCCATACACAGTGGATGTCAAATAGGGGTAGAGGACGAAGCCTACCACTAGAAGGAGCTCGCAGTTTAGCATCTATGTCAGTTACAGGACCACCCAGACCACAACAACTGAATAAAAGTAGCTATATATGTGGGAAGATGGGACATTTGATGAAAAACTGCAGAGCCAGAGAAGTAAGTGTAACTCAACCTCAGAGGTAGAGTCAGCAAGGATCGCAAAGGAGACAGTTTCTAGGAGGAGCTAGAGGACGTGGACAAGCGTCCCAATCTGGATCATCGGCACCGAATCAACCACAGGCAACCGCAAGGTTTTATGCAATGAATCCACCTGATGCAGTGATCAACCCTCGGGTTGTGGCAGGTCAGATGGAATTGTTATATTATGATATGTCTATATCCTACGTTGTGTCTGTTTTGATTGATCCGGGTGCTACGCACTCCTTTATCACTCGAAGGGTGATTTGTAACTACAATATGACAGTCAGTCATAGGGCAGATAGTTTGTTGCTAGAAACTCCGTTGATGGGGTCTGCTGTGTTGCAGGAGGTATGCTCTCCCTGCATCATTTTCTTTTCTTAACATCACATTCAAGTGGATCTTATACCACTTGAAATGTAGGGATTTGATATAATCCTTGGGATGGATACCTTGGAAAGGTATAAGGTTGTTTTGGATTGTGAATCCAAGCAAGCCGTGTTTACTTATGATAGTGACACGTGGATCTTTCAAGGAGAGAGAAAGATTCTACCCACCTGTCTTGTATCAGCTATGGTTGATGAGAAGCTGATGAGGCAAGGATGTCATGCATTTTTGGCCCATGTGGTAGATACTACCAAGGATAGTCCTAGCCCTGCCGAAGTTCATGTAGTCAGGGAATTTGAAGATGTATTTCCTGAAGAACTTCCAGGTGTACCACCGCCTCAGGAAATTGATTTTGAAATCAATTTGATCCCAGACACACAACCTATAGCACAAACACCATATAGGATCGATGGCGCCTGCAGAGATGGCAGAACTCAAGAAACAACTGCAAGATTTGCTTGAGAAGGGTTTCATCTGAATGAGTACTTTGCCTTGGGGTGCTCCGGTCCTCTTCGTTAAAAAGAAAGATGGGTCAATGCGGTTGTGTATTGATTATAGACAGCTAAATAAAGTAACAATAAAGAACAAGTATCCTCTGCCGAGGATTGATGATCTCTTTGACCAGTTGCGTGGTGCAACCGTCTTCTCAAAGATAGACTTGAGGTCAGGATATCATCAACTTCGTATTAAGGATAGTGATATACCCAAGTCTGCCTTTAGGACAAGGTATGGTCACTATGAGTTCACAGTTATGTCGTTTGGACTAACTAATGCACCAGCTGCATTTATGGAACTCATGAATAGAATCTTCTGACCTTTTCTTGATCGGTGTGTTGTTGTCTTTATAGATGACATTCTGATCTATAGTAGAGATTCTCAGCAGCATGAACAGCATCTTCGTCAGGCTCTAACTTTGTTAAGAGAACACAAGCTATATGCTAAGTTTAACAAGTGCGAGTTCTGGTTACCGGAAGTATCTTTCCTTGGACACATGATATCTGCCTCGGGTATTCGTGTTGATCCTAAAAAGGTAGAATATGTTCTACAATGGGAGCAGATAAAGACACCGACGGAGATACGTAGTTTCTTAGGGTTGGCTGGTTATTACCGAAGGTTCATTAAGAACTTCAGTTCCATAGTTTTACCCTTGACTAAGTTGACCCAGAAGGATGTTCCTTTTTCTTGGAGTGATAAGTGTCAGCAATCTTTCCAGTTGCTGAAGGAGAGGCTGACAAGTGCACCTGTTCTTGCGTTACCTGAGCAAGGGAAAGGATATATAGTTTTCTGTGATGCCTCCATGAATGGACTTGGATGTGTGTCGATGCAGGATAAACAAGTGATTTCTTTTGCTTCCCGATAGCTTAAGAAACACGAGGAGAATTATCCAACACACGATCTAGAGCTAGCTGTTGTGGTTCATGCTTTGAAGATCTGGAGACACTATCTCTATGGAGAAACATTCCAGATTTTTACTGATCATAAGAACCTGAAGTATATCTTTTCTCAGCATGAGCTTAACATGAGGCAATGCCGCTGGATGGAATTAATCAAGGATTACAATTGTACAATTGATTACCATCCAGGAAAAGCCAATGTGGTTGATGATGCTTTGAGTAGGAAATCAGCAACACCAGCCTTAGATAGAGCACAAATTAATTCATTAGTATGCTCTATGAAAGATATGCTTGTCTCCTTAAGGCAAGACAATGTACAGTTGAAAGTGTCATTGTTAACCGGGTTGTTAGCTGAGATGCATATAAAACCTACTCTGAGAGAACAGATCAAGGAGGCACAGCAAGTTGATGTTGCAGTTCAACATATTAGATCTGAGTATGGTAATGGGAAACGAGATGGTTTCCATGACTCAGATGACTAGGTAGCCTGTTATCATGGGAGGATGATAGTTCCAGATGTGGATAACTTGAGAAAGTTAGTCCTGGAAGAAGCTCATTCTTCGATGTATGCTATGCATCCAGGAAGCACCAAGATGTATCGAAATTTGAAAGATATGTATTGGCGGCCTGGAATGAAGAAGGATGTTGTTGAGTTTGTTATGCGGTGTTCTGTGTGTCAGTAGGTTAAAGCTGAACACCAGAAGCCTGCAGGAACAATGCAACCTTTACCCATACCACAGTGGAAGTGGGATCATGTAACCATGGACTTTGTTGTTGGCCTACCCAGGACAAGCAAAGGGCATGATTCCATTTGGGTAATAGTTGATAGGTTGACCAATACGGCGCATTGCTTACCTGTCAAAACAACCTATTCTACTGAGAAGCTAGCACAGTTGTATGTTGAAGAAATAGTACGACTGCACGGAGTCCCAGTCACCATTGTTTCTGACAGAGGTCCCCAGTTTACGAGTCATTTTTGGAAGTGACTTCACAAAGCTTTAGGCACACAGTTAAGGTTTAGTACATCCTTTCATCCTCAGACTGATGGACAGTCAGAAAGGACTATACAGACCTGGGAAGACTTGCTTAGAGCATGCGTTCTTCAGTTTACAGGGAGTTGGGATCTACACCTAAGCTTGATAGAATTTGCCTATAACAATAGCTATCAACATAGCATTGACATGGCACCTTATGAAGCTTTGTATGGTAGACATTGTAGATCACCCCTATGTTGGTATAAAATTGGTGAATATCAGATGTTAGGTCATGATCTTGTCCAGCAGACCACAGAAAAGATTAAAATAATACAACAACAAATAAAGACTGCACAGGATAGGCAAAAATTATATTCTGATAAATGCCGTAGACCTTTAGAATTCCAGGTTGGAGACAGAGTGTATCTCAAAATCTCACCTTGGAAGGGAGTTCTGAGATTTGGAAGGAAAGGGAAGTTAGCTCCTACGTTTATGGGGCCTTATCTAATCATTGAATGGATTGGAAGGGTATCTTATAAACTAGAGTTGCCACCAGAGTTATAGAGGTTACACCCTGTGTTCCACATTTCTATGTTGAGGAAATGTCACCCTGATACAGAATTAGTTCTGCAACCTATGGAGGTAGAATTGAATGATGATATATCTTATGAGGAAGGACCAGTGTCAATCCTTGATAAAAGAATTAAAAAGTTGAAAAAGAAAGACATAAGTCTTGTAAAAGTCCTATGGAATCACCGTGATGTTGAAGAAGCCACATGGGAACTATAGGAAGAGATGAGAAGGAAATACCCTGCTCTTTTCTCATAATTTGTTTTGTTGATTTCGGGGACGAAATCCTTGTAAGGGGTGGATAATTTGTAACATACCTGACCTGGGTTATGAACTAACCCTAGGTGTTTTGCTTAAATATGTGATTAGATGCTTGTGGTTATCTTTTGGTATGTAATTAAAGCTTCTGAGGAACATATATCTCCTTTTCTGTCCTTTTTTAACAATGTTGTAGTATTATTTTGATAAATATGAACTGTGTGCAAATTACCCAATTAGAGGGGTTAAATTGCAAATTTCACATGTTATGATGTTCCTCTGGTGTTGATACATCATAAGAATAAATATGATGTAGTGATATGGATTCTCTAAGCTTGGGCACCAAGATATAGCTTGTAAAGCAATCCTTGTGCTTTAAAACCTAGTTTTGGTGTAAAGTGCAATTTACCCAAAACATAGGGAGCAACATGTAAAATACACCCTCTAGAGTGTCTTTTATGACTCTTGGCATCAAGTAGAGTAAAGATGATGAGGAGGGCACCTCAATTGAATGATCAAATAAGAAGGATAACCTTTATAATCAAATAACCAAGTTTTATACAAAGTGACCCTTTTATATGTGTAACTTAGTAAAGCGTTTGGATTCCTTTCCTCTAAACCTTGGATAAAGGAGGATTTTTGCTTAAGTGTAAAAGGAAGAGACGTGTCCAAGGAGGGGAGAAGGACCCATATGAGAAATAAGGAAATAATTGTCCTTGTCTTGAAAATGAACCCAAAATATATAAGCACATCCCTTTTACAAGGCAAGGGATCGTTTCCCTTCATTCCCCTTCTTATCTATTTGTTTTGGCTGACTAAGAAGGAGCTCAGGAGAAGAAGAGGACGACCAAACTGAATTGGGTAAGAGTTGATTGCCATCTAGCTCGAATTCATGGAGGAAATCTTGCTACAAGGTTGGTTTGATAGTCTTCCTTACATAGCTCTTCTTTCTAGCCATCTTCTCCATCCAAATCTTGAGGAACGGACCTTGGACAACCTGTGGAGCTCAAGCCACCATTAAAGCAATGAATCTTGGAGCTCTATATCAGATCCTAAGGTGGGTTTTATAACTCTAAACCTTAAAGTTTTGTTTATGCATCTTCTTCCTATGAAAACGTTGCTTGTTTCCCTTTCTTAGACACTCCTATGTGTTCTTGCAACCAAATCCGTGAAGAACAGTTCATGTTCTTGAGGTAGAAGAAGATGGCATTAATTCCTAAGTTCATCTTTATCTTGCTTTAGCAAACGGTCTGACCGGCCTAAATCGTGCGTCCTAAAATTGGAGGCGGAATTGAGGTAGTCGAGCTTTTACATTTATAAACCCGAATCCTTCTAGGTCCCCGCAACTTTGTTTACGGGGTCGAACACAGGGACAAGGGGGGTAGTGTTGAGAACCCAGAATGGACACGCTACACTCCGGCAGGTAGAAGAGATTATAACTTCCCCAGAAGGGAAGCGTAAAGATGTCACGAACAAAACAAGAAAACTATCTCCAAGTGGAGTTACTAGAAAGATATAAGGTTTTAAGCATTTAGCAGTTTTTATGGGTTTTCATGCAACAGAAACAGAAGGATAAACCTGGAGCTAAGGCGAGGTACGAAGGATAGAACTATGGTAAAACAAGCGGCGGTAGAACCAATCATGTACCCCTCCTCTCGAAGCGGGCACCTCTAACAAGGCATCGGTTCCACTCTCGGGGTCACCAGACTCAAATTAGAGTGGAAAGGTTACTAAAGCAACTTCGTTCCGGGCACTCTCGTACTCCAGAATTGGACCAAACACTAGATCTACAACACGACTCTCGAAGTTGTTGCGATGGGAAAACACGATTCGGTAGCTAAGCGAAACGCGATCCAAAACATGCAAGCCAGAGTTCAGATATCAAACATAGCAGTCATCCAACATATTGCACCAAGCATAGAGTAGCAAGTAAGTAAGATTTTCTATTTCTATAAGCATTAAAGGTCTTAATTACAATGCATGAGTAAAGAATTAAATAACAGAATTAAAGATATGTGTCGCCTTCTTGATGTAGAAAGACGACAAGCTACAGTAACCATCCCGCCCGATATCGGACAGGGGCCTAGCCCGATACAGCCATGTCGGACGGCACACTCTCTCAAGTGGCACACCGCGACAGGTGACTGCATCGCTCAAGGACCTAGCCGATACGCTCAAGTCGGGCGGCACACCCTCTCGGGCAGCACGCATGACGGGCGGAGCGTATCGGGTTCGTTATCGTTTCGGGCATGGAGCTGCGTATCCTACTGCCAGGCACTGGTGTCGGGCACTCGTGTCACGTATCTACATCAGCCGATATCGGCTCCCAGTGTCGCCCGGTACAGTCCTAGGTGAACCAATCCCCTCCCTCTCGGGATGAGGAAGAGCTCACCTAGTGTCGCCCGATACGAACACTGGAGCACGATACGCCTGCTCTCGCAGCCTCCTCCGAAGATCACTCGACTATCTGAAACCTTAAGTGACCAAGCTTGTCCGAACTGTCTAAGATTTCTTTTCGGCTCCCTGTAGCTGCTATTTATAGGCAGTTGGTCGTTGAGAAGATATGGCGCTTGAAGCGCCACATGTCCTCTTTACCGCCACTCAGCTAGTGTCGGCTAATGCAAGTATCGCACGACACAAGGGTGCCGGCCGTCGGGCGTTGTGGCGAGAGGCGCCTACCGGTGGGTGGCCGATATCGCGCGTCAGAGGGAGAAGGCGCGGTGTGCTCGGATCCCTGTCGGGTAAGGAGGCGTGTCGCCCATCAATGCCCTCTCGCGCGGCATCCTTGCGTCGCGCGTCATCGTACCGCGCAGCCCTGCCGGTCAGCGTTTTCATCAGCCGTTAGGGGGGCGAGACAGACTTGGACTTATTGCGGGCCGGGATGGCCTTATTGGTGCTGAATGGGCCAAAATAGGAGGAAAACTCTGCAAAAGAAGGATATATTGGATTGAGAGCATTTCTTGGGTAATTATTGCAAAAATGCATATAAAAGAGAGGAAAATAGCAGAAAAGGGCAGTTTTGATAACAGAATAAAGGCCAAAAACATCACAAAATTTGGTGTTATCAACTCCCCCAAACTTAGCATTTTGATTGTCCTCAATCAATATTTAAACTTTATTTTGTGATGCTTCTTCTTGCCTGGGAAAGCTTCTTGTTCAAAAAGTGAAACAAAGATCGTAATGCCTTAAACATAATGTTGTCTCAATACGAACAAAAGACTTAGTTTTCCTGTCTTATTGTTTAAGTAAGATTTTTCTCTACAGCTTCGGCAAGACTTAGATGTATGATTCCAAAGTTAGCTTACACACCAAGCAGCTTTATTTTTGGGGCAGAAAGTTGTGTATAGGTAGGCTAAGGCTTTTTGGGTTTTTTCATTCTTCTCTCCCATCAGTCCATCCAGGTAAGGGTCCGTTAACGGGCAAGTGGTCCCTGCAGTCCAAGCCAGTTGGCTTTAGAGCAGTGATTTCACATCCTATGTACCACTGCCCCGGATCTACCATGCCTAAAGATGGATACTTTTGGAAGACAAGTGTATATATATATATATATATATATATATATATATATATATATTGGGCACAACTCTCATGCTTTTATTCATACTCACAAGGCTTTTCTCTCTTTTGGGATTTTTGTTGGGTAAGGGAACAAAGAGATTCTTGCTGTTTGGGCAGCTTTTTCCTTCTCCATACTCATCTCTTAACTGTTTACGAGATTATTGTATTTTGTTGGGAAACATATTCTTTTGTTCATTTGAAGCAACATTATCAAAAATATATAACAAAACTTGTATCACATTAAGTACAAAGAAAATAAACTTGGCAAGCAGTTGCATCGGGATTTTTACTAATATAGAGACTTTGTACATATGCATGGGAACAAAAATAAGCAAAATTTTCAAAAAAATTTATATGAGCAAGGGTGCAAGTACATGATATAGGGGAAAAGCAAAATGGCACAAGAGAATTTTTATACCTCCTTCACTGGTACATGGGTACCCCCCCCCCCAAACTTACCCAATACTCTGTCCCAGAGTAGTGAATTAGAGGGTGAGTTCATGTTAGTCCAGTGAAGGTTATTTAGCGGGTTCGCTTGTAGAAGCTGCAATATGCTTCTTTGCTGCCGCCTCCTTCTTTCTCATTTGGAAACAGCTTCGACAAGTGCGGGCACTTGTGGCTGCTTCCTCTTTATTAATTAGCTGGAACCGGGATGCCCAGGTTCCCTCTGGAGGTCATCGGCAGGGCGCTTTCCAAGCTCAGCCTCCGCTTTATTTCCCAGCTCAGCCGGAACACGTGCAAATGCTCTCGGTAGACAGAGAGCTCTTGCGTTGTCCCGGCAGTCGTCGGGGCCGTACTCGTGCTGTCTCTGTAGTTGGCCCCAGGCTACTACAGAAGACAGACTATGATAAGGAAACGAGCCTCTTTCGAGGCTACCTAATCAAGGAAATTTTCCCTTGCTCATTTTTTGGTGGTTGGTGGCCCTTCGTGACGTTTCTGTCTGACAGTTGCTGCTTCGGCTGCGGCCGCCATTCTGCATGTTATCAAGTTCATTAATCATTTAAAATGTTAGATAGGAAAAAGAAACTCGATAAACTTATTAGAATCTCCGGGTGTCGTCCATCAAAACAAAGAGTCGGGTCGATATGAAATCGGGCGATACGAGGTTGCCGCACGATACCACTTGCCGCGCGACACTGGTGCATCGGGCGAAAAGCATGTCGGGCGGCAAGGTCACATGAAACAAAGACCTGATAGCAAGACGTGAAAAGCAAGCGGCCCGATATGGGTGTATCGGTCGAAAAGGTCGTCAAAGAGCAACTGCTCGACAGGGCGTCACAAAAGAAAAACATGTCGCCCGACATGGTGTGTCGGGCAGACACCATCAGCCGTTATGCCGCACTTGACTGCGTCGGGCGATATAAACTCGACAGCATGTTGATAAGAAAAACAGGTGTCGGGTGATAATCTTGTCGGTCGATAAACCTATCGGGCTATACCTCCGCTCATAGGAGCCATCGCCCGATACCACGGTGATGGCAACTGGCCGACACGGGAGCAAAAGGGTGGTCTACTGCATGCGTTACAAGTGGCTAGAAAGAGCAAGGTGTGACAGCCCGACACGGTAAAACCACCGTTCTTATTTATAGCAAGCTCAGTCGGGGGCGCAACGGACACTTTCAGGAGCGCGCGTCAGCCAATGGGTCAGGCGGTTCCCGAGACGATGGTCACATCAGTCTCATTAAGGGCATTTATTCCCATGCACGATAGGGTGCATGCCGCTCGGGAATGCCAACCGTCACGGCCGTTGCGATGCCCGAGAGACCAGAACCCGGTTCGGGCGGTCCTGCGCGCTAGCTGACCGACTGCCCGACTCGGTTAAAGCAGGCAGGCTTAAAGAAGCAGTGATCTAAAGGGTAAAACATCAACGGCCAAGGGTTAATCCCTTGACCTCAGAGATTATTACTGCGGTGGCCCATAAAACAGAGTAAGCGCATGTGGCGCATGTACTGACTCGGGCCTTATTACAGTCCATAATGTCTGTTTAAATAAGGAGTCATATCTAGGGAAGGAAGAAAGAATCGGTCTGCCTCCCGAAGAGCGCTGGAGTTTGCGTCGCCAGCTCGACCGGTGTAAGATCATTTTGCTCAGCCCTCAACTGTACCCATATCTTGCAGATTGATCTCTGCTCTCCTGACAAACGCTTCATCTTTGTAGAACCTTTTCACCCTGTGCCCATTTACCTAAAAGGCCTTGGTCGGGTCGTCTTTATCGTAGAGCTCCATCATCCCTGACGGATATATTTTTGACACTGTGAATAGCCCAGACCACCTCATTTGCAACTTTCTAGGGAAAAGATGAATAGAGGACTTAAATAACAAGACCTTATCCCCTTCGCTTACATCTTTTCTCCTGAGATGGGCATCATGCCACAACTTTGTCCTCTGTTTGTAGATTTTTGCATTTTTGTAGGCATTAATTCTCAGCTCTTCGAGCTCTTGAAGCTGCAAAAATCTCTTTTCTCCAGCTTTGTCGAGGTCCATATTAAGGAACTTGATTGCCCAGAGGGCCTTGTGTTCCAACTCCAAAGGCAGGTGGCAGGATTTTCCGTAGATGAGTCGGTAGGGGGTGGTTCTGATGGGTGTTTTGTAAGCGGTGCGGTAGGCCCAAAGTGCATCGTCCAGCTTCATGGACCAATCTTTCCTTGTTCGGCTGACAGTTTTCTACAAGATCTGCTTGATTTATCTGTTGGAAACCTCTACCTGCCCTGACGTCTGGGGATGGTAGGGTGTAGCGATCTTGTGCTTCACTCCGTACTTGCACAGGAGTGCTTCAAACTATCTTTCTCCAAAGTGCGATCCTCCGTCGCTAATAACTGTGTGCGGGACACCGAAATGAGGGAAGATGGTCTTCTCGAAGAGCTTGATAACCGACTTGGCATCACAGGTTTGGGTGGCTACCACTTCCACCCACTTCGATACATAATCCACAGCCATGAGTATGTACTGATACCCCCGAGATGGGGGAAACGGTCCCATGTAGTTGATCCCCCATACGTCAAATATTTCGACTTCAATCCAGCTCGCCATTGGCATTTCATCCCTCCACCCTATGTTCCCCGTAAACTGGCACTCTTTGCAAGCCTTCAAAAACTGTGCAGCGTCTTTAAATAAGGAGGGCCAGTAGAAACCTGACTGTAGCACCTTTGCAACTGTTCTTTCGCTGCCTAGGTGACCACCATAGGGGGAGGCGTGGCATTGCTTCAGGATGTCCGCAGTTTCTTCTTCTGGTATGCACCTCCTGTATAAGTTGTCAGCACATCTTCTGAATAGGAGAGGATCGTCCCAGTAGTAATTTTTTATGTCCGCAAATAGCTTTTTCTTCTGATTGTACGAGATGTCAGGAGGCAGTTCTCCGCAGGAAAGATAATTGCAGATGTCAGCAAACCAGGGTAGACTTTCTTCTTGAGCTTCTGCCAACATAAGAGATTTGTCGGCGTAGTCTTCATTGATAGGAGGCCCTCTCTTTATCTCAATCACAATCCTTGACAGATGGTCTGCGACTACATTCTCTGCGCCCTTCTTATCGATAATTTTGTGGTCGAACTCTTGGAGTAACAAGGCCCACCGCAACAGTCTGGGCTTTGCGTCTTTCTTTTGCATTAAGTATTTTATTGCCCCATGATCTGTGTATACCTTGACCTTTGCTCTGATGAGATACGACCTGAACTTATCAAATGCGAAGACGATCGTGAGCATCTCCTTCTCAGTTGTTGTGTAGTTTACCTGAGCTTCGTCCAACGTGCGACTCGCGTAGCAGATCACATGGTGCCTTTTGTCTTTCTTTTGCCCCAGGACTACCCCAACCGTGTAGTCGCTAGCGTCGCACATCAGCTCAAAAGGTAAACCCCATTATGGTGCTTGAAGGATAGGTGGTGAGGTTAAAGCATCTTTGAGGGCCTGAAAAGCACTGAGACAATTGTTAGAGAAAACAAATTCAGCATCTTTTACCAGAAGATTGGACAGTGGTTTGGAGATCTTTGAAAAGTCCTTGATGAATCTTCGGTAATATCCTGCGTGCCTGAGGAAGCTTCACACCCCCGTCACAGATCTTGGTGGAGGAAGCTTGGATATTGCCTCAACCTTGCTTGCATCCACTTCGATCCCACGCTTCGAGATCTTATGCCCGAGAACGATGCCCTCCCGCACCATGAAATGGCACTTCTCCCAGTTCAGAACTAGGCTTTTCTCCCCGCACCTTTGAAGGACCAATGACAGATTCTTCAGACAGCTATCGAAGTCCTTCCCATAGACGGAGAAATCGTCCATGAAAACTTCTACGATGTCTTCTAGAAAATCTGAGAACATCGATATCATG
Organism: Alisma plantago-aquatica; assembly: GCA_963693085.1. Classification (NCBI taxonomy): domain Eukaryota; kingdom Viridiplantae; phylum Streptophyta; class Magnoliopsida; order Alismatales; family Alismataceae; genus Alisma; species Alisma plantago-aquatica. Next base: position 126,950,449 of record OY856409.1, on the reverse strand, counting down.
CATCGTTGAAAGGTGGCGGGGGCGTTGCAGAGTCCGAAGGGCATCCTTCGGAAGGCATAAGTGTCGTAAAGGCAGGTGAACGTCATTTTCTCTTGATCGTCGGGCAAGATGGGTACCTGGTAAAAACCTGAAAAGCCATCAAGAAAACAAAAGAAATCGTGATGCACTAACCTTTCGAGAACTTGGTCAATAAAAGGTAGCGGAAAATGATCCTTCTTTGTAGCCTGATTTATCTTTCGGTAATCAATGCACATCCGCCAGCCGATGATGGTCCTTACCGCCACCTCGTCACCCTTCTCACCCTTAACCACCATCATCCCGCCCTTTTTGGGCACTACGTGGATCAAACTTACCCAATTGCTGTCGCTGATTGGGTAAATGATCCCCGCATCCCTGTGTTTTATTACCTCTTTCTTAACGACCTCCTTGAGCATCTGGTTCAGTTTCCTCTGGGGTTGAACCAGAGGCTTGGCAGATTCATCCAAGTTGATGCGATGCATGCACAGGGTGGGGCTAAGGCCTTTGATATCATCTACTGCGTATCCAATAGCCCCCCTGTGGAGCCTTAACTCCTCGAGGAGTCGGTCTAGCTGATCGCTTGAAAGATCGGCGTTCATGATTACGGAGTTTTTGTGCTCTTCATCTAAAAATTTGTACCTCAGGCCTTCAGGTAACGCTTTTAACTCTAGCTTTGGTCTGGGTGCCTTCTCCTGAGGCTCCTCCTCGAGAGAGGCATACATCACAGACTCCATCACCTCGTCACCTTCCTGCAAGTTCTCATCAGAAAGGTTGAAAAGGTCGAGATGCTTCACGACCTCAGGATCTTCGAGGTCGGGATCTTGACAATTTATTGCCCTCAAGAGGGGGTCTACTGTCCAGACATCTTCCTCTATTTCCTCACAGAATTTATTGTAGCTATCTGCGAACTGTGCTGATTCAGAGATGGATGGGCTCTTCATGATCCCTTTCAACTTGAAGTCGATATGGTCGTTTCTGACCCTTAAGGTGATCATCCCCTCGGAAACATCAATTAGCGCTCTCCCTGTCGCCAAGAAGGGGCGACCAAAGATGATCGGGCAACGGGGATCTTCAGCCGTGTCAATGATGACTATATCGCAAGGGATGAAGAAGTCGCCAACCCTGATCGGTACATCTTCGACAATGCTGACAGGTCTCTTAAAGGTGTGGTCTGCTAGTTGTATCTGCATGTTAGTCCGAACTATGTCGGTCAAACCCACCCTTTGTGCAAAACTTAGGGGCATGAGGCTTATGCTAGCCCCCAAGTCTGCTAGACCCTTGCGCTCGACGTTGTCTCCGATGGCGAATGGGATTGTAAAAGCCCCGAGATCCCTTCTCTTATTTGGTGTGTCGGGCTTCATGAAGGTGGAGGAGGCGGAAGCTAGATACACTGTCTCTGTCCTTCCTCCCCTTCTCTTCTTTGTGATAAGGTCCTTGAGGAACTTGGCATACATAGGCATCTCTTCCAATGCATCGAGGAAGGGGACTTCAAGATGCAGTTTCCTGATCGAGTCCATGAACTTCTCATGACGCTTCTTCAGATTTGCCTTTATCATCTTATACGGGAACGGCGGCCTTGGAGCGTAAGGATTCCTCCCACCAGGTAGCTCCTCGGAAGGCTTCTTCGTAGGCTCTGGGGCTTCTGCTTGTCCACCTTCTCCCTCTGCTGGAATGGTACTCTCAGACCTCGGTTCAGGTTCCGGTTCGGCTTCAGCTGTGCGCTCCACCGTCTTCCCAGACCTTCGTACCGCCATTCTGGCGGTTTCCGGGTAGGAGAGTGTCTTCCCCGCAGGGTTCTTCATCAGTGCTGCCATTTGGGCCAATCGTTGATCGACTTCCCATTGGCGCATCTGCAGAGTCGTCATCTGGTGTTGCATGGAATTCTGAGCTCCGGGGCTGGGAAGCATACCCTGTACCAGTTTGCTGATAATGGTATCCTGTCTCTTTATGTAGGCAGAAAGATGTACAACCAAGCTGGGCTGGCTCACCCTCTCGCCTTGGCCCTGGCATTCTCCTTCAGGAAGATACTGCTCACAACGAGACATGGTATCAAAAGTCGGTGGAGCAGGTCAGCTTTCAGGGCTCCTGCAAGAGCATAATAAAATTAAGTTTAGAAAATTGAATTATTTAGCTTAGGCAAAGAATAAATAGCATCAAGAGGAAAGAAAAGAAAAAAAATGGGTGCGGTCAAGCTCATTTCCAAGCTTGAGGCACAGGAGTGTAGTTAGTGGATTCAGATTCATCAACAGTGCCGTATTGCCTTGTCCCCGGCAACGGCGCCAAAAAGTTGACCGGCCTAAATCGCGCGTCCTAAAATTGGAGGCGGAATTGAGGTAGTCGAGCTTTTACATTTATAAACCCAAATCCTTCTAGGCCCCCGCAACTTTGTTTACGGGGTCGAAGTAGATATACGGGGTCGAACACAGGGACAAGGGGGGTAATGTTGAGAACCCAGAATCGACACGCTACACTCCGGCAGGTAGAAGAGATTATAACTTCCCCAGAAGGAAAGCGTAAAGATGTCACGAACAAAACAAGAAAACTATCTCCAAGTGGAGTTACTAGAAAGATATAAGGTTTTAAGCATTTAGCAATTTTTAGGGGTTTTCATGCAACAGAAACAGAAGGATAAACCTGGAGCTAAGGCGAGGTACGAAGGATAGAACTGCGGTAAAACAAGTGGCGGTAGAACCAATCATGTATCCCTCCTCTCGAAGCGGGAACCTCTAACAAGGCATCGTTTCCACTCTCGGGGTCACCGGACTCAAATTAGAGTGGAAAGGTTACTAAAGCAACTCCGTTCCAGGCACTCTCGTACTCCAGAATCGGACCGAACACTAGAGCCACAACACGACTCTCGAAGTTGTTGCGACGGGAAAACACGATTCAGTAGCTAAGCGAAACGCGATCCAAAACATGCAAGCCAGAGTTCAGATATCAAACATAACAGTCATCCAACATATTGCACCAAGCATAGAGCAGCAAGTAAGTAAGCTTTTCTATTTCTATAAGCATTAAAGGTCTTAATTACAATGCATGAGTAAAGAATTAGATAACAGAATTAAAGATATGTGTCGCCTTCTTGATGTAGAAAGACGACAAGCTACAGTAACCATCCCGTCCGATATCGGACAGGGGCCTATCCCAATACAGCCGTGTCGGATGGAATGCTCTCTCAAGCGGCACACCGCGACAGGTGACTGCATCGCTCATGGACCTGGCCGATATGCTCAAGTCGGGCGGCACACCCTCTTGGGCGGCACGCATGACGGCGGAGCGTATCGGGTTCGTTATCGTTTCGGGCATGGAGCTGCGTATCCTACTGCCAGGCACTGGTGTCGGGCACTCGTGTCGCGTATCTACATCGGCCGATATCGGCTCCCAGTGTCGCCCGGTATAGTCCTAGGTGAACCAGTCCCCTCCCTCTCGGGATGAGGAAGAGCTCACCTAGTGTCGCCCGGTACGAACACTGGAGCACGATACGCCTGCTCTCGCAGCCTCCTCCGAAGATCACTCGACTATCTGAAACCTGAAGTGACCAAGCTTGTCCAAACTGTCTAAGCTTTCTTTTCGGCTCATTTTAGCTGCTATTTATAGGCAGCTGGTCGTTGAGAAGATATGGTTCTTGAAGCGCCACGTGTCCTCCTTACCGCCACTCAGCTGGTGTCGGCTGATGCAAGTATCACACGGCACAAGGGTGTCGCCCGTCGGGCGTTGTGGTGAGAGGTGCCTGCCGGTGAGTGGCCGATATCGCACGTCAGAGGGAGAAGGTGTGGTGTGCTCGGCTCCCTGTCGGGTAAGGAGGCGTGTCGCCCATCAGTGCCCTCTCGCACAGCATCCTTGCGTCACGCGTCGTCGTACCGCGCAGCCCTGCCGGTCAGCGTTCTCATCAGCCGTTAGGGGGCCGAGACAGACTTGGACTTATTGCGGGCCGGGATGGCCTTATTGGTGCTAAATGGGCCAAAATAGGAGGAAAACTCTGCAAAAGAATGAGATATTGGATTGAGAGCATTGCTTGGCTAATTATTGCGAAAATGCATATAAAAGAGAGGAAAATAGCAGAAAAGGGCAGTTTTGATAACATAATAAAGGCCAAAAACATCACAAAATTTGGTGTTATCACGGTCCTTCACCTCTTGCCCAAACAGTTTGTAAAACTGTTTGGAAGCAAACGGTTTTAAAACCGTTTGAAGGGCAAACAGTTTCACAAGAACGTTTGGGAGCAACTGGTCCAAGACCGTTTGGATGAGCTGACCAAGCATTGACCATTTGGATATCTTCTGTAGACATTATGGACTAATCATCCACTAAAAATCATCATCTAATTCCAAGTAAATCATCAATTGAAGGCACCTTAGTCACCTAAACCCTAATCGGGTTTATTGATGATTTCAATAGTGCAATCATGTTGAAGTTTGGGTTGAGTGGCCCAAACGGTTTCAAAATTGTTAGGCGATCACCGAAACGGTCTTAAGACCGTTTGGTGATCACCCAAGACCATTTGGAGGTCTAGGGTCAAGTGGGGTTGATCAATTGAGGGTCCAATCACATCAAGTTGTTGAATAATTAAAGTGCTGATTTTGTGACCTAATTAGGGTTCAACCCTTAAGTGAATGACTTAGTTTTTGGTTTTGACATGGGAAAACGGTCTCAAGACCGTTTGGAAAATGTCCAAATGATCCCAAGACCGTTTGGGGGCAGGTCATGACCCAATTGAGTGATGGTTCAATGGGTTCAACATCAATTAGACTCATATTGATGCATGTTGAAGGGTGATCGATTCCAAACCCTAATCCAATCAATCCAAACCCTAATTGGTGACCAATTGAGGCTCAATTGAGGGTCAAATCAGTTGAGGATTGACCTAATTGACTCAATTGACGAGTGGCTAACCATGGCATGAACGTTTGAGGGGTTCAACATTGAAAACCCTAACTCAATTGGAAGAGTTGACACACTTTTTGGACCATGCGGTTTTGAGGGTGTTTGGACCAAACGGTCTTGAGACCGTTTGGAATCAAATGGTCTCAAGACCGTTTGGAACCAAACGGTCCCAAACCATTTGGTGGTCATGCAGTTTCAAGATCAATTTGGTCATGCGGTTTCAAGATTGATTTGTCCATGCGGTTTCAAAAGTCAAAGTTGGCCAAACGATCAACGAGACTAAACGGTCTTCACCTCACCTAGGGAAAACAGTCTTGATGGTGTACTTTTCCATGCGGTCTTGAAAGTCAAAGGGACCAAACGGTCAACAACTTCATGCGGTTTCAAAACCATTTGGAGGTTGAAAGTGCAAAACTGTTTGGGGTCTTTTAAGGTCAAGATTGTTTGATGCCTTAGTGGCCAAGATGGTTTAGTAGTTGATTAACCTAAACCCTAAAGATACCTAAAGTCATTAAGTGGTTAAGTAATTAGTGGACTAATGCATGTTATGATCTATCGTGAAGATTACAAAAGTACCCTTAGTGGGTTAATGTGACTAGTACCCCTTTTATCAAACAAACCCTAATGACCATAAAAGTGATGACATGACTTGTGTTATCAAGATTGATTTGACCTAACCTAATCATGAGAGATGTAAACGTCATATAATAACAAAAGGAGAGATAAGACTCCTAATATGAATGAGAATTAAGTAAAATACCTCCAATATGTATGAATACACATAATTAGGGTATGATCCTTCATAGTGAGATCATGGAAACCCTAATTATGGTGATTAATGGATCTTAACCTAATTTGAAGGCACTAATGAAAGTAATATTCATACATGATGATGGTATGACCTCAATTCACTGTGAAGTGAATAGTAAACCCTAATTCTAGGGTAATATCGTGTAATGTGAATAGTAAATCCTAATCTAGGGTGATATGATGAAATGAATAGTAAACCCTAATTCTGGGTTATGCTTTTAAGCATGAAACTTCATGATTGAAGTATGAAGTAAGGAATCACTATTCCTAATTAAGGTAAAGGGGTTGAACAACCCTAACTGAAATGAATAGGGAAAACCTAAACTTATTGAAGGCATAATGGTACAACCCTTGAATTGAAAGATTATCTTCGTTTTGTAAAGACATTGAAATAGAGATAAATTGCTTATTATCAAATGTGTTAACCATGTAGGTTTTATAAAGAAGTGATCATATCCAGGTAAGGGTTATGATGTCTTATTCATTAAAAGCATGTTATAAGCTTTATGAATAAAGATATACTATGTTGCCTGGTTTAAGAGGTAACATATGAGATTGATGGGCTGTAAGAGCCATGAGCAATAGCTACATTATGATAATCAAAGTCATGTTGTTAGATGACTTATGATGATCTAAGGGTTTGAACACCCCTATTTTTGAATCATAAGGATGAGATGGTTAAGGAATGATATCCTATTGATAACTAATGTGAAATGAACTTGATACATTTACTATTCTTCTTTTATAGCAGTTGTTTTAATGGTTTATGTTTGAAAACATGCATGATGCTAAAAGAATGCTATAATGTACTTAAATAATCAAGTATAATGATATCATGTAGAGCCCTGACCATAGATCCATCATTGTCAGAAGCCAAATGATGGTGAAACATGTTTTCCTGAGGGAACTCCTCGAGCGCATACTTTTGAGTATGTGGGGGATTATGGACGTGAATATCCTTACGTCCTAGTGTAGGATTTGATGTAAGATGTACCTTAATCCATCAATCCTTCATTATATGTTTATGTCGGGATGATGTATCACTAATCTCTCGATGATGTTGTTAATGCCGCATCGATGTGAGATAAACAAGAAATCCCTCGATGGCGAAGAGAGTACAGAATGCCACTGTGACTCTAATAGTGAAGTTGCCAGAATACCCTAGAAAGCTATTATAGTAGAGACAAGAGATGTCCTGCATGTTAATCCTCATACTGACTGAGGAAGATGAGGTCATAAGAATCCGACTCTTTTGATGACCTATGTATGGTACCGATGCGATTTCGTAATGGTCGGTTGGAGTATGAGCGGTATACCTCATCTCCACAGGGTATAATAATGTTTGAAAAACATAATCAGCCGTGTAGCATAACTGCTTAGTTTGAACTACGAGAAACAATGATTGATAATACATTATTTATAATGTTCTAGTTGAATAACTTGTATACATATTCCTTATTGAGATATGCTTTGATATTCAATTATGTTATAATTGAAATGGTTGTCTAAGAGAATGTTGCTTTACTTAGATAAACCTGCTGTTGAATGTTTAAAGTTATATTGCTTATCGTTATTCCTTTATTGCAATAACAAAGCTTCTGGCGGAGAGTTATAACTCTCCCTGGGACAATTATTCAATTGTCTCACCCTCGTGGGATTCGACTTTTTAGGTGGTCGCCGAGGAAGGAGGAACCCATCTCAGGGTGAGCAGCAGCAGCATCAACGTCAGGGGCAGTAGTGAATCTCAGGTGGAGATATTGTCTGTCAAGTCTTGTAGATAGTATGTCCTATGTGTCGTCTCTGTACTCTCAGGTCCTAGGAGTCAGTAGATCAGAGGTTTTTGGCTTAATGCATCGAGATTTTTGTATCTTGCCTTGCACAGATAACAGGGCAATTGATGTTTATTATCACTCGAGATGTGATTTTACAGAGATGTAATGACGAATCATGTTGTAAACAATTTATCTTGTTTTCTTATAAAAGAGTTTTATCACTTAAAGATCTCTTTCCAAAAAGTTTTAAATTTTTAGTGATTTTTTATAATTCTGCTGCTAGTTAATCGCTTCCGCAAAGTTTATCTCAAGTTTTGGTGAGTCAGTCGCCATAATTTAGTGGTATCAGAGCTCTAGGTTTGCTGAGTCTACAGAGACATAGGACTTAGGATGTGAGTTTGTTCTAGTGTCTTCCAGTATATCTAATAGTGTCTTCTACTCCTCAGGAGAAGAAGATAAGATTAAGGATGTCTGGACCACACGAGGAATATGTTGCAGAGAGTAGTGTTGCTGCACCCAAAGAAGGTGCAAGAAACCCAAAGATAGAGCAACCTGTGCCTGAACCACCCCAGTTCAATCCAATTGACAAGGGGAACCCAGTCGTCCAGACCATGTTTGGGTAGTTTATGACTACCATGACACACATAACTGATAGGATTCATATACCTGCACCTAGGGCACCTACCCATCTTGAAGGACAAGGAATCGGCAAGACGTTTGAATGACTTCGCCGAGTTGGAGCCACAGAGTATGTTGGAACAGCTGACCCAGCAGATGCTGACTTGTGGTTAACTAAACTAGAGAAGGCCTTTAGAATCCTAAACATCCCAGAAGCTGAGAAGGTTAGACTTGTTGTGTATCTTCTCAAAGGGAGTGTTGGTCATTGGTGGAACATGGAAGAACAGAAGAGGCCAGGTGTGGAGGTTGCATGGGAAGTTTTCCGACGAGAATTTATCAACAAATATTTCCCTAAGACATTCCTAGATGATAAAATCTCTCAGTTTGAGAGGTTAAGGCAAGGTTCGATGAACATTAGCGAGTACGAGGCTAAGTTCATGGAGTTGTTGTGGTTCTGTCCGCACATGGCTGCTACAGATGAAGAAAGGATCAGGTGTTTCGAGAAAGGGTTAAATGCTGAGTTGACTACTCCCATGTCTGCCCTAGAGAATAGAGAAAGGTTTGCTACCTTTGTTGAATCTATCAGAAGGATAGAGAGGTCTGTGGTAGAGAAGAGACAAACCCAGAACAAGAGGATGTATCCTCAGTTCCAAGGATCTTCATCCAGAAATTTCAAGAAACCTAGGTATTCTGCGCCTACGCCATCACCTAGACCCAGTACCAGACACAATGGACGTCGAATAGGGGTAGAGGACGCATCCTACCACTAGAAGGAGCTCACAGTTCAACATCTATGTCAGTTACAGGACCACCCAGACCACAACAACTGAACAAAAGTTGCTATATATGTGGGAAGATGGGACAATTTGATGAAAGAATGCAGAGCCAGAGAAGTAAGTGTAACTCAACCTCAGAGATAGAGTCAGCAAGGATCGCAAAGGAGACAGTTTCCAAGAGGAGCTAGAGGACATGGACAAGCATCCCAAGCTGGATCGTCGGCACCGAATAAAGCACATGCAAAAGTAAGGTTTTATGCAATGAATCCACCTGATGCAGTGATCAACCCTCGGGTTGTGGCAGGTCAGATGGAAATGTTATATTATGATATGTCTATATCCTGCGTTGTGTCTATTTTGATTAATCCAGGTGCTACACACTCCTTTATCACTCGAAGGGTGATTTGTAACTACAATATGATAGTCAGTCATAGGGCAGATAGTTTGTTGTAAGAAACTCCGTTGATGGGGTCTGCTGTGTTGCAGGAGGTATGCTCTCCCTACATCCTTTTATTTTTTGAACATCGCATTCAAGTGGATCTTATACCACTTGAAATGCAGGGATTTGATATAATCCTTGGGATGGATACCTTGGAAAGGTATAAGGTTGTTTTGGATTGTGAATCCAAGCAAGCTGTGTTTACTTATGATAGTGACACATGGATCTTTCAAGGAGAGAGAAATATTCTACCCACCTGTCTTGTGTTAGCTATGGTTGATGAGAAGCTGATGAGGCAAGGATGTCATGCATTCTTGGCCCATGTGGTAGATACTACCAAGGATAGTCCTAGCCCTACCGAAGTTCCTATAGTTAGGGAATTTGAAGATGTATTTCCTGAAGAACTTCCAGGTGTGCCACCGCCTTGGGAAATTGATTTTGAAATCAATTTGATCCCAGACACACAACCTATAGCACAAACACCATATAGGATGGCGCCTGCTGAGATGGAAGAACTCAAGAAACAGCTGCAAGAGTTACTTGAGAAGGGTTTCATCCGACCGAGTACTTTGCCTTGGGGTGCTCCTGTCCTCTTCGTTAAAAAGAAAGACGTGTCAATGTTGTTGTGCATTGATTATAGATAGCTAAATAAAGTAACAATAAAGAACAAGTATCCTCTGTCGAGGATTGATGATATATTTGACCAGTTGCGTGGTGCAACTGTCTTCTCAAATATAGACTTGAGGTCAGGATATCATCAACTCCGTATTAAGGATAGTGATATAACCAAGTCTACCTTTAGGATAAGGTATAGTCACTATGAGTTCATAGTTATGTCGTTTGGACTAACTAATGTACCAGATGCATTTATGGAACTCATGAATAGAATTTTCTGACCTTTTCTTGATCAGTGTGTTGTTGTCTTTATAGATGACATTCTGATCTATAGTAGAGATGCTCGACAGCATGAACAACATCTTCGTCAGGCTCTAACTTTGGTAAGAGAACACAAGCTATATGCTAAGTTTAACAAGTGTGAGTTCTGGTTACCGGAAGTATCTTTCCTTGGACACGTGATATCGGCCTCGGGTATTCGTGTTGATCCTAAAAAGGTAGAATATGTTCTACAATGGGAGTAGCCGAAGACACCGACGGAGATCCGTAGTTTCTTAGGGTTGGCTGGCTATTACCGGAGGTTCATTAAGAACTTCAGTTCCATAGCTTTACCCTTGACAAAGTTGACCCGAAAAAATGTTCCTTTTTCTTGGAGTGATAAGTGTGAGCAATATTTCCAGTTGCTGAAGGAGAGGCTGACAAGTACACCTGTGCTTGCGTTACCTGAGCAAGGGAAAGGATATATAGTTTTCTATGATGTCTCCAAGAACGGACTTGGATGTGTGTTGATGCAGGATAAACAAGTGATTTCTTTTGCTTCCCGACAGCTTAAGAAACACGAGGACAATTATCTGACACACGATCTGGAGATAGCTATTGTGGTTCATGCTTTGAAGATCTGGAAACACTATCTCTATGGATAAACATTCCAGATTTTTACTGATCATAAGAACCTGAAGTACATCTTTTCTCAGCATGAGCTTAACATGAGGCAACGCCGCTAGATGGAATTAATCAAGGATTACGATTGTATAATTGATTACCATCTAGGAAAAGCCAATGTGGTTACTGATTCTTTGAGTAGGAAATCAGCAACACCAGCCTTAGATAGAGCACAACTAAATTCATTAGTATTCTCTAGGAGAGATATGTTTATCTCCTTAAGGCAAGACAATGTATAGTTGAAAGTGTCATTGTTAACCGGGTTGTTAGCTGAGATGCATATAAAACCTACTATGAGAGAACAGATCAAGGAGGCACAACAAGTTGATGTTGTAGTTCCACAGATTAGATCAGAGTATGGTAATGGGAAACGAGATGGTTTCCATGACTCAGATGACTAGGAAGCCTGTTATCATGGGAGGATGATAGTGCCAGATGTGGATAACTTGAGAAAGTTAGTCCTGGAAGAAGCTCATTCTTTGATGTATGCTATGCATCCAGGAAGCACCAAGATGTATCGAAATTTGAAAGATATGTATTGGTGGCCTGGAATGAAGAAGGATATTGCTGAGTTTGTTATCTGGTGTCCTATGTGTCAGCAGGTTAAAGCTGAACATCAGAAGCCTGCAGGAACAATGCAACTTTTACCCATACCACAATGGAAGTGGGATCATGTAACCATGGACTTTGTTGTTGGCCTACCCAGGACAAGCAAAGGGCATGATTCCATTTGGGTAATAGTTGATAGGTTGACCAAGATGGCGCATTTCTTACCTGTCAAAACAACCTATTCTGTTGAGAAGCTAGCACAGTTGTATGTTGAAGAAATAGTACGACTGCACGGAGTCCCAGTCACCATTGTTTCTGACCGAGGTCCCCAATTTATGAGTCGTTTTTGGGAGTGACTTCACAAAGCTTTAGGCACACAGTTAAGGTTTAGTACAGCCTTTCATCCTCAGACTGATGGACAGTCAGAAAGGACTATACAGACCTGGGAAGACTTGCTTAGAGCATGCGTTCTTCAGTTTACAGGGAGTTGGGATCTACACCTAAGCTTGATAGAATTTTTCTATAACAATAGCTATCAACATAGCATTGACATGGCACCTTATGAAGATTTGTATGGTAGACGTTGTAGATCACCCCTATGTTGGTATGAAACTGGTGAATATCATATTTTAGGTCCTGATCTTGTGCAGCAGACCATAGAAAATATTAAAATAATACAATAACAAATAAAGACTACACAGGATAGGCAGAAATCATATGCTGATAAACGTCGTTGACCTTTAGAATTCTAGGTTGAAGATAGAGTGTATCTCAAAATCTCACCTTGGAAGGGAGTTCTGAGATTTGGAAGGAAAGGGAAGTTAGCTCCTAGGTTTATGGGGCCTTATCTAATCATTGAACGTATTGGAAGGGTAGCTTATAAACTAGAGTTGCCACCAGAGTTACAGAGCCTACACCCTATGTTCCACATTTCTATGTTGAGGAAATGTCACCCTGATACAGAATCAGTTCTGCAACCTATGGAGGTAGAATTGAATGATGATATATCTTATGAGGAAGGACCAGTGTCAATCCTTGATAAAAGAATTAAAAAGTTGAAAAAGAAAGACATAAGTCTTGTAAAAGTCCTCTGGAATCACCGTGGTGTTGAAGAAGACACATCGGAACTAGAGGAAGAGATGAGAAGGAAATACCCTCCTCTTTTCTCATAATTTATTTTGTTGATTTCAGGGACGAAATCCTTGTAAGGGGTGGATAATTTGTAACATCCCTGACCTGGGTTATGACTAACCCTAGTTGTTTTGCTTAAATATGTGATTAGATGCTTGTGGTTATCTTTTGGTATGTAATTAAAGCTTCTGAGGAACATATATCTCCTTTTTTGTCCTTTTTGAATAATGTTGTAGTATTGTTTTGATAAATATGGACTTATGTGCAAATTACCCAATTAGAGGAGTTACCTTGCAAATTTCACATGTTAATATGTTCCTCTGGTGTTGAGACATCATAAGAATAAATATGATGTAGTGATATGGATTCTCCAAGCTTGGGCACCAAGATATAGCTTGTAAAGCAATCCTTGTGCTTTAAAACCTAGTTTTGGTGTAAAGTGCAATTTACCCAAAACATAGGGTGCAACATGTAAAATACACCCTCTAGAGTGTCTTTTATGACTCTTGGAATCAAGTAGAGTAAAGATGATGAGTAGGGCACCTCATTTGAATGATCAAATAAGAAGGATAACCTTTATAATCAAATAACCAAGTTTTATACAAAGTGACCCTTTTATATGTGTAACTTAGTAAAGCATTTGGCTTCCTTTCCTCTAAACCTTGGATAAAGGAAGAGTTTTGCTTAAGTGTAAAAGGAAGAGACGTGGACAAGGAGGGGATAAGGACCCATATGAGAAATAAGGAAATAATAGTCTTTGTCTTGAAAATGAACCCAAAATATATAAGCACATCCCTTTTACAAGGCAAGGGATCGTTTCCCTTCATTCCCATTCTTATCTATTTGTTTTGGCTGACTAAGAAGGAGATCAGGAGCAAAAGAGGACGACCAAACTGAATGGGGTAAGATTTGATTGCCATCTAGCTCAAATTCATGGAGGAAATCTTGCTACAAGGTTGGTTTGATAGTCTTCCTTACATAGCTCTTCTTTCTAGCCATCTTCTCCATCCAAATCTTGAGGAACGGACCTTGGACAACCTGTGGAGCTCTAGACACCATTAAAGCAAAGAATATTGGAGCTCTAGATCAGATCCTAAGGCCGGTTTTATAACTCTAAACCTTAAATTTTTGTTTATGCAGCTTCTTCCTATGAAAACGTTGCTTGTTTCCCTTTCTTAGACACTCCTATGTGTTCTTGCAACCAAATCCGTGAAGAAAAGTTCATGTTCTTGAGGTAGAAGAATATGGCTTTAATTACAAAGTTCATCTTTATCTTTCTTTAGCAAACGGTCCTTCACCTCTTGCCCAAACGGTTTGTAAAACCATTTGGAAGCAAACAGTTTCAAAACCGTTTGAAGGGAAAACAGTTTCACAACAATGTTTGGGAGCAACCGGTCCAAGACCATTTGGATGATTTGACCAAGCATTGATCATTTGGAGATCTTCTGTAGACATTATGTACTAATCATTTACTAAAACCCATCATCTAATTCCAAGTAAATCATCAATTGAAGGCACCTTAGTCACCTAAACCCTAATCGGGTTTATTGCTGATTTCAATGGTGCAATCATGTTGAAGTTTGGGTTGAGTGGCCCAAACGGTTTCAAAACCATTTGGGGATCACCCAAATGATCTTAAGACCGTTTGGTGATCACCCAAGACCGTTTGGAGGTCTAGGGTCAAGTGGGGTTGATCAATTGAGGGTCCAATCACATCAAGTTGTTGAATAATTAAAGTGTTGATTTTGTGACCTAATTAGGGTTCAACCCTTAAGTGAATGACTTATTTTTTGGTGTTGACATGGGAAAATGGTCTCAAGACCATTTGGAGAATGTTCAAACGATCCCAAGACCGTTTGGGGTCAGGTCATGACCCAATTGAGTGATGGTTCAATGGGTTCAACATCAATTAGACTCATATTGATGCATGTTGAAGGGTGATCGATTCCAAACCCTAATCCAATCAATCCAAACCCTAATTGGTGACCAATTGAGGTTCAATTGAATGTCAAATCAGTTGAGGATTGACCTAATTGACTCAATTGATGAGTGGATAACCATGGCATGAACGTTTGAGGGGTTCAACATTGAAAACCCTAACTCAATTGGAAGAGTTGACACACTTTTTGGACCATGCGGTTTTGAGGGTGTTTGGACCAAACGGTCCCAAACCGTTTGGTGGTCATGCGGTTTCAAGATCAATATGGTCATGCGGTTTCAAGATTGATTTGTCCATGCGGTTTCAAAAGTCAAATTTGGCCAAACGGTCAATGGGACTAAACGGTCTTCACCTCACCTAGGCCAAATGGTCTTGATGGTGTACTTTTCCATGCAGTCTTGAAAGTCAAAGGGACCAAACGGTCAACAACTTCATGCAGTTTCAAAACCGTTTGGAGGTTGAAAGTGCAAAACCGTTTGGGGTCTTTTAAGGTCAAGATTGTTTGATGCCTTAGTGGCCAAGATGGTTTAGTAGTTGATTAACCTAAACCCTAAAGATACCTAAAGTCATTAAGGGGTTCAGTAATTAGTGGACTAATGCATGTTATGATCTATGGTGAAGATTACAAAAGTACCCTTAGTGGGTTAATGTGACTAGTACCCCTTTTATCAAACAAACCCTAATGACCATAAGAGTGATGACATGATGTGTTATCAAGATTGATGTGACCTAACCTAATCATGAGAGATGTAAACGTCATCTAATAACAAAAGGAGAGAGAAGACTCCTAATATGAATGAGAATTAAGTAAAATACCTCCAATATGTATGAATACACATAATTAGGGTATGATCCTTCATAGTGAGATCATGGAAACCCTAATTATGGTAATTAATGGATCTTAACCTAACTTGAAGGCACTAATGAAAGTAATTTTCATACATGATGATGGTATGATCTCAATTCACTGTGAAGTGAATAGTAAACCCTAATTCTAGGGTAATATCATGTAATGTGAATAGTAAATCCTAATCTCGGGTGATATGATGAAATGAATAGTAAACCCTAATTCTGGGTTATGCTTTTAAGCATGAAACTTCATGATTGAAGTATGAAGTAAGGAATCACTATTCCTAATTAAGGTAAAGGGGTTGAACAACCCTAATTGAAATGAATAGGGAAAACCTAACCTTATTGAAGGCATAATAGTACAACCATTGAATTGAAAGATTATCTCCATTTTGTAAAGACGTTGAAATAGAGATAAATTGCTTATTATCAAATGTGTTAACCATGCATGTTTTTATAAAGAAGTGATCATAGCCATGTAAGGGTTATGATGTCTTATTCATTAAAAGCATGTTATAAGCTTTATGAATAAAGATATACTATGTTGCCTGGTTTAAGAGGTAACATATGAGATTGATGGGCTGTAAGAGCCATGAGCAATAGCTACATTATGATAATCAAAGTCATGTTGTTAGATGACTTATGATGATCTAAGGGTTTGAACAACCCTGTTTTTGAATCATAAGGATGAGATGGTTAAGGAATGATATCCTATTGATAACTTATGTGAAATGAACTTGATACATTTAGTATTCTTCTTTTATAGTAGTTGTTTTAATGGTTTATGTTTGAAAACATGCCTGATGCTAAAAGAATGCTATAATGTACTTAAATAATCAAGTATAATGATATCATGTAGAGCCCTAACCATAGATCCATCATTGTTAGAAGCCAAATGATGGTGAAATAGGTTTTCCTAAGGGAACTCCTGGAGCACATACTTTTGAGTATGTGGGGGATTATGGACGTGAATATCCTTACGTCCTAGTGTAGGATTTGATGTAAGATGTACCTTAATCCATCAATCCTTCATTATATGTTTATGCCAGGATGATGTATCACTAATCTCTCGATGATGTTGTTAATGCCGCATCGATGTGAGATAAACAAGAAATCCCTCGATGGCGAAGAGAGTACAGAATGCCACTGTGACTCTAATAGTGAAGTTGCCAGAATACCCTGGAAAGCTATTATAGCATAGACACGAGATGTCCTGCATGTTAATCCTCATACTGACTGAGGAAGATGAGGTCATAAGAATCCGGCTCTTTTGATGACCTATGTATGGTACCAATGCGATTTTGTAATGGTCGGTGGGAGTATGAGCGGTATACCTCATCTCCGCAGGGCATAATAATGTTTGAAAAACATAATCAACCGTGTGGTATAACTGCTTAGGTTGAACTACGAGAAACAATGATTGATAATACATTGTTTATAATGTTCTAGTTGAATAAGTAGTATACATATTCCTTATTGAGATATGCTTTGATATTCAATTATGTTATAATTGAAATGGTTGTCTAAGAGAATGTTGCTTTACTTAGATAAACCTACTGTTGAATGTTTAAAGTTATATTGCTTATCGTTATTCCTTTATTGTAATAACAAAGCTTATGGCGGAGAGTTATAACTCTCGCTGGGACAGTTATTCAATTGTCTCACCCCCGTGGGATTCGACTTTTTAGGTGGTCGTAGAGGAAGGAGGAACCCATCTGAGGGTGAGCAGCAGCAGCAACAACGTCAGGGGCAGCAGTGAATCTCAGGTGGAGATATTGTCTGTCATGTCTTGTAGATAGTATGTCCTATGTGTCGTCTCTGTACTCTCAGGTCCTAGGAGTCAGTATATCTGAGGTTTTTGGCTTAATGCCTCGAGATTTTTGTATCTTGCCTTGCACAGATAACAGGGCAATTGATGTATATTATCACTCGAGATGTGATTTTACAGAGATGTAATGACGAATCATGTTGTAAACAATTTATCTTGTTTTCTTATAAAAGAGTTTTATCACTTAATGATCTCTTTCCAAAAAGTTTTAAATTTTTAGTGATTTTTTTATAATTCCGCTGCTAGTTAATCGCTTCCGCAAAGTTTATCTCAAGTTTTTGTGAGTCAGTCGCCACAATTTAGCCATCAAGGACAGGGAACCAGAGGGCAAATCTATCCTAGTAGAGGACAACAAGGACAGGGATCATGAGGGCAGATCTGGGGAGGATCTGGTTCTCACCAGGGTGGGCATGAAGGATAGGGAGGTGGAGGACAGAGTTGGGATTGGAAAAGTTCTGGACCATATCAACAAGGTGGTGGCCAACAAGGAGGTACTTAATGGAAATGGAGAAGTTCTAGACCATGTCAAGGTGGAGGACAAATAGGAGGTACCTCTTAGAAATGGAGCAATTCTGGAGCATATCGAGGTACTGTCGGCCAACAAGGAGGTAGCTCTTGGAAATGGAGCAGCTTTGGACCTTATCCAAGTGGTGGTCAACAAGGAGGAAGTAGTTCATGGCAATGGGGTGGAGGCAAGCAGGGGAAAACCCATGGTTGTAGCTACAATCCTGCCGACGATGACTGCAGGTGCAATTCTGTGTTGAATGACATTAATGATTCTATCTGCACCATAATGTTCAGATCCAACATTGGCGATCCTCACAAAGTGGATCTCTATAGTAGGGAAGGAGGGCACTTGACCACATTAAACAACTTCAAGCTTCCCATCCTCTCCTACTTGCAACTCACCGTCGAGCAGGGACAGCTTCAACAGAATGCACTTTTGTCCCCCACTAGATCGTCAACGCCCACGCCATCGCCTACATAGTTAGGGGATCTGCTTGTGTCTAGATCATAGATCACAATGGCAGGAATGTGATGGATGATGTTGTCTCTCAAGGACAGCTGGTAGTAGTATTGCAGAACTTTGCCTTGGTCATCCAGGCTCAGGATGACTTTGAATGGATAGCGCTTAAGACCAACAAGAATGCTTTCAACAACCAGATCACTGGTAAGGGATCCGCCATCAGCGCTCTCCCCGATGACTTGCTTGCCAACACATATGGACTCTCTAATCAGGAGGTCAAGATGTTGAAGCAGAATAGGGTTAAGGAGTCTTTGATCTTGGTTCCCCATCAAAATCAGTTAGGTGGCATCATCATCCAGTAAAGACAGTTGTCAAATGATCGTTGAGTAGCTCACTTGAAGAAGATGGAGAGTAGAATATCGACCTCCTTGTAATAACACTCTCATCTTATAGTAATACTCTCTCTCTTATATCTCGTTATCAAGAGTCTTTGTACCTAGTATGAGGAAATAATAAAATAATGTGGTCATGCTGATCATAATTGTTGACTGATGCTAGACAAAACATCGATAAATTAATAAATCACACTACAAGAGGGTGGAGTGCAAATATGCAATTGTCTATCAAACGGTAAATCAAGGACACACTCTTCTATATGGAAGAGGTTGCACCACAGGAGGTGCCCTTTTTGAGATAATAATTATAGTCTAACAGTTTAGATCTGAATAAGGCAACATGTAGGGATCTTTGTCTTTGTGAGAAGATAACATCAATCTCAATAAGGCAACATGTAGGGATCTTTTTCTTTGTGAGAAGATAACATCAATCTCAAGTGCTTATATCATTGTAACATTTGAGTCTTCAAATTTGTTAAGGTAGGGAGGGAGTAGAGATCTCTCCTCTTGTAGCTTACCCATACATATCATCAAAAAAGTAGAGTACAACCCTAATCTTAGGGACAAATGTTGCCTTTTAGGAAAAGGGTTTTGAGTGTAAGGAGGGATTTTTTTTGGGTTCTTAGGGTTCAAAGTTCACTACACTTCATAGTATTATATATACATGACGAATAATGGTCATGTGGAAGGTTAGCTAGGGTTTGGTTAGGGTCAACATGTTTATTTCGTAATCTTATACATGGAGATGTTGTTGTGTAGTTTGGGACTCGAGAAGATTAGTTCCACGTGTTTCACCCCTTAAGGATGGGTTTTTGGTTACTCAAATGACTCCATTAGTTCTTTCAACATTGTGAAGTTTCTTAAAAAAAGGATGGGCGTCCTTCCATTGGTTGGGGTTTATTTAGAGTCATTTTGATATGATACTTGGAGTAGATAAAAGGTTTCCTGGAAGGTTATTTTAATATGTAATTCTTGGGATAAGTGTAGATAATTTTAAGTGTTCCAGTTAGGATTTTTCAGCAAGTTTTGGTGAAGTTGTGTTTGCACCAAAGTTAATGTAGAGGTATCCCTTTTGAGTTATCAATTAGAACATTTAGGATTAATGGTAATTCTTATTATTTTATGGGTAATTTTGAGTGTTCCGAGTTTGGATGAATCCATGTTTGCATCATAGTTAATGTAGAGACCTCCCTTACAAGTTATCAATTAGAAAAAGACCTCCAATACAAATAAAAAATATATATTGATTCATTATTAATTATTGACAGCTTACTCCAATAAACTTTTTGTGTCTGAATATAAATTTTTTTGACTTTAATCGTGTATTTTTTATGGCAAAACTACACAAAAAAATAAAATAAATATACAAGTGAACTCAGAAAATTGAGAATGAGAGTACACAGGAGAATCCAATCTATGTTATTGTTATTTACATATTCACATATTCTTTAACACTTCCTCTAGATGACAATATAACTAAAATTACTTTTGAACAACCAATATGAGACACATATACAGATAATTCAAATATGATATATTAATAAGATGTGAAAGAAGCTTGAATAAAAAAAGTAAACATTTATAGTAATTCCTTCATATTATTTATCCTCTTTGATAATACGTAGTAATAAAGAAGAACTATCAAAATCTTTTAATTATACTCCATACATGAGTGACATGATAGAATGAAATACTACAAATAAAAAATCTACATTTATCAGTTTCAATAATATTGATAGCATACTATTGACTCCCACTTACAGGGCTAAGAACACATTCAGTGAGGACCATAGAAGATATTGACTAAACTACTATGAAAACAAACATATCCTTCATATTTTTGAAATTAGATAACATACCTACTATAGAGATATCCAAGAGTATTTCTTGTCAAACAATAATATCTATCAAGATTCATGCTAAAAATATTAGAATAAAAGAGAGAATATAGTAGCGGAGTAACTATTTATCACATGAATGAAATATGTTCAACCATAGTATGTCGATATGGAATGGGTGAAAAGAATAACAGTTGCAAACAAAATTGGTAAAAGATCGGGAATAGCATAGTTGGTTGCAAAAAAGGGTGTGTCCCCGTATATACACAATTATGCCATAAGTTTGTTAATTTTCACCCTAATAGGAGGGGGTTAAGTGGGAGGAAGGAGGTGAAGTACAAAAGAAGAGAAGTTGGCATTCTTAGTGAATAAAATGTTATGTCTCGTGTTTCAGATAGAAAACACTAGAAACTTGCAATAAATAAAATACAACATACATTCATTTAAATTGCTTCTATAAACTTGTTTTCAATAAAATGACTTAGCCTGTACTTTATTATGTATAAGCCATGATGTATGATTCTCATTCTAAGGACTCACTATCTTTATCTAGGAATTTATCCAACCATCCTAAGATAGCTAAAATAGCCCTGACCCATCATAGGGTTACCTGAAGAGGTTGAGTTAGGGACATTATCATGCGAACTATCACATACTCGTATGAAATACATGAGATAGGTGAAAACACAATAGTATATCACATATCATAACATATACTATTTTAGAACTTATCTGATATCACGGCTAAAATTACCTCATAACATATTCCTTATAGACATAGCTTGTTACAATAGAAGATTTGGGTTTTGGATCACTCACCTCGTGATGCATCCTTAAATCTTTTTGGTGTTCTAACCTTCAAAATTTATATTTTCTTTATAAAAATCTTTCTCATAATCTTCTAACTACTACATCAGAGTCCACTCATTTCCTTAGTACAGACCTTGGGATAAGCTTATAGTTTAGATCCCCTAACTAGGTAAGTTCATAATTTTACTAGATATTTGACCTTCTTATTCTCCGTAAAGATATTTGTATCCATCGTTGTGATTATGTGTATCCTCACACAATTAGAAAAAATAACATATTACATTTTTATAAGAAATGCAATCACCATTCTACTTATTTTAATGATTCATTCTTTAAATAGCATATTATAAGTTTTCTTCCAATTCTCATACTATGTATCAGGAATCAACACTACTAAGACATCATATATCATTTTTTAGCACTTATACCTAACAGAGTATCTTAAATATTCACATTATATGTCATTATATTCACATATTTCACATTAATCGTCATTTTATCTCATTTCACACTTTACATTATGAACTCAATAACATGAAGTTGAACATTTGTATTAGTGTAAGGATCATCTTTTATTACTCATAAAGTCTCTATTAGGGTTATTACATAATATATGATTTAATTCATATGAATTACATCAATTGTACAGACAACTCAATAGATCAACATTTTTTTACTTACATTCAACGGTTTTGAATGATGTCTCTGATAACTATATTGTAATGTTCTCTATTGAGTTCATTAGTAATTCATTAAATAATAATATCTCATACACTTGATGATTATTCATTTATTTATTTATAAAATTGTTAAAAGTTCATTCTTACTTTTTTTCATTTAGTACAAGATATTCATTTTCCACTTTAGTTTCTTCATTACATCATCTTATTTGTAATTATACAAATTAGGTTATTTTCGTTACACTATTAACAAATAGAATGATGTTGTTTTAGTACCATGTCAATAGAGTGTACTTAGTACTCATCATTTCCTATTCAGATCTAGCCATTATGATACCATCTTGTACCCTTATTATATGTAATGTCCAGGGTCACCGTTTAAGACTCTAGTAGAGTTTCAGGAATGATGATTGGACCCACAGACCATAACTAGTTTTGACACACTTTTTTCCCTCACTCACTCACAGTCAATGATCAACTCTTTGACATGTCTCCCATCCTAGTACACTTTGGGATGAAGGTTAACTATATAGTACCTATTGATAAGATACATGAAAAGGAGGTGCACATTGGTGATATGAGTAGTCCAATAAGTTTTAAAAGATCATTTTATCTGATATCTTAAATCAAGAGATGTTACAATTTTTCTCACTTAGAATGTTGATATCCTCTTAAAAAATTTGCTATATGACATCATAATCTTTCTCCATTTAAGTGTAAATGCGGAATGATCCATACACACCTAGATCTCAACACGATTATCATTTAAAGGGTGGCTCCATCACTAACGACGGCCCTTTCTGACATGCCTGGACTGTAGGGAAATATGACTACAAGGCATGCAACGGAAATTGAAAAAAAATCTACATATTCTCCATAACCAACAGATCGCGTCAATAACTATAATATAAAGGTTATTTTTTAGGATATACCTGGTCTTAGAGAAAGTCTAGAGGCATCTCATTGACGTTGTCAATGTGCAACTCTGACTCCTAGTTGCACTAGGACTCGTCTCACTACTCCTTTATGAACAACAGACTCAAACGTTGTCTTCCACAGCATCTCCTCTTGTCATGGACTACAGGTTGATGATGTCCTCCTTAGCGGTGGATAATAGCCTCCCACCTCTAGATAAGTCCACGTGAATAGTCTAGAACTCTTGTCGGCTTGCTAGAACAAACAGGTCCCTCCCGTTGGTGTACTAGTCACCAACTTGCTCTCCCACGACAATGATACTCAGTTATCACTACAACAAACATTCACATTAGTGGCCTTTTAGAAATGTCACTGAAAAGAATAAATGCCACTAAACATGTTTAGTGGGTTTTTTTGACATTTAAAAAAATGCATCTAGTACCAATGTCACTAGAAAGATAGTGGCATAATATGTAAATGCCACTAAACATTTGTCTTTAGTGGCTTCCAATAAATGCCCCTAAAATATCATTTGGCATTTATAAAAATGCCACTATCCATCAATTGGCTTTTATACAAATGCTACTATTTTATATTATGTTGTTGTATGAAAATGTTCTTATTGAGTTTAATGGCATATAAAAGGTCACTAATGACATACTAGTTTTATATTACTACATTTTCATGGCTTTTAGTCATTCAGTTTTGAATTCATTATCATGATTTCTAAATGAATGTCAACTGTAGACGAACTCACTCTTCTTAAAATATGAATATTTTTTATTTATAATCAAATGAGAATTACATGGGGAGGATATTTTACCTTGCCCCTTTATATTGAATAGCAAAAATGATATACTTTCATACAATATTTTTCTATTATATACAACAACTTGTACATCATTGGAACCGTCTCTTCCCTGATATGACTATCTACTTTTTAGCATGCCAACTTCAGAGCTCCTTCAGGAAATAGCTTTACATTCTGGTAGAATCCCTGAACCACTTTCCAGAATCACTTGATAACATGTGATGCATTGTTGTAGCTGGAGTATCTGTATTTGCCCTCAAATCTTCCACTACAATAACCCATAAGACAAATAAGAAATTAATATAACCACACAACAAAATACTTTGTATCAAACATTTTAATTTATCCAATACGAAATACTTTGTCCCTACCTTTCTTCCTACAAAATCTATAAAAGCATTTATATTGGTGAATTGGTACAATCTGGTTGTTTCTTACAGTTCAAAATCTCTGGCATTTGACTGGTCTGACCTGAAATGAGAGATGCAAAAGAATCATGCAAAAATCACTCAACAACATCGAGCATGCACAAAAGACAAAACATAGATAGGTAGAGATGAAAACTGAGATGGCCTAGGTGCATGCATTTTAATGGGATAGATGAACAAAGTATATAGCCATTAGTTTACTATAAGTGGGCTATTGGGTGCTATCCATTTGGATCCTTTTCTAGATTTCAAAAATAAGTCACATGCTTCATATGTTGCATTAAGACTCACAAGATATGGTTGTGTTAAGTCTGCCTTCCGGGCGTCTACTTTGAAGTGGCACCCTAACAAACACCAAGGGCCTTCACATGTAAGGGTATTCTCCTTTTGTACTTGTTAACTATCTCTATAAGTGAAATCCATATATGCACATGTCAATCAACCTTTTTGTTTCGTCAATCAAGTTCCAATTGTAAAATATTTGTCTCATCTGCTCACTCAGCATAATGATATTTTGGGTACTAGTATACCAGAGGTTATTCTCAGAATCTATATATTCGGTCACACTTTATCTTGCAAGCTTCAGCTCGTTTGGTATATATTGTGACTTATAAGCAACTTATACTTGTCACTTGTACCTCTTTAGCTCAATGAATCAGAAACGGGGATGTAAACACATGGGGTATTGATATTGGACAAACCATTTATCAATCCGAATCATACATATTTATGGATGAAATTGTCATAATTCTTAGATTTTATTAGAAACTTCATGGATATATCGTGGATTTCATACAGTCAAAGAATCAGATGTCTGAAGATTCACACGATATGCCTGTGTTAATTATATGCTCAAGAAAATTCGTAAAACTTCATAAATTGTACAACCTTAGGCTGCAAAACATGGGAAAGTATAGATACTGGAAGACGTCATGTATACACTATCCACTAGGTAAGCATTCTTATATTCAAACCACAATATCAACTTAATAATAGATAATTATAAGATATAACATTTACCAGATGTAAAGAAATTGTCACCTATAGTTTCATAAAAACATAGGTCGAATTCATATGATTAATCAATGTATTTCATGGTGCCATGATGGAACCTAGTGCTAAGCGGTTGCATGTATCATACTTTAGTTTGATATATTTGTGACACCAAAACTCCCAACATTGATTGTGTCAGATGCATGTCACCATAAATGACAATGGACCAAAGAGAGAGGCAGTGGTGTTTATTGCATAACATTCATTCATGTATCAGTAAGAAAACATATTTAGGCATTAAAATGATAGAATTGCCTCATAAATATCAACATTTAATCTGATTTCAGAAAAAATATAACAGTAGCTTATTTGTTCAGATAATGTTGTTGGACAATTTAATAGTAGAGATGGATTTCAAACTTTCTTTGGAGTTGGGTCTTAGGAACTTTATTACACATGTATCTCCATAGAGTATAGAATCGCTATCAACAGTGATACAAGCATCAACTATACCTTCTGCATTCAATTGTGCACATAATGCTTTAGCCTCGAACCTGGCTCTTAAAATTGGTAGTCATATATATTCAAGGAGCTCCAACATACACAAAGATAGACATTTAATCAATTATCAACATTATTCACTATAAATAAGGTAACGGACTAAGTAATAAAACTTAACGATCATCTTACTCGTCGAAGAGACTATTCAATCCCATTATGGGATGAAAAGGAAACAAGATAATAGTTAACATGTCAAAATAAGGATACAATTTTCAAAGTATCCTCTAGACCATCTAATCATGAAGCCATGTTGGGACACAAGGGTATATGATTTTTTTCTCACAGCAATTTCATGGTCAAACCTTGTTCACAGGAAACCATCACTGTTTATATCTATTTGATCATCAACCATATCTCAATTTCATGGTCAAACCTTGTTCACAGGAAACCATCACTATTTATATCTATTTGATCACCAACCATATCTCTGCCCAAAGAGATAGGGAATTGCTGCTGAAATTGTATGAATAGATAGATGATACATTATAGGAGCATCATTATTTCCTATAATCAATAAAGACAATCATGAATAAATTGCAATCTTCTCTCTACCTCTAGACCTTCAAGAGCATATTAGCAAGTTTGAAAAGTGAGGATTGTGTATAAAAATCAACCACCTTCTCTCTAATTGGAGACCATATCCTCCTGAGGTAGAACTTCGTCCAAGGAAAGCTAATTGATTACAAAATCGGCAATCAAAATGTAGAAGGAGGATTAGGAACACAAAGTGAGTGGCAATAAATGAAATTTGTAATTCACAGAATCGTGGACAAAGCTCACTGTAACCAAATGGCTAGATTAATCAATATGGCACACATGTGTGCGCACACACACACAAAAATTATGTTCCCCTTTTCCTACAAAAACATATTGAGTTATTGGGCTCAACAGTATTAGGCCCTAGTGCTGAGCGGTTGCATGTATCATACTTTAGTTTGATATATTTGTGACACCAAAACTCCCAACACTGATTGTGTCAGATGCATGTCACCATAAATTCCAATGGCCCAAAGAGAGAGGCAGCGGTGTTTATTGCATAACATTCATTCATGTATCAGTAAGAAAACATATTTAGGCATTAGAATGATAGAATTGTCTCATAAATATCAAAGTTTAATATGATTTTAGAAGAAAACAAACTATGTAATAGTAGCTTATTTGTTCAGATAATGTTATTGGCCAATTTAATAGTAGAGATGGATTTCAAACTTACTTTGTAGTTGGGTCTTAGGCACTTTATTACACATGTAGCTCCATAGAGTATAGCATCACTATCAGCAGTGATACAAGCATCATCTAGACCTTCTGCATTCAAATTTGCACATAATGCTTCAGCCTCAGACGTGGCTCTTAAAATTGGTAGTCCTAGATACTCAAGGAGCTCCTACATACACAAAGATAGACATTTAATCAATTATCAACATTATTCACTATAAATAAGTTAACAGACTAAGTAATAAAACTTAATGATCATCTTACTCGTCGAAGAGACTATTCAATCCCATTATGGGGTGAAAAGGAAATAAGATAATAGTTAACATGTCAAAATAAGGATACAATTTTCAAAGTATCCTCTAGACCATCTAATCATCAAGCCATGTTTGGGACATAAGGGTATATGATTTTTTCTCTCACAGCAATTTCATGGTCAAACCTTGTTCACGGGAAACCACCACTATTTATATCTATTTGATCACCAACCATATCTCTACCCAAATAGATAGGGAACTGTTGTTGAAAGTGTATGAATAGAGAGATGATACATTATAGGAGAATCATTATTTCCTCTAATCAATAAAGACAATCATGAATAAATTGCAATCTTCTCTCTACCTCTAGACCTTCAAGAGCATGTTAGCAAGTTTGAAAAGTGAGGATTGTGTATGAAAATCAACCACATTCTCTCTAATTGGAGACCATATCCTCCTGAAGTAGAACTTCATCCAAGGAAAGCTAATTAATTGTAAAATTGGCAATCAAAATGTAAAATGAGGCTTAGGAAAACAAAGTGAAAGGCAATAAATGAAATTTAGTAATTCACAGAATCGTGGACAAATCTCACTGTAACCAAATGGATAGATTAATAAATACCGCACACAAGCGCGCACACACACACAAATTATGTTCCCCTTTTCCTATAAAAACATATTGAGTTATTGGGCTCAACAGTATTAGGCCATAGTGTTGAGCGGTTGCATGTATCATACTTTAGTTTGATATATTTGTGACACCAAAACTCCCAACACTGATTGTGTCAGATGCATGTCACCATAAATTCCAATGACCCAAAGAGAGAGGAAGCGGTGTTTATTGCATAACATTCATTCATGTATCAGTAAGAAAATATATTTAGGCATTAGAATGATAGAATTGTCTCATAAATATCAAAGTTTAATCTGATTTTAGAAGAAAAAAAACTATATAATAGTAGCTTATTTGTTCAGATAATGTTATTGGCCAATTTAATAGTAGAGATAGATTTCAAACTTACTTTGTAGTTGGGTCTTAGGCACTTTATTACACATCTAGCTCCATAGAGTATAGCATCACTGTCAGCAGTGATACAAGCATCAACTAGACCTTCTGCATTCAATTGTGCACATAATGCTTCAGCCTCGGACCTGGCTCTTAAAATTGGTAGTCCTAGATACTCAAGGAGCTCCTACATACACAAAGATAGACATTAAATCAATTATCAACATTATTCACTATAAATAAGGTAACAGACTAAGTAATAAAACTTAATGATCATCTTACTCGTGGAAGAGACTATTCAATCCCATTATGGGGTGAAAAGGAAACAAGATAATAGTTAACATGTCAAAATAAGGATACAATTTTCAAAGTATCCTATAGACCATCTAATCATCAAGCCATGTTTCGGACACAAGGGTATATGATTTTTTCTCTCACAACAATTTCATGGTCAAACCTTGTTCACGGGAAACCACCACTATTTATATCTATTTAATCACCAACCATATCTCTTCCCAAAGAGATAGGGAACTGTTGTTGAAAGTGTATGAATAGAGAGATGATACATTATAGGAGCATCATTATTTCCTCTAATAAATAAAGACAATCATGAATAAATTGCAATCTTCTCTCTACCTCTAGACCTTCAAGAGCATGTTAGCAAGTTTGAAAATGAGGATTGTGTATAAAAATCAATCACCTTCTCTCTAATTGGAGACCGTATCCTCCTGAAGTAGAACTTCATACAAGGAAAGCTAATTTATTGTAAAATTGGCAATCAAAATGTAAAATGAGGCTTAGGAACACAAAGTGAAAGGCAATAAATAAAATTTAGTAATTCACATAATCGTGGACAAAGCTCACTGTAACCAAATGGCTAGATTAATCAATATCGCACACAAGTGCATGCACACACACAAATTATGTTCGCCTTTTCCTACAAAAACATACTGAGTTATTGGGCTCAACAAGATTAGGACCTAGTGCTGAGCGGTTGCATGTATCATACTTTAGTTTGATATGTTTGTGACACCAAAACTCCCAACACTAATTGTGTCAGATGCATGTCACCATAAATTCCAATGGACCAAAGAGAGAGGCAGCGGTGTTTATTGCATAACATTCATTCATGTATCAGTAAGAAAACATATTTAGGCATTAGAATGATAGAATTGTCTCATAAATATCAAAGTTTAATCTGATTTTAGAAGAAAAAAACTATATAATAGTAGCTTATTTGTTCAGATAATGTTATTGGCCTATTTAATAGTAGAGATGGATTTCAAACTTACTTTGTAGTTGGGTCTTAGGCACTTTATTACACATGTAGCTCCATAGAGTATAGCATCGCTATTAGCAGTGATACAAGCATCAACTAGACCTTCTGCATTCAATTGCACACATAATGCCTCAGCCTCGGACCTGGCCCTTAAAATTGGTAGTCCTAGATATTCAAGGATCTCCTGCATACACAAAGATAGATATTTAATCAATTATCAACATTATTCACTATAAATAAGGTAACCGACTAAGTAATAAAACTTAATGATCATCTTAGTCGTCGAAGAGACTATTCAATCCCATTATGGGATGAAAAGGAAACAAGATAATAGTATACATGTCAAATAAGGATACAATTTTCAAAATATCCTCTAGATCATCTAATCATGAAGCCATGTTTGGGACAAGGATATATAATTTTTTCTCTCACAACAATTTCATGGTCAAACCTTGTTCACCGAAAACTAGCACTATTTATATCTATCTGATCACCAGTTATATCTCTACCCAAAGAGATAGGGAATTGTTGCTGAAAGTGCATGAGTAGAGAGATGATACGTTATAGGAGCATCATTATTTCCTCTAATAAAAAAGACAATCATGAATAAATTGCAATCTTCTCTCTATCTCTAGACCTTTAAGAGCATGTTAGCAAGTTTGAAAAGTGAGGATTGTGTATAAAAACCAATCACCTTCTCTCTAATTGGAGACTTGATCCTCCTGAAGTAGAACTTTGTCCAAGGAAAGCTAATTGATTACAAAATTGGCAATCAAAATGTAACATGAGGCTTAGGAGCACAAAATGAGTGGTAATAAATGAAATTTTGTAATTCACAGAATCGAGGACAAAGCTCACTGTGACCAAATGGCTAGATTAATCAATATCACACACAGGCATACACACACAAAAAAATTTATTTTCACCTTTTCCTACAAAAACATATTGAGTTATTAGGCTCAACTGCACTAGGCCCATGGCTACTATACTTAAAATTTACTGGTTTTATGTACAACCTATCAACTATTAACTAAACCTAGAAATCGAGTGAAGCTCATTGTCAGTATTCATATAAATATCTTCCATCACCATTACACCATCTCTACCCATTATGGATATACAACAACTAGCTGACATCTATCTCAATATTGATCCCACTAAAGAGCTAGCATGATATATCATCTACAAGTTGTGATTTCTAGACCTTTAAATTTGGCAGACACCTGGAAAGAGATCACTAAGGACCAAGTTATTTTTATATTTGAACATATGTGTAGCATATATAGTATAAAAAGTACATGTACACATACCAGTCCTTAGACATAAAGAATGGTTGTACTCTGATCAATATATCTAGCTGTTCAGAGCACACAAAAAACTTGACAGAAAATGTGTCAAATTTCCTATCAAGAGCCTACAATGGAAGCCTAGAAACCAAAGAATGACATAAGTACAGACATATGATGGAAGACAGTCATATGATCGGTTGGGCAAGACCACCATCAAGGATAGTTCATTGTCATCTCTACATTAGTCGTCTGAGTTTTTTAGAGGCATACAAGAGTCTGGAAAACTTGAAACTGGTATAAAGAATTTGAAGCAGATCTCATGTTAGATAAAAATCCAACATCTTAACTAAAAGCACATGTCATATTAAAACCAATATAAGGCCAATGGTTTTTGGATTGTATGGAAAGCTGACAGTACAAAGTTATGAGTTTAGTCAATCTACAACATTCCTCCGAGAAACTCAATCTTGCTGTCACAACTCAATAGCATGTGAAATCTTACATATATCCATTCCTCTGAGAAGTACATACCACAAAGGAAATCATATGCTATAGAAAGTCAAGAATATAGAAAACTACATATTATCATATACATTACATATCACCATGCATCTTATGGATCACAACTAGCTGACACACACCATCTTCAATTAGCAAACGAGCATGAGAGTAAATAGAGAAAGGAGCAAACAGAATAGGTGAATTATGGAGAACAACAAATAGCTAAAAGAACATCATAACCACAAACCATTCATAGTGCATGTGTTTTCCATAATACTAAGATTCTCCATGACAAAATTAAAAGAAGGTCAAAATAATATAGGATTGTCATTTATCAACATTGTCTACGAAAATGGACATGAAACAACATTATTTGGATCGTCATGTACTAATAAAAAATTAGATTAAAGAAAAACAACTATGTCATCTCTTTAGATAGTATCCAAGAATGCAATTATCTTTATACTTCATGTCCTACATCAAATGGAAACAACTTCAGATACTAGTTTTGGTTTCAATTATTTAATATTATAAGCAAGATTTTATGTTCACCATTGCAATATATGTGTTTTCGGCCATGCTATGATGTTTCCAACAACATCATCCATAGATTGATATTGCTCATAAGGTATCACTAGAGGATCGTTGTCCAACAAAGCAACCTCTACAAAAACACCAACAAATGATGAGCCTAATATTGCACCTCCCACACTTTTCATGGGGTCAACCTCAGATACTCAACCGAATTCAATTCTAGCATATGGATCTGTGAAACTCAATAGATACACATCCTAGAAACAAAATACAATTTACCTAACAAATTTATATAAACATAAAATGAAGATCAATTTACACAAATACAAACATACTTGTCCCTTCTTAAATGATGAATGTCTTATTTGGATTGGAGTTTGCCTTGAAAAGTTTGTCTGCACAATTATTTTATTTTTGAAATAAGACCAAAAGAGTCAACATGGAAAAAACTGATATTACACATCATGTAAAAAATGTATTCATACTTGGCCAGTGCCAACATGTTGTTCTTGACTATTTCTTGCTCTAGTTAAGGCAAGTAACTCATCTAACTTATGGTTGAATTCATCCTTTTGTTCTTGAAGTTTTGCATCAAATTCCAACTGTTGCTCTTCAGGCTTATCTTGAAAATGCTTCCTTTGCGCTACTTCGGCTTCTTGGGATTTACAGTTCTTGCCCCATATATCATAAGGTGATGGTCCAATCCCATAACCACGAACATATCCTGGTTTCTCTTCTCCCATAACATGCCTATAAATTTCATCTGAAGCAACAATGGGTTGTTTTCTTTGTAGCTCTTTTCCTGCCTCAGAAATTTTTTCCTACATACAATAAATTATAGGAGATGAATTTTATACCAAACTAATACCTCTTTCCAATTATTATATGTAACATATCACTATATGATAGGATTTGTTGTACCAAAATTTTGGCAGATTCAATATCAACTATGCTCCCATCTTTTTTACGATGAGTTTTCTAAAAAAAACATTATGGGATCCACTTCTCCACCTGTTTGCTTCTCCATATTTATCTTACAAACAATGTTATTGTAAAGATCAAATAAAAGGATTTCATCAATTTGTCCAAATGTATCACAAAAATTACTAGTCTTACATCATATTTCAGATATGCAAATGACTTGGTTCCTGTTGTGTGGCTAAGCTTTTGAAATTTTTTGCTTGTCTTGTTAGTTATAGATTTCCTCTGTGAAAAATATTGCGTATTATGCATATTAATTATCTATGATTTAAATAAGTATCAATGAATAGAAAAAAAATATTACCTTTTCTTTATTACTCCTCTAATAATCCACAAGAAATTTCCAATGAGACTTGTCCACACGGGGAACAACTTGTTCAAGCTGTTGTTCATACAGACTATCTTCTAGGAAGTACGTAACTCCCACTTGTGGTCCCTCCATTTCTTTCCTAGTCTCTTCATTGTCCATTCCTTTAGATCTGAATCCATTATGAATTTACTCTGCCCACATAAAGGAAATCAATTAAAAGCTTCATTTAACCATTCAAAAATAAAATTTAATAATGTACCTTCACAAATTTCCATATAAAATCTTTTTGTTTCTTGGATATTGTCTCCAGTCCTCGTAGTTTAGTGGACAAAGATTGGGATCTCTTGCAATAGTTGTTAGAAAACTTAATAAGTGACATTGGTTTTCACCTACTGGTTGCCCAAACTGATTTCTCTCAATGGGAATTGGATCGTCGGGCTTTCTTTTCCAGACTTTCAAATATTATGTTCATTCATGTGCTCGATGTTTTTTACCTATGTGTTCAATCATAAAAGATAAAAATATATATGGAAAATTATATGTCATTAATGCAGCACTAGAAATACAATGATATGTATAAAATGATTACCTAGCCCATCAGAAGGTGTTGTTGTAACATTCAATGACTCATATGGTGATCAGAGATGTCATTTTGTTCCATGTTATTAGAAAATTCATTGTTGTTTTGGTTATTGGCAGCTCTATTATGTATACTTCTTGAATGAATAGACACGGAAGCATTGACATTAGGCACACGTGATAGCTGTGAATTTCTTAATCTTGCAAATTTATCTCCACTTTCTTTGTTGTGCTAATTTTGGAACATTGTTCCCATCTCCTTTTCATTTGTGCATGTTTGAGAGGATTTGGAACCACCAACCATATTAGAGTCTTGGGGAGACGTGGTTGATTGGGTATTTTTTGCAGAGCTAGCAGTAGTTTCATTGAATTTCTTTGCTCTATCATTTTGAATTTCATCTGGAAGGGAAGCTAAAAAAGTTTGGAGCGGTTTGAGGATGACAGGTTCAAAGATTGCCAACAACCATGTCGAGTAATGCTAGGTAAACGAGTCGACGTACAAGAGTCATTGTTGTTATTGTTATCATTCCTTGTGGTTGTCTTGTTATGGCAGTTGTCACTGTACTATTCTCTCATCCTGAGTATATCAAATCACATATATTAGGAGACATTGAAAAAAATATTGAACTATATATTAATAGTTATGTAATCAATATTTAAAAACTAAGCACAGTTAATTAATCAAATATATCTCTTATAATAAAAATCACAAATACTAAAGGCATAAACACTACATCATTATAAAAAATAGCAGAGACAAGGATAAATTTGATTAAGAAGAATGTCAGGCCAGCACAATACATACTAGCTAGAGCACAATGTGAGATAGAAAATTAAAGAGATACATTGAACCAAAAATGGCTTGTACAAGTGAAATAATAACGACAAACTAAAAGAAACATTTGTTGCTATTTTGTAATCTCCTCAATCAAAACTATCATCATCACCACTTTAATATTCACTTTCATGATCATGTTGAACTTGGGATTGGTCTTTTTCAATTGTTGAACTATCGACAGTAATTCCTTCCATATCCAATCTAACTATGTCATAATTAGCATCTTCATCCTCTGGTGTCATTGATGGCCCATCTCTAGTTTCACATTACACATAAGCTTCGACATTCTCAATATAAGATTGTTCTTCCATGTTGAACATATCTCGCGGGGCAATCTTTACAGCAAAATGCCAACCTTTTGCAGTGAGATCTTCTACATAAAATATTTTTCCAACTTGAGATGCCACTACAAACAGTTCTCATGTAGTTTGAAGTCATCTCAAATTAACAAGAATCAACCCATGTTTATCATGCTTGATTCTCCTCTTTGAGTATGTCCACCCAATCACACTTAAATAATGTCACCTTAGAGTGTTCATAATAATTGAGCACAATAACATCCTTCAAAACACCATAGTAGGTAAAATCCCTAGTAATTGGGTTGTGGTCAGTCATTTTAGAATAACAATCACTCTTAGCTACCAGAAACACTCCACTATTCTGTGTTGTTCAGTTCACATCTTTTGCCTTGGTATGAAATTTGTGACCATTGACAATATAGCCCTTGTACTTAATGGCCACTTGATGTGGACCTTGAGAAAGAAACTTGATTTTATTATCCACCGTCTCTGTTCTTGTGAGTGTCTCAATCTAACAAAACAAAAGCTTGTTAGAGTTTATTCATGAAGCATTACAAAATAAATTAGCATGTATAAACTTACATGTTCTTTAAACCATCCATCAAATAAGTTACTATGTATTCTATAAATCTCCTTTATGGACTTCTGAGGATGTGTTTGCCTAATGATATCATAGTGCTTCCTGAATAAAAAATAATTACCATTGGATTATGTTATAGAATTTTAACAATAGAAGATAATTGTCACTAACTTACTTAATGCAGGTTTCAATTGCTTCACAATTGAAAAATGCATGCTTGTGGGCTTGCTGCATTGTATGTTCATCTAAGACACATTACCATTTTACCAACACCACAACCTACTGTCGAGAAAATAGATGAATCATCATTGTCAGGTGTTGGCTCATTTTCCAAATCTGCTTCATCAGTATCATTTCTATTTGGCCGATTTAATTTTGTTTCAACTCCATCCAAGTATCCTGAACAAAAAGTTAGGCACCCTTCCACTATATATCCTTCTGTTATTGATCCTTCTGGATATCTTTTATTATGAACATATCTTTTTAGAGTCATCATATACCTGATAACAAAGTTGAGGAAAATATTATCAAAATTACATTCCAATAGGTAAAATCATCATGACGTATGAAAAGTTATCTTTCAATTAGATAGATCCAACGATACTAAACAGGGCCGGCTATCTTATCTTTATAAGTGAATGGACTAATAGATGCACCATTATGTCAAAACAACATGGAGGGGATATCTTCTCCATCTCACCAAGTGTCACAACTATTGCATTTTCCAATGCAGCAAAATCATTTGGATCTATGACTTTAGTGTACAACCTTTAAAAATTGTGACAAAGATTATCAATACATCACTTAGCATTCTTACTGGACAAAGACACAGTGACAGCAAATGACAAAATTTGTTGCATCAACACGTGATAATTGTGACTTTTCATTGGTAGCATCTTCTGATCCTTCGGCCGTGCACATCTAGATATATTAGATGCATACCCATCTAGAACTTTGACAGATTGTAGGAGGTTGCAAAATAATATTTTTTTCATCTTTTATCATTGTATAGCAAGCTGGAGGTAGGACGGTATATTTACCAACTTCTTTTAGATGAAGTGGAAATCTAATTTGCATATCCTCCAAATCCTTCCTTGCATTCAAGTTGTCCTTACTTTTGTCCTTCAAACCTAGCAATGTTCCAACAATACTCTCACATAGATTCTTCTCAATGTGCATGACATCGAGATTGTGCCTTACAATGTTAGACTTCTAGTATGGTAGCTCAAAAAATATGATTTTCCTATCCCATTTGTTTGTTGAATCCTTACCTCTTGGCCTTTTCTTGCCAATTACAATTCTTTCATCCTCCAATTGCGATAAGATTTGAGCTCCAGAAGGTGGTTTAGGTGCACTTCTAAATTCTTGCTCACCGACAATTGCTTCTTTTCAAAATTTGTAGCTGCTTGGAAAAAACCAACGATGTCCTCTGTAGCAAACTTTATGGCTATGTGGCAACCAATGTGAGACGGTATCTTTATTACAATGAGGACATGCTTTGTAGACTTTAGTACTCCAACCAGAGAGATGGTTATATCCTCAAAAATCACTAATAGTCCATAGTAAAGAAGCACACATCATAAAGAATTCATTGGTTCCAACGTCATATGTATGTAAACCAGTATCCCATAGTTGTTTCAACCATCAATCAATGGATGCAAGTACACATCTATGTTTTATGGTGAAGTTGGTCCAGGAATGAGTAGGGACAACATAAAATATGGTTGCTTCATGAACAACTAAGGAGGTAAATTATATGGAATAATCACAATAGGCCATGTACTATAAGAAGTGTTCATTGTCCCAAAATGATTAAATCAATCAGTTGCAAATCACAATCAAATATTTCTAGCATCTATAAAAAAGTCTAGATGCATAACATCAAATGTTTTCCATGCAGGTGAATCTACCGAGTGTCTTAACTTGTCATCTATTTTATATTCTTCTGCATGCCACCTCATTAAGGAAGAGGTTTTTGATGACATGAACAAACACATTAGGTGTGGTATAAGTGGAAAGTGTCTGAGCACCTTGACAGGTATTCTCTTGGTTTGTTTTGCATGCTCATCATTATCATCTGGGCTTGCAATTGTTTTCCAACTTGATGCTCAACGTGTATCACAGATGTCTTAATCACCAGAATCCTTCCAAAACAACATGCAACCATTTGGACAAACATGAATCTTCACATAATCTAAGCCCAACTCCATAATCATCTTTTTTAGCTCATAAAAGGAATTAGGTAACTATTCTCCTTCTGGTAGAATCTTCTTAAAGAACATAAGAAACATAGATGATGCTTTCTTAATCAAGTCATTAAGACAAACCAGGTGATAGAATTCTAGGATGCAAGCAAGTTTGCTAAATTTCTTACACCCTGGATATAATTCTATCTCAGAATCCTTTAACAAGATATAAAATTTGTCAATATTCAAATTTTGATCACTAGTTGACTCTACTCCTTCCATATTTCCATCTTCACTGAAACTTGAAAAGGTATCATGCAAAATATCTTGCAAATTTTTAGCATCTAGGAAATCTCCCTGATCAGCAAGAGCATCCATTTGAACATCGACATCTTCACCATGAAAAGCCCAAAAAATATAGCTTGGTAAGAAGCCATGCCATAATAGATGGTTCAATGCAATCTTTCTGGTGCCCTAGTATACATTAGCACACTTTCTACAAGGGCATGCAATCTTGTCTCCAATCGCTGAATTGTCAAAAGTGAAATCCAAATATTTTGATACTCCACATAAGTATTTACTGCTCATCCGGTCATCCTTTTCTATCCAAGACTTATCCATTCTATAAAAATATTAAAACATATAATATGTATGAGTAAGTATGTCATATAAAAAAAGACTATACAATATGAGAAAATACTAGTGTAATCATGCAAATGAAGTTCACATGAGGAAATATTCTTAATTATTTAAATATAATCACTAAATTTTCTGATGGAATTCAGTTCTTGGATTTATTGTAAGGAAATATCAGACATCAAATCATGTCAAGTGCAAGAGTTTTAAATTTGTTAAATACTTTTACGATAATATTAGTTTCAGTGGTCAAAATTTATTATGGCATTAACCTAGTAAAAAATATATTTTTATGGCATGTTTGGATAGTTATGTCATAGAAGTTTGTGTCTTAATGATGTTATGTATTAAAAATCATGTAAATATTAACTATGAAGACCTAAGTATCATTTTTTAGATTCTCACACTAATATAATTTGATATTTTTTGGGGTTCTATAATTTAAATTTGGAATATATATAACGCATAATAGGTGATTAGATCAATTGCAATGTAGTTTATTTTTATTTTGTCTACCTCATCGTTCTGGTAACTCAAGCACTCATTTCAGTATATCTTTGTATAAAGATTTACTATTGGTATATCTTCACTTCGGTAGATTCACTATACTTGGTAAAGACCTCATCACAATGACAAGTAAGAAAAGGTAAGGAAAATCAGACCATCCTCCTCCTGAGAATAAATGATGAACAAACCTCAACACAAAACCCATGTAGAATAGGGCGTTGAGTAGAAAATGACACAAGTAAATTGATGTGTCAGAGACACTAACATAATCTAGTAAATAGATCTCCTCCTCTTAAAGAGAAAAGATGAGCAAACAGCTGCCAACAATCTTCATCATCAAATGAGATGTAGCATTTGATTGAAGTATCGCAATGAGTTACTAGATTGTTCAGAGCACCAAATTGATACTTTATTTAAATAATGTTCATGAATCCACTTAAAACATCAAGAGTCTTTATTGTTGACAATTTTCCAAATGTTCATTAGGATTGGTTCCTTGCACATATCTCTAACTCTTTTGATACCAACACCTCATTCGGCCTTAGGGTTGGAAATAACCTCCCACTTAACTATGTTTCCAAATGTTCATTAGGATTGCTTCCTTGAAAATTTTCCAAATGTGATGTATATATCATGCTGCTACAACATTATGTAGTACTAGAATATGAGCATCAAAATGGATTGTAATATGTAGTTATGATTAACGCCTTCATATATGTGAAAAATCATTTTCAAATATCCTTTCAAATCTATAATCACTGCAGTGGCAACCCAAGAAAGGATCCATCATAACTGGTCCATCATCACTTGGTGATTTAAAGAGTATATAATACAGTAACACGTCCAAGAAGAGGGTGTCACTTGAACACTGCTTCAGTTTCAAGGATGATACCAAGTATATGCCCTATTTTAATGTTAGCCTCAAGGAAGGCCCATTTCATCCCACATTCTAATTGCAATAACATGGTTTCCTGTAATATATAGAGAGGGATGATGGCATTCACAAAGAATCCCTTAAGTCATTAGGATCTCTATAAAGTGTGTCAAGAAATAGATTTTCTAGTTTTTCCATATTAAGGTAGCTCAATCATGGTTTTGAAATGCTCTAATAAAACATAAGATGTCATATGTACTTATATTAGACACCTACATTTGGTGTATCAATGAAGCTTTAGATGGCATCATATACTACACTCAAGAAGAAATAAATGGGTGAATACCCATATCATATTCGTTACTTAAGTCTATTATATATATCTTGATCTTTATATTGTAGTGTATGATTTATAACAACCATCCGAGAAATATTTCCATCCCTCAATTATTCTCATCAACTCCAATATGTGACTATGGTGCACTTTTCAATCTTATCAGTTTGTCCCCGCAAACCTTATTTAGGTGAATTCAGAGGAAATAACTTTTATTATTGGTTGACCTTAAATTGGAACTATCAAACTAGAAGTAATATATATTCAAAGACTATCCTATGTGTGACCTTGAATTCCTTTCTTTATGAGTATCACTCGAATCAATAACTCTCCATACCTAGATACAAGAGTTTCTAGGTCATCTTTAAAAAATAGAGCATGTACCCTAAGGCACAATAGTAGAGTAATCTATAGACATAGGCACCAAGAGAATTGATTGTTTAAGTACATTTTTCTAGGATTTTGGAGAAGTTGTTCGTAAAGTGAAAATGCCCAGTTTTTTATATTGTACAGTGGA
This sequence comes from Alisma plantago-aquatica, assembly GCA_963693085.1. NCBI lineage: Eukaryota > Viridiplantae > Streptophyta > Magnoliopsida > Alismatales > Alismataceae > Alisma > Alisma plantago-aquatica. Next base: position 126,910,162 of record OY856409.1, on the reverse strand, counting down.
AAGTGGGTGTTTAATTATAGAAATGGGACACGAAAGGAATCCCTCCTAATGACCTAGAAGATTCATTATAGTGGAGTGCACCGTGTATTTTATAAGTCTGGTGCCTTTATTCTATAGTAAGGCATTATGGATTGCCTCTTAATCCATCCCAATGCTTCTTTAAGCATACATAGAGTCACTTCACAACTCTAGTCTATGGTGATTGTTAAGATTCATTTATTTGTGTTCTATTTGTGTTATCCTATCTTAATGTTTCCTTAAACACATGATCTCCCCTATAGGTTTAGCTTCATAAATAGCAGAACAATTGTTATTCAAATGCCACACTCTAGTAATTTCATGTCGTGGTATAAATATTGGAAAATAATAACCAGAAAAAAGTAAAATAGTCAAGTTGAGTGGTAAAAATGGCTCTCTATATATTTGTGGTTTGGTAGAATAGGTTCTATACTAGTAATACAATCTTACTGGTTTATTTGGTCATAGAATTTATATAATGGAAGCTTGCAATGAGTTTGTATAGATTGTAGAAGCTTGCAATGAGTTTGTACAGATTGTAGTCTAGGGTGAGATATAACAACTATGGATTCACCTGAGATATGCTTATTTCATGTTAGGATTAAGGTTAGTGTGATGAATTTACTCTTTAGTGTTATCATGATTGTGTAGACTGGCATATACATTCAATGCCATATTTTCCTAAGTTAAACTTATCCAATTATAGGATATGGTAGACATTTTCCTAGACATATATTATATTTATTTACCATTTAAATGGAACTTTGAATAATATAATATCCTAAATGTAAAATGAAATCAATGGGTGAATCCTCACATTATATTATTGACTCAAGTTTTATCTCTCTCTTGATTTTTTCCTTGTCGTGTACGACTAAAAAGAATCAACTATAAACATTTTCAGCTCTCATTTAGTCTTTGTAATATTTTTTGCCCTAATTTGTGCTTTCATTCCCATGTGACTATATTTGTGCTTTATCCTTATTATGTTTTCCCTCCCAAGCATCCCTAGGTGAATCGGGATTTATGTTTCTATTTGACCTTGAAATGGAACTCTCCAACCTGAAGCAATTTTCAAAGAACGGGATATACATGACCTTGACTTATGTTTCTACAAGTATGACTCAACTAAAAATCATTATACCTTCATAACTAGACACGTATGAGATTCTAATTCACCTTAAAGGAAAAGAGCATGTACCCTATGGTACATCACTAGAGTCAGTCGTACATGTATGTTCGAGGAGAATCGACTCTATGAAGTCCAAACTATATTTTCTTGGATCCAGGAGAAGTTGTGCGTAAAGTGAGCATGCCAAGTATATAATATTCACAGTGGAGAGGAGATATTTTATTATAGAAATAGGGCAGGCAAGAAGTCCTCCCTAGTGACCTAGATTCTTTGTTTGTAGTGGAGGATACATGTATTTGATAAATTTGGCGGGGTTCTTTGATAAGTGGGCATTATGGGTGCCTCATCAATCACTTTGAATGCTTTTTTAATAGTTTAGAGTCATCTTTTTTTTGTAAATTTTGTCTATAGTGATTATTAAGAGACATATATTTGTGATATTCCATCTCATAAGTCCTTTAATACATCAACCTATCTATATGCTTAGGTTTACATTTAATGGAATGTTCATTGTTCAAATGTCACACTCTCCTAATTTTATGCCTCTTAAATATAGTCAACCAATCAGGTTGAGTGGTAAAAATGGCTCTCTAGATCTATGTTACACGTGGGAATAGATTCTACACAGAAATCAAATTGCTTGGTATTCATTTTGTCTTATACAATATCTTATGCTATAGAAGTTTGCAATGTATTTGTAGAGATTGCAACCTAGCCTGAGATATAGCAAATATGGATTCACCTGAGATATGGTTACCATTGCTTTTGATTATATTAGTGTGATTATTTGTGTTTTATCATCACTATTTAGTTGGCATGCATATTCAAAACCATATTTTTGTAAGTAAAAGATGATCCAATCATAGGGCATGGTAGAACCTTTCTTGGCATACTGTATCATCTATTTCAATATGATTGTGTATAATGAACCCAAGAATCTTTATCTCCTTAAATAACATCTCTATCAAAAAAATTTATGTTAAAGTATTTGCATGTGGAAACCCGTAAGAAAAGGGATATATATATAGCTATCTACATAGGATTACATGTAGTCAAAAATAATACTTGATGTGTCTTCACGTTGGGTTAAACTAAATATTGTGATCTAAAAGTATGAATTTGTTTTGAATCTTTAAATTTTTTTGACTATAAATCAAAGTGTTATTTCTTCATAAATGCACCAATGAGATCATCATAATAGTGAGGAACCCTGTTAACACATTAAAGGACTTAGCTCTAGTCTATAAGACTGAACGTATCACAATCAAAGTAAATGTATTTGTGGATTTTCATATTAGAATTATACGTGCACATAAAATGAAATATGCTCTGTTACAGAAAATCAAATACGTAAGTATCGACTTTGGAACTTCCCCAATATAAAAAGTTTATCTCAACTACATTGAGCTATCAAATCCACTGGGTCTAAAACATATATGGATGGGCATCATGATGATGATACAAAGAATTATATAGAGTTATATGATTGATCCCCTCAATAATGAAGTTTCCTTGCCCACCATAGGCAGGGATAAGAGATCATCAAAGATGGTCTTAAGTTCTATCATGAACATGGAAGGTTGATCCATAATGTCAAAAGAAAATATCCTTGAGAAAACCATAGGTCCCTATATTAGGTTTCCAACCATCCTCGAAAAAGTATCTAATATAAGTACATATGACATCTTATGTTTTATTAGACCATTCTAAAACCATGATTGAGCAATCTTAATATGGAAAAACCAAAAAATCTATTTCTTGACACACTTTACAGAGATCCTAATGACCTAAGGGATTCTTTATGAATGACATCATCCCTCTCTATATATTGCAAGGGATAACAAGTGGGGAGGTAATAAGGGGATAACAGAATGCACCTGCAACACTAACCATAAAATTTAATCACAACTTAATTTTGATGGGAGATCGCATCAGATACTTGCCTTTTTCACCATCTGCAATAACCACTACATGATGCTATTGCTGCCTGAATTGTATCAGGGCCCAGTTGGCAATTTGTGATGTGGAATTGGAGAATAGTCCCACATCACATTTCGACTGAAATTTAATTATGAAAATAGTAGCGTAGGTGTGAATTTCCATGCATATTCATATTAGAAACTCATCTTTTAGGATTTAAAAATATGTATAGAATCATTGGATAATCACTCATCTAACTATTGCCATAGTAAAGTAGTCTTCAATCTGGGAGTGTGTTCTCGCCAAGTCTTGATTAAGGAGATGGTGATGATGTCCCAAAGAACTATTGTCACTTCACTATCCTGATGAGAAGCAAAAAAAGAGGAATGATGAGTGGTAAAGGTAGATAGGTGTTATCTAGACATGTTGATGGTCCAATCCATTAAGCAAGGGAAGCAACATAGGAGAAGATCAAAATCACATCATATGATTGTACTTATCAGCCACAAAAAGTTGAGGTTTAACTCCTCTTGAGGATCATCTCCAATAGACGCTATGTTTGTAGATTTGGATAGGAAACCCATGTATCTCATAACAAGTCTCCTTACCATAATAGTGAGAGAACTCTGGGTGTTTAAAAGGATTACTAGGCTTACCTTGACTAAAGATCTAGTGCCAATCGTCCCAGGCGCTGGTGCTCCTCTCCCAGTCATTGTTGCTCCTCTCCCAGTCATTGGTGTCCTCTCCAAGTTATTACCCAGTCTCCGGCACCGATCAGAACCAGTCCTCGGCAAGCGGACTGCCTGCTATAAAATTGGCCAATTGAAATATCAAATCGACATTTTTTAATTGCCACAAATCATATATATAAATGCCTTTAAAATTTACTATTTTTGAGAAACTAAATAGTAGGGGGATTAGAGGCATTTCATATAAAAATTTCTATAAATTAAATAAATAGTGGCATTTTTTATAAAAGCCACTAGAATAAATGCCACTAGTGGGCATTTTCGATGTAGTGTATTTTCTCCCTTGCTATCCCTCCCTAGTCGGGTAGTACTTGTTTGGACTCTCTTGGTTACCACAACCAGAGAGGACAAAAATCGTCAGAGAAACTGACTTTTAATTGTTTGTGTTATACTCTGAGAAGCCCCCAATACCCCTCTATTTATAGGCGGGGTTAGGGCCAAGATTTCCAATTTGTGCAGGAGTAGAAGGGGTCAGAAGATCTTGAATTTTCACAACATGTGACTACTAAAATGGCCATCTAGAATACCATAGGGTCGTCTGGCATGTGAGACGGTCGTCTCATATTGTGACATGGCCATTTCACAGTTTTCTAATTGCACATGAAATTGGCAATTTGTTCCTTATTAATGTTGAACATTAATTCCTTGCACTCCAAATAATGTGCAATCCAAACAAATATGGAAAAAATCTAGAACCTTCCCTCAACTGAACCGGATGATCTTGTCCATGCGAGATGGTCGTCTCATTCACCCAGATAGTCGTCTGGTGACCCGAGTCATGTCGGTAGGTTTGTACCTTGGCCAATTTCAACTTGAATTAGTCTGACATTCCAGACACCAATCTCAACTCTTGAGACGACTGTTTGGCACTCCATATGGCCGTCTCATGCCATGTGATGGGTGTTTGGCAGTGGTGTCAGGTTGCTTATTGTGTGAATTAATTACCTAAACTTTTAGTATTTAATTCAACTGTCATTTAAGATCATACTCCTCTTCTAGGTCAAGACCTATGTGTTTGACCCTATAAGTCTCATATTACGTTGGCAGTGAATGTTCTTAACAACTTATGACATCACAAGCAATGAGCAGTGCTTAGTCACACATCAATGCTACTCAAGTAAATCGAAAGTTGGAGAAAAACTTTAACCTACAATCAGTGTATGGTGTTGTAGTGTTTGTATAGTTCCTTTCTCATAGATGTCCAGATTGAACTCGGGGCATGGAGCAATCATCCTGTTCATCATTCAATTTTGTTTCTTGAACCAGAGCAAACTATTTGAAATATATGTAAGCTCAATATCACATATTGACTCACATGTGCATGGTCATGCAATTCTCAGTCTCGCTAATCAAGAGGCCTAGAATATCAAACTCCTGTAGGAGGGATAAATCCCATTTATATCACTCATAGTCTATCCCCATGTGTCAAAGTCACCCAATCATCACCTTTATAACAACCCATGTTTTAAGACAATGTTTTATGATTTCAAAGTGTACCCAACAACATGTGATGAGTGCAGTGATTTCAAGTCTAAGAATAAAAACCAACACTATCACTATGAGAGCTGACTATGACTTCCATGATGTTGGCTTCCATGTGTCAGTCTCACAGTGATTTTGTCTAATACACGGTTCTTTAACATGTATTTATGTGTTTGGTTTGATATAGACATATCATGCCTAATGAGATTTTATCATTAACCAAATCACACTTTGATCTTATATGTGATTGCTGTCTATCAACCTTCCACAATAACAACTGATCAGGGACATAATGAGAATATGTATATATACTTGTAACATCCTTATGATATCATTTCCATAAGGCTAATACTTGAAGGCATAATTCATTGAGTAATATTATTTTGTAAACATTTATAATGTTACACCACTATCTCATAACTAAATTAAACATAATAAATTGGAAGCTTGCCTTTATTTATCAAATCAATTACAAGTCTGTCATTACAGTCATCATATGATTGTCTCTCTGGGCATACATACCAACAAACTCCCACTTGTACTTAGAGCCAATCACCCATGAATCATATTCCAAGTGATCCAAAATGACCTTCATGCTTCTACTATGAAAGTGTCTTTCTCAAGGGGTCAGTAATATTACTCTCAGTTGGTACTCTACAAATCTTTACATCTCCTTGTTGTACGATCTCTCGTATGAGATGGAACTGCCTTTACATTTACTGTGAGCACTGATGTGATCTGGGTTCCTTAGCTTGTGAAATATCTCCATTGTTGTCACAATATAGCTCTAGGACTGTAAATGGACATGATTATATCCGCATATCCTCAAACCCACACCCTCTAAACCCGTCATGTGTATACAATTTTATAACCATATAATCGCTTACCCTTATACCCACATATATGTCTCTCATTGGGTAAGATTATGGTTATGTATGTACCCATACCATGTCTACCCATATACCCATTTAAATATATTTTATATAAAAAAATTATACTAGAGTGTAATGATGCATATTTTACCACTCAAATTATGGAAGTATAAGTACCTTAAAATAGTAAATGTTTATATTAGAATTTAGTGATCCATATTCACCAATGTGAAGGCAAGCTAGCATGATGTCTAAGATGAATTGTTGACTTTATTATTCTATTAATAATATAGTTGAACTTTGTGATATTCACCAATAGAGCCAACAATCATCATTCTTTTTTATATTTTGATTTAGTTGTATCAACATGTTACTCTTGGTTGTCCCTTATACGATGACATATTATTTACTTATCAATTGCTACATTACACATAAAAGATTGCATTTGATGGCATACTAGTACCAGTATCATCTAATTAGTTTGGTGTTTGATGTACCCAAAGTTTATGTTGTGTTATTGTAGTAAGTCTATTCATAACTATATACCCAGTTACCCATCAAATACCCAACACTTATGTGGGTATGGGTATGGTGCGGGTATATCTTTTGAAAAAGTGGGTATATACCCATATCCATACCCTCTTAACTAAATGGTTACAGTTATGGATATGACCATAACCGCACCATTCCCTACCCATTTATAGCCCTATATAGATTGATTGCATCGTTGATTCTTGGAACGAACCCAAGTTCTATAATGAACTTCTTGATCCATACAGCCTCCTTTGTTGCATTCAATGCAGCAATGTACTTGGCCTCTATTGTAGAATTGGAAATTATTTCTTGTTTGAAACTCTTACAATTAACAGATCCATTTTTAAGGAAAAACATGAATCATGATTTTGATTTGTAATAATCTTTGTCAATCTGGAAGCTTTCATCAGTGTAACCTTTTACCACCAACTCTTCCTCTCCATTGTAGGCCAAAAATTGATTCTTAGTTCTTCTCAAGTACTTGAGGATTTTCTTCACGGCTGTCCAGTGAGCATCACCTAGATTTGACTGTTATCTACTCATCATGCTCAAGGAATACAATACGTCTAGATGGATACACAACATTGCATACATGATTGTACCAATTGGTGAGGCATTTGGAATCAAGCTCATGTGTTCCCTTTCTTCAAAAGAACTGGGACATTGAGCTTTAGAGATGGTCACTTCATGCAAAACTGATAGGTTTTCTCTCTTTGAGAACTCCATGCTGGATCACTTTAGCACTTTGTCAATGTATGTGCTTTGACTTAGTCCAAGAAGCCTTATATATCTATCTCTATAGATCTTTATCCCCAAGATGTAAGACACTTCTTCCAAGTCTTTCATAGAGAATGTATTTCCCAGCTATGTCTTTACCTTTTGTAAAGTAGGGATGTCATTCCCCATCAATAGTATGTCATCTACATATAATATGAGAAATGTCACTATGCTCCCACTAACCTTCTTGTACACACAAGGTTTATCTTCATTTTGAATAAAGTCAAACTCTTTGACTGTCTCATCAAAATGAAGATTCTAGCTCCGAGATGCTTTCTTTAATCCATAGATTGACCATTATCACTTACAGACTTTATTTGCATTCTTTGGATTGATAAAACCATCAGGTTGTATCATATACACATCCTCAAGAAGATTCCCATTAAGGAATGTGGTTTTAACATCCATCTACCAAAGCTCATTGTCATGATAAGATGCAATAGAAAGCATGATCCTGATGGACTTAACCATGACTATAGGAGAAAAGGTTTTGTCATAGTCAACACCTAGAACTTGTCTGAAACCCTTCGCAACCAATATCTCCTTATATGTTTGAACTTTTCCATCCATGTTGGTCTTCTTCTTGAAGACCCATTTGTACCCTATGAATTTTACCCCTTCGGGTGGATCTGCCAAAGTCATTACATTGTTGGTATATATGGATTCCATCTCAGATGTCATGACCTCAAACCATTTCTCAAACTTTGGTCCCTCAATAGAATCTTGATAGGATATTGGCTCATCATTTATGACCAATTCACTACCTTCATGAGTTACAAGATATCCAAATCTTCCATGCTCTAGGCATGTCCTATTAGATCTATGAGTTTCCTGTGTTACTTGAGGAATTTGAGACTCTACAACATCTTATGATTCTCTATGTTCCTCTTGTTCATCTATCAGTTCAATGTTTTCTTTTTGGTCTCAAAACTCTTCGAGTTCTGCTTTTCTCCCATTGATTCCTTTGGGAACGAAATCTATCTCAAGGAATGCAACATCCCTGGTAACAAACACATTATTGTCAGATTGGGAATAGAAGTAATAACCTCTAGTTTTCTTAGGATATCCAACAAAATAACATTTATCAGATCTTTGACCAAGCTTTTTAGAAAACATTTTCTTGTCATAAGCTTCACCTCCAAATCTTCATAAAAGACATTTTGGGACACTTCCTATTCCATATCTCATACGGTGTCTTTTGGATCAATTTAGATGGCACTCGGTTTAGTGTATATGTTGTTGTATGTAGAGCATAACCCCAGAAGGTAGTTGGAAGCTCAGATAAACTCATCATAGAGTGTACCATATCCAGTAATGTGTGATTCCTTCTTTCTGATACACCATTATGCTGAGGTGTTCCAGGTGGAGTCCACTGGGATACAATCCCATGGGCTCTAAGAAGGTTCTCAAACTCTTGATTTAAGTATTCTCCACCTCGATCAGAACAAAGTGTCTTAATACTTTTACCAAGTTGGTTTTGTACTTCATAAAGTCCTAGAACTTTTCAAGAGATTTTGACTTATGTTTTATTAAATAAACATAGTCATACCTAATGAAGTCATCAGTGAAGGTAATAAAGTACCGATACCCACATCTAGCGGTTGTTCTAAAAATTCCACACGCATCCGTCCTATGAGTCCTAATAGATCACTATTCCTCTCATTGTTACCAGTGAAAAGGGTCTTAGCCATCTTACCCAACAAATAAGATTCACATGTCTCTATTGATTCGAAATCAAAAGAGTCCAGATTACCATGGAGTCTAGATATGTGATTCTCATTTATGTGACCTAGATGATAATGCCAAAGGTATGTATTGTTTGAGTTGTTGAGTTTTAGTCTTCTGGTGTTTATGTTATAGACATCTTTCTTTAGATCTAACAAGTAAAAACCATAAGACATTGGAGAACTGACATAAAAGATCCCATCTTTTGAAATAGAATATCGACCATTTTTAATATAGAATTCAAATGCATCCTTGTCCATACAAGATACAGAAATAATGTTTCTATTTATAGTAGGTACATAATAGAAGTTTGTTAACTCTATTACAAGACATGTGGGTAGAGATATACTATAGGTTCCAACTGTACTAGTCGCAACTCACAGTTCCACCTCACCTTTTCTCAAAGGCCTACTTCCTTTCAGATCATGCATAAGAGAACATATGTAAGATCCACATCCGGTATCTAGTACCCATGATGATTAAGTAGATAGGTTTATCTTGATAACGTATATACCTGAAGTGGAGATCACCATCCCCATCTTTTGCTTCTTGAAAGCCTTCAAGTGCAAAGGATAAGTTCCTCTTGTACTTTTCATTCTCCTTATCTTGAGTGTTGAAGATTTGGATTTAGGATTGAACTCAGAACTCTTCTTGGTCTTTCTTTGATCCTTGGACTCGACTCCACTGATCAACATCATGGGCTTGTTCGTATTCAAATTTGGTTCAGCATGAATCAACATGACAAGCAAGTTTGACATCTGTCCAACCATATGATAACATGCAATAAAGTGGCTATTCGATTTTGGCATTGACTTTAGAATCATATCAGTAGCCAAATCTTGGCCCAAGGTGATCCCCAATTCTTTAAGATGATATACATGTCCAATCATGTTGAGTACATGTTCTTCTACTGAGGTTCCCTTTGTTAGCTTCGACTCAAGTAGCATCTTTAGGATATCGTCCCTTTCTTGCTTTGTGATGCCAAGTGTTACTTTCTTAAGACGTGTTACCATCTCAAGAACACTCATGTCCTCACACTACTCATGCAACTCATAGTTCATGCAGCTAAGCATAAGATACTTTATCTCTAAGACATCGTTGTCATGCTTCCAGTAAGCATCCACTAGTGCCCTAGGTGCATTAGGAGCAGGTATTTCTGGCACTGGTTTGTCAAGGACGTAGAGCTTGCATTCTTCATTGAGAACCATTCTCAAAGTCCAAAACCAGTCATGGAAATTTGTCTTGTCAAGTTTGCCCTTCTTAAGGACCAATCGCAATTTGGATTTGTTCGTCATTTGATTCTACAAGAGAAAAATTGTATTTATCAAAAAATTCTGATTTTGATTTGATTTGAAAATTTGACGATATTAATTAGGTCTTTAGTTAATTCTCGCTCCCACTATTTTATTTGAACTGATAGCCCTTAATATCAATCTAGAATATTACATCTACAATATTCTAGTGGACTTGATCCAAGATAATTCGACTATGGCCCAATCAACGTTGCAAAACACAGTCAACCATCAAGGTAGGAAACTCTTGGTAATTACATCATATGTAATTCTAGATTTAGATGATATGTGCAATCCCTTGCTACAATTATTTGCATGCTTCTGGGCCCAGACACTCTGAGAATCATGTGTCAAACCTGACCCAAAAGTCGACACAATAATAATGCATCCCGCGGAGGCAGAACCTACATTATTACCATCACACTTCCACGAGATAGACAGTGCATCACACAGAGGTGTAACATACGCTTGGTTGATCATGTTTTTCATGTGTGACACTTTTGGAAAGCATTTAAGACTTGATATTTTATTTGAGGGAGTTTGTATTTATAAATACATATACTTTATCCAATCACCGCGTATATAGTATGTATCATATACATGTTATATCCTACAACAAAAACATGCAATAAATGAAAGTGATGGTTATGGTCAGCCTAATATAGTTCCTTGGATCCACAAGAAATTACCACATCTAGGTCTACATCACATGAAGAAACATGTTGTTGATGAAGATTCATGCATGCTAATCCAATTTGATCGGACTTGGCTGGTTGTTTGGTCGTCTCATCGGTTGTCTGGTCCTACTGTCCACCATATGTTTCTCCTCCAACTAATCGCTCAAGTCCACCAGGCAGTCAATTTGTTTTGTCCTTCGGGTCCTCCTTGGTCCTCCATCCGATTGGCTCATCTTTGATACATCATCTTCTTTGTCATAATAGAAAAGTAAACTATCCTACTTTTACATAATTAATGAGAAACCTTGAGTTACATTTGAGGGGGCAACGGTAGAAAAGAATAATACTTTTACATTGGGAAGATAAGATAGAGGCTAGGTTCATAGACCAAGATAGAAGGGTAAACCAACCACACAACCATGCATAGAAATAAGGGTTATTGGCCATAACCATGCTACACATCCACCATAAAATTGCTTTTAGGATGATGCTTATAAATTGCATATATATATATCAATGAAATCACATATCTATAGTGGTAAAATACATCAAATTTATAAGGTTCAGAACATTACATGATACAATAGTGATAACACAATGTAATCCATTAAAATAATACAACTTTGGATCCAAAAAAATCAAAAGCTTTAGTAGATATATAAAATTCTAGATATTGTAATAACAAATCCAAAATACTCTAGTGCGGATGTGATACAAGAAAGTTACAAACATATTTTAATGTCTTCAATTTCAAAGACCGTAGGTACACATTTTTTAAAAGGTCATTTTAGTTTTCTGCCAAGAACATTATCAAAATATCAACCTAGAGAAGAGAGAGAGAGCATTTAGAATAGGAATCTAAAATTCCATGTAGGACTTTTAAAACAAGTCAATAAGATGCATTAAGCTAGTGCTAGGTTGTTCAATCAACTTAGAAATCATATAGATGTCTATGACACAACATATCTTCTAAAGGACACAAAATACCACTAAAATATCGATTGTGTTCAAGAGTTATACAAAGCATTTGAATTAAAAAAAATGAATTGGTGGTGAAATGCATGAAGCACATACTAAAATAAGCACAACATATTGACCATCTATATGAGAGAAACTACTATGCATAATATGATTGACTTACTAGTTAAACAGGTAAAATTGTTCATAAACATAGAGTGAAGAGCCCAATTGTTGCAAGCTAAGACTAATATTACCTTGCTCGGGCTCAGCTTACTAAATCAATGACTAGACCATTCATTTTCATGAATATAAGCAGTAGCCCATTACTCCTAACTATAATAAGCCTAAGCTAGATTGCTATATTGTTTAAATATGGCTCTTCTTACTATTGAGAGGACTAGAAACAACTACTACCTTATGGAAAGATACTACATTAGAGTTGTCATAGCAAATCGGCATGCAACTCATTAGCCAATTCCAATCTCATGAGAACGAGGGGGAATCCCTCCTTATTTCCTTGTTAATCAAGAAGCCAGTAGTAGGGATTTAGGATCATTCAATTAGGTAAGGGTCGCAACTATTGGATTTTAATATTGATGACAAACCTGAAAATTGAAGAAAATAATTCAAGAATAATCTAAAATTGGAAATAAGTGATGATATACATTCAGTGGATGGGAGTGAAAGCATCGTATCAAAATAAATTTTGACTTCCACAAAGCTGAAATGAAGATCTTGAGAGATATCATGGTTCCCACCAAGAGTGTGTTATCTTACATGAGATCTCTAACATATTTCGTGTACAGAAAAAGTAGGTTCAAGGTTGCATAGAAATAAAAATAAATCCAACTCCACAACATAAAACAAGTTATTTATCACCTCAATAACTACTAAGTCAAGCTACAATTCTAATAATGAAGTTTAAGTTGAGAAGAATGTTGAGCCACAAAATGAAATATGGTGAGTGATTGCTAATGATACTTTTGCTGATGTAGGCAAAAATATCTAGACTCATATCATGAGTGATGACCTGGTTGATGTTGCTCATGGGCATCTAATCAATAAAGAATTAGTTCCACTAAACCCAAACTATTAAACATGTTACTAGAACCACATGACCAAGTTACTGAAATCAGTGAAATTGATTAGGATACAAAATGTTCGACCCATGATTTAGATGTTGTAGTCAGTGATGAAGAATCTAGAACCAATACTATAGTGGATAGTCATAATAAACGGTGGTGAGTATTCCAAACCTACATGTGAGAATGAAGAGGCAATATAGGTGTTTGATATCAGGATTTTGTCATCATCCAGGATGGGCTCAAGATTAAGATACTTCATTTACTAACATGCCATGAGGTATCCTCTAATCAGGTTCCTAAGAGATAGTATGGTCCTTACAACCAGGTCACTGAGTCTGATCTTGAATCAAGGCAATATCCTAGAAAGTTGAAAGACATAAATATAGTTGTAACAAGACCATCATATGATGCAAATTATGACGGAGGTGAATTTGGTTGATTAAGGCTTGATCTTGAATCAAACTTTGTGGTCCATTTACACTTTTAGTGATTCTGGTAGCAACTAGAGTCTAAATGTAGGTGTTTGTGGATGATTACTTCCTATTTTTCCTTCACATATGTCATTTGTATCAAGTTTGTAACATATAAGGTATGTTGGATTTAATTTTTTTTTGGATCACTATCCTCCTAGACTCTTTCCTTGCTGGACCGTATCTTTGATGCTACATATGTAACTCTTTTCAGCTAGGTTGAGTTTTTTCCCTTGCTTGAGCTGCTGATGTAAACTTGACCATTCTAGAGATCTAACTCATTGAACAAAAACTTAACAACATACCTACTTGTTGAAAAAGCCATGTTGTGATTACGTGAATTATACAAAACTCAACAAAACCACTTTCTAATTCTAAAATACAATCAACACTAAATAAGAGAAATACACTCAAGGTTTTCTCTAAAACTATCTCAAGCCAGTCCCTTAGTAGTTTAGATTCAGATAACATGTATAGGTCTCTTAGGAATTTGGGTGTAGGACATATATCAGAAGCCTTCATTTGTGAATTTACTTGTATACATTATTAGATCAATGAATAAATGGATACAACATAAAACTCAACTTGTTGATAGCTTCTTCTTGAACGCCAAAAAATCCTTATATGAAAATTGAATCAATGGACTACAATATCTATAAGAAAGGCACAAATAAAATTCATTAGACATTTATAGACACTCCTTGAAAACAATGTTTACTATTTATATCATTATATTCCATACTGGATAACGACCATGTAAGTACCAATTAAAAATTTGGAAACACAAGTCAACAAACTGGGAAATCAATAAAATTTTGGGAAACACATTAGATTAGGTTATATAATAATTTTTAGAATCTCATAAGACAAAAGGTGTTTAGGTTTAAGATTTAGTAATTCCTCTTCAAATATATCTACCTTCATACATGGTTATAGTTTCATATAGCTCTAGAAGAGGTACACTTTGGTTAAGAGTTAGCAATTGCAAATGTGAAGAGCATTCAACTACAGTGAGTAAACTAGACTACAACAGAAGTATGAGGATAGTTAACCTGAAAATCCATATCAAGAGACTTCACGGTGTATATCCAAAATTGATTTGGGAGAGTCTTTCCAGTGGATATTGACCGCGTCACTGCATAGAGGCATAGGGAGGGCACAGTAAGAAAGATTCGGACATAAAACTTATCATGCAACATAAGTAGTGGCATATTGGCACAAGAAAGAACATATTGACTTACAATATAATTACTATGGAATACTATAAGAGTACATGTATTGTGTTATGGGTGATAAATTTGTTCAATGTGGTTGCATCTTTCCAGGTTATCGTGGGGCTTGCTGGGATGACCAACAAGACTATCTGTAGTGCCATGAATTAGCTTTTTTAGTATGAATAGAAGGATATCCACTCTTTTCGGCATATCATGAGAATTTTATAGAGGTTTTTGTACTTGTCCTTACAAATTTCATTAATAATAACCACTTCTTTAGTAAGACAAGAAAATCCTACTAACATGTGAGCCTCTTTCTTATTTACGATTTGGCTGCATAAATGGTAGTGTAAACCATGGAGGGTCAAATGTCTATCAGAATTGTTGATCCTTGCAACAGGAGAACCAGGCCAACAAGTGAAATAAATAAGGGGATGAAAACCAAACAACTATAAGCACCAAAACATGGTTGGCCAAAATCTATATATAAGACCAATTTTGCATAATTTGTATAAGACCAATTTTTCAGATAATATGTCATAGTCATTATATGGTTTATCTCTAAATTACTTTCACTTTATTTTATATAATAATTATTTTAATATGTGTAGATTTCAAAGGTAGACATCTACATGAACCGCATATAGTTTTTCAAATGTCAACATTCTACTAGAGCCACCAAATAAAGTATATCCAACAATTCTAATACCTCACACAGGTTGATACCTTTAGACGAGGCTGAAACTACCTCATTAGAAGATCTAACCTTAGGAGACATCACAATATCTTCAATCTCCTTGCATTAGACAAGAAGTTCATCAACATGATTGATTACATGAAGTAGTGATAGCAAGCTTCCAGTCTGAATGTCAATTCTACAAATTAGAACATCAAGTGGGAAGTGTCTTCTTAATCAGACATTCAAAGAAAACTAATTGTTGGACAAAAACCAAATCTCAGATCTTAAATGTTACATCTTTTTGACATTGCAGCCTTAAACAAATCTTAGATCCCAGCACCAATAAAGCCAATAGAGCCAAAAGATCAAAGAAAACAAAAAATAGAGGAACATGCTCAGAATGAGGGAAAGACACTTTAAAAGATCAATGACTTTCAACTACTATCTGAGTCGTATGAGAGGAAAATAAGTCCAACACATCTTGATCTCAGAGTAGACAAAGCCAAAACATTACATAGCCTAAACATGTGATTGAACCTAATAAAGATAACTCACAGTTAAGTCCCAAAGACTGAAACAAGAAGAACCTCAGGAATCAAGGACCAATCATCCCTATTCAATATCTATTAATTATTCTCCAAAGGGTATTGCATGAAATACTCTTATTTTCGTGCACCCTCAGATTCTTCTCATACCATAAATTGTAAACAAAAACATGAGAAATAATGTGAGATTTTTTACTAATATTTTCCCAATGGAACCTCATTTCTCTAATACAACTTTTTATGGAATACAAACAAGTATTAGTACTATTCTTGTTACCATAATTTTGGATAGTTAGCCAAACTTATACTTACATACTTAGTTGGAATTTTGAAATTCACAAAGATATTATGGAAATAAAGAAGAGATGAAAATAGAAGTTACTTAGAGTTATCCTATGATGGATGCAAATCTTTAAAATAACAAGTATGCTAATGCTTACTGTTATATAAGTTTCATCCAGTCAACTAGACAACTGGTATGAAAACCAAATAACAATAATATAGTAGTATAGGTAACCCATAATGTAACATTGCAAAATGTTTAAAGTGTCCATATGATTACTTCTGGACTGGTGTCCATATATGATGATGATAGAATCCAACCTTAGAAGATAATATCCAAACCCCTTTGAATGGAGTATGATGAGTTCAAAAGGTATAGTTCTATTTGTTATCTGGAATGCAATAGTGTATGTCTCATATGCATAAACACCCTCAGTTAGAAATCAGAGTGAGTGATTCACATATGATGATGAGAAATAGGAAAAGTGAACAATGATATATGTTTACCTCTATCATGTCTTCTTCATGGCCATTGAGGTTGAAGCATTGGTTCTAATGAACTTGATGGTATCTTGATAGTATGCTCTATATAGTGAAATTCCATGCATTTAAGAACTAGAATATCAAGGAATTGATTTAGAATTAAAGACATTAATTGGACAAACTAAGGCTAGTGACTTAACTAAGTTGTGTCTTAATGCTAATAAAGGCAGTGCCAGTTGATGCTCAGTAAAATCTATTATAGAGCTCCAAACTAAGGCTAGTTACTTAACTATTCCAAAGGGCTACTTGGCAGAGGTCAAACACCAGAGCAAGTCTTCATGTTAAAATAACATCATGTTCCATGGAGCTTGCACTATAGCCTCATAACTTGAAGTTTCAGATCCTACAAGGAATTCTATCCATGATCTCCTCCAATCTTGGATAATAATCTAGCTACATTTACAATAGTTCCACCTATTAATTGAACACATATGTTTATTCCTCCAAGAAATACAGACCACAAATGCCATAATATGTCAATTAAGGAGTATCTTTGTCACGAATTTACTGAACCTTCCCATTAATGACAACAACTAGAATTTGAGAGAAAATGCAAATATTATATAGCCATGTATCTAGGTTCTCAAAACTAGAAATACTAAAGACAAGGAAGATTCAGTTGCAACCATTTTCTGGTCTCTCAGTTATTGAAGAAAATGAGTAGTTGAAGCTAGATCCAATCATCAATGAAATAGAGCAGGGAGCCTTGATCAGCTGAAAAAGAACTTGTAAGTGTTTGCTTAAATTTTAGTTTTTCATTACATTATAATTCCACCTACTAGAGCATTTGATATCTAAACACTCATATCTGGAACCAAACCAGTTCAAACTAGCATCCTAATATAGGATCATACTATAAAGAGGAGAAACCAAAAAGGCAAAAAAGTGCCTTAATAGATTCAACAATGAATGATCCCAGAACCCAAAGACAGTTAGTTGTATCCAATCAAAATAGAAAAAAATTGAAGAGCATGTGTTTGATGGTTAATATGTAATGCAGAACCATGAAGAGAGTATATATCCATGAAGATGAGAATTTTCCTTTATAAAAGCAATGAATATCCATGTTATAGAAAGTGATCCACCACCAACTCCCTTATATCAAATTCGATATCAAACTCCATATCTTATTATGCCAGTTGCCACATCATATGTATGCTCACACAAATCATCATTTTGCACCATAAGATCAGACATCATCCAACCTCGAATGATAATAACACGAACAAATGGGATTCAAAAGTAATCTCCAAGACTAAATGTAACTAATACAAACATAATGAGAATAATACAAGAAAATAGGATTCAAAGGTCCAGACTTTACAGCCAAGACAATGAAATAATGAATTCTACTACAATATGTGTGACATCCACACTAATGAATGACTGACTTCTATTTTTACTAAATCCTATCAATTCATATGATATGTGAATCTCTATATTGATCAAATGAGTGCTATTCTTGGTTTCCATGTCTCCAAATGGTTCACCTACAATGATGAAGAAAAAGTTAAGAAGTACACTTCTTCTATTGAGATTAATTTATAAAATGTTATCTGACAATGAATAATTTCTTTGGCCAAGCTATCATTGTCCTAATTACATCCTCAATGACTTGGTGTTGACCAAAAGGCCTAATCAACTGCTCTTGAGGTTGGATTGGTATAGTAATGGACACGACAACTAATGTGGAACCCAACATTGCTCCTACTATGACATAAGTTGGACTTGTAGAAGTAGCGTGTTCTTGTGCTACAATTGATTTCCCATCATCAAAACTTAACAAGGAAACGAACTTAAAATTTATAAGGAATGTGTCAAATATTATTTATACCTGAAATTCAGATTGAAAAAAATAATAATCAATAAATGTTTGTATATAATAACATGTCCTTCGGTAAAGGGTGTTCTAATACTCGATTAATTTGGTTTGGGTAGTCTTTCATCGGTGGTCCTTGTGATATTCTACAAAAAAAAATTGGTGACTATAAGAAAATCAACAATTGCAAATATCACTATATAAGAATTTGAAGAGTTACCTCGTGGGGCTGAAACAAACCACTCAGGTTAGAATTTCTCAGCATCATAGCTTCAAGATTTTCAATTTTTTCTTTATTTCTAACAAATCCATTTGTGAGCCTCGTATATCTGGTTATGAGCATCAATAACCTATTTTAAGTATTTGATTTTACTATCAAACCCCTCCACATAGGAATTATGAGACTCATGTATCCATGCTTCATCTTTGGGCCCAAAATCTGATCAAATACCTCCTCTTCATCGAGATTTTCATCATTACTTACAAGTGTCGCATTGAACTTGTCCTACATTACAATATTAATGAGAATGTTTTCATTCAATGAAAAATAAATAGGTTTTTTTGATTGCTTACAATCAATTCTGCAAATTTTACATCCATAGTAATACCATCCTTCTTCAAATGGATGGCCTTAAAAAAGTCTAATCTGTTGACATTTCCACTGTTTTTCTTTTCTTGTAACTATTTTTAACAGTAGAAGCATATATGAGCATAGTAGTATGAAAGTTTAATGCACATTTCAACCAGAAGATAACTCACATTAGCCTTCACACAACCATATGGTGTTGATCCCGATGTATGTTTCATCATTACAAACTTTCTACTCATAACATTTTTAGCACTCCTTAACTACATACAATAAATTATAATATAATTATATACAACATACATTTTTGAATTCTACAAAGTTAAAGAAGAAATTGTTTTACCTTTCCATCATCAGAATCCCAAAAATTCACAAGAAATTTCCATTGATCAGGATCAACATGAGAGGGGCAATCATTAAGTCGGTCAGATTTTTCTTTGTGCCTTATATAGTGGTTTTTTTATATACGCATTGAAGTTTCTCTAACAATCTCTCACCGTTCGTAAAATAGAATCCTTTCCCTTTATATCGATAACAAACTTGGTCTGTAATAAAAGAAACAATTTTTTTAAATTTGTTTCACAGTAATATATTAAATCTCAAAGACTAGAATTACCTGCACATATTTCCATATAGCAGTTTTGTTTTCCAGCATGTACTTGTCGCCAATGAAGATAGTTTAATGGTGCAAGATCAGAATCTCTAGCAATAGTTTCCAAAAAAGAAGACAGGTCAATGTGATGGGGTCCTATTGGATCTCCATTCTCATCCAAAGTAATAGGCAGCTTTGCATCCCCTGTCTTACCCCATAATCAGATACACTTAGAATAGCCCCTTGTTTTTTTATTTGTAGATCCCCCTAAAAACATGCATATGATGCAAGCATTTACAAGAATATACATATACACATATAAATAACTAATAGTTTGTGGAAAATATAATGCATATTTCTATCTAAATTTTCTTACCTTCAATCTACCCAGGATCAACAGTAGAAGAATCGACAACAGAATGATGATCTTTATCTAAATTTCTATCATTTAAATTATCAACTTCAACCTCTTGATTGTTACTAACATCATTTACCAAACATTTCATACTTGGTCCTACAAGCACTCCTTGATGACTTCTTTTTTCTAAGTGTCTTTTAGATTGATTGTCTTCTCAACCATTATTTGAGATCACCACCATATGACTTTTACCAATAGTACCAACTCCATCATTTGACACAGAGGGATTTTTTTCTTTTGCAAGGTTCATAGAAGAACTTATGTTGTTGTTTGTAGTTGATCTTGCCACGATTTTACTATTTCTAAGTCCTTTTGAAATTGAACACCCCCAATCATCATTTATCAAACCAAAATATCCTCTTTTTGGTCGTTTAGAAATACCTGCAACTAAAATGATGACATGAGCGATTCTAAGAAAGATATTAAATGATATAATTTGTGATTTTACCTGTTATACTCTCATGAGTTACTCCTCCATTGCAGACATCGTCGGTAAGTGGAGACAGTAGCTGACTGCATCTTTTCATTCTCCTAAAAAGACAATTCATATCAAAAAAATTGAATTACAAACTGAAATCATGGCATACATTCTGTAATTGTGGTCCTCAAATCATAATAAAAATTTCAATAATATTTATATTTTGTTTATGAAGCCAACATCCAACAAGCAAACAAATAAAATAGATTACCCCAAAAGAAAACATTTTTACAACAAATGTATAATCAATGTAAAAGAATATATGACCATTTTATAAATAAAATGATGACATGAGTGTTTCCACTATTTGACCCAACTAATAAAATAAAAATAGTTACATAAGATCAATGTTGGGGATCATGCCCCCATCATAAAAGGTCACACCCTCCATGTCTTCTCTGACTAAATTAAAGCCATCACAAACATCACTTCAAATATCTTCCAAATCACTTGAAGTATTATCTTCAGATAAGTAGGTTCCATCCATGAAATTATCATGAAGTTTCACCTCGATATCATATGTATCATGAGGTGTAGTGTGCACAATAAAGCTCCAATTTTTTTGACTTATGTCTTTCACATAAAACACTTGTTGTGATTGGGAAGCCAATGCAAACGGATGATCAGTTACAACAATATGTTTTAAATTGACCATCGTGAAGTCATTTTCAGATTTTTTGATGCCTATGTTTGCATTGACCCAGTCACATTTGAATAATAAAACTTTAAGTTGCTCGTAATAACTAATTTTGAAAATGTCTATTAACACTCTGTGGTAGATAACTTGACATGTTACATGACTTTTGTCCTTGGAGCTAGTAAAACTTTCTGTATGAGTCTTCACCATGTTTCCACTATTTTGTGTTTTTCTACTACATTTTTGATCCTTGGTGTGAAATCTATAACCATTTGTTACATACCCCGCATATTGTATTGTCATTTTTTGTGGCCTTCAAGCCAACACTAAAAGGTTTGGTGACACACTTGTAGGCTTTTCCTACTCCTCAATCTGAAAATATTATGAATTTAATTATTTATATGTTTTTTTATCATGCTAATCAAAATAACTTATTTAAACTTACATGTTTCTTAAACCATTCATTAAAATTATTCATATGAAGATTATTGATTTTTCATTGTTGTGCACATGGATTGACTTTCTTCAAGTACCGGATGTGCTCCATGCTAACAAATATGTGTAACACACCTAGACGTAAACATGAAATTACATACTAAAAAGTAAACAATGATCTTACTTCATGTATGGATCAACTACATCACAGTTGGTTGAAATATATTGATGCATAGTTTTGAGCATTGGCTATCAAGCGTAATAGGAGTCTTCTTTCCTAAATGACGCCCTTTATGGAAGAATATAGACCACTCATCATCATTATCCATGTCCTCATTTTCCACATCATTTCTAGACAATTTAGTGAACCTTATCTCAACTCCTGAGAGATATCTTGAACAGAATGTTAAGCATTCACCTACCAAGTAACCTTCTTCTATCGAAGCTTCTAGAGCATATTTATTTTACACATATTTTTTTAAAGTTTTTAAGTGTCTACAATAAGAAGAAGAAAAGATTTTGTAAGATTATCACATATGATCAGATGCAAAGTCTGAACAAATTTAATTATTAGAAAGATTACCTCTCCACGGGGTACATCCAGCAATAGAATATTGGTCTAGTTGTCTTCGCTTCTCATGGAAGATGAATGACCACATGCTCCATCACATCAAATAATGATGGTGGGGGAATCTTCTCCAAGTTACAAAGTGTAACATACCGAATTCTGGACTTTTTGTCTTTTGATCCTCTTTCCCATCTTTTCCTTTCATTTCTATCCTCTTTGGCTTTTCTATTTGGTTTGTGGAGAATATGATGGTTTAATGAATATTTGTTCACCTTTTCTACCAATAATTGGGTTTATGCACAAATACCTCAGTGAAAGCTTGATAATGGGTTTAATATGTAAAATTTCCACTTAAGTAATGAAAAGGAACAAAATATTTCGTCCTAGAACTTTCTAGTGCTTTTTAGAATATGAAAAAGAGAGGAAATCCCGAAATATACATAAAGGATATGATAAATGTAATAATTGGAGATAATATGAGATATAATGGATGAATGGAGATAATGAGGAATATTTTGTCCCAAAAATCATAAGTATAAACCCATGAAGATAATTTGGAAATCAATCTCCTTTTCTTGACTTAAAAGAAACTCAAGGGGCAAGTATTACCTAACTTGGAAGATAAATGTATATATTAAAGTCTTTATTAAAAGAAAGTAGGAGATAAGCCAATAAAGTGAAATAAAATGTCTAATGTCCTCAAATTGGAAAACTAACTCCAAATTCATGATCTAAACATAGAAATAAGCCTTTGGGCAAATTTGTAACTAATTTGGATAATGTTTGGATAATGAGTAAAAATAGGAGAGAGAAAGTGTGTAGAATCTTCTATATATTAAATAAATAAATAATCCAAACTTGTAAAATTAATGACACAATCATGTTCAAGTCACTTAGAGAGACTTATGGGTGAAGTTTCATAATTTTTGGAGAATCTTAGAGTCACTAATGAAGGAGGAAAGAGAAAATGACATTTGAATTATTTAACCTATTAAAAGTCCCCAAAGGGTAAAACTAATTCTATATTTGGATTCTACATGACAAAATTAGTGACGATGTAAATTTTGATTAATTTTGGAAATCATTTGGGACTCCAAAAGAGGAGAGAGAAAAACATTAAATCACTTTAGTTGAATTTTAATGTAATTAGGATTATGTGTCACATGACTTCTTGGTCTCTTCCATGCGATCGAATGGTTGAGTATCCATGATGGACCCGGGGTCCACAGATCCAATGGCAGGTGTTCGTCTTCTACCTTGGTCTAAGTCGGGAACAATGAGGACTCTTGCAGATTTTTCAGATCCACATATCTCCCTTGATACTCGGCCAAATCAAGTGATTTTTGGTTCTCTGAATTCCTTTCTTGATTCCGCACATGCTTATCTCAAATTTTTTGTGATTTGGCGAATATTTTAGGACTCCCCAAGTTATCTAAAGTCCCCTCTCACCCCAAGTTTGAAAACCCTAACCTAGACCCTCCTGCTTATAAATACATATACCCCTAGCACCTCCATCGTATTTGCAACTCGACTCTATAGACAATTTGGATTTTCATCCTTGTTTGACCTTGCTACGAGCCACCAAAGATACAGACCTTGTGGCACCCTTCTCTCCCTATTCTCTCCATCTCCGGTGCAATCCCAAGTACCATCGAGTTTGTCTTTCTCTGAGCTTTCTTTGGCATATATCCACGTTGAGTTTGCTGTTGTATGCTGGTTTCTCCCAAACTCGCCCTGAGCAAGCTACTCATGGAGTGAAGACATGACATGAGCTCGGGAAGGAGGATGACTCCCTGTGATTTTACCAAACTACCCTCGATCAAGTCCTTTCTTGTTGTGTTTTCGCGCGAGGGCAATATCGTCTTTAATTTTGTTTTGTACCCTGTTGGCTTGACTCTGACCCTGGTCACATGAGCAACCAATGAGGGTAGACCGCCTACTTGGCCGTTGCCCATTGGGCCAAGTGGAAGACCCGGCCCCACTCCCTTTCTCTCTCTCGTTGTTTCTATTTTCAAACGAAGTGTCTACGTGGCAAGTTATCATTGGTCCGTTTTGGAAAATTCATATCTTTTGATTTGTTGGTCAAAAAATAAAAGTAAGATGTGTTCTAGAATCAAAAAAAGATGAGCTTTCTAATAAAAATATTTTTGATGCCTTATTCTATGTTTTCGAAAAAGTGTTTTTGAGAATGAATTAATTAGTTAAAAATCATCAAAAATGCATCTAAAACTCCATATCTTTAAAATATATAATATTATATGTCATTTTGATCAAAAAACTCTAACTAAGACAATGGTGATGTTTTTAGAGTCTAAATCAGAGTTTTATGTGAAAAGTCCTAAATATGGGTTTTATTTATCTTTATGCATATGCAAAACCCTAATACATGTTAATATGTTGAAAATAGGAAAAGTGGAACTGGCAATTGATTAAGTGGTGCAAGTTGATAATTAGAATCAATATTAAAGGTATATGCTTAATACACTTCGGTTGGGAATATTTGTGCCTTGACCTACTTTTCTATAATGAGGCTTCATTTTTTTGACAACGTAGAGATCAAATTATATTCATCTCGCTCTCTACTACGAGCCAAATGTTCACAACATTAACATCAAGGTTCATAGAAAGCCATGGGGGCACATCGGTTTGGAAGGTAAAGTCAGAGCTAACATTAACAGCAAAATGAGCTATGCGATTAGCTACAACATTATGAGATCTAGGAATATGTGAGATGCATGGCTGCCCGACTTCTTCACAGAGCTTCTGAAGCCAACGCATGTGAGGGGCGAATAGGGGTGTGGTGGATGCAACCTCAGTGGTCATGAGCACTGCTATGGAGGCATCAGACAAGTTCGTGGGAGACTACCACCCTATAATTTTGTAGATCTCCAAAGTGGTGATGATACCTTGGACTTCTGCTTCCAACACCGAGCTGGCGTGACTAGGTGAACCATGTCCTAGAAGGAACCTACCATACTTATTAATGGCATGAACTCCAATCCTAGCAGGAGAGGAATTGGAGGTGTATGAGGCATCAACTAGCAAAGTGATGTCATTGAGCAAGGGAGTGATCCTGTTGTTGATATGCACGATGGCAGTCGTAGCGGTCTGCTTAGGAAGGGCAAGGATGGCTCGAGCTCTGCCTTTGATGAAGGAGATTCATTTGTTGATTGATAGATGCTTACGGTTATGGATGAAGTCATTCTGATGCATCCAGATCACCCAACACCCGATCACGGGTAGGATAGAGTCCATGTCAATGCAAGGTGATGACCAAATCCCCAAAATCCAATCATCCTCCAAGGGCAAGAAGAAAGATGGGTCGACTTGGCAGACCACCCAAGTTTCTTTACTGGTTGTGGAATCCCTTAGGCAATGTAATAGGGTGTCTCATGCATTGTAACAAACTGGGCAAGTATCATCGACTGGAATATGTCGATGGGATTTCTCCACGTTGGTGAGGATAGCTTTGTGATGTAATAGCCATAGGAAAGTCTGAATTCTCTGAGGAATGGGCAGCTTCCATATAGTTGACCATTTACCAAGCAAAGGGAGGGTGATGTCCTTGCGGATCCATTGATAAGCTGACTTTGCTATGAACTATCACGACGGTGTTAGTTGCCACTGTCAAGTATCACAGCCCAACGTCGAGTCAGGCGGGAACACATGGTGGATGTGCGACCAGGAGGAGGTCGGCAGATAGCTGTGGATGAAGTTCCAGTCCCAATCATTGTCCACCATTTCCATGGAAGAAACATTGAGATCAACAAGGTCCGGTGGAGGCACAAAGGAAGGGTCCAAGTCAGTAATGGATAGGCCATGGAGCCATCTGCTGAACCAAACATTTGTATATTCGCCATTGTTGACAATAACAACTGAGGCTTGTTGAATAGAAAGGAGATGCTTCCTGATGAAGGACCACACAGAGGATCAAGGTTTCTTTGTGATGGTGTTATTATGCATGTACTTGGCCCACATGTCCCGGACCCAAAGGATTTTGCGGTCATTCATAAACGTCCAGACATTCTTAAGCATAAGAGCTTGATTTTGTGAGCGCGCCTCTTTGATCCCCAAGCCACCTTCCGACTTAGGCATAGTGATTTTCTTCCACAATATCAAGGAGGTGTTATTGTGTAGTCTGCTCCCAGACCAAATGAAATTCTTGACGTGCTTATTGATATCATCACATAGAGAAGGAGAGAGTTGCACTGACTGCATAGCATATCCTAGAACAGCATGAAGTGTAGATTTAGTAAGAGTAATCCTTCCTACAAGGGACAACTGCTAGGCTGACCAGCTTGAAATGCGTTCCTTCATTGTGTCAACAATGGAAGAGTGAGTGGACCTATTGACTCAGTGATGGAGTATTGGAACGCCCAAGTAGCGACCCAGGTCCATGGTGGAATGGATGCCCATGCGATTGTAGAACATTTATCTAGTTTGCTGCAAAGTGTTGGGCAAGAAGAAGCAGCGTTATTTATACGTCGAGACTATATGGTCGGAGGCACTCACAAAAGCTTTGAGGACCTTGGTGATGACCCATGCTTGCCCGATACTTGCTTCAGTCAGCAGTAAAATATCATCTACAAAGAAGACATGTGAAAGAGGTGGTCCTTGTCATGATAGCTGGATAGGTTTCCAGTCTCCCTTGTGAATAGAATGTGAGATGGCTTGACTGAGTCTCTCCATGCATAAGACAAAGATGTAGGGGCTGATGGGATCTCGTTGACGCACACCTTGAGTTGTTTTGAATGACTCCAAGGGGGATCCCTCCCATATAATAGACGTATGTCCTTTGGTAATGATCTGCATGATCAAGCTAACAATTAGTTTCGAGAGTCCTGTTCTCTTCATAGTGTCATGGATGAAGGCCCAACTCATCTTTTCAAAGGCTTTTGCTAGATCCAATTTGATACATACAAGTTCCTTGCCACTATGTTTCATGTGCATGGTGTGGATGACTTCCTAAACCAAGATGATGTTGTCTATAATACGTCTGCCTGGGAGGAAGCTGGACTGAATTTCAAAAATCCAACCATGAAGGAGGGGCTTAATGCTCTCAACAATGATCTATGAGATCAACTTGAAATAGGTATTGTTCATGGAGATCGGACGGAGATCGTGTAGGTCTGTGGCTGCTTAGTTTTCGGAATTAGACATATATGGGAGTCAGCAATGCGATCATCAATAACGCTAGTATGGAACGAATCTTGGACAGTGCGGATAAAGGAGGGGCCTATAACAAACCAGTTCTTCTGGATAAAGGAGTTGCATATACCGTCGGGCCCAGGTGCCTTATTGGGCACCATCATAAACATGATGTGCCTAATCTCTTCTATAGATGGGAGAGCACTGATGCATGTGCATGTAGCGATGGGCAGACAACTAACTTGCCCACTAAAGCCGGTAATGGAAACGTTGGCTCTAGGATTGTGGCTTGGGGCAGACATAAGGTTAAAGAAAATTGGATTGTGGCTTGGGCCGATCTCCATGAACAATACCTATTTCAAGTTGATCTCATAGATCATTGTTGAGAGCATTAAGCCCCTCCTTCATGGTTGGATTTTTGAAACTCAGTCCAGCTTCCTCCCAGGCAGACGTATTATAGACAACATCATCTTGGTTTAGGAAGTCATCCACACCATGCACATGAAACATAGTGGCAAGGAACTTGTCTGTATCAAATTGGATCTAGCAAAAGCCTTTGAAAAGATGAGTTGGGCCTTCATCCATGACACTATGAAGAGAACATGACTCTCGAAACTAATTGTTAGCTTGATCATGCAGATCATTACCAAAGGACATGCGTCTATTATATGGGAGGGATGCCCCTTGGAGTCATTCAAAACAACTCAAGGTGTGCGTCAACGAGATCCCATCAGCCCCTACATCTTTGTCTTATGCATGGAGAAACTCAGTCAAGCCATCTCACATTCTATTCACAAGGGAGACTGGAAACCTATCCAGCTATCATGACAAGGACCACCTCTTTCACATGTCTTCTTTGTAGATGATATTTTACTGCTGACTGAAGCAAGTATCGGGCAAGCATGGGTCATCACCAAGGTCCTCAAAGCTTTTGTGAGTGCCTCCGACCATACAGTCTCGACGTCTAAATAACGCTGCTTCTTCTTGCCCAACACTTTGCAGCAAACTAGATAAATGTTCTACAATTGCATGGGCATCCATTCCACCATGGACCTGGGTCGCTACTTGGGCGTTCCAATCCTCCATCACTGAGTCAATAGGTCCACTCACTCTTCCATTGTTGACACAATGAAGGAACGCATGTCAAGCTGGTCAGCCTAGCAGTTGTCCCTTGTAGGAAGGATTACTCTTGCTAAATCTACACTTCATGCCGTTCTAGGATATGCTATGCAGTCAGTGCAACTCTCTCCTTCTCTATGTGATGATATCAATAAGCATGTCAAGAATTCCACAAACAAGGATCTTTAAGGAAGCTGGTTTGTCCACCCAATTGTCGGAATCATCCTTTAGGCGATTGATCTTGTAGAAAAGGCGACAGGCCTTGACATAAGTATGGAAGAACTTGGTGTTGTCATCGCCGAGGCCGATCCAATTGATGTTGGCTCATTGACGCCAATCTACCTCCTCTTGGAGGAGGATGTCACTGTACTCATCTTGCAAATGTGCCACACCGAGGTCAAAATTAACAGAAGCAAGGGTACTAGTGGATACCTAGAGGCTATTCATTTGCCGCAAGATCTTTCTTTTACGTTTGTTGTTGGAGGATTGGTGCTTGGAGTCCCATGCAGTTGCAGTGGTGCGGAAAGCGGGCAGGGTGTCTAAGAAGGTCTTGGTAGAGTCCCAAGATTTGAGGAGGATGTCACTGAAGGCTGGCGTCAGTAACCAGTTGTCCTTGGTACAAAAGGGTCTCGGGCGACGGTGGTGACTCACGGAGTCGTGGATGAGTGGTGGGATGTGATCACTGTAAAGACGGGGAAGCACATAGACAACGGTGTTATTCACCAAAGTCAACCAGTCCTCATTAGTGATGACCCTATCAAGCTTTCCCAACAACTGAAGTCATTTAAAGGTGAAGAAGGGGTTGTTGGCCTTAATATCCGCAAGCCTGGTGTGCAGAAGGAGAGAGTTGAATTTCCTACTAGAACGGCAGTCGAAGGAGCACCCATTAATTTTTTTAGATGTATTAAGCAACATGTTAAAGTCACCAAGCACCACCCATGCACTAGAGATGGAGGTCGAGATGTCTTGGAGGCATCGTCAGAGAAGATCACGACGACTGGGATTAGGGGCACCGTAGACGAAGGTCAGATACCAGGTGTTGTCGATGCAACAATTAAATGAATTAGCGATGATTGAGAACAATGTTGATAGAGCAATGAGCATCATCCCACAGCACCCAGATACACCAGAGAAACTGATGGCCTCGACGCAGTGGGAGGAAGGGAAACCCAGTTGCTGAATGACACTTTCAACCTTGGACCCACTGATCCGAGGTTCAACTATAACCATAATGTGAAGCTTGTGACGCCTTTTGAGGTCTTTAAGGAGACGGATTTTCTTCTTATGTCAAGCACCTTGTATATTCCAACAGAGGATGTTCAACATTAAAAAAAATGTGGAGAAGAGAGTGGTTGTGGGCAACTAGGCAATTGTCACACATAGGTCGACGGATTGATCATCATTGACCATATCATCATCATGGGGTGCCACTGACTCATTACTGAAGTCTATATCATGTTTGGCTTATGAACTTTGACTTACGCTGTCGACCAACTGGGCTAGCTTGCCTTTCTTCCTCTCCCTACCAGGACTAACAGTCTGGTATATAACTTTCCTGCTTCTCAGTAGAACTCCACTGCCTCATCCCTTATCGCCCCACTGGAACAGGCGTTAAGATTCGGCTTGAGTGCTCTCCCTGGTTACAAACTGGAATGGCGGGTCCACCCCCAACTCACGTTCTCTGCCCGAACAGGTGTCATCATTCACCAGAATGACACTTGTATTACTTGGACCGGTGGCTTTGGCACCATTTAGAGGTGGCTTGGATGTTGCGGTGGGACCAAGGCCCAATTGGGCGTGGAGCTTGATGCTCCCTTTCTTTTTTTGCTTCCTTGAATGGACAGGTTGACAGTCGTCCTCGGAGGCATCTTGGACTTCCAGAGTAGATATTGGTGGACTCTTCGTCGCAGCCTCTCCATCTGCAGAGGGCTCTGTCACCCTCGAATTAGGCTCAGCTTGCGGTAGGGTCGCTTTTTTGTGAGGAGGGTTGTGTTTCTCAGGTTTCATTGCATGAATTTGAGGTGTGTACTTCACCTACTTCAGGAGGGAGGGACCAGATGTCAGAGGTGGCTCTGTGGGAGAGAAGGGGGTGACATATGTACACGATTGGTCATTGTGTCCCATTCTTCCACACTTCATGCAGACTGAAGGAAGGTTCTCATACTCCAGCCTATAATATTCTCCATTGAGGTGGATGGCCGGTAAGAGGGGCTTTAGGGTGTCCACTTCCACTGCTAGTCGGGCAAACTTGCCATAGTGACCAGACAGCATAGTTGTGTCCACCTTAATTGTTTTTCCGACGACATCGTCGATGCTTGATAAGAGTTGGTATTGGTATAGATAGATCGGGAGCTCGGGGATCCGTAGCCAAACCATGAGCTTTCTGGGGATATGATCTACCGGACAGAAGTCTTTCGACCAGGATTGAACTGATATGTAATTCCCAAAGATCGTCCATGGACCTTCAGTCATGGATCGCTCGAAATCTCCCTTGTTCCCGAGTTGGATGATGAGGTAACCCAACTCTAAGTTGATGACCTGGAACTGGTCATTGATCCTCCAAAGGGACAGAATGTGATTGACTAGGGTGGTGAATCCCACATTGATCCCGACCACCTTGATTACAACAGTGAACATCTAGGGTTTGAGGAGTGGCGGCAGGGCCGCTAGGTTAATCTGGAAGTTGGGGAGTGTACCGCTTCTATTGATATGGATGTTGGATGCCTTCAACGCATCTGGGGAGACCAGTCTGATTGTCGGGGGCTTCATACCACCAGTGAGGATATCACGGAAGGAGGCTGACCCAGGATGGACACCTTCTCACCGATGCTTTCATCCATCGCTCTAGCAGTGTCAAGGTCTGTCGTTGCATTCAGCGACGGTGGCTTGTCCACCACAGAGTTCTCTGGAAGTGGTTCTTCCCCTTGGCTTGCGCGGGGGTGAGGCACGTTGAAGAAACCTCCACGGCCTCCACAACTGCCAGTGCCACCGCCTTTCATGCATAGTAGGAATGCTCGGAACCCTAGTAGAGTGTCAATACGCCAATTTTATGAAATAAAACTTTACATTATAATGAGGCTTCATTGAATCCTATTTGTTATACTCTTGATTCTTTTGCTATATTTGCCTCATAATCAGTTTTACAATATTATTCTTGGGTCTTGGTTACCCCTCTGCCATGTTCTATTCAAATGATGTTATTACTTGCCATTGTTTCTAGCATGTTGATTTTATTAGACTAACTAGCTATAGTAGTAGTACTTATGTACAACCACCCATATTTGGGCATGTATTTATTTGCCTGGGGAATGTCTTATTCTCCCCCACACATGAAATATGTGTAGGTGACTAGGAATGTCTTATTCTCCCCTCACCCTTTGGTTGAAGTTCCGATAGGTGTCTCAACCCTACTTAGTTAAGGTAGTCAATATTAAGCATGCATGCAATTATTTTATTATATTTTGTTTATGGAAAACATCTATTGAAAGCTTCTTTTATATATGGCCTCATTCTCTTGTTATCTTCATCTTATGATGAACGCTAGCTTGTTTTTACGTATTTTGCTTTCTTGTTATCCTAGAATAGTTTTGTGACACATACTTATTTTTCCTTTCCCTTTTGTTGGGTGCCTTCCCAACCACCCAGGTGATGAGCAAGTTGATGGATAAGACTTGAATATCTTAGCTTTGGCATGGACTTAGTTGATGGATTTTTTGCTTGGAGACAAGATTGTGGTAGTTAGACTTCGCTCTATCTAGATCCTATTTGTGTATCTTGATGTAAACCCTAATGGGAGAATTTGATGTCTTTTGTAAACCTTTTTATGAAATTGATTTAGTCAGAAATTTTTATGTCGCTGCTTTCCAATGTATTTTGTTTACCATATTTTAGTAAGTAGGTGATCTCACCTCTTTACAACATGGTATCAGAGCCCATGGTAGTCGGAATCTGGATATTTTAGTTTTGTCTCCCAAATTAGAATCCCTGTCTTACATAGTTCCTGTAGGTGACATGTTTGCCCTAGAGTTGATTTATAGATGATGAAAGGTTGACTTAGGACCCTATAGTTCCATAGTAGAACCTTGATAAATAAAACCCTAAAATACTTATAAGTAAAATATGCATAGCTTAATGTTGTTTAGGTTTGCCTTTAGGCAACTATTAGAGCATGAAGTTGAAACAAAATGTGTCTAGAAAGGATCAGGGTTTCAGAGGCTGGCAATATTTTCCTCCGCTCCACTAGCTTGGTTTACGAGGACTCCCATGTCCATATGATATCGGCCTAGCCTGAGCTAATACAAATTGCCCAAAATAGTTTTCTTTTAGGCAATAGTGACCTTAGCTTCTATGTTGTATATCTCTGGGAACCTTAGGTTTCAGGTGTTTAATGACTTGTTTGAGGATGAATACCAAGATAGTTTCCTTATGTCCCTAGAACCTAGACTTTGAAGTTTGGGGTTAAGTGAGCTATCATAGTGCATAGTGGAAGCATGATGGATCTTGTATAAGGTTTCATTAGACTCATCCTTTAACCCTATTGTAGTTGTCTTGATAGGTCGAACCCTTTATGGGGTAGAGAATAGTTAAGTTTGATGATGTTGGGTGGTTAGATTTCGAGGATGAAATCCTCTTTAGGGGGATGGAACCCTGTGACATATTTAAATCTATCTACTCTATCTTTAGAAACCCTAACTCCATGAATATGAGGATGGTATGCTTGGATCTATGGTCGTAACCAAACATGTAATAGTGGTAACTCTAATGTGCTTATTTATATTTTAATGAGCATGTAATGGTCACCTAATGAATAATTCATATGCTTGAATCCTAATGAATATCTAATGCACATAATATGAATATCAATGCTAATTGTTGATATGTAAAATGTTGGTCATGCCATGAACCTATAAACCGTAATGATATGATGAGAAAGATAATTGTAACCTAATGCATGATAAGGATGAATAAGTGAAAAATAATGGTCATGTTGACCTAAACCCTAAGTTGCAATAACCTAACCCTAATAAATGCATCCTTAATTATTTTCATGATACATTAATGATGTTAAGTGCCATAATCAATTAGCATACTTTGTTACACATAAATGAAATATATATATATATAATGAAATAATCACATATTAATCAAGTCGTTCATATGAAATGCATGTTACCTTGTTATCTAATATACACATGATTGGCCACCTAATGTGAATCAATTCACTAATATGTAATATGTTTCACCTTGATCATTCAAATACATGTAATGGCTTCAATGTGAATATGAAGTGATTGGATTCACATAAACATGCAAAATGAATAATATAAATGAATAATGATTAATGATGACATTAATGTGAGAAATAAAGATAATGTGACATTGTGACAATGTTAATATGAATATAAGTGACTAATGTGACATTAATTGAAATAATTGTATGATTAACTAAAAATTGGATAAAGTGTATTATTTCATGTAAAATATTTTGTTAAAACTTAATGTGGTGATAATATGAGGATAATGAATTCTAAATATGAATTATTAAGGACAATGATCACATATAATAATGAATATTGAGATAATTGAGTAACCAATAATTGTGCTAAATTTCTTAGTAAGATAAATGAGAAGTATATATATGCAATGTTTCATGGATGATAATGAAATATAACACTTTTTGGAAATAAAGTGAATATGACATGAAATAATTAAAATAATTATGATAATGTGATTAATATAATGTTAATGAGCCCAAAAATGTAAATGATGTTAAATCTCCTAAAAAGAATATCTTAATAGAGGAACCCTAGGTGATCCTTGAGAACCTAACCTATGTTGAGGTGCATGTGAAGTATATGTTGATGAAAGTTTCGGTAGAAGTATTATGGTTGGAGGAACAACCTGATGCTCTGTGATGGGAGGTTGCACACTCACCCTTCCCTTCTTGTTTGTGATTTCAGGGACAAAATTCTCTTTAAGGGGTGGAGTGTTGTAACATACTGAATTCTGGACTTTTTGTCTTTTGATCCTCTTTCCCATCTTTTCCTTTCATTTCTATCCTCTTTGGCTTTTCTATTTAGTTTGTGGAGAATATGATGGTTTAATGAACATTTGTTCACCTTTTCTACCAATAATTGGGTTTATGCACAAATACCTCAGTGAAAGTTTGGTAATGGGTTTAATATGTAAAATGTCCACTTAAGTAATGAAAAAAGAATAAAATATTTCATCCTAGAACTTTCTAGTACTTTTTAGAATATGAAAAAGAAAGGAAATCCCGAAATATACATAAAGGAGATGATATATGTAATAATTGCATATAATATGAGATATAATGGATAAAAGGAGATAATGGGGAACATATTGTGCCAAAAATCATAAGTAGAAACCCACAAAGATAATTTGGATATCAATCTTATTTTCTTGACTTACAGAAACTCAAGGGCCAAGTATTACCTAACTTGGAAGATAAATGTATATATTAAAGTCTTTATTAAAAGAAAGTAGGAGATAAGCCAATAAAGTGAAATAAAATGGCTTGTCCTCAAATTGGAAAAATAACTCCAAATTCGCGATCTAAACATTGAAATAAGCCTTTGGGCAAATTTGTAACTAATTTGGATAATGTTTGGATAATGAGTAAAAATTGGAGAGAGAAAGTATGTAGAATCTTCTATATATTAAATAAATAAATAAATAAATAAATAATCCCAACTTGTGAAATTAATGATTCAATCATGTTTAAGTCACTTAGAGAGACTTATGGGTGAAGTTTCATATTTTTTGGAGAATCCTAGAGTCTCTAATGAAGGAGGAAAGAGAAAATGAAATTTGAATTATTTAACCAATTAAATGTCTCCAAAAGGTAAAATTAATTCCATATTTGGATTCTAAACGACAAAATCAGTCAGGATGTAAATACTGGTTAATTTTGGAAATCATTTGGGCCTCTAAAAGAGGAGAGAGAAAAATAGTAAATCACTTTAGTCGAAAATTTAATGTAATTAGGATTATGTCTCACACGGCTTCTTGGTCTCTTCCGCACGATCGGACGGTCAAGGATCCATGATGGACCTGGGGTCCACAGATCTGGCGGTGGGTGTTCGTCTTCTACCTTGGTCCGAGTCAGGAACAGTGAGGACTCTTGCAGATTTTTTAGATCCAAATATCTCACTCGATACTCAGCCAAATCAAGTGATTTTTGGTTCTCTAGATTTCTTTCTCGAATCTGCACATGTTTATCTTAAAGTTTTCATGATTTGGCAAATATTTGAGGACTCCCCAAATCATCCAAAGTCCCCTCTCTCACCTCGAATTTGAAAACCCTAACCTAGACCCTCTTGCCTATAAATGCCTATACCCCTAGCACCTCCATCATATTTGCAACTCGACTCTATAGCCAATTTGGATTTTCATCCTTGTTTGACCCTTCTATGAGCTGCTAAAGATGCAGACCTTGTGGCACCCTTCTCTCCCTATTCTCTCCATCTCTGACACAATCCCAGGAACCATCGAGTTCGTCTTTCTCTAAGCTTTCTTTCGCATATATGCACGTTGATTTTGGTGTTGTATGTTGGTTTCACCCAAACTCACCCCGAGCAAGCTACTTGTGGAGTGCAACCATGGCACGATCTTGGGGAGGAAGTTGACTCCTTGCAATTTTACCAAACTACCCTTGACCGAGTCATTTCTTATTGTGTTTTTGCGCGAGGGCAATACCGTCTTTCATTTTTTTTGTACTTTGTTGACTTGACTCTGACCCTGGTCACGCGAGCAATTAGTGAGGGTGGGCCGCCTACTTGGTCGTCACCCATTGGGCCTAGTGGTGGACCCAGCCCCACTCCCTTGCTCTCTCTCGTTGTCTCTGTTTTCAAACAAAGTGTCTACGTGGCAAGTTAGCATTGGACCGTTTTGGAAAATTCGTATCTTTTGATTTGTTGGTCAAAAAATAAAAGTAAGATATGTTCTGGAATCAGAAAAAGATAAGATTTATAATAAAAATAATTTTGATTCTTGATTCTATGTTTTTCAAAAAAAGTGTTTTTGAGAATGAATTAATTAGTTAAAAATCATCAAAAATGCATCTAAAACTTCATATCTTCAAAATACATAATATTATATGTCATTTTGATAAGAAAACTCTAACTAAAACAATAATGATGTTTTCATAGTCTAAATTGGAGTTTTATGCAAAAATTCCTAAATATGGGTTTTATTTACCTTTATGCATATGCAAAACCCTAATACATGTTAATACTTTAAAAATAGGAAAAGTGGAACTTGGAATCGATTAAGTGGTGCAAGTTGATAATTGGAATCAATATTAAAGGTACATGTTTAATACTCTTCAGTTGGGAATATTTTTGCCTTGACCTACTTTTCTATAATGAGTTCATTGAATCCTATTTCTTATACTCTTGATTCTTTTGCTATATTTGCCTCATAATCAGTTTTACAATATTATTCTTGGGTCTTAGTTACCCCACTGCCATGTTCTATTTAAATGATGTTATTACTTGCCATTGTTTCTAGCATGTTGATTTTATTAGACTAACTAGCTATAGTAGTGGTACTTATGTACAACTACCCATAGTTGGGCATGTATTTATTCGCCCTAGGGAACGTCTTATTCTCCCCCACAAATGAAATATGTGTAGGTGATTGGGAATGTCTTATTCTCCCTCATCCTTTGGTTGAAGGTCCAGTAGGTGCCTCAACCCTACTTAGTTAAGGTAGTCAATATTAATCATGCATGCAATTCTTTTATTATACTTTGTTTATGGCAAGCATCTATTGAAAGCTTCTTTTATATATGGCATCATTCTCTTGTTATCTTCATCTTATGATGAACGCGAGCCTATTTTTACATATTTTTCTTATCTTGTTATCCTAGAATAGTTTTGTGACACATATTTGTTTTTCCTTTCCCTTATGTTGGGTGCCTTCCCAACCACCCAGGTGATGAACAAGTTGATGGATAAGACCTGAAGATCTTAGCTTTGGCATGGACTTAGTTGATGTAGTTGTTGCTTGGAGACAAGACTATGGTAGTTAGACTTCCCTCTATCTAGATCCTATATGTGTATCTTGATCTAAACCCTAATGGGTGAATTTGATGTATTTTGTAAACCTTTTTATGAAATTGATTTAGTTAGAAATTTTTATTCCGCTGCTTTCCAATGTGTTTTGTTTGCCATATTTTATTAAGGAGGTGATCTCACCTCTTTACACAAAGAGTCACTTCTATTCTAGATTCTAACTTTTAAAAAGTATTTTTAAATCATAAGTCTTTAAAAAGCTTGGACAACTCAATTACAAAAGATCTAACATTTTTGTTGAGAAATGCTACTTGTAAAGCTAATGGGAGAAACTATTACATCAATACATGGTAATCATGACTCTTCAATGCCATCAACTTTCTTTCTTTGATGTGTGCATTTCTAGCGATATTAGAATAATACCCATCAGGAACTCGAGCAAACTTCAATAGCTTACAAAATAACTCTTTTTCCTCCTTTAAAGTAAAACATAAAGGTGAGATGATATTTTTATTTCTGGTCTTAATAATGTGAAGTCTATGCCTAATGCCCATATTTTTGAGGTCATATCAAGAATTTTCAGTGTCCTTTGACTTCTTCATTCCTAGTAGTGTGTGAATCAAACTCTCGCATACATTATTTTCTATGTGCATCATGTCAAGATTATGATGTATAAATTTATGCTTCCAGTATGGCAACTCAAAAATATACTTTGCTTTTTCCAATTATATGGTAAATTATCTACATCTCTAGTTTGATCTAGAACTTGACTTCTAGACAGCATCTTAGGAGCACTTCTAAATTCTTCTTTTCCATCAAATGATGAAGCATCTTTATGTAATTTATTATCCATTGGGAGGAACCTCATGTGACCCATGAAACATGCTTTCTTACTATGTGGTAGTCTTCATGATCACGTGTCTTTGTTGCAAAAAGGACATGCAAGATACCCACTAGTTTGCCTACTATATAGATAACAATATGCAAGAAAGTCACTTATCTCGACAGTAAGGCAGCATGCAACTTGAATACCTCTTTACAATCAGCATCATAAGTATCAGCACCAGCTTCCCACAATTCTTTTAACACCTCAATCAACAGTTGTAGGTAGACATCTATATCCATTCCTGGTTGAGTTGGACCTAGAATAATCATGGACATGATAAAATTGGGAGACTTCATGCACAACCATGGTGACAAGTTGTACGGAATCAATACAATGGGCCAAATGCTATTTGAAAGACTCATGAGGCCAAAAGAATTAAATATGTCAGAAGTTAATCCAAGGTGAACATTGCAAGAATCGGAAGCAAACTCAGCATGCATATTATCAAATGTATGCCATGCTACATAATCTATTGGATGTCAAAGAATATTGTCCTTAATATGACTTTCATCGTGCCATCACATTAGGGGTAACAGTTTCGAAGACATGAACAATCTCTCCAACTAGGAGTCAAGGGAAAGTAGCACAGAATTTTACAAGGAACTCCTTTCTTATTAATACAAATATTTTCTAAACCTGCTTCATCAATTTTGATTTCCTTATATCTAGAAGCACTACATTTTGGACATGAAGTCTTATCTGTAAAATCCTTTTGATACAAAGTGCAATGATATTTGCAAACCTCAATTTTATCATAGTCAAGTCCAAGGTCCCTGATTATTTTCCTAAATTCATAATAAGAGTCAGGCAACATCTCACCCTCTGGAAGCAATTCCTTTAAAAGCTCAAGCAGCTCAGAAAATGACTTATTACTCCAATTATTGACATATTTTATGTGGAACAACCTCACAAAAGTGTACAATTTAGAGTACTTCTTACTTCCAGGGTACAATTCTTGTACAACAATCTCTAATAGTTTGTAAAATTGCTCAGCTTCAGCATCATTAAATACTAATCGATGGTCTCCGTCTTCCATATTCTCTCCCTTCTGTGATACTCCATACGCATGATGCAACATGTCTCTCATGTCATCTTTGGATGTGTCATTTTATATTTGTTAATCCTCAAAGATATCAAATGAACCCTCACCGTGAAAAATCCAATTTGTGTAGCTGGTAAAAAATCCATTCCATAACAAGTGTTCAGTTGCAACTTATCGATTCTACCCATGCATATTTAAGCACTGCTTAGAAGGACATAAGATAGTCCCATCTCTACTGGATTTTGAAAATGCATGCTCTATAAATTTAACCACCCCAAGTAAATATGTTGTGCTTGTTCTATGTTCCTCATGGATCCAACTTTTATCTATCATGACTACCTATAACAATCAAGAAAAAAAATAATAAGAATATAAAGTATTAAAAAAATCGTTATATCACTTAATATCAATATAGAAAATTTAAAATATTAATACATAATTTAATTTAATGAAAAAATAAAAAAAAAAATTCTCCAATGGAAGAGAACAATTGTTAAGAAAAAAATGATATTGTTCCAATTAAAAAAATTATATTTCCCGTCGTGCCAAATATTGGAGGAACCACTAAGAAGTGCATCTTTCCTCTCTCTAACTTTTGCATCTCTAAGATTGCATGACATATGTATCTCTTACTGGAGATTGAACCTTAATGCATGGCCTAAGCCTCCTAATACCCTTTTTATATGCTCGGAAACCACCATTCCCGTAGTTATTGTTACTCCTCTCTGCTAGGTCGACATGCCTGTTGTCTTATTCTTGCAGTGCCACATCCACCCAATGGCAACAAATAGAAAAATTACAGAGTCCTCAAATTCGGACTTGTAAGATCAGAGCTTCAATGTGCATCTTTTAGTCACATAGAATCCTTCTATTGCTGTCTCTCGACTTCCTACCTGCCTATTGAAAAGATTAGTTAAATCTAGATTTTTAAGGTGCTTCACTTACAATGTACCTCATTGGCGTTGATAATCAACACCATCATACCACATTCATTCTAAATGAACATATGCTTCCTATACCTCTTTTTTACATCTTAGAACCATAGTGGAGGGAGGTCACGCCCATCATTAGATTACCATTGTTATGAAAAATAGAGAAGACACCCGTAACAAGTTTGAGAAAAATGAGACATTCGAACCATGCCTATGGGCCCATCCAAATTTCTCAATTACAATAGAACAACTGATTTATTTATACATGTTAGATCAGAAATGCCACAACTCAGAGGTGGAGGTAGATATTCAAAGTGGGTGACAGTCAAATTATAACACTTCATCGTTGTTACGTCAATTTTTTTATAAGCTTAAACTCAATCCTTGTACAACTATGTCCATATATATAACGGGCGATAGCATAGCTATTAAAAAAAGATTAAATCACTAAAATAGTAGCATGTGCTACATTATTCTTTAGTTTAGATCATAGATATGTCAAACTAACATGTTAGGGGCACCGAGAAAATAAACCTTAAACAAAAGAATATGTAATAAGAGTTGAACTGGTATGCCATAGGGGAACCAAGCTAACTAGATGATTAGAAATCAATGACGCATCCATTGACACAGTACTAAGTGATGCCTACATAAATTATTGAAGTGGCTATGTTTGTCTCTTTAATCATATATATATATATATATACATACATACATACATACATACATACATATATGTGTGTATATATAATGTTGTAGTATTAAATGATGTTTTCTAGTTCAACAAAACTGATGATTGTAAAAGAAAGAACAAACTTCAAATGCATTACTTTTTGTATGACATCATGGTACATTATTTGGAGCAAGGCTGGGTGAGGTAGAAAAAAGAAAATACCTGGGAACAAAGAGATCAGAAATTGCCTATAGATTTCCTTCTCTCTGCATTAGGCATAGGCAGAGGACTGAACCAAATCCCTCCTCTCTGTGTCCTATCCGGAGACGGAGGCAAAGGCCAGTGGAACAGGATAGGTGTCAGACAGAAGTTGTAATACGAGGGTGTCAGGCAGTGGATCGGACAATGTGGTCGTCATTCAGTGAGGGTGGTGGATGTTTGTACATCTACCTGTGCTCTTTCAGATGAGACGGTAGATGAGGGTTCCTCTTCAGTAGGACAGGGGGTCGAGGGGAGGGGGCAGACAGGGCAGTGGCCTGGAGAATTGGTTGTCCAGTGTGGGGAATCTTCCGCAATCTAGCTCTGGTCTTCGAAGCACAGCGTCAGAGGAGGGAGTGCTTCTGCGCGTAGAGCTGCTCTGGCGCTCGGGTGATCAGGGTTGATCGGGGTTGGGGGCGGAGTAGTTTCCAAAAGAGTGTGTACGTGTGGGAACAATGGGGGGTGTAGGAGTTTTTCACTCCATCCATCTAATTACATTTATTCTGGATACAATTTAAAGGAGAGAAAATTTGTAGTGACAACTTATTTATTGAGCTGGGTACAATTATTTCAATTACACAAATATATTTTCTAATTGAAAATAGCTCTCGTTGCGCATAAATTAAATGTAACCAAAACAATTATAGCTAAATCATCTTTTTTTGTAGTGTGGAGTCGCCCTTCAGTTTGTTAGCCTTGATATCACACACTACATTAAAGCCTTCTATGTCTTTTTTGTTAAATAAGCCATCTCTCTTTTGGCCTCTATAAAAATCAAATTAGGTGAGGAAATCTACAAAATCAAACTTATCGCTGAAAACCCCACAAATGTTACCACCACCTTCTTTGACATAGCCCATAACCCCCCATCATAGTACTGCCCCATCAACTCTAAAAAAAACTTTGTTGCCATCAGAAAACCTAACAATAGGAAAATGGTCTGGAAGAGAGAGAGCACCACTTCACTCTCACAAATTGACACTAACCAAACTACCCAAAACAAAATACTGAGAGTGTCCTCACCATCATTGGATAGTAATAACAATGCTTTTCTTGAATCCTTTAAAGCCCTCCCTTTCCATAACAACCAAGAAAATACCACAAACCTTGACTCCGACACAGCTCAGAAGCTAAAATTAGCGATCATGGAAGAGATTAGATCTTCCCAGAGTCCTAAATAGAAGAACAAAGGGAAGGATCCCATCTCGGTCCCAGCTATCAACTCTCTGATGACAACACTTGAAGGGCTCACGAAGAAAAACTACTTTGTGATACAAGAACCAGGTAAACTACCTGAACATCAACAAAATTTTGCACATCTTAAAGTTTTACCATTCTTTTATTATTCTCCTGCTGA
Source organism: Alisma plantago-aquatica (assembly GCA_963693085.1). Lineage (NCBI taxonomy): Eukaryota > Viridiplantae > Streptophyta > Magnoliopsida > Alismatales > Alismataceae > Alisma > Alisma plantago-aquatica. Next base: position 126,867,220 of record OY856409.1, on the reverse strand, counting down.
ACATGAATATGATTACCCTATAGAAAGTATAGAAGACAATGCATCTTGGCTTGACATACATTCTTTCTCACAGTTCTCTGATAAACTAGGTATTACTTTTGACTCAGAGGATGTAGCCCACACAACTTTAGATGATATTTAAAAATTCATGTAATGGAGAAACCAAAGACAGATACACAACACTTATACTAGTTTAGACAACCTTCATATCACCTCTTAGATAGTGTCAAAATCATTTATTTTTTCATATACCGACAAATGAAGATCTCATCATGGAATGTATGTGGTGCGTCAAATCTTAAGAGAAGAAAACAAATTCGATGCCACATATACAAAAACAACATTAACATTATTACTATTCAGGAAACCAAAACTACTTTGACTACTTTCACTTTAAAAATGATAGGGGTAAACACATCAACTCATGGTAACAAACACCTCTTGATAGTTTCAAAGGAGGCATCACCATAGGTATCAACAACCAGATGTTCAATATTTCACACATTGAATATTGTAGTTACACTATCACACTACATATCACAAACACTTTTAACTCAAATGATTGGATTTTTACTAGAGTATATAGTGAATTGAGCTTAGAAAAATCCCATTACATCAATTAGATAGAAAATATCCTCAGCCTACATGCTCATAAATATTGTCTTATGGGTGGTGATTTCAACCTCATCACTCAACCTTCAAACAGGCATAACCTTCATAATCAGATTGGATCTATGACCATATCTAACTAGAAATTCAGAAACCTCATCATCACATATAACATGATCAACATCACCCCTCAAATGCCATCTACACTTGGAACAAAAACCACTCATGGGCCAAAATCGACCACTTCATTTTCTCACCTTATTGGGAAGATCTCGACCCACACTCCTTTGTTTGGGTCACTCACAGACCAATCTCTAACCACTTCCCCATCATCTTGATATCAAACTGATCAAATGGGATCATAAACCTTTTAGAATAGGAAACTTTTGGTTATTGGACCCTTCCTATCTAGACATTTGCAAACTAAACTGGTCTACCTCCACAAACACCAGTACAGAACCAGGATTCCATATTCATAAAAATACAAAAAGGATTAGGTCATCTCTTAAAACCTAGAAAAAACAAAAATATGGAAATATTATGCACAAATTGGCAGACCTAGAACAACAATATCTCTTTGTAGACAGTGACCCAAACACTGACCTTTTTATCACCCTTGCCATCAAAGCAGAAATAGACCACATCCAAAACTGCATAGACACCATCTGGAAACAAAGACCCAAAATCAAGTGGATGATTTAAGGTGATAAAAACACTAAATATTTCTATAAGTACTGCAACAACAATGTATGTTTCAACAAAATCTCTAGACTTAACATAAATGGAACCATCAATTCCAAAAAAAACATCATCACTAAACATATCATGCAGCACTTCCAAAACATCTTCAACACATGCCACGAGCCTATTATTCTTAACTCCATGAACTGGGCACATATATGCAACAAAACCATACCCTCTCCTTATAGCACCACCCGAGACCACCTATGAAGAACTCAAAGATGTCATCACATCTTTAGGGAAAAACAAATCACCAGTACCAGATGGCCTCAACATAGAATTATATCTCTCTCTTTGGGAACACATCAAAGGGGACTTCATGCACCTTCTCACTTCTATTCAAAACAACATCGACATCCATAAACACATCAAAGTCCTTGATCACACCAATATAGCTTTGATTAAAAAACTGGAACGTGTTGATTCAATTACACAATTTAGACCTATTATCCTAGTTAACACTTCCTACAAAATTTTGGCTAAGATTCTCAGTAATCGCATCAAACCACATCTACATGACATCATATCCCATAACCAAAATGTTTTCATGAAACATCGCAATAATGATGCTTACATTATGGTTAACGAAACACTACATCTCTGCTACAAAAACAAAACATCATTGTTAGCCATCAAACTTGATTTCGAGAAAGCTTTTGACTATGTCAACTAGAAATGCCTCCTCAATATGATGACTGGTTATGGCTTCCCAGGTAAATGGATAAATCAGATACATACATGCATATATACCAACACATTCTCCACCATGATTGATGGTACGCCTTTCGGACACTTCCACAACACTAATGGCCTCAGGCAAGGAGACCCATTATCACCATGCCCTTCATCATGGTTACTTCACTTATCACTAATATGATCAAAATGGGCACCTCACATGGACTCATAGCATCTGTAACACCCCAATTTTCTAAAACATGCATAAAATTGAGTGGAAGCATAGATCTCATTGGAATGTCACAAAATGATTATCATTAAATAGAGTTCATATATAAACCAACACAGGATAAAATAATAGTTCTCATACTCAAGTCCTCAACATAACATACACTTTAAACTAGTACATGGTTAACTTAACTTGAAAGTAAATCCAAACTAATATTCTATTATAGTTGGCACCCCACCAGGTTCTTCCTTCTAGATTTGTCCTTGAGATGTATGATCCTTGTCTATGCACCTTAATCATTTTTTCCTGCGGACATGACGTACCTAGCCATGCAAGGCAAAATGAAAATGTGTTAGAGTAAGTGGCACTGAGTAACATTATAAGAACTAAAAATATACTATACTTTTGAGAAACTAGAATTTAAACATGATAAAACATTATATTCTTGTCAAGTCATTTATCTTTATCTTTATTTATCTTAATCATTATCTTGGGATGAATATGTTTTCCTCCATCCTTATCTTGCTCACACAGAGCTTATGCTCCCAAGAGCTCATTGCTCACACAGAGCTTATGCACCCAAGTGCTCATTACTCACACAAAGCTTATGCTAAAAAGGCATCTTAATCTGGGAAGGAACAATCATAATACAACTATCTTTGCCTTGACATTAATTTGAAACATAATAACTTGGAACATTGAATCTTGAGCATTATAACTTAAAGCATTAATGTTGACTTAGAAACCATGTGCATATGTTGATGATAGCAATATATGAGAAAGACATAATGAAAAATCATAATCTAACTCATAATAAATTTCCTTGCATGTATTTATTAAAACATGTACGTGGTATCATTATACTTGAATTTGATAAATATAAGCAAATATGAATCCCTTTACCCATACTTGTTACTCAGAGTGCATGAATCCACTTACCTAATCTTCAAGAAAATCCTATTGGGTTCCCATGAGATTGATGAAACCCTAGGTTCCTAAAATTAACATAGTTCCAATTAATATGTGTCATCATTATCCTCTAAACCCTAAAAATAATTTCTTAGAAAACTAGGGTTTTGTCTAAGGAAAATAGATTCAGAAACCTTGTGAAACAAGATCCTCATCCAAAAACCTTTCCAAATCATATCTCATCTTAATTTTTCGAGTAACAGTTGATTTACTATGAATTTCTAAAGAATCGTCCAATCATAAGGCATTGAAAATCCAACGTTGGCTAGCTTAGTTGGGCCAACCCAGATTTGCCACGGTGGAGGTGTGCTTTCACAACCAAACAAATAAAGTGGTGAGACGCCTAGGGAACTAAAACACAAAAAACCCATGCATATGAGATCATACTATTAAACGAAAAGGGGCAAAATTGGAAAGCCAGACTCAGTTCATCATTCTCACAACAAAGACAACGACTGCATAAAGAACAACGCTGATGAGGAGATTTAGGGACTAAGTTCTCATTCATGTAATTGGAAGTTAGGGTACCAGACACCTCCTCGAGCTCGATCGAACAAGGCCAGCTAGCCCTGGCAGGGTGTTGCAGCTTGAAGGAGGAACACGACCTCCCACCAAGGAAGTCAGATGAAGTAGGTCCAAGGGCACTCAAAATAGGAAACAATCCAAATGAGAACAATAGAGAAAAAACTTTAGGTGCTTATGCTACTGAGGGTGTTAAGTGAGGAGAGAGGCGTCAACTATGTGAGAAAAGGAGGCGATGGTTTCTGGTTAAGCTTCAGTGGTCCAGATCCACGAAAAAGGAAATCAAGAGGGGATGAGATACCTGTAGAATTGAATAGAGCATAGGTGTCAAGAAGCTTCGCATGGCCTGAATCAGTCGCCTGACGCCCTCGCATCCAGTTGTGATGGTCGAAACCCTGCGACGAACGACGAGGAGTTGGCCTCATGCGGCATCATTGGGGATCTTTGTCGAGATCAGAAGGATGATGAAGGGGATTATGTGGGTGTCTCAGTAGGGAAGAGATAGGATCGTATGGGTATATATATATAATATTTTGAAGCGTAGGAGTTTGACAAAAAATGAAAGATGATGTCCTGATGGGAGAGGGAACTAGGTGGTCGGGGCACATGTTCCTCCTCGATGCAGAAATCTGCATGAGGTAGGAGATGAGGGTGAGCCCACTGATCCTAGTTTGACGGATCTAAACAAGCCCATCTCCAACCAAGGGATAGAGGTTTGCATGACTCAGATAATTCATATTAAACCTAAGTCCTCTATCCTAAGGGTTAAGGTAATTAATTATTTTAAGTGGTTTTCTTTCCAATCTAAATTGGAAACTCTAGAATCATTCAAATCAAACCAAATTTGATGTGCTACCTAATTAACCATGATGACTCCACAAATCTATTTAGTTTCTTGATTTAGATATCACAACTATCTCTATTTTCCCTTTTTAGGATAATCATGTATTAATCATATAGTTTACTTAAATATAAATTTGGAGGTCATATTTTGACAGAAGCCAAATAATGGTGCAACTAATCTTGTATAAATTTTATTGGACCAAAATATGCACATCGAATGGGTCAATTTCTCTTTAACACTAAAAAGAACTATTTGACTAAATATGACTACATTTGGTGAAGTCGGATTGCGATAGAGTCTAATAATGTGATTTTTTTTAATTTCATGGTGAAAAAACTGTATACATTCTAACTAGGTCTTATTGTCACTTTAGGGTTTAATTGTATCAAGGTTCAAAGTCTTAAATCTATTGGTGGAAAATTAGTTAAAACCCTAATCTTACTTTATGAAAATTTTAGGATGTTACAATTCTATCCTCCTTAAATAAATTTTGTCCTCAAATTTTCTTTAGACTACTACCCATCTTAGGGTTTTACTTATTCCTAGTTCTCAATAATGGACTTGTATTTCTATATTATAAAAAACTAGGGTTAAATTAGATCATACCTTCTTCCTCATCATCAACTATTGCAAAGATTATTGCTTATCTCTTTTCTCTTTGTTCCTGATTAGGGTTTTGTCTTGCATCATTCCTTACTTTGAGCTTGGGGCATTCTAGCTTCTTATGATTTGGGTTCCCACAGAAGTAGCAAACTCCAATGCCAAATTTGGTGTGTTGCATGTTGGGTAAGGCTTCCTGATGTGTGGTTCTTCTGGGACTTTTCTCTTCTTGTCATTATGATTGTTGGAATTGTTGTGGGAATGGTTATATTTCTTCCATGTTCTTCATGGGTTGTCTTCTAGTTCTAGTGCAGCATCTAGGGCACCTTGTAGGGTACGGTGCCCTTGACCAGATAGAGCAAAGCTAAGGTCCTCCTTGAGACCCCTAATGAACTTCTTCATCATGTGTCGTTCATCATAGTCATAGCCATACTTTTGTAAAATCATGAACTTCATGGCATACTGTGTGACTGTCATATCACCACGTTGACGAAGGTTGCAGAACTCCTATTCTTTCTTCTCAACCATTGCCTCAGATATGTAGTGGTCTTTAAAGGCTTTTGTGAATTCCTCTCATGTGAGTGGAGGAGCATCAGCTTCACAGGATCCTAGTAGGTTCTCCCACCAAGCCCTAGCTATACTTTTGAACATGTGAGTCCCAAAATAAGCCCTAAATTTCTTAGGGCAATCAAGATCACGAAAACAATGTTCCATGTTCTGCATCCAGCTTTCAGCTTTTCCCACCACATCTAGCTCTTCCTCTCCAGCAAAAGAGTCAGGCTTATCTTCAAGAAGTCGACTAGGGAAAGCTCACAGTTGACCCTAGGGTTGACTAACTTATCCTCTCTTCTTCCCATGGCAATGGAAAGGGCCCAGAACAAGATGTCAAAAGGTATCATGGGGGTGTCTTTACGTGGAGATACCCGGTGGTCTCATATGTTGTGAGAATCATCTTCATCCCCACCCATGGGCATCTCACCCTTCTTCGTAGGTTCCATATATAAAAGAGGACATAAACTAGATGAGATACTGAGAAAAGCTTGGTGGCCAACTATATTTTTAGCTCTGATACCATATTATAACACTCCAATTTTCTAAAACATGCAAAAAATTGAGCGGAAGCATAGATTTCATTGCGATGTCACAAAATGATTATCATTTCATAAAAATAGAGTTCATATATAAACTGTGACATCCAACTCACAAAAACATGATTAGCTTAAGAGAAAGCGATCATTAACAGTGGTTTACCGAAAAACCACTAAAAATTAAAATCTTTTTCAAAGAGATCCAATCATAGGAAAACTCTTTCAACAAGAACCAGTGTATTACATTTACATCCTAGTTCATAAGTACATATCTTGTACCATCTCTTCTCGAGGATTACAACATCAACTGCCTTGTTAAAAGCTAAACACAGACAACATAAGAACCTCGAGGCATCAAGCCAAAATTTCAAAACGATTCATTAAAAGCACTAACTATTAACTCCGAGGACCTGAGAGTATAGAGACGACACATAGGACATCTATCTACAAAACACGACAGACAGTACACTCAACCTGAGTTGTCATTGATGGCCCTGTTGCTGCTGAAGTTCTTCCTCTGCAAGATGTTCTCAATCTCCTCCATGCTCGTCCACCTAAAAATGTTGGATCCCACGGGGGTGAGACTATTGAAAATTTCCCCAGTGAGAGATATAACTCTCCGCCAAAAAACATTATTATTGCAATTTATAATATAAATCTGAGTAGAGGATAAGCAGTTTAAATCATTCTCATCTTTAAATATTGCAACTATCTATGATAGAGAATTAAATCATCTATTCTCTTTATAAGGAATAGGAAGAACATTTATATCATATATTTGGTATATTAACTCAACATCCCATGTTTTTCTCATGATACTCATTACTTTGATATGTCACCCATGAGTCTTTATTTTTTCTATCAGTTGGCCTTAGCCAATTTGTTGAACATATTTTGGTTTATACTAGAAATGAGAGTGTACATCATCATGTCTTGTTCAGGCATTAGTCTATACCAATCATGTATAAATATTCCAGGCATTGGATTATGCCAATCCTGTGCAACTAGTACAAGCATTAGACTTATATTATTCCTGTGTATCCATTCCAGGTATTGGACTATGCCAATCCTGTGCAACTATTCCAGGTATTGAACTATGTCAATCCTGTGACATTATTCCAGGTATTGAACTATGTCAATCCTGTGACATTATTCCAGGTATTGAACTATGTCAATCCTTTGCAACTATTCTAGGTATTGAACTATGTTAATCTTGTGACATTATTCCAGGTATTGAACTATGTCAATCCTGTGACATTATTCCGGGTATTGGGTTAATACCAATCATGTGCAGTTATTCTAGGTATTGAACTATGTCAATCATGTGACATTATTCCAGGTATTGGGTTAACACCAATCATGTGTAGTTATTCCAGGTATTGGGTTGTTACCAAACCTGTGCAGTTATTCTAGGTATTGGGTTGTTACCAATCCTATGCTGTTATTCCAGGTATTGGGTTGTTACCAATCCTGTGACATTATTCCAGGTATTGGGTTGTGACCAATCCTGTGCAGTTATTCCAGGTATTGGGTTGTTACCAAACCTGTGCAGTTATTCCAGGTATTGGGTTGTGACCAATCCTGTGCAGTTATTCTAGGTATTGAACTATGCCAGTCCTGTGACATTATTCCAGGTATTGGAGTTTAACCAATCATGTGATATTATTCCAGGTATTGGGGTTTAACCAATCATGTGATATTATTCCAGGTATTGGGGTTTAACCAATCCTGTGATATTATTCCAGGTATTGAACTATGCCAATCCTGTTACATTATTCCAGGTATTGGGATTTAACCAATCCTGTGATATTATTCCAGGTATTGAACTATGCCAATCCTGTTACATTATTCTAGGTATTGGGATTTAACCAATCATGTGCATCTTATCTCATATTACCACATCTTCTCACCTCACACTAGGCAATAACTATTCTCATGGATCATAGAGCACATTTAATATGTTGTCACCTCTCATTAGGTAACAATTAACATCATGGCTCACAAGGCCCATAAAACATCTTGTTACCTCTCACTAGGTAACTATTAATATCATTCTTAAAGAGCTGGATGTGATATCTATGATGTCTTGAAGCATTACTTTCTTTATTACTTTTAGCTTACTTAATTTTATCAACTTGTATTGTATTAAGGTATTTCCCATCTTAATACTTTCATCCACTAACCTATCACCTTTATCATAAAGTGCATAGGTTATAGAACACACATTAGAATTATCCAACTATCTTTAATGATATGGACTCATCTCAGGTTAAGGCATTTCTTGCTATAAGGTTACTTGTAATCAATCACTTTAGGTATTTCCCTTATCAATGTAATAATCACTATTCCATTATTAGGATTAGATCTCCCATACCATCACCCTTTATTAGAGTTTAGGGTTTCACATACCATCATACTTCATTAGGGTGAAGATTGCATATAGAATCACCCTTCATTAGGCTTTCACATCACATTGCTCATAATTAGGGTTTACTATTCATCCCAACTAGGGTTTCTCATGGAATCACCCTCAATTAGGGTTTCTCATAGAATCACCCTTAATTAGGGTTTCACATGGAATCAACCTTAATTAGGGTTTCTTATGGAATCACCCTCAATTAGGGTTTCTCATGGAATCACTCTCAATTAGGGTTTCTCATAGAATCACCCTTAATTAGGGTTTCACATGGAATCAACCTTAATTAGGGTTTCTTATGGAATCACCCTCAATTGGGGTTTCTCATGGAATCACCCTCAATTAGGGTTTATCAATTTCATATCAATACATCAGGGTTTTATATCACATTACCCTAGTTTAGGGTTTCATGCACTTTACCCTAAAATTAGGGTTTCTTATTCAATTATCCATAATTGAGGTTTTATATTATGTTACCCTGAATTAGGGTTAGGGTTCATTAACCTTCTGGATTAGGGTTTCATGATCTCTTTACTAAGGATCATAACCTAATCACCACATAATTAATACTCATGTATGAATTCCTTTCTATCATCCTTTCAACTTGATTAGGTTTACATCAACCCTTCAATCAAGTACATACATCTATGATTGACATAATGTACTGAGTTATTGCTTACTTAAGCTTCAAGGATTAAATCATCAAGGATTATCAATCACTTAGTATCTTAAAGTTACAACCCTAGTGATTATCTTTGAGATAGATCAGTAACAACCATATGGTCATTTGATCTTTCATCAACTTGGGTTTCTAATTGATATGATCACATTGAATCACTAAACGTTCTTGACCCTTTACTCTCTAAACGGTTTGAAACCGTTTGGGCAAGAAGTGTGTTGAAACTGATTGGACTTGGATATCCAAACGGTTTGAGACCGTTTGGTCCAAACCCTCTCAAAATCGAATAGACCAAAAAGGTCTTTCAACACTTAAACAATCCAAGGTTTTAATCAATGAACTGACTATCATTTGAATCCTTGATTCATTATTCAATTGAACCATTGAATCACCCTTCAATTGGACCTTCAATTAGGGTTTTGAACCCAATTGATCTAAATTTTATAATCAAGAAACCATCAATTAGGGTTTTGAAATCGAGGAACCATCAATGGTTGACATTGTAGAACTAGTCCAAGTGAAATCATTGGATCATCATAAAACCATGACATGACCTGACCTCAAATGGTATTGAAGTCGTTTGGATGACCTCCAAATGGTCTTGAGACCGTTTGACTCAAACCTTTATTGAAATTTGTGAAAATCAATTAGGGTTTGCATCATTGAATCAATCATCAATTAGTTATTGATTGTATTTCAATTTGATAACACTGGATCTTCAACCATCCAATCATACTTCATCATAGAATTCCAAACGGTCTTGGTTGACCTCCAAACGGTCTTGAGACCATTTGGGTGACCTCCAAACGGTCTTGAGACCGTTTTCGTTAGTCAACCCAAAGATTAAATCAATCAATTTAGAATTTCAGCACTCAACCCGATTAGGGTTTCTAATTGGAGGATTGTCCATATATTAAATTAATCAATTGGATCCATTAGATCATCATCCAACATGTACTATGGTTCTGACCTCAAACGGTCAACCAATCCATCTCAAATGGTCAACCCATCCAAACGGTTTGAGATCCAAACCTCCAAACAGTTTGCAAATTGTTTGGTCTCCAAACGGTTTGGTGAAACCGATTGGACCAAAACTATGAAACCGTTTGCAATAGATATTTGTAGAGGTGTGTTCTTAAGATGATTTCATCATCATCTAACTTCGTTCATCCAAAATCTACTTCCATTTTCATGGTAATTACATCAATGGATCAAGGGAATTTTGAGTAGAACAAAATGATCAACAATTAATGGAGAATTGAATGCAATAACAACATTTAAGGGTTTAAGTTATATAACCCGCCTCCAATTGAGCTTCAAAGCTCCAAGATCCACGTATTTAATGGTGTAAGAAGCTTTCTCAACTATCCAAAGCTCGTCCTCAAGCTTTAGAGTGAAAAGAAATGGCTAGGATAGAAGATTGCATGGAGAAAAGAAGAAATCCATCATTTATTTTCGATGTCCACCATGAAATCATGGTGAAAGAAGGTCAAGAAGCTTACCAACAGGTTGGGGGTCGTCCTCCTGTTTCTCCAAGCTCCCTTGGTCGTTTTTGCAAGCAAGAAGTGAAAGGGGTTTCGAAATTACCCTTTCAACTTATGGATAAAGGAGCATATATGCATTCTATTAAAAATTCATTTTAGGAGAGAGAAAGTAGGGATTATCTCCTCCATTTCCTTACCTCTTTCCCCCTTCCCTTCCTTGGTTATGAGTATATCTCCTTTGCCTCTTATTCCTCTCAATTATCCATGATTTAAAGAAAATAAAATTAAGCACCTTAACCCTTATAATAATAATATCCTAAAGTTAGTGGATAATTCTTTTTCTTTTAATAATGTGAGTGAGTTATCCACTTCCTTTAGATATTTTCGTGCCTTTGCAAGGCACATGGTCGTCCACTCTTTTTAAAAATCATCCCTCACCTTTTGGTTGAAGGTCTCTTCAATTAATATATTTATTTTTGCATTATTATTGAAGTAAAGTTCCAATTATGCTTAAATCTTGATTATTTTAATATCAAGATTCTCTCTCCTCCAAAGCGATTCAAATGAGACGCCCCTCTCATTTTATTTTCTCTACATGATGCCAAGAAACATTAGGGACTATTTTGAAGTGGTAATTTCCATATTGAACTCTGGGTTTTGGGCAATTTGCACATTACACCAAAACTAGGTTTTAATGCACAAACATTGCTTTATCAACTCTTTCTTGGTACTCAGGCTACCACAAGCTATACCTCTACATAATATTCATTCTCGTGATTCTTTAACACATGAGGAACATCTTATCATGTAACATTTGCAATTTAACCCCTCAACTTGGGTAATTTGCACTTTAGTCCAAAACAGGCAAAAAATTATTTCAATATTGTTCAAAAAGGACTAAAATTGAAATATAAGTTACTCTTGAACCTAAATTACTTTTCAAAAGATAAGAGAAAACATATAATTATCTTTCTTAAACAAAACACCTAGGGTTAAAGCATAACCCAGGTCAGGGATCTTACAAGTTATAAACCCCTAACAAGGATTTCGTCCCCGAAATCTTAGATAATGGGAGACAGATATTATTCATTTGTTATATCATCAAGTCTCCACATAACATCTCATTGTTATGGAGACACCATAGAAATTTGATCAATAAAAAGTTCTTCCACACAAAATTTCTCATCGAATCAAACACATAGGACACATACTACATTGTCCTTTCGTTATTGATTGTGGAGTTAATTCTGTGTCAGGTAACACTTTTCTTATTTAGATAGAGGTTATTTGTTAATTTAATTTGATAAATTTTTCTTGCAATAATTTTACAATTATTCCTTCAAATAGTTCATTCTTATCAATGTTATGTTTATGCAAAGCATAAACCCCTAACATATGATGTCCATACTACATTAGGTAACTGGACTGATTCCAAAGTTAACCACTCCATGTGGTCAACATAAATTATCTGATACCAGAATTCCTTACCTTGATATCCATCACATGTGCTAAAAACACATCACATATTCATCTTTATTTCATCTTGGGACATTTCTTGTTATACATATCTTTTCCTTGGAACCCCGGTCCAAGACAAATTGATACTCTTCTAAGTATCCATCAAATAAACAATTTTAATTTATGCACACCAAGTGTCCTAAGACCCACTTGATTGCCATGTCCCTGAAAGAAAAGAAAACAAAGTATCATATTCCTCTTATCACCCTATTATTATCCAGGGTTGTTTATTCATGAGAAGAGATTATCATCTTCTCTAAACATTACATGAACCTTCTACTGTTCATGAGTTATTTACTCTTATTTCTTTCTTGGTTCTTTGCCATCAGCATAGGAATCATATGGATGATTACTTGTCATCATTTCTTAATATCATTTTCACCATGATTACTAGATATAGGTATTCAAACCTTTAGTTCATCACTGATTATTGTTACCTTCCATCAGGTAACTATTACCTCTAGGTCTTCAGACCAGGGTATACATATACTAAATATCTTCTTTTGTTTATAAAATGATTTACAATTAAATCAAATTCCTTCATGTATCAATTAGAATGTGGTAGAAATATCCATGCCTCATCTCCTACTACTTTCTTTAGATTGTTTCATAATGATTACTTGATCAGAGTAATCAAAAAGATAACAATCTAGGTATGTCATACTTACATTGTCTTCAATAAATGAATATCTGGCCAGGGTATTCAAGAACTGAAATTAGGTAGTACGTATTTGTTTTATATTATGTTTCATATTCTTAACATCTCTTTAACTTTCACTACTTAGTATCTCAGATTTTCTCTGAGTGTTTCTTTTACATCTTTTCCCTTTCTGCATGAAAAGAGAAATTTTCAAACATATAAGAGAATATTGGACTAAACACAGGTTTTCATCCTTCTTATCTCTTCTTCATATCCTTAAAGGATTACACAGATGAACTAAACAACAACTACATGTCTTATAGTAGGGAATAGAAGATAATTCAAAATAGAAAGTTCTATCTTGACATGTCTACCTATTACAAGAGTTATCTAGCATCTTATCTGACCCCAAAACATGAAGTTAGTTGATATTTGTTATTGACTTTGTCCTCTACTACCAGAAGTAGATGAACCAAACGGTGACACTTGTCTTCGTCCTCTACCATCTGCACCACTGGACTGAGGTCCTTGTGGGTTTTGCAGATTGTACCCTGACTGTTGGGTCACCTCACTGTTTCTTCTTGGACATTGTTGTCTAAAATGTCCTATCTGTCCACATTTATGACAAGCTTGACCCCAACTGGATGACCCCTGCATAGGTGCACTATATTGTGGTTGAACTGGTGAAGATTTTGGTTGTTTTTTGCTACTACTACACTATTCCTGTGACTGTGTAAACTTCCTTTTAAGGTTTGTCTCATGTTTCTTTATCGTAGACCTTTCTATCCTCCGTATAGACTCCACAAATGTGGCAAACCTCTCTCTACTTTCTAGGGAAGATGTCGGGATGGACATCTCAGCATTCAATCCCTTCTCAAAATGTCAGATCTTCTCCTCCTCAGTAGCTTCCATTTGAGGACAAAATCGCAAAAGTTCCATAAACTTAACCTCATATTCATTTATCGACATGGCTCCTTGTCGAACCTTCTCAAACTGTGAGATATTTTCATCTATGTATGTCTTTGGAAAATACTTATTGATGAATTCTCGACGAAAATCCTCCCATTCAACCTCTTCATCATTCCCTTTTATTTCTTCTATAGCCCACCAGTGTCCAGCACTACCCTTCAAAAGGTACACCGCATGTTTAACTTTGTCAGCCTCTGGGATACTAAGGATCTTAAAGGCTTTTTCTAACTTGGTGAGCCAGATATCAGCATCTGCTGGGTCAGATGTTCCAGCATAATCTATGGCTCCTCCACGACGTAGTCGTTCAAAGGTCTTACCAGACCCATATCCCTCATTGGAAACTGGTACCCTAGGTGTCGGTGCTGGCATCCGGTCTGCCATATACCTCAGTGTGGTCATGAGTTGCCCAAAAAGATTATGAACATCTGGGTTTCCTCTCATGACTTCATCAACATGGGGATTTTCAGGCACTTGTTCCTCCCTTGCTTGATCCCTTGCACCTCCTGCTGGTGCAGCAACATTGCTCTCAGCAACGTGTTCCTCATGTTCTTTAGACATCTTTGAGTTATATATCTTCTTCTGCATAAGCAGAAGGCACTATAAAATATACTGAATGACACTAGAACAGACTCAACATCTTAGTCCTATGTCTCTGTAGACTCAGCAAACCTAGAGCTCTGATACCACTAAATTGTGACATCCAACTCACAAAAACATGATTCGCTTAAGCGGGAGCGATAATTAACAGCAGTTTACTGAAAAATCACTAAAAATTAAAACCTTTTTCAAAGAGATCCAATCATAGGAAAACTCTTTCAACAAGAACCAATGTATTACATTTACATCCTGGTTCATAAGTACATATCATGTACCATCTCTTCTCGAGGATTACAACATCAACTACCTTGTTAAAAGCTAAACACAGACAGCATAAGAACCTCGAGGCATCAAGCCAAAATTTCAAAACGATTCATTAAAAGCACTAACTATTAACTCTGAGGACCTGAGAGTACAAAGACGACACATAGGAAACCTATCTACAAAACACGAGAGACAGTACACTCAACCTGAGTTGTCCCTGCTACTGCTGAAGTTCTTCCACTGCAAGATGTTCTCAATCTCCTCCGTGCGCGTCCACCTAAAAATGTTGGATCCCACGGGGGTGAGACAATTGAAAATTGCCCCAGCGAGAGATATAACTCTCCGCCAAAAAACATTATTATTGCAATTTATAATATAAATCTGAGCAGAGGATAAGTTATTTAAATCATTCTCATCTTTAAATATTGCAACTATCTATGATAGAGCATTAAATCATCTATTCTATTTATAAGGAATAGGAAGAACATTTATATCATATATCTGGTATATTAACTCTACATCCCATGTTTTTCTCATGATACTCATTACTCTGATATGTCACCCATGAGTCTTTCTTGTTTCTATCGGTTGGCCTTAGCCAATTTGCTGAACAGATTTTGGTTTATAATGGACATGAGAGTGTACATCATCATTTCTTGTTCAGGCATTGGTCTATACCAATCATGTATAAATATTCCAGGCATTGGATTATGCCAATCCTGTACAACTAGTACAAGCATTAGACTTATATTATTCTTGTGTATCCATTCCAGGTATTGGACTATGCCAATCCTGTGCAACTATTCCAGGTATTGAACTATGTCAATCATGTGACACTATTCCATGTATTGAACTATGTCAATCATGTGACATTATTCCAGGTATTGAACTATGTCAATCATGTGCAACTATTCCAAGTATTGAACTATGTCAATCATGTGACATTATTCCAGGTATTGAACTATGTCAATCATGTGACATTATTCCAAGTATTGGGTTAATACCAATCGTGTGCAGTTATTTCAGGTATTGAACTATGTCAATCCTATGACATTATTCCAGGTATTGGGTTAATACCAATCCTCTGCAGTTATTCCAGGTATTGGGTTGTTACCAAACCTGTGCAGTTATTCCAGGTATTGGGATGTTACCAAACCTGTGCATTTATTCAAGGTATTAGGTTGTTACCAATCCTGTGACATTATTCCAGGTATTGGGTTGTGGCCAATCATGTACAGTTATTCCAGGTATTAGGTTGTTGCAAACCTGTGCAGTTATTCCAGGTATTGGGTTGTGCCCAATCCTGTGCAGTTATTCCAGGTATTGAATTATGCCAATCATGTGACATTATTCCAGGTATTATAGTTTAACCAATCCTGTGATATTATTCCAGGTATTGGGGTTTAACCAATCCTGTGATATTATTCCAGGTATTGGGGTTTAACCAATCCTGTGATATTATTCCAGGTATTGAACTATGCCAATCATGTTACATTATTCCAGGTATTGGGATTTAACCAATCCTGTGATATTATTCTAGGTATTGAACTATGACAATCTTGTTACATTATTCTAGGTATTGGGATTTAACCAATCTTGTGCATCTTATCTCAGATTACCACATCTTCTCACCTCACACTAGTCAATAACCATTCTCATGGCTCATAGAGCACATTTAATATCTTGTCACCTCTCATTAGGTAACAATTAACGTCATGGCTCACAAGGCCCATAAAACATCTTGTTACCTCTCACTAGGTAACTATTAATATCATTCTTAAAGAGCTGGATGTGATATCTATGATGTCTTGAAGCATTACTTTCTTTATTATTTTTAGCTTACTTAAGTGTATCAACTTGTATTGTATTAAGGTATTTCCCATCTTAATACTTTCATCCACTAACCTATCACCTTTATCATAAAGTGCATAGGTTGTAGAACACACATTAGAATTATTCAACTATCTTTAATGATATGGACTCATCTCAGGTTAAGGCATTGCTTTCTATAAGGTTACATGTAATCAATCACTTTAGGTATTTCCCTTATTAGTGTAATAATCATTATTCCATTATTAGGATTAGATCTCCCATACCATCACCCTTTATTAGAGTTTAGGGTTTCACATACCATCATACTTCATTAGGGTATAGATTGCATATAACATCAACCTTCATTAGGCTTTCACAACACATTGCCCATAATTAGGATTTACTATTCATCCCAACTAGGGTTTCTCATGGAATCACCCTCAATTAGGGTTTCTCATAGAATCACCCTTAATTAGGGTTTCACATGGAATCAACCTTAATTATGGTTTCTTATGGAATCACCCTCAATTAGGGTTTCTCATGGAACCACCCTCAATTAAGGTTTTTCATAGAGTCACCCTTAATTAGGGTTTCACATTGAATCAACCTTAATTAGGGTTTCTTATGGAATCACCCTCAATTAGGGTTTCTAATGGAATCACCCTCAATTAGGGTTTTATGAATTTCATATCAATACATCAGGGTTTTATATCACATTACCCTAGTTTAGGGTTTCATGCACTTTACCCTAAAATTAGGGTTTCTTATTCAATTATCCATAATTGAGATTTTACATTATGTTACCCAGAATTAGGGTTAGGGTTCATTAACCTTCTGGATTAGGGTTTCATGATCTCTTTACTAAGGATCATAACCTAATCACCACATGATTAATACTCATGTATGAATTCCTTTCTATCATCCTTTCAACTTGATTAGGTTTACATCAACCCTTCAATCAAGTACATACATCTATTATTGACATAATGTACTGAGTTATTGCTTACTTAAGCTTCAAGGATTAACTCATCAAGGATTTTCAATCACTTAGTATCATAAAGATACAACCCTAGTGATTATCTTTGAGATAGATCAGTAACAACCATATGGTAATTTGATCTTTCATCAACTTGGGTTTCCAATTGATATGATCGCATTGAATCACTAAACGTTCTTGACCCTTTACTCTCTAAACGGTTTGAAACTATTTGGGAAAGAAGTGTGTTGAAACCGATTGGACTTGGATCTCCAAACAGTTTGAGACCGTTTGGTCTAAACCCTCTCAAAATTGAATGGACCAAAAAGGTCTTTCAACACCTAAACAATCCAAGGTTTTAATCAATGAACCGACTATCATTTGAATCCTTGATTCATTATTCAATTGAACCATTGGATCACCCTTCAACTGGACCTTCAATTAGGGTTTTGAACCCAATTGATCTAAGGTTTATAATCAAGAAACCATCAATTAGGGTTTTGAAATCGAGGAACCATCAATGGTTGACATTGTAGAACTAGTCCAAGTCAAAATCATTGGATCATCATCAAACCATGACATGACCTGATCTCAAACGGTCTTGAGGTTGTTTGGATGACCTCCAAACGGTCTTGAGACCATTTGACTCAAACCTTTATTGAAATTTGTGAAAATCAATTAGGGTTTGCATCATTGAATCAATCATCAATTAGCTATTGATTATATTTCAATTTGATAACACTGGATCTTCAACCATCCAATCATACTTCATCATAGACTTCCAAACGATCTTGGTTGACCTCCAAACGGTCTTGAGACCGTTTGGGTTAGTCAATCTAAAGATTAAATCAATCAATTTAGAATTTCAGCACTCAACCCGATTAAGGTTTCTAATTGGAGGATTGTCCATATATTGAATTAATCAATTGGATCCATTAGATCATCATCCAACATGTACTAGGGTTCTGACCTCAAATGTTCAACCCATCCAAACGGTCAACCCATCCAAATTGTTTGGGATCCAAACCTCCAAATGGTTTGCAAACCGTTTGGTCTCCAAACGATTTGGTGAAACCGATTGGACCAAAACTATGAAACTGTTTGCAATAGATATTTGTGGAGGTGTGTGCTTAAGATTATTACATCATCATCTTCTTTTGTTCATTCAAAAGCTACTGCCATTTTCATGGTAATTACATCAATGGATCAAGGGAATTTTGAGTAGAACAAAATGATCAACAATTAATGGAGAATTGAATGCAATAACAACATTTAAGGGTTTAAGTTATATAACCCGCCTCCAATTGAGCTTCAAAGATCCAAGATCCACGTCTTTAATGGTGGAAGAAGCTTCTCAACTATCCCAAGCTTGTCCTCAAGCTTTAGAGTGAAAAGAAATGGTTAGGATAGAAGATTGCATGGAGAAAAGAAGAAAACCATCATTTATTTTGGATTTCCACCATGAAATCATGGTGAAAGAAGATCAAGAAGCTTACCAACAGGTTGGGGGTCGTCCTCCTATTTCTCCAAGCTCCCTTGGTCTTTTTTTCAAGCAAGAAGTGAAAGGGGTTTCGAAATTACCCTTTCAACTTATGGATAAAGGAGCATATATGCATTTTATTACAAATTCAGTTTAGGAGAGAGAAAGTAGGGATTATCTCCTCCATTTCCTTACCTCTTTCCCCCTTCCCTTCCCTTGGTTACGAGGCTATCTCCTTTTCCTCTTATTCCTCTCAATTATCCATGATTTAAAGAAAAGCAAATTAAGCACCTTAACCCTTATAATAATAATATCCTAAAGTTAGTGGATAATTCTTTTTCTTTTAATAATGTGAGTGAGTTATCCACTTCCTTTAGATATTTTCGTGCCTTTTCAAGGCACATGGTCGTCCACTCTTTTGCAAAATCATCCCTCACCTTTTGGTTGAAGGGATCTTCAATTAATATATTTATTTTTGCATTATTATTGAAGTAAAGTTCCAATTATACTTAAATCTTGATTATTTTAATATCAATATTCTCTCTCCTCCAAAGTGATTCAAATGAGATTCCCCTCTCATTTTCTTTGCTATACATGATGACAAGAAACATTAGGGACTATTTTGAAGTGGTAATTTGTATATTGAACTCTGGGATTTGGGTAATTTGCACATTACACCAAAACTAGGTTTTAATGCACAAACATTGCTTTATCGGCTCTTTCTTGGTACTCAGGCTACCACAAGCCATACCTATACATCATCTTTATTCTCATGATGCTTTAACACATGAGAAACATCTTATCATGTAACATTTGCAATTTAACCCCTCAACTTGGGTAATTTGCACTTTAGTCCAAAACAGGCAAAACATTATTTCAACAGTGTTCAAAAAGGACTAAAATTGAAATATAAGTTCCGCTTGAAACTAAATTACTTTTCAAAAGATAAGAGCAAGCATATAATTATCTTTCTTAAACAAAACACCTAGGGTTAAAGAATAACCCATGTCAGGGATGTTACATAAACCAACACATGATAAAATAACAGTTCTCAGACTCAAGTCCTCAACATAACACACACATTAAACTAGTACATGGTTCTCTTAACTTGAAAGTAGATCTAAACTAATATTTTGTTATAGTCAGCACCTCACTAGGTTCTTCCTTCTAGATTTCTCCTTGAGATGTAAGATTCTTGTCTATGCACCTTAATACTTCTTTCCTGCGGACATCACATCCCCAGTCATGCAAGGTAAAATGGAAAACATGTTAGAGTAAGTGGCATTGAGTAACATTATAAGAATGGACAATGTACTATACTTTTGAGAAACTAGAATTTAAACATGATAAAACATTGTATTCTTGTCAAGTCATTTATCGTTATCTTTATCTTTATTTATCTTAATCATTATCTTGGGATGAGTAAGTTGTCCTCCATCCTTATCTTGCTCACACAGAGCTTATGCTCCCAAGAGCTCATTGCTCATGCAGAGATTATGCACCCAAGTGCTCATTGTTCACACAGAGCTTATGCCAAAAAGGCATCTTAATCTTGGAAGGAACAATCATAATTCAACTATCTTTGTCTTGACATTAATTTGAAACATAATAACCTGGATCATTGAATATTGAGCATTATAACTTAAAGCGTTAAACTTGACTTAGAAATCATGTACATATTTTGATTATAGCAATATATGAGAAAGACATAATGAAAAATCATAATCTAATTCATAATAAATGTCCTTGCATGTATTCACTAAAACATGTACTTGGTATCATTATACTTGAATTTGATAAATATAAGCGAATATAACTCCCTTTACACGTACTTGTTACTCAGAGTGCATAAATCCACTTACCTAATCTTCGAGAAACTCTTATTGGATTCTTGTGAGATTGATGAAACCCTAGGTTTCTGAAATTAACATAGTTCCAATTAATATGTGTCCTAATTATCCTCTAAACCCTAAAATTAACTTCTTACCAAGGGAAACAGACTCAGAAACTTAGAAATTCGAGATCCTCATCCAAAAACCTTTCCAAATCATATTTCATCTTAATTTTTCGAGTAACGGTTGATTTACTATTAATTTTTGAAGAATCATCCAATCAGAAGGCATTAAAAATCCATGTTGGCATTATCCTAAACCAACGGTGGCTAGCTTAGATGGGCCAACCCAGACCCACCTGTTGGCTAAATTGGACATTATTATAATCCCTTTGTTTCGATGATGACAAACATATCATTCTTGTGGATCTAACGTGTTACTTGAGTGTTGCAGGAACTAGGTGGATGACACAACTTGGAAGATCTATATGCTCAAATTGCTTTAATTCATGATTGTAAACAAATGTAAAAACTTGTACAAGTATATAATGTACAAGTACTTAGATATCATGTAAATCAAGCGTTTAGATCTTCCCTAGTCAAACACAACACTTAGATAGGTCATCCCCTACAATAATGTCACAACTGCACACTCATACACACACTTAGTACTTAGTTTAAAATATTGAAATAGAGTCATTCTCGGTCGACAAACTCCTCGACCAAGACACTCTCGGTCGACAACTTCCTCGACCGAGAATGACCCAAGTAGTCATTAGACACAGCAGACAAAGTAGTTGGGAGTTGGATCAGAACGTTATATAGACTTGCTCCAGACTGTCCCTCGGTCGACAAAAACCTCGACCGACTGGGATCTCAGTCGACAATTCCTCGACCAAGAATGTCTCTGACTGCATTTTTCGAAATTAATTAACTAGCCATTGTTAAAGCAACTAATGGATACCTAACGGCTAGTTGAGCACTTAGAACCCCCTAGAAAGTGTCTAGAATGTCCTTAAGCATTCATAGGATATTCCTATAAATAGGACAAGCCTTAGGACACCCAAAATACACTTGTGCAATACTTGAGCATAATACTTGCAATTGGCTATTCATTCTAGTGAGCAATTGAGCAACTCCAACATTGTCTATACATTTCCATTGCTCCAAATTCGTGTCATATAGGCTAGCATCTCCTACCCACTGCACCAACACTTCCATATACATTGGTTAGGAGATCAAAACGCTTGATATAGGAAATCAAGCCTTGTGCTACTACGGTATTGTAATTTCTATTTTTCCTTCTTGTTCCTTTATATCTTTTGTTCTCTCCTTGCTACTCCTAGGGTTGGAGGCTGTGGATTGGAGAGGGTTTGACTTCTCAGGTGGAGAAGGTGGACTTTGGACTACTTCAAAAAGGCTGTCTCAACGGGAAGCTACTTCAAGAGGAAGACTATTTCAAGGGGGAGCTTGAGGTTACTTCAAGGAAGGCTGCTTCAAGGTTGGTGAGACTACTTCTAGGTGAAGGCTGTCTGAAGGGTTTGGTGAAAGTATTTGTAATTTTATGTAACATCCTTGCGAGGTAATAAAATTTAAGTACTTTCAAAATCCCGGTTGGGTAAGCAACCGGGTAGTGGATTGACTGCCTTAGTATTTGCTAAGGTTGGAACCACTCTAAATTCTTGTCCCCTTGTCCAATGTTTTTGTGGTTGCTTGCTTTGGTTGAAATTATTATTAAAATATCATAAACCCCTATTCACCCCCCTCTAGTGGTTTTTCAATTGGTATCAGAGCAGGGCTTCAAGGAACTTTAACAAAGTCTTGAAGAATGGGTGACGATGTACTCAACAACCTCAACTTGGAAGGAACACTCGTGGCAAGACCTCCACCTTTTGATGGCACTAACTACACTTACTGGAAGAGGAGGATGCAGTTCTACTTCCAAGGAATCAGCTGGGATTTATGGAGGATGGTATCAAATCCATATGAATTCCCTCAAATAGAGTATGCAAATTGAGATGCTAATACGGTAAGATCAGCCCAAATGAAAGCAAAAGTTGTAAGTATACTCTATTGCTCAATTTCCGTTGGTGAATTCAATAGAATATCAAATTGTGAAACGGTATATGAGATATGGCATAGACTCTCTATAACATATGAAGGAACTGTTCAAGTTAAGAATTCTAAAATCGGAATGCTTAAGCAAAAATTTAAACAGTTTTGTATGGATCAAAATGAGTCTATTAGTGAAATGTATGCAAAATTTTCTTCTATTGTGAATGGTTTAAATGCTTTAGGTAAAGTAATAAGTGAAGAAGATCAAGTATCAAAAATCCTTAGGTATCTTCCTCCCAAATACAATCCCAAGGTGACTGCTATTGAAGAAGCAAATGATCTCAACTTGCTACGGATGGAACAACTCATTGGCAACTTAGAAGCACATGAGGCAACTTTAGAAGAGGAAGAAAGACGAGAATGTGAACTTCAACAAGGGATAAAGAAGGACATTGCATTCAAAGCATCAACCAAGATTAGTCATGACACAAGTGAAGATGATAGTGAAGAAGAAACTCTCATTGTAAACGGTAAGCAGTATAAAAGTTTTAAAACTAACAAAACTTCTAGTATTTCTTCTTCCAGGTGCTTTGAATGTGGCAAAAAGGGACACATGAAAGGTGATTGTCCAAAACTCAAGAAAGGGAAGAAATCATCTCACAAAAAGAAAGAAAGAGCATATAAAGCTACATGGGATGATTCAAGTGATGATAGTGATGATGGAAAAGAAGAAGTAGAATGTTTTATTTCTACAACAAATGAAGAAGAAGAGGTAAGCCTTTTTGATCTTCTAAAAGAAGATCTAATTGCTAGTCTTCAAGATACACATGAGAAATATATTGAGTGCAAGAAGAAATTTAAGAAATCAAATAAAGTAAATGATGAGTTACATGCTAAACTTATTGCTCTCACATCTGAAAATGAAGATCTCAAAAAGGCTATTTAAGATCATGATATTAAGCTAAAATCTGTAGAAACAAATTGCAATCTTCTTTCCCTAGAAAAGATAAACTTGCAAACTCAAGTAAATGATCTTCAAAAAGAACTTGTTTTGTGCACACATCTAGATTATGATATTATTGTGAAAGAAAGAGATTCTTTATTATCTAATCTAGAACAAGCAAAGTTAGATATCAAGAAGAGAATGGATGAGATTGTTAAGCTGCAACAAGAAGTTTGTAGCTTTACTAACAATGATATTCTTGATAAAATCTTAAATGATTCTTATCGTCAAATTGGAAGGAGAGGACAAGGTTATAAGCCTAAAAGAAAATCTTATCAAAAAGCTAGTTGGAGAAGGACACAAGTGCTAGAGAATCAATCCATGTATGTACCCAAGAACAACTCAACTCCTAGAAAGAGAAATGAGATTGACATTATTAGTTGTCATTATTGTTTGCGTCTTGGACACTACTCTTTTTCATGCCCATACAAGAAAAGGAAGGATGATCTAGCTTGGGTTCCTAAAACTTAGAGGTTTAAATTTGACTAGTTGAGATTTGACCTAAAATGTTATTTTGATATACAAATGTCATATCTCAACAGAATTGAGCTTTAATTTTCATATTTTTGTATCTTATTTGGAAATAAATTCTGAAAAATAGTACAGAAACATTCTCGGTCGAGAAACTTTTCGACCGAGAACACTGTCGGTCGAGAATTAGTCGACCGAGCAGGTTACTATTTTTAAAGCTTGCAACAAATCTGATAAAATCTGTACAAATAGCAGCATTCTCGGTCGAGAAAAACGTCGACCGAGATAAAATTCGGTTGACAACAAGTTCGACCGAATCAAGTTCTGCTTAACCTGCTTTTCATTAATCTAGTTTGCTATCAATTTGTTACTAATGATTGACTTAATATACAAATCAAGAATGAATCTTGGAGAAATTTCTTTAAACATAATTTGCAAAGATCATTGCTATAATCTCCTACATTATTTGACTGAAAAGTGAAAATATGAACCATGATTGGTTTAATCAAGGAAAAATACTATTTTATCACAATCCACATGGCTTATCCTAAGTATTCCTTGGTATATTTATAAAGGAACCATGTGTATTGAAACTTAGTTTAAATGATCATAATCATTGTATTTCATGAAATTATATGCTTCTATCTTAATAATTATATTGTGGATATGCTTCTACTGTTCTATCATACTTATTGTGCCATGATAATTGTGTTTCATTGATTTGTCTAAAATAATCTTTGATCTATATATACAAACCATGAATGGATATTGTTTTTTATCATTGTAATTCAGCTCATATGAAGATGCCATTTTGCATAAACAAGTAAAATTCCATGCCACAAATGCATTTTAAATTGAAAATCTGCAGAAACTGCCTCTTGGTTGAAATTAAGTTTGACCAAGGGGTGCTATGGTCGAAGTCAAGGTCGACCTAAAATAAGCTTGACAAAATGCTTATTTGTACATCATTTTACTGTAATATTGAAAACAAAAATTTTAGTGCATAACTCTCATAAAAGGTTAACTTATTATGATCTAATATTTATTGTGACCTTAGAATCTTCAAATTGTCTTGATTAAGGGGGATCTCACAAAAACTATCTTGACTATAAGATTAAGAAGGAGCTTACAAAACTTTGTGAACATCATAAAGAAAAGTTGAAAACATGTTATGACCTTAGTATCCTTAAAAGTAATAAAAACAAAGAAATCTACAATATTCATGAATATGACATATATCTTGTTCCTAATGAAATTCTCTAAACAAATTAGGGCTTAATGTCCCGTGTATTTGATTAGAGACACATTCTACTATAAGCTTAAATGGATCTCATATCATTTTTAGGGCTTAACATCCCGTGTAAAATGGATGAGAAATCAAACCACATATGCCATGAATCTAAAAGGATCTCATATCATTTCAAGGCTTAACATCCTTTACAAATGATTGAGAAATAAATTATTGCTAAATTCGACAATAAATGGCTTACATTTATATTAATTCCTACTTTTAAAACTAAATATCTTAGTTAGGGGAGCATAGCATAAAATTAAGGGGGAGAAATAAAAGTCATACACAATGATTTTCTTGGATATCTTTTTGAAATGACAAAGGGGGAGAAATAATATAAAACCAAATGAGTTTCATAAATCTTGGGCCAGCACACACTTGCAAACAAGAAAATGGCTACAAAAGGTAAACTTTAGGTATGAAACTCATATGATTTATATTTCCTTATTTTGTATTTAGGAAATGTTTGTCATCTTCAAAAAGGGGGAGATTGTTGGATAAATTGGACATTATTATAATCTCTTTGTTTCGATGATGACAAATAGTTCATTCTTGTGGATCTAACGTGCTACTTGAATGTTGCAGGAACTAGGTGGATGACACAACTTGGAATATCTATATGCTCAAATTTCTTTAATTCATGATTGTAATCAAATGTAAAAACTTATACAAGTATATAATGTACAAGTACTTAGATATCATGTAAATCAAGCGTTTAGATCTTCCCTAGTCAAACACAACACTTAGATAGGTCATCCCTACAATAATGTCACAACTGCACACTCATACACACACTTAGTACTTAGTTTAAAATATTGAAACAGAGTCATTCTCGGTCGACAAACTCCTCGACCGAGACACTCTCGGTCGACAACTTCCTCGACCGAGAATGACCCAAGTAGTCGTTAGACACAACAGACAAAGTAGTTGGGAGTTGGATCAGAACGTTATATAGACTTGCTCCAGATTGTCCCTCGGTCGACAAAAACCTCGACTGACTGGGATCTCGGTCAACAATTCCTCGACCGAGAATGTCTCTGACTGTATTTTTTAGAATTAATTAACTAGCCATTATTAAAGCAACTAATGGATACCTAACAGCTAGTTGAGCACTTAGAACCCCCTAGAAAGTGTCTAGAATGTCCTTAAGCATTCATAGGCCATTCCTATAAATAGGACAAGCCTTAGGACACCCAAAATACACATGTGCAACACTTGAGCATAATACTTGCAATTGGCTATTCATTCTAGTGAGCAATTGAGCAACTCCAACATTGTCTATACATTTCCATTGCTCCAAATCCGTGTCCTATAGGCTAGCATCTCCTACCCACTGCACCAACACTTCCATATACATTGGTTAGGAAATCAAAACGCTTGATATAGGAAATCAAGCCTTGTGCTACAACGGTATTGTAATTTCTATTTTTCCTTCTTGTTCCTTTATATCTTTTGTACTCTCCTTGCTACTCCTAGGGTTGGAGGGTGCGAATTGGAGAGGGTTTGACTTCTCAGGTAGAGAAGGGTCTTCTCGGTGGAGAAGGTGGACTTTGGACTACTTCAAGAAGGTTGTCTCAACGGGAAGCTACTTCAAGAGGAAGGCTATTTCAAGGGGGATCTTGAGGTTACTTCAAGGAAGGCTGCTTCGAGGTTGGTGAGACTACTTCTAGGTGAAGGCTGACCGAAGGGTTTGGTGAAAGTATTTGTAATTTTATGTAACATCCTTGCGAGGTAATAAAATTGAAGTACTTTCAAAATCCCGGTTGGGTATGCAACCGGGTAGTGGATTGACTGCCTTAGTATTTGCTAAGGTTGGAACCACTCTAAATCCTTGTCCCCTTGTTCAATATTTTTGTGGTTGCTTGCTTTGGTTGAAATTATTATTAAAATATCATAAAACCCTATTCACCCCCCCCCTCTAGTGGTTTTTCACCACCATTGTGGAGGTGCGCTCTCACAACCAAACAAAGAAAGTGGTGAGACACCTAGGGTGCCAAAACACAAAAACACCCAGGCATATGAGATCATACTATTAAACTAAAAGGGGCAAAATTGGACAGCCATTCCTGATTCATCGTTCTCAAAACGAAGATGAAGACTGCGTGAAGAACAACATCGATCAAGAGATTTGGGGACTAAGTTCTCATTCATGTCATTGGAAGTTAGGGTACCAGACACCTTCCTCGACCTCGACTGAACAAGGCCAGCTAGGCCTGGTAGGGTGTTGTAGCTAGAAGGAAGAACATGACCTTCCACCAAGGAAGTCAGACGAAGTAGGTCCAAGGGGACTCAAAATAGGAAACAATCCAAATGAGAACAACAGAGACAAAATCGTAGGTTCTTACGCTGCTAAGGGTGTTAAATGGTGAGAGAGGTGTCAACCATGTAAGGAAAGGAGGCATTGGTTTCTGGTTAAGCTTCAATGGTCTAGATCCACGAAAAAGGAAACCATGAGGGGATGAGATACCTGCGGAATTGAATAGAGTAGAGGTGTGAAGAAGCTTTGTGTGGCCTGAATTAGTCACCTAACGCCCTCGCATCCAGTCGTGATGGTTGAAACCCTACGGCGAACGAGGAGGAGTTGGCCTGATGCGGTGGCGTTGGGGAGCTTTGCCGAGATCGAAAGGATGATGAAGGGGATTTTTTCAGTGTCTTGGTAGGGAAGAGATAGGATCATAGGGGTGTATATATATATATATATATATATATATATATATATATATATATATATATATATATATATATATATATATATATATGTGTGTGTGTGTGTGTTTCGAAGTGTAGGAGTCCAGGGAAAAATAGAAGATGATGTCCTGATGAGAGAGGGAACCAGGTGGTTGGGGGCACTTGTTCCTCCTCGACGCAGAAATCTACATGAGGTAGGAGATGAGGGTGAGCCCTCCAATCCTGGTCTGACGGTTCTAAACAAGCCCGTCTCCAACCAAGGGACAGAGGTCTGCGTGACTTAGATAATCAATATTAAACCTAAGTCCTCTATCATAAGGGTTGAGGTAATTAATTATTTGAAGTGGTTTTCTTTCTAATCTAAATTGGACACTCTAGAATCATCCAAATCAAACCAAATTCGATGTGCTACCTAAATCAACTGTGATGAGTCCAGAAATATAGTTAGTTTCTTGATTTAGAAATCACAACTATCTCTATTTTCCCTTTTTAGGATAATCATGTATTAATCATATGGTTTGCTTAAATATAAATTTGGAGGTCATGTTTTGACGGAATCCCGATATTAGTGCAACTAATCTTATATAAATTTTATTGAATCAAAATATGCACATTGAATGGGTCAATTTCTCTTTAACCCTCAAAAGCACTATTTGACTAAATATGAGTACATTTGGTGAAGTCGGATTGCGATAGAGTCTAATAATGTGAATTTTTTCTGAATTTCATGGTGAAAGAGTCTTATACATTCTAACTAGGTCTTATTGTCACTTTAGGGTTTAATTGTATCAAGGTCCAAAGTTTTAAATCTATTGGTGGAAAATTTGTTAAAACCCTAATCTTACTTCATGAAAATTCTAGGATGTTACAGCATCACCAAACAAATGTTTCAAAAATATCATTCGATATGTGGATGATACTATGATTTTAGTCAAACCAGAAGATGATGACATCCTCAACATCATTCACATCATTGGTCTCTTCTCTTATATATATGGGATCAGAATAAATCTTAACAAATCATCCATCATAGGTGTGAACACATCGAAAGAGACCATTCTTAGATACCAAACACTTATGAAACGCAAGATAGAGACTTTTCTAGTCATGTACCTAGGTTTACCCATCTCTCGACACCCCCACACAACATTTTTTATGGGCCCCCATCATAGAAAATCACAAACTCTCATCATGGACCAACAACTTCCTTAGATTGGTTGGGCATCTCACTTTCCTCAACAGCACCATTACGCCAATCACTACTCATTATCTTAGTTGCATTAAGTCAAAACTAGGAAACTTATTGATGCTCTAAGGAAAAAGACTCTAGGAACCATTTCTCTGAACACTCTAATAGAACCAAATTATATTTGGTTAACTGGGACATCATCTGCGCTGTCATTGATTACGGAGGATGGGGTATCATCAATATCAACTAGTGTTTTTTGCTCGTGCTTCTCTCTTGTACGCATATGCTTACAGATGTTTTTGTTTGTAAATATTATCTATCTTATTGCAAGAACTCTTTTGTAATAAATTATCAGTTTATAATAGCAAATATAAGAGTCGTTAGTTAGTTTACGAAAAGATCACTTTCTAGATATATCGACTATAATTAAGTAAAAGCGGATCATGATGCCATCTGTATCGCATGCAAGCGGACACACATGACAGTGGGACTTACATTCCTTACAGTAAACAATTGGCCCCTGCAGCATCGAATTCACCTTGTAAAAGCAAAAACCAAAAAGCTTACCGCTATATATATTTAGTTTAACCCTTCTCCCCATACATCCAAAAGCAAAATATTCAGGTGCAGGCATACCAATCCAACCACATATGTCTCCTTCTCTTCTCACTATCACAAGGCGCCTATAGGTGCTGGCTGCTGCAGAGAGAGTATCAGTACTGTCAGAGCCAAAGAAAGACCACGCACTGCCGTTTACCTCGGCTCCCTATAAGTTCCAAACATGTTGCAGACAGACATGCACGCTCTTTGAAGACCAACAACTAAAGCTTTGTTTGGTTTATACCCAGAGAAGGGAAAAAACCAAGGCGCGTGTTTGCTCCCAAGGGCTCGTGATATATGCAACTTGGAGGATCCCATGTCGAACGGGTAGGATAGATAGGATGTAGCTTGGCCATCTTCCAAACAATCATCACATGATCGACTGGAAAGAAGAACACAAAAAAATTGGTGGATGATTGTAAGGGCCAAAGCGAAAGCGGATATCATTACTGTGGCAAAGCAGAGACGGGTCAGTCCGCACTAGGAAAGTCGGGTCTGCGAGAGTAGACACACACAGTTCACCTGCCGCCTGCACACCCCACCTCGGCGCGTTTGGGTTCGAGTGAGCAACAAGGCAAGCAAAGGGGGTGAATAAGTAGAGGGAGGGTCGGGACAGACTGGGGAAAAAGATGAGAGCAAAGCGCACGCGAGAGATTGAGAATCGAATCGATTAGAATAAGGGGGTGTTCAGGTGGAGCAAGGAATCAAAGGGAAATTATCAACCGACCTCAGTCACCACCAGCATAATGGCGCCTCCTCAGCGGCTCCTCCTCCTGTTCCTCCAAACCTTGCTACCCGTGGTCTCCATGATCATCACCTTCTCCTTTCCTGTCCCCGTCCTCTCCTCCGCCGCCAATGTAGTCCAACCTGACGTAGCACCCGTGCAAGGTCTTTCTGGGACATCTTCGTCTCAGCAGCAGCAGCCATTGGTGTTCCCGGCCTCACAGGTTCCCTTCTCAACCGTCCCGGCATTCCCGGAACAGTCTGACGCAGCCGGCACATGCCCGTTGGAACTACCCGACGCGCTCTTCCCTGCCGTCTACCACTCCTGCTCATCCGTCGCTTCGTCCCCTGACTCCCCCACGGCCCGGCTCCGCTGCTGCCCGTCCCTCGCCGCGTGGCTATACACTGCATACGCCTCCACCGCGCTCGCCGTCCGCCTCCCGTCCTCCGCCGACGCCGACCTCCCAGTCCTGCCCGACGACTCCGAGTCGTGCGCCGGGTCTATTGACAGGGCGATGCGGGCCAAGGGAGTGAAAATGGGGTGGGTGAACGAGACGTGCGACGTTGCGTACTGCTACTGCGGGATCAAGCTCCGGCCTTTGGCGTGCCCTAACGGGTTTGTGGTCGCCAAGGAGAACGGGAACTGGGTTGCTAAAGATCC
The DNA here is from genome assembly GCA_963693085.1 of Alisma plantago-aquatica. Taxonomy (NCBI): domain Eukaryota; kingdom Viridiplantae; phylum Streptophyta; class Magnoliopsida; order Alismatales; family Alismataceae; genus Alisma; species Alisma plantago-aquatica. Next base: position 126,835,596 of record OY856409.1, on the reverse strand, counting down.
TAGTGCTAAGAAGATCGAGCGGGAGTGTGCTAGACCGGGACTCGGCGGTTGCTCACGCTGCTTAAGGAGTCTTCGACAGGTATATGAAACTATCTCCCCTACATCCCTAGCCACTTCATTGGTTCCCATTTACACCTTTTTTTCTGTTGATTAGTAGTATGATGCATGCACCACTCACTCTTGCGGCATTGTTGGTGCAGGTAACGACACAAAAAGGTGCTGACGGAGGAAACACCTCGGAGGCGGCGGCAGCAAGCGGCGATCAAGGCAGACTTGGCTCGAAGAAGAAGAGGATGGAATGGAGGCGCGAGAGGGAGTGCCAGCTGATGGGCCTCACGTGGCTGCTCGCGAAGAACCGGACCATGTACCTGTCGACGGCCACCAGGGTGCTCCGGGCATTCATGGCCACGCCTGAAGGCGAAGACCCTGTGTCCTGCACCCGCGGGCAGGATGGCCGACTGCCACTCCCTGCTGAGTTCGGCGGAAACTCAGCCACATCGACCTCGCCGACATCCACCTCCTCTTCCTCGCCGGTTGCTCTCCGCTGGTGGTTTCTGTGTACCCTGCCGGCGGTGCTGTGGATGGCTTTGCCCGTGATGCAATTTCGTTAACCCTTCTGAAACGGCTATAATTATTAGCAGGACGTCAAACTGTGATCAGAACGCAACTGCCAACTCGACTTTCTTAACTCCCTTGACGATCCTGTGTTCTTTAGCCTTTTCTTTCTTTCCTTTCGCCTTTCTCTTCTTTTGAGGGCTTTTTGTTGCGCATAATTACCCTCTCGCCAGTATTATGTCGACCCCACGACTGACTCACCTCCATTGCCGTTGAGTTGACAACACAGGTTTGTAGCTGGTGCACCGGTGCATCACGCCCTCACCGTACCTAATCTCTGTTGTTTCTTGTATTTGGGCTCCATACTTCTTCTTCTGGCCCTAATCTCTGTTGTTTAGTGTGGCAATGGGATTTTGTGGGCCTTGTACTGTTTTGCACGCCTGTCAGCTGTAGGCCATCATGTACTATTTGACTGTTGCTAATTTGTACTGCCTCAATCTCGTGATCATCGGATACTCCCTTGTTCTGTTTCATGTTTTGGGCCCATATGGCCTCTGGGTTCTGCCACTTTTGTTCAACACATACCATGTACAAGTAGTCATAAAAGCTTTGCTAAGTTCACGTCAACTCACCCGACTTTCGATGATGCCAGCCATTGCGCCTTGAGATGTTGTGGTCAAGATTAGATTCTAAGAGATGGAACAGAGTCACCCGGTTGAAGCCTAATATTCTATGTCCTTTACTAGATAGATCTCATTCTTCATAGCTATTACCTTGACACCAAAAAATGTCAAAGCCCGAAAAGAGAATATACGTGGTAAGACTTAAGACTCAGACAAATTTCCATAGTGGGCATCTGGCTATCTTTAACTAGGAGATAACTGACGTATAAGGACAATATGCTTAGGGTCTAATATATGCCTTGAGATGTTGTGCATCTCGTGCCTCCTTACTAACTAAAGTGTTACAAGAGGGTGGTGTTCGCATTCATCCTCACACCCAAAGGCCCAACTATATCTATCACAATAACACACACTAAAAAAAAAGGCAAAATAAGGCCAATACGCATCCAAAATGATCCTCTAAACCACAACTCACCCCCTATCTTTGTATGGGTGGCCTCTGTCACTTTAACCTACGACCCTCCAAAAGTAAGCCAAGCCATAATCCCATACAATAATTACTAAATCCTATGATTATCGTAGGTGCAGTCTCATTTTCTCCCATTTTATATTATTCTAACTACATTTTAGAAATGCTTATATGGGACTAGAAAAGCAAAATTGTAGTGTCTATTTCTTCACAATTCGTTACAAGTACACTTTGAAGCCATTTATATTTTCTTTGCTTTATTGTGCTCTAACAATGTTAATGAAGTTCAACATCTTAAGGGAATTCATAGTGCAAATTAAAAATCAAAATTGATATAGATAGTTCAAGCATAGAAAAGATTGCATGTCTTTTTGTACCTGGTTTTCGTTATTCCAGTAGTTATTCATGAGATGAAAGAGTGGGCCTCAACCATAAATTTTCTTTTCTTTGTTAAATCTGAAAGAGAATTAGAATCATCCCATCTTTCAGAACTGTGGATTGAGCCAATCTTTTGCTCAACATCCCATGTGACAATAAGATGCTAAAAAAACAACAAATTTACACACTTTTTCAAATGTGTTTTGAGCAAATCGAAAAAGATCTTAACTTTTAAAAGATTTGTGTGATGAAGTATTCATGAGGGGACTTTCCTTTGGATATCAACTAGGGAATGGGCTTAGGAGGATTTCAGTGAGAGGATAGATGTTTTGTATTAATCTATCTAAATACTAAAAAAAACCTCTTTTGATTGAACTCCTTTTCTTTCTGAGATTCTAAGAGATGCAATAGAGTCACCCGGTTGAAGCTTAATGGTCATATGTCTATAATGCATTCTATGTCCTTTACTTGATAGATCTTATTCTTCTACCATTTTTCAAGAGTTGGTGGCTATTCATAGCTATTACCTTGATATCAAAAAATGTAAAATCCCAAAAAGAGAATATACATGGCTAAAACTCAAGATTGAGACAAATTTCCATGGTGGGCATCTGGATATAAACGTTACCTCTTCATCTAAATTAAGGCTGGAGACTATATCACTACAACTACTTTCAAAATAAGGCAAGGGTTTGCAAGCATACCTCAACCACCGAGTAAGGAAGGGTTCATGAGAAAAGTTAATTAACAAATAGATAATAAATTCAGAAAAATCTTAATTGCCAAAAAAGAAAGGACCACAAATATCCTTCACTCAACAACCAAAAGAACGGATCACAAAAAGTGCCCTAACCACATAAAATAAGGAAGTTGACAACCATATGACATTTCAATACCATTAGGGTAATCGTCCCAATTTTGATTTATTAATTTTAGCTCGAAATGGAGCTAATTCATATTTTGTATATTATAAACAATTTGATGCTTACCAGAAAAGGGGAATTGCACATGTGAAAAGGAAGAATCTTCATAGATTGTTGTGTATACAACTATCAACATACATTTACATCCTTGCAAATTGTGGAGCATTTAAACACTAGTAAAAATTTCACATTTTCTTATTAGTATATTATAGCTTCCCATACTTTAGAAACATAATAGACTTATAATTAACACATATGGATTAAAAACATCAAAAAGATCTTCTAAATTCTAGGTGGTTATAGACAATAAAACTCATAACAATGAGCGTCGTGGGATACATTGATCTTCTCAACAATATGGGATCATAAGAAATAAAAATTGCACCAACACAGTAGTTTGTTTGCCTTCTCCCTAGATCTTTCAAGAAATCAGCTAATAGAGAAGTAAAAAAAATTCCTTGAAAAGTTAGTTGAGGATGCTCCTTCAACTATCACGAATGAAGAGAAGGAGATAGTGGTAACAATGGAAACATAAAGATGACAAGTTACATCAACTAACAATTAATAAATACCTAAAAATATGGCTACTTATTTAGGAGCTAATGCATTCAAATAAAAAAACAATAGACACTATCAATCAAGAACCCCAATTCAACAAATAATATCCAAGAAATATTGATGTATGAGAACCCTATTAGTAAGGTATGAATGAATTGGAAAATAAATATTCATCAAGTGTCATAGGAGTTTGACTGTCATGATTGATTCACAAACTTCATGCAGATCTACGACTACATTTGTTGAGCAACTATAGTTGACTCAAAATGCTAAATTACCTAATCCCATGTTTTGATAATGACTAAACCATTTGACTCAATTGTGTGTAATGTTTCTACTTGAGTTGTTTCAATTAAGCACACTCTAAATACATAAACATGCACCCTAATGTGTAGAAATCAAGTAATACATGTAGAAAGAAAATATTATAGTTTTCTCCTTAGATCTTTTTTCTAAAACACTTGTAATGATTGTTTCTTTCTAACGAAGCTCAAAAGTGTAGCAAAATTTAGATTGAACTAATATTGCACTTAGCATTAGTTGTACATTTCTAATCCTGTCTTTTAATTAATTGAGATTGTTTTAAAAAATGTGGTCAATGATAAAGTTTGTTGGCTCAGTTGATGTAGTCATCGGGTTTTATCTGAAGTGAAATTCATCTAATGAAAAACAGAATTGATTTAGAAATGTTCATCCCCCAAGATGTACAAGGAAGAAATTTGACTAACGAGCCTGACTGGACTTGTCTTTTAGTGCCATCAATCGAGTTTTGGCAAAAAAAACTTAGACTACATCAAAGTGGCTTTAAAGAGCAATATGGTTGTCACATGGGTTTTAAAAAATATAGTTTTTGGACACTCTGCAAAAATGTTTAGAATTTGTCCTAAATTATTCTAGCAATTAGAAAGCATCCTCAATTATAAATAGGATAAGTTATGATAAATCTCATGGTTAGGCACAATGCCCCACAAGGAACCAATGCTATAGTTGAGAGAATTTGCCTCAAAGAGCTCCTATCAATTCTCATGAGCTCAATCACTTGTTACAACTATTAGAGTGAGTAGAATAAATGTGAAAGATATACTCCTGTATGTGTATCTTGTGAAACTCTTCTCTCCCGCACTACAAGTATGATTTTCTTTCTTGGAAAAGAGAAGAAGAAGGTAGGTATCCCTTGGCAAAGAAAGGCTACTCTTAAACAAAAAATGTTATCTTGGAAAAGAGGAGTTGGAAGGTGGTGGCCTTGGAGTAAGGGAAGTAATCCTTTGGTGGACAAGGCTTCTCCTTGGTGAAGGTGATGTCAAAGGAAGAAGATCCTTTTCAAGAATGAGTAAGCCCTTAGGTGAAGGCAAAAGACTCATAGTCAATGGATAGGTAAGTCACTTATAAGTTTGTTCGCTCTGTTGCCTAGAAAATAAAAGCAAGATTAGCCTTTTATATCAAAAAAGGTGGTCTCTTGGTGTAACTGTTATAGTGGAAGATAAGGTGTAACATCCCTGACCTGGGTTATGCTTTAACCCTAGGTGTTTTGATTAAGAAAGTTGATTATATGTGTGTACTTATCTTGTGAAAGGTAATTAAGGCTCTTGAGGAACTTATATTTCAATTTCAGTCCTTTTTGAATAATGTTGAAGCAATGTTTGCTTATTTTGGACTAAAGTGCAAATTACCCAAGTTGAGGGGTTAACTTGCAAATTGCACATGATAAGATGTTACTCTTATGTTTTGACATCATAAGAATGAATATAATGTAGTGGTATGTTTTCCCAAGCTTGGACACTAAGATAGAGCTTGTTGGACAATGTTGTGCATTAAAACCTAGTTTTGGAGTAAAGTGCAATTTACCCAAAATCTAGGGTTCAATATGCAAATTACCACTTCAATATGGTCCTTAATGTTTCTGGGAATCATATAGAGCAAATAAAAAGAGAGGGACTCCTCATTTGAATTAATTTGTAGGAGATAGAATCTTGACATTAAAATAATCAAGAATAATGCCTAATTGAAACCCTAATTCGATTTAGGGCAAAAATGAATAAAAATAATTGAAGGGATTTCAACCAAAATGTTTTGGGTTGATTTTGAATAAGGATGGACGTTCCTTTAACAAGATAAGGAACGAAAATATCTTAAGTAGGTGAAATTCCACTCACCTTTTTATAAAGAAAAGTAATATCCACTCACATGTGGGATATTATATAATAAGCATTAAGGTGCTTAATTTGCTTTTCTTTAAATTGAGGATAATGAAGGAGAATTAAAGGCAAAGGGATATGCCTAGTATCCATGGAGTTGAGGGGGAAGAGGCGGCCATAATTTTTGGATTAATTGGATTTTTATAAGGCATATTCTCTCTCATCAATTTCTTTATAAAAGTGCCATTTCCAAGCCCAAACCAAGGCCTTTTTCGGATTTTCTTCTTCCCCTTGCTTGAAAAACCGACCAAGAAGCTAGGGAGGAGCAGGGAGAACGTCCCAAACCTGTGGGTAAGCCCTTGACCTTCGTTCTCCATGATTTCATGGTGGAAATCGAAAATAAATTATGGATTCCTTCTTATTTCGATCTCCTCTTCAACCCTAGCCAACTTTTACAATCAAAAGCTTGAGGACGAGCCTAGGGGGAGTTGCAAGAGCTTCATCCACCATTAATGGCGTGATCTTGGAGCTTTGGAGCTCAATTGGAGGCGGGTTTTATAACTCAAACCCTTAAACATTGCTATTGCATCAATTCTCTATGCTTTGTTGATTGATTTCTTCAATTTGATACACTCTTGTTTCTTTGCTGCAATTTCCATTAAGAACGGTTGCTGTTCTTGGTTGTTCGAAGGAAGGGGATGATGACATCATCCTAGATGCTTATCCAAAGAAAATTACCAAGCAAAACCGTTTTGATAGCTACTCCAAATCGTTTTAATTTGATTGGCTATGCGGTTTCAGCAAACCGTTTAAGGGAAAACGGTTTGAAACCGTTTGGGAGAAAACGGTTTCAAGACCGTTTGAGATGGTTGACCAAGCGTTGACCGTTTGGGAATTTTGTTCCTAATTATGTAGGCTGATAACCCTCCAAATTTGAGGGATTAACTCCAAAGGAATATAGTTCTGAAGGCCAATCAATTAGGCAATCAGATTGAATTATGTGCTGATTTTCAACCTGATTAACTTGACCTGGTTGAGAAAACGGTTTCAAGACCGTTTGAGATGGTTGACCAAGCATTGACCGTATGGGATTCCTGTTCATAATTATGTTTATTAATAACCCTCCAAATTTGAGGGATTAACTCCAAAGGAATCGTGAGTTGAATCCTAATCAATTAGGGAAACCTAATTGGATTAAGTGCTGATTTTCAATCTGATTTAATTGAACTTTTTGGGAAAACGGTCTCAAGACCGTATAAGATGGTTGACTAAGCGTTGACCGTATGATATTACTGTTCCTAATGATGTTGGTTAATTAATCACCAAATTTTATGGATTAATTCCAAATGAGTCATGAGTTGAAGGCTAATAAATTGGGCAAACCCTAATTGAAATCAGTGCTGAAATTCCAATGAGTTAATTAGAGATTTTGGGTTGATTAGCCCAAACGGTTTCAAGACCGTTTGGGGATCACCCAAACGGTCTCAAGACCGTTTGGGGATCACCCCAAGACCGTTTGGAGGTCTGGGGTCAAGTATAGTTGACCAATTGAAGGTCCAAAGGTACTAATCATATTACAATGTAGTGCTGATTTGTTGATCAACTCGATAGACCAATCCATGATGAATTTTCACTAGAGTCCAAAGGTTGGATGGGCAAATGGTCTCAAGACCGTTTGGAGCTCATCCAAACGGTCTCAAGACCGTTTGGTGGTCACCCAAGACCGTTTGGAGGTCTAGGGTTGAGTATGGTTAGGTGTTTGAAGGTCTAAAGGTACCAAGCTGTTAAACAATGTAATGCTGATTTGGTGATCAATCCAATGAACCAAACCCTAATTGGATTGCTTAGATTTGAGTGATATGATGGTCAAACGGTCTCAAGACCGTTTGGAGGTCATACAAACGACCTCAAGACCGTTTGGGGTCAGGTCATACCCAATTCGGATGATGGTTCAATGGTTTCAAAGCAACTAGTCTTACATTGATTAGTGTTGTTGAATCATCGATTCCAAACCCTAATTCAATTGAATCAAACCCTAATTGATGATCAATTGAGGGTCAATTGAGAGTCAAATCAGTTGAAGGTTGACCTATTAAACTCAATTGAAGTATGAGGGTAGGTACAATTGATGATTGGTTCCATGAATTCAATGATTGAAGGAATCAACATTGAAAACCCTAATTCAATTGGATACCTTATGTAATGGAGGTCCAATGTGATTGAATCTCTTGAGAATAGAGATGATGAATCATCCATTGATCCAATGATGATTAGTAATGATAATCAATGAAGGTACAAAGGTTGAAACCCTAGTAGTACCTAAGTGATTAGTGCCAATTAAGGAATGAACCCTAATTGCTTATAAGAACAATGTCTTAGTACACTATGTTAACCATAGTTGTATATACTTGATTGAAGGGTTGATGTAACCTAATCAAGTTGATAGGATGATGGAAAGGAATTCATACATGAGTATTGATCATGTGATGAATAGGGTATGATCGTTAATAAAGAGATCATGTGAACCCTAATTGAGGTTGATTCCATGTAAACCCAAATTGAGGGTGATGCCATGAGAAACCCATGTTGGGATGAATAGTAAACCCTAATTTTAGGCAATATGATGAGAAAGCCTAATGAAGGGTGATGTTATATGCAATCCTCACCCTAATGATGTATGATAGTATGGGAAACCCTAATCCTAATAATGGAATGGTTACTAATATACTAATGGGGGAAATGCCTAAAGTGAATGATTGTGGATACCCTTATAGCAAGTAATGCTTTAACTTGAGATGAGTCCATATCATTAAAGATAGTTGGACCATTCTTATGTGTGACCTATGCACTTCATGGTAAGGGTGATAGGTTAATGGATTAAAGGATTAAGATGGGAAATACCTTAATCCAAGATAAGCTGATAACTTAAGGAAGTTGAAAGTGATGAGGAAAGTGATATATCAATATGTGATGAGTAGTTCAATACCTGGAATGCATAGGATTAGCATAGTCTAATACCTGGAATGATAACACAGGATTGGCTAACTCCCAATACCTGGAATGATAACACAGGATTAGCATAGTCTAATACCTGGAATGATAACACAGGATTGGCTAACTCCCAATACCTGGAATGATAACACAGGATTGGCTAACTCCCATTACCTGGAATGATAATACAGGATTGGCTAACTCCCAATACTTGGAATGATAACACAGGATTGGCTAACTCCCAATACCTGGAATGATAACACAGGATTGGCTAACTCCCAATACCTGGAATGATAACACAGGATTGGCTAACTCCCAATACCTGGAATAATAACACAGGATTGGCTAACTCCCAATACCTGGAATGCACAGGATTGGCTAACTCCCAATACCTGGAATAATAACACAGGATTGGCTAACTCCCAATATCTGGAATGCAAAGGATTGACATAGATCTATACCTGGAATAATAACACAGGATTGGCTAACTCCCAATACCTGGAATGCACAGGATTGGCTAACTCCCAATACTTGGAATAATAACACAGGATTGGCTAACTCCCAATACCTGGAATGCACAGGATTGACATAGATCAATACCTGGAATAATAACACAAGATTGGCTAACTCCCAATACCTGGAATGCACAGGATTGGCTAAACCCCAATACCTGGAATAGTTGCACAGGATTGACATAGATCAATACCTGGATTAGTTGCACAGGATTGACACAGATCGATACCTGGAATGGTTGTACAGGATTGACATAGATCAATACCTGGAATGGATACACAGGAATAATATAAATCTAATGCTTGTACTAGTTGCACAGGATTGGTGTAATCCAATGCCTGGAATACTTATATAGGATTGGTATAGACCAATGCCTAAATAAGACATGATGATGTACACTCTCATGTCCATTATAACCAAAATCTGTTTAGCAGATTGGCTAAGGCCAATAAGTTGAAACGAGAATGTCTCATGGGTGACATATCAAGATAATGAGTGTCACAAGAGAATGTCTCATGGGTGACATATCAAGATAATGAGTGTCACAAGAAAAGTTTGATATGATGGTATAATATGGAGGATAAATGATATACATGTTCTTCCTATTCCTTATTAAGAGAATGCTTTAAATTGCTTATCATCTGCCTAGTTTTATATCCTTAATTGCAATAATAATGTTTTTGCGGAGAGTTATATCTCTCGCTGGGGCAATTTACAATTGTCTCACCCCCGTGGGAAAACATTTTTAGGTATGCATGAAAGGCAAGGCAGGAAATCCCTAGAACAGAGATGAGCAGAAGCAACAGCAACAACAAGGACAGCAATGAGATCTCAGGTGGGGATATTGTCTGTCAAGTCATATAGATAGTAGTCCTATGTGTCGTCTCTGTACTCTCAGGTCCTCGGAGTTTTAAATGATTCAATCGGAGTTTTGGCTTAATGCCTCAAAGTTTTATACTGCTTGTGTATATTTGTTAACATGGCAGTCAATGTTGTAATCCTTAAAAAGGAATTGTACAGGTTGTGTACTTGTGATCCAGGATGAAATGGAAACACTTTGGTTCTTGGTTAAAGAGTTTTCCTATGAATGGATCTCTTTGCAAATGGTTTTAATTTTTAGTGATTTTCAGTAATTACGCTGCAAATAATTCGCTTCCGCATTAGTTAATCCTGTTTTCGTGAGACGGTCGTTACATTTAGTGGTATCAGATCTCTAGGTTCGTTGAGTCTACAAAGACATAGGACTAAGTTGTTGAGTCTGTGTTAGTGTCCTCCAATATATCCTATAATGAATTCTGCTTGTGCAGAGAAAGGGTAAAGTTTAAAATGACTGGAGAGAACAATGAACACATTGGTTAGGGCAATGTTGTTGCACCAAGAAGAGGTGCAAGGGATCATGCAAGAATAGAATGAGTGCCTGAGAATCCACATTAAGACCTGATCAGGATAGAGAATCCTATGATCATGCTCTTGTTGGGAAGATTAGGGCAACAGTAATGCATATGAGTGGACTGGATGCTAGGCTTACAACCTAGGTTATCAGTCCTTAATACAGAAAGCTTGAGCTTTAAATGAGTTCCTAAATGACTTAGTCATGTTGGAACAAGGGAAAATATGGAAAATATTAACTTATAGCAAGAAAGTGGACTCTGCTATGAGTTCAGATAGATAATAAATATGTGATGGTAGTGCCCAAGAAGGGGCAATAAGCTGAGAAGTAGGGAATGGTCTCTATAATTCTAGAGACATTTGCCTAATGGTTTTAAAAAGCCAAGTTTTTGGTACTAATGGTGCAATAAATGCCTAGTGTACCAGGGAAGTAGCCACTAAGTAAGTGCAAAGGTCTTAACCTTTCACCTGTAAGATTCTATGGCTTAGTTTTTGCTTCAGTAATAAGACTAGTAAGACCATGATATGAGTACAAGGTATGTTATAAATGTGTACATGTTGAGTACACTAAACCCTTTTTGTTATAAAAAAAAAGATTGTTGATATTGTTTTCCCCATTGGTTACTATATAGGGATGAAATGATGAGAACTAGAATTTGAATTCTGTTTAGTATTCTTTTAAATGCTCTATATTGATCTTACCTCCATGAAAGAGGAAGAGGTATAGAAGAGATGCCTGGATAAAATCCAGGGATGTTAAATCTTATGTTATGGTAATATGAAAAGAAAGGAATATGATAGCATGTAAGTGCATACTAATTGATCTCAGTACTTGTAAACCCTGATCAGGTGTACAACTATTGATGATAAAGTGAGTATGGAAACTCTTAGATTGATATCTTTTTGATTGCCCTGATCAAGCAATCATTATGATACAATCTAATGAGTATCATGAAATTGGAAATATGATATGGATAAATGTATCATATCTTAAGAACAAGAAAGAAGGATCTGATAGGAATTCAGATCAGTATGTGTATATGAGGAAGTAAAAGTATGACCCTCATATGATGAGAAAGAGAACAAGGGAGGTGATCCCTATTCTATAAAGTTGTAAATATGATAAAAGAAAGATGAGAATATGATGTGTATTCAACACATGTGACTGATACCAAGGTAAGAGATTCTAGTATCTGAGAATTATCAGATGATTTAGATTGGCTACCTGGAGTGGTCAACTACGAAATCAGTCTGATTATATAAAATGATATGAACATCATATGTTAGGGGTTTATGCTTTGCATAAACATAACAACTAAATATGTCTTTAAGATAAGTTCTCAATTGGCTCTATGAGAATATTGTGGGAAGGAACTTTGTGCTAATAAAAGTTCTATGATGTCTTCATAACAATGAGGTGTTATGAAAAGACATGATGATATGAGGAATGAATAATATCTGTTCCCTTTATCTGGGATTTCGGGGACGAAATCCTTGTTAGGGGTTTATAATTTGTAACATCCCTGACCTGGGTTATGCTTTAACCCTAGGTGTTTTGATTAATAAAGTTGATTATATGCATGTACTTATCTTGTGAAAGGTAATTAAGGCTCTTGAGGAACTTATATTTCAATTTCAGTCCTTTTTGAATAATGTTGAAGCAATGTTTGCTTATTTTGGACTAAAGTGCAAATTACCCAAGTGGAGGGGTTAACTTGCAAATTGCACATGATAAGATGTTACTCTGATGTTGTGACATCATAAGAATGAATATAATGTAGTGGTATGGTTTTACCAAGCCTGGACACCAAGATAGAGCTTGTTGGACAATGTTGTGCATTAAAACCTAGTTTTGGAGTAAAGTGCAATTTACCCAAAATCTAGGGTTCAATATGCAAATTACCACTTCAATATGGTCCTTAATGTTTCTTGGCATCATATAGAGCAAATAAAAAGAGAGGTATTCCTCATTTGAATTAAGTTGTAGGAGAGAGAATCTTGACATTAAAATAATCAAGAATAATGCCTAATTGAAACCCTAATTCGATTTAGGGCAAAAATGAATAAAACTAATTGAAGGGCTTTCAACCAAAATGTTTTGGGTTGATTTTTAATAAGGATGGACGTTCCTTTAACAAGATAAGGAACGAAAATATCTTAAGTAGGTGAAATTCCACTCACCTTTTTATAAAGAAAAGTAATATCCACTCACATGTGGGATATTATATAATAAGCATTAAGGTGCTTAATTTGCTTTTCTTTAAATTGAGGATAATGAAGGAGAATTAAAGGCAAAGGGATATGCCTCGTATCCATGGAGTTTAGGGGGAAGAGGCGGCCATAATTTTTGGATTAATTGGATTTTTATAAGGCATATTCTCTCTCATCAATTTCTTTATAAAAGTGCCATTTCCAAGCCCAAACCAAGGCCTTTTTCGGATTTTCTTCTTCTCCTTGCTTGAAAAACCGACCAAGAAGCTAGGGAGGAGCAGGGAGAACGTCCCAAACCTGTGGGTAAGCCCTTGACCTTCGTTCTCCATGATTTCATGGTGGAAATCGAAAATAAATTATGGATTCCTTCTTATTTCGATCTCCTCTTCAACCCTAGCCAACTTTTGCAATCAAAAGCTTGAGGACGAGCCTAGGGGGAGTTGCAAGAGCTTCATCCACCATTAATGGCGTGAGCTTGGAGCTTTGGAGCTCAATTGGAGGCGGGTTTTATAACTCAAACCCTTAAACATTGCTATTGCATCAATTCTCTATGCTTTGTTGATTGATTTCTTCAATTTGATACACTCTTGTTTCTTTGCTGCAATTTCCATCAAGAACGGTTGCTGTTCTTGGTTGTTCGAAGGAAGGGGATGATGACATCATCCTAGATGCTTATCCAAAGAAATTTACCAAGCAAAACCGTTTTGATAGCTACTCCAAATCGTTTTAATTTGATTGGCTATGCGGTTTCAGCAAACCGTTTAAGGGCAAACGGTTTGAAACCGTTTGGGAGAAAACGGTTTCAAGACCATTTGAGATGGTTGACCAAGCGTTGAACGTTTGAGAATTTTGTTTCTAATTATGTAGGCTGATAACCCTCCAAATTTGAGGGATTAACGCCAAAGGAATAGAGTGCTGAAGGCCAATCAATTAGGCAATCAGATTGAATTATGTGCTGATTTTCAACCTGATTAACTTGACCTGGTTGAGCAAATGGTTTCAAGACTGTTTGAGATGGTTGACCAAGCATTGACCGTATGGGATTCCTGTTCATAATTATTTTTATTAATAACCCTCCAAATTTGAGGGATTAACTCCAAAGGAATCGTGAGTTGAATCCTAATCAATTAGGGAAACCTAATTGGATTAAGTGCTGATTTTCAATCTGATTTAATTGAACGTTTTGGGCAAACGGTCTCAAGACCGTATAAGATGGTTGACTAAGCGTTGACCGTATGCGATTTCTGTTCCTAATGATGTTGGTTAATGACTCACCAAATTTTATGGATTAATTACAAACGAGTCATGAGTTGAAGGCTAATCAATTGGGAAAACCTTAATTGAAATCAGTGCTGAAATTCCAATGAGTTAATTAGAGATTTTGGGTTGATTAGCCCAAACGGTTTCAAGACCGTTTGGGGATCACCCCAAGACCGTTTGGAGGTCTGGGGTCAAGTATAGTTGACCAATTGAAGGTCCAAATGTACTAATCATATTGCAATGTAGTGCTGATTTGTTGATCAACTCGATAGACCAATCCATGATGAATTTTCACTAGAGTCCAAAGGTTGGATGGGCAAACGGTCTCAAGACCGTTTGGAGCTCATCCAAACGGTCTCAAGACCGTTTGGTGGTCACCCAAGACCGTTTGGAGGTCTAGGGTTGAGTATGGTTAGGTGTTTGAAGGTCTAAAGGTACCAAGCTGTTAAACAATGTAATGCTGATTTGGTGATCAATCCAATGAACCAAACCCTAATTGGATTGCTTAGATTTGAGTGATATGATGGGCAAACGGTCTCAAGACCGTTTGGAGGTCATCCAAACGACCTCAATACCGTTTGGGGTCAGGTCATACCCAATTTGGATGATGGTTCAATGGTTTCAAAGCAACTAGTCTTACATTGATTAGTGTTGTTGAATCATCGATTCCAAACCCTAATTCAATTGAATCAAACCCTAATTGATGATCAATTGAGGGTCAATTGAGAGTCAAATCAGTTGAAGGTTGACCTATTAAACTCAATTGAAGTATGAGGGTAGGTACAATTGATGATTGGTTCCATGAATTCAATGATTGAAGGAATCAACATTGAAAACCCTAATTCAATTGGATACCTTATGTAATGGAGGTCCAATGTGATTGAATCTCTTGAGAATAGAGATGATGAATCATCCATTGATCCAATGATGATTAGTAATGATAATCAATGAAGGTACAAAGGTTGAAACCCTAATAGTACCTAAGTGATTAGTGCCAATTAAGGAATGAACCCTAATTGCTTATAAGAACAATGTCTTAGTACACTATGTTAACCATAGTTGTATATACTTGATTGAAGGGTTGATGTAACCTAATCAAGTTGATAGGATGATGGAAAGGAATTCATACATGATATTGATCATGTGATGAATAGGGTATGATCCTTAATAAAGAGATCATGTGAACCCTAATTGAGGTTGATTCCATGTAAACCCAAAATTGAGGGTGATGCCATGAGAAACCCATGTTGGGATGAATAGTAAACCCTAATTTTAGGCAATATGATGAGAAAGCCTAATGAAGGGTGATGTTATATGCAATCCTCACCCTAATGAAGTATGATAGTATGGGAAACCCTAATCCTAATAATGGAATGGTTACTAATATACTAATGGGGGAAATGCCTAAAGTGATTGATTGTGGATACCCTTATAGCAAGTAATGCTTTAACTTGAGATGAGTCCATATCATTAAAGATAGTTGGACCATTCTTATGTGTGACCTATGCACTTCATGGTAAGGGTGATACGTTAATGGATTAAAGGATTAAGATGGGAAATACCTTAATCCAAGATAAGCTGATAACTTAAGGAAGTTGAAAGTGATGAGGAAAGTGATATATCAATATGTGATAAATATCACTTTTAGCATTACACGATTGATATAGTTCAATACCTGGAATGCACAGGATTAGCATAGTCTAATACCTGGAATGATAACACAGGATTGGCTAACTCCCAATACCTGGAATGATAACACAGGATTAGCATAGTCTAATACCTGGAATGATAACACAGGATTGGCTAACTCCCAATACCTGGAATGATAACACAGGATTGGCTAACTCCCATTACCTGGAATGATAATACAGGATTGGCTAACTCCCAATACATGGAATGATAACACAGGATTGGCTAACTCCCAATACCTGGAATGATAACACAGGATTGGCTAACTCCCAATACCTGGAATGATAACACAGGATTGGGTAACTCCCAATACCTGGAATAATAACACAGGATTGGCTAACTCCCAATACCTGGAATGCACAGGATTGGCTAACTCCCAATACCTGGAATAATAACACAGGATTGGCTAACTCCCAATACCTGGAATGCACAGGATTGACATAGATCAATACCTGGAATAATAACACAGGATTGGCTAACTCCCAATACCTGGAATGCACAGGATTGGCTAACTCCCAATACCTGGAATAATAACACAGGATTGGCTAACTCCCAATACCTGGAATGCACAGGATTGACATAGATCAATACCTGGAATAATAACACAGGATTGGCTAACTCCCAATACCTGGAATGCACAGGATTGGCTAAACCCCAATACCTGGATTAGTTGCACAGGATTGACATAGATCAATACCTGGAATAGTTGCACAGGATTGATACAGATCGATACCTGGAATGGTTGTACAAGATTGACATAGATCAATACCTGGAATGGATACACAGGAATAATATAAATCTAATGCTTGTACTAGTTGCACAGGATTGGTGTAATCCAATGCCTGGAATACTTATATAGGATTGGAATAGACCAATGCCTGAATAAGACATGATGATGTACACTCTCATGTCCATTATAACCAAAATCTGTTTAGCAGATTGGCTAAGGCCAATAAGTTGAAACGAGAATGTCTCATGGGTGACATATCAAGATAATGAGTGTCACAAGAGAATGTCTCATGGGTGACATATCAAGATAATGAGTGTCACAAGAAAAGTTTGATATGATGGTATAATATGGAGGATAAATGATATACATGTTCTTCCTATTCCTTATTAAGAGAATGCTTTAAATTGCTTATCATCTGCCTAGTTTTATATCCTTAATTGCAATAATAATGTTTTGGCAGAGAGTTATATCTCTCGCTGGGGCAATTTACAATTGTCTCACCCCCGTGGGAAAACATTTTTAGGTATGCATGGAAGGCAAGGCAGGAAATCCCTAGAACAGAGATGAGCAGAAGCAACAACAACAACAAGGACAGTAATGAGATCTCAGGTGGGGATATTGTCTGTCAAGTCATATAGATAGTAGTCCTATGTGTCGTCTCTGTACTCTCAGGTCCTCGGAGTTTTAAATGATTCAATCAGAGTTTTGGCTTAATGCCTCAAAGTTTTATACTGCCTGTGTATATTTGTTAACAGGGCAGTCAATGTTGTAATCCTTAAAAAGGAATTGTACAGGCTGTGTACTTGCGATCCAGGATGAAATGGAAACACTTTGGTTCTTGGTTAAATAGTTTTCCTATGAATGGATCTCTTTGCAAATGGTTTTAATTTTTAGTGATTTTCAGTAATTACGCTGCAAATAATTCGCTTCCGCATTAGTTAATCCTATTTTCGTGAGACGGTCGTTACATTTAGTGGTATCAGATCTCTAGGTTCGTTGAGTCTACAGAGACATAGGACTAAGTTGTTGAGTCTGTGTTAGTGTCCTCCAATATACCCTATAATGATTTCTGCTTGTGCAGAAAAAGGGTAAAGTTTAAAATGACTGGAGAGAACAATGAACACATTGCTTATGGCAATGTTGTTGCACCAAGAAGAGGAGCAAGGGATCATGCAAGAATAGAATGAGTGCCTGAGAATCCCCATTAAGACCTGATCAGGATAGAGAATCCTATGATCATGCTCTTGTTGGGAAGATTAGGGCAACAGTAATGCATATGAGTGGAGTGGATGCTAGGCTTACAACCTAGGTTATCAGTCCTTAATACAGAAAGCTTGAGCTTTAAATGAGTTCCTAAATGACTTAGTCATGTTGGAACAAGGGAAAATATGGAAAAGATTAACTTATAGCAAGAAAGTGGACTCTGCTATGAGTTCAGACAGATAATAAATATGTGATGGTAGTGCCCAAGAAGGGGCAATAAGCTGAGAAGTAGGGAATGGTCTCTATAATTCTAGAGACATTTGCCTAATGGTTTTAAAAAGCCAAGTTTTTGGTACTAATAGTGCAATAAATGCCTAGTGTACCAGGGAAGTAGCCACTAAGTAAGTGCAAAGGTCTTAACCTTTCACCTGTAAGATTCTATGGCTTAGTTTTTGCTTTAGTAATAAGACTAGTAAGACCATGATATGAGTACAAGGTATGTTATAAATGTGTACATGTTGAGTACACTAAACCCTTTTTGTTATAAAAAAAAATATTGTTGATATTGTTTTCCCCATTGGTTACTATATAGGGATGAAATGATGAGAACTAGAATTTGAATTCTGTTCAGTATTCTTTTAAATGCTCTATATTGATCTTACCTCCATGAAAGAGGAAGAGGTATAGAAGAGATGCCTGGATACAATCCAGGGATGTTAAATCTTATGTTATGGTAATATGAAAAGAAAGGAATATGATAGCATGTAAGTGCATACTACTTGATCTCAGTACTTGTAAACCCTGATCAGGTGTACAACTATTGATGATAAAGTGAGTATGGAAACTCTTAGATTGATATCTTTTTGATTGCCCTGATCAAGCAATCATTCTGATACAATCTAATGAGTATCATGAAATTGGAAATATGATATGGATAAATGTATCATATCTTAAGAACAAGAAAGAAGGATCTGATAGGAAGTCAGATCAGTATGTGTATATGAGGAAGTAAAAGTATGACCCTCATATGATGAGAAAGAGAACAAGGGAGGTGATCCCTATTCTATAAAGTTGTAAATATGATAAAAGAAAGATGAGAATATGATGTGTATTCAACACATGTGACTGATACCAAGGTAAGAGATTCTAGTATCTGAGAATTATCAGATGATTTAGATTGGCTACCTGGAGTGGTCAACTACGAAATCAGTCTGATTATATAAAATGATATGAACATCATATGTTAGGGGTTTATGCTTTGCATAAACATAACAACTAAATATGTCTTTAAGATAAGTTCTCAATTGGCTCTATGAGAATATTGTGGGAAGGAACTTTGTGCTAATAAAAGTTCTATGATGTCTTCATAACAATGAGGTGTTATGAAAATACATGATGATATGAGGAATGAATAATATCTGTTCCCTTTATCTGGGATTTCGGGGACGAAATCCTTGTTAGGGGTTTATAATTTGTAACATCCCTGACCTGGGTTATGCTTTAACCCTAGGTGTTTTGATTAAGAAAGTTGATTATATGCGTGTACTTATCTTGTGAAAGGTAATTAAGGCTCTTGAGGAACTTATATTTCAATTTCAGTCCTTTTTTAATAATGTTGAAGCAATGTTTGCTTATTTTGGACTGAAGTGCAAATTACCCAAGTTGAGGGGTTAACTTGCAAATTGCACATGATAAGATGTTACTCTGATGTTGTGACATCATAAGAATGAATATAATGTAGTGGTATGGTTTTCCCAAGCCTGGACACCAAGATAGAGCTTGTTGGACAATGTTGTGCATTAAAACCTAGTTTTGGAGTAAAGTGCAATTTACCCAAAATCTAGGGTTCAATATGAAAATTACCACTTCAATATGGTCCTTAATGTTTCTTGGCATAATATAGAGCAAATAAAAAGAGAGGGACTCCTCATTTGAATTAAGTTGTAGGAGAGAGAATCTTGACATTAAAATAATCAAGAATAATGCCTAATTGAAACCCTAATTCGATTTAGGGCAAAAATGAATAAAAATAATTGAAGGGATTTCAACCAAAATGTTTTGGGTTGATTTTGAATAAGGATGGACGTTCCTTTAACAAGATAAGGAACGAAAATATCTTAAGTAGGTGAAATTCCACTCACCTTTTTATAAAGAAAAGTAATATCCACTCACATGTGGGATATTATTTAATAAGCATTAAGGTGCTTAATTTGCTTTTCTTTAAATTGAGGATAATGAAGGAGAATTAAAGGCAAAGGGATATCCCTCGTATCCATGGATTTGAGGGGGAAGAGGCGACCATAATTTTTGGATTAATTGGATTTTTATAAGGCATATTCTCTCTCATCAATTTCTTTATAAAAGTGCCATTTCCAAGCCCAAACCAAGGCCTTTTTCGGATTTTCTTCTTCCCCTTGCTTGCAAAACCGACCAAGAAGCTAGGGAGGAGCAGGGAGAACGTCCCCAACCTGTGGGTAAGCCCTTGACCTTCGTTCTCCATGATTTCATGGTGGAAATCGAAAATAAATTATGGATTCCTTCTTATTTCGATCTCCTCTTCAACCCTAGCCAACTTTTGCAATCAAAAGCTTGAGGACGAGCCTAGGGGGAGCTGCAAGAGCTTCATCCACCATTAATGGCGTGATCTTGGAGCTTTGGAGCTCAATTGGAGGTGGGTTTTATAACTCAAACCCTTAAACATTGCTATTGCATCAATTCTCTATGCTTTGTTGATTGATTTCTTCAATTTGATACACTCTTGTTTCTTTGCTGCAATTTCCATCAAGAACGGTTGTTGTTCTTGGTTGTTCGAAGGAATGGGATGATGAAATCATCCCAGATGCTTATCCAAAGAAAATTACCAAGCCAAACCGTTTTGATAGCTACTCCAAATCGTTTTAATTTGATTGGCTATGCGGTTTCAGCAAACCGTTTAAGGGCAAACGGTTTGAAACCGTTTGGGAGAAAATGGTTTCAAGACCGTTTGAGATAGTTGACCAAGCGTTGAACGTTTGGGAATTTTGTTCCTAATTATGTAGGCTGATAACCCTCCAAATTTGAGGGATTAACTCCAAAGGAATAGAGTGCTGAAGGCCAATCAATTAGGCAATCAGATTGAATTATGTGCTGATTTTCAACCTGATTAACTTGACCTGGTTGAGAAAACGGTTTCAAGACCGTTTGATATGGTTGACCAAGTGTTGACCGTATGGGATTCCTGTTCATAATTATGTTTATTAATAACCCTCCAAATTTGAGGGATTAACTCCAAAGGAATCGTGAGTTGAATCCTAATCAATTAGGGAAACCTAATTGGATTAAGTGCTGATTTTCAATCTGATTTAATTGAACTTTTTGGGCAAACGGTCTCAAGACCGTATAAGATGGTTGACTAAGCGTTGACCGTATGATATTACTGTTCCTAATGATGTTGGTTAATGACTCACCAAATTTTATGGATTAATTCCAAACGAGTCATGAGTTGAAGGCTAATCAATTGGGCAAACCCTAATTGAAATCAGTGCTGAAATTCCAATGAGTTAATTAGAGATTTTGGGTTGATTAGCCCAAACGGTTTCAAGACCGTTTGGGGATCACCCCAAGACCATTTGGAGGTCTGGGGTCAAGTATGGTTGACCAATTGAAGGTCCAAAGGTACTAATCATATTGCAATGTAGTGCTGATTTGTTGATCAACTCGATAGACCAATCCATGATGAATTTTCACTAGAGTCCAAAGGTTGGATGGGCAAACGGTCTCAAGACCGTTTGGAGCTCATCCAAACGGTCTCAAGACCGTTTGGAGGTCACCCAAGACCGTTTGGAGGTCTAGGGTTGAGTATGGTTAGGTGTTTGAAGGTCTAAAGTTACCATGCTGTTAAACAATGTAATGTTGATTTTGTGATCAATCCAATGAACCAAACCCTAATTGGATTGCTTAGATTTGAGTGATATGATGGGCAAACGGTCTCAAGACCGTTTGGAGGTCATCCAAACGACCTCAATACCGTTTGGGGTCAGGTCATACCCAATTTGGATGATGGTTCAATGGTTTCAAAGCAACTAGTCTTACATTGATTAGTGTTGTTGAATCATCGATTCCAAACCCTAATTCAATTGAATCAAACCCTAATTGATGATCAATTGAGGGTCAATTGAGAGTCAAATCAGTTGAAGGTTGACCTATTAAACTCAATTGAAGTATGAGGGTAGGTACAATTGATGATTGGTTCCATGAATTCAATGATTGAAGGAATCAACATTGAAAACCCTAATTCAATTGGATACCTTATGTAATGGAGGTCCAATGTGATTGAATCTCTTGAGAATAGAGATGATGAATCATCCATTGATCCAATGATGATTAGTAATGATAATCAATGAAGGTACAAAGGTTGAAACCCTAATAGTACCTAAGTGATTAGTGCCAATTAAGGAATGAACCCTAATTGCTTATAAGAACAATGTCTTAGTACACTATGTTAACCATAGTTGTATATACTTGATTGAAGGGTTGATGTAACCTAATCAAGTTGATAGGATGATGGAAAGGAATTCATACATGAGTATTGATCATGTGATGAATAGGGTATGATCCTTAATAAAGAGATCATGTGAACCCTAATTGAGGTTGATTCCATGTAAACCCAAATTGAGGGTGATGCCATGAGAAACCCATGTTGGGATGAATAGTAAACCCTAATTTTAGGCAATATGATGAGAAAGCCTAATGAAGGGTGATGTTATATGCAATCCTCACCCTAATGAAGTATGATAGTATGGGAAAGCCTAATCCTAATAATGGAATGGTTACTAATATACTAATGGGGGAAATGCCTAAAGTGATTGATTGTGGATACCCTTATAGCAAGTAATGCTTTAACTTGAGATGAGTCCATATCATTAAAGATAGTTGGACCATTCTTATGTGTGACCTATGCACTTCATGGTAAGGGTGATACGTTAATGGATTAAAGGATTAAGATGGGAAATACCTTAATCCAAGATAAGTTGATAACTTAAGGAAGTTGAAAGTGATGAGGAAAGTGATATATCAATATGTGATAAATATCACTTTTAGCATTACATGATTGATATAGTTCAATACCTGGAATGCACAGGATTAGCATAGTCTAATACATGGAATGATAACACAGGATTGGCTAACTCCCAATACCTGGAATGATAACACATGATTAGCATAGTCTAATACCTAGAATGATAACACAGGATTGGCTAACTCCCAATACCTGGAATGATAACACAGGATTGGCTAACTCCCAATACCTGGAATGATAACACAGGATTGGCTAACTCCCAATACCTGGAATGATAACACAGGATTGGCTAACTCCCAATACCTAGAATGATAACACAGGATTGGCTAACTCCCAATACCTGGAATGATAACACAGGATTGGCTAACTCCCAATACCTGGAATGATAATACAGGATTGGCTAACTCCCAATACCTGGAATAATAACACAGGATTGGCTAACTCCCAATACCTGGAATGCACATGATTGGCTAACTCCCAATACCTGGAATAATAACACAGGATTGGCTAACTCCCAATACCTGGAATGCACATGATTGACATAGATCAATACCTGGAATAATAACACAGGATTGGCTAACTCCCAATACCTGGAATGCACAGGATTGGCTAACTCCCAATACCTGGAATAATAACACAGGATTGGCTAACTCCCAATACCTGGAATGCACAGGATTGACATAGATCAATACCTAGAATAATAACACAAGATTGGCTAACTCCCAATACCTAGAATGCACAGGATTGGCTAAACCCCAATACCTGGAATAGTTGCACATGATTGACATAGATCAATACCTGGAATAGTTGCACAGGATTGACACAGATCGATACCTAGAATGGTTGTACAGGATTAACATAGATCAATACCTGGAATGGATACACAGGAATAATATAAATCTAATGCTTGTACTAGTTGCACAGGATTGGTGTAATCCAATGCCTGGAATACTTATATAGGATTGGTATAGACCAATGCCTGAATAAGACATGATGATGTACACTCTCATGTCCATTATAACCAAAATCTGTTTAGCAGATTGGCTAAGGCCAATAAGTTGAAACGAGAATGTCTCATGGGTGACATATTAAGATAATGAGTGTCACAAGAGAATGTCTCATGGGTGACATATCAAGATAATGAGTGTCACAAGAAAAGTTTGATATGATGGTATAATATGGAGGATAAATGATATACACGTTCTTTCTATTCCTTATTAAGAGAATGCTTTAAATTGCTTATCATCTGCCTAGTTTTACATCCTTAATTGCAATAATAATGTTTTGGCGGAGAGTTATATCTCTCGCTAGGGCAATTTACAATTGTCTCACCCCCGTGGGAAAACATTTTTAGGTATGCATGGAAGGCAAGGCAGGAAATCCCTAGAACAGAGATGAGCAGAAGCAACAGCAACAACAAGGACAGCAATGAGATCTCAGGTGGAGATATTGTCTGTCAAGTCATATAGATAGTAGTCCTATGTGTCGTCTCTGTACTCTCAGGTCCTCAGAGTTTTAAATGATTCAATCGGAGTTTTGGCTTAATGCCTCAAAGTTTTATACTGCCTGTGTATATTTGTTAACAGGGCAGTCAATGTTGTAATCCTTAAAAAGGAATTGTACAGGATGTGTACTTGTGATCCAGGATGAAATGGAAACACTTTGGTTCTTGGTTAAAGAGTTTTCCTATGAATGTATCTCTTTGCAAATGGTTTTAATTTTTAGTGATTTTCAGTAATTACGCTGCAAATAATTCGCTTCCGCATTAGTTAATCATGTTTTCGCGAGACAGTCGTTACATAAGGAGTGACTCAAGTTTGAAAATCCTAGAGGTTGATCTCTCTAGGTAGTGGAGATACATTCTTTGATATGGAACCACTATAAATATATCATTTTTGTGTATTGTTAAATATCTCTCTCTCTCTTGCTTTGAATACTTGTATTTATCTTGGACAATATGTTATAGGTCTAGTGAATTTTTCTTAAGTAGTTTTAGTTCAATTCAACACCCCTCCTTGAGACCATAGCTCCGATAATTGGTATTTGGTCAAGGTCTTCATTCAAGAAACTACTTCCATAAGTAGGAGAAGATGGGTGACAACATAAACAGGAGATACACATGCACTTGTAGGTATTTGATGGAATCAACTTCCACTATTCTAAGAGAAGAATAAAATTCCATATTTAATATGTAAGTATTGAGATGTGAAAAATTGTGGAGCATCCATACAAGAAACCCAATAGAAAAGGAGAACATTGGGATGCAAATACCTTGAAGAAAATAACCCTAAATCCAAATTTTAAAAATCATGTATGCCACTGTCACTCCAATCAAGTTCAACTAGATATCTTCTTATAAGACCACCTGATATTTGATGGTATTGACAAAGTGAAGCAATTCAAGATAGAGATGCTCAGTATACAAGTTGAGAACTTATGCATGATCAAGATGGAAGTTGTTGTCAAGATGTACTCAAGGTTAACTCTTATTGTCAATGTTCTTGTAACTCTTTCTCAACTAATGGATCCCATAAATGTATGTGCTAAGATCCTCTTCTCTCTTTGTTGTTAGTGAGACAAGAAGGTGATATCTTTGGAGGAGTCCAAAAAGCTCTCCACTCTCCTTGATGAATACTAGTAAGCTCTAAACATCTAAGATAAGGCTCAAAACTCAACAAAAAAAGGATCTTGAGGAGAGAGAACAAAATAATAAGGATAAGATGATTTCTTTCCATTCTTCCTCAAGCACCAATCCTTCCAATGAGAAGAAAATGTCATGTACTCCAAAGGTAAAACCTTCAAAAGCAACTCTTCTTCCTCCTTTTTGTAAGACCCCTGACCTTGATTTTTGGTTGAATATGCTTTATTACATTAATTTGATGCTTAAAACGTTAATAAAGCCCTAAGATGTGTTGTGATATCATGTTACAAGCTTAAGTTTCAAGTTTGGCACAGTTTGGACACTGCTTGCACTACTACAGAAATGGCTTATAAAGTCACTTTTTAAGGTGTCGGTTGTATACAAAAACCGACACCTAAACTCTACAATGTCAGTTTATAACATAAACCGACATCCAATCTACGAAGGTCGACCAGACACGGGTACCGCTTTTATTAAGTGTGGGTTAATTAATAAATAACCGACACCTAAACTCAACTGCCAAACCCAAAATTCCAGCGAAAAAATTGGCTCCAAAATTTTACATATGGCATCGGTTCATAACTAAATAACCGACACTATAGGTTTAGTTGTCAGTTTTTTTAAATAACCGACACTTAGTATAGGTGTCGGTTCATAACTAAATAACCGACACTATAGGTTTAGTTGTCGGTTTTTTTTAAATAACCGACACTTATTATCAACTTAATAGCTCACCAGCCCGACCGATTCTTCCCTTTCCCTGTTTCATTCACGATTTCCCTAACCTCCGGTGATTTCTTGCTCCCTGCCGCCGCCGCCCCTCCCTGCCGTTCGTGCTCCAACGCCCGTCGTTGCCGCTCCTTCCTCCGTGCTCGCCCGTCGCCGCCCGCCCGCCCGCCCGCCCTCTCCGCCGTCGCCGGTAGCAGCTAGGTCTCCTAGCCTCGTCGCCCTCTCCGCCGCTCCTCTCCTCGCCGCCGGCAGCTGCTAGGACTTGCTCCGGCCGATGCTCCTCTTTCCTCAAGGTGCCCGCCCTGCCTTCTTCTTCTTCCTCTGCTCCTCTTCTCTCAAGCTGCCTGCCCTACTGCTGGGCGTTTTTCTTTCTTTTTTTTAATTTATTTACTTCTCTCAAGGTTCCTGCCTGCTCATACACATATTGATGTACATAAACATGTTAGAATAAATGCTAAAAAGGTGTGATTTTAGGGTTTAGGTACTGATTTTGTGCTTCTACTGAGCTGAATCCTCTATTGTCTATACAATACATGTTCTATGATAAGCCTTAGTTAATTTAATATGCATACTTTGTATGTAAAACATAGTAATCGGGTACTGCTATATATCCAAGTAAATTACATGTAAATAATCATGACATAGATTTTAGAATGCATACTTTGGTTAAATGTACTGCTGTAATTTTTGATCAAGTGATGATATGTAAATGTAGCAATAAGTTAGTAAGGTATCAATGATAAGTCTATTGTAATGTGATGCAAAATAGTTATTGTATCATGCATATATACTTAATACTTTTTTGTTTTATAGTTGTATAGGGTGTTTTATGTGTGGTAAGTCTATTGTTTAATAGTTTAGCTATATTCTTGGTGACAATCCTAATCACCCTTCTTTTGCTTAATGATGAACTGTAATGCACACATGCTTGGAATGTAAATGATGAACTTTTCCCTAAATATATTGCCAATCATGCTTTTAAAGACATCAATAATCACCCTAACTTGAAGAACTAGGATTTTAGGTATAAGAATGACAACACATTATTTGTTGGCCTAGAAACCCATCCAAGATTTACTCATTAGGAGTAAATCTTGGATAGTCCCTGGTTTGGGAATGTTCTTGAACACCTAATCTCGCTTAGGATGTAAGTGTATATAATGTGTGTTGGGTTTTCAAGAAAATTTCCGCAGCATTTCTTCGTTTGTTCTCTAAGTACATATGTACTTGGAGAACGGCGGGGAAATGCTGCCGAAATTTTCTTGAAAACCCAATACACATTATACACTTACTAGTGAGATTAGGTATTCAAGAATGGGATAGGTGGTACACATTTATTATATATAAGAATGACATCACATGTATTTGTTAATCCTAGACCCTAATCTTGTCCTAATATATACTTGTTTTCTCTTTGATCATAGAATGGATAGATCATGGATGTCCATTCACAATCGCTGCACCCCAGAGTTTATTTCTGGTCTTGACCAGTTTATTAGATTTTCCGAGGAACATAGGAAACAACCTGGAGATAGGTTCTACTGTGAGCTTTAGAATTTGAGTTACTTTACAAGGTGCCCGCCCTGCCTTCTTCTTCTTCCTCTACTAGAACTTTACAATGTGAGCTTTAGAATTTGAATTACTTTACAATGTGAACTTTACAATTTGAATTACTTTACAATGTGAGCTTCACAATTTGAATGTGAATTTGAACTTTACAATGTGAGCTTTACAATTTGAATTACTTTACAATGTGAGCTTTACAATTTGAATTACTTTACAATGTGAGCTTTACACTTTGAATTACTACTTTACAATGTGAACTTTACAATTTGAATGTGAATTTGTAGATGGCTGACCATTCTCCTGATGACCGTGCTGATGACTACCGTGAGGGTGAGCACATCAATGCACCGCCTCACAATGTAAGTTTTAAAAATATATCATATATTTATATCTATATGTCCATTTATAGTTATATCTTGTAAATGTGAATTATTTTGTCAAATTTTAGGTTGATGATGCACAGGTACCATCTGAAGCACTTGAGGCACTTGATCAACAACACCAAAAAGTTGACAAGAGAAGGGGCATCACTATGATGAAGAAGTTAATTGCGCAAAAGGGCAATGGACCCAAACTTGTTGTGGATTTCGATAATGCAGGAAATGCATGTGGTGTGAATCGCAATTCATTTATTTCATATCTTGGGTTTGTTACTCGTAGCCATTGCGGTTGTCGCTTAGATTCTTGGCATAACGTTTCTAAGGAGAAGAAAGATTTAATATGGAGGGATTTATGTGTGAGTTATTATTAATTTGCAATTCTATTTTGTAGATTACTAAATTTTTGGATACTAGTTAATAGCAATTCTATTTTGCAGAGTATATTTGAATTGGATGAAAAGCTGCATTGTAAATGTGTGATGCAACGCTGTGGGAGAGTCCTAAGGAACTATAGGACAAATCTCACCAGAGAATACATGAAAGAAGCCGACAAGAGGAAGAAGACAGCCACTGAACAGTGGAACTTCCTGGACAAAGAAGAATGGGACGCGTTTGTCACTTCAAGACAAACTAATGAATTCAAGGTATTAGGCGTCAGTCTCAATCTCATTAATTAATATATGTTGTATTCACTTATTCAAGATTAACATTTAGTGTTACTAACCAAATCATTAATTTGCATACTAACTAGGCCCTCAGTGAGGCACAAAGATCAAGGCGTGCGTTGAATGTGCATGACCACACAATGGGTCCAAAGGGGTATGCAGGCGTTCGCCAAAGACTACAGGCTGAGGCTACTGCTGCTCAGTATGCTGCTACTCAGGAGTCCTCTACCATAGGTAGCACACCTCTGCCTCGCCATGATGTCTGGATAGCTGGGAGGCAAAATAAGAAGGGAGAATTAACTAAGGCCGCAACTGCTGAGGCGGCTGCAAAAATGGCAAAATACAACTCTTACAGCAATCATTCGAATATTGATAATTTGTGTTGTTTACTTAAGTACACATTTTTGTTTTGGCGATTAGCGGGAGCTGCACGAGCTGAGGAAATAAGGAAAGTTCATCCCTGAGGGCACAAGGGATGAATTGACAGTTGCTCTGGGTAACCCAGAGCATCCTGGACATGTTAGGGCTGCAGGCGCTGGTGTGGGCATCAAAGCTTTTTTTGGGCCATCCCAGCGCAAACATGTCCCAAAAGCGGGACTTTTACAAGAAGAGGTAACATATTTTTCCTTATAGATGTTACTATAAAAGAGAATTCAAAAATTAGAATTTGACGTTTCTTTTATCCATGTATAGGTGGATAAGCTATTTGACAGGAAACTCGAAGAAAAACTCGAAGAAGCAATGAAAAAGTGGCAGGCATCTCAGACTGCCACTTACCAGACAATACCTACTGTAGACTCTACTCCTACTCCTACTGCAGAGGTTGGGAGTAATCCTGTAGAACCACCACCTAGCACATCCACTGTAAGTATTTTTATGACACAGTAACTAGTTTTTTAATTCAAGATGATATGTATATATGAAATTGTATTCATTTCAAAAAAAGATGATATGTATATATGTATATAACATTCTTTACATAAAAATTTGTAGGGGTTGAAGCCATGCCGTCTAAAAAGTAAAGAATATGTCATGGAAGAGGCGTCGGCTTACCCATCCCTACCAGGGGAAACGTGTCACGGGTCTCCAGTACTAGCTGGTTGGATTCGGGTGAGCCTGATACATATATTCCCCCAGTGGATGGATCTTCCACTGCCATATGCCCACCCAGATTGTGAAACGCTTGGTGAGGCAGTAGGCGGAGTGATATTGTGGGAAAAAGCGTATGTCTTCTTTACTGAAAAGGTGTGGTAAATTTACATTACGTTCAATTGTTAGTGTGTGTATATGCTGGCAGTTGATCTGAAATTATTATATATATATACAGGTTAAAAAGAAGACACCCACAACATCTAGGACTCCACTTCCACCTCTTGCATTACCTAGTTGGGTTCCACAGGACCTACCTGTCCCGTTAGGTCCTAACTGTAGGGGTATGGCAGTATGGTTAGGGGAACATGATATAAACTCCCCTATAACTGTTTCTTCTTATTTAGATTCTACAGGTCAGTCATACGAAACAAAACTATTTATACAAGATATTTTGGAGTTGTTTCGATATGATTGGCTAAATACATTTGTGATAGAGCTATGGATAAGGTGATATATTCTTTATACATCCATATACCTTGTGTATGATCTGGTGATCTGGTTTCTTATTTATTAATGCATGCGTAATTAATACATATTTTGCAGCTACTTAGACAACATATGTGCAGATTTTGGATTCGAACATGTAGGGTTTTTTATTCCATCCTTGATTAGTCTAGTAGCTAAAAACCCTACATCAGTTCAACAATACTGCTGTGAGGCTTTTTCAAATTTTGCTGTAAAAAAGAAGATGGTGATAATGGCTCCATTCAATGTAGAGTAATTTTACTTTGCTTATTATAATTTGGACTTAAGAAAATTACATTTTATTGTGGATTTTGAGTTATTAATTTTAACTTTTTTTCCTCTAGGGGTAGGCATTGGGAGTTATTGGTTATTGCCCCCGAGACGTTCACTGTGTATTATCTAGATCCTAAGGGGGGTAAATTGAATACAAGATTTGGACACATAATGAAAATGGCAATATTTCGGTGAGAAATATTTCATTTTTCATATCCGTTAACATATGTTATTACATTACTATTTAATTGCAATGTTCTGTGTTACATTAACATGTAGGGGTTTTGAGGAGTACAAAAAGGCTGGAGGAAAGGTCCCCACGAAAAAGAACCAGCCAATAATTTGGAATAACGTGAAAGTAAGTTCCCGACTGCAATATATGTATATATTATAAATGTGAACAATGCTTAATTAGTTGTATTTTTTAATATTTTGTATGTTTGAATTTATAGTGTGCTACACAAGACAACGGATGGGCATGTGGATACTATGTCATGCGATATATGCACATGATTATCAAACATGTCGTACTGGATATCGAATGTATTGCTCAGGTATTATATAGTCTCATTAGATAATATGATCAAAATATATCAATCTTATTTATAGCTCATTAATTATATATATACATCATTCTCTTTACAGGTGCTTAAAGTTGACCCCATTACAGGAAAGGACTTACCAAATGTTAATGCTCCCTATACGATGGGAGAATTAAATGAAGTAGTAGAAGAATGGGCAACAACCATACAATTAGTGGGGGCTTTAAAATATAATTGGGATCCTGATAGTGAATAATGACTAAACAATGATACTTTGTAAATGAATTTCTGAATTATAATATATGTGTGAATGTTTCTACATGTCTGGATGTTTCTACATGTGTCTGAGTGAAAATGAATGAAAGTGTTGGTTGCTATATGAATGTTTCTACATGTGTGAATGTGAATGAATGGAACTACATATTGCTAGCATGTGTGAATGTTTATAAATGTGTGAAAATAAAATGGAACTGCAGGTTGCATTGCTAAATGCATGTGCTACATTCTTATTGTTAATTTTGCAGGTTTGCGGCCTGTTGTCAGCTGATATCAATAGATGTCGTAAAACCTGCAGTTCATAACTGAACTGAACAGGTTTCTCATCCTACGACCAGCCACAGCAGGTCTGCAGACTGACAGAAAAAAAACCCAATAGGCGTCGGTTATTTGTAAATAACCGACACATAATGTTATAGTGTCAGCTTTTTACAAATAACTGGTGTCTATTTCGTGTGGCGTGAAGATATATGGCGTCGGTTATTTGTACATAACTGACACTGATAGTGCCCAAGATGGCGCCCTTTCTGTGGCGCGAAGGGTTTGGGCGTCGGTTTCTTACCTAATAACCGACGCCTATAGTCCCATGATGGCGCGTTTTCGGTGGCGCGCGAAGTGTTTGGGCGTCAGTTTTGGAACCGACGCCTAATGGGTGGACTTTTAGTGTCGCCCACATAGGTGTCGCTTAGAAACCGACACTAAAGGCTTTAAATAACCGACACTAAAGGTAGGTTCTGTAGTAGTGTTGAGCAAGTTATACAAATATGTGCTTGTTTTGGAATTTAATGCAATTTACACATATATAGGGTTTTGCTTGCAATTTGTCACATGTGTGTTGTGCCACACATGTTTTCATATCATGTATTAGATATTTGTATAGGGAAATATGGATACAAAATAGGCAACAGAAACAAAAATTTTATCTACCATATTCTCCATAAACTAGCAGATTGCGTCAGTAACTATAAGATGGGAAGGATGGCTTCGAGGATATACCTGGTCCTGGAACAAGTCCACTGACATCTCCTCATCATTGTAGATGCACAAATATTGACTAGTTGCTCTTGGATAGTTTCTGTGAAGCTCCTGGTCTTCACCACGGACGGTAGACTAGACAGATTCTATAACAACTCTTGTAGTCTCGCCACAGACTACAAGTTGACGTTGCCCTCCTAGGAGCAGCCAAAGGACTCCTGCCTCTATGGAAGTCCACACGAACCACCTAGGACTCATGTCATCCTTGTAGAATGGACATGAAGGAGTTGTCCCTCCCAATGGCATACTAGTCACCCAACTTGCTCTCCCACAACAATGGTCCTCAGATGTTCTCTCCCTCGTTATCCCTCCCTAGTTGGGTAGGACTTTCTTGGGCTCTCTTGGTTACCACAACCAGAAAGGAAAACAATTGTGATACCCTTTGTCACTCAAAGCGAGATTACTCAAAACCGAACACGGAATTAAAACTAATCAAGTGGATTACTAAAAATATGAGAAATTAAAACCAATTTTATAACCATGCATCAAGCTGAACTCATCATGTTGAAGCCATAATCTGGAACTAATTGTATTTGATTTATATCAAGAGATGTTACTAACATATTCGCTGGATAACTAGCCACAACCTATTCACATACACAATTACCTCTGTACCATTATCATATAATTTCAAAAACTCAAGGCGATGTACAACGTCTATAAAACACCCCAAGGACATGAGTGTACAGGGACGACACATAGGACTCTATTACTGGACACTAGCTATATATCCATGATCCAATAGCTGCACTCCTTAGGATATATGCCTCAAAAACACGATCTCTATCCTAGCATGCATGTCCACCAAAAAGATTGTGGAACCCACAGGGTGAGACCAAACATCCCATCGAGAGTTATAACTTTCTGCCAATATCTCTTAAAAGCAAAGATAACTAAATAAGTAGATTATACTATTAACAGATAGGAAGATTCAACTAAATAATATAAGAGAGAAATTAACACTATTTATGTAGTTCAAGTATCTACAACTAAGCAGTAGAACATTCTATGTTTTTTCAAGGAATATGAAGAACATGTAGGATTGTTATGAAATAAGCAGGTTAAGAAACAAGGCAAAGGCTCATCCAATATTATCCATATTTGATCCTAAACAAATACACTACATGGTTGTATTACATATTTTATTAATACCTTGAGAATTTGAGTCATACCACCCAAATCCAACCGACCACTACTAAGTCAAAATCAGTGCCATACAAGGTCCATGGAAGAGCTAGAATCCACAACCTCACCAATAGCCTCTTGGTCAATACAAGAGTGAAAGTGACATATAGTAAAATGAGGGATCATCTCACGCATGGCCGTCCATATAACAACCTATCCCACCTTGATACAGGTCATGAAATTAGTGAACTAAGTTACGACCCACAGTCACACTCCTACCAGGGTATGGCCCACAGCCAATCTTGTTGACCGGCCTAAATTGCACGTCCTAAAAGTGGGGCAGATTTGAAGTAGTCGGACTTCTAAACTTATAACCCAAAACCTTCTAGACCCCCACAACTTTGTTTACGGGGTCGAAGTAGATATACGGGGTCGAACACAGGGG
The DNA here is from genome assembly GCA_963693085.1 of Alisma plantago-aquatica. NCBI lineage: Eukaryota > Viridiplantae > Streptophyta > Magnoliopsida > Alismatales > Alismataceae > Alisma > Alisma plantago-aquatica. The sequence continues at coordinate 126,801,619 of OY856409.1, read as the reverse complement.
CAAGGGTGGTAGTGTTGAGAACACTGAATTGACACGTTACACTCCGGTAAGGGCAAGGAGATGATAAAATTTCCCAAGGGAACAGCAGGATAAGATCGATAAAACAAAAGAAATCTATCTCCTCGCAGAACTACTAGGAAAATTAAGGTTTTAAGCATTTATCAATTTTTAGGGTTTTTGTGCAACGGAAACAGAGAGATAACACTATTGCTTTAGTAAGGAACGAAGGAGAAAACTTCGGTAAAACAAGCGGCACCAGAAAACATCATGTACCCCTCCTCTCGAAGCGGGTACCTCTAACTAAGAACCAACACCCCTTTCGAGGTTGCCGGACTTAAGTTAGAGTGGAAAGGTTACTACAGCAACTCCAATCCTGGGCACTCTCGTACTCCAGTATGGACCAAACGGTAGAGCCACAACACCTCTCTCAAGGCTGTTGCAATGGGAAAACATGATTCGGTAGCTAATCGAAACGTGATCCAAGCGTACAAGCTAGAGTTCAGATGTTAAACATAGAAATCATCCAACAAAAGTTACCAAACATAAAGTAGCAGATAATTAAAACTCTTCTAATTCCATTAACATGTACGGGTCTGATTACATTACATAAGTAAAGGAAGTAAATGAATGAAATAAGTAAAGATAAACGACGCCTACTTGATTTAGAAGGGCGACAGGCAACAACAGACCCTCCAACCCGATACTGGGTGGGAGCCTTGCCCGATACGCCCGTGTCGGGCGGCACACCCTCTCGGGCGACACGCTAATGACGAGCGGACGTATCGTGCGGGGAGCCCTTGCTCGATACGGTCATGTCGGGAAACACCCTCTTGGGCGACACACCGTGACCAGCGATGCGTATCAGGGTTCAGTATCGTGTCGGGCTAGAGTGTTGCTTCTAGTATCAGTCACTTGTATCGGGTATCGTTGTTGACCGATATCGGCCTACAGTGGTGTCCGGGACGACCCTAAGTGAACCATTCCCTCCCTCTCGGGATGGGGAAGTGCTCGCCTAGAATTGCCTGGCACACCTCTGAGGCACGATACGCTAGCTCCTGAAGCTTTCCTAAGTTGGCTTGCACAGGGTTTCGACCTGTCCCATCGGAGTCCTGTAGCTGCTATTTATAGGCAGCAGTTGGGGAAGTTATGGTGCTCCGGATGCCACGTGTTCTTCCTTCAGCTCTTATTATCACGGAATCAGGAATGGCCGATATCAGTATCGCCCGAAACAAGGATGTCAGGTGTCGGTCACCGTGACGAGTGGCGCCTGTCGGTGGGTGGCATGTATCACGCGACACACTTCAGTTGTCATGGCGAGCCCGGCTCCCTATCGGGTAAAAAGGCGTATCGCCTATTAGTTTCTTCTTGCGCGGCATCCTCATGTCACGTGTCGGTGTATTGTGTTACCCTGTTGGGCAAGGAGTGTATCAGCCGGCTGGTGGGAAGGCCGATGCAGTTGGAACACATTTGTGGGCCGGGATGGGCCTTATTGCGGATAAATGAGTCAAAAATGGGAGAAAACTCTACAAAAGATGATACTTTTGGGTTAAGAGTGTGGCGTGGCCTATTTATGCAAAAACATATATAAAAAGAGAGGAAAATAGTTTAAAAGGGCAGTTTTGATAACGAAATAAGGGCCAAAAACATCACAAAATTTGGTGTTATCAACTCCCCCAAACTTAGCATTTTTATTGTCCTCAATCAATCTTTAAACTTTGTTTTGTGATGCTTCTTCTTGACCGGTATTTTCAGACCATGGGTTTGAGCGAGCATTGAGATGTCTTACTGAGAATACAGCCCGACCACGAACAACAAACTTTATTTCTCCTGCCTTATTTAAGCAAAAAAATTCTCTACAGCTTCAGCGAGACTTTGGTGCATGATTTCGAAGTTAGCTTTCACACCAAATAGCTTTTGGGGGCAGAAAGTTGTGTGCTTGGGTAGGCTGAAGGCTTTTTGGGTTTTTCTTATTTCCCATCAGTCCATCCAGGTAAGGGTCCGTTAGTGGGCGAGTGGTCCCTATAGTCCAAGCCAGTTGGCTTTAGAGCAGTGATTTCACATCCTACGTACCACTGCCCCGGATCTACCATGCCTAAAGATGGGTACTTTTGGAGAACAAGTGTGTATATGTATATATTTTTTTTCTGTTCTTTTCATTTGGCACAACTCTCATGCTTTTATTCACTCTCATAAGGCTATTCTCTCTTTTTGGGATTTTTGTTGGGTAAGGGAAAACAAGAGGAATTTTCGTTGCTATTTGGGCAGCTTTTTCCTTCTGCATACACGTCTCTTAGCTGTTGCGAGATTATTTTTCGAAATTTTTGGTGTAGAACGTCGTAGTATTTTGTCGTTTGAGGCTGCATTATCAAAAAGTCATAACAAAACTTGCATCTCCTTAGGCACAAAGAAAATAAACTGGCAAGAAGTCGTATCTGATTAGTACTATATAATGTCTTTGTACAAATGCATGGAGACAAGATAAGCGAAATTTTAAATTTTTCAAAAATTTTGTATGAGCATGTATATGTACATATGATATAGAAAAAGAACAAAAGAACAAAAGGGTGAGGTCTGAAAATTTTCGAAATTTTTATACCTCCCTCACTGATACATGGTACCCCCCCCCAAACTTACTCCACACTCTGTCCCAGAGTTGTGAAGTAGATAAGGTAGGGTAATGTTAATTATGTGAGGGTTAAAGGCTGGTGAGCACGCCTGCGCCAATAGTCGACGTGGTGGAGTTGGTCAGGCTTCTCTTTATTTGATATCCGTTCTAGGATGAAGACGCTGCAGTCAGTTGTACCAAAAGACAAATGTGCGTTCAAGATTGCAAGATTCAATGAGATCATTCATGCGCTTTTGCTGAGGAAGAAGTTCCAAAACTATTAATCATTCCCTTAAACCAGGTAGACTTTTTAAGATACTTCCATTGTGAACATGAACAAAAGGACTGATCATCAACCTCTGTTTCTTTAAACTTCCATCATCTATTGAACTAGTCAGAGAAGTCCACTTATCTCTTCCAATACTTTTTCTTGATTTGGTAGCCCCAAGAGAGGTCCATTTCCTTGTCATAGTCTATCTTCTGTGGTGGTTTAGGACCATCTCCAAAAGAGAAAATTAGTGGAAGTCTTTCTCCAGTGGCTTCTGGATTGAACATGGGTATTTTAGGTTTATCAGTCATGAAGCCACCTTCTTCACGGGGGGTATCTTCTTTGGATATAGTATCCACAAGTGTTTTCAAGAGCCCTCTGTCTACCATACGCCGGTTATCATCGTCATAATCTACACGAACCTTGTGTTTCCTTCTTGAGAGATTTGCACTTATTCTGGCTGCATCCTCTGGGAAAGAAAATGGACTCGTTACTTCTTCCATCCTTGCTCACTTATCGGAGGTTGAGGGCTCAACTGCCTGGGGATCTGCCTCAGGATTCTGGCATTTCTGTCCGACCGTTGTTGCTTCAGCTGCTGCCTCAGTGTCGATTCTTCTGCTGTGTTTGTCAATCTGAAGGGAGGTTTGCTTTGTATGGGCCATATTTGTTATCATTAAACAAGTTCATTGATCATTCGAATGTTAGATAGGCAAGAAAAATTGATGCATGATAAGATTCGGCCCGTTACAAAGTCCGGGTATCGTCCATCAAAAGAACATGCTAGGCGATACAAAGCTGGATGATACAGAGGAAAGCTTTGTGTTAAACACATTGCCCGACACGGGTGTGTCAGGCGATACGGTTGTGTGAAACAAACAGCCCGATAGGGACTTCTGATAGGACAACGCGTTGCTCGATAGCAAAGATAAGTGGGGCGGCATAAGGATGAGCGATAAGGTTATCGCCCGATATGGTGTATCGAGCAAACACGTACGTATTGTGCGGCACACGTGTCGGGTGACACAAAGAAAATCAACTAAAGTCGTCCACCCGGTACGCTGCACGCAGTATGAAGCTCGCGTCGGGCAAGCAGGTTGTCAGTCTATACCTTTTCTATCAGAGACTACCTTGGATGACACAAGAGCAGAGGGAGAAATTACTACATGATACAGGTAGCTCGAAGAGCAAAAGTAGTAGCCAGACACGGTCAAACCTCCGTACGATATATAGCAATCTCAATCGAGGGTAAATCGGGTAAATCTGGGATGTGTGTAGGTCGTTGAGACAAGTCATTCTCGAGACGAGCGGTCCCATCCGTCTAATCAAGGGCAATTACTCATCGTACCCGATACGGGTGCTCACCGCCCGGGTGTATCGTCCGTCACGGTCTATGCAATCCCTGATACACCGTTGCCCGATACTAGCGCGTTCTGTGCGCCGACTGAGTTGCTGCCCGATACGATCAGGAAAATGAGATACTTGCCCAATACGCGACCTTCAGAGCAAGAGCAAGATCTAGATGAAAAACTAAAACAAGGCGAAGGAAAAAGTAATTGATGGGTAAAACATCATTGGCCTAAGGTTAAGTTCCCGACCTCAGATAGTATTACCCCTCAATGCTTCACAAAACATAACGGTGGACCATAAAATAGAAGAGTCAGCGCACGTGGTGCATGTACTGACTCGAGCCTTATTACATTCCATAATGTTTGTCTTGCGAGAAAGTAAATAACATCCTATATTAGGAAAAATAAAAGCTCGGGCTGCCTCTCGAGGAGCGATGTAGATTCTGTCGCCAGCTCGACCATTCTAGGTTCTTCACTTTTCACCGCCAGCGATATCTGTATCTTGCAGTTTGATCTCTGCCCTTCTAACAAAAGCTTCGTCTTCATAGTATCTTTTCACCCTGTGCCCGTTTACTTGAAAGACCTTGGTTGGATCATCTTTATCATATAACTCCATCATTCCGGACGGGTATATCTTTGATACAGTGAACGGTCCAGACCATCTTGTTTGTAACTTTCTTGGAAAGAGACGAATTGAGGATTTATATAATAAACCTTTATCACCCTCACTTACGTCCTACTTCCTTAGATGGGCATCGTGCCACACCTTCTTCCTATGTTTATAGATTTTTGCATTTTCATAAGCATGCATCTGTAATTCTTCAAGCTCTTATTACTGCAAATATATCTTTTCTCCCACTTTCTCTAGATCCATATTCAAGAATTTAATTGCCCAAAGGGCCTTGTGTTCCAGCTCAAGGGGTAGATGACATGATTTTCCGTAGATCAACTTATAGGGGGTGGTTCCAATGGGCGTTTTATAGGCAGTCCTATAGGCCCAAAGTGTGTCATCAAGCTTCATTGACCAATCCTTCCTCGTTCGGCTGACAGTCTTTTCCAGAATATGCTTGATTTGTCTATTCGAAACCTCTACCTGCCTGAAAGTTTGTGGGTGGTAGGGCGTAGCGATCTTGTGCTTAACTCCATATTTTTGTAGGAGTGCTTCAAACTATCTTTCTCCGAAATGCGACCCACCGTCGCTTATTACAGTATGTGGTACACCGAACCGAGGGAAAATCGTCTTCTCAAATAGCTTGATCACTGACTTAGCATCGCACGTTTGAGTTGCTACAACTTCTACCCATTTTGATACATAATCTACTGCCACTAGAATGTATTGATAACCCCTTGATGGGGGAAACGGTCCCATGTAATCAATCCCCCATACATCAAAGATCTCTACTTCAATCTAGTTTTCCATTGGCATCTCGTTCCTTCGCCCAATGTTGCCCATCGATTGGCACTCTTTACAGACCTTTACAAACTGTGCAGCGTCTTTGAATAAAGAGGGCCAGTAAAAACCTAATTGTATCACTTTGGCAGCAGTCCTTTCGCTGCCCAGATGGCCTCTATAAGGGGAGGCGTGGCACTCTTTCAGAATGTTCGGGGTTTCTTCGTCGGGAATGCATCTCCGGTACAGGCTATCAGCACATCTTCTGAAAAGGAGAGGATCATCCCAATAGTAATTTTTCACATCCGCGAACAGCTTCTTTTTTTTGTTATATGTGACGTCAGGGGGCAGTTCTCCACAAGCAAGATAGTTACAGATGTCTGCAAACCAGGGTAAGTTCTCTTTCTTGTTTTCAATCAACATTAAAGCTTCATCGGCATAGTCGTCATTAATGGGCGGTTCCCCTTGTCCTTCGGCAACGATCCTTGATAAGTGGTCAGCGACCACATTTTCAGCACCCTTCTTATCGATTATTTCATGGTCAAACTCTTGTAGCAACAAGGCCCACCTCAACAATTTGGGCTTTGTATCTTTCTTTTGCACGAGGTATCTTATGGCCCCATGATCAGTGTATACTTTGACCTTTGCTCCAATGAGGTACGACATGAACTTACCAAAAGCGAAGACGATTGTGAGCATCTCTTTTTCCGTGGTTGTATAATTTACCTGAGCTTTGTCTAATGTGCGACTAGCGTAGCAGATCGCGTGGTGCTTTTTATCCTTTTTCTATCCCAAGACAGCTCCTACTTCATAGTCGTTGGCGTCGCACATAAGCTCGAACGGTAAATCCCAGTCTGGAGCTTGGAGGATGGGTGGTGAGACAAGAGCGTTCTTCAAGGCCTGAAAAGCAGTTAGACAGTCATCAGAGAAAACAAATTCAACATCTTTTACCAGTAGATTGGACAACGGTTTTGAAATCTTTGAGAAGTCCTTTATGAATCTTCGGTAATAGCCGGCGTGTCCGAGGAAGCTCCTCACTCCCATCACGATCTTCGGTGGAGGAATCTTGGATATGGCTTCAACCTTGCTAATGTCCACCTCGATGCCACGCCTTGAAACTTTATGTCCCAAAACGATGCCTTCTCGTACCATAAAATGGCACTTTTCCCATTTTAAAACCAAACTCTTCTCCTCGCATCTTTACAGAACCAAGGAGAGGTTTTTCAGGCAGGTATCGAAGTCCTTTCCATAGACAGAAAAATCGTCCATGAAAACTTCCACGATATCTTCCAGAAAATCTGAGAACATTGATATCATGCAGCGTTGAAACATAGAGGGAGCGTTGCAGAGTCTGAAGGGCATCCTTCTAAAGGCATAGGTTTCGTAGAGGTAGGTAAAGGTTGTCTTCTCTTGATCGTCTGGCAGGATGGGGACCTGATAAAATCCTAAAAAACCATCCAAGAAACAGAAAAAGTCATGATGCGCTACAAGAACCTGATCAATAAAATGTAGCAGAAAATGATCCTTTTTTGTAGCTTGGTTTAGCTTCCTGTAATCAATGCACATTCTCCATCATGTGACGGTCCTAACCGCCACTTCATCGCCTTTATCCTCTCTTACCACTGTCATACCACCCTTCTTGGGTACTACGTGGATCGGGCTTACCCAGTTACTATCGTTGATCGGGTAAATGATCCCCGCATCCCTCAACTTGATTACCTCTTTCTTGACGACTTCTTTCAGCATCTGATTCAACTTCCTCTGTGGTTGAGCCAGAGGTTTGGCGGATTCTTCCATATTGATGTGATGCATACATAAAGCAGGGCTAAGGCCTTTGATGTCTTCTACTGAGTATCCTATAGCCCGCCGGTGGAGTCTTAACTCCTCAAGAAGTCTGTCCAACTAGTCCTTTGTAAGATTTGCGTTGACGATGACAGGGTTCCTTTCTTCATGATCCAAGAATTCATATTTCAACCCTTCAGGTAACGGCTTCAATTCAGGCTTGGCCCTGGATGTCTTTTCTTGCAGCGACCCCTCAAGAGAGGCATACATGATAGATTCCACCACCTCATCCTCGTTGCTCAAATCTTCATCAGATAGGTTAAGAAAGTTGAGAAACTCCGCAACTTCTGGACTTTCAAAGTCAAAATCTTGACTGCTCATTGCCCTTGCAAGGGGGTCCACCATTCAGATGTCTTCTTCTATCTCCTCACAGAACTGGTCGTAGTTGTCTGCAAAGAAAACAGACTCTGATAGGGAAGGTCCTCTCATCGCATCCTTCACCTTGAAGTCTAAGTGGTCGTTTCCGACCCTTAGAGTGATTATTCCTTTAGAAACATTGATCAACGCCCTTCTTGTAGCCAAGAAAGGACGTCCGAAGATGATAGGACAGTGAGGGTCCTTCACGGTGTCAATGCAACTATATCGCACAGAATGAAGAAATTACCCACTTGGATTGGCACATCTTCAACAACGCCAATAGGTCTTTTAAAGGTATGATCTGCTAGTTCAATTCTCATATTGGTTCTAACCATATCAGTTAAACCTAATCTCTTCGTGAAGCTTAGGGGCATAAGGCTGATGCTAGCCCCTAAGTCGGCAAGACCTTTCCGTTCGACGTTATCTCCGATGGCGAATGGGATTGTGAAAGCCCCAGGGTCTTTCTTTTTATTGGGCAAATCCGGTTTTACAAAAGCAGATGACACAACTGCTAGATGCACAGTTTCAATTATTCCTCCCCTTCTCTTCTTAGTAATCAGATCCTTGAGAAACTTGGCGTAAGCTGGCATCTCTTCTAAGGCGTCCAAAAAGGGAACTTCAAGATAAAGTTTCTTGATTGATTCCATGAACTTTTCATGGCGCTTCTTCAGGTTTGCCTTTATCAGCTTGTATGGGAAAGGTAGCCTGGGAGCGTAAGGGCTTCTCCCACCAGGTAGCTCCTCAAAGGATCTCTGTTTAGGCTCTTTGGCATCAGCTTGTTGATTTTCATCTTTTGCGGGATTCGCATCCACAGTCCTCAATTCAGGTTCCGGTCTAACCTCCTCACTACGCTCCATTGTCCTCCCAGATCTTATCACTACCATTCTGGCATATTCAGGGCTGGAGAGTATCTTTCTCGAAGGGTTCTTCATCAAATCGGCCATCTGAGCCAACTGTTGATCGATTTGACATTGGCGCGTCTGCATATTTGCCATCTGGAACTACATGGAGTTTAGGACTCCTGGATTGGGAAGCGCACTTTGCGCCAGCTGGTTAATGATTGTATCTTGTCTCTTTACAAAAGCAAATAACTGTCCGACCAAGTCTGGTTGGGTTGAAAGAGGTCTAGGTCTCCCTTGGAGTTCACCTTCTGAAAGGGGTTGTTTAATGCGAGGTGACATGTTTGACGGTGTCGGTGCTCAGTTGAGCATAATTTCTTTCTTTTGAGTACCTAAATATCGTGTAAAATCAAGTCAGAAAATCTATTATTAATAATAGGAATTATTCATTTCAGGCAAAGAATAATAATAATAATAATGAAAGGAAACAGAGAGTGATGTCAAGCTTATTTCTAACCTTGAGGCACTGGAGTGCAGTTAGTGGATTCGGGTTCGTCAACAATACCATTTTGCCTTGTCCCCAGCAACGACGCCAAAAAGTTGACTGGCCTAAATCATGCGTCCTAAAAGTGGGGCGGATTTGAAGTAGTCGGACTTTTAAATTTATAACTCGAAACCTTCTAGGCCCCCGCAACTTTGTTTATGGGGTCGAAGTAGATATACAGGGTCGAACACAGGGACAAGGGTGGTAGTGTTGAGAACACTGAATCGACACGTTACACTCCGGTAAGGGCAAGGAGATGATAAAATTTCCCAAGGGAACAATAGGATAAGATCGATAAAACAAAAGAAATCTATCTCCTCGCAGAACTACTAGGAAAATTAAGGTTTTAAGCATTTATCAGTTTTTAGGGTTTTCGTGCAACGGAAACAGAGAGATAACACTATTGCTTTAGTAAGGAACGAAGGAGAAAACTTCGGCAAAACAAGCGGCACCATAAAACATCTTGTACCCCTCCTCTCGAAGCGGGTACCTCTAACTAAGCACCAACACCCCTCTCGAGGTTGCCGGACTTAAGTTAGAGTGGAAAGGTTACTATAGCAACTCCGATCCCGGGCACTCTCATACTCCAGTATCAGACCAAACGCTAGAGCCACAACACCTCTCTCAAGGTTGTCGCAATGGGAAAACACGATTCGGTATCGAAACACGATCCAAGCGTACAAGCTAGAGTTTAGATGTTAAACATAGCAATCATCTAACAAAAGTTACCAAACATAAAGTAGCAGATAATTAAAACTCTTCTAATTCCATTAACATGTAAGGGTCTGATTACATTGCATAAGTAAAGGAAGTAAATGACTGAAATAAGTAAAGATAAACGGCGCCTTCTTGATTTTAGAAGGGTGACAGGCAGCAGCAGACCCTCCAGCCCGATACTAGGTGGGAGCCTTGCCCGGTATGCCCGTGTCGGGCGACACACCCACTCGGGCGACACGCTAATGACGGGTGGACGTATCGTGCGGGGTCCCCTTGCTCGATACGATCGTGTCGGGCGGAACCCTCTCGGGCGACACGCCGCGACCGGCGATGCGTATCGGGGTTTGGTATCGTGTCGGGCTAGAGTGTTGCTTCCAGTATCGGGTATCGTTGTTGACCGATATCGGCCTGCAGTGGTGTTCGGGACGACCCTAAGTGAACCATTCCCTCCCTCTCGGGATGGGGAAGTGCTCACCTAGAATTGCCCGGCACACCTCTGAGGCACGATATGCTAGCTCCTGAAGCTTTCCTGAGTTGGCTTACGCAGGGTTCCGACCCGTCCCATCGGAGTTCGTAGCTGCTATTTATAGGCAGCAGTTAGGGAAGTTATGGTGCTCCAAACGCCACATGTTCTTCCTTCAGCTCTTATTATCGCGGAATCGGGGATGGCCGATATCAGTATCGCCCGACACAAAGATGTCGGGTGTCGGTCACCGTGATGAGTGGTGCCTGCCGGTGGGTGGCCTGTATCGCGCGACACACTTCAGTTCTCGTGGCGAACGGCTCCTTGTCGGGTAAAAAGGCGTATTGCATGTTAGTTTCTTCTTGCGCGGCATCCTCATGTCGCGCGTCAGTGTATTGTGCTACCCTGTCGGGCAGGGAGTGTATCGGCCGGCTGGTGGGAAGGCCCATGCAGTTGGAACACGTTTGTTGGCCGGGACGGGCCTTATTACGGATAAATGAGTCAAAAATGGGAGAAAACTCTGTAAAAGATGATAATTTTGGGTTAAGAGTGTGGCGTGGCCTGTTTATGCAAAAACATATATAAAAAGAGAGGAAAACAGTTTAAAAGGGCAGTTTTGATAATGAAATAAGGGCCAAAAACATCACAAAATTTGGTGTTATCACCTGTGAAATCTCATAAGCAACATATCACCGAGCTACGGCCCGCAGCCACAATCCTATCAGGGTATGGCCCGCAGTCAATCATGTGAATGCATATACTCAATATTATATGGCTCCAAGCTTCCTCTAAGGGAAAACCTATTTCACCATCCAGCAAATACTAACATTGAGATGGATCTATGGCACAGAGCAAAACTACATGATTAAGGTTTCACTTCATTAGTTATGCCAATTGGGTAAATTAAGGCTTTAGCACACAAATGGACATACAAACCCTATTTCAATCTAGCAAGCATAACTATGAAACAACTTCAAAAGATATGAAACGTATAAGGTGTGAACTTGTTGAATTATCTCAAGGCATCACTGTCTCATTGTCTTCCACAAGGCTATCATCATCACCACTTATTTAGTTATTCACCCTGTCATATCAGGCTAATCACCATAGTCACAGCACTGGGGATATTAATCCCTCATCTCATCATTAGAGGATAACACCTCTCACTAGGCATCAAGACCTTACCAGGTCATACGACCCAAACACATCATCCATGTATACCAACATCACATCACAACTCAACAAGTACAATGTGCATAATCATCTCCCACTATTACATATAAATCACCATAGCATTCACATATCTATGACATTTGTGTCACCTACAAGGTTAGATGCATATAGATAGGAGATAGAAAACATATAATCCACATGTTACTCATCTTAAACATTCCACCTGTATAACCTATCCTAGGATTAGGCCCAGGTTTCACATACTTAGTCAGTTAGGGTTTACATCATGGTTATAGCACTATCTCTAATTATGTCATCTCCTACATTCTTGGGATTGGTGTAGAGTTGAACTTTATTAATTGAGAACATGATCAAGTCATCACATCACATCAACTGGAAATTTCCTTCCATGTATGTATGTCAACTATTCATCATGTATGTGCTACAACTGCATTAAAAAAGATGTCACAACCATAAAACACCTACACGTAGTCATAACCCCAACATCCTCAACATATAGTTGCGACTGTTATGATCCCACACCCTGGTCGTGAACGCAGCTCTCACCTCCTGATCACGACCGTGACACACCCCATCTAGGCATCTCAACCAACATCCATAACAAGGCATCACGACCAACCAACAACATGGCGTCTCGACCATCAACCACCCAGCAACGTCGCGACCCAGACCCTAAAGTAGCATTGTGACCATCTCCATAACATAATGTTATGACCGAAACAGGAACGATGTGTGGCGACCACTTCACAACAGAGATTCACCAGCAATACAAGACAAGGTATTGTGATTAGAACCAGAGTTATGTGTTTCAACCAAGCATTGCAAACAAGCTTTACGGTTGCATCTTAACAATGCGTCATGACCCAAATCAAACACAAAGCATGGATGTCTCGATCCCAAAACTACACATGAGTATATATCTCTACCTAAAACACCAAGAATACATATGTCTAGGTAGAGACAAGGTCAAACAGAAAGAACACCAAGCATCACTAATCTCAAAACTCATGGATTCAAGGCCATCAAACCCAAAAATGAGCACCAAGGTCATCATCTAGAAATAGCATTAGAAAAGAGAAAATTGAACCTCAATACATGAGGAAAACATCCAAAACTCTAAGGTAATAGTAAGGATCAGTCTTAAGTCATGGTGATAAAACCAAAGATTGGTTGCATGTATCAAGATCTCCTAATCAACACATAACAAATCAAGTACATGAATTTAGGGTTTAAGAAAAAGAGTAACCTTCATGAGAATACTTCAAAGTCTTGAACCCTAAATTCATGATAACATCATATAACTCGATAACATCATATGTGGAGACTAAAATGGAATGTTACACCATAAGAAACCCATCGTTACCAAAGGGGAAACTTCATATCAAAACATTCATTAAAAACCCTAAAACATGTGGCATGAAATCCTCACTAAAGGTCCTTAAGCAAGAGAGATAAACCATGTTTGATAGCACCAAACCAGAACCTAAACCTCATAGGACATTAAGACACTCATCCACCATGAATGTGATGAAAACCAAGATCATGACCTAAGAGATAAACCACCATAAGATATCTCTCTCCAAAAATTAGGTTCCTTATATTAGGATTTCAGATTTTAAGCGTATAAATCATGAATACTTCTATCATTCAAGCTCTAGGTCATGATATAATCTACTAGCACATTACAGGTATGTTCTAGAGAGAGAAACAAAAACATGCAAATCTAATTAAGAGTACTAATAATAGAGGAGGGTGGAAAGTTATAAAACTCACCTTAAAGAAGATAACATACAAGGGTTGAAAGATCCAAGCACACGATCCCAAAGGAGGATGATTGTAACATCCCAGGATTTGAGGTCTCAGATAAAATGATTTTATAAGGAATGATTAGACTACCCATATCACCAAGGTGCACCTCCTTTTTAGGAAGCCCATCACCAAAGAACTCCATAGTTAAGTGTGCTCAACTTGGAGTAGTACTAGGATGGGTGACCAGTCGGGAAGTTGATCATGGCTTGCGCGTGAGTGAGGAAAAAGTGCCTTGTTAAGGCTAGTAGTAATCTGTGGGGCCATTCGTCATTCCTGAAACTCTACTAGAGCCTTGGGCAGTGGGCCTAGGTGTTACAAATGGTATTAGAGCCATAACCCTCCAGTAGGTGGGGCCCACATGGGCATGTGGCGTGCCAGTCTTGAGTCTTGCGGTCCAGGCATGTTGGAAAGGGTTGTCCATGGTTTACGTAGCCACCCTTACACTGGTATTCCGTGATCGGGAACTGGGTGTCCATGGGCCATTCTGGGTCTGCACTGAAATGGGGTGATATTATGAGGCCATATAGTTGAGCCTTGATGAGGACGTCAAGAGTCTAAGTGGGGGAGATTGTAACATCCCAGGATTTGACGCCTCAAATAAAATGATCTTATAAGGAATGATTGGACTACCCATATCACCAAGGTGCACCTCCTTTTCAGGGAGCCCATTACTAAAGAACTCCATAGTTAAGCGTGCTTAGTTTGGAGTAGTACTAGGATGGGTGACCAGTTAGGAAGTTGATCCTGGCTTGCACGTGAGTGAGGAAAAAGTGTCTTGTTAAGGCTAGTGGTGGTCTGTGGGGCCATTCGTCATTCCTAAAACTCTACTAGAGCCTTGGGCAGTGGGCCCATGTGTTACAATGATGCTCCACCAAAGGCTCCAATTTCAACCACAAAAACACCTCTAGAAAGACAAGACACCATGGTCAAACCTTGCTCAAAAAAAGGGCATGAAAGAACCCCAGGCCGAACCCAAGGAAATAAGGGAGAAAATATAGGAGAATCCTCTTCACACTTGGGTCTACCTTGTCAAAATATGGTCTATGACCCTTGTAATGAGGAGTTTCTCTCCCAAAACGACCACCATGGAAGAACCATGGTCTAGGGACAAGATAAGAGAAGAAGATGGGGTAGGGGATTCAAATAAATGCCATCACAGAAGAGAAAACACTTACTAAGGTTGAAGATTATTAAAAGTCACCACAAGCACCACATGCAAGGGAAGTTCGGCCACCAAGAGCTTCCAAGATCATTCCTTTTTGCTCCTCAATGCTCCAAGGATGAACAAGAGAGGGTGAGGAACAAAAGGGCCGAAAGATTCACTTGTAAGAAGAATAAAGGGATTATAAACCAAAGGAGGAGGGAGGTAGGGTGGAGATGAGTTGTCAACACCCTAAAACACCAAGGAGACACTTGTCCACTCAAGAAACCAACATGCAACCACATAAAAATGCCTTTGACATACATGCACAAGAGGGTGATACACTCTAGGTTGGGTCTCGACCTACTTGGGTCACCCAACACACATGGCTGTGGTCGCGACCATCACATGGTCGAGAAAAAGCACCAAAGCACACCATGGTCGAGACAAAAGAAACACCAACACACTTAGGTCGAGACAATTCACTAGAAGATAATTGTCTCGACCTAAGACAACCCACAACCATCTTGGTTGAGACAAAACTAAGAAAGGGAGGTAACTCCTCAGACACTCCCTCAAGGTTGAGACAATGGTCACCACCCTCAACAAGGTGCACAAGGTCAAGGTACATCAAAAAGCCCAAAAACCCTAATCGCCCCTAGTGATGTCATCACTCATCGAAGGCTCAACCAAGGCCCCCCAAAGGACCAATCTCTCTCTCTCAAATACAAGAGAGAGAAGGAACACTCTAGAGGTGACAATTTGCATATAAACCCCCTACTTTGGGTAAATTATAATTTGCACCAAAACTAACACAAAGTAAAAACTTCATCCAAAAAAGCTCAAACTTGAAACTTAAGCTTTCCACAAGCTCTAAGATCATCCAAAGGGATTAAATAAAGGTTCTAAGAACATGACTAAGCCAAAGAAAATAGGGTTACCCCAAAACTTAGATTAGGGGCCTTACAACAATTGTTAGAGAAGTTGATTCTCAATTGTCTATGTTGTGTTATGGGAAGCCCCCAGTACCCCTATGTTTATAGGAGGGGTTTGGGTCAGGGTTCCCATTCTATGAAGGATTGGAAGGGACCGGAAGATCTTGAACTTTCACAACCTGCGAACACCCAAACGGTCATCTAGAAACCCAAACAGTCGTCTGGCATGTGAGGCAGTCATCTCATACTGTGAGACAGTCATTTGGCAGTTTCCCAATCGTACACAAAATTGACAATTTTAGATCCATTTAATGCACAGCATGATGTCAGCACTAATTCCTTGATGCAATCAAAGTTCCAATAAATTGAGCAATCTCGCTCACCCAGACGGTCATTTGGTGACCCGAGCCGAGCCGATCAGTTCAACAAATTAATCGGTTGGTTCACACCTTAGTTTGAGAAGAACTTAGCCAATTTTAGTTCCAATCAGTCAGATACACCAAACAGTCATCTCAACACTTGAGTCGGTCGTGCGTCACTCTAGACGGTCATCTCACTCTATGAGTCGATCATCTGGTATTGTAGCCAGCTAATTTTTTGTGTGAATAGAATACCTAAACACTTTAGTAATCAATTCAATCATCATTCAATATTAGATTCTTCTTCTAGGTCAAGACCTATGTGTGTGACCCTATAGGTCCCATATTACGTTGGCAGTGAATGTCCATAACAAGTTATGACATCACAAGCAATGAGAGGTGCCTAGTCACACATCATTGCTACCTAAGTAAATGGAAAGTTGGAGAACAACTTCAACCTACAATATGTGCTTGTTGTTGCAATGTTTGTATAATTCCTTTGTCTTTGATATCCAGATTGAACTCGAGGCATGGAGCAGTCACCCTCTTCAAAATCAATCTTGTTTCTTGAACCAAAACAGACTATGTAAGATATGTGTGAGCTCAATATCATATATTAACTCACATGTGCAAGGCCATGCATTTATCAGTATCGTTAATCAAGAGGCCTTGGATATCATAGTCCTTTAGGAGGGACAAATCTCATATCTATCACTCGTTGTCAGTCCCCATGTGTCACAATCATCCAATCATCACCTTTATTATAACCCATGTTTCAGGATTGTGTTTGATGATGTCAAAACATATCGAACAACATGTGATGAGTGTAGTGATTTTAGATCTAAGAACCACAAACACCACAAACACTATGAGAGCTGACTATGGCTACCATGGTAATGGTTTCCATGTGTCAATCTCATGGTGGGTCTGTACGATACACTATTCTCTAACATGTATTTGTGTGCTTGGTTTGATATAGACTTATCATGACCAATGAGATTCTGTCATCAACCAACTCACATCTAATCTTGTGCGTCATTGTTGTCTATCAACCTTCCACAATAACAACTGATCAGGGGCATGATGGGAATATATATGTACTCTCAACATCTATACGATCTCATTTCCTCAAGTCAAGTACTTGAAGACATATGTCATTGAATAATATTATTCTCTGGACATTTATAATATTACATCATTATCTCATAATTGAATTAAATAGAATAAATTGGAAGCTTGCCTATGTTTATTAATCAAATAAATTACAAGTTATGCCACTACTATCATCACATGATTGGCTCTCTGGGCATACGTACCAATAGACTCCCACTTGCACTTAGATCCAATCACCCATGAATCGTATCCCAAGTGATCTAAAATGACCATCATGCTTCTTCTATGAAAGTGCCTGTGTCAAGGGGTCATCAATTGTTACTCTACAAATCTTTACATCTCCTCGCTATATGATCTCTCGTATGAGATGGAACTGTCTTTGTATATGCTTTGAGCATAGATGCAATATGAGTTCCTTAGATTGTGCAATAGCTCCATCATTATCACAATATAGCTTAATTATGTCGTTGATGCTTGGAATGACCCCAAGTTCTGCAATGAACTTCCTGATCCATACAGCCTCCTTTTCTACATTTATGTAGCAATATATTCATCATGTATTGTAGAATCAGCAACTATCTCTTGATTGGAACTCTTACAGCTCCATTGTTGAGGCAAAACACAAATACTGATTGTGATTTGTAATCATCTTTGTCAGTTTGGAAGCTTGCATCAATGTAACCTCTTACCACCAACTCTTCCTCTCCGCCATAAACCAAGAGTTGGTCCTTAGTTTTTCTCAAGTACTTGAGGATGTTCTTCATGGTTGTCTAGTGAACATCACCTGGATCTGACTGATATCTACTCATCATGTTGAAGGCATGTGAGATGCCTGGAGGGGTATACAACATTGCATACATGATTCATCCTATTGTTGAGGCATATGGAATCAAACTCATGTATTCTTTTTCTTCACAAGAACTGGTACTTTGACTCTTAATGAAGGTGACTCCATGTAGCATGGGTAGGTTTCCTCTCTTTGAGTTCTCCATGTTGAACCGCTTCAACACTTGTTCAATGTACATGATTTGACTTAGTCCAAGAGACTTTTAGATATATCTATATAGATCTTTATCCCCAAGATGTAGGATGCTTCTCCCAAGTCTTTCATAGAAAACATATTTCCAAGCATGTTTTCACCTTTTATAAAGCAGGGATGTCATTCCCCATCAATAATATATCATCTACATATAATATGAGGAATGTCACCATGCTCCCCTAACCTTATTGTACACACAAGGTTCATCTTCATTTTGAATAAAGTCAAACTCTTCATTATTTCATTAAAATGAAGATTCCAGCTCTAAGATACTTGCTTCAATTTGTAGATTGACCTCTATAGCTTACAAACTTTATTTGCAAACTTTGGATCTATAAAACCCTCAGGTTGTATCATGTACACATCCTCAAAAAGATTCGCACTAAGGAATGTAGTTTTAACATCCATCTTCCAAATCTCATAGTCACGATAAGTTGTAGTAGAAAGCATGATCCTAATGGACTTAACCATGGCCACTGGAGAAAAGGTTTTGTCATAGTAAACACCTTAAACTTGTCTAAAACCCTTTGCAACCAATCCGTCCTTATAGGTTTGTACTTTTCCATCCATGACAGTCTTCTTGTTGAAGACCCACTTGCACCCTATGGGTTTTACCCTTCAGGTGGATCCACCAAGGTCCATACCTTGTTGGTGTACATGGATTCCGTCTCAAATCCCATGGATTCAAGCCATTTCTCAGACTTTGGTCCCTCTATAGCACCTTTATGTTATTTTCTCATCATCTATGACCAATTCACTACCTTCCTGAGTCACAAGATATCCAAATATATCAGTCTCAAGGCATGTCTTATTAGATCTATGAGGTTCATGTGTTGCTTGAGGAATTTGAGACTCCACAACACCTTGTGATTCTCTTGGTTCCTCTTATTAATTTATCGGCTCTATGTTCTCTTGTTGGTCTCGAACCTCTTTGAGTTCCACTTTCCTCCCACTGGTTCCTTTGGAAATGAAATCCATCTCAAGGAACGCATCATCCCTGGTAACAAATACTTTTTTGTTAGATTGGGAATAAAAGTACACTACAAAAATATGATTTAACTACAAATATTCTATTTATAGTCAAAAGTGTTTTTCTTTACAAATTAGAAAAATGTAATAAAAAATATAGTTAATTGAAATAACTACAAAATTGACTACATATACCTACTCACTATAAAATAATACTCTTTATGACTCCTATCTTCGGTTTCCCTTCCCCCTTCCCAAATAATCAAGTACCCAAAAATTCAATTTTTCTGTGATCCACTCCCTCCCCTATTGGCACAACACACCATTGTGCATGAAGTCCCTTCCACCCAGTCCATCCAAAATCCCAATCTCTCTCTCAGTCTCACTCTCTTCTTCACTGCTCCCCATCACTCTCATCACCACCCTCTTCTCATCCGCACCCCATCTCTCTCAGCCTCGCTCTCTTCTCCTTCACCCACAACCTCTGATCTGATCTCTCTCTCTCCATGTTACCCTCTTTTCCTTCCCCACATCGTCGATCTCCTCGAGCATGCCTGGAGATAAGGAAAACTTGGATGCAGAAGAGGATTAAGGGGAAATTAGACCTAGAGAGCCTTAGCTGCATGATGGATGGAACCAACATTGGGGCAAAATTCTACACTGGTACCTCAACATCCTGTATAGAACATTATTTTTGTATGTATTTCTGTATATTGTAAAAAAGTCTCAAACTTCTAGTAAAATTGCCGAGTCATGACTGGGATTTGTAGTTTCTACATAGGCAGTGTTTAGTCAATGGCTAGCCACTGGGCTCAAACACCGCATGCTTTACTTTCAAAATGGGTAAGAAAATTATTTTATCCTAACTCAACCATAAAGATGATAAACATCAATTTATACATTCTTTCCTAGGAGTCCCCACTTTGATCCAGTGCAACACCCTTAGTGTTTAGCCAAAATATGGAGTCAATTTCGGAGGCTAAGCCAAAAGCTATGTATAAGACTATTAGAAACAAGCATGTATCCAAACATCTTCTGGCAACAATAGATGAGCCACTCAGCAGCACCATGAGGTATAGGACTCCCCACTATCAAATTTATAAATCAGCTAAAATTGGCACAATAGATCACACGACTTGAATTGTTTTTTGAAGAAGGTAAAATGCAAGCGCACTTAGCTCTAATGAATTTACTCTCTAGATAAATGCTTCTTCATGTAATTGGGTTGTGGCATAATTTTGTTACCTTGTGTTCATGACCAATGCCCCTTTGTAATTCTATCGTAGCTTGTTGGAAATTTGGTTGGCTATTCCTACTAGGCAACATATTATCAATACATTTAGGGTAAGATTGTCATATGTGGAATTTGGTGATGAGTTCACAACTCAAATGTTCATGTGCCTAATTTCATATGTGGAACTGGGCATTGTCAACAATCAGGTAGTTCTTATCTTTTAGCAGTTCCAATACTTGTACAGGACTTGTACACGGATCTAGCCTTTTGTTTCTGAAATTTGCTAATACTTATTAGCCATGCATATTGTTGACAATGCCCAACACCGCTATTTTACGATATGATCACAATGAGGTACCATTCTACCACTCTTATTTCCTTATTTTGGATTTTTAATTGTTCTCATATTCTATAGTGCTTGATTTATTTGGATATACTCTCATTTCTTTTACCATTTCTGTGGCATCCAACTTATAAAACACAAGATTAACTAAGCAGAAGCGAATCATTTGCAGCGGATTACTGAAAATTACTAAAAATTAAAACTTTTTGCAAAGAGATCCACACATAGGAAATCTTTTTCATCAAGAACCAAAGTATAATATTTACATTATGTTCTATAAGTACACAACCTATACCATCTCTTCTCGAGGATTACAACATCAACTGTCGTATTCAACATTATATATAGACAACATAAAACCTCAAGGCATCAAGCTAAAATCTCAGATCGATTCAATAAAAACACTGACTACTGACTCCGAGGACCTGAGAGTATAGAGACGACACATAGGACTTTCTAACTATATGACTAGACAGGCAGTATCTCCACCTGAGATATTACTGCTATCCTTGATGTTGTTGCTGTTGTTCTTTCTTTGCTAAAGGTTTCCTGCCTCTTTGTCCGCGTCCACCTAAAAACATTGGATCCCACGGGGGTGAGACAATTGTAAATTGTCCCAGTGGGAGATATAACTCTCTGCCAAAACATTATTGTTGCAATTATATACATAAAACTGGACAGAGGATATGCAATTTAAAGCATTCTCATCTTAAAGCATTGTAACTATCTATGATAGAACAATAGATCAACTTTTCTCTTAATAAGAAATAGGAAGAACATGTATATCATTTATCCTCCATATTATACCATCATGTCAAACTTCTCTTGTGACACTCATTATCTTGATACGTCACCCATGAGACATTCTTGTTTCAACTTATTGGCCTTAGCCAATCAGCTAAACAAATTTTGGTTATATTGGTCATGACAGTATGCATCATCATGTCTTATTCAGGCATTGGTCTATACCAATCCTATATAAATATTCCAGGCATTGGATTACACCAATCCTGTGCAACTAGTACAAGCATTAGACTTATATTATTCCTGTGTATCCATTCCAGGTATTGAACTATGTCAATCTTGTGCAACTATTCTAGGTATTGATCTATGTCAATCCTATGCAACTATTCCAGGCATTGATCTATGTCAATCCTGTGCAACTATTCCAGGTATTGATCTATGTCAATCCTGTGCAACTATTCCAGGTATTGATCTATGTCAATCCTGTGCAACTATTCCAGGTATTGATCTATGTCAATCTTGTGCAACTATTCCAGGTATTGATCTATGTCAATCATGTGCAACTATTCTAGGTATTGGGTTATTACCAATCTTGTGTTATTATTCTAGGTATTGGGAGTTAGCCAATCCTGTGCATTCCATGTATTGGGAGTTAGCCAATCTTGTGTTATTATTCCAGGTATTGGGAGTTAGCCAATCATGTGTTATTATTCCAGGTTTTGGGAGTTAGCCAATCCTGTGCATTCCATGTATTGGGAGTTAGTCAATCCTGTATTATTATTCTAGGTATTGGGAGTTAGCCAATCCTGTTTTATTATTCCAGGTATTGGGAGTTACCCAATCTTGTGCATTCCAAGTATTGGGAGTTAGCCAATCCTGTGATATTATTCCAGGTATTGGGAGTTAGCCAATCCTGTGCATTCCAAGTATTGGGAGTTAGCCAATCCTGAGTTACTATTCCAGGTATTGGGAGTTAGCCAATCCTGTGCATTCTAGGTATTGTGAGTTAGCCAATCCTGTGTTATTATTCCAGGTATTGGGAGTTAGCCAATCTTGTGCATTCCAGGTATTGGGAGTTAGCAAATCCTGTGTTATTATTCCAGGTATTGGGAGTTAGCCAATCCTGTGCATTCTAGGTATTGGGAGTTAGCCAATCCTGTGTTATTATTCCAGGTATTGGGAGTTAGCCAATCCTGTGCATTCCAGGTATTGGGAGTTAGCCAATCCTATGTTATTATTCCAGCTTTTGGGAGTTAGCCAATCTTGTGATGCTAAAAGTGATATCTTTCATATCTTAATGTATCACTTTCCTTATCACTTCCAACTTCCTTGAGTTATCAACTTATCTTGGATTAAGGTATTTCCCATCTTAATACTTTCATCCACTAACCTATCACTTCTTATCATGAAGTGCATAGGTCACACATAAGAATGGTCCAACTATCTTTAATGATATGGACTCATCTCAGGTTAAAGCATTGCTTGTTATAAGGGTATCTACAATCAATCACTTTAGGTATTTCCCCCATCAATACATTAGTTACCATTTCATTATTCGGATTAGGGTTTCCCATATCATTACTCTTTAATAGGGTTTAGGGCTTCACATACTATCATACTTCATTAGGGTTAGGATTGCATATAGCATCACCCTTCATTAGGCTTTCACATCTCATTGCATATACTTAATGTTTACTATTCATCCCAAGTAGGGATTTCTCATGGCATCACCCTCATTTATTGTTTCTCATGGAATCAACTTCAATTAGAGATTCTCATTAAATCAACCTCAATTAGGGATTCACATGGAATCAATCTTAATTAAGGTTTCCACTATGGTTACCCACATCTTGAGTCTACTATTCATCTCCAATCAAGGTTTTACATCTCATTTCCCTAAATTGGAGTTTCATATATCATTACCCTAGATTAGGGTTACATCCTCACCCAAGATTAGGGTTTCATTCAAAATTTCCCTCAATTAGGGTTAGAGTTCAATAGCCCTGTCAATTAGGGTTTTTATTCATGATTAGGGTTTCATGATCTCTTTGCTTAAGAATCATACCCTTAATCACCTCATGAATCATATTCATGTATGAATTTCATGCTATCATCTTCTTAACTTGATTAGGTTACATCAACCCTCAATCAAGTATATACAACTATGATTAACATAGTGTACCAAGTCATTGTTCCTATAAGTGATTAGGGTTCATCCCTTAATTGGCACTAATCACTTAGGTACTATTAGGATTTCAACCTTTGTACCTTCATTGATTGTCATTACTAATCATCATTGGATTAATGGATCATTCACCATCTTAATTCTCAAGAGATTCAATCACATTGGACCTCCATTACATAAGGTATCCAATTGATTTGACCAATTGAATCTTCAATTACAATAGGTGTCCAAGTGGATTAACCAATTGAGTCCTCAATTAATTTTAACTACTTGATCCCCAAATAGTCTTGGTCTTTCAAATTTCAATGGTTTGAAACCATTCGGTAAAGGTGGTGCTTGAGACCGTTTTCTAAAGAAAGTACTTGAAACTGTTTGCTAAAGTACCTTTTTGAAACTGCATGGTCTCAACCGGTTTGGGATCGTTTGGTCTCAAACGGTCTTGAGACCGTTTGGTCCAAACCTCCTCAAAACCGCATGGACCAAAGATGGTCTCAACCTATCAAATCGATTTGGGGTTCTCAATGTTGATTCCTTCAATCATTGAATTCATGTAACCAATCTTCAATTGGACCCATCACCATACTTCAATTGAGTTAATTAGGTCATCCTTCAACTGATTTGATTCTCAATTAACCCTCTATTGATCATATATTATGGTTTGAATCAACTGAATTAGGGTTTGGAATCGATGATCCTTCAACATTAACCAACGCGAGTCTAGTTGCTTTAAAACTATTGGACCATCATCCAAGTTGGACATGACCTGACCCCAAATGGTCTTGAGGTCATTTGTATGACCTCCAAATGTTCTTGAGACCGTTTTCCCATGTCAACATCAAAATCCAAGTCAATCAATCAAAGTTTGGATCATTGGATTGATCAATAAGTCAACATTTGATTGCACTTCGACTTAGTACCTTTAGATCTTTAAACACCTAACCATAGTCAACCCTAGACCTCCACACGGTCTTGGGTGACCCCCAAACGGTCTTGAGATCGTTTGGATGACCTCCAAATGGCCTTGAGACCGTTTGGACATCATATCATCTTCAACCATGCCATTCAATTAGGGTTTGGACCCTAGGATTGGTCACCAAATCAACACTTAATTGTATTTCAATATGGCATCTTTGGACCTTCAAACACTTGACCAAACTTAACCCTAGACCTCCAAATGGTCTTGGGTGACCCCCAAACGGTCTTTATACCATTTGGGTGATTCCCAAACGGTTTTGAAACTGTTTGGGTCAATCAACCCAAAGCATCAACTCATTCAATTGGAAAATCAACACTTAGCCGATTAGGGTTTATACCATATGTTTGAATCTTCAAATACCTAACCATACTCAACCCTAGACCTCCAAACGTTCTTGTTTGACCTCCAAACAGGATTGAGACCGTTTAGGTGATTCCCAAATGGTTTTGAAACCGTTTGTGTCAATCAACCCAAAACAACAACTCATTCCAATGCAAAATCAGCACTTAGCCAATTAGGGTTAATACCATATCTTTGGATCTTCAAACACTTAACCATATCCTACCCTAGACCTCCAAACGGTCTTGGGTGACCCCCAAACAGTCTTGAGACCGTTTGGGTGATCCCCAAATGGTTTTGAAACCGTTTGGGTCAATCAACCCAAGTTTCAAACTCAATCACTTATGAAATAAGCACTCAACCCGATTAGGGTTTAGGTGATTGATAGACCTTCAACTCATGAACCAATTGGAGTTAATCAATAATAATTAGTGGGTCATTAACCTAGATCATTATGAAAAAATCCACAAATGGTCAACCCTGGTCAACATCACCAAAGGGTCTGAAACCGTTTGGTCTCATGCGGTTTGGTGAAACCGTTTGCTACTAAACGGTTTGAAACTGTTTGCTCCCAAAACACAAACCGTTTGGACATTTGATTGAAACCGTTTGGTCTAGATATTTGTAGAGGTGTGTGCTTATGATGATTTCATCATCATCAAGCTTTGGACCCACGAAACCTGCTGTGATCTCCATGGAAATTGCATCAATCAACCAAATCAATAATTGTAACTAGAGAAATGATTATTATTTGATGGGGAATTGAATGCAATAACAAAGTTAGGGTTTCAAGTTATAAAACCCACCTCCAATTGGGCTCCAAAGCTCCAATATCATGGAAAAAATGGTGGATGAAGCTCTTGCAACTTCCCCTAGGCTCGTCCTCAAGCTTTTGGTTGAAAAGATTGGCTAGGGTTGAAGAGGAGACCGAAATAAGAAGAAATCCATAATTTATTTTTGATTTCCACCATGGAATCAAGGTGAAATGGATCAAGAACCTTACCAACAGGTTGGGGGTCGTCCTCTAGGTCCTCCCTAGATCCCTTGGTCGGTTTCCAAGCAAGGACAAGAAGTGCAAACGAAAAAGCCTTTCATTTGGCTTGTAAAAGGTTCTTTTATAATAATTCAATGAGAGATAATGTACTTTGCAAAAATCCATTTAATCCCAAAAATGTGGCCGCCTGTTACCCCTCATATTCCTTAGGGACGAGGCTATCTTGTTTTCCTCTTATTACTCTCAATTATCCATGATTCAAAGAAAAGAAAATCAAGCACCTTAAATCATATTATATTAATATCCATATGTGAGTGGATATTTCTTTTTCTTATAAAATTGTGTGTGAGTTATCCACTCCCTTGGATATTTTCGTGGTCCTTGCAAAGCTCAAGGACGTCACACACACATCTGAATCCAACCATTTTAATTTTGGTTGAAGGCCCTTTAATTAATACATTTATTTTTTGCCCTAAATCGAATTAGGGTTTCAATTAGGATTAAATCTTGATTATTTTAATATCAAGATTCTCTCTCCTCAAAATTAATTCAAATGAGGCGCCCCTCTCATTTTCTTTGCTCTACATGATGCCAAGAAACATTAGGGACCTTATTGAAGTGGTAATTTACATATTGCACCCTAGGTTTTGGGTAAATTGCACATTACACCAAAACTAAGTTTTCATGCACATGCATTGCTTTATCAGCTCTTTCTTGGTATTCAGGCTTCCATAAGCCATACCTCAGCATCATTTTCAACATCATGATGCTTCAACACATGAGGAACATATCATCATGCACAATTTGCACTTAAACCCCTCAACTTTGGTAATTTGCACTTTAGTCCAAAACAAGCAAACATTGCTTCCAACAATGTTCAAAAGGGCTAGAATTGCAACATAGGTTCCTCTTGAGGGCTAGAATTTAATCATCTTTCTTAATCAAAACACCTAGGGTTAAAGTATAACCCAGGTCAGGGATGTTACAAATCATATACCCTAACAAGGATTTCGTCCTCGAAATCCAGATAAAGGAAGACAAATGTATTTTATTCATTATACTATCTAGTCTTCACATATCATCTCCTTATTATGGAGACACCATAAAGCTTTGATTAGCACAAAGTGTTTTCATACAAGATTCTTATAGGATCAACACACAAGACTCATGCTCCACTATTCCTTATCATTAACTGTGGAGTCAATTTTGTGTCAAGAAACACTTTTCTTATTCATAAAGATATCATACATTCTTTATTAATATCATGTTTATGCAGAGCATAAACCCCTAACATGTGATGTTCATATTATTTACATGTTTAACTTGATTTTCATTGTTGACCATTCCAGGTAGTCAACATAAACCATATATTATTTCTTAGATACCAGAATCTCTTACCTTGGTATCTATCACATGTATTAAAAACACATCACTTATTTATCTTCCTTTTATCTTGGGACGTTACTTGTTACATATATCTTCATCTTGGAACCAAAGTCCAAGATAAACTGATACCTTTCTAAGTATCCATCACATAAACATCTTTATATTATGCACATCAAGTGTCCTGTGACCCACTTGATTGCCATGTCCCTGAGAGAAAAGAAAACAAGGAATCATATTCCTCATACAAACATGCTCATCTGAGGTTATCTCAGATTTCTCTTTCTTATGCTTAGAATAGGACACATTTATTCATTCCATGCTTCTTATTTCATGATACTCATTAGATTGTATCAGAATGACTGCTTGATCAGGGCAATCAAAAAGATTACAATCTAAGAGTTTTCATACTCACTTTATCATCAATAGTTGTATACTTGGCCAGGGTATATAAATACTGAGATTAAGTAGTATGCACTTTTTATACTATCATATTCCTTCCTTTTCATATTATCACAAGTATAAGATTCAACATTATTGGGTTTTACCCAGGCATCTCTTCAATACCTCATCTTTTTCTCATAGAGGTAAGAGAAACATGAACATCTATAATGTTTATTATGCAAAATGTAAGTCCTCACAGGATTAATCAAAGAAAGTTCAATCAATTACCTTCCCAATTAACTCAGGAAATCATAAAAGACATTTTAGAATAGCATTATTTTGTCTAACCTGTCATGATTCATGGTTTATTCACTGCCTCAGCCTAATTCTGCCTCAGAGGTTGATTCACCATAACATTTTTGGCTGGGCAATCTCTTGCCATATGTCCAACCTGTCTACATAGGTAGCAAATTCTGGGTGCCAAGTATGGTCTAGAGGGTTCTTTACCCTTTCTAGATGACCATTGCCTTGGTGTACTAGGTACTGGTTGTACTGGTGGTACCAAAGTCTTTCCCTTTTTGGAACTACTAGGCCTCTGTCCCTGGATTTGGATAGGCCTTTTCTCAATTCTCTCTTCCTTGTTCTTTGTTGGACAATTCTTTACAATATGTCCAGGCTTTCTACACCTATAGCAAATTCTACTTTTGGGTTGAAACCTATTCCTTCCTTCATTATTTATTGATTCAACAGGCTGAGGTTGAGCACAGACTTGTTCTAAGTCCAGAACTTCATCAATTCCCATTGCTTCCACCTACTGATGTGGATTACGTATCCTGTTGATGTCTAAAACATCATCATTGGGGGCTGGTAATCTAGGTTGCACTGCTAGTGCTCGATCCACTAAATACATCATGGTTGCCCTAAATTCCCCAACAGTGATTCCTAAGGAAGGGTTTCTTATCATAATTGGATTAGCTAGGGGATTCTCAGGCAATTGTCCCTCTCTTGCCTGCCTCCATGCACCTCTTCTTGGTGCAGCATTGCTGCTTTCTGTAGCAAACTCCTCATGTGACCCAGTCATGTTCAAGTTCTTCTTCTCCTATATGAGTAGAAGACACTATCAGATACAATGGATGACACTAGAATAGACTCTACTACCTTAGTCCTATGTCTCTGTAGACTCAGCGAACCTAGAGCTCTGATACCACTAAATTGTCACATCCAACTTATAAAACACAAGATTAACTAAGCGGAAGCGAATCATTTGCAGCGGATTACTGAAAATTACTAAAAAAATTAAAACTTTTTGCAAAGAGATCCACACATAGGAAAACTTTTTCATCAAGAACCAAAGTATAATATTTACATTTTGTTCTATAAGTACACAACCTATACCATTTCTTCTCAAGGATTACAACATCAGCTGTCCTATTCAACATTATATACAGACAACATAAAACCTCAAGGCATCAAGCCAAAATCTCAGATGATTCAATAAAAACACTGACTACTGACTCCGAGGACCTGAGAGTACAGAGATGACACATAGGACTTTCTAACTATATGACTAGATAGGTAGTATCTCCACCTGAGATATTACTGATGTCCTTGATGTTGTTGCTGCTGTTCTTTCTCTGCTAAAGGTTTCCTTCCTCTTTGTTTGTGTCCACCTAAAAACATTGGATCCCACGGGGTGAGACAATTGTAAATTGTCCCAGCGGGAGATATAACTCTCTGCCAAAACATTATTGTTGCAGTTATATACATAAAACTGGACAGAGGATATGCAATTTAAAGCATTGTAACTATCTATGATAGAACAATAGATCAACTTTTCTCTTAATAAGAAATAGGAAGAACATGTATATCATTTATCCTCCATATTATACCATCATGTCAAACTTCTCTTGTGACACTCATTATCTTGATATGTCACCCATGAGACATTCTTGTTTCAACTTGTTGGCCTTAGCCAATCAGCTAAATAGATTTTGGTTATATTGGTCATGAGAGTATGCATCATCATGTCTTATTCAGGCATTGGTCTATACCAATCCTATATAAATATTTCAGGCATTGGATTACACCAATCATGTGCAACTAGTACAAGCATTAGACTTATATTATTCCTATGTATCCATTCCAGGTATTGAACTATGTCAATCTTGTGCAACTATTCCAGATATTGATCTATGTCAATCCTGTGCAACTATTCCAGGTATTTATCTATGTCAATCATGTACAACTATTCTAGGTATTGATCTATGTCAATCCTGTGCAACTATTCCAGGTATTGATCTATGTCAATCCTATGCAACTATTCCAGGTATTGATCTATGTCAATCATGTGCAACTATTCTAGGTATTGGGTTATAACCAATCCTGTGTTATTATTCCAGGTATTGGGAGTTATCCAATCATGTGCATTCTAGGTATTGGGAGTTAGCCAATCCTGTGTTATTATTCTAGGTATTGGGAATTAGCCAATCATGTGTTATTATTCCAGGTATTGGGAGTTATCCAATCCTATGCATTCCAGGTATTGGGAGTTAGCCAATCCCGTGTTATTATTCCAGGTATTGGGAGTTAGCCAATCATGTGTTATTATTCCAAGTATTGGGAGTTAGCCAATCCTGTACATTCTAGGTATTGGGAGTTAGCCAATCCTGTGTTATTATTCCAGGTATTGGGAGTTAGCCAATCATGTGCATTCCAGGTATTGGGAGTTAGCCAATCCTTTGTTATTATTCCAGGTATTGGGGGTTAGCCAATCCTATGCATTCCAGGTATTGGGAGTTAGCCAATCTTGTGTTATTATTCCAGGTATTGGGAGTTAGCCAATCTTGTGCATTCCAGGTATTGGGAGTTAGCCAATCTTGTGTTATTATTCCAGGTATTGGGAGTTAGCCAATCATGTGCATTCCATGTATTGGTAGTTAGCCAATCATGTGTTATTATTCCAGGTATTGGGAGTTAGCCAATCCTATGCATTCTAGGTATTGGGAGTTATCCAATCCTGTGTTATTACTCCAGGTATTGGGAGTTAGCTAATCCTGTGATGTTAAAAGTGATATCTTTCATATCTTAATGTATCACTTTCCTTATCACTTTCAACTTCCTTGAGTTATCAACTTATCTTGGATTAAGGTATTTCCCATCTTAATCCTTTCATCCACTAACCTATCACTTCTTATCATGAAGTGCATAGGTCACACATAAGAATGGTCCAACTATCTTTAATGATATGGACTCATCTCAGGTTAAAGCATTGCTTGCTATAAGGGTATCTACAATCAATCACTTTAGGTATTTCCCCCATCAATGTATTAGTTACCATTTCATTATTCGGATTAGGGTTTCCCATATCATTACTCTTTAATAGGGTTTAGGGCTTCACATACTACCATACTTCATTAGGGTTAGGATTGCATATAGCATCACCCTTCATTCGGATTTCACATCTCATTGCCTATACTTAATGTTTACTATCCATCCCAACTAGGGATTTCTCATGGCATCACCCTCAATTATTGTTTCTCATGGAACAACTTCAATTAGGGATTCTCATTGAATCAACCTCAATTAGGGATTCACATGGAATCAATCTTAATTAAGGTTTCCACTATGGTTACCCACATCTTGGGTCTACTATTCATCTCCAATCAGGGTTTTACATCTCATTTCCCTAAATTGGAGTTGCATATATCATTACCCTAGATTAGGGTTACATCCTCACCCTGGATTAGGGTTTAATTTAGAATTGCCCTCAATTAGGGTTAGAGTTCAATAGCCCTGTCAATTAGGGTTTATGTTCATGATTAGGGTTTCATGATCTCTTTGCTTAAGAATCATACCCTTAATCACCTCATGAATAATATTCATGTATGAATTTCATGCTATCATCTTCTTAACTTGATTAGGTTACATCAACCCTCAATCAAGTATATACAACTATGATTAACATAGTGTACCAAGTCATTGTTCCTATAAGCGATTAGGGTTCATCCCTTAATTGGCACTAATCACTTAGGTACTATTAGGATTTCAACCTTTGTACCTTCATTGATTGTCATTACTAATCATCATTGGATCAATGGATCATTCACCATCTTAATTCTTAAGAGATTCAATCACATTGGACCTCCATTACATAAGGTATCCAATTGATTTGACCAATTGAATCTTCAATTACAATAGGTGTCCAAGTGGATTAACCAATTGAGTCTTCAATTAATTTTGACTACTTGAGCCCCAAACGTTCTTGGTCTTTCAAATTTCAACAGTTTGAAACCATTTGATAAAGGTGGTGCTTGAGACCATTTGCTAAAGCAAGTACTTGAAACCGTTTGCTAAAGTGCCTTTTTGAAACCGCATGGACTCAATTGGTTTGGGATCGTTTGGCCCCAAACGGTCTTGAGACAGTTTGGTCCAAACCTCCTCAAAACCGCATGGACCAAAGATGGTCTCAACCTATCAAATTGATTTGGGGTTCTCAATGTTGATTCCTTCAATCATTGAATTCATGTAACCAATCTTCAATTGGACCCATCACCATACTTCAATTGAGTTAATTAGGTCATCATTCAACTGATTTGATTCTCAATTAACCCTTAATTGATCATCAATTAGGGTTTGAATCAACTGAATTAGGGTTTGGAATCGATGATCCTTCACCATTAACCAATGCGAGTCTAGTTGCTTTAAAACTATTAGACCATCATCCAAGTTGGACATGACCTGACCCCAAACGGTCTTTATGTCATTTGGATGACCTCCAAACGGTCTTGAGACCGTTTTCCCATGTCAACATCAAAATCCAAGTCAATCAATCAAAGTTTGGATCATTGGATTGATCAATAAGTCAGCATTTGATTGCACTTCGACTTAGTACCTTTAGATCTTTAAACACCTAACCATAGTCAACCCTGGACCTCCAAACGGTCTTGGGTGACCCCCAAACGGTATTGAGATCGTTTGGATGACCTCCAAACGGTCTTGAAACCGTTTGGACATCATATCATCATCAACCATGTCATTCAATTAGGGTTTGGGCCCTAGGATTGGTCACCAAATCAGCACTTAATTGTATTTCAATATGGTATCTTTGGACCTTCAAACACTTGCCCAAACTTAACCCTAGACCTCCAAACGGTCTTGGGTGACCCCCAAATGATCTTGAGACCGTTTGGGTGATTCCCAAATGGTTTTGAAACCGTTTGGGTCAATCAACCCAAAGCATCAACTCATTCAATTGGAAAATCAGCACTTAGTCGATTAGGGTTTATACCATATGTTTGAATCTTCAAATACCTAACCATACTCAACCCTAGACCTCCAAACGGTCTTGGTTGACATACAAACGGGCTTGAGACCGTTTGGGTGATTCCCAAATGGTTTTGAAACCGTTTGGGTCAATCATCCCAAAACATCAACTCATTCCAATGCAAAATCCACACTTAGCCGATTAGGGTTAATACCATATCTTTGGATCTTCAAACACTTAACCATATCCAACCCTAGACCTCCAAACGGTCTTGGGTGACCCCCAAACGGTCTTGAGACAGTTTGGGTGATCCCCAAACAGTTTTGAAACCGTTTGGGTCAATCAACCCAAGTTTCAAACTCAATCACTTATGAAATCAGCACTCAACCCGATTAGGGTTTAGGTGATTGATGGACGTTCAACTCATGAACCAATTGGAGTTAATCAATAATAATTGGTGGGTAATTAACCTAGATCATTATGAACAAGTCCCCAAATGGTCAACCCTGGTCAACATAACTAAAGGGTCTGAAACCTTTTGGTCTCATGAGGTTTGGTGAAATCGTTTGCTACTAAACGGTTTGAAACCATTTGCTCCCAAAACACAAACCGTTTGGACATTTGATTGAAACTGTTTGGTCTAGATATTTGTAGAGGTGTGTGATTATGATGCTTTCATCATCATCAAGCTCTAGACCCATGAAACCTGCTGTGATTTCCATGGAAATTGCATCAATCAACCAAATCAATAATTGTAACTAGAAAATGATTATTATTTGATGGGGAATTGAATGCAATCACAAAGTTAGGGTTTCAAGTTATAAAACCCGCCTCCAATTGGGCTCCAAAGCTCCAATCTCACGGTAAAAATGGTGGATGAAGATCTTGCAACTTCCCCTAGGCTCGTCCTCAAGCGTTTGGTTGAAAAGATTGGCTAGGGTTGAAGAGGAGATCGAAATAAGAAGAAATCCATAATTTATTTTTGATTTCCACCATGGAATCAAGGTGAAATGGATCAAGAACCTTAACAACAGGTTGGGGGTCGTCCTCCAGGTCCTCCCTAGCTCCCTTGGTCGGTTTCCAAGCAAGGAGAAGAAGTGAAAACGAAAAAGCCTTTCATTTGGCTTGTAAAAGGTTCTTTTATAACAATTCAATGAGAGACAATGTACTTTGCAAAAATCCATTTAATCCAAAAAATGTGGCCGCCTCTTACCCCTAATCTTCCTTAGGGACGAGGCTATCTTGTTTTCCTCCTATTCCTCTCAATTATCCATGATTTAAAGAAAAGAAAATCAAGCACCTTAAATCATATTATATTAATATCCATATGTGAGTGGATATTTCTTTTTCTTATAAAATTGTGTGTGAGTTATCCACTCCCTTGGATATTTTCGTGGTCCTTGCAAAGATCAAGGACGTCACACACACATCTGAATCCAACCATTTTAATTTTGGTTGAAGGCCCTTTAATTAATACATTTATTTTTTGCCCTAAATCGAATTAGGGTTTCAATTAGGATTAAATCTTGATTATTTTAATATCAAGATTCTCTCTCCTCCAAATTAATTCAAATGAGGAGCCCCTCTCATTTTCTTTGCTCTACATGATGCCAAGAAACATTAGGTACCTTATTGAATGGTAATTTACATATTGCACCCTAGGTTTTGGGTAAATTGCACATTACACCAAAACTAGGTTTTCATGCACATACATTGCTTTATCAGCTCTTTCTTGGTATTCAGGCTTCCATAAGCCATACCTCAGCATCATTTTCACCCTCATGATGCTTCAACACATGAGGAACATATCATCATGCACAATTTTCACTTAAACCCCTCAACTTGGGTAATTTGCACTTTAGTCCAAAACAAACAAACATTGCTTCCAACAATGTTCAAAAGGGCTAGAATTGCAACATAGGTTCCTCTTGAGGCCTAATTACTTTTCACAAGATGAGATTAAGAATTTAATCATCTTTCTTAATCAAAACACCTAGGGTTAATGTATAACCCAGGTCAGGGATGTTTCAATTTCTGCACACGTCTAAATTTTAGGATGGTTGAACTACTAAGTATATTGTATGCTATGTTCTGGTCCTTTAAAGCTGAAATATAGTCAGCATCTATTGTTAACTCGAAACAAAGTAGCTGCACACTAGTTTAGTCTACATTGAGACATTTGATTTACATCTTTATCATATAAGTCCAAAAATCACTTAGCTTTCACAATAAAGGCTTTGTTAGATATTAGTTATCATATATTGTACAATATGATAATATGCCTCTTGTAAAAATCATTGATAATTGTGCTTCTTAGTTTTCCCCAAAGAAATACAAGCGTAGACAACTAGCTGGAGCTAAAAAATATAAAGCTAAATCAAACCAGGAGCAAAACTTTGTTATTGATGTTCCCTTGAATTATTACCCCATGACTCGACCACATAAGCAACGAAACCAATGATCTAATCTCTAGAGTAAGTGTTGCAACTGTAAATAATTATGGAAGTTCTCATTTAATTTTTATCCTACCTATTTGATCAGAAATAGGCTTTATGTATTAGAGGTATTGGTAATCTTGGTTTTGGGTAATTCTAGTTCAAAAAATTACTTTTTATAGCTTTGTGCCGCATGATTGATATCATATTCTTGTGTATGAAATGAAAAGTGGTTACATTGACTATGGAATCCCCTATCCTAGTACCACATGTTTGATTTTTGGTAAAAAAAATTAAAAGGTTGAATCTGCTTACTACAATCAGTTCTTTACTGCATGATATCTTGAAGGCTAAGATGGGCTATTGACTATAACCAATATTATGTATACAAAATCTTTGACTTGTAATTATCTGAAGATATGTTCAAGATATTTATGAAGATAATTGTAGATTTTGTGTCCTAATTTAAATATAGTTTAATTATAAACAAACAAGCATGATTTGGTATTTGTCTCCTAGATAAAGGACATTTGACACTAATGCTCTATTTCTAATACAGGCAAAAAGTACCAAGAAGATTGTGTTGAGGCTTCAATGCCAGAGCTGCAAGCATGTTTCTCAGCACCCCATCAAGGTAATCCATCATATATAATGTGTCAAAAAATTTCTAAATGGCTCCCTAACATTTCTCTGACAAACAGTATTAAATTATGTAATGCATAGGTGCAAACACTTTGAAATTGGTAGAGACAAGAAGGGGAAAGGAACATCTCTTTTATAGATATATGTTGTCAAATCAACAGTTTATTTCTTTGTTCCACTTGAAAGCGTTCCAAGTTTTGAATTTAAACCTGACATTTGTCTTGTAATCATCTACAGATTTTAGTTTCTCATTAAGTCAGTACTAAAATTTCAATGTTGTTATTTCTATAGAATTAATCTGATGCAATTTTTGTAATGAATCGTATCTAGAGACGAGTGTTACAATAGTTTTAGTGCATTATGTGGAAGTTTGTTTGAGCTTCTCCAGGTAAATGTTTTTCATTGGTTTTTATTGGTAGAACTTAAAGATGAATCCAACCAAATGGCATCTGTGTAGGTGTTATATCTAGTTGGATATCTTTTTGCTAATATGGATAACACGTTTTCTTATCTGGTTATTGGCTTCTTGGTTGGAATCCTTTATAACAAAATGTGTGACTGCCAATTTTCTTACGTTCTAATTTGATGTGTTTATTGGTTTATTTTATTTGAATTTTCTAATTATCTTATAATTATATATTAGAATATTTGTGTTATCTTCTCTAGTCTTAGAAAATGCACATGATAGGTTAGTGCAGGAAACTTTTATGAATCAGATTTTTGCCACATCAAAGGATCACTATTTTGGCCCACTGTCTTTAAGTTCCTTATTAGTCACAGTAGGATGGTTAGTTTATCATAGGTGCTGACAGAATCCTATTTTGGTTTAAGCTAGGATGTTTAGTCTATCATAGGACTGTATGTCCACCAATCCATGGGTCTTGAACCTTTCATGTGTATGTATACAATTTGTATTGACCTTATTGCTCATGCCCACTCTCAAATCTGTGTTGATTTTTCTCAAAATGAATAATATGTTTGTTTCTATTGTTAATCACCCCAAATAGAGTATAAACCTTTGATGAACATATCTATCTATTAAGTTTTTTGACCTGGGAGATATTTCTAAGATACAAAAGATTAAGCATGTCTAAAATTGGAATTTGGGGGTGATCATCTCATGCCACACTTTATAATATGTAATGATGATAGTATTCTCTGAATAAATGAATATAATACATTCATGTTCCCTGATTTGTTATATTGCACTAGATATACTCTCAATTTCATAAGATAACACTAAATGAAATTACTACAGATTTACATGCTAATACATATTTCCCTATACATTATCTCCAACGGGGATCCTACCGGTTCACTATGGTATATGTCTTTTTGGATACTTTTTGCACGAATTCCATCCATCAAAAATATTTTTTGTTGGGAAGATGATTTGAAGGAGATTACAATTTCTTTTATAAAGTTAATGACTAAACTAGATCTTTACTAGAATAAGGCTCTTTTGAGTGATATAGATGGTGAATGAAGTAGGGAATCTCATTGAGAAATGGTAACATGAGGTGATCACTAAGAAATATAACATGTATACATTCACATTTAATATATATTATCTATGTCCTCCATCCTTCTCTAATCAATGAACCTTATAGATGAAAATTCCATGCCTTGACATTTTGGAAAAATCAGAAAACCTTACAGATCTGGGGTTCCACGTTTGTTAACCCATTCTCGCCGGCGAAGACAAGGGATCCCTCTCCCTAGTTTCTCAGGCACCCCTAATCCCTTCTCCGAGTGAGTCCTGGTTTGTCCAGGACGATGAAGGTCTATTCGTATGCGATCTCATCGGTTGTCTCGGCGACCGATGTTGTTGGTTGGCTCGTCGCATGCTGGGACTCAAGCTCTCCTCCAGGTCCGCCCTGACGAGTTCTTGGGTCTCATCCCCTATTTGGGTTTTCGGCTCTGACATAGGAGCGGTTGTGCTTCCTTCCCGGCGGCTTCTTCAGTTCTGGGAGGTCAACATAGTAGAGGGCGCTCATGGTTTCACGGTTATTGCTGGTTGATAGGTGGTTGAGGCGCTGGTGCATACCATACGGAAGCATGTTTGTCCCCTCTTCTGCTTTGATGGTTGCCATCTTGGCCCTGTGATTCCCTGTTAGCCTGAGCGAGAAGGAACACCTTTATGGTGATGAAATGTCGTTGGTAACAGCAGCATGTGGGCTATGCCTTTCAGGCGTGGCTGGCCCTCCATATAGCCGTCATCAGGTCATCTATGGGCGTGTCTGTCCGGTGTTTCCTATTTCAGCATATGGAACACCCTCAAGGTGTTAGTCGAAATGTAACTGGTAGTAGCAGTGTGAGGATTCAAGCTTGCTTCTCTGGTGGCTGCTTGTGCTTGGGATTGAAGAGGGGTGGATTGATCGTCTTCTCCTGTTTCTCTCTTCCTACTTTTGTGCCATGTTTAGCAGTCAGGGTCCCTGATTAGGTGACTTGTGTTTGATGAAGAGGGGCTGGATAACCACCTGGATCCCACACTTTCAGGGATTGAAGCAAACGCCAGTGGTGGACAGGTTGGTGTTTAGTTCAAAGACATCATTTGAAGGTCAGCTAATGGTAGGGTCCTGCTTTGTGAATTGCTCTCTCTGCTTCAACCTGGACTGGAACTCCTTCCTGGAGTTTGATGAGAAGTCTTGCTGCACTCAGGTGCATCTTGTGGCTGATGATGGTTCTCTTCATCAGTGTTTTGTTAGTC
Organism: Alisma plantago-aquatica; assembly: GCA_963693085.1. Lineage (NCBI taxonomy): Eukaryota > Viridiplantae > Streptophyta > Magnoliopsida > Alismatales > Alismataceae > Alisma > Alisma plantago-aquatica. The sequence goes on along the minus strand of OY856409.1, from coordinate 126,763,057 downwards.
TGAGCTCAGGTGGTTCTCATCAAAGGAGCACAAGTATGGATTTTAATTGGTAGCCTTCTGTCTCTCGGTAGAGTCTGCACTTTTTGTGGGTGTTCATACTGTCAGTGGAGCTCCTCTATTGCATAGGGTGATGGTCTTACCAGTTTTGTCTGTATGGGTGCTCTTGTGTTGTCTTCTATTTCTGGGGTTCCTATTTTTGTTCTGGTCTTCTGCGTAAGACCTATGTTTCTTCTTTTTGTTTTTGTCTTGGTAATCCTTTTCGGAGGGTTAAGGGGTGTGCTTATGATGTACCTAAAGTTTTGGAATCACAATAGCAACAGAGTTTTTCGCCTACCAAAAAAATGATAAATGTAGTCAAGTAGGCTTGTATAACAGGTCAATACATTTTGAGACAACATATACTTTGAGAACTTCGTCCAACACGGCATATATCCATGAGGATTGAACCCCAGAACAAGTGGATTCTGCATCCTTAAAATTTAGAACAAATCTGATAGATATGCTTGTGTGTCATGAAAATTATATATATTGTCTACCTCTATCATTTTTATACTTACAAAAATCTATCACCCATGTTTCTATGAGAACATGGATCAATATTAAACTTTAGATGGAAATGCAAAGTATTTAATCTTTGTATTGGATTGCATAGGAAAAGGACTTCCATGTGGTGCCATAGTTGTTGTAGTCTTGATTTGGGTTGTTTTAGAACCTGGGCTAGAATCTAAGACAGATGGTTTTATTGAATATTAATTGATAGAAGAAGAAACAAAATCCATAGTAATACACTCTAATCAATGTTTGGAAAGTTCACTAGCTTGTGCTCAATGTGAATCCATATATCTTACTTTCTCAAGAGATTATTTTCTCTTATTATTTTGCCTCCATGAACTCCACATACAGAGCATCTTCAATAAGAGTCTCATTACCTAAGATGTGTTGCGCTAAAGAAGATTCTTCTCAAGGTATGTGTACTACCATTATGTAATATTGTTGTCAAGTACATTAAGAATTCTCTTTTGATTAGTAAGTATTCTAAGGATGAGTTTGTTTATGGTCAATAGCTAGTTTTACTACCCTTTATATTATTCTATGGAGGGTGTCTATAGTTGTGTGTGTGGAAGGTCATTATATACATATTGGTGGTGACAGTTCTAGGGTGAAGATGGTGACAACAATTGAGTGGACAGTAGGGAGATCTAGAGTTTAATTATTCAATAATTTTCCTATACAAATATTATCATGTATTTTATCCATTGATGTTCTATTTGGTCCATAAAAGATTTATCTAGAACTCATTTCATGATGCTTGTCTTGTTGTATCTTATGCTAGGATATGGGTAAACATATGTTGTTGGTATAAAAATGAAGTTGTCAAGACATAAATAATGGATAGTTAACTATGTTGGCAGCATATCTTAAGGCTTGCTTCCAACTTGGATGACTTCCTGGGTGATTACAACCTGACCAATCTTCTCCATCCCACTCTTTTCTTGTACAGCTTCAAAATAAAAATAAGAGTACCATAGTTTTGCAACAAGAGAGTGTCTCTCCACCTACAACTTATGTGATATATTGAATTTAAATGTTAATGGACACAATATCAGGATCATCCATGATTATATACCAAAAAATGGATTGAAAAGATTGTTGATGTTTTTTGGAACTCTTGTCATGTGGAAATCTAATGAAACTATTATGTGAGTATGCTTTTTCTACTTCCCCCTATTTTACTGAATGGGTCACCAAAATTGAAGTTGAGAAGATGCCCATCTTCATGGTGGAATATGATTGGAGAAAAGAAAATAGGAAGGGAATTACAAAGGGTAGTCCAAGGGACACTCTCACTTATTTGGATTTTTAGGTAATGCACCACTACATCTTTTCATGACTTAGGTGACTCGCTCTTATTTGATCATAATTTTCTATACCACTCAGATATGAAGGGTGATGGGGCTTGCCCACAAACTCTGACTCATGTTATTATTATGCTCTTGCCTTTGTACTGCTGCTCTTCTCCAATCTGTGGAAAATGGATTCACTTACTTATGGAGAAATAACCACTACAGGTAGTGATGATAACCCATTTTATTCATTTGAGTTATGTGGGACCTAAATCAAATTATATTATAGGAAAACTCTATTTCAACAGAAGAGTTGCATGACCTTTTCACTCTAAGTGAAAATGTTAGGTAATGACATGAGAAACATGTTGCCTTGTTGCTCAATAACATTTTCACCTTAGTTTACCTTTTTTGACAACTTTCTTGATGGACTTACACCATGTTGGCATCTTGATTTATTATTTAGATATTTGTTCTTATATATCCTTCAATCTAGTGGCTATGATTCTATTGTCTAGTGGTTTCTATACATTGATAAACATGGTATACAAGTATTAGGCAACTTGCATGCAGTGGATCTTGTGTTGGTTATACTTTATACAGTCAAAGTTAATGTTAAGTTATTCTATTATCTCACAGGTCTAGTGATTAGTTGTGTCTATGTTATACCAGAATTTTCAAGATTTTTTAGTTTTACCTATATAGACATTTGTGTCAACAAAATACTAGGAGTTCACAATTTTGTGTACCATCATCAATTCTTGTTCAATCATGAAGCATCTTGGGCCATATAAAAGATGATAGCATATTTTTTAATGTGATATTTTGAAACTGACAACAAGTTATATATTATTGTGTACATGTTTGGAGACCTTGGACCTTTTTGCTTAGTTATGTCGAGAAAGAAGATACCCATATATGCAACCTTTTTTTTGGATAAGGTAAAATATTACTATGTCGAAAACTTGTATAGGTGAGCCTATACTGTACAGAGGGTGTAACTAACTACAAAACCCCACTTCTCTCTGGTAACAGGGTCCAAACCTTTATAAAGGGTAGGTTTGGCCCTAAAAACAAGCCCCAATCTCTCAGACAAGCGGTCAAAAAGCATAAATTTATCTGTCTCAGCCCAACCATGAAGCCTAGTATTTCTCTCGTACCAAATTCCAAACACTGCAGCAGTGATACCCAGTGCTCCAAATGCCTGCATGTTCTTGTTTCCCTCCGTCTTCTAATTTAACCACTCCAGTCCACCCCCAATCGTCATTGGCGGGTGCCCACCCCAGCCACACTTAAGCGACCATCTACACCAGACATACCGAGAAAATAGAAAGCCGAAGAAGAGGTGATCGTACGTCTCCTCAACCTCCTTGCACAGTTAGCAAAGTAGGTTAATGTTTAGCCCCCAAGCACCCAACATGTCCACCGTAGGAAGTTGTTACAACAAAGCTCTATACAAGCAGCAACCCCATTTGGGCGTTTGCTATTTTTTCCACACCAAATCCGCCCAGGGAACAGGGGGACAAGCGCCTTCAGCACCCGAAGTTTGGGAACATTGCACAGCCACGCACCATCTGGGCAACTCTGGTAAACATGGCAAACAACGCTCCACTCTCTCGTCATCCTCCTCTACACCATTGACCCTTCCCCACAAAGCGCAGTCTCCAATGTGTAACCATACATTCTCATCATCCACATAGCCCAAGTTGACTCCGGTTGCATGATGAACCTATGTATACGTTGGTTGGTAGTAGCTCTCACCACACCGCAAGGGTCAACCACCCCCATCCCCCCTTGAAAGTGATCTCTAGTTATGGTTTCCCAAGAAACCCCATGTGTCTCCCCCCCCCACAAAAAGTTACTAACTTGGGACCTGAGCTTGTCAATGATGAACAACGACAAATCTGCTTGTCTACACCAAAATCTTATCTTTTCCACCAAGACCGAATTACAAAGCACCAACCTTCCTACAAAATAAATCGCCAATCTAGCCCACGTATCAATCCGCGATCTCATCTCATCCATTAACCTCCCATAGTCCTTCCCCCTCCCCTTGCCCCCAGAGATAGGGATGCCCAGGTACTTCGTAGGAAACCCCCTCACCATACTAGAAGCTATCCTCGACCTTCCCCGTCTAGCATCATAGGAGTGAGACATGAATACTCTAGATTTGATATCACTAATACAGATTCTTGTCATGCGTCCAACGTCTAAAAGGATACGCCTCACTTGCTTGAGATATTTTCTATGTCCTGCAGTGAAAATCATAAGGTCATCCACAAAGACCAGATGCGAGACAACCGACACATTCTTGATCTTGAAAACTTTAATTCTTCCATCATTTTTAGCCTGGTTTAACGCAAAGGAGAGAAAATCCATGACTATCACAAAGAGCATGGGTGAAAGTGGGTCTCCCTGTCTCAATCAATTGGAGGCGGAAAAGAAATCGTGAGGCATGCCATTCACAAGAAAATAAAATGAAGTGCCTTCCACGCATTGAATCATTAGCTTTATCCATATTTTTGAGAAACCCAATGCCTCCATGATCCCCCACAAGGTAGGCCACTCAACATGATCATATGCCTTTGTAATGTCAAGCTTGAAGCATGCCTTCCTAGCAGCATTCTTACCACCGAACTGATTGACAAATATAGCATCCAGCATCGCCCCATCTGTGATGTCTCTACCTTAAATGAAGGTCATTTGATTAGGGGACACCGCCTTCAGAAGGACTTTCTTGAGTCTTCTTGACAAAACTTTGGCAAAGATTTTATAAAGAACCGAACAGCATGCAATAGGGCAGAAGTCAGCCATAGAAGCAGCGAGATTCTTTTTTGGGATCAGTTTGATGAAGGAATGCTTCACTTGCCAAACCATGCTACCTCCCACAATGAACCACCTTTGGCAGACGTCCTCCTTAATAATCTCCCAGCAGCATTGAAAAAACTCCCCATTAAACCCATCAGGCCCCGAGGCCTTGGCTGTGCCAATGGAGAAGATCGCCTCTCTGATTTCATCATCAGTCACCAGACCACACAATTCTCGGTTCATCTCTTCACTCACCTTAGCACTAGGCAAGCAACCCTTCTAGATAACATGCTCTTTATTATACATATTTTTGAAGTAGCTAATGGCCTCCTCCGCCACCTCTTTCACTCCTCTGGCAGCAGTTCCGTCTTCCTTGACCAACCCATGGATACAATCCTTCATATGGTTCTTCTTCGTAGCATTGTGGTAGACCCTCATATTCCTATCCCCATTGTTTATCCATCTCAGCCTACTCCTTTGCCAATGATATAATTCCTCTACCTTTTCCAGTTTCAGTAGTCTGTCCACCCTATTCTCTTTGTCTTTGATTCTACTGGCATCTAGAGGGTGACTCCTTAGCTATTTGGCAGCCTCCTTATACTCCTATTTAGCTTGATTAACCATGTTAGGAAGGTTAACCAACTCATCCACCCAAATTTTTAGAGCCTTCTTTGTTCTCTTGAGTTTTTCCACTACTTTGAAAATCGGGTTGCCCTCCACCCTGTCATCCCACACCTCCTTGACAACTTCATTGAATCTTGACCATTCATCCTAAAAGTTCAGAAAATGGAATGGTCTATTTTTCTTCACCTTCTCCACCAGTGCCACTTCATCGATGCATGGTCACTGTTAGGGTGTCCTCCAAGTAACACATGAGCTTCTGGGAAGCAGTCCAGCCACACCGCATTGACCAAGCCTCTATCAAATTGGCTTGAAATCTGATGTTTTGGGCTTCTTTTATTCTACCAAGTGGTCGAGTCTCCATTCATGTTCAGCTCATGTAAGCACATAACATCCATGGCATCATTGAACATGCTCAGCACTAAGACCAGAATGGGCAGCCCTCCATGCTTCTCTCTCGACTTCCTAACATGGTTGAAGTCGCCAATAACCATTTTGGGTACCTACTGCTGCATGGTATCTATGATAGTCTCCCAGCAAGCCCTTATGTTCCCCTGATAGCTGTGACCATACACTCCTATGATGATGCAGTGGAAACCACCCACATTGATGCAGCTATCAACCATGTTCTGATCAGTAGCACTGATGACCTAGACATCCCACACTTCTTTATCCCATCCCAAAGCCATACACCCCCTTCCACATGTTCAAGGTTTGATTCAGCACCCAGCCTTCAAGAAATAGCCCCACAAGCTTCTCTTTGTGCATTCTTTTGATCCTGGTCTCTAAGATGAACACCAAGGATGCTCCCTCCTCAATGATGACCTTCCTCACCCTCCTCTTCCTTTTGGGCCTCGACGCCCCCCTCACATTCCATGTGAGGACAAACATTTTATCTCTTGTTGTGCCCACCCCTTCCTGGGGTGTTCACTCTAGGCGACGTTCTCCTTCCCCCAGTGCTGATGTCCATCTGTTGTGTCCTTCTTCGGCTTTATGTTCCAGTCATTTCATCCAATAGGTCTTATGTATCCAGGCTCTCTAAGATGGAGAATTGTTTGTTTCTCACCTGGTCACCTAACCCCACAACATCATCCATTAGGTCCACAATAGTAGTTTGGACCCTAGACATATCCTCAAGCCCCTCAGTAGCCTCCTCCTCGCATGTGTTCCTTGTCACCTTGGTTCCCTGGTCCTCCTGGTTCCTCACCCTTAACACAGCCTCTGCTGAGTGTGAAGGCCTTGGTTCTACCTCAGTCCCTGTCTGTTTAGCCCCGTTGGTATCCACTCCTCCTGTAAGTTTCACTGCTGCCCCCTGTTGATCATCCTGGTGATGGTGCCATCCTCCTGAGCTCTTCTACTTCTCCCAGCCCTTCTCTAACCCGGCCTGCAACTCTGCTCATGCCCATGAACAAGGGGAGGGGATTGGTGTGCCATTCTTACACCTGGGCAGTCACCAGCTGAATGCCCAAAAACTTTGCATTCCAAGCAATGTTGGGGCAGGGCATCGTAGATCACCCTAAACTCCAACTCCTTGCCATCTGGCATCTCCACCATAACCACCTCTAGTGGTTTCTTGTCTGCCTTGAGCTCCACACAGACATGTGCCACCCCTTCATATCTCCCCTCAGTATAGAAATCGGCCACCTTAGGCTCGCCGACATCGTAGGAGATGACAGTGATGGCCCTCCGTGACTAGTGGTGTCCCACCTCCGGCAGCGTGATCCAGACCGGTGCCGATGTGAGCGCCGCTCTCCGGATGTCAGCTTCAGGCGGCCACCTTCGTGTTAGGACCAATTTTCGGTCAAAGAAACAAGGTCCCTTTTCCAGAGCTACCCTCATGTCCTCCTCGTAGGAGAAACGATCTAGGAACATGTCGCCGACTAGTAGAGAACACTACAACTCCCCCTTGGTCTCCAGCTTCTAATCACCTAGTCGTATAGCTGGTTGGTGACGCACCTGATGCCCAAGACCTGGAAAATGATAGAGAATCTATGAAAAGCATACATCTCTGCCACCACCGGTGTCGGCATCTTCATCCATGGCCTTCCATCATTGGCCCAAAAAACCAGAGATTTTGGATCGCCCAACGCCGCCACAGGAGCAAGATTGGAGCGGACCGCCATTGGTCTGGCCACCGTCGTAGCCCAGCCTCTTCCCACTGTGACATATGTGGTTGGGTCTCCCCACACACTAGCCATCTCAATAGTGGAGGATGGGGCGGTGGAGTACGTCCTGCCCGCGGCACTCGCCATGGATCGCCTTCAGAAGAGAGAAGCCAAACCCCACGCCTGGAGAGAGAACCTTAAAGTTCAATTTTTCTATGTGTTCCATATATGCAACTTTATGGAACCACTTCTATTGGAAAAAGACAAAATATTGTCAATTTTTTAATGACTTTTCAAGAGTGGGTCCCCTCATTGTAGCACATTATGAAATTACATTGGAAAAATTCTCTAACTTATATATATTATGTAGGATGAGTTTGTTTTTCTGCTAAGCAGTAAGGCTGGTGGATGTGGACTCAATTTGATAGGTGGAAATCACTTGGTTCTATTTGATCCTCATTGGAGTCCTACTAATGACAAACAAGTATGCATCATAATTGTTTTATGATACATTCATAGAAGAGAGCAACTCACATTTAAAAACAAACCAACACTATTTTTCAGGTTGCAGGTAGGATGGTCAAAAGAAAAGGGTATATGTATATAGGTTTTTGAGCATCGGAGCCATTGAAGAAAAGGTTGTCATAATGACTTGTATTAGTTTCCCTTGTGCCTCTAGCATTTGTATTCCTTTTAACTATTTTTGTTGAAGATTTTTTTAATACTTGTTACAGGTGTACCAGCATCAGATGTCAAAAGAGGGCCTCCAGAAGGTTATTCAGTAGGAGAATGCAGAGAAACAACTGTTGCAGGTAGTGATGATAACCCATTTTATTCATTTGAGTTATGTGGGACCTAAATCAAATTATATAATAGGAAAACTCTATTTCAACAGAAGAGTTGTGTGACCTTTTCACTCTAAGTGAAAATATTAGGTAATATAATTTTAACAATACCAATTTTACCTCTAGGTATGCTTTGAGGACTCAAATATATACTTTTAGAAAATTACGTTGTATGTACTTTATGAAAGTAGAAGCTATACTGTTAGGTTTATTTATAACAACTTTTTGTCAACATATAGATCAGAGATTCATCAAAAGCTAAATTGCCCCCACTGTCCAAAAGACTCCATCGTACCAGAAAACATTGAACATATTCTACACATAATTGAAAAGTTAGCACTTGATAGTTGTGCCCTTTTTGGTAGAACATCAGGCGATATAGGTGGGTTTGCAGAAATTTTTGTCTGCTTGTAGAAATTAACGAACTTATAAAAAAAGGTGATAATTATTTTCCCATCCCACGCCCCCCCCCCAAATCAAAATGTCACCTTAGTCGGTATTGAATGAGTTTTGCATATTGGTGCTCCTTGAGTAGAAGATTAGGAAATTGGGGTCACCAACATTTCTTCAAAATCAGTGCCTAATGCAATTTTACAAGATGTTGTTGGTGATGATGTAAGCTTATATCTAGTGAGGTTTTGTAGTATTACATAGTGAGGTTATGTGTTGTATATTTTCTTTTCTTTTGTGTTGGACTTGCATCAAACCACTTATCCTATATCTAACTAATAGTTAAATGAACTTATCAATGAAAGGTGAACTAGTACCACAACTAGCATTCATTCGCTAGAAAGAACTATAGTGACTTTACCTTCTAGGTTTCAATAGCAAATGCTGATAGGATTTTCTTTTCAAGCTGTCATTTCTTTCACACTGAAGGTCCCATTATTTTCCCTCTATGTAAATGTTTTTGCAAGTTGGAATGCATAGTGTGATCTCAAGTCTCACACATCACATAACTGCCCACAATGTGAACTTATTTGGCAACTTTAAATACATTTTTTCTTAGTAACACATCAATTTCATGTTCGATTTGTTTTTTTTCTAGAGTCTTGATAGTTGCCTTCCTATACTAGTGTTATGATTTATTTGTGGGCACGGTGTGAGTTCCAGATATGTTTATTGATTACAATGCAGGATGCTACTCTTACTATCCATAACATTCTTAAATGCACTAGTTCATGGATGAATGACTTCACATGCTAGTATGTTGCAATCAAAACTATTTTGGATACATTTGTTTGAACTTAATCAAGAATTCTAATTGTTCATGGGTGATCTTAATGTAGATATCACATTGTGAACATCAATGTTTTCGTGCAGTTGTATCATGGACTTTTGTGCCTGCTATCAACGTATGTGACATACTCTACCTATATGTATTATTACCATCCTAATTTGTTGTTATGTCATGATTTGTTGGTCATATTACAAGACTATGACAAGAGGGCCTTTATAGAATCGTTGAGGTCAAAAATTTGGCACATAAGGAAAAGGAAAATGGTCTGAAACCTGGAGATTATGAGGCTCAAAATTGCTAGAAACCTGAAGATGTTTTAGCTCTACTTTTTTCTTCAGTGGTAATTTGGTCTGATGATATAAAATTTGAACCTGATCCTACGGGTTTCGATCCAAGTACAATTACATGATGGTTTTGATTTCAAGCTTCTTGAAAATGTTTTGATAGATAGAGTAAAATGTGGGGTGAAACCCTGAGAGTGATATAAATTTATATTCTCATGGGGGTCATTGTATACATATATATAAATATATATATATATATATATATATATATATATATATATATATATTTTGCATGTTGCAAAACTGGGGCAAGATTTATGTCCTCCCCATGTGTACTCATTGTTTCAATATAAATAAAAGTATTATTATTGTTTTCAAAAAAAAAGTATGATTATTGACATCACAACCACAACTTGGTCTGAATCAATATTGGTTTTTTTCTATCTTTCTAAGAAATACTTTTGTATTAACATGTTCATGACTGGTTACATAATCTAACTACAAATGCATGGATGTGTAGTACATGATGTCTCTAATTACACACTAACTACAATTACAAACTATAGTAAGTGCCAATTTTTTCTACACATGAACTACATATCAAATTGTAACAAATGTCATTTCCCCCTGCATATTATTGCTAAAAATACAACTTTAGTCATCTATTTAAATACAATTGTAGTCATCTATTTAAATACAATTGCAACTACATTTTTATGTGTAAGGGTAATTTTTAACTACAAGTAGGGTTACATGTGAATTTGTAGCTAGATGAATATCTAACTACAATTTGTAAAAATTTTGCAAAAACAATTAGCTACACGAGTATTAGTTTCATATTCTAAATGTAAGGATAAATGTATCTAAAGCTTTTAGCTACAAAATTTTGGGTTTTAGCTACAATTTTTTTGTAGTTAAAGATCATTTTTTTATAGTGGTAATATCCTCTTATTTCTTTAAAATATCCAACAAAATAACATTTATCAGGTTTAGGACCAAGCTTATCATAGAGAATTATTTTAACATAAGCCTCACATCCCCATATCCCCATAAAAGACACTTTGGGACGTTTCCCATGCTATATCTCATATGGTGTCTTTTGAACTGATTTAGATGGTACTCGCTTTAGTGTAAACGCGGCGGTTTTTAGACCATACCCCCAGAAGGTATTTGGAAGCTCAGCTAAACTCATCAATTATCGCACCATATCTAACAATGTGTGATTCCTTCTTTCTGACACACCATTATGCTCAGGTGTTCCAGGTGGAGTCCATTGGAAACAATCTCATGGGCTTTAAGAAGGTTCTCAAACTCTTGGTTTAAGTATTCTACATCTTAGTCAGAACGAAGTGCCTTAATACTTTTACGACATTAGTTTTGTACTTCATTCATAAACTCCTTGAACCTGTGAAGAGTTTCTAGCTTATGTTTCATTAAATAAACATAGCCATATCTACTGAAGTCATCAGTAAAGGTAATGAAGTACTAATATCCATCTCTAGAAGTTGTTCTAAAATCTCCACACACATCAGTATACATGAGTCCTAATAGATCACTAGCCCTCTCATTGTTACCAGTGAAAGGGGTCTTAGCCATGTTTCCCAACAAACAAGATTCACATGTCTCTATTGATTTGAAATCAAAAGAGTCCATATATATAACCATCTTTATGGAGTCTAAATATGGGATTCTGATTTATGTGCCCTAGACAAAAATGCCAAAGGTATATTTTGTTTGAGTTGTTGAGTTTTAGTCTTTTGATATTAACGTTATAAACATTTGCCTTTAGATCTAACAAGTAAAGACATAAGACATTGGGGCACTGCCATAAAGAACCCTTCTTTTAAAATAGAACATCGACCATTTTTAATGGAATTGAAATGCATCCTTGTCCATACAATATACAGAAATGATGTTTCTATTTATAGTAGGTACATAATAGTAGTTATTTAACTCTATTACTAGCCATGTGGGTAGAGATATACTATAGGTTCCAACTATGTTGGATGCAACTTTTGTGCCATTAGCAACTCCCAATTCTGCCTTGCCTTTTCCCAAAGGCCTACTTCCTTTCAGATCATGCATATGAAAACATATGTGAGATCCACATCTGGTATCTAGTACCCATGATGACGAAGTAGATAGGTTTATCTCAATAATGTATATACCTAAAGTGGAGATCACCATCCCCATCTTCTTCTTCCCAAATGCCATCAAGTACAAAATATGGGTTCCTCTTGTACTTTTCTTTCTCCTTATCTTGAGTGATGAATATTTGGATTTGGGCTAGACCTCAAAACTCTTATTGGTCTTGCTTTGATCCTTGGACTCAGCTTCGCTGATCACCGTCATGGGTTTGTCCTTCTTCAATTTTTCTTCAGCATGAATCAAAATGGCAAGCAAGTCTGACATGTGGTCAGCCATATTATTCACATGATAACATGCAATAAAGTGTCTATATGATTTTGGCATTGACTTTAGAATCATATATGTGGCCAACTCTTGGCTCAAGGTGAATCTCAATTTTTCAAGATGATACACATGTCCTATCATATTGAGCACATGTTCTTCTATTGAGATTCCCTCTGTCAGCTTAAACTCAAGTAGAACATATAGGATATCGTCCCTTTCTTGATTTGTAAGGCCGAGTGTCACTTTTTTAAGATTTTTACCATCTCAAGAACACTCATGTCCTCGCACTACCCATGAAACTCATGGTTTATGTAGCTAAGCATAAGATACTTTATCTCTAAGGCATCATTTCCACACTTCCAGTAAGCATCCACTTATGCCCTAGGTGCATTAGGAGCAGGTTTTTCTGGCACTGGTTTATCAAGGACGTAGAGCTGGTACTCTTCATTGAGAAACCTTCTCAAAGTCTAAAACTAGATGTAGAAATTTATCTTGTCAAGTTTTTCCTTCTTAAGGACCGACCTTAATGGATTTGTTCATCATTTGATTCTACAAGAGAAATTTTGCATTTGTCAAGACTTTTGATTTGATTTAAAATTGATGATATTAATTAGGTCTTTAATTATTATAGCTCCCAACATTTTATTTCAAATTGATAGTCCTCGCATATCAATTCAGAATATAGTAGCATACAATATTCTAGTGGGCCAGATCCAAAATAAATCAATTGTTGCCCGATCAACACCGCGAAACACAGTCAAATATCAAGGTAGGCAACTATTGCCAATTGTATCATATGCAATTCTGGATAGATGATATGTGCAACTCCTTGTCATACTCATCTACATGATTATGGGCTTAGACGCTCTACGAATCACCAGTTTAAGCTTGACCCAATAGCCAACACAATAGACATGTACCCTACAAAGGAAGAACCTACATATCTACCAGCACACTTCCACGAGATAGATGACGCACCACATGAAGGCATAAGCTATGTTTGGTCTATCAAACTTTTCATGTCGGTTGTTTTTGTAAAGTATCTAAGACTTAATATTAATTTTTTAGGGAGTTTGTATTTATAAATACATATACTTTATCCAATCACCACATATAAAGTATGTATCATATACATTCTATATATCCCACAACAAAAACATGCAATAAAAGAAAGTGATGGTTATAGCCAATCAAATGTAATTCTTTGAAGCCACAAGGAATTACCACATCCTAGTTCTACATCACATGTAGAAACCTATTCTTGATGAAGATTTATTCTTTCCAGTCTGGGTTCATCAATTCAACCCTTGAACCAATCGGCTCGCCTCCTAGCTGGTTGTTTGGTTGTCTCACCTGTCGCCTGGTTCTGTTGGTTTACCATCTATTGGCTCCTACAGCTTATCGATTGGGTCCACCATCTGGTCAGTTCGGCTTGTCCACCCGGTCCTCCTTGGTCCTCCAGCTGATCGACTCGTCTTCGGGACAGTCGTAACCTCTATTCTTCTTTGTTTTTCTCTAAGTTAAACTATTCTACTTTTACATGATATATAGAGAAACCTCAAGTTACATTCGAGGGGGGAAAAGGTAGAAAAGAATAATATTTTTACATTGGAAAGATAAGTGGAGGCTCGGTACACAGACCAAAATAAAAGGATTAACCAACCACACAACCATGCACGGATAATAGGGGTTATTGGCCATAACCATGCCACAGATCCACCATAAAAATCACTTTAGGGAGACGATTGTAAATTTCATATATATATATATATATATATATATATATATATATATATATATATATATATATATATATATATATATATATATATATATATATATATATGTGTGTGTGTGTGTGTGTGTGTGTGTGTGTGTGTGTGTGTGTGTGTGTGTGTGTTTGTGTACATATATATATTAGTTTGGGATTATCGTGATATTTGATTAGACAGGAAATTATTTGCATCGCATGCAATAATAAAACAATAAATCAAAAATCTGATCATATCGATTATCCCATGATATAGTAAATTGATGTTGGCTCTGAAACCACTGTAAGGAAATATGACCATAGAATAGGCAGCGGAAACAAAATTTGTATCTATTATATTCCCCATAAACCAACAGATCATGTCAATAACTATAAGATGGGAAGGATGGTTTTGAGGATATACTAGGACCTAGAGCAAGTCCAGTGACATCTCCTTGTCATTGTAGATGTGCAATTGTTGACTAGTTTCTCTTGGGTGTCAGTGCAGCTCCTGGTCTTCACCGCGAATTGCAAACTGGATAGCTTTTCTAGCGACTCCTGTAGTCTCACCACATAGTGTGAGTTGACGTTGCCCTCCTAGTAGCAGCCAAATGACTCATGCCTCTAGAGAAGTTCACACAGACTGCCTAGAACTCCTATCGTACTTATAGAATGGATAGGAAGGAGTTGTTTCTCCCGTTGGCCTACTAGTCACCAACTTGCTCTTCCACAACAATAATTCTAGTTGTTCTCTCCCTCACTATCCCTCCCTAGTTGGGTAGGACTTTCTTGGGATCTCTTGGTTACCACAACCAGAGAGGACAACAACTGTCAGAGCAACTGATTTTCAATTGTCTGTGTTGTGTTTTGGGAAGCCCCCAGTACCCCTCTATTTATATGAGGGGTTTGGGTCAGGGTTCCCAGTCTATGTGTAAGTGGAAGGGACTAGAAGATCTTGACTTTTTGCAACCTTCAAACACCAAAACGGTCATCTGGCATGTGAGATGGTCATCTCATACTATGAGATGGTCGTATGACAGTTTCCCAATCATACACAAAATTGGCAATTTCAAATCCAATTAATGCATGACATGATGTCAGCACTAATTCCTTGATGCAATCGAATTTTCTACAAACTAAGCGATCTCACTCACCCAGACAACTGTCTGGTGAACCGAGCAGAGTTGATCGGTTCAACAGAGTGAATCGGTCAGTTCACACCTCAGTTTGAGTAGAACTTAGCTAATTTTAGTTTCAATCAGTCGGATACACCAAACGGTCGTCTCAACACTTGAGTTGATTGTCTGACACTCTAGACGGACATCTCACTCAGTGAGTCGATTGTCTGGTAGTGTATCCAACTGATTTGTTATGTGAATTAAATACCTAAACACTTTAGTAATCAATTCAATCATCATTAAATATTAGACTCCTATTTTCTAGGTCAAGACCTATGTGTGTGACCCTATAGGTCCCATATTACGTTGGCAGTGAATGTCCATAACAACTTATGACATCACAAGCAATGAGTGGTGCCTAGTCACACATCATTTCTATGCAAGTAAATGGAAATTTGGGGAACAACTTCAACCTATAATTTGTACTTGGTGTTGTAGTGTTTGTATAATTCCTTTATATTTGATATCCATATTGAACTCGAGGCATGGAGCGGTCACCCTCTTCAACATTCAATCTTATTTCTGGAACCAGATCAGACTGTCTGAGATATATGTGAGCTCAATATCATATATTGACTCACATGTGCACATCCATGCATTTGTCAGTTTCTCTAATCAAGAGGTCTTGTATATCATACTCCTTAAGGAGGTACAAATCCCATCTTTATCACTCACAATAAATCACCATGTGTCATAGTCACCCAATCATCACCTTTATAACAACTCATGTTTCAGGATTGTGTTTAATGATGTCAAAGCATACCGAATGACATGTGATGAGTGAAGTGATTTTAGGTCTAAGAACCACAAACACCACCATCACTATGAGAGTTGACAGTGACTACCATGGTAATGGTTTCCATGTGTCAGTCTCATGGTGGGTTTTTTTTGATAGATTGTTCTCTAAAGTGTATATATGTTCTTGGTTTGATATAGCCATATCATGACTAATGAGATTCTATCATCAACCAACTCACACTCTGATCTTGTGTGTCATTGTTGTCTATTAACATTCCACAATAACAACCGATCAAGGACATAATGAGAATATATATGTACTCTTGACATTTGTATGATCTCATTTCCTCAAGTCATTTAATAGAAGATATACATCACTAAGTAGTATTATTCTCTAGACATTTATAAAGTTACATCATTATCTAATAATTGAATTAAATAGAATAAATGGGAAGCTTGCCTTTATTTATTAATCAAATCAATTACAAGTTATGTCATTACAATCATCACATGATTGGCTCTCTAAGCATACATACCAACAAGTTGTGCTTTGGATCACCTTGCCGCACCTTGATTTGGGTAGTGACATCTAGCCTTGTGTTGAGATTAGGGTTTCTCTCTTTGTTGCCCTAACTCAATGGTTGACCTTGAATGTTGGATACGATGAGCCATCTAGGGTTGGAGATTGATTGGTTTTTCTAATACATCTTAGTCACAAAAAATCCTCATGATTGGAGGCCGTTTGGTTTTCTGATCATCTTGATCGCCAATATTCCTAAGGTTGGCAGTCGCCAAGATCCCATGTGATCTCTAGAATTGGTGGTCGCCAAGTTTTCATGTGTTCTCTGGTGTTTGAGGCCGCCAAGTTTTCTTAGGTGGTCGTTTGGGTTCTGAACAACATGGTCAACCTGGTTGCATGGACGATATGTTTTGACCTTGGAAACATGGCTTGACACCTCTCCCTTCCTTTCTCTCTCACCCTACGTGCTATACATACCTACCTCCTTGCATGCAAACAAGTTATTTACACACCTAGATCTCTCTCTTCTTCCTTATTGATTGGAGCTCATACCCCTTGCTTGGTGGAGAAGGAGGAACCAAGGAAGAAGAAGCTTGGCTAATCTTGCTTCTGCATGTGCATGTAGGGTTTGGATCCACCCTTGTTGAGGTCATTGGTTCTTCCTTGCTTTGCTTCTTGGTCTTGGTAAGTAAGATCTCCCTCCCTTCCTTTGTTTTCCCTGGTGTTATACCTTTTCATCCCTTCTTGTTGGTCAGATCCATGGTGGGGCATGTTATAGAGGTTGAAGACACCTTCTTTCTTGCCTTGTTAACCTAGGGTTTACTTCCTTTTTGGAGAAGGAAATAGCTTTGCTGAGTGGAGTTCTAAAACTAGTGTTTTTTTCCTCTTTCATTGAGTTACCTTGCTGCTTTGACTTGCTTCATTTTCTTTGAGGCAAGTTATATAAGTTTCTCCATTTTTGGCTTACTATTATCTTGCAAGTACATGATATTGCACTAAAATGTTGTTCCAAGTAGAAAGATGTCATCTTTTCTTAGGGTTGAGTTTGGATGGTAGATCTTGAGTAGATAATCCTTCTTGATGTACCTCTAAACCTTGTTTGTTTTTTTTTCTTTGAAGATGGAAAAACCTAGACCTTGCATATGTGTGTGATTCCAGGATGGTCGCTAAGATTTTGATTCCATGATGGTTGCCAAGATTTTGATCCAATGGCCGCCAAGTTTTCTGACCCTGGTGGTTGATGAGATTTTCTAACCCAAGTGGTCACCAAGATTTCTAACCCTAGTGGTCACCAATTTCTGTGACCCTAGTGGTTGACAAGATTCTCTGATACCAGTGATCACCAAGATTTTTTAACCCTAGTGGTCACCAAGATTTCTAACCCTAGCCACTGCTAAGTTAAAATCAGTGCCATACAAGATCTATGGAAGAGCCAGACTCCATGATTTTCCCACATTACTTAGTCAGTTCAAGTCTACACTATAGTGACAAATCAGTCAAACTACAAAACGACAACTTATAATCAAAGCTATAGTCCTGTAAACATCTAGCTCGCCTTCGTACAGGTCCCGACGCTAGAAACTAGGGTATGTAACCCAATCACAGAGGTACAACCATAGTTGTCCTCTATCACATCATATCACATTTCACCATCACTGATACCTGACCGCACTTGTTCTCAAAACATTTGGGATCAAGATGTCAAGGACACATAATCACTTACACCTCGCATACTTAACAGTATGTGCTCCGGGTTTCCCTTGGGAATACCTGTTTCACCATCCAACAAAGTTTTGACTCTGGAATGGATCTATGGCACATGGCACTACATGATTAGGGTTTCACTTGATTAATTATGCCAATTGGGTATCATTTAATGCATCAACCAAGTTACCATGTACAAACCCTAAACAAACTCTACAAAGATGAGAGTAGGATACAACTCCAAAAGATATAAAACATATGAGGTGTAAAGTTATTGCATCATCACTTGATATCACTGCCATACAAGGCCATCAACATTATCACATCACTAGGGGATAACAAACTCATATCACACCATAGAGGACATCACTTCACATTAGGCATAAATCCTTTTCTAGGTCATAAGACCCAAATCACATCATTCTTGCACATCATCATTATCTCATCATGCCTCGTAAAGGCTCATAATCATCACCTTAAATAATACCAAACACACCATAGCATTCACTAGCTATGATATTTAGTCCACCTACAATGTTAGGGTTACCCAAGTAGGAAAGAGAGAAAATATCATCGCATGCTTATTCATTCAAGCAAGCTCAATAAGTACATCATACACTTGAAATTAGAGCCGATTAGGGTTTCCATTTCAATACTTATAATTAAATCCTAGGCACGTCACTTCCCATATTCTTGGAGTACATGTGGGTTTAGCATTATAATCATGGTCAACCAATTATTCCATCAACAACATGTAATGACCAAAACAAAGTGTAGCGACCAACACCATCACATGTGTAGCAACCACTATGTATCAACATGTGTAGCGTCCATATGGCTTAACATGTGTAGAAACCACTAAGGTTAAGGACCATGTTGCGACCAAACCAGATATGTGTAGTGGTCAACCAAGTAAAGAACGTGTTGCGACCACATGAAGACCACATGTAGTGGCCAAACAAGCTCAATCATTTGTAGCAACCACCCATTTAGGGTTAGGATTTTTTGCAACCGCAACACATCAAAAAACATGTAGCAACCACTAAACCAAGGGAACTGTAGCAACCACAAGTCAAGCCACTTTAAACAGCACATAATCGACCTCAAAATAGAGTAGAACCATGGTTGAAACAGATGATAAACATCAAGAAAAGTAAGCTTCACTATGAGAACACTCATGAAGATGAAGGATAACAAACCCTAGAAAACCCAATTATCAACATGGAATAGAACCAAACCAAAATTGCAAGAACAGGGAGAAACTCATACCATCACTAAAGCATCCAAAAACTTTAATTAATAAGAGGGAAATCAGAACCATAAACATGAGAAGAAATCATCTGTTTAGTATACACATACAAGAGCCATCATCTTCACCATCACCACAAATTTGGGTATAAGAATTAGTGTTAGGAGAAAGAGTAATGTGATGCAGGAATACTTCAAAATCTTAAACCCTAGATCATGATAACATCATATAGTATCTTAGGATCACATTTTAGAGATGAAAACAATAACATGCAAGCAAGAATATGGTGTGATAATAGTAGAGGAGAAAGTTATATAACCCACCTTAAGATGAAGATCAAGCTGCAAAGCCACGAGCTCCAAGAGAGAGAAGGAACTCCAACTAGGATCAACTCCATGACCAACAAGGTCACCTCAAGAAAAGAAGAACACACCAAGGTCAAAGGAAAGCTCAAAAAGAAGAAAGCACAACCCCTAGGCCGAGTAAGAGAGAAGAATGAAGAAAAGAGCTTCATATCACTTAGGTACTACCATGGTCAAGCCATAGTCTCGACCTCTATAGAGAGAAGATCTTTAAGAAACCAGCATGAAGACCATAGTCTTGGCCAAGAGAAGAAAGAAAGGGATAGGGTCCAAGAAAAATGAGATCAAGGGTAAGAAACCACTTACCAAGAAGGAATATCACCAAGAACCACCACAAAGAAGATGAGAAAGCCATAGACCACCACATGCAAAGGTGATTAGCCACCAAAGCTTCAAGATCAACACCTTCTCTTGCTCCTCCAAGCTCAAGGCCAAACACAAGGAAGAAGAGAGGAATAAGAGAGCCAAAAGGGATAGTTGCATGTGAAAGAAGGAGTGTATATACTCAGGGGTAGGAGAGAGGTAAAGATCATGAGGTTTCAATATATGAGGGCAACAAAAGGACACATGTCCCTCAAAATATTAACCATGCACACACTCTAGACATGCATGCATTAAAGGGTGATACAAACAAGATGTCTCTCAACAAAATAGGTTGCAAGACCTCTCAACTCAAGAAAACCCTAGAGACCAAACCAAGGGTAAGACACCTAGGTCGCAACAAACATCAATCAGGGAAGTGTTGTGGTCGCAACACTTCAAAAACCAATATATAAGGTCAAAACATCCATCGACTCAAGCATGTAAGCAAAGCCATGCAAACCCTAACTCAGCATACATGATGTCACCTCATCATCCAAGGTTTAACAAGGAACCTCTAAGCATCACTCTCTCTTTCTCTCTCATGATTCTAAGGCACAACCTACATGTGACAAATTGCAAGATAGACCCTCAACATGGGTAAATTTCAACTTGGTCCAAAATAAGCATAACTAGCTCAAACATCAATCAAACATGACCAAATTGAAAACATAAACTTGTCACATGTTATTAAGGTGCATCATATGATCAGATTAAGGCTTAAGCATCTTATTAAGCAAAGAAAACATGATCAAGCACAAATATAGGTCAGGGGTCTTATGACCATAAACCCCTAACAAGGATTTTGCCCCTAAAATCCTACATGAAAAGTGACAGGTGCTTCCTATGCATCTCTTCCTCAAGCTCCCACGTGGCTTCCTCCACCATAGTGATGCCACAAAACCTTAACCAAAATGATATCCTTCTTATTCAACTTCTTCACCCACCTATCAAGGATCAAAATTGGACCCTCCACATACGACACATCCTCATCAGACTCAACCTCCACTGGCTGCAAAACCAACTCAATGTCAGGGTGACACTTCCTCAACATTGAAACATGAAAAAGTGGGTGCAACCTATGAAACTCAGGTGGTAGCTCCAACTTATAAGCCACCTTCCCAACACGGGAACCATAGGGTAAGGCCCCATATACCTGGGATCCAACTTACCCTTCTTTTAAACCTCAGCACACCTTTCTAAGGAGAGACCTTGAGATACACATTGTCTCCCATTTAAAACTCTAAGGGTCTATGACAATTATCGATGTATGTCTTTTGTCTATCCTGGACATCCTAAAGGTGTTTTTGTATCATATTAATATTCTATGTTGTCTGTTGTACAAGCTCATGACCCAAAAGCTGATATTCTTTAGTCTCATACTAACACATTAGAGATCTGCAATGTTTCCCATACAAAGCCTCATATGGTGACATATCAATACTCCTATGATAATTATTATTGTAGGCAAACTCTATCAAATTGAGATGTATATCCCAATTTCCCAAATACTACAAGACACAAGCTCTCAACAAATCCTCCAAGGTGTGTATAGTCATCTTAGACCATCCATTTGTCTGTAGGTGGAACTTCATGTTGAACGTCAACTGCATACCCATGCATGTGTGTAGATACTCGCAAAAGTGACTAGTAAACTGAGGACCTCTATTAGACACAATGGTAGCTGGGATACCATGCAAATGAATAACCTCATCAACATAAACATGTACCAACTTCTCAGTTGTTTATGTTGTCTTCATGGGAAGGAAGTGTGCTGACTTGGTCAACCTATCAACGATCACCCAGATTGAATCATGGCCTTTGGATGTCCTAGGAAGTCCAACCACAAAGTCCATCATGACATGATCCCATTTCTACTGCGGTATAGGCAATGGTTGCAAAGTTCATGTAGGTTTTTGATGCATTGCCTTAACATGTTGACACACATGGCACTTCTCTACTAACTCAACTACATCACATTTCAACCCAGGCCACCAATATAAGTCTTTCGAATTGTAGTACATCATGGTACAACCTGGATGCATATAGTACATCAAAGAGTGAGCCTCTTCTCGAACCAAATTCCTTAGATCATCTACATCAGGCCACAGTTGTATTGTGGTAACATATTATCCCATCCTCTATCTCGTGGAAGCCATCACACTTCTTGCTGCCAAACTCTACTCGGATCTACTTAATCAAAGTATCATCACGCCATGGTTTGAGAACAGCATGCAATAGGGCAGAATTCAGCCATAGAAGCAGCGAGATTCTTTTTCGGGATCAGATTGATGAAGGAATGCTTCACTTGCCAAACCATGCTACCTCCCACCATGAACCACCTTACTCCCCGGCAGACATCCTCCTTAATAATCTCCCAACAGCATTGAAAAAATTCCCCATTAAACCCATCAAGCCCCGAGGCCTTGACCGTGCCAATGGAGAAGACTGCCTCTCTAACTTCATCATCAGTCACCAGACCACACAATTCTCGGTTCATCTCTTCACTCACCTTAGCACTAGGCAAGTAGCCCTGCTAGATAACATGCTCTTTATTATACATATTTTTGAAGTAGCTAATGGCCTCCTCCACCACCTCTTTCACTCCTCTAGAAGAAGTTTCATTTTCCTTGACCAACCCATGGATACAATCCTTCATATGGTTCTTCTTCGTAGCATTGTGGTAGACCCTCATATTCCTATCCCCATTGTTTATCCATCTTAGCCTACTCCTTTGCCAATGATATAATTCCTCTGCCTTTTCCAGATTCAGTAGTCTGTCCACCCTATTCTCTTTGTCTTTAATTCTACTGGCATCTAGAGGGTGACTCCTTAGCTGTTTGGCAACCTCCTTATACTTCTATTTATCTTGACTAACCATGTTAGGAAGGTTAACCAACTCAGCCACCCAACTTTTTAGAGCCTTCTTTGTTCTCTTGAGTTTTTCCACTACTTTGAAAATCGGGTTGCCCTCCACTCTATCATCCCACGCCTCCTTGACAACTTCATTGAATCTCGACCAATCAGCCCAAAAGTTTAGAAAATGGAATGGTCTATTTTTCTTCACCTCCTCCACCAGCGCCACCATCATCCATGGATGGTCACTGTTAGGGTGTCCTCCAAGCGACACATGAGCTTCTGGGAAGTAGTCCAGCCACACCGCATTGACCATGCCTCTATCAAATTGGCTTGAAATCTGATGTTTGGGGCTTCTTTTGTTCTGCCAAGTGGTCGAGTCTCCATTCATGTTCAGCTCATGTAAGCACGTAGCATCCATGGCATCGTTGAACCTGCTCAGCACTGAGTCCAGAATGGGCAGCCCTCCATGCTTCTCTCTCAACTTCCTAACGTGGTTGAAGTCGCCAATAACAAGTTGGGGTACCTACTGCTGTGTGGTATCTTTGATAGTCTCCCAGCAAGCCCTTTTGTTCCCCTCATGACTGTGACCATACACTCCTGTGATGATGCAGTGGAAACCACCCACATTGATGAAGCTAGCAACCATGTTCTAATCAGTAGCACTGATGACCTAGACATCCCACACTTCTTTATCCTAGCCCAAAGCCATACACCCCCCTTCCACATGTTCAAGGTTTGATTCAGCACCCCAGCCTTCAAGAAACAGCCCCACAAGCTTCTCTTTGTGCATTCTTTTGATCCTGGTCTCCAAGATGAACACCAAGAATGCTCTCTCCTCAATTATGACCTTCATCACCCTCCTTTTCCTTTTGGGCCTCGACGCCCCCTCACATTCCATGTGAGGACAGACATTTTATTTCTTATTATGCCCACCCCTTCCTGGGGTGTTCACTCTAGGCGACGTTCTCCTTCCCCTCGTGTTGTTGTCCCTCTGTTGTGTCCTTCTTCAGCTTTCTGTTCCAGTCATTTCATCCAATAGGTCTTCTGTATCCAGGTTCTCTAAGATGGAGAACTAGTTGTTGCTCCCCTGGTCACATAACCCCACCACATCATCCATTAGGTCCACAACAGCAGTTTGGACCCTAGACATATCCTCAAGCCCCTCAGTAGCCTCCTCCTCGCATGCGTTCCTCGTCACCTTGGTTCCCTGGACCTCCTGGTTCCTCACCCTTAACACAGCCTCTGTTGAGTGTGAAGGCCTTGGTTCTACCTCAGTCCTTGTCTATTCAGCCCCGTTGGTATCCACTCCTCCCGCAGGTTTCGCTGTTGCCCCTTGTTGACCATCCTGGTGACGGTGTCATCCTCCTGAGCTCTTCTACTTCTCCCGGCCCTTCTCTAACCCAGCCTGCGACTCTGCTCATGCCCATGAACAAGGGGAGGGGATTGGTGTGCCATTCTTACACCTGGGCAGTCACCAGCCGAATGCCCAAAAACTTTGCATTCCAAGCAATGTTAGGGCAGGGCATCGTAGATCACCCTAAACTCCAACTCCTTGCCATCTGGCATCTCCACCATAACCACCTCCAGTGGTTTCTTATCCACCTTGAGCTCCACACAGACGTGTGCTGCCCCTTCATATCTCCCCTCAGTATGGAAATCGACCACCTTAGGCTCGTCGACACCATAGGAGATGACAGTGATGGCCCTCTGTGACTAGTGGTGTCCCACCTCTAGCAGCATGATCCAGACCGGTGCCGATGTGAGCGCCGCTCTCCGGATGTCGGCTTCAGGCGGCCACCTTCGTGTCAGGACCAATTTTCGGTCGAAGAACCAAGGTCCCTTTTCTAGAGCTACCCTCATGTCCTCCTCGCAGGAGAAACGAGCTAGGAACATTCTGCCGACTAGTGGAGAGCATTGCAACTCCCCCTTGGTCTCCAGCTTCTGATCATCCAGTCGTATAGCTGGTTGGTAACGCACCTGATGTCCAATACCTGGAAAATGATAGAGAATCTATGAAAAGCATCCATCTCCACCACCGTCAATGTCGGCATCTTCATCCATGGCCTTCCATCATTGGCCCTAAAAACCGGAGCTTTTGGATCGCCCAACGCCGAAATAGGAGCAAGATTGGAGCGGACCGCCATCTGTCTGGCCACCATCACAGCCCAGCCTCTTCCCACTGTGACATATGTGGTCAGGTCTCCCCACACACCAGCCCTCTCAACAATGGAGGATGGGGCAGTGGAGTACACCCTGCCCGCGGCACTCGCCATGGATCGCCTTTGGAAGAGAGAAGACAAACCCTGCGCCTAGATAGAGAACCTTAAAGTTCAATTTTTCTACGTGTTCCATATATGCAACTTTATGGAACCACTTCTATTAGAAAAAGACAAAATCTTGTCAATTGTTTAATGACATTTCAAGAGTGTGTCCCCTCGTTGTAGCACATTATGAAATTACATTGGAAAAATTCTCTAACTTATATATATTATGTAGGATGAGTTTGTTTTTCTGCTAAGCAGCAAGGCTGGTGGCTGTGGACTCAATTTGATAGGTGGAAATCACTTGGTTCTATTTGATCCTCATTGGAGTCCTGCTAATGACAAACAAGTATTCATCATAATTGTTTTATGATACATTCATTGAAGAGAGCAACTCACATTTAAAAACAAACCAACACTATTTTTCAGGTGGCAGCTAGGATGGTCAAAAGAAAAGGGTATATGTATATAAGTTTTTTAGCACCGGAGACATTGAAGAAAAGGTTGTCATAATGACTTGTATTAGTTTCCCTTGTGCCTATAGCATTTGTATTCCTTTTAACTATTTTTGTTGAAGATTTTTTAATACTTGTTATAGGTGTACCAGCATCAGATGTCAAAAGAGGGCCTCCAGAAGGTTATTCAGTAGGAGAATGCAGAGGAACACATGTTGCAGGTAGTGATGATAACCCATTTTATTCATTTGAGTTATGTTGGACCTAAATTAAATTATATAATAGGAAAACTCTATTTCAACAGAAGAGTTGTGTGACCTTTTCACTCTAAGTGAAAATATTAGGTAATATAATTTTGACAATACCAATTTTACCTCTAGGTATGCTTTGAGGACTCGAATATATACTTTTAGAAAATTACGTTGTATGTACTTTATGAAAATAGAAGCTATACTATTAGGTTTATTTATAACAACTTTTTGTCAACATATAGATCAGATATTCATCAAAAGCTAAATTTCCCCCACTGTCCAAAAGACTCCATCGTACCAGAAAACATTGAACATATTCTACACATAATCGAAAAGTTAGCACTTGATAGTTGTGCCCTTTTTGGTAGAACATCAGGCGATATAGGTGGGTTTGCAGAAATTTGTGTCTGCTTGTAGAAATTAACGAACTTAGAAAAGTAGGTGATAATTATTTTCCCATCCCACGCCCCCCCCAAAAAAAAATCAAAATGTCACCTTAGTCGGTATTGAATGAGTTTTGCATATTGGTGCTCCTTGAGTAGAAGATTAGGAAATTGGGGTCACCAACATTTCTTCAAAATCCGTGCCTAATGAAATTTTACAAGATGTTGTTGGTGATGATGCAATCTTATATCTAGTGAGGTTTTGTAGTATTACATAGTGAGGCTGTGTTGTATATTTCTTTTCTTTTGTGTTGGACTTGCATCTAACCACTTATCCTATATCTAACTAATAGTTAAACGAACTTATCAATGAAAGGTGAACTAGTACCACAACTAGCATTCATTCGTTAGAAAGAACTATAGTGACTTTACCTTCTAGGTTTCAATAGCAAAAGTTGATAGGATTTTCTTTTCAAGCTGTCATTTCTTCCACACTGAAGGTCCCATTATTTTCCCTCTATGTAAATGTTTCTGCAAGTTGGAATGCATAGTGTGATCTCAAGTCTCACACATCACATAACTGCCCATAATGTGAACTTATTTGGCAACTTTAAATACATTTTTTCTTAGTAACACATCAGTTTCATGTTCGATTTGTTTTTTTTCTAGAGTCTTGATAGTTGCCTTCCTATACTAGTGTTATGATTTATTTGAGGGCACGGTGTGAGTTCCAGATATGTTTATTGATTACAATGCAGGATGCTACTCTTACTATCCATAACATTCTTGAATGCACTAGTTCATGGATGAATGACTTAACATGCTAGTATGTTGCAATCAAAACTATTTTGGATACATTTTTTTGAACTTAATCAAGAATTATAATTGTTCATGGGTGATCTTAATGTAGATATCACATTGTGAACATCAATGTTTCCGTGTAGTTGTATCATGGACTTTTGTGCCTGCTATCAACATATGTGACATACTCTACCTAGATGTATTATTACCATCCTAATTTGTTGTTATGTCATGATTTGTTGGTCATATTACAAGACTATGACAAGAGGGCCTTTCTAGAATCGTTGAGGTCAAAATTTTGGCACATAAGGAAAAGGAAAATGGTCTGAAACCTGGAGATTATGAGGCTCAAAATTGCTAAAATCCTGAAGATGTTTTAGCTCTGATTTTTTCTTCAATGGTAATTTGGTTTGATGATATAAAATTTGAACCTGATCCTACGGGTTTCGATCCAAGTACAATTACATGATGGTTTTGATTTCAAGCTTCTTGAAAATGTTTTGAGAGATAGAGTAAAATGTGGGGTGAAACCCTGAGAGTGATGTAAACTTATATTCTCATGGGGGTCATTGTATATATATATATATATATATATATATATATTTGTATGTTGCAAAATTGGGGCAAGATTTATGTCCTCCCCATGTATACTCATTGTTTCAATATAAATAAAAGTATGATTATTGACATCACAACCACAACTTGGTCTGAATCAATATTGGTTTTTTTCTTTCTTTCTAAGAAATACTTTTTTATTAACATGTTCATGACTGGTTACATAATCTAACTACAAATGCATGAATGTGTAGTACATGATGTCTCTAATTACACACTAACTACAACTACAAACTATAGTAAGTGCCAATTTTTTCTACACATGAACTACATATAAAATTGTAACAAATGTCATTTCCCCCTGCATATTATTGGTACAAATACAATTGTAGTCATCTATTTAAATACAATTGTAACTACATTTTTATGTGTAAGGGTAATTTTTAACTACAAGTAGGGTTACATGTGAATTTGTAGCTAGATGAATATCTAACTATAATTTGTAAAAATGTAGCAAAAACAATTAGCTACACGGGTATTAGTTTCATATTCTAAATGTAAAGATAAATGTATTTAAAGCTTTTAGCTACAAAATTTGGGGTTTTAGCTACAATTTTTTTATATTTAAAGATCATTTTTTTGTAGTGGTAATATCCTCTTATTTCTTTAAAATATCCAACAAAATAACATTTATCAGGTTTAGGACCAAGCTTATCATAGAGAATTATTTTAACATAAGCCTCACATCCCCATATCCTCATAAAAGACACTTTGGGATGTTTCCCATGCTATATCCCATATGGTGTCTTTTGAATTGATTTAGATGGTACTCGCTTTAGTGTAAATGCGGCGGTTTTTTAGACCATACCCCCAGAAGGTATTCAGAAGCTCAGCTAAACTCATCAATTATCGCACCATATCTAACAATGTGTGATTCCTTCTTTCTGACACACCATATCTAAAATAGAACATCGACCATTTTTAATGGAATTGAAATGCATCCTTGTCCATACAATCTACAGAAATGATGTTTCTATTTATAGTATGTACATAATAGTAGTTATTTAACTCTATTACAAGCCATGTGGGTAGAGATATACTATAGATTCCAACTATGTTGGATGCAACGTTTGTGCCATTAGTAACTCCTAATTCTGCCTTGCCATTTCCCAAAGGCCTACTTCCTTTCAGATCATGCATATGAAAACATATGTGAGATCCACATTTGGTATCTAGTACCCATGATGAAGAAGTAGATAGGTTTATCTCAATAATGTATATACCTAAAGTGGAGATCACCATCCCCATCTTCTTCTTCCCAAATGCCATCAAGTACAAAAAATGAGTTCCTCTTGTACTTTTCTTTCTCCTTATCTTGAGTGATGAAGATTTGGATTTGGGCTTGACCTCAAAACTCTTATTGGTCTTTCTTTGATCCTTGGACTCAGCTTCACTAATCACCATCATGGGCTTGACCTTCTTCAATTTTTCTTCAGCATGAATCAAAATGGCAAGCAAGTCTGACATGTGGTCAGCCATATTATTCACATGATAACATGCAATAAAGTGTCTATATGATTTTGGCATTGACTTTAGAATCATATATGTGGCCAACTCTTGGCTCAAGGTGAATCTCAATTTTTCAAGATTATACACATGTCCTATCATATTGAGCACATGTTCTTCTATTGAGATTCCCTCTGTCAGCTTAAACTCAAGTAGAACCTTTAGGATATTGTTCCTTTCTTGATTTGTAAGGCCAAGTGTCGCTTTCTTAAGATGTTTACCATCTTAAGAACACTCATGTCCTCGCATTGCCCATGCAACTCATGGTTTATGCATCTAAGCATAAGATACTTTATCTCTAAGGCATTGTTGTCGTGCTTCCAGTAAGCATCCACTTATGCCCTAGGTGCATCAGGAGCAGGTATTTCTGGAACTGGTTTATCAAGGATGTAGAGCTGATACTCTTCATTGAGAACACTTCTCAGAGTCTAAAACTAGATGTGGAAATTTATCTTGTCAAGTTTTTCCTTCTTAAGGACCGACCGTAATGGATTTGTTCATCATTTGATTCTACAAGAGAAATTTTGCATTTGTCAAGACTTTTGATTTGATTTAAAATTGATGATATTAATTATGTCTTTAATTATTATAGCTCCCATTATTTTATTTCAAATTGATAGTCCTCACATATCAATTCAGAAAATTGTAGCGTATAATATTCTAGTGGTCCAGATCTAAGATAAATCAATTGTTGCCCGATCAACACCGCGAAACACAGTCAAATACCAAGGTAGGCAACTATTGCCAATTGTATCATATGCAATTCTGGATAGATGATATGTGCAACTCCTTGTCATACTCATCTACATGATTATGGGCTTAGATGCTCTAAGAATCACCAGTTTAAGCTTGACCCAATAGCCAACACGATAGATAAGTACCCTACAAAGGAAGAACCTACATATCTACCAGCACACTTCCACGAGATAGACGACGCACCACATGAAGGCATAAGCTATGTTTGGTCTATCAAACTTTTCATGTTGGTTGTTTTTCGAAAGTATCTAAGACTTAATATTAATTTTTTAGGGAGTTTGTATTTATAAATACATATAATTTATCCAATCGCCGCATATAAAGTATGTATCATATACATGCTATATATCCCACAATGAAAACATGCAATAAAAGAAAGTGATGGTTATAGCCAGTCGAATGTAATTCTTTGAAGCCACAAGGAATTACCACATCCTAGGTCCACATCACATGTAGAAACCTATTGTTGATGAAGATTTATTCTTACCAGTCTGGGTTCATCAGTTCAACCCTTGAACCAATCGGCTCGCCTCCTGGTCGGTTATTTGGTTGTCTCACCTGTCGTCTGGTTTCGTTGGTCCACCATCTATTGGCTCCTATAGTTGATCAATTGGGTCCACCATCCGGTCAGTTCGACTTGTCCACCTGGTCCTCCTTGGTCCTCCAGCCGATCGACTCATCTTCGGGACAGTCGTAACCTCTCTTCTTATTTGTTTTTCTCTAAATTAAACTATTCTACTTTTACATGATATATAGAGAAACCTCAAGTTACATTCGAGGGGGTCAAAGGTAGAAAAGAATAATATTTTTACATTGGGAAGATAAGTGTAGGCTCAGTACACATACCAAAATAAAAGGATTAACCAACCACACAACCATGCACGGATAATAGGGGTTATTTTCCATAACCATGACACAGATCCACCATCAAAATCACTTTACGGAGACGATTGTAAATTTCATATATATATACACATATATATACATATATGTGTACATATATATCTATTAGTTGTGATTATCGTGGTATTTGATTTGACAGGAAATTATTTGCATCGCATGCAATAATAAAACAATAAATCCAAAATCTGATCATATCGATTATCCCATGATATAGTAAATTTATGTTGGCTCTGAAACCACTGTAAGGAAATATGACTATAGAATAGGCAGCGGAAACAAAAATTGTATCTATTATATTCCCCATAAACCAACAGATCGCGTCAATAACTTTAAGATGGGAAGGATGGTTTTGAGGATATACTGGACCTAGAGCAAGTCCGGTGACATCTCCTTGTCATTGTAGATGCACAATTGTTGACTAGTTGCTCTTGGGTGTCTGTGCATGTGGGCTCTGAACTCCAAAACCACGATATAAACTTAGCGGAAGCGATTCGATTAACAGCAGAAGACAAAAATCACGGGAAATTAAAACTTTTCGAGATAAGAGCTTGAATCTATAAAAACTTCTTTCATAAAAGGAGATAAACTGTTTACATCTCAGATAATTACTTCTTGAGTAATTATATACAACATGATACAAAATATCAAGAACTCAAAACCAAAATCTCAGACAAAAGACTCCAAGGACCTGAGAGTACAGAAAACACATAGAACTGACTATCTAACGATACAACTCAGCAGTCTGAATCTCCACCTGAGATTTACTACTGCTCCTGATACTGCTGTTGCTGATATTGGTCACCTGAAGATTGATTCCTTTGCCCTCGACGACCACCTAAAAAGTTGAAATCTACGGGGTGAGACAATTTTAAATAATTGTCCCAGCAAGAGTTATAACTCTTCGTTAGAAGCTTTATTATAGCAACCAAGAATAACATAGGCAATAAAAGCTTTAAGGTTATCAGCAGCAGATTGTTATCAATTAGAACAACAACATTTAAGGAATATGAAGAACATGTATACTAAGTAAAGTATCTTCAACCAATGTATCTCGTAGTTCAACCTAAGAAGATATGCAACGCGGTTGATTATGTTTTACAAACATCATTATGCCCTGCGGAGATGAGGTATACCGCTCATACTCCAACCGATCACTATTAAGTCACATCGGTATCATACATAGGTCATCAAAAGAGCCGGATTCTTATGACCTCATTTTCCTCAGTCAGTAAGAGGATCAACATGTAGGACATCTAGTGTCTCTACTACTATAGCTTACCAGGGTATTCTGGTACTTCGCTATTAGAGTCACAGTGGCATTCTGTACTCTCTTCACTACCGAAAGATCTCTTGTTTATCTCTCATCGATGCGGTATAAAAGATTTCCTCGGAAGATTAGTGTTACATCACCCCGGCATAGAACATAGTGAAGGATTGATAGATTAAGATACATCTACATCAATTCCTACACTAGGATGTAAGGAAATTCACATCCATATTACCCCACATATTCAAAAGTATGTGCTCCAGGAATCCCCTTAGGAAAACCTGTTTCACCATCATTTAACTCCTGACAATGATGGATCTATGATCAGGGCTCTACATGGTATGATTATACTTGATTAGTTAGGTACATTTCAATATTCTTTTATCATCATACATGTTTTCAAACATTAATCATTAGCATAGCAGCTATGAAGGAAGAATACTAAATGTAACAAGCCTAACTCTCATCAATTATCATTTCTCAATATTCTCATCACAAGTCATCTCTTAAAGCATGACCTTGATGGTATTCATGGCTCTCACAGCCTATCAATCTCATAAGATGCTATTAACAAGGCATCAAGATATATCACTATTCATAAAGCTAACAACATGCTTTCAATGAATATAGTATCATCATCCATACCTGGATATGATCATCCTCATAAAGGAACCTGCATGGTTAAATCAACTGATAACAGTAAATAACTCATTTAAAGAAGTTGTATCTCCCTACTCATACAAGAGCTAGGTTTCCCTGGTTTTCATCAATTAGGGTTTACTATTCACATTACATGTCATCACCCTAGAATTAGGGTTTACTATTCACCTCATGGTGAAAAGATCTCATAACATACTCATGTATGAGAAACCTCATCATTAAAGACCTCGGATAAGATTAAGATTCATCAATTATCATAATTAGGGTTTCCATGATCTCACATAAGTGGATCATACCTAAACTTGCACATTCATGTATATTGAAGGCATTTTACTTGAGTTTCCATTATAATTGGTACTTTCTCTCTCCTCTAACTAGTAGATACTGATTACACCACTCTAGATTAGGTTGGGTTAAGTCCTCGTTGATTAACACAAGTCAACTCATCACTATCATGTGATTAGGGTTTGATTAAAACAAGGTATCACTCAATTGAACCTTTCAGGGGCATTTTGGTAATTTACCCATTGACCATCATCATGGGTCAATTCATTAGCCACTTAGTCCCTTAACATCTTAGGTTACCATTAGGGTTTAGATTAGATCATCATTGAACCATTTACACCTTCAAGTGATTAAGTATAATCAACCTTGAAGGTCTCCAATTGGTTTAGGGTTTAACCTTCAACCCATTTGATTCTTAAACGACCTTGAACTTGTTTAATCTCAAATGACCTTGAATCCATTTGAACCTTAAACGAGTGTGGACCCACTTAATGTTAAACGGGTGTGGACCCATTTAAGTCCAAACGAGTGTGGACCCGTTTGAGCCTAAACGAGTGTGAACCCGTTTGAGCTTAAACGGGTGTGAACCCGTTTGGACTCAAACGAGTGTGAAATCGTTTGGACTCAAATGAGTGTGGACTCATTTGGGATTAAATGAGTGTGAACTCATTTGGGCTTAAACAAGTGTGAACTCGTTTGGTCTAAAACGAGTGTGGGTCTACTTGGGTTCAAACTGCATGAACATAAAAGGTGACTCAAAGATTATGCTTGAAAAGGATTTCTTATGTTGAAGCTTTCAATTGGCCCAAGCCATGTTAACCATATACAAATTGAGTCAATTAGGATTATCCTCAATCAACTGGACACCAAATTGACCCTCAATTGAAAGCCAATTAGGGTTAAAACGAACTCAATTAGGGTTTCCAATCGGCTAATCATCAATGTTCAACAATATGATTCAAATCAGAGTTGAACCTATCAATTGACCTCCAATTGGGCCCAAACTTGGCTCAAACGGTCTTGAGGTCGTTTGTATGACCTCCAAATGATCTTGAGACCGTTTTCCCAAAGTTTGACCAAAATCTAAGTTGATTTGATTAGGATTGAACCCTAATTAGGTCTAAAGTCAGCACTTTTATCAATTTATCAACATTTTGTAATTGGACCCTCAAACCATCAAATTTCTTTAACCCTAGACCTCCAAACGATCTTGGGGTGTCACTAAACGAGTTTGAGATCGTTTGGATGAACCGCCAAATGGGTTGGAACCCGTTTGGGTCCTTCAACCCAAAACTCAACAAGATCTATATTGAAATCAGCAACTTTCACCCGATTAGGGTTAGGTTATTGAAGTGTCTTCAACTCTTAATTGGTTAGGAATTAGATTAAAATTCTTTGTAGGAATGAAATTCAATATATTATGAACAGGTATCCCAAACGGTCAATGCTTGGTCAACTCACTCAAACGGGTTGGAACCCGTTTGCCCAAAAGTTCAAGTTAATTAGTTTGGAAAATCAGTACTTAATTCAATTCTATTGCCTAATTGATTGGCCTTCAACCTACGATTCCTTTGGAGTTAACCCCTAAAATTTGGTGGGTCATTAGCCTACATAATTTTGAATAGAAAACCCAAACGATACACGCTTGGTCAACCCTATGAAATGGTCTTGGGGTCGTTTTGATCCAAACGATCTTGCAGGATCGTTTGAGATCAAACAGGTTGAACCCGTTTGACCTTAAACGAGTTGCACCCGTTTGGACCAAAAGGGTTCAAGGTCATTTCATAAAGTGACATAGGAATCCACGCCCATCATCCTCAACCTCTGTTCAGGTCGGTTCCTCCACCGTTTTGCTTGCAAAAGAGCAAGGAAGAAGGGAGGTAGAAGAAGAACTAATCATAGAAAACAAGAACAAAGATATGAATAACAAAGCTAAGAGTTAGAGTTATAAAACCCGCCTCAAACGTGGTTCCTAGAGCTTCCAAGCTTCAAGACTTTAATGGCGTCTTGAGCTCCACAGGTCGGCCAAGGTCAATTCTTCAAGAAAAAGATGGGGATGGTCGGC
The DNA here is from genome assembly GCA_963693085.1 of Alisma plantago-aquatica. Lineage (NCBI taxonomy): Eukaryota > Viridiplantae > Streptophyta > Magnoliopsida > Alismatales > Alismataceae > Alisma > Alisma plantago-aquatica. The sequence goes on along the minus strand of OY856409.1, from coordinate 126,727,970 downwards.
TAGAACAAGGAACCTAAGTAAGAAAACTAGCAATTCAACCTTGTAATACGATTTCATCCATGAATCCAAGCTAGAAGGTGGTGTTCTCTTACCTAGAACAGGTTGGTCGTCCCCTTGAGCTCCTGAGCTTTGCTTTGGCCGGTTGAGAAAGATAAGAAGTGAGGAAGTGAAGGAAAATGTTTGCTTGGTTTGGAAAGAAAGGTGCTTATATAGTTTAGGTTGATTTACACCATAAAGACCTCTAGAACTTTGAAATTCTCATCCAAGTCCTTTCTTATCTAAAATTATGCAAAGCCCATGAAATATCAAGATCTAGGGGTAAAGAAAGCCAGCTTTCAACTAGGTTACATACATGAAAGGTTTCCTTACTCAAACTTAGTGAATTTTATGTACAAAGGTCATTTTTCTTATCTGATTATTCATTGATGTGTCTTTCACCATTTCTACTCTAAATGATAACAAGAGTCATAAAATATGTTCTAGATGGTGTATTTTACAAGTTGCACCCCTCAAATTGGGTAAACTGCATTTTACTCCAAATTAGGGTTTTTAAGCATAAGGATTATTCCACAAGCTGCATCTAGATGCCCAAGCTTGGGAAATCCATCATGTCTCATCATATTCACTCATATGATGTCTCTTTACTAGAGGAACATCTTAACTTGTGAAATTTGCAAGTTAAACCCCTTACCTGGGTAATTTGCACATAGGTCCCTGTAATACCAAAATAATACTACAACTTTGTTTAAAAGGGACAAAATTGAAAGTATATGTTCCTGAGGAACTTAATTACATGTCAAAAGATAATCACCAGGGTTTAATTACATATTTAGGCAAAACACCTAGGGTTAGTTTATAACCCAGGTCAGGGATGTTACAAATTATCCACCCCTTACAAGGATTTCATCCTCGAAATCAACAAAACGGATTAGGAGAAAAGAGCAGGGTATTTCCTTCTCATCTCATCCTCTAGTTCCCAAGTGGCTTCTTCAACACCACGGTGGTTCCAGAGGACTTTCACAAGGCTTATATCTTTCTTCTTTAACTTTTTAGTTCTGCTATCAAGGATTGACACTGGCCCTTCCTCGTAAGATATGTCATCATTCAATTCTACCTCCATAGGTTGTAAAACTGACTCAGAGTCAGGGTGACATTTCCTCAGCATAGAAATGTGAAACACAGGGTGTAACCTCTGCAACTATGGTGGTAACTCTAGTCTATAGGCTACCTTTCCAACCCATTCAATGATTGGATAAGGTCCCATAAATCTAGGTGCTAACTTTCCTTTCCTTCCAAAGCGAAGGACTCCTTTCCAAGGCGAGACCTTGAGGTACACTCTGTCTCCAACCTGGAACTCTAATAGTCTACGGCACTTATCAGCATACGACTTCTGTCTATCCTGTGCAGTCTTAAGTTGTTGTTGTATAACTTTGATCTTCTCTGTAGTTTGCTGCACAAGATCAGGACCTAACAACTGATGTTCACCAGTCTCATACCAACACAAAGGGGATCTACAACGTCTACCATACAAGGCTTCATAAGGTGCCATATCAATACTATGCTGATAGCTATTGTTATAGGCAAACTCTATCAAGCTTAGGTGTAGATCCCAACTTCCGGTAAACTGGAGAACACATGCTCTCAACAGGTCTTCCAAGGTCTGTATGGTTCTTTCTGACTGTCCATCAGTCTGTGGATGAAAAGCCGTACTAAACCTTAGCTTGGTGCCTAAGGCTTTGTGTAGCTGCTCCCAAAAGCGACTTGTAAACTGGGGACCTCTGTCAGAAACTATGGTGATAGGAACTCCGTGCAAATGCACTATCTCTTGAACATACAACTGTGATAACTTTTCAGCAGAATAGGTTGTTTTGACAGGTAAGAAATGCGCTGTCTTAGTCAACCTATAAACAATTACCCAAATGGAATCATGTCCTTTGTTTGTTCTAGGTAGACCAACAACAAAGTCCATGGTTACAAGATCCCACTTCCACTGTGGTATGGGTAAAGGTTGCATTGTTCCTGCAGGTTTTTGGTGTTCAGCTTTAACTTGCTGACACACAAGACACCTCATCACAAACTCTGCAACATCCTTCTTCATTCCAGGCCACCAATACAAATCTTTCAAATTTCGATACATCTTGGTGCTCCCTGGATGCATAGCATACATCGAAGAATGAGCTTCTTCCAAAACTAACTTCTTCAAGTTATCCATATCCGGCACTATCATCCTCCCATGATAACATGCCACATGATCATCTGAGTCATAGAAACCATCTCGCTTCTCATTTCCATACTCTGATCTAATCTGCTGAACTACAGCATCAACCTGTTGTGCCTCCTTAATCTGTTCTCTTAGGGTAGGTTTAATATGCATCTCAGCCAACAACCCGGCTAACAATGACACCTTCAACTGTACATTGTCTTGCCTTAAAGAGATAAGCATATCTCTCTTAGAGCATACTAAAGAGTTTAGTTGTGCTCTATCTATGGTTGATGTTGATGATTTCCTACTCAAGGCATCTGCAACTACATTGGCCTTTCCTGGATGGTAATCTATTGTACAATCATAATCCTTGATTAACTCCATCCAGCGACGTTGCCTCATATTAAGGTCATGCTGAGAGAAGATATACTTAAGGTTCTTATGGTCTGTGAAAATCTGGAAGGTTTCTCTGTAAAGATAATGTCTCCAGATTTTCAAGGCATGAACCACAACAGCTAACTCTAAATCATGTGTCGGATAATTCTCCTCGTGTTTCTTAAGCTGTCGTGAAGCAAAAGAAATCACTTGTTTATCCTGCATCAACACGCATCCGAGTCCATTCTTTGAGGCATCACAGAAAACTATGTATCCTTTTCCTTGCTCATGTAACACAAGCACAGGTGCACTTGTCAACCTCTCCTTCAATAGCTGAAAAGACTGTTGACACTTATCACTCCAGGTAAAAGGAACATCTTTCCGGGTTAACTTGGTTAAGGGTAAGGCTATAGAACTGAAATTCTTAATAAACCTTCGATAATAACCAGCTCATCCCAAGAAACTTTGAATCTCCGTTGGTGTCTTCGGTTGTTCCCACTGTAGAACAGATTCTACCTTTGTAGGGTCAACACGAATACCCGAGGCAGATATCACATGTCCAAGAAAAGATACTTCCGGCAACCAGAACTCACACTTGCTAAACTTAGCATGTAGCTTATGTTTTCTTAGCAGAGTTAGAGCCTGTCGGAGATGTTGTTCATGCTGCTGAGCATCCTTACTATAAATCAGAATGTCATCTATGAAGACGACAACACACTGATCAAGGAAAGGTCGAAAAACTCTATTCATGAGTTCCATGAATGCAGCTGGTGCATTGGTTAGTCCAAACGACATAACCGTGAACTCATAGTGACCATATCGTGTCCTAAAGGCAAACTTGGATATGTCACTATCCTTAATACGGAGTTGATGATATCCAGACCTCAAGTCTATCTTTGAGAAGACTGTTGCACCACGCAACTGGTCAAAAAGATCATCAATCCTCGGCAACGGGTACTTATTTTTTATTGTTACTTTATTGAGTTGTCTATAATCAATGCACAACCGCATTGACCCATCTTTCTTTTTAACAAACAAAACTGGAGCGCCCCACGGTGAAGTGCTCACTCGGATAAAACCTTTCTCAAGCAACTCTTAAAGTTGTTTCTTGAGTTCTGCCATCTCAGCAGGCGCCATCCTATGCGGTGTCTGGGCTATAGGTTGGGTGTCAGGGATCAAATTGATTTCAAAATCAATTTCCCGAGGCGGTGGCATACTTGGTAGTTCTTCAGGAAATACATCTTCATATTCCCTGACTATAGGAACTTCAGCAAGGTTGGGACCTTCTTTGGTAACATCTACTACATGTGCCAGGAATGCATAACATCCTTGCCTCATCAGCTTGTTAGCAACCATAGCTGATACAAGACAGGTGGGCAGAATCTTTGTCTCTCCTTGAAATATCCATGTGCTGCTATCATCAGCAAACACAGCCTGTTTGGATTCACAATCCAAGACAACTCGATACCTTTCTAAGGTATCCATCCTGAGGATTATATCAAATCCTTGCATATCAAGTAGTATAAGGTCCACTTGAATGCGATGATCATAAAAGAAGAGGATGCAGGGAGAGCATACCTCCTACAAAACGGCAGACCCACTCAACGGAGTCTCCAAAAACAAGCTATCTGCCCTATGACTAATTGTCATATTGCAGTTACGAATCACTCTCCGAGTGACAAAGGAGTGTGTAGCACCCGGGTCAATCAGAACAGATACAACACAGGATTTAGACATATCAGAATATAAAAGTTCCATCTGACCTGCCACTACCCGTGGATTGACCACTGCATCTGGTGGGTTCATAGCATAGAACCTCGTTGTCGCCTGGTGTTGAGGTGGTGCTGATGATCCAGCTTGAGACGCTTGTCCACGTCCTCGAGCTACTCCTTGAGATTGCCTTCTCTGTGATCCCTGTTGACTCTGTCTCGGAGGTTGTGTCACACTGACAGGCCTAGATCGGTAGTCCTTCATCAAATGTCCCACCTTCCCACAGTTGTAACAGCTCTTCTCCAGTTGTTGTGGTCTGGGTGGTCCTGTAACTGACATTGATGTTGAACTGTGAGTCTCTTGTAGTGGTAGGCTTCGTCCCCTGCCTCTACTGGGTGTCCACTATGTCTGAGCACTAATTCTGGGTGGTGGAGGTATAGGTGCAGAGAATCTAGGCTTCTTAAAGTCTCTAGATGAAGAACCCTGGAACTGCGGATATCTTTTATGGGTTTGTCTCTTCTCGACTACGGATTTCTCTATCCTTCGGACTGACTCAACGAAGGTAGCAAACCTCTCCCGATTCTCGAAGGCAGACACGGGAGTAGTCAAGTCGGCATTTAAACCCTTCTCGAACCTTCTGATTCTTTCTTCTTCTGTGGCAGCCATGTGCGGACAAAACTGCAATAACTCCATGAACTTAGCTTCATACTCGCTAATGTTCATCATTCCTTGCCTCAATCTCTCAAACTGAGAGATCTTCTCGTCTAGGAAGGTCTTTGGAAAATATCTATTGATAAATTCCTGACGAAAATCTTCCCACGAGATCTCCACTCCAGGCCTCTTCTGCTCTTCCATGGTCCACCAGTGACCAGCACTTCCCTTGAGAAGATAGATAGCATGTCTAACCTTCTGAGCTTCTGGGATGTTGAGGATTCTAAAAGCTTTCTCCAACTCGGTTAACCACAGATCGGCATCTGCAGGATCAGCTGTTCCAAAGTATTCGGTTGCTCCGACACGACGAAGTCGCTCGAACGTCTTACCGATACCTTGTCCTTCAGGCTAGGCAGGTGCCCTAGGTGCAGGCATGGGCATCCTGTCGGTGATGTGTGTCATAGCAGTCATAAACTTCCCGAACATAGTTTGAACAGCTGGGTTTCCCATGTCAGCTGGGTCAAACTGAGGTGGTTCTCTGGGTGGCTCAGGTACAGGTTGTTCTATCTCTGGGTTCCTTGCACCTCCTTGGGGTGCAGCAACACTACTTTTTGCCACGTACTCCTCGTGTCGTTCAGACATCCTTAATTATCTTCTTCTCCTGAGGAGCAGAAGACTCTATTAGATAAGAAAGAAATACTAAGGATAGACTCGACATCCTAAGTCCTATGTCTCTGTAGACTCAGCGAACCTAGAGCTCTGATACCACTAATTGTGGGCTCTGAACTCCAAAACCACGATATAAACTTAGCGGAAGCGATTCGATTAACAGCGGAAGACAAAAATCACGGGAAATTAAAACTTTTCGAGATAAGAGCTTGAATCTATAAAAACTTCTTTCATAAAAGGAGATAAATTGTTTACATCTCAGATAATTACTTCTTGAGTAATTATATACAACATGATACAAAATCTCAAGAACGCAAAACCAAAATCTCAGACCAAAAGACTCCAAGGACCTGAGAGTACAGAGAACACATAGAACTGACTATCTAACTATACAACTCAGCAGTCTGAATCTCCACCTGAGATTTATTGCTGCTCCGGATACTGCTGTTGCTGATATTGGTCACCTGAAGATTGATTCCTTCACCCTCGACGACCACCTAAAAAGTTGAAATCTACAGGGTGAGACAATTTTAAATAATTGTCCCAGCGAGAGTTATAACTCTTCGCCAGAAGCTTTATTATAGCAACCAAGAATAACATAGGCAATAAAAGCTTTAAGGTAATCAGCAGCATATTGTTATCAATTAGAACAACAACATTTAAGGAATATGAAGAACATGTATACTAAGTAAAGTATCTTCAAACAATGTATCTTGTAGTTCAACCTAAGCAGATATGCTACGCGGTTGATTATGTTTTACAAACATCATTATGCCCTGCGGAGATGAGGTATACCGCTCATACTCCAACTGATCACTATTAAGTCGCATCGGTATCATACATAGGTCATCAAAAGAGATGGATTCTTATGACCTCATCTTCCTCAGTCAGTAAGAGGATCAACATGCAGGACATCTAGTGTCTCTACTACTATAGCTTACCAGGGTATTCTGGTACTTCGCTATTAGAGTCACAGTGGCATTCTGTACTCTCTTCGCTACTGAAAGATCTCTTGTTTATCTCTCATCGATGTGGTATAAAAGATTTCCTCAGGAGATTATTGTTACATCACCCCGGCATAGAACATAGTGAAGGATTGATAGATTAAGATACATCTACATCAATTCCTACACTAGGATGTAAGGAAATTCACATCCATATTACCCCACATATTCAAAAGTATGTGCTCCAGGAATCCCCTTAGGAAAACCTGTTTCACCATCATTTAACTCCTGACAATGATGGATCTATGATCAGGGCTCTACATGGTATGATTATACTTGATTAGTTAGGTACATTTCAATATTCTTTTATCATCATACATGTTTTCAAACATTAATCATTAGCATAACAGCTATGAAGGAAGAATACTAAATGTAACAAGCCTAACTCTCATCAATTATCATTTCTCAATATTCTCATCACAAGTCATCTCTTAAAGCATGACCTTGATGGTATTCATGGCTCTCACAGCCTATCAATCTCATAAGATGCTATTAACAAGGCATCAGGATATATCACTATTCATAAAGCTAACAACATGATTTCAATGAATATAGTATCATCATCCATACCTAGATATGATCATCCTCATAAAGGAACATGCATGGTTAAATCAACTGATAATAGTAAATAACTCATTTAAAGAAGTTGTATCTCCCTACTCATACAAGAGCTAGGTTTCCCTAGTTTTCATCAATTAGGGTTTACTATTCACATTACATGTCATCACCCTAGAATTAGGGTTTACTATTCACCTCATGGTGAAAAGATCTCATAACATACTCATGTATGAGAAACCTCATCATTAAAGACCTCAGATAAGATTAAGATTCATCAATTATCATAATTAGGGTTTCCATGATCTCACATAAGTGGATCATACCTAAACTTGCACATTCATGTATATTGAAGGCATTTTACTTGAGTTTCCATTATAATTGGTACTTTCTCTCTCCTCTAACTAGTAGATACTGATTACACCACTCTATATTAGGTTGGGTTAAGTCCTCATTGATTAACACAAGTCAACTCATCACTATCATGTGATTAGGGTTTGATTAAAACAAGGTATCACTCAATTGAACCTTTCAGGGGCATTTTGGTAATTTACCCATTGACCATCATCATGGGTCAATTCATTAGCCACTTAGTCCCTTAACATCTTAGGTTACCATTAGGGTTTATATTAGATCATCATTGAACCATTTACACCTTCAAGTGATTAAGTATAATCAACCTTGAAGGTCTCCAATTGGTTTAGGGTTTAACCTTCAACCTTCAACCCATTTGATTCTTAAACGACCTTGAACTTGTTTAATCTCAAATGACCTTGAATCCATTTGAACCTTAAACGAGTTTGGACCCACTTAATCTTAAACAGGTGTGGACCCATTTAAGTCCAAACGAGTGTGGACCCGTTTGAGCCTAAACGAGTGTGAACCCGTTTGAGCTTAAACGGGTGTGAACCCGTTTGGACTCAAACGAGTGTGAACTCATTTGGACTCAAACGAATGTGGACTCGTTTGGGCTTAAACGAGTGTGATCTCGTTTGGGCTTAAACGAGTGTGAACTCATTTGGGATTAAACGAGTGTGAACTCGTTTGGTCTAAAACGAGTGTGGGTCTACTTGGGTTCAAACCGCATGAACATAAAAGGTGACTCAAAGATTATGCTTGAAAAGGATTTCTTATGTTGAAGCTTTCAATTGGCCCAAGCCATGTTAACCATATACAAATTGAGTCAATTAGGATGAGCCTCAATCAACTGGACACCAAATTTGACCCTCAATTGAAAGACAATTAGGGTTAAAACTAACTCAATTAGGGTTTCCAATTGGCTAATCATCAATGTTCAACAATATGATTCAAATCAGAGTTGAACCTATCAATTGACCTCCAATTGGGCCCAAACTTGGCTCAAACGGTCTTGAGGTCGTTTGGATGACCTCCAAACGATCTTGAGACCGTTTTCCCAAAGTTTGACCAAAATCTAAGTTGATTTGATTAGGATTGAACCCTAATTAGGTCTAAAGTCAGCACTTTTATCAATTTATCAACATTTTGTAATTGGACCCTCAAACCATCAAATTTATTTAACCCTAGACCTCCAAACGATCTTGGAGTGTCACTAAACGAGTGTGAGATCGTTTGGATGAACCCCCAAATGGGTTGGAACCCGTTTGGGTCCTTCAACCCAAAACTCAACAAGATCTATATTGAAATCAGCAACTTTCACCCGATTAGGGTTAGGTTATTGAAGTGTCTTCAACTCTTAATTGGTTAGGAATTAGATTACAATTCTTTGTAGGAATGAAATTCAATATATTATGAACAGGTATCCCAAACGGTCAACGCTTGGTCAACTCACTCAAACGGTTTGGAAGACGTTTGCCCAAAAGTTCAAGTTAATTAGTTTGGAAACTCAGTACTTAATTCAATTCTATTGCCTAATTGATTGGCCTTCAACCTACGATTCATTTGGAGTTAACCCCTCAAATTTGGTGGGTCATTAGCCTACATAATTGTGAATAGAAAACCCAAACGGTACATGCTTGGTCAACCCTATGAAACGGTCTTGGGGTCGTTTTGATCCAAACGATCTTGCAGGATCGTTTGAGATCAAACAGGTTGAACCCGTTTGACCTTAAACGAGTTGCACCCATTTGGACCAAAAGGGTTCAAGGTCGTTTCATAAAGTGACATAGGAATCCACGCCCATCATCCTCAACCTCTGTTCAGGTCGGTTCCTCCACCATTTTGCTTGCAAAAGAGCAAGGAAGAAGGGAGGTAGAAGAAGAACTAATCATAGAAAATAAGAACAAAGATATGAATAACAAAGCTAAGAGTTAGAGTTATAAAACCCGCCTCAAACGTGGTTCCTAGAGCTTCCAAGCTTCCAAGATTCAAGCCTTTAATGGCATCTTGAGCTCCACAGGTCGGCCAAGGTCAATTCTTCAAGAAAAAGATGGGGATGGTCGGCTAGAACAAGGAACCTAAGTAAGAAAACTAGCAATTCAACCTTGTAATACGATTTCCTCCATGAATCCAAGCTAGAAGGTGGTGTTCTCTTACCTATAACAGGTTGGTCGTCCCCTTGAGCTCCTGTGCTTTGCTTTGGCCGGTTGAGAAAGATAAGAAGTGAGGAAGTGAAGGAAAACGTTTGCTTGGTTTGGAAAGAAAGGTGCTTATATAGTTTAGGATGATTTACACCATAAAGACCTCTAGAACTTTGAAATTCTCATCCAAGTCCTTTCTTATCTAAACTTATGCAAAGCCCATGAAATATCAAGATCTAGGGGTAAAGAAAGCCAGCTTTCAACTAGGTTACATACATGAAAGGTTTCCTTACTCAAACTTAGTGAATTTTATGTACAAAGGTCATTTTTCTTATCTGATTATTCATTGATGTGTCTTTCACCATTTCTACTCTAAATGATAACAAGAGTCATAAAATATGTTCTAGATGGTGTATTTTACAAGTTGCACCCCTCAAATTGGGTAAACTGCATTTTACTCCAAATTAGGGTTTTTAAGCATAAGGATTATTCCACAAGCTGCATCTAGATGCCCAAGCTTGGGAAATCCATCATGTCTCATCATATTCACTCATATGATGTCTCTTTACTAGAGGAACATCTTAACTTGTGAAATTTGCAATTTAAACCCCTTACTTGGGTAATTTGCACATAGGTCTCTGCATTACTAAAATAATACTACAACTTTGTTTAAAAGGGACAAAATTGAAAGTATATGTTCCTGAGGAACTTAATTACATGTCAAAAGATAATCACCAGGGTTTAATTACATATTTAGGCAAAACACCTAGGGTTAGTTTATAACCCAGGTCAGGGATGTTAAAGTGCAGCTCCTGGTCTTCACCGCGAACGGCAAATTGGATAGCTTTTGTAGCGACTCTTGTAGTCTCACCACAGATTGTGAGTTGACGTTGCCCTCCTAGTAGCAGCCAAATGACTCATTCCTCTAGAGAAGTTTGCACGGACTGTCTAGAACTCCTATCGTCCTTATAGAATGGATAGGAAGGAGTTGTTTCTCCCGTTAGCCTACTAGTCACCAACTTGCTCTTCCACAACAATAATTCTAGTTGTTCTCTCCCTCACTATCCCTCCCTAGTCGGGTAGGACTTTCTTGGGATCTCTTGGTTACCACAACCAGAGAGGACAACAATTGTCAGAGCAGATGATTCTCAATTGTCTGTGTTGTGTTTTGGGAAGCCCCCAGTACCCCTCTATTTATAGGAGGGGTTTGGGTCAGGGCTTCCAGTCTATGCAGAAGTGAAAGGGGCTAGAAGATCTTGACTTTTTGCAACCTTCAAAGACCAAAACGGTCATCTGGCATGTGAGACGGTCGTCTCATACTGTGAGATGGTCGTATGACAGTCTCCCAATCATACAAAAAATCGGAAATTTCAAATCCAATTAATGCATGACATGATGTCAGCACTAATTCCTTGATGCAATCGAATTTTCTACAAACTAAGCGATCTCACTCATCCAGACAACTGCCTGGTGAACCAAGCAGAGTTGATCGGTTCAACAGAGTGAATCGATCAGTTCACACCTCAGTTTGAGTAGAACTTAGCTAATTTTAGTTTCAATCAATCGGATACACCAAACAGTCATCTCAACACTTGAGCCGATTGTTTGGCACTCTAGACGGACATCTCACTCAGTGATTCGATTGTCTGGCAGTGTATCCAGCTGATTTGTTATGTGAATTAAATACCTAAACACTTTAGTAATCAATTCAATCATCATTAAAGATTAGACTCCTATTTTCTAGGTCAAGACCTATGTGTGTGACCCTATAGGTCCCATATTACGTTGGCAGTGAATGTCCATAAAAACTTATGACATCACAAGCAATGAGCGGTGCCTAGTCACACATCATTTCTATGCAAGTAAATGGAAATTTGGGGAACAACTTCAACCTATAATTTGTACTTGGTGTTGTAGTGTTTGTATAATTCCTTTATATTTGATATCCAGATTAAACTCGAGGCATGGAGCGGTCACCCTCTTCAACATTCAATGTTGTTTCTTGAACTAAATCAAACTGTCTGAGATATATGTGAGCTCAATATCATATATTGACTCACATGTACACGTTCATGCATTTGTTAGTTTCTCTAATCAAGAGGTCTTGGATATCATACTCCTTAAGGAGGTACAAATCCCATCTTTATCACTCACAGTCAATCACCATGTGTCACAGTCACCCAATCATCACCTTTATAACAACTCATGTTTCAGGATTGTATTTAATGATGTCAAATCATACCTAATGACATGTGATGAGTGAAGTGATTTTAGGTCTAATAACCACAAACACCACCATCACTATGAGAGCTGACAGTGACTACCATGGTAATGGTTTCCATGTGTCAATCTCATGGTGGGTTTGTTCGATAGATTGTTCTCTAAAATGTATTTATGTTCTTGGTTTGATATAACCATATCATGACTAATGATATTCTATCATCAACCAACTCACACTCTGATCTTGTGTGTCATTGTTGTCTATTAACCTTCTACAATAACAATCGATCAAGGACATAATGAGAATATATATGTACTCTTAACATTTGTATGATCTCATTTCCTCAAGTCATGTAATAGAAGATATACATCATTAAGTAGTATTATTCTCTAGACATTTATAAAGTTACATCATTATCTAATAATTTAATTAAATAGAATAAATGGGAAGCTTGCCTTTATTTATTAATCAAATCAATTACAAGTTATGCCATTACAATCATCACATGATTGGCTCTCTAAGCATACATACCAACAAGTTGTGCTTTGGATCACCTTGCCGCACCTTGATTTGGGTAGTGACATCTAGCCTTATGTTGAGATTAGGGTTGCACTCTTTGTTGCCCTAACTCAATGGTTGACCTTGAATGTTGGATACGATGAGCCATCTAGGGTTGGTGATTGATTAGTTTTTTTGATACATCTTAGTCGCAAACAATCCTAGTGATTGGAGGTCGTTTGGTTTTCTGATCATCTTGATCGCCAATATTCCTATGGTTGGTAGTCGCCAAGATCCCATGTGATCTCTAGTGTTGGTGGTCACCAAGTTTTCATGTGTTCTCTGGTGTTCGAGGTCGCCAAGTTTTCTTAGGTGGTCATTTGGGTTCTGAACAACATGGTCAACCTAGTGGCATGGACGATATGTTTTGACCTTGGAAACATGGCTTGACACCTTTCCCTTCCTTTCTCTCTCACCCTACGTGCTATACATACCTACCTCCTTGCATGCAAACAAGTTCTTTACACACCTAGCTCTCTATCTTCTTCCTTATTGATTGGAGCTCGTACCCCTTTCTTGGTGGAGAAGGAGGAACCAAGGAAGGAGAAGCTTGGCTGATCTTGCTTTTGCATGTACATGTAGGGTTTGGATCCACCCTTGTTGAGGTCATTGGTTCTTCCTTGCTTTGCTTCTTGGTCTTGGTAAGTAAGATCTCCCTCCCTTCCTTTGTTTTCCCTGGTGTTATACCTTTTCATCCCTTCTTGTTGGTCAGATCCATGGTGGGGCATGTTATAGAGGTTGAAGACACCTTCTTTCTTGCCTCATCAACCTAGGGTTTACTTCCTTTTTAGAGAAGGAAATAGCTTGGCTGAGTGGAGTTCTCAAACTAGGGTTTTTTCCCTCTTTCCTTGAGTTACCTTGCTGCTTTGACTTGCTTCATTTTCTTTGAGGCAAGTTATATAAGTTTTTCCATTTTTGGCTTACTATTATCTTGCAAGTACATGATATTTCCCTAAAATGTTGTTCCAAGTAGAAAGATGTCAGCTTTTCTTAGGGTTGAGTTTGGATGGTAGATCTTGAGTAGATAATCCTTCTTGATGTACCTCTAAACCTTGTTTGTTTTTCTTCTTTGAAGATGGAAAAACCTAGACCCTGCATATGTGTGTGATTCCATGATGGTCGCCAAGATTTTGATTCCAAGATGGTTGCCAAGATTTTGATCCAATGACCACCAAGTTTTCTGACCCTGGTGGTTGATGAGATTTTCTAACCCTAGAGGTCACCAAGATTTCTAACCCTAGTGGTCACCAATTTCTGTGACCCTAGTGCTTGCCAAGATTCTCTGATCCCAGTGATCGCCAAGATTTTTTAACCCTAGTGGTCACCAAGATTTCTAACCCTAGCCACTGCTAAGTTAAAATCAGTGTCATACAAGATCTATGGAAGAGCCAGACTCCATGATTTTCCCACATTACTTAGTCAGTTCAAGTCTACACTACAGTGACAAATCAGTCAAACCACGAAACAACAACTTATAATCAAAGCTATAGTCATGTAAACATCTAGCCCGCCTTCGTACAGGTCCCGATGCTAGAAACTATGGTATGTAACCCAATCACAGAGGTACAACCACAGTTGTCCTCTATCACATCATATCACATTTCACCATCACTGATACCTGACCGCACTTGTTCTCAAAACATTTGGGATCAAGATGTCAAGGACACATAATCACTTACACCTCGCATACTTAACAGTATGTGCTCCGGGTTTCCCTTGGGAATACTTGTTTCACCATCCAACAAAGTTCTGACTCTAAAATGGATCTATGGCACATGGCACTACATGATTAGGGTTTCACTTGATTAATTATGCCAATTGGGTATCATTTAATGCATCAACCAAGTTACCATGCACAAACCCTAAACAAACTCTATAAAGATGAGAGTAGGATACAACTCCAAAAGATATAAAACATATGAGGTGTAAAGTTATTGCATCATCTCTTGATATCACTACCATATAAGGCCATCAACATTATCACATCACTAGGGGATAACAAACTCATATCATACCATAGAGGACATCACTTCACATTAGGCATAAAGCCTTTTCCATGTCATAAGACCCAAATCACATCATTATTACACATCATCATTATCTCATCGTGCCACTTAAAGGCTCATAATCATCACCTTAAATAATACCAAACACACCATAGCATTCACTAGCTATGATATTTAGTCCACCTACAATGTTAGGGTTACCCAAGTAGGAGAGAGAGAAAATATCATCTCATGCTTATTCATTCAAGAAAGCTCAACAAGTACATCATACACTTGAAATTAGAGCCGATTAGGGTTTCCATTTCAATACTTATAATTAAATCCTAGGCACGTCACTTCCCATATTCTTGGAGTACTTGAGGGTTTAGCATTACAATCATGGTCAACCAATTATTCCATCAACAACATGTAATGACCAAAACAAAGTGTAGCGACCAACACCATCACATGTGTAGCAACCACTATGTATCAAGATGTGTAGCGACCATATGGCTTAACATGTGTAGCAACCACTAAGGTTAAGGACCCTGTTGCAACGAAACCAAATATGTGTAGTGACCAACCAAGTAAAGCATGTGTTGCGACCACATCAAGACCACATGTAGTGGCCAAACAAGCTCAATCATTTGTAGCGACCACCCACTTAGGGTTAGGATTTTTTGCATCCACAACACATCAACAAACAAGTAACAACCACTAAACCAAGGGAACTGTAGCAACCACAAGTCAAGCCACTTTAAATAGCACATAATCGACCTCAAAATAGAGTAGAACCATGGTTGAAACATATGATAAACATTAAGAAAAGTAAGCTTCACTATGAGAACACTCATGAAGATGAAGGACAACAAACCCTACAAAACCCGATTATGAACATGGAATAGAACCAAACCAAAACTGCAAGAAGATGGAGAAACTCATACCATCACTAAAGCATCCAAAAATTTTAATTAATAAGAGGGAAAACAGAACCATAAACATGAGAAGAAATCATTTTTTTAGTATAAACATACAAGACCCATCATCTTCACCATCACCACAAATTTGGGTATAAGAATTAGCATTAGGAGAAAGAGCAATCTGATTTAGGAATACTTCAAAATCTTAAACCCTAGATCATGATAACATCATCTAGTATCTTAGGATCACATTTTAGAGATGAAAACAATAACATGCAAGCAAGAATACGGTGCGATAATAGTAGAGGAGAAAGTTATATAACCCACCTTAAGATGAAGATCAAGCTGCAAAGCCACGAGCTCCAAGAGAGAGAAGGAACTCCAACTAGGATCAACTCCACGGCCAACAAGGTCACCTCAAGAAATGAAGAACACACCAAGGTCAAAGGAAAGCTCAAAAAGAAGAAAGCACAACCCCTAGGCTGAGTAAGAGAGAAGAATGAAGAAAATAGCTTCATCTCACTTAGGTACTACCATGGTCAAGCCATAGTCTCGACCTCTATAGAGAGAAGATCTTCAAGAAACCACCATGAAGACCATTGTCTTGGCCAAAAGAAGAAAGAAAGGGATAGTGTCCAAGAAAAATGAGATCAAGGGTAAGAAACCACTTACCAAGAAGGAATATCACCAAGAACCACCACAAAGAAGATGAGAAATCCATAGACCACCACATGCAAAGGTGATTAGCCACCAAAGCTTCAAGATCAGCACCTTCTCTTGCTCCTCCAAGCTCAAGGCCAAACACAAGGAAGAAGAGAGCCAAAGGGGATAGTTGCATGTGAAAGAAGGAGTGTATATACCCAGGGGTAGGAGAGAGGTAAAGATCATGAGGTATCAATATATGAGGGCAACAAAAGGACACATGTCCCTTAAAAGATCAACCATGCACACACTCTATACATGCATGCATTAAAGGGTGATACAAACAAGATGTCTCTCAACAAAATAGGTTGCAAGACCTCTCAACTCAAGAAAACCCTAGAGACCAAACCAAGGGTAACACACCTAGGTCGCAACAAACATCAATCAGGGAAGTGTTGCGGTCGCAACACTTCAAAAACCAACATATAAGGTCAAAACATCCATCAACTCAAGCATGTAAGCAAAGCCATGCAAACCCTAACTCAGCATACATGATGTCACCTCATCATCCAAGGTCTAACAAGGCACCTATAAGCATCACTCTCTATTTATCTCTCATGATTATAAGGCACAACCTACATGTGACAAATTGCAAGATAGACCCTCAACATGGGTAAATTTCAACTTGGTCCAAAATAAGCATAACTAGCTCAAACATCAATCAAACATGACCAAATTGAAAACATAAACTTGTCACATGTTATTAAGGTGCATCATATGATCAGATTAAGGCTTAAGCATCTTATTAATCAAAGCAAACACGATCAAGCACAAATATAGGTCAGGGGTCTTACGACCATAAACCCCTAACAAGGATTTTGCCCCTAAAATCCTACATGAAAAGTGACAGGTGCTTCCTATGCATCTCCTCCTCAAGCTCCCACTTGGCTTCCTCCACCATGGTGATGCAACAAAACCTTAACCAAAATGATATCCTTCTTATTCAACTTCTTCGCCCACCTATTAAGGATCAAAACTAGACCCTCCATATACAACACATCCTCATTAGACTCAAACTCCATTGGCATCAAAACCAACTCAATGTCATGGTGACACTTCCTCAACATTGAAACATGAAAAAGTGGGTGCAACCTATGCAACTCAGGTGGTAGCTCCAACTTATAAGCCACCTTCCCAACATGGGAACCATAGGGTAAGGCCCCATATACCCGGGATCCAACTTACCCTTCTTTTAAACCTCAGCACACCTTTCCAAGGAGAGACGTTGAGATACACCTTGTCTCCCATTTAAAACTCTAAGGGTCTATGACAATTATCAATGTATGTATTTTGTCTATCCTGGACAGCCTTCAGGTGTTGTTGTATCATATTAATATTCTCTGTTGTCTGTTGTGAAAAACCACTAGAGGGGGGGTGAATAGGGTTTTATGGATATTTTAAAGTAATTTAACTCAAACAATCACAATTGAGATAATAAGAAGGAGACAAGGTGTTTAGAGTGGTTCCAACCTTAGAAAATACTAAGGCAGTCAATCCACTACCCGGTTGCTTACCCATCTGGGATTTTGAAAATATTAAATTTTATTACCTAGCAAGGATATTACATAAAATTACAATACTTTCTACACCCTTTGGACAGCCTTCACCTTGAAGTAGTCTCATCAACTTTGAAGCAGCCTTCCTCGAAGTAACTTCAAGCTCCCCTTTGAAGTAGCCTTCCTCTTGAAGTAGCTTCCCGTTGAGACAGTCTCTAGAAGTAGTCCAACGATCTCCTTCTTCACCAAGAAGATCAAACTCTCTCCAATATGCAGCCTCCAACCCTAGGAGTAGCAAGGAGAGTACAAGCAATAAGAAAGAACAAGAAAGGAAATGGAAATTACAATTTACCACTTGAAGCACAAGGCTTGATTTCCTGTATCAAGCGTATTGATATCCTAACCAATGAGTATGGAAGTCTAGGTTTAGTGGATAGGAGATGCTAGCCTATAGGACACGAATTTGGAGCAAAGGAAATGAGTAGCAAGTACTAGTGTTGCTCAGTTGCTCAAAACAGATTGCCAATTGCAAGTATGAAAGCTCAAGTATTGCACAAGTGTACTTTGGGTGTCCTATGGCTTGTCCTATTTATAGGAATGGCCTATGGATGCTTAAGGACGTTATAGACACTTTCTAGGGGGTTCTTAGTGCTTAACTAGCCGTTAGGTAACCATTAGTTGCTTTAACAATGACTAGTTAATTAACTCTGAAAAGTGCAGACAGAACTCTTCTCGGTCGAAGAATTATCGACCGAGAGTCCTTCTCGGTCAAGGACTTGTCGACCGAGGGATTGTCTAGAGCAAGTGTATATAACGTTCTAATCCAACTCCCAACTACCTTGTCTGTTGTGTCTAACGGCTACCAGGGTCATTCTCGGTCGAAGAGTTTGTTGACCGAGAGTGTCTCGGTCGAGAATTTTGTCGACCGAGATTGACCTTGTTTTAATGTTTTATACCAAGTACCAAGTGTGTGTATGAGTGTGCAGTTGTGACACTATTTTAGGAGATGACCTATCTAAGTGTTGTGATTGGCTAGGGAAGATCTAACGCTTGATTTATATGATGTCTAAGTACTTGTACATTATATATTTGTACAAGTTTTTACATTTGATTACATTTATGACTTAAAGCAATTTTAGCATATAGATCTTCCAAGTATTTGTCATCCTCCTTATTCCTGCAACACTCAAGTAGCATGTTAGATCCACAAGAATGAAATGTTTGTCATTATCAAAACAAAGGGATTAAATGATGTCCATTTAGCCAACAATCTCCCCCTTTTTGAAGATGACAAACATTTCCAAAATATAAATCAACTAGTCTTTAAAATGAGTTGAGTTTCATACCTGAGATTTACTTTTTGATTTTCTTCTCTTGTTTATGAAATGTGTGCTTATTATTCCCAAAGAAGTATGGAACATAAAATCCAATTCTTTAGGGAATATAGCAACTTTTAATGTAAAGCCAAGAGATTATGAAACTCATTGATTGAGTTTTTCAAAGATTACCATTTTAAGATTTACATTTATTTCTCCCCCTTTGTCATTTCAAAAAGATATCCTTTAAAAATAAATGTAGAAAAAAAAACTCCCCCTTAATTTGATATCCCCCATAAAAATATAACCATCAAATTTTTCGAAAAAGATGTCCATTTGAAAGCCAAAAATAACACGATTAAAACCGTTTTTAAGTAGCACAAATATCAAAGAAAACATCCTCTAATGGAGTGATGAGTAGTTGCTTCCTTATTTTGTTAAATTGGTCTAGTGGAAGCGGTTTTGTGAAAATATCATCCAATTGATCTTCCGTATCAACATGATGAAGGGATACATGATTTTTAGAGATATGATCCCTTAAAAAGTGATGACGGATTTCAATATGTTTGGCTCAGCTGTGTAAAATGGGATTGTGTGCTAAGTTTATAGCACTTGTGTTGTAACAAAATATAGGCGTGGATGAAAAAGTAAATCCATAATCATTTAACACTTATTGCATATAAAGCACTTGACCAGCTGCCATATATTCAGCTTCAGTTGTAGAGAGGGCAACCGTATTTTATTTCTTGCTAAACCAAGATACTAAGGCTCTTCCTAACAAGAAACAACTACCACTTGTGCTCTTGCGATCAATTCGACAACCAGCGTAGTCGCAATCAGTATAAGCTTTAAAATCCAAGGATTGTCCTTTAGGATACCATAAACCATAACATGTGGTGCCGGCTAAATATCAAAAAATCCGTTTGGCGGCTTAAAAATGGGTTTGCATAGGCTGTGATTGAAATCGAGCACAAAGACCAAATGTAAACATGATGTCCGGTCTAGAAGCGGTTAAGTAAAGCAAACTACCAATCATGGCTCTATATAAGGAGTCATCAATAGGTTCTCCATTTTTATCCTTATCAATTTTAGTGGAGGTAGCCATTGGAGTGGTAGCATGTTTGCACTGGTCCATCCCAAAGTGTTTTAAGAGTTCATTGGTATATATTTCTCGGCTTATAAAGATTTCGGCAGGCGTTTGTTTTATTTGAAAACCAAGAAAGAAAGTTAGTTCACCCATGAGGCTCATTTCAAATTCTTGTTGCATAATATCACTAAATTGTTTGCACAATGATTCATTTGAAGCACCAAAGATAATGTCATCAACATATATTTGAACAACTAGAAAATCAGATGCATATGTTTTGAAAAATAAAGTAGAATCTGAATTTCCAATAGAAAAATCGTTATCAAATAGATAGTTCTTGAGCCTTTCATACCAATTCCTATGTGCTTGTTTTAATCCATAAACTGCTTTCTTAAGTTTGTATACATAGTCACCTTTTTCCGGTATTTCAAAACCAGGTGGTTAGGCAACATATACTTCTTCTTGGATTATTCCATTGAGAAATGCACTTTTTACGTCCATTTGGAAAAGTTTGATGTTTTTGTGTGTAGCTATAGCTAGTAGCATTCTAATGGCTTCAAGTCTTGCTACTGATGCATAAGTTTCATCAAAGTCTATCCCTTCTTGTTGATTATATCCTTGTGCTACTAACCTAGCTTTATTTCTTACCACTTCCCCTGCTTCATTTAACTTATTCCTAAAAACCCATTTTGTTCCAATGATGGTTTTATCTTGTGGTTTAGGAACTAAGTCCCATACATCATTTTTAGTGAATTGATTTAATTCTTCTTGCATTTCCATTATCCAATAATCATCCTTGAGAGCTTCAGTCACCTTCTTAGGTTCAATTATAGAAACAAATGCCATATTTGCAACATCTTTAAAAGAAGAACGGGTTTTGACTCTATCATTTGGATTTCCAATGATCAATTCGTGAGGATGATCCTTAATGAGTCTAGGAACAGGTTGTGTCTCAATTTGGTGATTATTAGTAGTAGTATCATTTGGTATGGATAAATTTTCTAATTGATGAGTGAGGTCAACTATCTCAAGATTTTCAGATTGTAGCTCTTCATGAAAGGTAATGTGAATGGATTCCTCAACTTTTCTAGAAATAGTGTTGTAAACTCTAAATGCTTTGCTAGAGGTGGAATATCCAAAGAAAAAGGCTTTATGTGATTTAGAGTCAAACTTGTCTCTATCATCTTTTGTGTTCAAGATATAGCATGTTGATCCAAAAGTATGAAAATAGTCAACCCTAGGTTTCTTAGTATATATGACTTCATATGGTGTTTTCTTCAAATAAGAGTAAACGGTTACTCTATTTAACACATAGCAAGCTGTGTTTACCGCTTCAGCCCAAAATGTTATAGGTGTATTATGTTCGAGCATCATAGTCCTAGCCATTTCTTATAATGATCGATTCTTCCTTTCAACTATGCCATTTTGTTGTGGAGTGCGTGGAGCAGAAAAATTGTGAGTGTACCCTTGAGATGTGCAAAATTCTTCAAATAAATGGTTCTCAAATTCTCCACCATGATCACTCCTAATTGTACATTTTTTGTTTTGTAGTAGATTTTCAATCTTGGAACAAAATTTTATAAAAACTTGAATAGTATCATCTTTGTTTGCAAGAAAGTGTACCCATGTATATCTACTATAATCATCAACAATAACAAAGCAATATCTTTTGCCGCCAATAGATTGTGTCCGCATAGGTCCAAATAAGTCCATATGAATGAGCTCTAGTGATCTATAGGTCCTAAGTACATTTTTGGGTTTAAAAGAGGTTTTAGTTTGTTTACCCAAGGTACATGGTTCACAATTTTTAGTTTGATCAAAAGATAGTTTGGGCAAGCCACGAACAAGATCATATTTAACTAGATTTTTGATAGCATGTGAACTAGCACGGCCCAATTTTCTATGCCATAGTTGTAAAGAATTTTCATTTGCAAGTAAGCATTTTCCAACTACATATTTCATAGAGTTAGGTCTAAGAATATAAAGATTTCCAACTCTTTTTCCTTCATAAACAACATTTGTAGTATTTTCTATTAGTAATTTGCAGCAATTTTTGTTGAATAAAACATCATATCCACTATCACATAATTGACTAACACTTATTAAATTATGGTGCAAGCCATCAACAAGTAAAACATTCTTTATTTCAAGGTTTGTACCAATATTACCTATTCCAACAATTTTACCTTTACCATTGTCTCCAAAAGTGATTGTTCCACTTTTCTTTTCCTCAAAAGTTTGAAATGCCTCCTTGTTTCCGGTCATGTGTTTGGAACATCCACTGTCGACCACCCAATCCTGCATTAAGATGTAGGTTTTGGTACCCATGTGATGGTCCGTTATGGTTAGGTACATTTAATGACAAACTGAACATGTTTTAACAAATAAAACTGAACAGATCTTCATTCAGTCGACAAAAGTTCGACCGACCTGTGTCTCGGTCGACCAATTTGTCGATCGAGAAAGTTGTTGTTCTACAGATTAAAATTGAATAGAAACAGAAGTCTGTTCGGTTGACCATTTTTCGATCGATTTTTGTTTCGATCGATCATTTCTCGACCAGAATAGTTGTTGTTTCACTAAGATTTCTGCTGGTTTGTCACATGCATTTGCTCGGTCAAAGTTTTTCTCGATCGAGAGTATCTCGGTCGAACTATTTGTCGACCGAAAATGTTTCTGTTGATCTCAGTAATTTGTTTATATCAGTTCTGAAATTAAAATAACACATGATGCTATTTTTTTAGTTGAGATAAGACATTTTGATTTTCAAAACTAAGCATTAGATCATATCTCAACTAAATTACATTCAAGTCTTCTAAGTTTTAGGCTTGGGGACCCAAACTAACTCAGAATCCTTCTTTTTATAAGGATATGAAAAAGAATAATGTCCAAGACGTAGACAAAAATGACAAGAGATAGAATCAATTTCATTTCTTTTTCTAGGAATTGTGTTCTTTGGTACAAACATGATTTTAGTCTTGGATGCTCTGTTATGTTGATTTCTTTTTGGAACATAACCTAAGCCTTTTCTTCCATTGTAGCTAGAAGAATGTTTCAGAATATTTTTAAGAACAACATTCCCCCTTAAGCCATTAATTTCTCTTTGTAGCTTAGCAACCTCATTCATTTTCTTATTAATATTTGTCCTTGCTTGATTTAAATCAGATAATAAAGAGTTTCTTTCTTTAACAACATTATCATAATCAAAATGATTACATAGAATGGGTTGAGTCTGAAAATTATTTAGTTTAGCAAGCAAATCAACCTTTTCTTGAGAAAGAAGATCATGATTCATTTCTAAATCAAGTAACTTTATATTGCAATCATCTAAAGATGATTTTAAAGTCAAATTTTCAGAGGCAATGTTGTTCTTTTCAGAAGAAAGATCATTCAATTTAGCATATAGATCCTCATTTGTTTTAGTAGCCTTCTTTAGTTTCTTTTTACAGTCAATATACTTATCATGAGTTTCTTGTAGACTAACAATTAAGTCTTCTTTTGGAAAATCAAGAAGGCTTACCTCTTGGGAATCATCATTATCATCTTCTTTTGCCATGAGACACTCCACATTCTCTTCTCCACTTTCACTCTCACTTGACTCATCCCATGCAGCTTTATAAGCTTTTTCTCCCTTCTTTTTGTATGAGCTTTTCTTTCCTTTCTTTGCTTTAGGACATTCATTTTTGAGATGTACTTTCTTTCCACATTCAAAACACCTAGGACGGGAAGAAGAAGAACTAGCAATTTTGTTATATCTAAATCTTCTATATTTCTTACGATCAACAATTAGGGCTTCTTCTCCTTCTCCTTTGCTTGTTTCATCATTTTCTTGCGTGATGATCTTTGAAGCTTTTAAAGCCATATCTTTCTTTCTTCCTTGTTGCAGTTCACATTCTCGTCGTTCCTCTTCCTCCAAGGTTGCCTCATGTGCTTCTAAGTTGCCAATGAGTTGCTCCATCCTTAGTCGGGTGAGATCATTTTCTTCTTCAATGGCAGTCACTTTGGGCTTGTACTTGGGAGGGAGAGATCTAAGCATCTTTGACACTTGGTCTTCCTCACTAATCACTTTGCCTAAAGCATTCAAACCATTCACAATAGAAGAAAATTTTGCATACATTTCACTAATAGATTCATTTTGATCCATACGAAATTGTTCAAATTTCTGTTTAAGCATTCCAATTTTAGAATTATTAACTTGAACAGTTCCTTCATATGTTATAGAAAGTCTATGCCATATCTAATATGTCATTTCACAATTTGATATTCTATTAAACTCACCAACGGAAATTGAACAATAGAGTATACTTACAGCTTTTGCATTCATTTGGGTTGATTTTACCGTATTAGCATCCCAATTTGCATACTCGGTTTGAGGAAGTTCATATGGAGTTGACACCATTCTCTATAAGTCCCAGTTGATTCCTTGGAAGTAGAAATGCATCCTCCTCTTCCAGTAGGTGTAGTTAGTGCCATCAAAAGTTGGAGGTCTAGCCACGAGTGTTCCTTCCAAGTTGAGGTTGTTGAGTACCCTGTCACCCATTCTTCAAGACTTTGTTAGGGTTCCTTGAAGCCTGCTCTGATACCAATTGAAAAACCACTAGAGGGGGTGAATAGGTTTTTATGGAAATTTTAAAGTAATTTAACTCAAACAACCACAATTGAGATAATAAGAAGGAGACAAGGTGTTTAGAGTGGATCCAACCTTAGCAAATACTAAGGCAGTCAATCCACTACCCGGTTGCTTACCCAACCGGGATTTTGAAAGTATTAAATTTTATTACCTCGCAAGGATATTACATAAAATTACAATACTTTCTACACCCTTTGGACAGCCTTCACCTTGAAGTAGTCTCACCAACTTTGAAGCAGCCTTCCTCGAAGTAACTTCAAGCTCCCCCTTGAAGTAGCCTTCCTCTTGAAGTAGCTTCCCGTTGAGACAGCCTTCTAGAAGTAGTCCAAAGATCTCCTTCTTCACCAAGAAGATCAAACTCTCTCCAATCTGCAGCCTCCAACCCTAGGAGTAGCAAGGAGAGTACAAGCAATAAGAAAGAACAAGAAAGGAAATGGAAATTACAATTTACCACTTGAAGCACAAGGCTTGATTTCCTATATCAAGCGTAATGATCTCCTAACCAATGAGTATGTAAGTGTAGGTTTAGTGGATAGGAGATGCTAGCCTATAGGACACGGATTTGGAGCAAAGGAAATGAGTAGCAAGTACTAGTGTTGCTCAATTGCTCAAAACAGATTGCCAATTGCAAGTATGAAAGCTCAAGTATTGCACAAGTGTACTTTGGGTGTCCTATGGCTTGTCCTATTTATAGGAATGGCCTATGGATTCTTAAGGACGTTCTAAACACTTTCTAGGGGGTTCTTAGTGCTTAACTAGTCGTTAGGTAACCATTAGTTGCTTTAACAATGGCTAGTTAATTAACTCTGAAAAGTGTAGACAGAACTCTTCTTGGTCGAAGAATTGTCGACCGAGAGTCCTTCTCGGTCGAGGACTTGTCGACCGAGGGACTGTCTGGAGCAAGTGTATATAACATTCTAATCCAACTCCCAACTACCTTGTCTGTTGTGTCTAACGGCTACCGGGGTCATTTTCGGTCGAAGAGTTTGTCGACCGAGAGTGTCTCGGTCAAGAATTTTGTCGACCGAGATTGACCCTATTTTAATGTTTTAAACTAAGTACCAAGTGTGTGTATGAGTGTGTAGTTGTGACACTATTTTAGGAGATGACCTATCTAAGTGTTGTGATTGGCTAGGGAAGATCTAACGCTTGATTTACATGATGTCTAAGTACTTGTACATTATATATTTGTACAAGTTTTTACATTTGATTACATTCATGACTTAAAGCAATTTTATCATATAGATCTTCCAAGTATTTGTCATCCTCCTTATTCCTGCAACACTCAAGTAGCACGTTAGATCCACAAGAATGAAATGTTTGTCATTATCAAAACAAAGGGATTAAATGATGTCCATTTAGCCAACAATCTCCCCCTTTTTGAAGATGACAAACATTTCCAAAATATAAATCAACTAGTCTTTAAAATGAGTTGAGTTTCATACCTGAGATTTACTTTTTGATTTTCTTCTCTTGTTTATGAAATGTGTGCTTATTATTCCCAAAGATGTATGGAACATAAAATCCAATTCTTTAGGGAATATAACAACTTTTAATGTAAAGCCAAGAGATTATGAAACTCATTGATTGAGTTTTTCAAAGATTACCATTTTAAGATTTACATTTATTTCTCCCCCTTTGTCATTTCAAAAAGATAGTCGTTAAAAATGAATGTAGAAAAAAAACTCCCCCTTAATTTGATATCCCCCATAAAAAGATAACCATAAAAATTTTCAAAAAAGATGTCCTTTTGAAAGCCAAAAATAACACGATTAAAACTGTTTTCAAGAAGCACAAATATCAAAGAAAACATCCTCTAAGGGAGTGATGAGTAGTTGCTTCCTTATTTTGTTAAATTGGTCTAGTGGAAGCGGTTTTGTGAAAATATCAGCCAATTAATCTTCCGTATCAACATGATGAAGGGATACATGATTTTTAGAGATATGATCCCTTAAAAAGTGATGATGGATTTCAATATGTTTGGCTCGGCTGTGTAAAATGGGATTATGTGCTAAGTTTATAGCGCTTGTGTTGTCACAAAAGATAGGTGTGGATGAAAAAGTAAAGCCATAATCGTTTAACACTTGTTGCATATAAAGAACTTGAGCTCAACAAGATCCAGCTGCCATATATTCAGCTTTAGTTGTAGAGAGGGCAACCGTATTTTGTTTCTTGCTAAACCAAGATACTAAGGCTCTTCCTAACAAGAAACAACTACCACTTGTGCTCTTACAATCAATTCGACAACCAGCGTACTCGGCATCAGTATAAGCTTTAAAATCCAAGGATTGTCCTTTAGGATACCATAAACCATAACATGTGGTGCTGGCTAAACATCAAAAAATCTGTTTCACAGTTTGAAAATGGGTTTGCATAGGCTGTGATTGAAATCAAGCACAAAGACCAACTGAAAACATGATGTCCGGTCTAGAAGCGGTTAAGTAAAGCAAACTACCAATCATGGCTCTATATAAGGAGTCATCCATAGGTTCTCCATTTTCATCCTTATCAATTTTAGTGGAGGTAGCCATTGGAGTGGTAGCAAGTTTGCACTGGTCCATCCCAAAGCGTTTTAAGAATTCATTGGTATATTTTTCTCGGCTTATAAAGATTCCGACAGGCGTTTGTTTTATTTGAAAACCAAGAAAGAAAGTTAGTTCACCCATGAGGCTCATTTCAAATTCTTGTTGCATAATATCACTAAATTGTTTACACAATGATTCATTTGAAGCACCAAAGATAATGTCATCAACATATATTTGAACAACTAGAAAATCAGATGCATATGTTTTGAAAAATAAAGTAGAATCTGAATTTCTAATAGAAAAATTGTTATCAAATAGATAGTTCTTGAGCCTTTCATACGAATTCGTAGGTGCTTGTTTTAATCCATAAAGTGCTTTCTTAAGTTTGTATACATAGTCACCTTTTTTAGATATTTCAAAACCCGGTGGTTGGGCAACATATACTTCTTCTTGGATTATTCCATTGAGAAATGCACTTTTTACATCCATTTGGAAAAGTTTGATGTTTTTGTGTGCAGCTATAGCTAGTAGCATTCTAATGGCTTCAAGTCTTGCTACTGGTGCATAAGTTTCATCAAAGTTTATCCCTTCTTGTTGATTATATCCTTGTGCTACTAACCTAGCTTTATTTCTTACCACTTCCCCTGCTTCATTTAACTTATTCCTAAAAACTCATTTTGTTCCAATGATGGTTTTATCTTGTGGTTTAGAAACTAAGTCCCATACATCATTTTTAGTGAATTGATTTAATTCTTCTTGCATTGCCATTATCCAATAATCATCCTTGAGAGCTTCAGTCACCTTCTTAGGTTCAATTATAGAAACAAATGCCATATTTGCAACATCTTTAAAAGAAGAACGGGTTTTGACTCTATCATTTGGATTTACAATGATCAATTCATGAGGATGATCCTTAATGAGTCTAGGAACATGTTGTGTCTCAATTTGATGATTATTAGTAGTATTATCATTTGGTATGGATAATTTTCTAATTTATGAGTGAGGTCAACTATCTCAAGATTTTCAGATTGTAGCTCTTCATGAAAAGTAATGAGAATGGATTCCTCAACTTTTCTAGAAATAGTGTTGTAAACTCTAAATGCTTTGCTAGAGGTGGAATATCCCAAGAAAAAGGCTTTATGTGATTTAGAGTCAAACTTGTCTCTATCATCTTTTGTGTTCAAGATATAGCATGTTGATCCAAAAGTATGAAAATAGTCAACCCTAGGTTTCTTAGTATATATGACTTCATATGGTGTTTTCTTCAAATAAGAGTAAACGGTTACTCTATTTAACACATAGAAAGTTGTGTTTACCGCTTCAGCCCAAAATGTTTTAGGTGTATTATGTTCGAGCATCATAGTCCTAGACATTTCTTGTAATGATTGATTCTTCCTTTCAACTATGCCATTTTGTTGTGGAGTGCATGGAGCAGAAAAATTGTGAGTGTACCCTTGAGATGAGCAAAATTCTTCAAATAAATGGTTCTCGAATTCTCCACCATGATCACTCCTAATTGTACATATTTTGTTTTGTAGTAGATTTTCAATCTTAGAACAAAATTTTATAAAAACTTGAATAGTATCATCTTTGTTTGCAAGAAAGTGTACCCATGTATATCTACTATAATCATCAACAATAACAAAGCAATATCTTTTACCGCCAATAGATTGTGTCCGCATAGGTCCAAATAAGTCCATATGAATGAGCTCTAGTGATCTACAGGTGCTAAGTACATTTTTGGGTTTAAAAGAGGTTTTAGTTTGTTTACCCAAGGTACATGGTTCACAATTTTCAGATTGATCAAAAGATACTTTGGGCACGCCACGAACAAGATCATATTTAACTAGCTTTTTGATAACATGTGAACTAGCATGGCCCAATTTTCTATGCCATAGTTGTAAAGAATTTTCATTTGCAAGTAATCATTTTCTAACTACAGATTTCATAGAGTTAGGTCTAAGAATATAAATATTTCCAACTCTTTTTCCTTCATAAACAACATTTGTAGTATTTTCTATTAGTAATTTGCAGCAATATTTTGAATAAAACATCATATCCACTATCACATAATTGACTAACACTTATTAAATTATGGTGCAAGCCATCAACAAGTAAAACATTCTTTATTTCAAGGTTTGTACCAATATTACCTATTCCAACAATTTTACCTTTACCATTGTCTCCAAAAGTGTCTGTTCCACTTTTCTTTTCCTCAAAAGTTTGAAATACCTCCTTGTTTCTGGTCATGTGTTTAGAACATCCATTTTCGACCACCCAATCCTGAATTAAGATGTAGGTTTTGGTACCCATGTGATGGTCTGTTATGGTTAGGTACATTTAATGACTAACTGAACATGTTTTAACAAATAAAACTGAACAGATCTTCATTCGGTCGACAAAAGTTCGACCGACCTGTGTCTCGGTCGACCAATTTGTCGATCGAGAAAGTTGTTGTTCTACAGATTAAAACTGAATAGAAACATAATTCTGTTCGGTCGACCATTTTTTGATCAATTTTTGTTTCGATCGATCATTTCTCGACCGAAATAGTTGATGTTTCACTAAGATTTCTGCTGTAGATTTTGGTTTGTCACAGGCATTTGCTCGGTCAAACTTTTTCTCGACCGAGAGTAACTCGGTCGAACTATTTGTCGACTGAAAATGTTTTTGTTGATCTCAGTAATTTGTTTATATCAGTTCTGAAATTAAAATAACACATGATGCTATTTGTTTAGTTGAGATAAGACATTTTGATTTTCAAAACTAAGCATTAGATCATATCTCAACTAAATTACAATCAAGTCTTCTAAGTTTGAGGTTTGGGGACCCAAACTAACTCAGAATCCTTATTTTTATAAGGGCATGAAAAAGAATAATGTCCAAGACGTAGACAAAAGTGACAAGAGATAGAATCAATTTCATTTCTTTTTCTAGGAATTGTATTCTTTGGTACAAACATGATTTTAGTCTTGGATGCTCTGTTATGTTGATTTCTTTTTGGAACATAACCTAAGCCTTTTCTTCCATTGTAGCTACAAGAATGTTTCAGAATATTAGTAAGAACATCATTCCCCCTTAAGCCATTAATTTCTCTTTGTAGCTTAGAAATCTCATTCATTTTCTTATTAATATCTGTCCTTGCTTGATCTAAATCAGATAATAAAGAGTTTCTTACTTTAACAACATTATTATAATCAAAATGATTACATACAATGGGTTGATTCTAAAAATTGTTTAGTTTAGCAAGAAAATCAACCTTTTCTTGAGAAAGAAGATCATGATTCATTTCTAAATCAAGTAACTTTATATTGCAATCATCTAAAGATGATTTCAAAGTTAGATTTTCAGAGGCAATGTTGTTCTTTTCAGAAGAAAGATCATTCAATTTAGCATATAGATCCTCATTTGTTTTAGTAGCCTTCTTTAGTTTCTTTTTACAGTCAATATACTTATCATGAGTTTCTTGTAGGCTAACAATTAAGTCTTATTTTGGCAAATCAAGTAGGCTTACCTCTTGGGAATCATCATTATCATCTTCTTTTTCCATGAGACACTCCACATTCTCTTCTCCACTTTCACTCTCACATGACTCATCCCACGCAGCTTTATAAGCTTTTTCTCCCTTCTTTTTGTATGAGATTTTCTTTCCTTTCTTTGCTTTAGGACATTCATTTTTTAGATGTCCTTTCTTTCCACATTCAAAACACCTAGGAGGGGAAGAAGAAGAACTAGCAATTTTGTTATATCTAAATCTTCTATATTTCTTACCATTAACAATTAGGGCTTCTTCTCTTTCTCCTTTGCTTGTTTCATCATTTTCTTGCGTGATCATCTTTGAAGCTTTTAAAGCCATATCTTTCTTTCTTCCTTGTTGCAGTTCACGTTCTCGTCGTTCCTCTTCCTCCAAGGTTGCCTCATGTGCTTCTAAGTTGACAATGAGTTGCTCCATCCTTAGTCGGGTGAGATCATTTGCTTCTTCAATGGCAGTCACTTTGGGCTTGTACTTGGGAGGGAGAGATCTAAGAATATTTGACACTTGGTCTTCCTCACTAATCACTTTGCCTAAAGCATTCAAACCATTCACAATAAAAGAAAATTTTGCATACATTTCACTAATAGATTCATTTTGATCCATACGAAATTGTTCAAATTTCTGTTTAAGCATTCCGATTTTAGAATTCTTAACTTGAACAGTTCCTTCATATGTTATAGAAAGTCTATGCCATATCTCATATGACGTTTCACAATTTGATATTCTATTAAACTCACCAATGGAAATTGAACAATAGAGTATACTTACAGCTTTTGCATTCATTTGGGTTGATTTTACCGTATTAGCATCCCAATTTGCATACTCAGTTTGAGGAAGTTCATATGGAGTTGACACCATTCTCCATAAGTCCCATTTGATTTCTTGGAAGTAGAACTGCATCCTCCTCTTCCAGTAGGTGTAGTTAGTGCCATCAAAAGCTGGAGGTCTAGCCACGAGTGTTCCTTCCAAGTTGAGGTTGTTGAGTACCCCGTCACCCATTCTTCAAGACTTTATTAGGGTTCCTTGAAGCCTGCTCTGATACCAATTGAAAAACCACTAGAGGGGGTTGAATACGGTTTTATGTATATTTTAAAGTAATTTAACTCAAACAACCACAATTGAGATAATAAGAAGGAGACAAGGTGTTTAGAGTGGTTCCAACCTTAGCAAATACTAAGGCAGTCAATCCACTACTCGGTTGCTTACCCAACTGAGATTTTGAAAGTATTAAATTTTATTACCTCGCGAGAATATTACATAAAATTACAATACTTTCTACACCCTTTGGACAGCCTTCACCTTGAAGTAGTCTCACCAACTTTGAAGCAGCCTTCCTCGAAGTAACTTCAAGCTCCCCCTTGAAGTAGCCTTCCTCTTAAAGTAGCTTCCCGTTGAGACAGCCTTCTAGAAGTAGTCCAAAGATCTCCTTCTTCACCAAGAAGATCAAACTCTCTCCAATCCGCAGCCTCCAACCCTAGGAGTAGCAAGGAGAGTACAAGCAATAAGAAAGAACAAGAAAGGAAATGGAAATTACAATTTACCACTTGAAGCACAACGCTTGATTTCCTATATCAAGCGTATTGATCTCCTAACCAATGAGTATGGAAGTGTAGGTTTAGTGGATAGGAGATGCTAGCCTATAGGACACGAATTTGGAGCAAAGGAAATGAGTAGCAACTACTAGTGTTGCTCAATTGCTCAAAATAGATTGCCAATTGCAAGTATGAAAGCTCAAGTATTGCACAAGTGTACTTTGGGTGTCCTATGGCTTGTCCTATTTATAGGAATGGCCTATGGATGCTTAAGGACGTTCTAGACACTTTCTAGGGGGTTATTAGTGCTTAACTAGCCGTTAGGTTACCATTAGTAGCTTTAACAACGGCTAGTTAATTAACTCTGAAAAGTGCAGACAGAACTCTTCTCGGTCGAAGAATTGTCGACCGAGAGTCCTTCTCAGTCGAGGACTTGTCGACCGAGGGACTGTCTGGAGCAAGTGCATATAACGTTCTAATCCAACTCCCAACTACCTTGTCTGTTGTGTCTAATGGCTACCAGGGTCATTCTCGGTCGAAGAGTTTGTCGACCGAGAGTGTATCGGTCGAGAATTTTGTCGAACGAGATTGACCCTATTTTAATGTTTTAAACTAAGTACCAAGTGTGTGTATGAGTGTGCAGTTGTGACACTATTTTAGGAGATGACATATCTAAGTGTTGTGATTGGCTAGGGAAGATCTAACGCTTGATTTGCATGATGTCTAAGTACTTGTACATTATATATTTGTACAAGTTTTTACATTTGATTACATTCATGACTTAAAGCAATTTTAGCATATAGATCTTCCAAGTATTTGTCATCCTCCTTATTCCTGCAACACTCAAGTAGCACGTTAGATCCACAAGAATTAAATGTTTGTCATTATCAAAACAAAGGGATTAAATGATGTCCATTTAGCCAACATGTTGTACAAGCTCATGACCCAAAAGCTGATATTCCTCAGTCTCATACTAACACAATAGAGATCTGCAATGTTTCCCATATAAAGCCTCATATGGTGCCATATCAATACTCCTCTGATAATTGTTGTTGTAGGCAAACTCTATCAAACTGAGATGTATATCCCAATTTCCCAAAAACTACAAGACACAAGCTCTCAACAAATCCTCCAAGGTGTGTATAGTCCTCTCAGACCATCCATTTGTTTGTAGGTGGAACTTCATGTTGAACGTCAACTGTGTACCCATGCATGTGTGCAGATGCTCGCAAAAGTGACTAGTAAACTGAGGACCTCTATTAGACACAACGGTATCTGGGATACCATGCAAATGAATAACCTCATCAACATAAACATGTGCCAACTTCTCAGTTGTTTACGTTGTCTTCATGGGAAGGAAGTGTGCTGACTTGGTCAACCTATCAACGATCACCCATATTGAATCATGGCCTTTGGATGTCTTAGGAAGTCTAACCACAAAGTCCATCATGACACGATCCCATTTCTACTGCGTATAGGCAATGGTTGCAAAGTTCATGTAGGTTTCTGATGTATTACCTTAACTTGTTGACACACATGGCACTTCTCCAATAACTCAACTACATCACATTTCAACCCAGGCCACCAATATAAGTCTTTTGAATTGTAGTACATCTTGGTACTTCCTGGATGCATAGAGTACATCAAAGAGTGAGCATCTTCCAAAACCAAATTCCTTAGATCATCTACATCAGGCCACGGTTGTATTGTGGTAACATATTATCCCATCCTCTATCTCGTGGAAGCCATCACACTTCTTGCTACCAAACTCTGCTCGGATCTACTGAATTATAGTATCATCACGCTATGCATCTCTAATTTTCTACCTTAACGTAGGTTTCACCTGTAACTAGGCCAACAAGGAGACTTCCAACTTCACATTCATCTGACGTAAGGAGACCAGCATGTCTCTCTTATGGCACACCAAAGAGCATAATTGTGCCTTGTCAGTTAATGATGACGAAGAACACTTCCTACTCAAAGCATCTACCACCATGTTCGCCTTCTGTGGATGGTAGTCTATGGTGTAATCATAATCTTTCATTAACTCCATCCAGTGTCTCTGTCTAATATTCAGCTCTTGCTTTGAGAAGATATATTGTAGATTCTTGTGGTCAGTGAAGATCAGATGCTTCTCACCATAAAGGCAGTGTCTCCATATCTTCACAGCCTGGATCACTATTTCAAGCTCCAAATCATGCGTCAGGTAGATCTCCTCATGTTTCTTAAGTTGTCGCAAAGCAAAAGTTATCATGCTCTTATCTTGCATTAGCACACAACCCAAACAATTCTTTGACACATCACAGAAGACAATGTAACCTTTCCCTTGCTCTGGCAGAACCAACACTGGTGGAATGGTCAGTTTCTCCTTCAAAAGCTAAAAAGAGTGTCAACACTTGTCATCCTAGACAAATGACACATCTTTCCTTGTCAATTTGTTAGGGGTAACATCACTACGCTGAAGTTCTTGATGAACCTTCTGTGATAGCCTGCCAAGCCAAGGAAACTACGAACTTCTGTTGGTGCCCATTGAACCTTCTTGGGATCAACACAAACACCTTTAGTAGAAATCATGTATCCAAGGAAAGACACCTCCCTCAGGCAAAAATCGCACTTGTAAAACTTAGCGTACAACATGTGTTGTCTCAACAAGGTCAAAGATAAGGGATGAACACTCTGTTCATCAGGTCCATGAATGTTTCTAGTGCATTGCTTAGCCCAAACAGCATAGCCACAAACCCATAGCGACCATATCGAGTCCTAAAAGCCAACTTGGGTATGTCATCCACCTTGATTCACAACTGATGATATCCTGACCTCAGATCTATCTTTGAGAACAATGTTGACCTCACAACTGGTCAAACAAATCATTTATCCATGATAAAGGATACTTATTCTTGATCGTAACTTTTTTCAACTGTCAGTAGTTGATGCACAACCTAATGGATCCATCTTTCTTCTTTACAAACAACACTATAGCACCCCAAGGGGATGTGCTCGGTCTGACAAAGCCCTTCTCAGGCAACTTCTACAACTGCTTCTTCAACTCTTGCATCTCAACTGGTGCCATCATATACAGTGTATGTGCTATCGATTGCATACCAAGAACTAGATTGATCTCAAAATCAATATCTCTAGGAGGGGGAACACTTGGGAACTCATCGGGAAACACATCCTCAAACTCACAAACAATTGGCACTTCCTAGATACTAGGGCTCCTCACCTTAGTATCTAGCACATGCTCCAAAAATGCTTTGTAGCCTTGCCTCATCAGCCTCTCCGCTATCATAGGTGACACCATACACATTGGAAGAATCTTCCTATCTCCTTGGAAGATCCACAAAGCATCACTGTCATAAAACGTCACCACCTTGGCACTACAGTCCAAGACCACCCAATACTTCTCCAAAGTGTCCATTCCAAGGATCATATTGAATCCATGCATGTCAAGTGGTACGGGATCCACTTGAATGTTGCGTCCTGAAAAAGAAAGAATGTAGGATGGACTCACCTCCCACAACTCGGAGGAACCAACCAAAGGGATTTCTAGGTGAAGAATATCATATCTATGACTAACTAGAAAAGAATTGATAACTATCACTTCTCTAGTAATAAAAGAGTGTGTCGCACCCGGGTCAACCAAAATAGATATAAAGTAGGAAGAAGACAAATTAGAATGAAATAACTCCATCTGACATGTCATGACCAGAGGGTTGACTACTCCTTTTGGTTGACTCATATCATAGAATCGAGTTGTTGTCTGTTTTCATCCATGTCCTCTGCTAGCCTATCCAAACGAACCAGCCTGTGATGCCTGACCGCACCTTCTTCCACCACCACTACTAAACTATCGCTATTGTGACCCTTGTTGACTTTGTCTCGACTGATGTGTCAACTCTTCATCCTTCATAAGGCAGAACCACTTTGTATGCCCAAACTGCCCACACATATAGTAGGTCTTTCTCTCGTAACATGGCCTAGACGGCCATGTCATTGACACTGATGCTACATTGTGAGCTCCTGCCATTGGAAAGGTATGACCTCTACCCTTGCTTGATGACTGGTGGGACTGAACCACTGACCTCTATTGTGACTAAGGCGACAAGAACCTTAGATTCTTGAAGCCTCCAGACGAGCGTCCTTGATACTGCGTAGGTCTCTTCTTAGCATTCACCTCACACTTCTCCATAGATGAACTCTCTATCCTCCTTATCAATTCCAAAAACATGGCAAACTGCTCACAGTTCTATAAAGTTGACACCGTATTTGTCAACTTTGGGAACAAACCCTTCTCAAAATGCCATATTCTCTTCTTATCCATTGCAATCATGTGCAGGCAAAACCTTAGAAGTTCCATGAAAGTCACCTCATACTCGTTGGTCGTCATAGATCCCTACTGGATCTTCTCAAATTGTGTGATCTTCTCATCCAGATAGGTCTTCGGGAAGTATCGGCTCACAAACTCTCGCTGAAAATCTTCCCAATTGATCACAACACCAGGCCTTTTCTCCTCCTCGATGGCCCACCAGTGGCCAGCAATCCCTTTCAACATGTATATTGTGTGCTTCACCTCATCCTTTTCAAGTATATTGAGGATCTTGAAGACCTTTTCCAACTCAATCAACCACATGTTAGCATCTACTAGATCTGACATACCATTGTACTCTATCACCCCCACACACCTTAACCTCTCAAAGGTCTTCCCAAAACCCTAGGATTCTACATTGGGGATCAATGCCCTTGTTTGGGGTATCGGCATTCTATCCGCTATATGTGTCATCATGGTCATGAACTGTCCAAACATGAACTAGAAAGTGGGGTTTTCCATGACTGTAGGGTCAAACTAGGACACTTCAGGCACTCCATCATCTCTTGCCTACCTCTAGCACCCCCACTTGGTGCAGCAACACTACTCTCTGTATGTTCTTCGTGTTCTCCAGACATATCTTTTCCCTCTTCTTCTTCTTTTGCATAAGTAGAAGTTACCATCAGATATGTTGGATGACACTAGAACAAATACAAACCCTAGTCCTATGTCCCTATAAACTCAGCAAACCTAGAGCTCTAATACCATCCAAAATATGACACACTTGCCATGCAAATGAGAGATTACTCAAGACAAAGTGCGGAATTAACACTGAGATCCAGGATTACCATAAAATAAGGTAAACTAAAATGGATTCCATATAACCTCAAAAGTGGAAACATATCACAACTAAGTCCATACACTAAGCCACCTATATCATATAACATGGCAAGGGATATTACACCTCACCATCCAATGGCTAATACGCCACAAAACTTTTACATGTGATAACTTGTTCACATACACAAGCCAAATCTGTAAAACCATGGCATACTGCCAAAAACTTGTATCGATATATAATGTCTACAAAACACCCCCAAGGACCTAAGAGTACAGGGATGACACATAGGACTCTACTACAAAACACTAGCAGCATATCCAACCTTTAACAACTATTGCTCCTCTTGCAGCTCAGCCTCAACTGCGTGATCTCTATCTCATCATGCACGACCACCTAAAAGATATGGAAACCCACGGGGTGAGACCAACATCCCAGTGAGAGATATAACTCTTCACCAACAACTATAATTAACACAGACATATTAAAGTAGGAAGATAGCATTATTATCAGGATGAGCAGATTCATCTAAATGATACGAGTAAAGTAGTTAACATAGATTAGGCAATTTAAGCATCTGCAACTGAGCAGTAAACCATCTTATACTTTTAGAAGGAATATGAAGAACGTGTATAACCTTCATCAACTAAACAATATAAGAAACAAGGCATGGGGTGATCCAATGTGAATCGTGTTTGACCCTAATCAAATATACTACACAATTGTATTACGTCTTTTATTTGCCCTGAGGATTTGAGTCGTACCACCCAAATTCAACTGGCCATTGTTAAGTTGAAATCAGTTCCATATAAGATCTATGGAAGAGCTGGATTCCATGATATTCCCACATTACTCGGTTAGTTTGAGTCTGCACCGCAATGACATATCAATCAAATTGCAAAATAGCAACTTATAGTCAAAGTTATAATCATGTAAACACCTAACCCGCCTTACAGGTCACGACACTAGAAACCAAGGTATGTAACCCAATCATTGAGTTACAACCGCAATTGTCCTCTACTACATCATATCACATTTCACCATCATTAAGACTTGACCATAGTAATTCTTAAAACACTTAGGATCAAGATGTCAAGGACACATAGTCACTTGCACCTCGCATACTCAATAGTATGCACTCCTGGCTTCCCTTAAGAGTACTCATTTCACCATCCAGTAAAGTTCTGACTCTGGAATGGATCTATGGCACAGTGCACTACATGATCAAGGTTTCACTTTATTAGTTATGTCAATTGGGTATCTTTTAATGGATCAACCAAGTTACAATGTACAAACCCTAAACAAACTCTATAAAGATGAGAGTAGGATACAACTCCAGAAGATATAAATCATTTGAGGTATAAACTTGTCACATCATCACTTGATATCATTGCCATACAAGGCCATCAACATTATCACATCACTAGGGGATAACAATATTATATCACACCACTAGAAGATATCACTTCACATTAGGCATAAAGCCTCTGCTAGGTCATAAGACCCAAATCACATCATTCATGCACATGATCATTATATCATCATGCCTCATAAAGGCCCATAGTCATCACCTTAAATCATATCAAACACACGATAGAATTCACTAGATATGATATTTAGTCCACATGAAATGTTAGCGTTACACAAGTAGGAGAGACAAAATATCATCTCGTGCTTATTCTTTCAAGCAAGCTTAGCAAGTACATCATACACTTGAAATTAGGATTAGGGTTTCCATTTCAACACTTATCATTAAACCCTAGGCACGTCACTTCCCATATTCTTGGAGTACGTTAGGGTTTAGCATTATAATCATGATCAACCAATTATTCTGTCATCAACATGTATGACCAAAACAAAGTTTAGCATCCAACACCATCACATGTGTAGCGACCGCTATGTGTCATCATGTGTAGCGACCATAAGGCTTAACATGTGTAGCGACCACTACAGTCAAGGACCCTGTTGTGACCAAAACAGATATGTGTAGCAACCAACAAATTATAGCATGTGTTGAGACTATAAGAAGGCCACATGTAGTAACCGAACAAGCTCAAGCATTTGTAGCAACCACCCACTTAGAGTTAGGATTTGTTGCACCTGCAACACATCAACAAACTTGTAGAGACCACTAAACCAAGGGAAGTGTAGCGACCCCAAGTCAAGCCACTCTAAATAGCTCATAACCAACCTCAAAATAGAGTAGAACCATGGTCTAAATAGATGATAAACATCAAGAAAACTAAGCATCACTATGAGAAAACTCATAAACATGAAGGATTCCAAACCCTAGAAAATCTGATTATCAACATGGAATAGAACCAAAACAAAACTCTAAGAAGAGGGAGAAACTCATACCATCACTAAAGCATCCAAAAACTTCAATTAATAAGAGGGAAATCAGAACCATAAACATGAGAAGAAATCATTCGTTTAGTATACACATACAAGAGCCATCATTTTTACCATCACCACAAATTTGGGTACAAGAATTAGGGTTAGGAGAAAGAGTAATTTGATGCAGGAATACTTTTAAATATTAAACCCTAGATCATGATAACATCATCTAGCATCTTAGGATCACATTTTAGAGATGAAAACAATAACATGCAAGCAAGAATACAGTGTGATAATATTAGAGGGGAAAGTTATATAACCCGCCTTAAGATGAAGATCAAGCTCCAAAGCCATGAGCTCTAAGAGAGAGAAGGAACTCCAACTAGGATCAACTCTACGGCCAATAAGGTCACCTCAAGAAAAGAAGAACACACCAAGGTCAAAGGAAAGCTCAAGAAGAAGAAAGCACAACCCCTAGGCCGAGCAAGAGAGAATAATGAAGAAGAGAGCTTCATCTCACTTAGGTACTACCATGGTCAAACCATAGTCTCGACCTCTATAGAGAGAATATCTTCAAGAAACCACCATGAAGAACCATGGTCTCAGCAAAGAGAAGAAAATGAGGGATAGTGTCCAAGAAAAATGAGATCAAAGGTAAGAAACCACTTACCAAGAAGGAAGATCACCAAGAACCACCACAAAGAAGATGATCAAGCTTTAGACCACCACATGCAAAGGTGATCAGCCACCAAAGCTCCAAGATCAGAACCTTCTCTTACTCCTCCAAGATCAAGTCCGAACACAAGGAAGAAGAGAGGAAGAAGAGAGCCAAAGGGGATAGTTGCATGTGAAATAAGGAGCTTATATACTTAAGGGTAGGAGAGAGGTAAAGATCATGAGGTGTCAAGATATGAGGGCACTAAAAGGACACATGTCCCACAAAAGATCGGCCAATGAAGCACTCTAGACATGCATGCATCAAAGGGTGATACAAATAAGGTAGTGTAGTGACTACTTAGGTCCACTACACCCCTAGGTCAAAACAAAACCAAGGGAATCACCATGTAGCGACCACTCCAAGATGTCTCTCAACAAAATAGGTCTCAACACCTCTCAACTCAAGCAAACTCTAGCTACCAAAACCTAGGGTAAGAGACCTAGGTCACAACGAACATCAACCAGGGGAGTGTTGTGGTCACAACACTTCAAAAACCTACATATAAGGTTGAAACATCCATCAACTCAAGCATGTAAGCAAAACCATGCAAACCCTAACTCAACATACATGATGCCACCTCATCATCCTAGGTCTAACAAGGCACCCCTAAGAATCACTCTCACTCTCTATAATGATGCTAAGGTACAACCTATACGTGAAAAATTGCAAGATAGACTCTCAACATGGGTAAATTACAACTTGGTCCAAAACAAGCATAACTAGCTCAAACATCAACCAAACATGACCAAACTGAAAACATAAACTTGTCACATGTTATTAAGGTGTATTATATGATTAGATTAAGGTTAAGCATCCTATTAAGCAAATCAAACACAACCAATCACAAATGTAGGTTAGGGG
Source organism: Alisma plantago-aquatica (assembly GCA_963693085.1). Lineage (NCBI taxonomy): Eukaryota > Viridiplantae > Streptophyta > Magnoliopsida > Alismatales > Alismataceae > Alisma > Alisma plantago-aquatica. The sequence continues at coordinate 126,686,738 of OY856409.1, read as the reverse complement.
TCTTACATTAACCCTAGTGGTCGATGAGATTTTAAACCCTAGTTGTCGCCAAGTTTTCAGACCCTGGTGGTCACCAACATTTTCTAATCCTATGAGTATGGGTTAAGAGTTTTGGTTGTATGATTAGGTTTGATGAAGCATTACCATCTCTCAATGTTGTTGTAACCCTAATATGTTGCTATATGAACATCATGAGCTCTTAAATGCAATGTTATGTTAAACTTATATGTTACACGTATGGTGATGGTTTGATAAGCCTTTGGTAAGGCATGGGAAGATAATGATGTTCTTACAAGAAATTATGTGATAGTCTTAGTGACCTTTAGGCATGTTTGAGCCCTTATGGAGGTGTGGTCCTCTTCATGATGTAACAAGGATTGACATCTTGTGATAATGTTATAAGAATTTTAGTTCATACATTTTGTATCTTCTAGAGTTGTAACATACCCATGTTTTGTATGACTCTTTTAGGGTTTCTATGTAACCTAATTGATGTAGTCTTAATGCACCCAATTGACATTAACTAATCAAGTGAAACCCTAATCAAGTAGTGCCCTATGTCGTAGATCCATTCGATTGTTAGAATTTGTTGGATGGTGAAATGGGTATTCCTCTAAAGCAAACTCAGACTGGTATATTGTTGAGTATATGCATGGTTTTGGTCATACCTCTACAGGAGAATGATCAACACTACTATAGAAAATGTTTTTTATAATGGGAAAAACACAACAGTTCTATTGGTTGTGTTGTAGTTAGCATATCTTTTACAACAAGTCTATTTGTGTGTTGTGAATTATATATTTTATACAACACAAGTTATATACAACGGGCCAAACTCATTGTAGTATATGTGATACTACAACAGGTGCTAAATTGTTGTAATAGACTGTAATATCACAACATACTCAAACCTGTTGTAAAAGACCATAATTACACAACATGATCTAACCTGTTGTAATAGTCACATATGCTAACTTGTTGTAATAGATCATCATTACATAACATACTCTAAACTATTGTAAGAGATCATAATTACACAACATGCTCTAACCCATTATAATAGTCATGTATGTTAACATGTTGTAATAGACCATCGTTACACAACATACTCTAACTCGTTGTAAAAGATCAAAATTACACAACATGCTCTACCCGTTGTAATAGTCACATATGTTAACCCGTTGTAATAGACCATCATTACACAACATATTATAACCCATTGTAGTATACTATAATTACACAACAGGATTTCACCTATTGTAATAGTTATCCATTGTAATAGACCACAATCACACAATAGGTTTGCACTTTATTTGTTGTATATGTACAACAAAGAATATATGTGTTGCATAAAATGAAGCTGGTTCAGCGGTTTGAGATGTGCCTTATTTTGAAGTGGTCTCAAGTTCAAAACATTGTGTCTAGATGTATTTTCCTTTGTCTCAACATGTTATATACAACACTCCTATTACAATAGGTGTGTTCAATGATCTACAACATGTATTAACTGATTTATAAAATACATATATTACAACATGTGCAACACATGTTGTATAAAGAACCCCCCATAAGACCATGTGATCTAATACAATAGTTGACACCCATTGTAAAATGGAAAAATGAACTATTGTAAAAACCATTTTTTGTAGTAGTGTGAGGTCGTATCTCAGATGAGTATGATTCAATATACATGATGTTTTTTAGGACAACTATGATTGTACCTCGAATGATAGGGTTGTATATCCTAGTTACTAGTGTCGTGATCTATATACCAAGGGCGGACTAGGCTATTTTGTAGCTGGACTATATATTTTTCTGCATCTGACTCGTACTAACCAAGGGTGGATGCAATCTTAGGACTCTAGCTCTCCAAAATCTTTTACTGAACTGGATGGCACTTCACAGTGGTCAGTTGGAGTCTAAATGGTATACCTAAAGCTCCCCAAGGCTTAATAAAAGATGTAATCCAGCCATATAATATATCTTTTTAGGATTAAACATGATTCACATTGGATGTTAACCATTTACCTTATTTCTTATACTGCTAGTTGTTATATAGAGCAATAAGTGTAGTCAACTGTTAGTAAATGATAGTTTCATCTATTCCTTTATATATATTGTTAATCATTTCTTATACTACTAGTTGTTATATAGTGCAGTAAGTGTAGTCAACTGTTAGTAAATTATAGTTTCATCTATTCCTTTATATATATTGTTAATCATGCTTGTTGCTATGCATATCAGTTTAACTTGCTTAATTTGTTTAATAATATAACATGTTGTAATTAATAATCTTTGTTTAGAGTTATATCTCTCACTGGGACATTGGTCTCACCTTGTGGTCACCACATCTTTTTAGGTGATCATCAGCTATGTCGCCAGGATCGTGATGATGAGGAAGAGAAGCTTGAAGAATAGTAGGAGCAGAAGGTTGGATAGTAGTTAGTGTGTCCTAGAGTCATCCATGTACTTTCAGGTTCAGGCAAGGGATGTTTTGTAGATGATATGCACATAGACTCGAGCTTTTGGCAGTGTCCCCATTTTGTATATGGCATGTATATCTGGAGCTATATCTTTTGTATACAGGTTGTGGTCTTAGCCACTGAACATACATGTACATACTTGATATGATATGCGGGTTGTTAGACCTTTATGTAATTATCTCTAAACATGATGGCAATGTTTATATCGGTTTTAATTTACCCTCTTTTCTGGTTATGTGGTTAACTAGAAGTTGAGTGTGTGTTTTATTTTGAGTAATATCATTTAGCGTGATGTTGTGTCACACCTCTAGTGCTTTCATTGTGGATGTAAGGGTCATTAAAAGGATAATTGCCCACAAGGCAAGAAGACCCATCACCATAAGGGAAACAAGAGAAGCGATGAGAAGCATAAGAAGAAGAAAGAAGGTCACAAATTCTCTAGTGACTCCTACAACACTACTCAAATGAAATCTCTAGTGGAAGTGAAGATGATGAATGTCACATTGCTATTATGAAAATATCAAATGAAAATTAAAATTTGGTGAGTCTAAACTCTTTTTCTAAAGAAACTATATTTAGATTATTCTTGCTTCATGCCTCCCTTAAATATACTAAGAATAAAAAGAAAAATCTTACTAAGATTGTTAATAACTTGCATGAGTAAAAGTATGAACTTGAACACGCTAATATTAGCATACAATATGATATTAGTGATGCATGTGTTTTTAGTCATTATTATAGGCACATTTTTCCTTGATTTCATGTGTAGATTATTCATTTATTTGATTTATTATGCATGAATGTCACAGATGGCATGTTTCTATTGAATTCATCAAATTAAATGATTTTACTATTTTATGTAATATTTTACGCATCCCAAGTACTTATGATGTTTTTGTGCATTTTCAGGTATAAGGAAGATCCACAGACTCGGTCCTACCGACCTGGTAATAGTCGGTGATACCGACTTGACATTAGTGATGGACCCAGAAACTCACCCAGAGTCGGTGCTACCGACAACCAAAGTCAGTGGTACCGAATCAGCATCAGTAAGCCCCAGCATGAATAGAGAAAACTCAGTGCTACCAAGTTGCCAACTCGGTGATACTGAGTTGACGTCAGGGAGGCAGTTCAAAAATCACAAAACTTGGTGCTATCGAGTCCAGTCGATAGTATCCATACGATTAGGATCACACGACTAAACTTAAGTGACTCAATACTACCGACTCACCTAGTCAGTACTACCGAGTTTGCCCAATCAGTCCATCCACATATTTCATTCCAATCCAATAATGGATGTTATTTTGTACCCTAAGTGCCTTCTATGACTTAGGGGGATGACGTCCAGAAAAAAGAAGGCATCCATTTTCATTACACGACAACTAGAGATAGAGAAGAGAAGAACCAAAGACTGAAAGATTCAACTGAGGAGATCTGAGCACCTCTGGAGGACGATTATGCAGTTGGAAGACAGTAGAACACACGTATGACGGAGGGGATCTTCCAGACGGGCAGAGATTTAGGGGTTACCTTAGTTTCCTAATGTTTCCCACAATTTTCTTCTTCCTTTCCATGTATTCATTGATGAAAACCATGTAAGGCTAAAAAAACTTTATTCCTTAAGATCTGGGAGTAGCCCGGATATGCACTGTGATTGATTTCTATGCATTAATATCAATTTTATCTCTTTTTACTAGATATAAATCTATGAAAGCTTTGTGTTCTAATTGTTCTTGATCACCAAGTCGTCATCTCGGGAGAGAGGCTGAGGGTCAGAAAGCATAGATTTACATGTGTATTGTGCCCTTTGGTAAAAGTGGAGTGTAAATGGGAGGGGAAACCCAGAGAATAATCGTAAAGCATCTAACTAATCAACCAATAACTGCGGAAGTGGGATTGGCATTAGATTAGGTAGTGAATTACACTGCGGGAGTAGGTAATTCTGGCTACAGGCTCCTTATCCAGGGATTGATATAATAGATGTTAGTGTGTGTGAGGTCAATTATTAGTGTTATCCATGGTGAAACCATTGTCCTAAGGAATTCATTCCATATATGATTAATTCAACTTTTAAATTCATTTTGTTTCTACATTTGTTCTTTAACTCAAACCAATTCAACCTTTTACAACCGACTTAGCTGATTTGACTGTAGTTAGTAGTAATCTACTGGAGAAACGCTTCCCTGTGTTCGACTCAGGCCTCACAAGGCCTTATTACTTTGATATGTTTACTTGTGTATTACGCACAGTAAATTCGTGTCAAGTTTTTGGCATCGTTGTTGGGGAAGCAGCAACATCCAACATTATGAGTGTTATGGTCGTCCACTCTAGGCCTTTTTAAAAAAAATACTTTATTTTCCTTTCTTTTTAATTTTCTTCAAATTGAATCATAATATATTTTTGATACATCATAAATTTCTTGTGCTAATACTTACTTTTTACTATTTCAGGGAAACTAGTGCATGGTGCGTACCAGAGCCATAGAATATGGAGAACTGTCCTCACCAAGCTTTGGAAAAGCAGAGCTCTTACAAGGAGAAAGGGAGTCCGACAGATATATGGACAGGTTCAATCAAACCCCTCCACCAACAACTCCACCTGAGAGGCCTACGACACCAGAAGAACTAGAAATAGCAGAAATGGAGGGGGAAGAAGAACTGAAAATATGGGAAAGGATAAAGGTTTCGTCATCTACGGCCCAAAAAGGGCCCATCAAAAGGCAAGCCATCAATGTGGGCATCTACAAGATAGATCATGGACTTATTTCCTTAGTCAAATCTCAAATGTTCCATGCACATCCTTCTGAAGATCCAATGAAGCATATTAGCAATTTCATGGAGAACTGTGATATGGTCAAGATAGATAGGATTGCAGCTACTACAATATATCTTAAGATGATTTCATCTTCACTGGCAGATAGTGTAAAGTCATGGTTCAACAATCTTGATGATGAGATCATCGAGACATGGGATTAGATGATAGATGCATTCTTCAAGCACTACTTCCCTCCGCAAAAGACAAATGACCTAGTGAAGAAGATTCACAACTTCAAACAGCAAGTTGATGAGTCATATTTAGAGGTATGGGAGAGTTTTTAGAATATGCTAAGGAAAGTGCCTCATCATGGCATTGATCTACTGGGGAAGGTCAAGATCTTCTATTACGGCCTATACAAAGGGGAGAGAACAACTCTTGACAGTGCAAGAGCAGGCTTATTCCTCAATAGCAAGCTCGTTTGCTGCCATGAGATCCTCAAGAACATGTCTAAAAACCAATCATGGGGAGAATAAAGAGAGTCATTGGAAACCATTAAAACTGTCGGGGAGTCCAAGGTGATATCCGCTCTAAATAAGAAGTTAGATCTTATTGCTAAGAAGTTATGTGCTATGGATAGATTTCCTACTGAGGAAGAAGAAGAAGAAGAGTGCAAGTATGTGCGCCAGGGGCAATACAGGAACAATGACTATTATTGGAGGAAGGACCCCAAGTTCTCTTGTAAGGATCCTAAAAACTTCCAACATGATCCATTACAGGTACATCAGCAACATCCAAAGCCACAATAGTATGGTGGCCAATCATAGTATCAACTAGTGCAGTAGAAAATTGACAAGATTGAAGAAATGATGGGCAAGCTATTGAGTCAGAATGAGCTACAAATTGTACAAACTCAAAGGGATCTCCAAAATCAAGGGGCACGTATTCACAACATAGAGACACAGATATCTCAGATAGCGGTAGATGTGAGTGCATTAAAGCAACCAACCCAACATGGATTTTTGACAAACATCAATGTACCTTCTGGGAATCAGCATGTGAAAGTTGTTCTACTACATAGTGGCAAGAAGCTACTGAATGATGCATCACACGGTGTAGTTGCATAAGAAGCTACAAATCACTCTATACTAGTGGATGCATAAGAACCAGACATGTCAGCACAGGAGAAGATTACAGAGGAGCAAGTTAATGAGGTTGGGGGTAATAAAATCAGGCTTATATCCTGCCTCACTAGAGGGAACTTGTAGTTCTTGTACCCTTTCTGAATAGTTTGAAGGTGACTAAGATGGACCGACAGTTCAAGAAATTTCTAGATAATTTTTGAAAGTTATCTATGAACATTCCCTTGATATATGATATTGAGAAGATACCATCTTAAGGGAACTTTTTGAAGGATATAATTACAAAGAAGAGAAAGATACCAGAGTCTGATGTCATGGTTCTAAAAGAGTAGGTTAGTGCTTTCATCTTGGGGACACTGCCTCTTAAAAGATAGGATCTTGGATGCTTCAATATCACACGCTTCATAGGCAAGACAAAATTTGGAGAGGCTTTATGTGATTCAGGGGCGAGTATAAATACGATGCCCTATCTACCTTCAAGTAGCTCGAACTTAAGGAATATAGGAAGAGCACCATGACAATCTAGTTGGCAGACAACTCAGTAGTTAAGCCATATGGTATATGTGAGGATGTCCTGGTAAAAGTGGATAGGTTCGTCTTTCCTGTAGATTTTGTAGTGATAGAAATACAGGATGACCATGGCAATGAGATTCTACTTGGAAGACCATTTTAAGCCATTGTAGACATGATACTTGAGATGGGAAAAGGACGTCTGACTATGGGAATCCAAGATGACAGGTTCAAGATCAATATGCGAGAGCATCTCAAGCCACGGGAGATAAGGTGCAATGCAACATGCTTCAACACATGGATAGCAAGTTTTCTCTATTTCTAGGGAAGTCGTTCCTGGATATGGCCCATGTTATGACTAAAGTAAAAAGAGGAACTCTAGTGGTGGACATCCTGGAAAATACAAAGGTGATCTCACTGTATCAAGCAATGTGCTACCCAGACGATGAGGGAGAGGACTATGACCCTACTGTCGAAGAAGAAGCCATAGTTGATTTTATGATACAGTCATCACCCAAGCTACCCTTAAAAGCATGCTTGACAAATAGAATGGAGGACAACATCTGCAACAAGCATCTAAAGGAGTGCATTTTGATGCTAAAGGCAGTACCTTACTACTATGCAAGATGCTTTGAAGATCTTGGACCACCGCCCCCACCACTGGTCCTGTCTCTATTGAGCCCACCGGACCTGAAACTGAAGCCATTACCACCGCACCTGAAGTATGTCTTCTTAGCTATAGAGGAAAAGCTCTCAGTGATCATATCATCTTCTTTGAGTGGTGAAGAGGAAGGAAAGTTACTCACTGTGCTGAAAACCCACCAAGTTGCATTTGGGTGGTCCATAGCTGACATAAAAGGGATCTCTCCAACCTTGTGCCAACACAAGATTTGGCTTGAAGAAGGAGATAAGGTAATTGTCCAACCTTTGAGGTTTCTTAATCTTATTATGACTGAGGTGGTAAAGAAGGAAGTAGTCAAGCTACTATCGACAGGTATAATCTACGCAATTTCTGTTTCAATGTGGGTTAGTTCTACCCAGGTAGTTCCTAAGAAAGGGGGGATCACAGTCACTACTAATGAATTGATTTCCACTAGGCTAGTGATGGGATGGCAAGTGTTCATAGACTATCATCAGTTAAATGCAGCCACTCTTAAAGATCATTTCCCTTTACCTTTTATTGATCAGATTTTGGAACGATTATCTTGTGGAGACACATCCCGCTATCACATAGACAACGAGGTGTCACGCGAAAACGTGCGGAAAACACCATAAACCACTTATTACCAAAAACATGGGGTAATTAAAACCGATTTCATAAAGTAGATAAACCAAGAAACTATTACATCCAGATCCTCATCCTGCAAGAAAATAGGTTATATATAATTATTTACATGTTTTGATACGTGTCCACATCTTAATAGACCAACTGTATTGTCATCACATGAGTTCATCACCTGTTTATATACAGGATGGGCCGCATCCGGCCAACAGTAGGATATACAAATCTTAAACAGCAAAACATTGTAAAACAACGTCAAAACACCTCCAAGGACCTCAGAGTAGAGGGATGACTCTAGGACTCTACTATAAAACAACCAAAACAACAGCATATCCATTTTTTGCCTTTTACTACTCCGCTTCTTGCTGCTCAGCCGCAACCCCGGGACCACCACCACGTCTAGCGCAAACACCTAAAAAGGTTGTAAACCAATGGGGTGAGACACATAGTCCTAGTGAGAAACATAACCCCCCTCCCGCCGAAACCATAAAACCTCATAAAGGTTAAAGCAACAACAGCAGGTAACTGATAAAACATACAATAAGAGCAATCTATAGAGCAAGATTGTTATTACCATAGAGCTTACCAAGGTGTACGGAAGGCATATAACCAAGTATTTCTTTATGGAACATGATTGACAAGATAAGATTTATAAGATCTTACCACATAACATAAGGAACGTATAAGTAATTGCAATGTATAAAGAGATCAACTACACAAGCAAGGCCTCAACCAATGTTCCGTGTTTTGCCTTAAGCAATAAATACTATTTGGATGGATTGCGTGGTATTATGCCTTGAGGAAGTGAGTCGCACCACTCAAATCCAACCGACGGCTGCGAAACCCAGAGCCGGTGCCATACAGGGTCAATGGAAGAGTCGGACTCTACGACCTCCCACCTCGTGGTCAGTGCACGAGAACCAAAGCAGGACCATAGTCTCATGCTTAAGTGGCCTCAGCCACAGGGTCAGCTCCCGCAGGCTACCCTTCCTCTAGCCCGCCTTGGTACAGGTCTCAGCGCTAGTATATCTGAGCCATGGGCCAATTCACCGTGCTCCCTTAGCCATGAATGCATTCATGCTCTATCACACTGAGCCATGGGCCTGTTCACCATGCTCTACCTATCCCGAGTCTGCAACCGTAGCTGCACTCGAATCCTCTCTATTTTAGGCTAGGAGAAACCTTGCATATTCAACAATATGTGCTCTGGGTTAACCCGCAGGAGAACTCGTTTCACCATCACCAGCTACTGACAATGATGGATCTATGGCTAGGGCAAACTACATGATATGTTCCACTGTGATTAGTTAGTATATTTTAAGTGGATTGTTGAGGCAACCAGGTTGTAACACATGCATAACATAAAGCTACATTATTGTTACCACCATCCTGTTATTCCGGGATCTCAATCCTTCATCACAAGAAACCACTGCCTCATAAGTCATTCTCATTACTTGGTATAACAATCCCTAATCTCATCATCAGAGGATAACACCTCAACTAGGCACTTTAGCCAAACTCAGGTCCTCAGACCAAAACACATCATACAGGTGATGCATGTTATCTCATCATCAAGAGTGACCATCAAAGCAGTGTTATTCAAACATATATACCTCATAGCATTTTTCCTGGCTATGCATCCACATAAAACACCTGCATGGTTAGTATACACAATCATAGAGATAACTGAAACCATCATAGATTAATAGAATGATCGTATTGTCAATATAGGGCATCATTGGTGATTATACGCTTTATCACTCATGCCTCAACCCTGTGACCATAGACATAGGTCATATCATCATGTGAAACAACTCATATACTTCCAAGCTTATCATTATATATATACATGATTTAAGATGATCATAAACACATGTAATGTCACGTCATGTTTACATAGGTGTGATCTACTATATCAAATGTAAAACCAACCGTGATTGCAAGAAAAAGATCTAGCATATAGGTTTTCCGGGAGGAACATGACCCTCACTAGAAGTGCCCACTACCCTCACAAGAAGTGTGATGGGCAGGGCACTCTCACTAGAAGTGGTATCGGGTAGGGTAGACTCCCTCATATCGCCCAAGCATCTAGCCATGTATCAGTCAAAGATAACGAGCTACCACCTCAAGGAGTGTCGTGCAACCAACTGTATCGTGCAACTAGGGTATAACGGCCACAAAGCCTAACGTGCAGCTAAGTCTACGGGGCATGTCGTGCAACAGGTGTGTTGTGCACTAGGGGTATCATGCACTAGATGTATCGTGCACTAGGTGTATCGTGCACTAGGTGTATCGTGCACTAGATGTATCGTGCACTAGGTGTATCGTGCACTAGGTGTATCGTGCACTAGGTGTATTGTTTACTAGGTGTATCATGCACTAGGTGTTAGGGGTTGCAACGGGCGACAACAATTCTGATGGATAGATCCATGGCACCCAAGCCAACCCTATAACGCCCACAAAACCACACATCATCCAACGAGACAAGGGCACCAAGGGAAGGCCTATCATCCAACCAAACTAGCCTCATCTATCATTCAACACACAAGGCAAGAACCAAGGTGTAACGCCCAACACATCCTCCTCATAACGACCCAGAACTCAAGCTCAAGAGAGGTATCGAGCAGCACTATCCCAAGGCCATATCGTGCAAGATACAGCCCAACAAGATCGTCATCAACCTCAAGCACAAGGGCACCAAACCCTAATTGATCAAGAAAATCTGCTCACCTCTCAACAACCAAGAGAGAGGGGTCTTGCACAACCTCTATCACAACTCGGGCAACCACAAGGATCAACCTCCACATAGGTCTACATCTACCAAAAAGATCACCTTTCAAATCCATGGTGAGAGCAGGGTGTTGCTCAAGCAACTAGAACACAAGCTCACCTCTCAACTTGAACGAGAGAGGGGTATTGCTCATATTACTAGATATCAAGCTCACTTCTCTAGACCAAGGAGGGAAAGGAGTGTTTCTTAACAAGGAAACCCTAAAAACATGGTTCGGCCAACTAGGTGCAACTAAGCAAGAAACATATCTAGCAACATACAAGCCGATTATAATCATATGAAATATACAAGAATATAGAAGAAGGTAACATAGTTAGGGTTAGGAGTTATGTAACCCGCCTTAAGCAAGCTCCAAGATCCACCACAAGAAGGAGAACAAAGCACTCTAGGTTTCGGCCACCACTAGAGGAAGAAGAAGACTCCAAGGAGAAGGATCGACTACCAAGCTTGCAAAGGAAGAGGTGTCGTGCAACCAAGGGAGAAGGGAACTAAGGAACTAAAGGGATCCTTAGCAAGAGAAAGAAGGTGCATATATAGGAGAGGATGGAGGAGAAACCAAGGTAAGACAAGGCAAGGTGTCGCCCACTTAGGGATACTTGTCCATGGGCAATGCCACCACTCTAACTTTCCTTAAACACATGTCCAAGGCCATTGTCACATGCAAGCATCAAGCACCAAGTGTCCACTAGTGGTGACACAAACGAGGTCAAAGAGGTCAAAGGGGTCCATGGGCGACACACCTCAACTCCAAGCCCGACACACACCCTGGGCGACACACCCAGGCCGATACAAGGCACTCTTGCCCGACACATGGTCCAACAAGGCAAGGGCAAGGTTCAAGCAAGGCATCTCAAGGTCCAACAAGCTCATCCAAGCCCAAAGCAACTCAAGCAACGAGGCCAACCCTTCCTCTCAACACTAGAGGAAGCAAGGAGAGAGAGGAACACCTCTCAAGGTGACAAACTTGCTCAACAGCCCTAGGTTTGGGTTAATTGCAAGTAGCATCTCCATCTCTCAACAAAGCACAAACAAACCCTAATCACCACTAAAGGTGATTAGCAAGCAACTAAGCACCAGGGTTAAGCAAAGAAAACAGGATAAGCCCTAAACGGAGGTCAGGGTCCTTACATATCTGGTCGTTCACACTTTTTTTTTCTTGACAAGTATTCTGGGTATAATCAAACTTCCATAGAGCCTAAGGATTAGGAGAAATCCACCTTCACCTGCCCTTATGGCACGTTCGCATACCGATGGATGCCTTTTGGTCTTTGTAATGCCCCTGCTACATTTCAACGATGTATGCTTGTCATTTTTTCTGACATGGTAGAGTGGTGCTTAGAGGTTTTTATAGTTGCTATTTTTGTGTATGGGGAATCTTTTAATGATTGTCTATATAACCTTGGCAGGGTGCTACAAAGATGTGAGGACACTCACCTAGTTCTAAACTAGGAGAAGTGTCACATGATGGTAAGTGAAGGGATTGTTCTTGGACACAAGGTGTCCAGCAAAGGCATGGAAGTGGATATAGTAAAGATTGAACTCATCTCCATACTACCTCCATTGACATCGATGAAAGGAGTAAGGAGCCTTTTAGGACACACTGGATTTTATCGTCATTTTATCAAGGATTTCTCAAAAATTTCCAAACCATTGTCTGAACTTTTAGAGAGACGTCAAGTTTTCCTTTGATGAGCGATGTTTAAAAGCTTTTTAAATCCTTAAAGAAAAACTGATCTCCATGCCTATTGTTCAGGATCCTGATTGGAGCCTTCCCTTTGAGATGATGTGTGACACATCAGATTATGCAGTAGAAGCTATGTTGGGTCAACGTAGAGACAAGACTCCAATTGTCATATATTATGCATCAAAGATTTTGAATGATGCACAGATGAATTACACTACTACTGGAAAATAACTGCTAGCAGTAGTGTTTGCTTTTAAAAAATTCCTCTAATACCTAGTTGGGGCTAAAGTGATAGTTTGGACTAACCATGCTGCCATTAAATAATTGTTACAAAAGAAAGATGCCAAACCCAGATTGATTATGTGGATTCTTTTTCTTTAGGATTTTGACATTGAAATTAGACATAAGGTAGGGGTAGAGAATGTTGTAGCCGATCATTTATTTAGGTTAGACAGGGCGAACAAAAAAGATATAGCCATCCCCATTATTGAGGAATTCCCAGATGAGAAATTGTTTGCAATTAAAACTGAAGATCCTTGGTTTGCAGATATTGTTAATTACCTAGATTGTAAGGAATTGCCTGCAAATGGGGGTACCAAGAGAAAAAATGATTTTCCACTCATTGAAGTTTATATTTGGAATGACTCGATTCTTCTTAAGCAATGTAGGGATGGGTTGTTAAGAAGATGTGTACTCGAATGTGACGTAGAGAGCATCTTATCACACTATCATTCTCTACCCATGCATGGACACCATGCTAGCTCTAGGACTGCGGAAAAAGTCTTAGAGAGTGGGTTTTATTGGCCTACCTTTTTTAAAGATGCTCACAACTTTGTTCGTCATTGTGACACATGTCAACGTGTAGGTAATATCTCTAAGCGACATGCATTGCCCTTAAATGTGTTTTAGGAGGTTGAGGTTTTTAATCTTTGGGGTGTAGATTTTATGGGCCCATTTGTGTCTTCTAATTCCAATCTTTATATATTACTTGCAGTTGATTATGTGTCTAAGTGGGTGGAAGCAATTCCAAACTGCACCTATGATGCACATGTAGTGTGTAAGTTTGTGAAGGAATACATTTTCTGCAGGTTTAGTGTCCCCCGTCTAATTATTAGTGATGATGGATCCCACTTCACTAACAAGAAGTTTGGAGATTTACTGAGAAAATATGGGGTGAAGCACTGAGTGGGTACTCCATATCACCCACAGACTCAAGGATAGGTTGAGGTGTCAAATAGAGAGGTGAAGAAATTTTTGGAAAAGTCAGTCTCAACCAATAGGATGAACTGGATTTATGTGCTAAGTGATGCTCTTTGGGCTTATAGAACCACCTACAAATCCCCAATAGGAACAACACCTTTTAGGATGGACTATGGCTGTGCATGCCATCTACCGGTAGAGCTTGAGCATAAAGCTAAATGGGCCATGAAGAAGCTGAATTTCAACATTGATGAAGCAGGTAGAAAGAGGCTTTTAGAACTTAATGAATTAGATGATCTTAGGATGGATGCTTATGAAAGTTCTAGGATATATAAGGAAAGGACTAAGAAAATTCATGATAGACACATTCTAAATAGGGTGCTTCTCCCAGGTTAGAAAGTCTTCCTTTTCAATTCTAGACTTAGGCTGCATCCGGGTAAGCTAAGGTCCAATTAGAGTGGACCATTTGTGATTGAAAAACTCTTTCCCCATGGTGCTATGAACATTGTAGATGGGAACAGGTCGTTCCTTATAAATGGCCAAAGATTAAAGAACTATTTTGGAGGGGAGGTAGAGCCACAGATAGAGGAGGTGCAACTTTGCACCATTCCATAGATTCTAGCTCTAAAGATTGTCTAGTCTAGGATGTTAAATAATGAAGCTTGTTGGGAGGCAACCCAAACTTTATTATTTTGTTTTTATGTTCAATTTCCATTTTTAGTTGTCGCTTTACTTAAATTTCTTTAAAAATGGTACCTTTACTCATTTTCATAGTGTGCAGGGCTTAAAAATTGATACCACTGAGTTTAGCATCCGATGGCACTAAAATAAGGTCAGTGTTTTGTCTGCAACTACAGCATAGACTCAGTACCACCAACTCAATTGGTCGGTACCACCGAGTCTCTGAAGATCTTTTGAGCGCTCACTGATAAGGACTCGGTACTACTGACTTTTCAATCGGTACTACTGACTTTTGGATGCGCCCAGGTTCAGTATACCTATTGGGTTTTGTGGAGAAAACATGCGCGGCAGAAGCAACGAAAAAAATTCATGCAACCTAAAACAGGATCCCATCGACAACATCATATTTAGAAAGAGTGTTTGTGGGATATACCTTATCGTGGAGCAAGTCCGGTGATGTCCCGTTGCACGATGGTGTGCAACGTTGCTGGCCTACATGGACAAAACTTCTCTCTCATTCGCTGAGTGCATCGCAGGAAGATCCGGCAGTGCTCCTTTCGTGTGGTGATGTACGCCGCTCGTAGTGCGTATGGATGATCATTGACGTCCTCCAAACGTAGGCATCTCAGCATCTACGTCTCTACTCCATCCATACGGATGGATTGGAACTCCATATCGCACTTCCTAAGCTGGTGGGAAGGAGTCATCTCTGTGCGGTGACGTGCTAGCATCGTGGTGCTCTCCTTTCTCTCCTGAGGATGGTGACGGTTAGGGTTTATGTACGTGATCGTAAAATAAAAAAGCCTCTCTCAATATCTTATATAGATATCGGTCGTCGAGCCCCTTTAAATAGGATATGAAAGGAAGTAGGGTGTCCTAAACCCATCGGTAAATAGAAACATTGTGTTAATTAAAAAACTCATGGATTAATTAGAATATTCTAGAATTAATTAATTAACCAAATAATCAAATTAATTGATTAATTAATATCTAACTCCATGCAATCACATGGGATGGCTCTATGGGCATATATACCAACAGACTCCCACTTGCACTTAGAGTCAGTCACTCCAATTAATTGGCTCAAACATTCCAATATTATTCTAATGGATTACATAAACATTTTAGTAATCAATGTGATTCGGAGCAATTCCAATCAAATCCACAATTATACTCCTATTCCAACACATTCTATGTATGTGACCCAGTAGGCTCCAAATTATGTTAGCAGTGATATCCATAATCATATTATGATTTTACAAGCAATGATTGGTATCTAGCAAGACTTCATTGCCACCCAAGTAATTGGAGAAGTTGGAGAACAACTTAACCTATCATTCATGATTGGTGTTACAGTGATTGTATAGTTCCTTTGTCGTCGATATCCGGATTGAACTCGAGTCATGGAACTTTATCCTTTTCAACATTCAATCCATGTTCCTTGAACTAGAGCAGATTTTCTGAGATATATGCAAGCTCAATATCACATATTGACTCATATCAGCATGGCCATGCATTCCTCAGTCTCACTTATGAAGTGGTCGGAATATCAAACTCCCGTAGGAAGGACAAATTCCATCTACATCACTCACAATCATCCCCATGTGTCACAGTGCACCCAAGCACCATCTTTATGGCAATCCTTATTCATGACCATGGTGGATGATATCAAAGTACACCAAATGACATGTGATAAGTATAGTAACTTCAGGTATAAGAACTACAATCACCACCATCACTATGAGATGTGACTCTAACTACCAATCATGGTATCCATGTGTCACTCTCAAGGTGGGTCTGTCTGATACACTATTCTCTAACAAGTATCTATGTATTTGGTTTGATATCTCCATATCATGGATAATGAGATTCTTCCATCAACCAATATACATTCTAATCTTATGTGTTATTGATGTCTATCGATATTTCCACAATAACAACTGATTAGGGAGAAAACAAGAATACATACTCTTAGTGTAACAACTTCCATCAAACTGACAACCAAATCATTAATAATTATGCAGAATAATCATAAACAGCGGATTAGCAAAAATCACAAAAATTTAAATCCATTTTGCAAGGAGATCCTCTCCCAGAAAAAAACACTTATCAAAAGATCCAAAACTCATACATATCATGATTTACATTGTACAACATTGTTTCATCTCATCTCGAGGACAACATATAATAGTTGCTCTATCAACACATATACTGAAGCAACATATAAATTTGAGGCATACAAGCCAAAATCCTCATATCATTCATGAAACCATTACGAACTGACTCCAAGGACCTGAGAGTACAAAGACGACAGATAGGACTTCTATCTACAACACATGACAGATAGTACACTCAACCTGAGCTATTATTGTTGTCCCAGATGATGATCCTCCTCTGCAGAAAGGTATCCACTGCCTCGTGTACGTCCACCTAAAAATTGTGGATCCCGCGGGGTGAGACAATTGTCCCAACGAGAGATATAACTCTCCACCGACCATATTATTATCACATATAAGCATTATAAAACTGAGCATAGGTTATTTTATATTAATAGGCAGGATTCATCATTATATGAACAGAACAAAGTAATCTCTTTACTTAAGGAAAATGATGCATCTACCCATGGTAGAGTAATAAACCATCTATCTACTTTACAAGGAATGTAAGGAAACATAAATAACATCTATCAAGCTAAGATGTATAACTAAATTGTGCATCAAACAATGTTTTCCGTATTCAATCCTTAAGCAAATATGCTACACAGCTGATCATATTTACAATCATACTTATGCCCTGAGGAGATGAAGTATACCATGTTCATATCCAACTGACCACAAACTTCTCACAAGTCGGTACCATACAAGGTAAATGGAAGAGCCGACTGCCAAGACCTCTCTTGCCTCAGTCGGTATGAGACCACACAGATTCAGTAGGACATCTTGTGTCATCTATTGGAAAGACATCTCATGTCGCTAAAAAAAGATTGTGCCATGGTACAAGGCATCCTCGCTTAGAGTTACTGCATCATCATTTCTCTCTTAGGGGAACATATACTAACAACCATCCCCAGTTATGAAATTATTGAGTCATGGCATATAGCCATACTCTGAGCCACATGCCAGTTCACTGTGCTCAACATAGAGTCTACGACCATAGTCGCACTCGATCCAGGATATGGTATATATCCAAATTCCCATTTATTTCGAGTTTGTAAGGGGATCGGCTCACACATGGTCATTCATTTATACTTACGCCCCTACATATTCAAAAATATGCAGTCCGGGTTATACCGCGGGAAACCCGTTTCACCATTCAGCAAATTTTGACGCTGATGGATCTATGGTCAGGGCAACATTTTATAGTTTCTAATGATATATTAAGTGCATTACAACATTCTTTTAGCGTCAAACAAGTTATAAGCATTAATCACAACAATTGCTACAAAGAAAGGTGTAATACATCTATCAAGTGATTTTCAAATCTTTAGAACACATTCAGATACTTAACACTTGGGATCTTAGTCTCTTATCATGTTATTGGGAATCCTCATCCCTTCACATCACCATTATCATTATTACTGGATCTGGGTATTCAAACCCTTAGATCTCCACATAGCATTGTTACCTCTGTAAAAGGTAACCATTACCTCTAGGTCCTCAGACTAAGGTATTCATTTCACTTGTTATACAAGTAATTTTACATAGCTCACAAGATTTGATTAAGCATCTTGTCACCACTCACTAGGCAACAATTATTCACATGTCTCACAAGGCCTTTTTAAACATCTTGTTAACTTTCACTAGGCAACAACTATTCGCATGCCTCACAAGGCCATTTAAACATCTTGTCACCTTTCACTAGGCAACAACTATTCACATGGCTCACAAGGACATTTATACATCTTGTCACCTCTCACTAGGCAACAACTATCTTTTAGGTCATCAGATCACATAAACATTATACTTTTTATACAAGTATTTAACATGTCTCACAAGGCTTATGCAATAAGAGAAATACAACCTTCCCATTATTAGGGTTAGGGTTTCCCTTTATAGCCGAATAGGGTTTCAAGTTCATATTATTAATCCAAGCCCTAATTCATCCCTTTACACATCTAGGAGCATACATCGATATCATAAGTATTCAATCATACTTATTTATTCTCATCATTTATCATTAAATGATTATCAACACAAAGTATGAGTTTCTCTCTCATACTCACTAGGATATTGATTACATCATACTCTTGGTTCAATCCTCCTTTTTGAGGAATAGTAGTTCATCATTTACAGTTCACATCATCTTTTATATTGCAATTAACACAACATGCAACATATGTCACTCAATCAATCACATATGATTGAAGTGTCCCTTCCATATCGGGCATCAAGGTGTGTGTATGTTAACATATTATGCTTTAAGATACATTCTTATTTCATGTAGTGTATCCATATCGGGCATGTGGTATAACCACATCATCATGTCATGTTTTAGGGTATATCCCCTAATCATCATGTTGTGTACCCATATCAAATTGACTATCACTTAGTTCTCATCATCTCAAGATAACTTCATATCGGGTATGAGCTAGGTGCTTGACCCCATATCGGGTATAAGCTATGTGATTGGTGCCATATCATGCACAAGGTGTGCACCATATTGGGCATAGAGTGTACACCTCATCATGTATCTTTTAAGTGGTATATGTACAAGATACCATATCGATTTCCCATCCAAGATTATCTTATTGGGTCTCCATGTTGGGTAACATATCGGGTTACCATGTCAGGTAGACCCTTAGGCTCATAACCCCTTCATACCTTCAAGGATTAGCCCTATCATATAGTTATATGACAATCTAAGTGTCTAATTATATTATCTTATCCCAATTCATTACACAAAGGATAGGTTATATCCGATTTCAATCCCTCAACCAGGGTTTGCCACCATATTGGGTAAAATGAGCCATACCATGCATGAGGTATGAATTGGACCTCATATCGTTTACAAGGTAGAAGTAGGTGCCATTCCTAGCATCCAAGGGATATCATTCATATCGTCCATGTGGTATCACTCACCACTTGTATAGGCTTACCCATCACCTTGGGTTTCCAACTCTATATTGTTTAAGTATTCACTATCTCTATATCGTGCAAGAGGTGTAATCTTAGACTTGTATTGTGTATAAGGGGTAAGTGGTTATATCCCATATTGTTCATAAAACATGGCTCATATTGTGTATGATCTAACCTCTATCCCCATATCGGGTTAACCCCCTTCTTGAGTTTCATATCGGGTTGAGGTATTTCAACCATATAGGGTTATACCTTGTATTTGAATCCATATCTTTATATGTGCATAAGTGTATGCTCAATGAATCACATTGTGCACCAGATGTGTGCTTCAAGATATTGTGTACTAGGGGTGTATTACATGATTATATCTTGCAATAGGTACTTCCTCACAACTCTTTAATAGACAATAAATCACCATTATTAAGCACTTGTTGAAGAAGGAAAGAAAGGAATATCCATAACCCGATATCCTACTTCAACCAAGGTTGAAGATGACCAAAGCCTTACCTTAAGATTGGTGATCAAGCTCTCCTTGCTCTTTGAGCTACTTTTCACAATATCTAAGGGGCTATGAATGATATATCCAAGGAGTATGGTTGTGGGGTTTGTAAACTTCCATAAGTATGTGGAAGGTGAAGTATATATACTTGGGTTCATGAGATAAAGTGTATAAAAGGTGTCTTCACCTCATGCTACTAGATGACACGTGGCCATACATAGTTGACACGTGTCCATGCACGCACACATACATATCTTTTTATGCAAGAATCTTGAGGATAAGCTAGATACAATATCTTGTCCATCTTTTATCTTGTTGGATAAGTTTCCTCCTCTTTTTCTCATCAATAAGGCAACCTGATACAGTTTATGCAAGGGGTATGCAACTCATCATGGGCCACCCCCTTGAGGTGCTATGCCCATCATTACCTTTTCCAAGGCTAAAAAAATCGATAGGAGACTTCTACTATGGCTCCTTGGCCGATAGGACTCCTATATCAAGTCCACAACTCGATACAATACATATAAAGCTTTACCTTCAATCCTTTCTTGGTCTTTTCATCACCAAGAGTATCATCAATCAAAGGTGATTTCAAACATGGCGCCCCCTTATTTCTCTCTCCTCTAAAAGATACTTAGAGGGATTAGGGACACTTTAGAGGTGATAATTTTGCATTTCAAGCCCGTATATTGGATAAATTACAAATTGTACCAAAATTGGTGCACACAGTACTAGCATTGTTCAAGCAAGTTATAATTTGGGATTTAGGCTTTCCACAAGGCACCACTTAGAATCATTCTCTATCTTATGATACTAAAACACTTAGAACACATTCAAAGTGTAACATATTGCAATGTAACCCCTCATCTTGGGCAAATTGCACTTTGATCCAAAATAAAGGAACATTGCTCAAATAGCATTCAATCAGGACCACATTTGAAACATAAGTGTGTCACATGATAACAAAACTCCTTAGAGGATTATATTGAATTTCTAAGCAACTTACTTATCCAAAACAAATAGGGTTACCTGATAACCCAGGTCAGGGTCATTACAAGTTATAAACCCTAACAAGGATTTTGTCCTCGAAATCCTAGATGAAGGAAGACAATTGTCATTCATGCATCATATTG
This sequence comes from Alisma plantago-aquatica, assembly GCA_963693085.1. NCBI lineage: Eukaryota > Viridiplantae > Streptophyta > Magnoliopsida > Alismatales > Alismataceae > Alisma > Alisma plantago-aquatica. The sequence goes on along the minus strand of OY856409.1, from coordinate 126,665,504 downwards.
TCAAGTCTCCATATAACATCTTGATGTCATGAAAATGCCATATAACTTTAACCAGCATAAAGTCCTTCAATTAAGGATCATTATAAGATCATTCACATATGAACATACCCAGTGGTCCTATCCATTACTGACTGTGGAGTCAACTTTGTGCCAAGTAACACTTTCTAAGTCAGAGAAGTATTATTCATACTTTGAATAATTCTAGTGTCAAACCTTATTGATTCACATCTTTTATGTGATAAGATTTTTGATTCTAGGGATCCTTCCATACTCTTTACTCAGTTTAGCATTTCACTTCCCAAGAAATACTAGGGTTACGTTCCGTCACCCACTTGGGACTACAAGTCTTAGCATACATTTTCAGTGCCATTCTAATCTGTTGTCATAACACAAAACTTTCTTATGACTTGTACCAACTGTCTTCCTAGTTGTACATTTCTTTTGTCATAAGGAAAGGTCACTTACTAAAGAAGAACTTATCTCAGAGGTATCTCTAGATGTTATGAATAAACTGCCTCAACAGATCTAGATAGGGATACTCTAAGAAATTATTTTTAGCTTGATAAGCTTTTTCTCAAAACAATTCTGCAATTGTTCCTTCAATTAATACATCCTTATTGATGTTATGTTTATGCAGAGCATAAACCCCTAACATATGATCTCCATACTAGAGTTATCTCAAGGTTGGCCCTTCTAGGTAACCAAACATTATTCATCTTATCAGGAGTCATATTCTCACCATCCCATACCACCTGACACATCTTGGATACTAGAATTCCTTACCTTGGTATCCTTCACATCGAAAACACATCACATCTTCATCATATCCATCTCCTTGTTGTTAATACCATAGTCAGACATACAAAAGGATCTTTCTTTCATCTTAGGACATTATATATTACACATATCTTTATCTTGTAACCAAAGTCCAAGAGGAACTGATACTTTTCTGAGTATCCATCAATAGAAAATTTCTATCTTATGCACATCAGTGTCATAGGACTTACTTCATTGCCATGTCCCTGAAAGGAATGAATACAAAGAAACATATTCATCTTATTACCCTACTAGGGTTGTTCATCAAAGAGGAGACATTATCATCTCCTAAGATTATTGCATGAACTTTCAACTGTTCACAAGTCATTTACTCTTGTTTCATCCTAGATTCCTTGCCATATGCATAGGAATTATATGGATGACTACATATCATCATTCCTTTCTTTATTATTATCTAACATGTTATGAACATTTTGTGATTTCATCACATTTCCCAGTTCCACATTATGGAAAAGATCTTTACTATTCATACAAACATTATCAAACAGGGATCATCTCCCTTATTCTTTTTCTCTTATCATGAGGATTATACTTTTTACTTCCTCATACACACAGATTGATCTGAGATCATCTCAGATTCTAATTTATTGCACTTGGGATGTGATAAAAATATCCATACCATATTTCCAGTTTCGTTATACTCACTAAATTGTCTCAAAATGACTACTTGATTAGAGTAATCAGAAAGATAACAATCTAAGAGTTCCATACTTACCTTATCTTCAATAGTTGAATACCTGGCCAGTGTATACAAGTACTGAGATTAGGTAGTATGCACTTTGTTTACTATCATATTCCTTACTTTTCATATCATCAAAAACATAGAACTTAGTATCCCTAGATTTTCTCCAGGCATCACCCCTACACCTCATCCTCTTTCACAAAGATAAGGGCAATTATAAAGCATTTAAAAGAATACTAAACATAATATAAATTCTAGTTGTCATCATTTCTTCACTGTGTTCCCATAGGGCAATCAATAGGGAAGTCAATAACAGCAATCCTTCTTATGATTATCAGATAAAATCAAGAGAAGGCATATCAAAATGAAAAGGCTCTATCTGTCTGTTACCCCTCACAGTCATCTACCACGTTAGTTTGACTCAACACATAGAGTCTAGTTGTTTCATGTTGTTTCTTTTGCCATTTTACACTATTGGGTTGTAACTTTCGTAAGCCCTGCCAAGTGTATCTCGGTTTTGGGGTAATTTCCTCCCTTCTTTTTAAACAAAAGAATTTAGTATGCTCAACATGTCCATATCTATAACATGTCTTGTCCTCGTACCATGATCTTATTGATCTTATTACCGATGTAGAAGCTAAGTCAGAAGTTCTTACAGGTGGAAGGTTAAGGCATTTGCCTTTACTTAACGACTACTGCCCTGATACACTAGGCATTTATTATACTTGTAGCACCAAAAACTTTTGGCTTTTTAAAACAACTAGGCAAATGTCTCTAGAATTGTAGAGACCTTTCCTTAATTCTCAACTTATAGCCACTCCTTGGGCACTGACATCACATATGTACTATTTGTTTATACTTATGGAAGAGTCTATTTCTCGTCATATGTCAATCCTTCCCTCATTTTCCATTATTCCAACATGACTATGTCATTTAGGAACCCTTTCAGAACCCAAAATCTCTACATTGAGGGATGGTAATCTAGGTTGTTATGCTAGTATCTGATCTACTGTATGCATCACTATTGTCCCAATCTATCCAACAAGATTATAAAAAGCAGGATTCTCTATCCTGATTGGGTCAAGATGGGAATTCTCAAGAACTCATTCTTCTCTTGTCTGATCCCTTACACATTTTCTTGGTGCAACAACATTGCTCTTAGAAATGTGTTCCTCGTGTTCTCCAGTCATTTTTAAACTTCACCCTTTCTTCCGCATAAGCAGAAGTCATTATCAGATATATTGGAGGACACTAGAACAGACTCAACACCTTAGTCCTATGTCTCTGTAGACTCAGCAAACCTTAAGCTCTAATACCAAACTTGTAACGACCGACAACCAAATCATTACTAATTATGTGGAATAATCATAAACAACATATTAGCAAAAATCACAAAATTTTAAAACCATTTTGCCAGGAGATCATCTCCCAAAAAAACTCTTACTGAAAGATCTAAAACTCATACATATCATGATTTACATTGTACAGCATTGTTTCATCTCATCTCGAGGACAACATATAACAGTTGCTCTATCAACACATATACTGAAGCAACATAAAACTTTGAGGCATACAAGCCAAAATCCTCAGATCGTTCATGAAACCATTACGAACTGACTCCAAGGAGCTGAGAGTACAGAGACGACACATAGGACTTCTATCTACAACACATGACAGACAGTACACTCAACCTGAGTTGTTACTATTATCCCAGCTGATGATCCTCCTCTACAGAAAGGTTTCCACTTCCTCGTGCACATCCACCTAAAAATTGTGAATCCCACGGGGTGAGACAATTGTCCCAGTGAGAGATATAACTCTCCATCGAGCATATTATTATCACAGATAAGCATTATAAAACTGAGCAGAGGTTCTTTTATATTAACAGGCAGGATTAATCATTGTATGAATAGAACAAAGTAATCTCTTTACTTAAGGAAAATGATGCATCTACCCATGGTAGAGTAATAAACCATCTATCTACTTTACAAGGAATGTAAGGAAACATAAATAACATCTATCAAGTTAAGATGTATAATTGAATTGCGCATCAAACAATGTTTTCCGTATTCAATCCTTAAGCAAATATGCTACACGGCTAATCATATTTTACAATCATACTTATGCCCTGAGGAGATGAAGTATACCCTTTTCATCTCCAACTGACCACAAACTTCTCATAAGTCGGTACCATACAAGGTCAATGGAAGAGCCAGCTGCCAAGACCTCTCCTGTCTCGGTCAGTACGAGACCACACCGATTCAGCAAGAAATCTCATGTCATCTTCTGGCAGGGCATCTCATATCACTGTAAAATAAGTGTGCCAGGGTACAAGGCATCCTCGCTCAGAGTTACTGCGTCAGCATGTACTCTCTTAAGGGAACATCTACTAACAACCATCCCCAGTTATGAAATTACTGAGTCATGGCATATAGCCATACTCTGAGCCACAGTCCAGTTCACCGTGCTCAACATAGAGTTTACGACTGTAGTTGCACTTGAGCCAGGATATGGCATATAGCCAAATCCCCATTTATTTCGAGTTCGTAAGGGGATCGTCTCACACATGGCCGTCCGTTTATACTTACGCTCCCACATATTCAAAAATATGCACTCTGGGTTATACCGCAGGAAACCCATTTCACCGTTCAACAAATTCTGACGCTGATGGATCTATGGTCAGGGCAACATTTTATAGTTTCTAATGATATATTAAGTTTATTACAACATTCTTTTAGCATCAAACAAGTTATAAGCATTAATCACAACAATTGCTACAAAGAAAGGTGTAATACATCTATCAAGTACTTTTCAAATCTTTAGAACACATTTGGATACATAACACTTGGGATCTCAGTCCCTTATCACATTACTGGGAATACTCATCCCTTCACATCACCATTATCATGATTATTGGATATGGGTATTCAAACCCTTAGATCTCCACATAGCATTGTTACCTCTGTAATAGGTAACCATTACCTTTAGGTCCTCAGATCAAGTTATTCATTTCACTTGTTGTACAAGTAATTTACATAGCTCACAAGGTTTGATTAAGCATCTTGTCACCTTTCACTAGGAAACAATTATTCACATGGCTCACAAGGCCCATTTAAACATCTTGTCACATTTCACTAGGCAACAACTATTCACATGGCTCACGAGGCCATTTAAACATCTTGTCACCTTTCACTAAGCAACAACTATTCACATGGCTCACAAGGCCATTTAAACATCTTGTCACCTCTCACTAGGCAACAACTATCTTTTAGGTCATCAGATCACATAAACATTATACTTTTTATACAAGTATTTAACATGTCTCACAAGGCTTATGTAATCAGAGAAATACAACCTTCCCATTATTAGGGTTAGGGTTTCCCTTTATAGCCGAATAGGGTTTCAAGTTCATATTACTAATCCAAACCCTAATTCATTGCTCCACACATCTAGAAGCATACATCGATATCATAAGTATTCAATCATACTTATTTATTCTCATCATTTATCATTAAATGATTATCAACACAAAATATGAGTTTCTCTCTCATCCTCACTAGGATATTGATTACATCATACTCTTGGTTCAGTCCTCTTTTTTAAGGAATAGTAGTTCATCATTTATAATTCACATCATCTTTTATATTGCAGTTAACACAACATGCAACATATGTCACTCAATCAATCACATATGATTGAAGTGTCCCTTCCATATCGGGCATCAAGGTGTGTGTATGTTAACATATTATGCTTTAAGATACAATCTTATTTCATGTAGTGTATCCATATCGGGCATGCAGTATAACCACATCACCATGTCATGGTTTAGGGTATATCCCCTAATCATCATGTCGTGTACCCATATCAAATTGACTATCACTTAGTTCTCATCATCTCAAGATAACTTCATATCGGGTATGAGCTAGGTGCTTGACCCCATATCGGGTATAAGCTATGTACTTGGTGCCATATCATGCATAAGGTGTGCACCATATCAGGCATAGAGTGTATGCCTCATCGTGTATCTTTTAAGTGGTATATGTACAAGATACCATATTGGTTTCCCATCCAGGATTATCATATCGGATCTCCATGTTGGGTAACATATCGAGTTACCATGTCAGGTAGACCCTTAGGCTCATAACCACTTCATACCTTCAAGGATTATCCCTTTCACATAGTTATATGACAAGCTAGGTGTCTAATTGAATTCTCTTATCCCAATTCATTACACAAAGGATAGGGTATATTAGATTTCAATACCTCAACCAGGGTTTGCCACCATAATCGGTAAAATGAGCCATATCGTGCATGAGGTATGAATTGGACCTCATATCATTCACAAGGTAGAAGTAGGTGCCATTATTAGAATCCAAGGGATATCATTTATATCGTCCATGTGGTATCACTCACCACTTGTATCGGCTTACCCATCAACTTGGGTTTCCAACTCTATATTGTTTAGAGTATTTACTATCTCTATATCGTGCAAGAGGTGTAATCTTAGACTTGTATCGTGTATAAGGGGTAAGTGGATATCTCCCATATTGTTCATAAAACATGGCTCATATCATGTATGATCTAACCTCTATCCCCATATTGGGTTAACCCACTTCTTGGGTTTCATATCAGGTTGAGGTATTTCAACCATATTGGGTTATACCTTGTATTTGAATCCATATCTTTATATGTGCATAATGCCTAGTTTGGGAAAGAGATTCTAAAATGCGGCATTCTTATACTAATTGGAGCACAATCGTATGTACTAGATGGTGATGATGAATACTACGACCGTTCAAATTGTTAACTAATTATAGTAGTTTTAAAGGTCGTCAAAATGGATAGGCTTTCAGACCGCCACATTTTGTTCCTGTTGGGTATCACCGGAACAGCTGGGACGCATCACTACTGCAGCAACAACAGTTTAACTGATTTAATAAAATACCGCCCGCTCGTAGTCGATGTGTAAAAGTATTGGTAGTCATAATGACGGAACGCAAACGGCCCCTAAGTGTATGCTCAATCAATCATATCATGCACCAGATGTGTGCTTCAAGATATCGTGTAACAGGGGTGTATTACATGATTATATCGTGCAAGAGGTACTTTCTCATCTTACTCATATCGGGTTACCCAAACTAGGGTTTTGACATATTGACTTACAAGTATACACTTGGCCCTATATCGTGCATGGAGTCTTCTGTTGACTTCCTATGGTGCAAAAGGTATATGGTTAATATCATATCGTGATTCAAGGTGTAAACTTCATCTCCATATCGTGCAAGGCGATATAATCTCACAAGCATATCGTGCAAGTGATGCATGTCTATTACCATATCGGGTTAGAGGTACTAGTTTGTGTGCTTGAACCCGATATCACTTTATAAAGTGATACCATCTTCTTCAAGCTCTAGACCTTTGTTCTAACTATTCTAGTTTATGAATAATAGGTATATGCAATTCTTAGAACTCATGGATTCATCAAGTATTCAATACAAACTCAGAATTGAAAGTAAATCATCTTGTGTAGCAAGTTAGGTGGTAAATAATAACATGATTGGGTTCAAGTTATATAACCCACCTTTTAAATGACTTCAAAGCTCCAAGCTACAAAGGTTTACGTTCCTAAGGTTGAAGATGAACTTTTTCAAGGTCCAAGGCTCGTTCACAACTCTTCCATAGACAAGAAATCACCATTATTAAGCACTTGTTGAAGAAGGAATGAAAGGAATATCCATAACCCGATATCCTACTTCAACCAAGGTTGAAGATGACCAAAGTCTTACCTTAAGCTTGGTGATCGAGCTCTCCTTGATCTTTGAGATACTTTGTACAATATCTAAGGGTCTATGCATGATATCTCCAAGGAGGATGGTTGTGGGGTTTGTAAACTTCCATAAGTATGTGGAAGGTGAAGTATATATACTTGGGTTCATGAGATAAAGTGTATAAGAGGTGTCTTCACCTCATGCTACTAGATTACATGTGTCCATGCATGGTTGAGACATGTCCATGCATGCACACATACATATCTTTCTATACAAGAATCTTGAGGATAAGATAGAGATAATATCTCGGCCATCCTTTATCTTGTTGGATAAGTTTCCTCCTCTTTATCTCATCAATAAGGCAACCTGATACACTTTATGCAAGGGGTTTGCAACTTGTCATGGGCCACCCCCTTGTGGTTATTTGCCCGTCATGTCCTTTTCCAAGGCTCAAAAAACTGATAGGAGACTTCTACTATGGCTCCTTGGCTAATAGCACTCCTATATCAAGTACACAACTCAATACAACACATATAAGCTTTACCTTCAATCCTCTCTTGGTATTTTCATCACCAAGAGTATCATCACTCAAATGTGATTTCAAACATGGCACCCCCTTATTTATCTCTCCTATAAAAGATAAATAGAGGGAGTAGGGGCACTCTAGAGGTGATAATTTTGCATTTCAACCCCATATATTGGATAAATTACAAATGGTACCAAAATTGGTGCACACAGTACTAGCATTGTTCAAGCAAGTTATAATTTGGGATTTAGGCTTTCCACAAGCCACCACTTAGCATAATTCTCTCTCTTATAATACTAAAACACTTATAACACATTCAGAATGTGACATATTGCAATGTAACCCCTCATCTTAGGCAAATTGTGCTTTGGTCCAAAACAAAGGAACATTGCTCAAACAACATTCAATCAGGACCAATTTGAAACATAAGTGTGTCACATGATAACAAAACTCCTTAGAGGATTATATTAAATTTCTAAGAAACTTACTTATCCAAAACAAATAGGGTTACCTGATAACCCAGGTCAGGGTCATTACAAGTTATAAACCCCTAACAAGGATTTCTTCCCCAAAATCTCAGATGAAGGAAGACAATTGTCATTCATGCATCATATTGTCAAGTCTCCATATAACATCTTTATGTCATGGAGATGACATAGAACTTTGACCAGCACAAAGTCCTTCCATTAAGGATCATTATAAGATCTGTCACATATGACACATACTCAGCGGTCCTATCCATTACTGACTGCACAGTCAACTCTGTGTCAAGTAACACTTTCTAAGTCAGAGAAGTACTATTCATACTTCGAATAATTCTGGTGTCAAACCTTATTGACTCACATCCTTTATGTGATAAGATTTTTGATTCTAGTGTCTTCCATACTCCTTACTCAGTTTAGCATTTCACTTCCCAAGAAAGACCAGGGTTATGTTCCGTCACCCACTTGGGACTACAAGTCTTATCATACATTTTCAGTCCCATTCTAATTTTTTGTCATAACACAAAACTTTCTTATGACTTGTACCAACTATCTTCCTAGTTGTACATTTCTTTTATCATAAGCGAAGGTCAGTTAGTAAAGAGAAATTATCTCAAAGGTATCTCTAGATGTTATGAATAAACTGCCTCAACAGATGTAGATAGGGATACTCTAAGAAATTATTTTTAGCTTGATAAGTTTTTTCTCAAAATGATTTTGCAATTGTTCCTTCAATTAATACATCCTTATTGATGTTATGTTTATGCAGAGCATAAACCCCTAACATATGATCTCCATACTAGAGTTATCTCAAGGTTGGCCCTTCTAGGTAACCAAACATTATTCATCTTATCAGGAGTCATATTCTCACCTTCCCATACCACCTGGCACATCTTGGATACCATAATTCCTTGCCTTGGTATCCTTCACATAAAAAACACATCACATCTTCATCATATCCATATCTCTGTTGTTAATATCATAGTCAGACATACAAAAGGATCTTTCTTTCATCTTGGGACATTATATATTACACATATCTTTATCTTGTAACCAAAGTCCAAGACGAACTGATACTTTTCTGAGTATCCATCAATAGAACATTTCTATCTTATGCACATCAGGTGTCATACGACTTACTTGATTGCCATGTCCCTGAAAGGAATGAATACAAAGAAACATATTCCTCTTATTACCCTATCATTACCAGGGTTGTTCATCAAAGAGGAGACATTATCATCTCCTAAGATTATTGCATGAACTTTCAACTGTTCATGAGTCATTTACTCTTGTTTCATCCTAGATTCCTTGCCATCTGCATAGGAATTATATGGATGACTACATATCATCATTCCTTTCTTTGTTATTACCTAACATGTTATGAACATTTTGTGATTTTATCACATTTCCCATTTCCACATTATGGAAAATATCTTTACTATTCACACAAAATTTATCAAATAGGGATCATCTCCCTTGTTATTTTTCTCTTATCATGAGGATTATTCCTCATACACACATATTGATCTGAGATCATCTCAGATTCTAATTTATTGCACTTGGGATGTGATACAAATTATCATACCATATTTCCAGTTTCGTTATACTTACTAGATTGTCTCAAAATGACTACTTGATCAGAGTAATTAGAAAGATAACAATCTAAGAGTTCCATACTTACCTTATCTTCAATAGTTGAATACCTGGCCAAGGTATACAAGTATTGAGATTAGGTAGTATGCACTTTGTTTACTATCATATTCCTTACTTTTCATATCATCGAAAACATAGAACTTAGTATCCCTGGATTTTCTCTAGGCATCACCTCTACACCTCATCCTCTTTCACACAGATAAGGGCAATTATAAAGCATTTAAAAGAATATTGAACATAATATAAATTATAGTTATCATCATTTCTTCCATGTGTTCCCATAGGGCAATCAATAGGGAAGTCAATAACAACAATCCTTCTTATGATTATCAGATAAATTCATGAGAAGGCATATCAAAATGAAAAGGCTCTATCTGACTGTTACCCCTCGCAGTCATCTACCGCTTCAGGTTGACTCAACACATAGAGTCTAGTTGTTTCATGTTGTTGTTTTTTTTCCTTTTTACACTATTGGGTTGTAACTTTCATAAGCCCTGTCGAGTCTACCTCAGTTTTTGGGTCATTTCCTCCCTTCTTTTTAAACAAAAGAGTTTAGTATGATCAACATGTCCATATCTATAACATGTCTTGTCCTCGTACCATGGTCTTATCAGTTTTATTATTGATGTAGAAGCTAAGTCAGAAGTTCTTACAGGTGGAAGGTTATGACCTTTGCCTTTACTTAGCGACTACTGCCCTAATACACTAGGCATTTATTTCACTTGTGGCACCAAAAACTTTTGGTTTTTTCAAACAACTAGGCAAATGTCTCTAGAATTGTAGAGACCTTTCCTTAATTCTCAACTTATTGCCCCTCCTTGGGCACTGCCATCATAGATGTACTATCTATTTATACTTATGGCAGAGTCTATTTCTCATCATATGTCAACCCTTTCCTCATTTTCCACTGTTCCAACATGACTATGTCATTTAGGAACCCTTTCAGAACCCAAAATTTCTACATTGAGGGCTGGTAATCTAGGTTGTTATGCTAGTACTAGGTCTACTGTATGCATCACTGTTGTCCTAACCTGTCCAACAAGAGTATAAAAAATAGGATTCTCTATCTTGATTGGGTTAAGATGGGAATTCTCAGGCACTCGTTCTTCTCTTGCCTGATCCCTTACACCTTTTCTTGGTGCAACAACAATGCTCTTAGCAATGTGTTCCTCGTGTTCTCCAGTAATTTCTAAACTTCACCCTTTCTTCCGCATAAGCAAAAGTCATTATCATATATACTGGAGGACACTAGAACAGACTCAACACCTTAGTCCTATGTATATGTAGACTCAGCGAACCTTAAGCTCTGAAACCAAACTTGTAACGACCGCCATCAAACCGACAACCAAATCATTACTAATTATGCAGAATAATCATAAACATCAGATTAGCAAAAATCACAAAAAATTTAAACCATTTTGCAAGGAGATCCTCTCCCATAAAAAAAACTCTTACTGAAAGATCCAAAACTCATGCATATCATGATTTACATTGTACAACATTGTTTCATCTCATCTTGAGGACAACATATAACACTTTCTCTATCAACACATATACTGAAGCAACATAAAACTTTGAGGCATACAAGCCAAAATCCTCATATCATTCATGAAACCATTACAAACTAACTCCAAGGACCTGAGAGTACAGAGACAACACATAGGACTTCTATCTACAACACACGACAGACAATACACTCAACCTGAGTTGTTACTGTTGTCCCAGCTGATGATCCTCCTCTGTAGAAAGGTCTCCACCACCTCGTGTACGTCCACCTAAAAATTGTGGATCCCACAGGGTGAGACAATTGTCCCAGCAAGAGATATAACTCTCCAGAGACCATATTATTATCACAGATAAGCATTATAAAACTGAGCAAAGGTTCTTTTATATTAATAGGTAGGATTAATCATTGTATGAACAGAATAAAATAATCTCTTTACTTAAGGAAAAATAATGCATCTACCCATGATAGAGTAATAAACCATCTATCTACTTTACAAGGAATGTAAGGAAACATAAATAACATCTATCAAGCTAAGATGTATAACTGAATTGTGCATCAAACAATGTTTTTCGTATTCAATCCTTAAGCAAATATGCTACACGGCTGATCATATTCTTCAATCATACTTATGCTCTGAGGAGATGAAGTATACCTCGTTCATCTCCAACCGACCACAAACTTCTCACAAGTTGGTACCATACAAGGTCAATGGAAGAGACGGCTGCCAAGACCTCTCCTGTCTCGGTCAGTACAAGACCACACAAATTCAGCAGGACATCTCATGTCGCTGCAAAAAGAGTGTGCCTAACCTTTTGGTATGTATTACCCCCGGAATATAGATCAGATCCACCAGATGAGAAAGTCAATTCCACACTGCTACTGAGTCGTCGGACTTATCCACCAACACGGGGTACATGTCATCCTCGCTCAGAGTTACTACGTCGGCATGTACTCTCTTAGGGGAACATCTATTAACAACCGTCCCTAGTTATGAAATTACTGAGTCATGGCATATAGCCATACTCTGAGCCATGGGCTAGTTAACCGTGCTCAATATAGAGTCTATGACCGTAGTCGCACTCGAGCCAGGATATGGCATATAGCCAAATCCCTATTTATTTTGAGTTTGTAAGGGGATTGGCTCACACGTGTCCATCCATTTATACTTATGCCCCCATATATTCCAAAATATGCACTCCGGGTTATACAGTGGGAAACCCGTTTCACCATTCAGCAAATTTTGACGCTGATGGATCTATGGTCAGGGCAACATTTTATATTTTCTGATGATATATTAAATGCATTATAGCATTCGTTTAGCATAAAACAAGTTATAAGCATTAATCACAACAATTGCTACAAAGAAAGGTGTAATACATCTATCAAGTACTTTTCAAATCTTTAGAACACATTTGGATACATAACACTTGGGATCCCAGTCCCTTATCACGTTACTAGGAATCCTCATCCCTTCACATCACCATTATCATGATTACTGGATTTGGGTATTCAAACCCTTAGATCTCCACATAGCATTGTTACCTCTGTAACAGGTAGCCATTACCTCTAGGTCCTCAGACCAAGGTATTCATTTCACTTGTTGTACAAGTAATTTACATAGCTCACAAGGTTTGATTAAGCATCTTGTCACCTCTCACTAGGCAACAATTATTCACATGGCTCACAAGGCCCATTTAGACATCTTGTCACCTTTCACTAGGCAACAACTATTCACATGCATCACAAGGCCATTTAAATATCTTGTCACTTTTCACTAGGCAAAAACTATTCACATGGCTCACAAGGCCATTTAAACATCTTGTCACCTCTCACTAGGTAAGAACTATCTTTTAGGTCATCAGATCACATAAACATTATACTTTTTATACAAGTATCTAACATGTCTCACAAGGCTTATGCAATGAGAGAAATACAACCTTACCATTATTAGGGTTAGGGTTTCCCTTTATATCTGAATAGGGTTTCAAGTCCATATTATTAATCCAAACCCTAATTCATTGCTCCACGCATCTAGGAGCATACATCGATATCATAAGTATTCAAGCATACTTATTTATTCACATCATTTATCATTAAATGATTATCAACACAAAGTATGAGTTTCTCTCTCATCCTCACTAGGATATTGATTACATCATACTCTTGGTTCAATCCTCCTTTTTGAGGAATAGTAGTTCATCATTTACAATTCACATCATCTTTTATATTGCAATTAACACAGCATGCAACATATGTCACTCAATCAATCACATATGATTGAAGTGTCCCTTCCATATCGGGAATCAAGGTGTGTGTATGTTAACATATTATGCTTTAAGATACATTCTTATTTCATGTAGTGTATCCATATCGGGCATGTGGTATAACCACATCACCATGTCATGTTTTAGGGTATATCCCCTAATCATCATGTCATGTACCCATATCAAATTGACTATCACTTAGTTCTCATCATCTCAAGATAACTTCATATCAGGTATGAGCTAGGTGCTTGACCCCATATCGGGAATAAGCTATGTGCTTGGTGCCATATCGTGCACAAGGTGTGCACTGTATCAGGCATAGAGTGCATGCCTCATCATGTATCGTTTAAGTGGTATATATACAAGATACCATATCTGTTTCCCATCCAGGATTATCATATCAGGTCTCCATGTTGGGTAACATATCGAGTTACCATGTTAGGTAGACCCTTAGGCTCATAACCCCTTCATAATTTCAAGGATTAGCCCTATCACATAGTTATATTACAATCTAGGTGTCTAATTGAATTATCTTATCCCAATTCATTACACAAAGGATATAGTGTATCAGATTTCAATCCCTCAACCAGGGTTTGCCACCATATTGGGTAAAATGAGCCATATCATGCATGAGGTATGAATTAGACCTCATATCGTTCACAAGGTAGAAGTAGGTTCCATTCCTAGCATCCAAGAGATATCATTCATATCGTCCATGTGGTATCACTCACCGCTTGTATCGGCTTACCCATCACCTTGGGTTTCCAACTCTATATTGTTTAGAGTATTCACTATCTCTATATCGTGCAAGAGGTGTAATCTTAGACTTGTATCGTGTATAAGGGGTATGTGGGTATCTCCCATATTGTTCATAAAACATGGCTCATATCGTGTATGAGCTAACCTCTATCCCCATATCGAGTTGACCTCCTTCTTGGGTTTCATATCGGGTTGAGGTATTTCAACCATATCGGGTTATACCTTGTATTTGAATCCATATCTTTATATGTGCATAAGTGTATGCTCCATCAATCATATCGTGCACCAGATGTGTGCTTCAAGATATCGTGTACCAGGGGTGTATTACATGATTATATCATGCAAGAGGTACTTGCTCATCTTACTCATATCAGGTTACCCAAACTAGGGTTTTGACATATCGACTTACAAGTATACACTTGACCCTATATCGTGCATGGAGTATTCTCTTGACTTCTTATCAAGAAAAAGGTATATGGTTAATACCATATTGTGTTTCAAGGTGTAAAATTCATCTCCATATCATGTAAGGATATATAATCTCACAAACATATCGTGCAAGTGATGCATGTATATTACCATATCAGGTTAGAGGTACTTGTTTGTGTGCTTGAACCCGATATCATTTTATAAAGTGATACCATATTCTTCAAAATCTAGACCTTCGTTCTAACTGTTCTAGTTTATGAATAACAGGTCTAGGAAATTCTTAGAACTCATGGATTCGTCAAGTATTCAATAAAAACTCAGAATTGAAAGTAAATCATCTTGTGTAGCAAGTTAGGTGGTAAATAATAACATGATTGGGTTCAAGTTATATAACCTGCCTTGTAAATGACTTCAAAGCTCCAAGCTCCAAAGCTTTACATTCCTAAGGTTGAAGATGAACTTTTTCAAGGTCCAAGGCTCGTTCACAACTCTTCCATAGACAAGAAATCACTATTATTAAGCACTTGTTGAAGAAGGAAAGAAAGGAATATCCATAACCCGATATCCTACTTCAACCAAGGTTGAAGATGACCAAAGCCTTACCTTAAGCTTGGTGATCGAGATCTCCTTTCTCTTTGAGATACTTTGCATGATATATAAGGGGATATGAATGATATCTCCAAGGAGGATGGTTGTGGGTTTCATAAACTTCCATAAATATGTAGAAGGTGAAGTATATATACTTGGGTTCATGAGATAAAGCGTATAAGAGGTGTCTTCACCTCATGCTACTAGATGACACGTGTCCATGCATGGTTGACACGTGTCCATGCATTCACACATACATATCTTTCTATGCAATAATCTTGAGGATAAGCTAGAGACAATATCTCGGCCATCCTTTATCTTGTTGGATAAGTTTCCTCCTCTTTATCTCATCAATAAGGCAACCTGATACACTTTATGCAAGGGGTTTGGAACTCATCCTGGGCCACCCCCTTGAGGTTCTTTTCCTGTCATGGACTTTTCCAAGGCTCAACAAACTGATAGGAGACTTATACTATGGCTCCTTGGCCGATAGGACTCCTATATCAAGTCCATAACTCGATACAACACATATAAAGATTTACCTTTAATCCTTTCTTGGTCTTTTCATCACCAAGAGTATCATCACTCAAATGTGATTTCAAACATGGATCCCCCTTCTTTCTCTCTCCTCTAAAAGATACATAGAGGTAGGGACACTTTAGAGGTGATAATTTTGCATTTCAACCCCATATATTGGATAAATTGCAAATTATACCAAAATTGGTGCACACAGTACTAGCATTGTTCAAGCAAGTTATAATTTGGGATTTAGGCTTTCCACAAGCCACCACTTTGCATCATTCTCTCTCTTATGATACTAAACACTTAGAACACATTCAACATGTGACATATTACAATGTAACCCCTCATCTTGGGCAAATTGCACTTTGGTCCAAAACAAAGGAACATTGCTCAAACATCATTCAATCAATACCAAATTTGAAACATAAGTGTGTCACGCGATAAAAAAAACTCCTTAGAGGATTATATTAAATTTCTAAGCAACTTACTTATCCAAAACAAATAGGGTTACCCCATTACCCAGGACAGGGTCATTACACTTAGCATACATATGATCTAACTATTGAGGTCATCAACCCGAAGACATATGTCATTGAGTATATTATTTTGTAGACATCTATAAGTTTTATGGTCATCTCACAATATAAACACAAACTTATATATTGGAAACTTGCCTTTATTGATATGATCAATGTAGTATCACAAATCATTTACATAGTATCCCATTACAATCATCAAATGATAGTCCCTATGGGCATACATACCAACAGATTCCCACTTGTGTAATGACCCTGACCTGGGTTATGAGGTAACCCTATTTGTTTTGGCTAATTAAGTTGCTTAGAAATTTAATATAATCCTCTAATGTGTTGTTTTATCATGTGACACAATTATATTCCAAGTTTGGTCCTGATTGAATGTTGTTTGAGCAATGTTCCTTTATTTTGGACCAAAGTGCAATTTACCCAAGATGAGGGGTTATATTGCAATATGCCACATTTGAATGTGAATTAATTTCTTTAGCATCATAATAGAGAGAATGATGCGAAGTGGTGGCTTGTGGAAAGCCTAAATTCCAAGTTTGAACTTGTTTGAATAATGCTAGTACCTTGTGTACCAATTTTGGTACAAATTGTAATTTACCCAAAATGTGGGGTTGATATGCAAATTATCACCTCTAGAGTGTTATTACTTCCTCTATATATCATTTATATTAGAGATAATGAAGGATACAGCATGTTTGAATCAATTATGAGTGATGGTAATCTTGGTGATGAAATGACCAAGAAAAGGGTTGAATATGACACCTTAACTTGAGTTGTATCAAGTTGAAAAGCTTATATATGAGTGCCTATCGGCCAAGGAGCCAAAGGAGGAGTCTCATATCATTTTGTGGACTCTTTTAAAATCCCATGACGTGCAAAGCACCTCAAGGAGGTGAAGTGTATCGGTTTACAACTTCCTTAGAAAAGTTGTATCGGGTTGTGAATAAAGTGGTGATTTTGTTGATATATTTTATTCAAAGGGATAAGTAATGGACAAAAATCCATCCCTATATTATCCTAAAGAGTTTTTCATGTCCAAATAAATGTTAATGCATGCATGTACACGTGTCACACATGCATGGACACGTGGCACCTAGTAGCTCAAATTGATGACACCTCATTTTCACATTTCTTCATGAACAACAAGTATATATACCCCTTCTTTCACCCCTTAGTGAACTTTTTCGAATCCAACCACCTCCTTGCTCTTAGATATCGTGCATAGGGTCCTTGTATCATGTAGTAGTGAAGTGTTATTGTGCATAGGTCCTTGGGTATCATCCATAGCAAGTTCATATCGGCCAAGTAAGGTGGTATCGGCCTAGTACGGTGATATCGGCCATAGTGGAGTGTTTTGACCACAAGTGAGGGGCATATCTGCCATAAGTGATGGAATATCGTGCATGAGTAGTGTGGTATAGTGCAAGGTGCTAAGTATAAAGAAGGAGCTCAATACTTAACCCTAAGGTGAGGCCATGATCATCTTCAACCTTGGATTGAAGCATGATTTTAGGGTTATGATCTTCCTTTCTTTTCTTCGTCACCAATTGCTTATACATGGTGATTCCTTGTATATGAAGGAGTTTTGAACGAGCCTTGGACTTTTGATAAGTCATATTCAACTTTAGGAACGTGGAGCTTTGGATCTTGGAGCTTTGAAGTTGTTCTTGAGGCGGGTTATATA
This sequence comes from Alisma plantago-aquatica, assembly GCA_963693085.1. Classification (NCBI taxonomy): domain Eukaryota; kingdom Viridiplantae; phylum Streptophyta; class Magnoliopsida; order Alismatales; family Alismataceae; genus Alisma; species Alisma plantago-aquatica. Next base: position 126,647,258 of record OY856409.1, on the reverse strand, counting down.
AGTTGAACTCTATCATGTTATTATTCATCACCTAAATTTCTATACTTAATGATCTACTTTTAATTCCGAAATTTTCTGAAATATTTGATGACATTATGAGTTCTAGTAGTTGATTAGACCTGTTTCCATGAACTATAATAGTTATAAAGAAGGTCTAGAGCTTTAAGAATATGGTATCACCTTATAAAGTGATATCGGGTTCAAGTACACAAGCAAACACCTCTAACCCGATATAGTGATGCACCTACTTCACTAAAATGATATGTATATGATTTTATAATTTCTTGCATGATATGGTGGTGTAGTATACACCTCTTGCACTATATGAGCTCAAGCATACACCTCAAAAACTATATTAGGTTAAGCACACACCTCTTTGCCCGATATGGTGTGAAGCACACACACACCTCTTTGCCTGATATGGTGTGAAGCACACACACACCTATAAAGTGATATGGTAAGCAAGCACACACGTACTTGCTCGATATGGTGTGAAGCACACACACACACCTATTTGCCCTATATGGTGTGAAGCACACATACACCTCTAAAGTGATATGGTAAGAAAGCACACACCTCTTTGCCCGATATGGTGTGAAGCACATACACACCTCTTTGCCCGATATGGTGTGAAGCACACACACACCTCTTTGCCCGATATGGTGTGAAGAACACACACACCTCTTTTCCTGATATGGTGTGAAGCACACACACACCTCTAAAGTGATATGGTAAGCAAGCACACACCTCTTTGCCCAATATGGTGTGAAGCACACACACACCTCCTTGCCTGATATGGTGTGAAGCACACACACACATCAAAAGTGATATGGAAGCACACATACACCTCAAACCCGATATGGAAGCATACATATACCTCAAGAGTGATATGGTAAGCACAGATACACCTCAAGGCCGATATGGTAAGAACGCATACACCTCTAGGTAATATGGATAGCAAGTATACACCTTTAAATTGATATTGGGTTAAGCATACACCTTTTGGATGATATGGTGTTGAGCACATATCTCTAAAATGATATGGTGGGTAACCCAATACACTAGATGATAAGAGTGGCAAGGTGGTTAGTACCCTAGTACATATGATGGCCAATACACTAAAGTATGGTGTGGCCAATATCTTCAAGTGAGGTGAGGATGTTACATCCATGAAGGGTGAAGTTGATACACATTATGAATGGTAAAGTTGATACCTTAATGGGTAAGGGTATGAGGGATATGATGATGCCTATATCAATATACACCTAACCCAATACATGTGTTCAACTTGACATACATGATTCAACCCTATACACCTTGTAAAGGTGAGGGCAAGTCACTCTTAGGAGTGATGAGTGTAACACCAAGTAATGGTGTGGCTAATACATTGATAGGTGGAACACCTAAGGTGGTTGATAATGGACAAACTTATATCAACCATGCCTTAACCCGAGATGAGTCCATATCATTGATGATGGTTGGATAATTCAAATGTGTGACTCATGACCAAAACCCTATAGGATATATGTGATGAGTTAGTGCATAAAGTATTAGGATGGGAAATACCCTAATACAAGATAAGTTGATGAACTTAAGTAAGTTAAAAGTGATGAGGGAAGTGATACATCAAGACATGATAAATATCACATCCAACACCTTAAGGTTGATGCACCTTGATGCATCTCAAATCCAATATACTTGGATGAGTAACACATGAAGTGTGTCATGTTACTTGTTACATTAAGATGTAATGAGCTTAATGAACTTTCATAAGTATAGGCTAACCTACCTTGAGAAAGGGTTAAGACAAGTTAATAAAGTATGATGTAATCAATATCATAGTGAGGATGAGAGAGAAACTCATACTTTGTGTTGATTATCATTTAATGATAAAAGATGAGAATAAATAAGTATGATTGAATACTTATGATATCAATGTATGCTCCTAGATGTGTGGAGCAATGAATTAGGGTTTGAATTAATAATATGAACTTGAAACCCTGTTCGAATATAAAGGGAAATCCTAACCCTATGTATGAGAAAGTTGTATTTCTCTTATTACATAAGCCTTGTGAGGCATGTTAAATACTTGTATAACAAGTATAATGATTAATGGCCTTGTGAGACATATGAATAAGTTGTTGCCTAGTGAGAGGTGATAAGATATGTAATGGCCTTGTGAGGCATATGAATAAGTTGTTGCCTAGTGAGAGGTGACAAGATGTGTAATGGCCTTGTGATCCATATGGAATACTTGTACAACAAGTAAAATGGATACCTAGGTCTGAGGACCTAGAGGTAATGTTCATTTGTTATAGAGATAACAATGTTGTGTGACAATCCAAGGGTTTGAATACCCAGAACGAGTAATCATGATAATGATGTGAAGGGATGAGAATTCCCAGTAATGTGATGAGGGATTGAGATCCCAAGTATCATGTGTTTTAAAGATCTGAAAAGTATGTGATAGATGTATTACACTTTTCTTTGTAGCTTTTGTTGTGATTAATAATGATAACTTGTTTGATGTTAAAAGAATGATGTAATACATGTAATACATCATTAGGAACTATAAAACATTGCCCTGACCATCGATCCATCAACGTCAGGATTTGCTTAATGGTGAAATGGGTTCCCCACGGCATAACCCAGAGTGCATACTTTAGAGTATGTGGGGGCATAAGTACGGACGGCCATGTGTGAGGAGATTCCCTTACGAGCCCAGAATTAATGGGTATTTGGCTATATGTCATATCCTGGCTCAAGTGTGACTTCAGTTGTAGACTCTATGTTGAGTACGGTGAACTGGCCCGTGACTCGGAGTATGGTGCTTGTGTCACCATGACTCAATGATTTCATAACTGGGGATGGTTGTTAGTAGATGTTTCCCTTAAGAGAGTGCAGTTGACGTTGTAGCTCTAAGCGAGGATGCCTACATACCCTGGCACAGCTATTTGCAGCCGACACAAGATGTCCTGCTAAACTTAAGTGGTCTCGTACTGAACGAGACAAGTGAGGTCATGGCAACCGACTCTCCCATTGACCTTGTATGGTAACGACTTGTGAGAATTTTGTGGCTGGTTGGAGATGAACGGGGTATGCTTCATCTCCTCAGGGCATAATCATGATTGTTAAAATATGTTTATTCGTGTAGCATATCTTCTTAAGGATTGAATACGAGAAATATTGTTTGATGCGCAATTTAGTTATACATCTTAGTTTATAGATGATATTTATGTTTCTTTACATTCCTTGCAAAGAAGATAGATGATTTATAACTCTACCATGGGTAGATGCAATGTTCTCCTTAAGAAAGGAGATTACTTCATTCTGTTCATACAGTGAATTATCCTTCCTGTTAATATAAAAAGAACCTCTGCTCAGTTTATAAATGCTTAATCTATGATAATAATATGGTTGGCGAAGAGTTATATCTCTCACTGGGACAATTGTCTCACCCCGTGGGATCCATATTTTTTTTAGGTGGACGTGCACGAGGTGGCAAATATCTTTCTACAGAGGAGGAACAACAGCTGAGGCAGTAGTGATAGCTCAGATTGAGTGTACTGTTTGTTGTGTCTTGTAGATAGAAGTCCTATGTGTCATCTATGTACTCTCAGGTCCTTAGAGTTGGTTCGTATTGGTTTCATGAATGATATGAGATTTTGGCTTGAATGCCTCGAGGTTTTATGTTGTTCCAGTATGTGTTTTGATAGAGTAAATGTTATATGTTGTCCTCAAGATGAGATGTTGTACAATGTAAATCATGACATGTATGAGTTTTGGATCTTTTAGTAAAAGTTTTCTGGACAAGGATCTCCTTGCAAAAAAATGGTTTTAAATTTTAATGATTTTTGTTAATCTATTTTTTATATTTATTCCACTTAATTAGTAATGATTTGTTTGTCAGTTTGATGATTGTCGTTACAAGTTTTGGTATTATGGCTTAAGGTTCGTTGAGTCTACAGAGACATAGGACTAAGGTGTTGAGTCTGTTCTAGTGTCCTCCAGTATATCTTATAGTGACTTCTGCTTATGCAAAAGAAAAAGTGAAGTCTAAAAATGACTGGAGAACACGAGGAACACTTTGTTGAGGGCAATGTTGTTGCACCAGGAAAGGGTGCAAGGGATCAAGCAAGAGAAGAATGAGTGCCTGAGAATTCCCATCATGATCTGATCAGGATAAAGAATTCTATGTTTATACTCTTGATAGGTAGGTTAAGACAACAATGATACATATAGCAGACTGGATACTAGTATTACAACCTAGGTTACCAGTCCTCAATGTAGAAACTTTGGGTTCTGAAAGGGTTCCTGAATGACATAGTCGTGTTGGAATAGTGGAAAATGTGGGAAGGATTAACATATGGCAAGAAAATAGACTCTGCCATAAGTATAGAAAGATAGTACATCTGTGATGGTAATGCCCAAGGAGGGGCAATAAGCTGAGAATTAAGAAAAAGTCTCTACAATTCTAGAGACATTTGCCTAGTTGTTCTAAAAAGACAAAGTTTTTGGTGCCACCAGTGCAATAAATGCCTAGTGCACCAGGGGAGTAGCCACTAAGTAAATATGGCATGGATATTTTCATCACATCCTAAGTGTAGTAAATGGAATCTGAGATGATCTCAGATCAATCTGTGTGCATGAGGAAGTAAAAGAATATAATCCTCATGATAAAAGAATGAGAACAAGGGAGATGATCCTTGTTCGATAAAGCCTGTGTGAATATTAAAGATCTTTTCCCATGATGTGGAAATGGGAAATGTAATAAAATCACAAAATGTTCAGGAACATGTTAGACAATAACAAAGAAAGGAGTGATGACATGTAATCATCCTTATAATTCCTCTGCTGATGGCAAGGAACCTAGGATGAAACAAGAGTAAGTGACTCGTGAATAGTTGAAAGTTCATGCAATAATCAGAGGAGATGATAATATCTTCTCTTTGATAAACAACACTGGGTGATGATGGGGTGATAAGAGGAATATGTTTCTTTGTGTTCTCTCCTTTTAGGGACATGGAAATTAAGTGAGTACTATGACACTTGATGTGCATGGATTAGAAATAATCTAGTCATGGATGCTTAGAAAAGTATTAGTTCATCTTAGACTTTGGTTCTAAGATAAAGATATGTGTAATAAATAAAGTCCCAAAGATGAAAGAAAGATCCTTTTATATGGATGGCTTTGGTAATAACAACAGAGAGATGGAAATGATGAGGATGTGATGTGTTTTTGACACATGTGATGGATACCAAAGTAAGGAATTCTGGTATCTAAGAAATATCAGGTGCATGGGAAAGTAAAAACATAACTCCTAATTAGATGATTTATGTTGGTTACCTCGAATGGCCAATTGTGAAATCAGTCTAGCTACATAGAATAGTATGGACATCATATGTTAGGGGTTTATGCTCTACATAAACATAACATCGATAAAGATGTACTAATTGAAGGAACAATTGTAAAATCATTGTGGGGAAAGCTTATCAAGCTAAAAATAATTCCTTAGAATACCCCTATCTAGATCTGTTAAGGCAACTTATACATAACATCTAGAGATACCTCTAAGATAAGTTCTTAATTGATAAGTAACCTCCCCTTATGACAAGAGAATGTAAAACTAATGAGATAGTTGGTACAAGTAGTAAGTAAGTTTGGTGTTGTGTCAGCAGATTAGATGGCACGCCAGATGTATGATAAGACTTGTAGTCCCAAGTGGGTGACAGAATGTAACCCTGGTCTTTCCTTGAAAGTGAAACGCTAAACTGAATGAGGAGTATGTAAGACTCCCCAAAACCAAGAATCTTGTCACATAAAGTTGTAAGATGAGAAAGGTGACAAATCAGTGAGGTTTGACACCTGAGTTAAATAGGGTATGCATATTGTTTCTCTAACTAAGAAAAGTGTTACCTGACATAGAGTTGACTCTATAGTCAATAATGAAAAGGACAATGGAGTATGTGTCATGTATGATAGATTCTATGATAACCCTGTGTGGAAGAACTTTGTGTTGATCAAATTTCTATGGTATCTCCATGACATTAAGATGTTATGTGGAGACTTGATGATATGATGAATGAATAATATTTGTCTCCATTTACCTATGGATTTCGGGGACAAAATCCTTGTTATGGGTTTATAACTTGTAATGACCCTGACCTGGGTTATGAGGTAACCCTGTTTGTTTTGTCTACGTAAGTTTCTTAGAAATTTAATATAATCCTCTAAGGTGTTTTGTTATCATGTGACACACTTATGTTCCAATTTTGGTCCTGATTGAATGTTGTTTGAGCAATGTACCTTTGTTTTGGACCAAAGTGCAATTTACCCAAGATGAGGGGTTATATTGCAATATGTCACATGTTTAATGTGCATTAAGCTCTTTAGAATCATAAGATAGAGAATGATGCTAAGTGGTGGCTTGTGGAAAGCCTAAATTCCAAGTATGAACTTGTTTGAATAATGCTAGTACCTTGTGCACCAATTTTGGTACAAACTGTAATTTACCCAAAATGTGGGGTTGATATACAAATTATCACCTCTAGAGTGTTACTACTTCATATATATATCATTTAGATTATATATAATGAATGAGACATCATGTTTGAATCAATTATGAGTGATGGTAATCTTGGTGATGAAATGACCAAGAAAAGGGTTGAATATGAAACCTTAACTTGAGTTGTATCAAGTTGAAAAGCTTATATATGAGTGCCTTTCAGCCAAGGAGCCAAAGGAGGAGTCTCATATCGTTTTGTGGACTCTTGGCAAATCACCTCAAGGAGCTGAAGTGTATCAGTTTACAACTTCCTTAGAAAAGTTGTATCGGGTTGTGAATAAAGTGGTGATTTTGTTGATATATTTTATTCAAAGGGATAAGTAATGGATGAAAATCCATCCCTAGATTATCCTCAAGATTTTTGCATGTCAAGATAAATTTTAATGCATGCATGTACATGTGTCACCCATGCATGGACACGTGGCACCTAGTAGCTCAAATTGATGACACCTCATTTTCACACTTCTTCATGAACAACAAGTATATATACCCCTTCTTTCACCCCTTAGTGAACTTTTTCTACCACCTCCTTGCTCTTAGATATCATGCATAGGGTCCTTGTATCATGCAGGAGTGAAGTGGTATCGTGCATAGGGCCTTGGGTATCATCCATAGCAAGTTCATATCGGCCAAGTAAGGTGGTATCGGCCTAGTAAGGTGATATCGGCCATAGTGGATTTTTGACCACAAGTGAGGGGGATATCGGCCACAAGTGATGGCATATCGTGCATGAGTAGTGTGGTATCATGCAAGGTACTAAGGAGAAAGAAGTAGCTCAATACTTAACCCTAAGGTGAGGCCATGATCATCTTCAACCGTGGATTGAAGCATGATTTTAGGGTTATGATCTTCCTTTCTTTTCTTCTTCACCAATTGCTTATCCATGGTGATTCCTTCTATATGAAGGAGTTGTGAACAAGACTTGGACTTTTGATAAGTCATATTAAACCTTAGGAACGTGGAGCTTTGGAGCTTTGAAGTTGTTCTTGAGGTGGGTTATATAACTTGAACTCTATCATGTTATTATTCATCACCTAAATTTCTATACTTAATGATCTACTTTTAATTCCGAAATTTTCTGAAATAGTTGATGACATTATGAGTTCTAGTAGTTGCTTAGACCTGTTTCCATGAACTATAATAGTTATAAAGAAGGTCTAGATCTTGAAGAAGATGGTATCACCTTATAAAGTGATATCAGGTTCAAGCACACAGGCAAACACCTCTAACCCGATATGGTGATGCACCTACTTCACTAAAATTATATGTATATGATTTTATAATTTCTTGCACGATATGGTGGTGTAGTATACACCTCTTTCACGATATGAGCTCAAGAATACACCTCAAAAATGATATTGGGTTAAACACACACCTCTTTGCCTGATATGGTGTGAAGCACACACACACCTCTTTGCCCGATATAATGTGAAGCACACACACACCTATAAATTGATATAGTAAGCAAGCACACACCTCTTTGCCTGATATGGTGTGAAGAACACACACACCTCTTTTCCCGATATGGTGTAAAGCACACACACACCTCTTTGCTCGATGTGGTGTGAAACACACACACACCTCTTTGCCCGATATGGTGTGAAGCAAACACACACCTCTAAAGTGATATGGTAAGCAAGCACACACCTCTTTGCCTGATATGGTGTGAAGCACGCACACACCTCCTTTCCTGATATGGTGTGAATCACACACACACCTCAAAAGTGATATGGAAGCACACATACACCTCAAACCTGATATGGAAGCATACATACACCTCAAGGGTGATATGGTAAGCACACATACACCTCAAGGTCGATATGGTAAGAACACATACACCTCTAGGTAATATGGGTAGAAAGTATACACCTTTAAACTTATATTTGGTTAAGCATACACCTTTTGGATGATATGGTGTTGAGCACATATCTCTAGAATGATATTGTGGCATCCAACTTACAAAACACAAGATTAACTAAGCGGAAGCGAATTATTTGCAGCGGATTACTGAAAATCACTAAAAATTAAAAAAAAATTGCAAAGAGATCCACACATAGGAAATATTTTTCTTCAAGAACCAAAGTATAACATTTACATTCTGTTTCAAAGTACATGTCTTGCACTATGTTTTCTCAAGATTTACAACATCATCTGTCTCAAGACATAATATATAGACAGCAAATAACTTCGAGGCATCAAGCCAAAATCTCAGATCGATTTATTAAAACACTAACTATAAACTTTGAGGACCTGAGAGTACAGAGACGACACATAGGACTACTATCTATACAAAACTTGGCAGCCAGTGCCTCCACCTAAGTCATCACTGTTGTCTCTGATACTGTTGTAGCCTTTCCCTTGCTATAGGGTTCCTTCTTCTTCTTCCGCGTTTACCTAAAAACATTGGATCCCACGGGGGTGAGACAATTGTAAATTGTCCCAGCAGGAGATATAACTCTCCGCCAAAACATTGTTACAGTAGTTTATTATGATTAAAATTGAACTGGAGTTCTTATATATTAACAGCAGTTTTAAACATTGAATGAACAAAGTAAAATAATCTCCTTCCTTAAAGAGAACATTGTATCTACTCATGGTAGATTCATGATTCATTTATCTAATTTTCAATGAATAAAAGGAGATATAGATAACATCTATCAACTAGAGATGCATAAAAAGGAATGTAACATCAACCAATGAGTTATCATATTCAATCCTTAAGCAAACATGCTATACGGATGATTACATTTTACAATCATACTTATGCCCTGAGGAGATGAGGTATACCGCTCATACTCCAACCGACCACTGCAAAGTCGAAATCGGTACCATACAAGGTCAATGGTAGAGCTGGCTACCAAGACCTCCCATATATCGATCAGCACAAGATCATATGCAGGATATCTTGTATCTCTGTTATATATATATATAGCTTTTCAGGGTATACTGGAAACCTCGATATTAGAGTTACAGTGGTGTGTTGTACTCTCTTTGTGATCGTGAGATTTTGTGTTTATCTCCATCGATCTAGTATTAACATTATTGGGAGATGTGTACTGCATCTGTCCCAATCATCGGGGGATTTGTGATACATCCATCCCGGTATAAGTAATGAAGGATTGAGATATTTAATGTTTATCTCACATCAATTCGTCCATTAGGGCGTAAGGATATTCGCGCCCATAACCCCCACATACTCAAAAGTATGCCCTCCAGGTTTTTTCCACGGAGCAACCTGTTTCACCATCACCAATTTGCTGACGATGATGGATCTATGGTCAGGGCTCTACATGATATGATTTCACTTGATTAGTTATGTACATTAGCATATTCTTTTAGCATCAGTCAAGTTCTCAAACATAACTTATTCAGACAAATTCTATAAAGAAATATGTACTATTTTCATCAATCACTTCTCAGTCTTTATAAGACATTGGGATCTCAATCCTTCATTTCATTTCTTTGAAAGTTCATATCCCTCAACATCATCATTGTCATACTTATCAACTTTGGGTATTCATACCCTCAATTCATCGCCATCACTATTACCACTAGTTAGGTAACTATTACCTCTAGGTTCTCAGACTGAGGTATACATGATACTTGTTACACAAGTATCTCACATGGCTCACAAGGCCTTAAGCATTTTATCACCTTTTACTAGGTCGCAGTTATTCGTGGAACTCATAAGGTTCATATACCTTTTGTTACTCTTGCTAAGCAACAACACATTAGGCACATAAGGCCATTCAACATATTTATTATATGAATGTCATAGCTCAGGTCTGACTATGTTCATCATCTCATGATGTCTACATGATTAAAAGTCATGATAACAATCATGTAAGTCATTTATCACATCATATGAAATATCAGTAACACCACCATCCTTTATCAGGATTAGGGTTATCTATCAATTAGGTCTTTTCATCCCCTTTACCCAAAATTAAGGTTAGTGTTTCCCATCTTACATTAATTAGGGTTTCATGCTTACATTATTAGTTCAACTCTAATATGTTGCTCCATTCCTCTAGGAGTATTCAAAGATATTATAAATATTTGCTTATGATCACCATTCTCATCATATATCATTAATGATCATCAATTCAAGGTATGAGTTCATTTCTCATCCTTGTCATGGTATGATTACATCATGCTCATTGATTTGGATTAACCCCATTATCAAGGTATATTAGTCAACATTTATCAAAGGTACATTGAGTTATTACAACTTTATTGTAACAATTGCATATCACACACTCCATGTGTTTCTTATCCAAGGATATTGGATTAGAGGCTCATCAAGGTGTGTCTACCCTGAAATGCTGAATATGATATCTATCATGTCTTGATGTATCACTTCATTTTCATTTCCATCTTGCTTAAGTTAATCAACTAATCCTTGTATTAAGGTATTTCCCTCTTAATACTTTATCCTGTAACTTGTCACTTTCATCATATGGTGCATAGGTTATACATTAGAATTATCCAGCTATATTTAATGATATGGACTTGTCCAATGGTTAAGCAATGTTGAATATAGGATAAACCATTATCAACTATCTTAGGTATGTCAACTGTTAGGATGTTATTCACTCCATTATATAATATTGCATACTTTACTCCTAAGAGTTCCACACCCTCATCATTGTAAGATGTATAGGATTGTTACACATACATGAAATTAGATATATAATGTTCTGGGCATCATCTTGTCTTTTAGACTCTTATTCATTAGGGTATCAACACTATCATTCATATAGTTCATCAACTTTACCCTTCATGGTTATAACATCCTCGTCTTACTTGATTGTAATAACCACATCCTACTTTAGTGTATTGGCCATTATACCATGACTATGATTGTTCATATCATTATATGGCATCATCCTGGATTTAAGTCTCACTTCACATCATTCTTCAGGGTTTTCATAATATTACTCTTAATTAGGGTTTCACATAACATTACCCTAGATTATGGTTTCTCATAACATTAATCTTAATTAAGGATTCTCATAACATTACCCTCAATTGGGATTTATCATGGATTCATCCTCAATTAGGGTTACACATGAAATCATCCTTAATTAGGGTTTATATTCAATAACCCACGATTAGGGTTTACTATTCACATCACTTCACCCTAGATTAGGGTTTATCATTAACATTCCATAGTTACGGTTTACTATTCACATCACATCACCCTAGATTAGGGCTTACTATTCATATCACATCACCCTAGATTAGGGTTTACTATTCATATCACATCACCCTAGATTAGGGTTTACTATTAATATCACATCATCCTAGATTAGGGTTTACTATTAATATCACATCACCCTAGATTAGGGTTTACTATTCATATCACATCATCATAGATTAGGGCTTACTATTCACCCCAAGTAGGAGATAACATCAAACTACCATGAATTAGGGTTTCTCATGTCATCACTATGAATTAAGATCATACTATCATCATGTATTAGGATTTCACCTATCAATGCCCTCAATTGGGGTTATGATTTATTTACCTTCATAATTAGGGTTCATGATCTCATTATAAAGGATCATACTCTAATTAATCATTCATTTATATTAAAAGTGTTAAGACTTAACCATTACATGGTTATTATTCATATAGGAAGTCTTCTCTCTCATCTTCTATAAGATGATGTTTACTTCAGCCTTGATTAGACTAAGTCAACTTCAACTTGAAAGAAGAATTGACACTATGAGTTATGTCATTACACCATGATCATTAAAGCTTAATTATTCAAAGGTTGCTAATCACCCTATCTCATTTAGGGTACCATTATTATAATCACCCTTGGATTACATCATGTAATTGTTCACTTAAACAATTGACCTTTATTCACCTTAAGTGTTCATACAATTTGGTTGATTACATTTCAAATGATCTTGAACTCTTAGACCTTAAACGGTCTTGACCAATCAGACCTCAAACGGTCTTTCTCAAAAAAACTTCCAAACGGTCTTGGTTACATATTTGAAACTGTTTGGTAAAGTTGAAGTTGAAACCGTTTGCCAAAGGTGTCCCTTGAAACCGTTTTCTAAAGGTGACCTTCAAGATCGTTTGCTAAAGGTTACCATCAAGATCGTTTGCTAAAGGTGACCCTCAAGATCATTTGCTAAAGGTGACCCTCAAGATCGTTTGCTAAAGGTGACCCTCAAGATCGTTTGCTAAAGTTGGTCACTTGAAACCGTTTTCTAAAGTACCTTTTTGAAACCGCATGAACCCAACCGGTTTGGGATCGTTTGGTCCCAAACAGTCTTGAGACCATTTGGTCCCAAATGGTCTTGAGACTGTTTGGTCCAAACCTCCTCAAAACCGCATGGACCAAATATGGTCTCAACCAATCAAATTGAATTAGGGTTTCCAAAGTTGATTCCTTCAATCATTGAATCCATGTAACCAACCACCAATTAGACCTATCATCATACTTTAATTGAGTTAAATAGGTCAACCTTCAACTGATTTGACCCTCAATTGACCCTCAATTGGTCATCAATTAGGGTTTGAACCAATTGGATTAGGGTTTGGAATAGATGACCCTTCAACATTAATCAATGTAATATTAGTTACTTTGAAACTATTGGACCATCATCCAAATTGAACATGACCTGACCCCAAACCGTCTTGAGGTCGTTTGGATGACCTCCAAACGGTCTTGAGACCGTTTTCCCATGTCAACATCAAAATCCAAGTCAACCAATTAGGGTTTCGATCATTGGATTGATCACCAAATCAACATTTGATTGTACTTCGACTTAGTACCTTTGGGTCTACAACCACCTAACCATACTCAACCCTAGACCTCCAAACGGTCTTGGGTGACCACCAAACGGTCTTGAGACCGTTTGGGTGATCCCCAAACGGTTTTGAAACCGTTTGGGTCAATCAACCCAAGTTTCAAACTCAAACAAATTGGAAATCAGCACTTAACCCGATTAGGGTTTTGGTGATTGATAGACCTTCAACTCATGAACCAATTGGAGATAATAAAATATAATTGATGGGTCATTAACCTAGATTATTATGAACAAATCCCCAAATGTTAAACCCTGGTCAATATCACTAAAGGGTCTGAAACCGTTTGGCCTCATGCAGTTTGGTGAAACCGTTTCTCCTCAAACGGTTTGAAACTGTTTGCTCCCAAACGGTTTGGGAAACCATTTGAGCACTTGAGTTGAGATCGTTTGGTCCTGATATTTAGAGAGGTGTGTGCTTATAATGTTCGATCTCTAAACTCACGAAACCTACTGTGGTTCCCATGGTGATTGCACCCATCAACCAAATCAATTATCGTGAATGTGGAAATGATCATTATTTGATAAGGAATTGAATGCAATAACAAAATCAAGGGTTCAAGTTATAAAACCCACATCCAATTGAGATTCAAAGCTCCAAGCTCACGGAAAAAATGGTATATGAAGCTTTTGCAACTCCCCCTAGGCTCGTCCTCAAGCTTTTGGTTGAAAAGATTAGCTAGGGTTGAAGAGGAGATCGAAATAAGAAGAAATCCATAATTTATTTTCGATTTCCACCATGGAATCAAGGTGAAATGGATCAAGAACCTTACCAACAGGTTGGGGGTCGTCCTCCTGGTCCTCCCTAGCTCCCTTGGTCGGTTTCCAAGCAAATAGAAGAAGTGGAAATAGAAAAGCCTTTCATTTGGCTTGGAAAGGGTCTTTTATAGGAAATTCAATGAGAGAGAAATTACTTTTATAAAAGTCTTTTTATTCCAAAATTATTGCCACCATATCCCCCTTGGTTTCTTGTATTCAAAGTCATATCTATCCCCACCTAGCTCCCTTCCATTATCCAAGAATAAAGGGAAAAGAATTTAAGCACCTTAACCCTTATAATATCAATATCCATTTTTGAGTGGAATTTCTTTTTTTTATGATAATGGTGAGTGGAATTTCACCTCCTTAGGATATGGTCGTGCATTTTCAATGCTTAAGGATGTCCACACACATATTAATCCAACCATATTAATTTTGGTTGAAGGCCCCTTAAATTATTTTATTTATTTATGCATTAAATTGAATTAGAGTTTCAATTGGGCTTAAATCTTGATTATTTTAATATCAAGATTCTCTCTCCTCAAAATTAATTCAAATGAGGCGCCCCTATCATTTTATTTGCTCTAAATGATGCCAAGAAACATTAGGGACCTTATTGAAGTGGTAATTTGCATATTGAACCCTAGGTTTTGGGTAAATTGCACATTACACCAAAATTAGGTTTTAATGCACCAACATTGTCCAACATGCTCTATCTTGGTGCCCAAGCTTGTGGAAACCATACCACTAAATCATATTCATTATTATGATGTTTCAACATCATAGGAACATATTACTATGTAACATTTGCAAGTTAACCCCTTAACTTGGGTAATTTTCACATTAGTCCAAAATAAGCAAACATTGCTTCAACATTGTTCAAACATGACCAAAATTGAAACATAAGTTCCTCATGAGCTCTAATTAATTTTCACAAGGTAATATTAAGCATATGATCATTTTTCTTAATTAAAACACCTAGGGTTAAAGCATAACCCAGGTCAGGGATGTTACAGATATGGTGGGTAACCCAATACACTACATGACAAGAGTGGCAAGGTGGTTAGTACCCTAGTACATGTGATGGCCAATACACTAAAGTAGGGTGTGGCCAGTATTTTCAAGTGAGGTGAGGATGTTACATCCATGAATGGTGAAGTTGATACACATTATGAATGGTAATGTCGATACCTTAATGGGTAAGGGTATGAGGGACATGATGATGCCTAGATCAATATACACCTAACCCAATACATGTGTTCAACTTGACATACATGATTCAACCCTATACACCTTGTAAAGGTGAGGTCAAGACACTCTTAGGAGTGATGAGTGTAACACCAAGTAATGGTGTGGATAATACATTGATAAGTGGAACACCTAAGGTGGTTGATAATGGACAAACTTATATCAACCATGCCTTAACCCGAGATGAGTCCATATCATTGATGGTGGTTGGATAATTTGAATGTGTGACTCATGACCAATACCCTATAGGATATATGTGATGAGTTAGTGCATAAAGTATTAGTATGGAAGGAAAATACCCTAATATAAGATAAGTTGATGAACTTAAGTAAGTTAAAAGTGATAAGTCATGTTAATTGTTACATTAAGATGTAATGAGTTTAATGCAGTTTCATAAGTGTAGGCTAACCTGCCTTGAGAAAGGGTTAAGCCAAGTGAATAAAGTATGATGTAATCAATGTCCTAGTGAGGATGAGAGAGAAACTCATACTTTGTGTTGATTATCATTTAATGATAAAAGATGAGAATAAATAAGTATGATTGAATACTTATGATATCAATGTATGCTCCTAGATGTGTGGAGTAATGAATTAGGGTTTGAATTAATAATATGAACTTGAAGCCCTATTCGGCTATAAAGGGAAACCCTAACCCTAATAATGGGAAAATTGTATTTCTCTTATTACATAAGCCTTGTGAGGCATGTTAAATACTTGTATAACAAGTATAATGATTAATGGCCTTGTGAGCCATATGAATAAGTTGTTGCCTAGTGAGAGGTGACAAGATATGTAATGACCTTGTGAGCCATATGAATAAGTTGTTGCCTAGTGAGAGGTGACAAGATGTGTAATGGCCTTGTGATCCATATGGAATACTTGTACAACAAGTAAAATGGATACCTAGGTCTGAGGACCTAGAGGTAATTTTTATCTGTTATAGAGATAAAAATGTTGTGTGACGATCCAAGGGTTTGAATACCCAGAACCAGTAATCATGATAATGATGTGAAGGGATGAGAATTCCTAGTAATGTGATGAGGGACTGAGATCCCAAGTATCATGTGTTTTAAAGATATAAAAAGTACGTGATAGATGTATTACACTTTCTTTGTAGATTTTGTTGTGATTAATAATGATAACTTGTTTGATGCTAAAAGAATGATGTAATACATGTAATACATCATGAGGAACTATAAAACATTGCCCTGACCATGGATCCATCAGCGTTAGGATTTGATGAATGGTGAAACGGGTTCCCTGTGGCATAACCCGGAGTGCATACTTTTGAGTATGTGGGGGCATAAGTACAGACGGCCATGTGTGAGTCGATCCCCTTATGAGCCCGAAATGAATGGAGATTTGGCTATATGTCATATCTTGGCTCGAGTGCGACTTCAGTCGTAGACTCTATGCTGAGCACGATGAACTGGCATGTGGCTCAGAGTATGGTGCTTGTGTTTCCATGACTCAGTGATTTCATAACTGGGGACGGTTGTTAATAGATGTTTCCCCTAAGAGAGTGCAGTTGACGTTGTAGCTCTAAGCAAGGATGCCTACGTACCCTGGCATAGCTATTTGTAGTAGACACAAGATGTACTGCTAAACTTAAGTGGTCTCGTACTGCCAAGACAAGTGAGGTCATGGAAACCGGCTCTCCCATTGACATTGTATGGTACCGACTTGTGAGAAGTTTGTGGTCGGTTGGAGATGAATGGGGTATGCTTCATCTCCTCAGGGTATAAGCGTGATTGTTAAAATATGTTCAGTTGTGTAGCATATCTGCTAAAGGATTGAATAATGAGAAATATTGTTTGATGCACAATTTAGTTATACATCTTAGTTGATAGATGATATTTTTATTTCTTTACATTCCTTGCAAAGCAGATAGATGATTTATAACTCTACCATGGGTAGATGCAATGTTCTCCTTAAGAAAGGAGATTATTTCATTCTGTTCATATAGTGAATTATCCTTCCTGTTAATATAAAAAGAACCTCTACTCAGTTTATAAATGCTTAATCTATGATAATAATATGGTCAGCAGAGAGTTATATCTCTCGCTGGGACAATTATCTCACCCTGTGGGATTCACATTTTTTTAGGTGGACGTACATGAGGTGGTAAAGATCTTTCTGCAGAGGAGGAACATCAGCTGAGGCAGCAGTGACAACTCAGGTTGAGTGTACTGTCTGTCGTGTCTTGTAGATAGAAGTCCTATGTGTCGTCTCTGTACTCTCAGGTCCTTGGAGTTGGTTTGTACTGGTTTCATGAATGATCTGAGATTTTGGCTTGAATGCCTCGAGGTTTTATGTTGTTCCAGTATGTGTTTTGGTAGAGCAATTGTTATATGTTGTCCTCAAGATGAGATGTTGTACAATGTAAATCATGACATGTAAGAGTTTTGGATCTTTCAATAAAAGTTTTCTGGACAAGGATCTCCTTGCAAAAAAATGGTTTTAATATTTAGTGATTTTTGTTAATCTGTTGTTTATGTTTATTTTGCTTAATTAGTAATGATTTGTTTGTCAGTTTGATGACTGTCATTACAACTTGCACTTATACCCAATCACTCATGAATCTCAATCCAAGTGATCGAACATGTATGTCATGTTTCTGCTGTGAAAGTGCTTTTGTGAGCGGGTCAACCACATTGCTTTCTTTAGGTACTCTACAAATCTTCACATCTCCTCGTTGTATGATCTCTCGTATGAGATGGAACTGTCATAGGATATGTTTGGAACATTGGTGCGATCTTGGTTCTTTAGCCTATGCAATTACTCTATTGTTGTCACAAAACAACTCAATTCCATCACTAGTGCTTGGAACCACTCCAAGTTCAGAAATGAACTTCTTATTCCACACAGCTTCCTTTACAGCATTAGATACGACAATATATTTGGCCTCTGTTGTAGAATCCACAATCGTCTCTTGCTTGGAACTCTTCCAGCTCACAACTTCGTTGTTCAGGCAAAACACAAATCCAGATTGCAATCTATAGTCATCTTTGTTAGTTTGGAAGCTAGCATTAGTGTAACCTTTTACCACGAGCTCTTCCTCACCACCGTATACCAAGAATTGATCCTTAGTCCTTCTTAAGTACTTTAGGATGCTCTTTACAATTGTCCAGTGACATTCACTTGCATCTGACTTATACTGGCTTGTCATGCTCAAAGCATACGACACATCGGGATGAGTACATAACATCACATACATGATAGATCCAATTGACGATGCATATGGAATCTTACTCATGCGCGCCTATTCATCACATGAACTAGGACATTGGGATTTAGAGCTCATAACCCCATGGGACATGGGCAAGTTACCTCTCTTAGAACCCTCCATGCTAAGCGTCTTTAGCACCTTGTCAATGTATGTGCTCTGTCTTAGGCCTAGAATCCTTCTAGATCTATCTCTATAGATCTTGATTCCTAGTATATAGGATGCTTCGCCTAAATCCTTCATAGAGAAGGTCTTCCCCAACCAACCTTTTACTGTATGAAGAGTAGGGATGTCATTTTCCATCAATAGTATGTCATCCACATACAATATGAGCAATATGATTGTGCTCCCACTAACCCTTTTGTAAACACAAGATTCATCTTCATTTTGAATAAAGCCAAACTTTTTGACTACTTCATCAAAACATAGATTCTAGCTCTGAGATGCTTGCTTCAATCCATAGATTGACCTTAGTAGCTTACAGACTTTATTGGATTCCTTTGGATTGATAAAACCCTCAGGTTGTGTCATATACACATCCTCAAGTAAATTCCCATTAAGGAATGTTGTTTTAACATCCATCTGCCAAATCTCATAGTCATGATAAGCTGCAATGGAAAGCATGATCATGGTGGATTTAACCATGGCAACTGGTGAGAAGGTCTCGTCATAATCAACACCTTGAATTTGATGGAATCCTTTCACAATCAATCTACCTTTATAGGTTTGAACATTTTCATCCATGTCAGTCTTCTTCTTGAAGATCCACTTGCACCCTATGGGGTTTACCCCTTCGGGTGGATCCACAAAGGTCCATACCTTGTTGGTGTACATGGATTCCATCTCTGATCTCATGGCTTCAAGCCATTTCTCATATTCTGGTCCCTTAGTAGCTTCTAGATAGGAAGTTGGCTCATCTGTTATGCCCAATTCGTCACTATCTTGAGTACGAGAAATCCAAATCTCTCAGACTCAAGTCGTGTCCTACTAGACCTACGGGGTTCTTGTGTTACATTTGGAACTTGAAATTCCACAACAATTTGTGAGTCTTCATGTTCCTTATATACCTCCTCGGGTTCTCTGCTTTCTTTTTGATCTCGAACTTCTTCGATCTCTACATTCCTCCCACTGATTCCTTTGGAAATAAATTCCTTTTCAAGAAATACAGTAGTCCTAGCAACAAACACTTTGTTGTCAGTTGGTGTGTAGAAGTAGTATCCCCGAGTTTCCTTGGGGTATCCAACAAAATAGCATTTTTCAGATTTGGGTCCAAGCTTTTTAGGAAATTGTTTCCTAACATAAGCTTCACATCCCCAAATCTTTAACATGGACAAATTGGGACGATTCCCATTCCATTTCTCATATGGTGTATTTTGAACCGATTTGGAAGGTACACGGTTAATTGTAAACGATGCGGTTTCAAGAGCATATCCCCAGAACGATATTGGAAGTTCAAATTAACTCATCATTGATCATACAATGTCTAATGATGTACGATTCCTTCTTTCTGACACACCATTATGATGTGGTGTACCAGGTGGAGTCCATTGTGATACAATACCACGGTCCCTCATAAGGTCCTCAAACTCTTGGATTAAGTATTCACCACCTCAATCTGAATGGAGTGCTTTAATACTCTTACCAAGTTGCTTCTCTACTTCATTCATGAAAGTCTTGAACATTTCAAGAGTTTCTGACTTGTTCTTCATAAGATATACATAGCCATACCTACTAAGGTCATCAATGAAGGTAATGAAGTATTGATAACCTCCTCTAGCATTTGATCTAAAAGGTCCACATACATCAGTATGTATGAGCCCTAGCAGATCACTGGCTCTCTCACAGTGTCCACTGAAAGGAGTCTTGCTCATCTTGCCTAATAAGCAAGCCTCACATGTCTCTAATGATTCAAAATTACAAGAGTCTACATAACCATCCTTATGGAGTCTAGATATGTGTTTCTCGTTTATATGCCCAAGACGACAATGCCATAAGTATGTTTTGTTTGAGTTGTCAAGTTTTAGCCTTTTAGTATTTACGTTGTATATGCTAGTCTCAAATTCTAACAAGTAGATATCATAAGACATAGGGGCATTGCCATAAAAGATCTCATCTTTAGAAATAGAAATCATTTCATTCTTAATATGAAATTCAAATCCACTCTTATCCATACAAGATGCAGAAATAATATTTCTATTAATGACAGGTACATAATAGCAATTCTCTAATTCTATTACAAGGCATGTAGGCAAAGATAAACTAATAACTCCAATTGCGGTGGTAGCAACTCTTGCTCCATTAGTGACCCGCAGTTCAACTTGGCCCTTTCGTGAAGGCTTACTTCTTATCAAATCCTGCATATTTGAACATATGTTAGATCTGCATCCGGTATCCAGTACTCATGATGAATAAGTATTTAAGTTTATATCAATAACGTATATACCTGAAGTGGAGATCTCTATCCCCTACTTCTTCTTCCTCAGTTCCTCCAGGTAGAGAGGACAATTTCTTTTCCAATGTCTAGCCTGGTGACAATGGTGACAACTGCCTTCTTTGGAGATCCCACCTTTAGCTTTGAGCGCAGATGACTTTGACTTCTTCCTGGCTTTAGAACCTTTCTTAGCCTAGCCTTTGCCTTTTGACTTTCCCTTTTTCTTACTGATCATCATCATAGACTTAGGCTTGTCTTTCTTCATCTGTGCTTCAACTGTCCTCAACATGCCCAACAATTCTAACAATGACTTGTCAAGATTGTTCATGTTATAGTTCATGACAAAATGACTATATGATTTAGGCAACGATTGCAGAATCACATCAGCATCCAACTCTTGACCTAGGGGAAATTTCAGCTTGGATAGGCTTTCCATGTACCCAATCAAAGTGAGTATATGGGTGTCAACTGAGTCTCCCTCTTTCATCTTGCTTCTGAACAAAGCCTTGGAGACATCATATCTCTCATGTCTTGCTTGATGATGATACATGTTCTTGAGATGTGTTACCATCTCCATGACATTCATGTTCTCATGCTGCTCTTGGAACTCATAGTTCATTGAGCACAACATCAGAAACTTGACATCCACAACATCATCAAAGTGCTTCTTGTAAGCATCCTTTTTAGCCTTGGGCGCATTTGAAGCGGGTTCCGCTGGCTCTGGTGTTTCAAGGGCATAGAGCTTACGCTCATGCGTGAGAACAATTCTTAGCGTCCTAAACCAGTTTTGAAAGTTGGTTTTGGTAAGTTTGTCCTTCTCAAGGACCGATCACAATGAGAAAGTGTGAGTGTTGTTTGCCATTTGATTGCTATAAAAGAAAGAGTTTGCATTTAGTCCAAAACATTTTGACTTGTAAAGATTTGATAAACGAGATTAATTAGGCCTTTAATTAATTATGCTCCCACTATTTTATTCAAATTGATAGCCCTCACTATCAACTCAGAAGATTGAAACGTACAACCTTCTAGTGAGCCAATATCCAAAATAAATGGATCAATGCCCAACCAATGCCAACGTCAAAGACCAAATACTAAGGTAGGAAACTTTTGCCAATTGCATCATATGCAACTCTTCGATAGATGATCATGCACAAATCCTTGCCATGATGCATCTGTGTGCCTCTAGGTACTTGATCCTATCAAGGTTCCCTAGTTAAGTCCAACCCATAAGCCAACACGATGAGTGTGCACCCAGCGGAGGCAGACCCACACACCCACCATCACACTTCTATGAGATAGATAGTGTACCACACGGAGGCGTGCCCACACATAGTCGATCAAGCTTTTCATGCGTGTTGCTTTATGGAAGGCAACCAAAACTTAATATTATTAATTGAGGGGTTTTATTAATACATATACATATCCAAACACCACATACTTATAGTATGTATCATATACTACTATATCCACAACCACAAATGATAGACATGCAATCACAAATACAAATACATCGGTTATGGCCATACTATTGTAATCCTTTGTAGAAATAAAGGATTACCGTGCACCTAAGGTCTTATGCATCTAATGCAACAACACCTGTGAATCAACCTGTAAGGATCAACATTACAACTAACAACTTCATGGATGCTCCGTGAGGTTGGAACTTCAAGTTTCTTCTTGGAATTGGATGTTCATGTTGATTCTCCATGGATGCTTCTTGGAGTTGGATCTTCAATTAGCTTCTTGGAATTGGATCTTCATGGTGCTTCTCTATGGATGCTCCTTGGAGTTGGATCATCAAGTTACCTCCTTACATCAAGTTTACAAAGACTAAGACTAATCCTATCTCTATTACATCATATGAGTACATAAATAAAGGGAAAGAATTAATTACACTTTGAAATAAGAGATGAGGCTTGGCATGCAAGCCAAATACTTTATACAAAGGATCCACGTACAACCATTATACATCCATAGCATTCAAAACAAACATATCCACAAAATTGACATCCACATTCATTCACAACAGTCACAAAAGGGGATTCTAGGGCATAACCGTGCATGCATTCACCACATAAAATAGATTTTTAAGGTGACATGTATCATATCATAGGTATATCTACATATATGTATATACATATTAAAATTGCAGTCCTTTTAATGTGTGACATTCCCCATTAAATAAATTTTTGACTCTCACGCAGACTATGTGGGGTACATAGGGGCAGCGCCCCTATGCGGGGATCTCGCTGCCCGGTCAGCGGGCGAGGGTCGAGGGGAGGCCACCCCTCGTGGGGTCTTAGGGGCAGGGGCCCTAAAAGGTCTACGGAATTTGACTTCTGTGCACTTAGGAAAATTAATATTTTCCATAGTCGACCCCGCCCGAAACGACAAATAGAAGCCTGCGACGTATGTGGAATTAGGTTTAGATTTGCATATTAACAATTTTAATTCGCATCGTATACAACATTGAAAATAGTATACAATGATTTGATCATATCAAAACAAATCTAAATACTTCGTAGATCGACGATGCTCTGATACCACTATTAGGCTTGGTGGAGAAAACATGCGCGGCGAAAGCAACAAAAAAAATCCACGCAACCTGAAACAAGATCTCGTCGACAACAGTGTATTTAGAAAGAGTGTTTGTAGGATATACCTTATCGCGGAGCAAGTCCGGCAATGTACTATTGCACGATGGTGTGCAACATTGCTGGCCTACACAGATGAAACTTCTCTCCCATTTGTTGAGTATGTCGCAGGAAGATCCGGCGGCCCACCTTTCGTGCAGTGATGTATGCCGCTCGTAGTGCATATGGATGGCCATTGATGTCCTCCGAGCGTAGGCGTCTCAGAGTCTGCATCTCTACTTCATCCACACGGATGGACTGGAACTCCACATCATGCTTCCTAAGCCAGCGGAAAGGAGTCATCTCTGTGCGGTGACATGCTAGCGTCGTGGTGCTCTCCTTTCTCTCCTGAGGACAGTGATGACTAGGGTTTATGTACGTGAGCGTAAACTAAAAAAGCTTCTCTCAATATCTTATATAGGTATCGGCCGTCGAGCCCCTTTAAATAGGAGACGAAAGGAAGTAGGGTTTCCTAAACCCATCGATAAACAGAAATACTGCGTTAATTAAAATACTCATGGATTAATTAGAATATTCTGGAATTAATTAATTAACTAATTGTATTAATTGATTAATAATATTTGACTTCATGCAATCACGTGGGATGGCTCTATGGGCATATATACCAACAATACCGAGCCCAAAAATTCAAAAACACTGACAATTTCAACAACTCAGTACTACTGACCTTGAAGTCGGTACTACCAACTCGCCACATCAGCAATCCAAGTGTTCATGATCCAACAGCCATGACGTGCTTCATCGAGCGGTTGGTGGTATTGATCAGCGACACCAGTCAGTACTACCGACTCGTAGTTGGTACCACCGACTTGGGATGATCTGCACCTTCAATGTCATCCAATCACAAGCCGTCGATGCAACTGACCACAAATTGTGCTAGCCAACTCGGTACCGCTGACTCAAAAGTTGGTAGTGCCGACTCTGCCGCATTCAGCTATATAAGGAGGGGTGGTGGAGCCATTTTCTTCACACCCTCAACATCCACTCATCCAACATTTTAGAACAAGGCTTCACCCGGCGCTGGCGGTCTTCCCTGAGCTTCTATTCTCTTAACCTCCTTCTTATATCAACGACATGGCCCCTAGAAGTGGAGTTACTCCCCTATAGGGCGAGTTGGTCCCCCGGTCAACCCGCATTCAACACCCGTACTCAGAGATAAGGAAGCTATATGAAGAGTTGCAGACAAGTTAAATCATCCCAACGTGATATGGTGATCACACATTGATTGAAAGGATGGTATTTACTGACAACATGCGATGGGTATGTCAGAAGTAAGAAATGGAGGGAGATAATCCTTTCTTCAGTGACTGGCAGACCTACTCGGATCTCGTCCTGGAGTTCTTGGTGTTGCTTGATGTTCTCGTCACCCCCGAGAAGAAGATAGGAGGTGAATGGCGGGAAGGCAAGGTCAACTTGTGCCTCTTCAACAATAACTATTCTATCACATTGAGGGCCTTCAACCATATCTCCAACTAGGATCATGTCCCAGAACGCTTGGCCCCATCTGACTTCAACTACGACTTGGCCTAGGAGCAGTTGACTGAGGTGCCGACACAATTTAGTATAAACGAACATATCAGTTATGTTAGTGATATTGAGCATCCTTTTGCTCGTATCCTTCACCGCTTATGCACCACTACTGTTTTTGCTCTATCCAGTCAAGATCAAGGGAAGGTATAGAAGGCGGACCTCTACTTTCTCTATAGGCTACTGGAAGGGGAGATTGTTAACTTTGGAGATTTCCTTCTGCTCCATATGATTTCTATGAGGCACAATGTGACAAGGAAGGTGTTGATTTTATTTGGGGGTCTCATCACCCCTATTGCTCTACATTTGTACCTTGATTTGTCCATCCTCGAGCCATTGGAGGATACAACAAAACTGGACCTCCTACACTTCCATAAGGCGCACCTTCTTCAATGCCACCACAATGTGCTCTATGCACATTGCACACGCCGAGGATTGTTTCAGGAGTGGAGCCTCCCTGACCCTGTCTTCAACTTGTATGGGGTGAACCATCTCTAGTGGCCACTGAACGAGGGGGAAGCAAAAGATCCACCCAGGGAAGTAGCTAAGGGCGACGACAAGGAGCACATCGGTGATGACGGTGACAAAGTTTAGGAGGTGGAGCCCACCATCCCCATCACTAGGAGAGTGGTCCCATGCAAACGGGCCCACATCTACATTGCCTGGACTTCCTCAGCCCCACCCCCTTCCCAGGAGGAGAAAGATTCATACAACATGGTGCGTATGTATACCATGTTGTAGGAGATCCAGACTGGACAACAACAACATCAGGTGACGTTGGTCGATGTGTAGGACATTCTAGGAAGGTTGTACCAGAACCAGCAGGCAATTTATGAGAATGAACGCCTTCTCTTGTCCAACCAAGAGAATGTTCACATGCGCGTGCAGTGGATGGAGTAGTACCAGTAGCCTTTCTTTGACAACTACTGGAACCGCAAATACTTCAGGGAGTACCCACAGTCGCCGCCAATGCTGCCTACAAACCTCTCATTCCAAGGGATGTTCCCTCCACACGACCCCAACATGACACCTCCGCTATTCTGAGCCCTGGTACCACTGTTCCACCTCTTGGGTGCGAGTATTGACTATGAAAACATAGTCATATTCAAGCTAGGGGGGGGCGCTGGAACATCATTTTATCCTTTTTTTTAGTTGTTTATTTTATTTTTAGTTGTGCAAGTGTAGGATCCACGTCTATCTAGTGTAATTGTGGAGTAGTATATGCATGGTTTTGTGTTCAAATAAATTGTACTCTCTGTGTTGTTGCATGAAAAAGGTCTTATCCTTAAAAGCTTAAATTGCAAATCTTTTTGTAACACCACTTGAGGAAGTATTTAACCTAGTCAACATTAGGACTTAGGACATACATGAAAGTCTGAATCAACTTGAGAATGTGAATGATGAAGATGTCGAGCCTAAACTGACCAAACCATAATGAGACCTTAAATGAAAATATAAGAAATAAACCTTTAGATCACCCTATACACATGTCAATTAAGAGGGACACATCGTAATATAATGAAAGGCATCATCTCTTAGTTGTGTGATTCCATTTCTTTTCCATTCATTTTTTACTCACCACCTAAAAAATTCATGTGTACTCCAAGTTATTTTCTTTGATTGCATTGCATGGCATGATAGGAGCATATTAGTTAGTTGTTTGCATTTGAAAAAAGAAAGAAAAACATTGCATTTGTATGCATTTACTTTAGTGCATACCATCTTAGCTTGCATAACACAGTTCATGTAGTTGCATACATTTCAACACCGCATGCATATTTTCCTGAACATGTGGATTTTAATTTCAAGTTATGAAGCTAAAGTTTAGGGATATTGTTGGTATATATGCCCATAGAGCCATCCCGAGCGATTGCATGGAGTCAGATATTAATTAATCAGTTAATGCAATCATTTTGTTAATTAATGAATTCCAAAATATTCTAATTAATCCATGAACATTTTAATTAACGTAGTGTTTCTATTTACCGATGGGTTTAGGAAACCCTATTTCCCTTCGTATCCTATTTAAAGGAGGTTTACGGTCGATATATATATAAGATATTGAGAGAGGCTTTTGTGTTTATGCTCACGTACGTAAACCCTAGCCATCACCGTCCTTAGGAGAGAAAGGAGAGCAATGCGCCGCTAGCACACCGCCGCACAGATACGACTCCTTCCCGTCGGCTTAGGAAGCGCGACGTGGAGTTCCAGTCCATCCACGTGGATGAAGTAGAGATGCAGACGCTGAGACGCCTGCGTTCGGAGGACATCAATGACCATCCTGCGACATCACCGCACGAAAGGAGTGCCGCCGAATCATCCTGCGACAGCGAATAGGAGAGAAGTTCCGTCAGTGTAGGCCAGCGTCATTACACACCTTTGTGCAGCGGGACATCGCCGGACTTGCACCGCGATAAGGTATATCCCACAAACACTCCTTCCGAATACGCTGTTGTCGAAGAGATCCTATTTCGGGTTGCATGGATTTTTGTTGCTTCCGGCGCACATGTTTTCTCCACAAAACCCAATAGTGGTATCAGAGCAGCGTCGATCTACGACGTATTTGGATTCGTTTTGATATGATCGAATTGATGTATACTGTTTTTATGTTGCATACGATGCGAATTAAACCTACTAATGTGCAGATATAAACCTAATTCTGCATACGCAGCAGGCTTCTATTTTTGACGTTTTGGACGGGGTCGACTATGGAAAGTATTGATTTTCCTAAGTGCACGGAAGTAAAATTTCATAGACCTTTCAGGGGCTCTGCCCCTGAGACCCCGCGAGGGGCGGCCTCCCCTGTGTACCCTGCATAGTCTGTGTGGGAGTCAAAAATTTATTTAATGGGGAATGTCCCGCATTACAAGTACTGCAATTCTAATATGTATATACGTATATGTAGATATACCTATGAGTGCATACACGTCGCCTTTAAAATTTTTTTTATGTGGTGAATGCATGCACGGTTATGGCCTAGTATCACCTTTTGTGAATGTTGTGAATGAATGTGGATGTGGATCTTGTAGATATGTTTGTTTATGAATGTTATGGATGTATAATGGTTGCATATAGATCTTTTGTATAAAGTATTCGACTTACATGCCGAGCCTCATCTCTTATTTCAAAGTGTAATTAATTCTTTCCCTTTATATTTGTACTCATATGATGTAATAGAGATAGGATTAGTTTTAGTCTTTGTAAACTTGATGTAAGGAGGCCACTTGAAGATCCAAATCCAAGGAATATCCATGGAGAAGCACCATGAAGATCTAATTCCAAGAAGAAACCTGAAGATCCAAATCCAAGGAGCGTCCATGGAGAAACAACAAGAAGATCCAATTCCAAGATGCAACTTGAAGTTCCAGCCTCACGAAGCATCCATGAAGTTGTTCATTGTAATGTTGATCATTACAGGCTTACAGGTTGATTCACAGGTGTTGCATGAGATGCATAAGGCCATAGGTGGACTGTAATCCTTTGTTGCTCCAAAGGATTGCAATAGTATGGTCATAACCGATGTATTTGTATTTGTGATTGCATGTATATTGTTTGTGGTTGTGGATATAGTAGTATATGATACGTACTATAAGTATGTGGTGTTTGGATATGTATATGTATTAATAAAACCCCTCAATTAATAATATTAAGTTTTAGTTGCCTTCCATAAAGCAACACACATGAAAAGCTTGATCGACTATGTGTGGGAACGCCTCCGCGTAGTACACTGTCCATCTCGTGGAAGTGTGATGGTGGGTGTGTGGGTCTGCCTCTGCAGGGTGCACACTCATTGTGTTGGCTTATGGGTTGGACTTAACTAGGGAACCTTGATAGGATCAAGTACCTAGAGGCACACAGATGCATCATGACAAGGAGTTGTGTATGATCATCTATCCAAGAGTTGCATATGATGCAATTGGCAAAAGTTGCCTACCTTAGTATTTGGTCTTTGACGCCGGCGTTGGCTGGGCATTGATCCAATTATTTTGGGTCTTGGCTCACTAGAAGGTTGTGCGTTGCAATCTTCCGATTTGATAGTGAGGGCTATCAATTTGCATAAAATAGTGGGAGCATAATTAATTAAAGGCCTAATTAATCTCGTTTATCAAATCTTTACAAGTCAAAATGTTTTGGACTAAATGCAAAATTTTCTTTTGTAGCAATCAAATAGCAAACAACACTCACACTTTCTCATTGCGATCGGTCCTTGAGAAGGACAACCTTACCGGAACCAACTTTCAAAACGGGTTTAGGATGCTGAGAATTGTTCTCACACATGAGCGTAAGCTCTATGTCCTTGAAACACCAGAGCCAGTGGAGCCCGCCGTAAATGCACCCAAGGCTGAAAAGGATGCTTACAAGAAGCACCTTGATGATGTCGTGGATGTCAAGTGCCTGATGTTGTGCTCAATGAACTATGAGTTGCAAGAGGAGCATGAGAACATGAATGGCATGCAGATGGTAACACATCTCTAGAACATGTATCAACATCAAGCAACATAGGAGAGATATGATGTCTCAAAGGCTTTGTTCAAAAGCAAGATGAAAGAGGGAGACTCAGTTGGTACTCATATACTCACTTTAATTGGGTACGTGGAAAGCCTATCCAAGCTGGGATTTCCCCTAGGTCAAGAGTTGGACACTGATGTGATTCTACAATCGTTGCCTGAATCATATAGCCATTTTGTCATGAATTACAACATGAACAATTTTGACAAGCCATTGTCAGAATTGTTGGGCATGTTGAGGACAACTGAAGCACAAATGAAGAAAGACAAGCCCAAGTCTGTGATGATGATCAACAAGACAAAAGGAAAGTTAAAAGGCAAAGGCAAGGCTAAGAAAGGTTCTAAAGCCAGGCAGAAGCCAAAGTCATCCACGCTCAAAGCTAAAGGTGGGATCTCCAAAGAAGGCAATTGTCACCATTGTCACCAGGCTGGACATTGGAAAAGAAACTATCCTCTCTACCTGGAGGAACTGAGGAAGAAGAAGTAGGGGATAGAGATCTCCACTTCAGGTATATACATTATTGATATAAACTTAAATACTTCTTCATCATGGGTATTGGATACCGGATGTGGATCTCACATATGTTCAAATATGCAGGATATGATAAGAAGTAAGCCTTTATGAAAGGGCCAAGTTGAGCTGTGGGTCGCTAATGGAGCAAGAGTTGCTGCCACCGCAGTTGGAGTTATTAGTTTATCTTTGCCTACGGGCCTTGTAATAGAATTAGAGAATTGCTATTGTGTACCTGCCATTAATAGAAATATTATTTTTGTATCTTGTATGGACAAGAGTGGATATGAATTTCACATTAAGAATGAAATTATTTCTATTTCTAAAGATGAGATCTTTTATGGCAATGCCCCTATGTCTTATGGTATCTACTTGTTCGAACTTGAGACTAGCATATACAACGTAAATACTAAAAGGTTAAAACTTGACAACTCAAACAAAACATTCTTATGGCATTGTCGTCTTGGGCACATAAACGAGAAGCGCATATCTAGACTCCATAAGGATGGTTATCTAGACTCTTTTAATTTTGAATCATTGGAGACATGTGAGGCATGTTTATTAGGGAAGATGACCAAGACTCCTTTCACTGGACACAGTGAGAGAGCCATTGATCTGCTAGGGCTCATACATACTGATGTATGTGGACCTTTTAGATCAAATGCTAGAGGAGGCTATCAATACTTCATTACCTTCACGGATGACCTCAGTAGGTATGGCTATATATATCTTATGAAACATAAGTCAGAAACTCTTGAAATGTTCAAGACTTTCATGAATGAAGTAGAGAAGCAACTTGGTAAGAGTATTAAAGCACTCCGTTCAGATCGAGGTGGTGAATACTTAAGCCAAGAGTTTGAGGACCTTCTGAGAGACTGTGGTTTTGTATCACAATGGACTCCACCTGGTACACCACAACATAATGGTGTGTCAGAAAGAAGGAATCGTACATTATTAGACATGGTACGATCAATGATGAGTTCAGCCGAACTTCCAATATCGTTCTGGGGATATGCTCTTGAAACTGCAGTGTTTACACTTAACCGTGTACCTTCCAAATCAGTTCAAAAGACACCATATGAGATATGGAATGGGAATCATCCCAATTTGTCTATGTTAAAGATTTGGGGATGTGAAGCTTATGTTAGGAAACAATTTCCTGAAAAGCTTGGACCCAAATTGGAAAAATGCTATTTTGTTGGATACCCTAAGGAAACTCGGGGATACTACTTCTACACACCAACTGACAACAAAGTGTTTGTTGCTAGGACTGCTGTATTTCTTGAAAAGGAATTTATTTACAAAGGAATTAGTGGGAGGAATGTAGAGCTCGAAGAAGTTCAAGACCAACAAGAAAGCAGAGAACCTGAGGAGGTACATAAGGAACATGAAGACTCACAAGTTATTGTGGAATTTCAAGTTCCAAATGTAACACACAGGAACCTCGTAGGTCTAGTAGGACATGACTTGAGTCTGAGATATTTGGATTTCTCGTGACTCAAGACTGTGATGAATTGGGCATAGCATATGAGCCAACTTCCTATCTAGAAGCTACTAAGGGACCAGAATCTGAGAAATGGCTCGAAGCCATGAGATCTGAGATGGAATCCATGTACACCAACAAGGTGTGGACCTTGGTGGATCCACCCGAAGGGGTAAAACCCATAGGGTGAAAGTGGGTCTTCAAGAAGAAGACTAACATGGATGGAAATGTTCAAACCTATAAAGGTAGATTGGTTGTGAAAGGATTCTATCAAATTCAAGGTGTTGATTATGATGAGACCTTCTCACCAGTTGCCATGGTTAAATCCATCAGGATCATGCTTGCCATTGCAGCTTATCATGACTATGAGATTTGGTAGATGGATGTTAAAACAACATTCCTTAATGGGAATTTACTCGAGGATGTGTACATGACACAACCTGAGGGTTTTATCGATCCAAAGGAAGCCAATAAAGTCTGTAAGCTACAAAGGTCAATCTATGGATTGAATCAAGCATCTCGGAGTTGGAATCTACGTTTTGATGAAGTAGTCAAAAAGTTTGGCTGTAGTCAAAATGAAGATGAACCTTGTGTTTACAAAAGGGTTAGTGGGAGCACAATCGTATTTCTCATATTGTATGTGGATGACATACTATTGATGGGAAATGACATCCCTACACTTCAGACAGTAAAAGGTTGGCTAGGGAAGACCTTCTCTATGAAGGATTTAGGCGAAGCATCCTATATACTTGGGATCAAGATCTATAGAGATAGATCTAGAAGGCTTCTAGGCCTAAGCCAGAGCACATATATTGACAAGGTGCTAAAGAGGTTTAGCATGGAGGGTTCTAAGAGAGGTAACTTGCCCATGTCCCATAGGGTTACGATCTCTAAAGCCCAATGTCCTAGTTCATGTGATGAACGGGCACACATGAGTAAGATTCCATAAGCGTCAGCAATTGGATCTATCATGTACACGATGTTATGTACTCGTCTTGATGTGTCGTATGCTTTGAGCATGACGAGCCGGTATCAGTCAGATCCATGTGAATGTCATTGGACAGCTGTAAAGAACATCCTAAAGTACTTGAGAAGGACTAAGGATCAATTCTTGGTATACGGTGGTGAGGAAGAGATTGTGGTAAAGGGTTACACCGATGCTAGCTTCCAAACTGACAAAGATGACTACAGATCACAATCTGGATTTGTGTTTTGCCTTAACAATGGAGTTGTGAGATGGAAGAGTTCCAAGTAAGAGACGGTTGCGGATTCTACAACAGAGGCCGAATATATTGCCGCATCTAATGCTGCAAAGGAAGCTGTGTGGATCAAGAAGTTCATTTATGAACTTGGAGTGGTTCCAAGCACTGGTGATGCAATTGAGTTGTTTTGCGATAACAACGAAGCAATTGCACAGGCTAAAGAACCAAGATCACACCAATGTTCCAAACATATTCTAAGGCGGTTCCATCTCATACAAGAGATCGTACAATGAGGAGATGTAAAGATTTGTAGAGTACCTACAGAAAGCAATGTGGCTGACCCGCTCACGAAAGCACTTTCATAGTAGAAACATGACAGACATGTTCGATCACTTGGATTGAGATTCATGAGTGATTGGGTATAAGTGCAAGTGGGAATCTGTTGGTATGTATGCCCATAGAGACTATCATTTGATGATTGTAATGGGATACTATGTAAACGATTTGTAATACTACATTGATCATATCAATAAAGGCAAGTTTCCAATCTATATGTTTGTGTCTTATATTGTGAGATGACCATAAAACTTATAGATGTCTATAGAATAATATACTCAATGACATATGTCTTCAGGTTGATGACCTGAACAGTGAGATCATATGTATGCTAAGAGTATGTATTCTTGTTTTGTCCCTTATCAGTTGTTATTGTTGAAATATCCATAGACATCAATAACACATAAGATTAGAATGTATGTTGGTTGATGGAAGAATCTCATTATCCATGATATGGAGATATCAAACCAAATACATAGATACTTGTTAGAGAATAGTGTATCGTATAGACCCACCATGAGAGTGACACATGGATACCATGATTGGTAGTTAGAGTCACATCTCATAATGATGGTGGTGATTGTGGTTCTTAGACCCGAAGTCACTACACTTATCACATGCCGTTCGATGTACTTTGACATCATCCACTGTGGTCCTGAATAAGGATTGCCATAAGATGGTGCTTGGGTGCACTGTGACACATGGGGATGATTGTGAGTGATGTAGATGAAATTTGTCATTCCTACGGGAGTTTGATATTCTGGCCACTTGATAAGCGAGGCTGAGAAATGCATGGCCATGCTGATGTGAATCAATATGTGATATTGATCTTACATATATCTCAGACAGTCTGCTCTAGTTCAAGGAACATGGATTGAATGTTGAAAAGGATAACAATTCCATGACTCGAGTTCAATCTGGATATCAACGACAAAGGAACGATACAATCACTGTAACACCAGTCATGAATGATAGGTTAAGTTGTTCTCCAACTTCTCCAATTACTTGGGTGGCAATGAAGTCTTGCTAGATACTAATCATTGCTTGTGAAATCATAATATGATTATGGATATCACTGCCAATATAATTTGGAGCCTACTGGGTCACACACATAGGATGTGTTGGAATAGGAGTATAATTGTGGATTTGATTGGAATTGCTCCGAATCACATTGATTACTAAAATGTTTATGTAATCGATTAGAATAATATTGGAGTGACTGGCTCTAAGTGCAAGTGGGAGTCTGTTGGTATATATGCCCATAGAGCCGTCCCAAGCGATTGCATGGAGTCGGATATTAATTAATCAGTTAATGTGATTATTTGGTTAATTAATGAATTCCAGAATATTCTAATTAATCCATGAGCGTTTTAATTAACGCAGTGTTTCTGTTTACCGATGGGTTTAGGAAACCCTACTTCCCTTCGTATCCTATTTAAAGGAGGTTTACGGCCGATATCTATATAATATATTGAGAGAGGCTTTTGTGTTTACGCTTACGTACGTAAACCCTAGCCGTCACCATCTTTAGGAGAGAAAGGAGAGCAATGCACCGCTAGCACGCCGCCGCACAGACACGACTCCTTCCCGCCGGCTTAGGAAGCGTGACATGGAGTTCTAGTCCATCTGCGTGGATGAAGTAGAGACACAGACGCTGAGACACCTGCGTTCGGAGGACATCAACGACCATCCTGCGACATCACCGCATGAAAGGAGCACCACCGGATCATCCTGCGACAGTGAACGGGAGAGAAGTTCCGTCCGTGTAGGCCAGCATCATTGTACACCTTTGTGCAGCGGGACATCGCCGGACTTGCTCCGCGATAAGGTATATCCCACAAACACTCCTTCCGAATATGTTGTTATCGACGAGATCCTATTTCAGGTTGTATGGATTTTTGTTGCTTCCGCCGCACATGTTTTCTCTGCAAAACCCAACAGATATACCTAAAAAATGAAGGCAAGAAGCATAAAATTAGCGTTTTTGAAAGAAAAAAAATGTTCAAAAGAAACAAGGAGAAAATATATCCCGCACATTTGTTTAGTGATGATTTAATTCACATGTGCATTCTTTTGAGTTGTCAAACAATCTCAACTCATTCATACATGCATCATTTCATAAAAAGAAAAAAAATAGGCATTAGGATTCATGCACGCCATTCTTTTCATCCATCTAGGTTCATTGTTCTCTATGCATAAATAGGTTGGATGTACTTATGAATTTTCATTTGCCACCCATCTTTAATCATTAATTGCTCTTATTGGTAGGCCAAGATAATGATTTATCTCCTTATTCATGCTTATACGGAGATCTGCTTCTAAGTAGTTGGTAGTTAGGAAAAAGCAATTTAGTGTAGGGAATCATGTAATACACCAAGCGAATGTCTGAGTAATTATGATGTTAACTGCTTAGTTGATAGTGTCATTGACTGAAGGTGGACATCTTTTATGGAATTTTTTGGTCACTTTAGAGAAATTATTGATTCAGTTGCCAGTAAAGGCCATTTTAGGGTTCGATAGTGGATTTGATTAAGAAAGGAATGTATGTGTTATGCTCTTATGCTGACTCTTGTCAAGAAGATTTGAGAGAGTGTTGCCCGAGGACGAGCAACATTTAAGCTTAGGGAGTATGATTCATGTGTTTTTAATCATTATTATAGGCACATTTTCCTTGATTTCATGTGTAGATTAGTCATTTATTGAATGCATCAAATTAAATGATTTTTATTATTTTATGTAATATTTTACACATCCCAAGTACTTGTGATGTTTTTGTGCATTTTAAGGTACAAGGAAGATCCGTAGACTCAGTGCTACCGACCTGGTAACAATCGGTGGTACCGACTTGACGTCAGTGATGGATCCAAAAACTAGCATAGAGTTAGTGCTACCGACAATTGAAGTCAGTGGTACCGAATCAACATCAATAAGCCCCAACATGAATCGAGAAAACTCAGTGCTACCGAGTTGACGTCAGGGAGGCAGTTCGAAAATCACAAAACTTGGTGCTATCGAGTTTAGTCGATAGTACCAACATGATCGGGATCATGCAACTAAATCTAAGTGACTCGGTACTACCGACTAACCTAGTCAGTACTACCGTGTCTGCCCGATTAGGCCATCCGTAGATTTCACTCCAATCCAACGATGGATGTTATTTCGTACCCTAAGTGCCTTCTATGACTTAGGGGGACGACGACAAGAAAAAAGAAGGTAGTCGTTTTCATTGCACGACAACCAAAGAGAGAGAAGATAAGAACTAAGGACTGAAAGCTTCAACCAAGGAGATCTGAGCACCTCTAGAGGACGATTCTACAGGTGGAAGACAGCAGAACACAGGTACGACGGAGGGGATCTTCTGGATGGGAAGAGATTCAGGGGTTACCTTAGTTTCCTAATGTTTCCCACATTTTTCTTCTTCCTCTCCATGTATTCGTTGATGAAAACCATGAAAGACTAAAAACCTTTATTCCTTAGGATCCAGGAGTAGCCCAGATATACATTGTGATTGGTTTCTATTCATTAATATTAATTTTATCTCTTTTTACTGGATATAAATCTATGAAAGCTTTGTGTTAATTCTACTTGTGCTTGATCACCATGAGTGGATTGATAGACGCTTAGTCATCTCGGGAGAGAGGTTGAGGGTCAGAAAGCATAGATTTACCCATGTACTATGCCCTTTGGGAAAAGTGGAGTGTAAACGGGAGGGGAAACCCATATAATAATCATAAAACATCTAACTAATCAACCAATAACTGTAAAAGTGGGATTGACATTAGATTAGGTAGTGAATTACAATGTAGGAGTATGTAATTGTGGCTACAGGCTCCTTAACCAGGGATTGAGATAATAGATGTTAGTGTGTGTGAGGTCAATTAGTAGTGTTATCCATGGTGAAACCACTATCCTAAGGAATTCATTCCATCTCTGATTAATTCAACCTTTAAATTTGTTTTGTTTTTGCATTTGTTCTTTAACTCAAACCCATTCAACCTTTTACAACATCTTAGCTGATTTGACTGTAGTTAGTAGTAGTCTACTGGAGAAAAGCTTCCCCGTGTTTGACTCGGGCCTTGCAAGGCCTTATTACTTCGATACGTTCACTTGCGTATTACACACGGTAAATTTGTGTCAATTAGCACTCTTAAAAAGTTTTATCTAGAACACGAATTGAGTTTTGATGGTGTTGGGATAGAGAAACTTGCTTCTCTTGGTCAATTAAATGATCATATAATTGAAATTTATATTGTTAGTTTTATTGATAAGATTAATGTCTTAGAGTATCAACCAATTTTTCCTAGTAAAAATGAAGATCTTAATAAAAGTACACATTCTCTAATTTTTATGTTGATGTTCTTTAAACGAAAAATGAGGATAAAGTTTTTGATTTGCAAGATATATAATGTGAAAATGGTGCTTATATTTCCAAGATTACTACTCTCGAAAATATGAATGTTTCCTTCTTTCAAATATCAATGCCCTTGAATGTTGTTGCAATTTTCATGGTAGAGAAAAAGATATTACTACTCTTCATAATGAATTAGATTCTTATATGAATAAAGCCCTTTATTTGGATACCAATCTTTTGCATGCTAGAGATGATATTTCTCAACACTTTTCCTCTATTACTTCTCAAATGAATGGCAATCATATTTTCATCTTTGCAAGTATTCATTAATGGTAAAAAAATCTTAATCAAATCCTTGATCATGTTACCAAGCAAAATGTTGAACGTGGTAGTGGAATCATGACAACCAAGGGGAAAACAAAGGCAAAGGATCTTCAAAATGTCATTAAAGAATCCTCTAGTTCCAAGACAAAAACCACTTGCAACTACTGCAAGGAAAATGGTACTTACTCTACATATTGCACTTTTAAGAAAGCATAAAAAAGCAACATAGTTTGGGTGACCAAGTTAACCCTCTCGGACTCAAAAAATGATTGGGGACCATTTCATATTTCTTGTGGCATCCCACAAATACAATATAGAGATTACTCAAAATAGATCTTGATTAAAACCAACAAACATCGTCAACATATAAACACATATAAGTAAATGAGTCCAAAAAATTTCCATTACAAAAGGGATGATAATAACAAGTCTTTGTCTCAGTTAAAAAGTTCTTTGGAGTTCATATACATCATCACATATGTGTAAAGATTCTTCTTGCATTTATATAAATATGCATGATATGAGACATATATAGAAAACCTTACAACTCTTATAACTGTGAAACTAGAGGTTGTGCACGGATATCCAAATTGCAGACCATGTTTACATCCCAAACAAAGAAAAAAATACATACTCAAATCTGAGAGTACATGGATGATACTAGACTTCTAGTCCCTATAATTAAACTTCACTTAGTCCCAAGAGTAGTTTGTGCAAACATAACCTACCTCCATGATCCCTCAGACAAAGATCACCAACCTTAAAAGTAAGATCTGCCTCCTCTAGATTGATCCTCACCTCTACTTCTATGGAAGCCACATCGATCACCTAAAACTTGTAGAAACCCACAAGGTGTGTCACAACCCTCTTCTAGCTTTGTTGGTAATTCTAGGGATTTAATATAATATTAATGTTATTTATATTTTTATCAATAGTATATTTACCTTGTGATTTATCTTAACCTCAGCTATCTTAAGTATTTGTGTGGATAACTCATAGTTATGACTTAAGCATACCACAAGATCAGAGTTTCAGTTGATATAGAAATAGCCTACACATATTTGTGGGAGGAGAATTAATTATACATGAGGAAATAATTAATAAAGAAATTATTAATTGAGGTTTTATTAAACTAATACTTAGTATTGTAGAGAATTTAATAATTATTCCAAATAAAAAATAATGAACTAAATTAGAGTTAAAACGAGAGAGTTGTGACCTTTTTAGTAAACATATGAAAAGCTGACTTTTGGTCAGCTTTTTCGTCGACCGTCGAGCTACCCATCAACCGCTGAGCGGGCCTAATAGGCCTGTCGATCAACGAGAATGAGCCGTGCAGTCGCCCATGATAGCCAATCGTAAAATGACCATAACTTTTGCTATATATATCCATTTTCAACAAAATAAAGTGTATTAGAACTGTAATTAGATCCTCTACACTATTAGACCCTTATACACACACGAAAAGATGACTTGAAAGGTGATTTATATGGCAATTTTTGGTGAAAACATGAGGAAAAGTTGGAGATCGAAGAACTAGCCACGAATCCTTCATGGTAAGTAGTTCTAGACAGTAGATCCCTTCTTTTTTACCTCTTTACTTTGTCAAAAATCTTCTATTCATCTCAATGGAGGTTGTGTTCCTCCTTGCTTCTTCATATTCTTACTCCAGCCAGTCTTTTTGAAGCTACAAATCTATTTTTGGGCGGTAAGAAGTATGTTTCAGGGCTACAGACTTGAAACCAAGCTCTATAGACCATGAATCAGGACTTACAAAGCTTAGATCCAAGGTCAGTGAGCTAGGATCAGATCTAGGTGAGTGGAAAATTACCTTATAACCCGATTTACATTGTATAGATTTAAGACAATGATGTTTCAATATTAAATCTTGCTCTCCGATAATTGTGATAAACTTGATAAACTTGTACATTGAATTTTCAGTGATAAAAATGCTTATCTTAGTTATGACAGGTGATGAAATACCATATTGAAAGTTATTATATGAATTACCATATATATCAAGTGATGAAATGGTGAAATCAGAGACATCAGAGAGGCCGATTTGCCCTATTCTGGATCTAAAGGATGAAATTATGGTTTATATGTATTATGAAAGTGCTATTTAGTCACATGTTTAATGAGATAAATGCTAAATGTGAAATTATTAAAAATAAGAAAATGATTAGAAATAATAATAATTTCATCATATAAATTAAATATCATTAGACGATAGATGTTTTGGACACTATAGAATCCTCACAGTATAAGGTCTGTGCTATGAGGAGGAAACGACTTCCCAACTGGAGGTAGTCCAGATTGAGGTAGCCTGGATCGTACTAGTAGGGTGTGAGGGTCTTGACCAGTAGGGTAGACTCCTTATGATTGTGTGGTATCCAACACCAACTAGAAATGCCAGTGGTACCTATGATATTGGTCAGTGGTCGGTAATTTCACTCATGTAGAGTTGTGTTGATCAATGGGAATCTTCAGTAGGTTCACTGATGTACAACAAGCTGGAGTGCTTTGAATCTCTGTCTCAGTACCCAGGTTTAGAGGAAGAGTTTAGATATCCAATTTCTCCCATTATCAGTCGAGAGCCAGACGTGGTGATGCCAGCTACAAACGTGGTATTGAGATTAAAGATTTAGGAACCGGAGCATGCTTTTAAGTGTTGTACAGTAAAATCATAACTTGTTGCGATGCTTTCACATGTTGTGGTACACCTCATGTGGGTCCAGTGGAATTATAAATGGACTAAAAATCATGTGTTTTATTTTAGTGTATCCTTTACTGCATTTAATATTAGACCAACTGCCATGATGATTGATTTGTAGTTTTAAACTGCCAATGCTTTCATGCTTCTACATTTAAGTCCCAAAAATTGTAAAAATTATAAATATCTTGATTACTTGTTGATTTCTACTCGTTGAGCCAGTAGCTCATCAGTCTACTAATTTTTTTTTCATGTAAAGGGGTTGCTCCACCAGAAGATGCAGAAGCTAGTTTTTGTCAAGAATAATGCAAAGGTCTAAAAAAGAGTAGTTAGTTAGATGGTATCTTATCCTTCCTCTAGATCTAGGGATGAGAAAATTGTGAGATGAGAAAAGTTTGTAATAGTTATACTTGATGCATAGTAAATGCGGAGCTCTTTGTTATGTAAAATTCAAACTATGTTGTATCCTTTAATGTCATGCTTAAACGAGACATTATCAGTTAGTTAAGTGATGCTACTATATATATCTGAGAAAAAAAGTTAAGACTGATTTTTTGTAAGTGATTAAAAGTTGATGGTTAGACTAATCTTCTTGGCGGGCCCTAACCCTAGTTAGTGGGTTCGAGTTGCGTCAAGGTGAGTCCTCAAGTACCAGCAAAATGATATAACTATTGAAACCATTATTACTTATTAGAGATAATGAACATTTAATCTGAGTAGTATATAATTAAGCATGGAACTTCGATAGTGTAAATTGAAGTGTGCTCTTACTGTATTATACATGTATCAACGATATACCTGAGCAAGATATAAGGAAATATATACATATGTGTAGAAAGGAAATTAGGAAACATAAGCACATCATTTATAATGTCAAATAAGCCTAAGAAGAAATGCTACACAATTTAATTATTTATTTTAGTATGCATTGGGTAGTTCAAGTCATACCACACAAACTGCTAACTAGATTCTACTAAGCCATACTAGCAAACCGTAAAAGATCTAGGGATACTCAGATTCTTCTAGCTCTCTCCACATGACCTCAGTAGAAGCAAGATAACAAAAGGGTAGAGTGCTCATACACTACAATAGATAACAAAAGGGTAGAGTGCTCATACACTACATCTACTGTGGATATATGCTTAGAAGCAAATCCACTAGAAACAAGCACGTCATGGGTACTTAGGTAACAACACCAATCTTAGGGTATCAACCCATCACAGCATCATATACCATTTCTTTTCCGGACTAGCAGACTTCACTGAGTCCCTAATCAAGTTTAAATACATTACATACACTCCCATATATTCTGTAATATATGACCCTAAACATCTCTCACAAATTAGATTTCTATAAGATTAACTTCTTTCACTATTCCCTCTAATGACCCAAGAGAATAGATCTATAGACTCTGGACTCTACATAAGAGGATACACTAGATCAATTGAGTTTGTTACCCAATTGACTACTTAACTCATGTTACATAGAAAATAGAGGAATTGCCAAATAGATTCATGCCATGCAAATTCAGGAGATATAAAATGTACGATCATAGGATCTTAACTTTTGAAAGCATGGAATACTATCACTCCTCTCATCCTAGTTAAATATGTTCATCTTGATATTTCTACTTACATGACTAGTCAAATTTGTTCTTTCTGTTATTCCTACTTAAAATTCTAGTCATATGACTACTTAACTCATGTTACATAGAAAATAGAGGAATTACAAAATAGATTCATGTCATGTTCAGGAGATATAAAATGTAAGATCATAGGATCTTAACTTCTGAAAGCATGGAATACCATCACTCCTCTCAACTTATTCATATGTATAGTCAAATATGTTCTTTTGCTATTCCTACTTACATTCATGAGATATAAAATGTATGATCGTATGTCTAGTCAAATCTGTTCTTTCTGCTATTCCTACTTACACAATGCAGACTTCAGTCTTGTCTATATCCTTGTGTCATGAAATAGATGCTATTATCAGGAGGTTTATAGGGCGTCGATACCAGTGATATAGTTCTCTTTTGTAAGTTTCCTAGGAGCATGTGTTTTCTATAAACAAAACACTGGCCTTGGAGTTAAATCTATGCATGATTGGAATATGGCACTTCTCATGAAATCTACCTTGGAGCTTCTTTCTGACATGGATTGCATCCGGACTAATGGCTTAAAACATAAATATAAATCCTTTTAACCTTAAAGTGATCAATGTTGCCCATCTTTTTATCGTACAATTGCTTCACTACAAAACTTCATAAAGTCTAATTCGGTAAGAGGAATTGGTAATGGCCAGTCTATTTATGTACGGTGTGATAACTGGATACCTGGAATTATGAACCAATTAGACAACGTTATTTAACCCATCCCCGAGAATATCCATGATCTCAAACTATTGTCGATGGTTACTGAAATGCCTACTTGGGATACTGAATTTATTATAATCTTTTTTTCCTTCTCACATTGCAACAAGGATTGCAACTTTACCTGTTGTTCTTGTTCATGGACCTGATGACACTTGGTTTCAAAAAGCATCTAGCTATGGTAGATTTACGACCAAGTTTGCATATGAATCAATAATTAAAGAAAAAGGTCAGGATTAAGGTTGGGCTTTGGCGCTTGATTTGGAAACTGAATACCCCTGCTAAACTGAAATTCTTTATCTAGTTTAGTATCACATAAAGCAATTCCAACAAATCCCAGACGAATGCAACATCATATGACTACAGAGCATCTCTACTTTATTTTTCCAAACACAACCGAATCAATGCTACACGTGCTAGGAGGTTGCTCAGTTGCCAAATCCTTTTGGTACCAAATACATATTCAAAGTGGAATGTTTTCTTTCTTTACATGTGGTTTTACTTCGTAGTTACTAGCAGGGCTTTTGACAAATACCTCTACATCCAATTTTTTTTCCGCTGGATGTTATACCTTATGGCTTGCTAGGAATGCTCATGTTTTCAATAATGTACAGTACAACATATGTCGCCTAGCCAACATTATTCTTTCCTATCCTACTCAGTTATCAGTTGCCTTTCCCATGGATGTTCCGGTTCAGATTACTTGAGAACTAGTTGATGCTGGCTTCATACTACCAGTACCCGTTTTATCACAATGGTTGCTGATGCATCTGTTCGTGGTGTTGATTCTGCAATTAGTGTAGCTATCTCTGACTCAGATAACTGGTTATGAGGATGGTCTCGCGGAGTCTATACAACTTCGATGCTTGAGAGCGAAGTTTCAACCATCATGTTTGCCCTTCATATTGCATACAATGAGAAATGGAATCCAGTCACTGTATTACCTGATATTAATCTAGCATTATTAGATATTAAACAACCAGTGCACTGATATCCAAGACTGCACACTTGGCTATCATCAATATTGGTTTTCTTACACATATCTTAGATAGTGCAATGTGTTCGGGGATCCAGATCGCATGGGAAGTACACAGATTTGCTTGGAAATCGCATCGTATCTCAGCAGCAAACTTCCTATGTTATGATTCCCCTCCTAATGGGATTCCTTATGTAATATAATTAAGTCAATTTTGATGTAGTTACAACCATGCCCTAATAGTGCATGTGTCATAATGAATGACACATGAAACTTAATGGCCCGGTTTGAGAATGGACTGGGATTATTGAGATTATGAAATCCGGATTGGGATTAGTCCAGTCATCATCCGGATTGGGATTGGGGTTCCCCACTTGGCCCTGTTTGGCAAACCAATCCGACTGACCTCGTAACTTGTATTTTTCAGTCTGCTATATAAAACAAAATACACAAAAGACATAGCCTAATCCAGACTGAGATTCCTAATCCTGCTGCTGACAGGACTGAGATAGTCCAGCTTTTGGGATTACGGAATCTCAAAACGGGGATTCTAGCCAAACACGCAAGTGCAAAA
Organism: Alisma plantago-aquatica; assembly: GCA_963693085.1. Lineage (NCBI taxonomy): Eukaryota > Viridiplantae > Streptophyta > Magnoliopsida > Alismatales > Alismataceae > Alisma > Alisma plantago-aquatica. The sequence goes on along the minus strand of OY856409.1, from coordinate 126,602,671 downwards.
TCGGACTGGATCGGCGCAACCGTGGCCTAATAAGATAAGCCCCAATCTCATCCCAGTCTTTTTCCAAACAGGCCCAATGTTTTCCTAAAAAAACCAGGTTGAGGCGATGAGCCGGTGGCTCAATCGAAGTCACCCGACCCACCCAGCCGTAACTTTTTTTTGTTCCTCCGGTCCTGAAGTGGAAAAACCGGAGGATTTATAGGAAAAAAAAATACCGGACTCAGGATTCGGAGGTTCCCGATCTTCCGCACTCTCCTCCGCCGCATGCAGAGCGCAACAGCGACTGTTAGCAAGGTGTACCTGTCCCCTCAATCTCCTCCTCCACTTGATCGACGCTGTCGCCGCATTCGGACAAGAGTGCTCAATTTTGTCTCCGTCATAGTAATATAGCTTGCTCCGCCTTCGTCGGCGTCAGGACAGCTATTGCCTGTCCAGCTGCAAAGCATCACCGCCTGACCTTGTCCCGCCTGGCCACCAGATTGATGTGAAGTCATTGAACTCGGCTGTATAAAAACCGGCAGTTCCAGCTTCGCTTGCGTCCGTGGCTGCTTGCTCGAACCCATTGCTGCTGCGGCAATAGGCTAGAGCTCCGCGCTACTCCGACAGTGGTGCCTGCAATGGAGCAATAATATGCAAATATGACAGGGTAATATCAAGTAGTACTACGACTAGCGTTTTGTGTTATTACAAGCGTGTTTTATCTGCCCACTCTTTGCCGTGCATATGGAGGTCCATGCCCAGAAGTTGAAAGGAATTTCGTTTTCCAGAATATTTGTTCTCCGTGCTCTTTTCTTCTTCTTCTAAATGGAGTATCTACTCATTTATATTTACTACTCTTCAACTTTTGATGCTTACCCGAGATAATAATGATCACTTTTGTCTTGTATTTTCTTCCAGGCTTAATCATTACGGCCAATGACCTCACAACTTGAGATGACACGCTTCATTTCCTTTGCAGGAGCTTGCCGACTGGTATTTACTTTGAATTTTTTATAACTTATAAATTATCATGCATCTCATATCCTTCATAGGCTATGAATTTCTCATATATAAACTGTTATAAAGTTCAATTTTGTAGCCATGGTTTTTGTTTTCCTCGCACTATTTTGTTGTTTAGCATATAATTGAAAGCTATTCAATTCCTTAATAAGCCTTACATTGAGAATATATATATATATATATATATATATATATATATATAGAGAGAGAGAGAGAGAGAGAGAGAGAGAGAGAGAGAGAGAGGCTAGAATACACTCGAGTGTATTCTGAGCAGAATACACTCAAGTAGTTTTTCATGATGCAATATTTTTTTCAAAAATCTAATCCATTGATCTTCTTAACCATCTTGTGAATAGCTCATACGCAAAATTTGAGCACATTTGGTCATTTATAGGTCATGTTATAAAGACCGCAAAAATTATGCATTTCAAATTAGTTTCGCGCATCGATTTTGTTGCCCTTGTCACTCATCCAAATGGGCTCAAAATTTGTATGTAGCCTAGTTATAGTATGACAGTGAAGATCAATAGTTTACATTTTGCAAAAAATAGTCTTGATATGCAAACACACTTGAGTTTATTCGTGCGATCTGTACACTCGATTCTAGCCTAACTCTCTCTCTCTCTCTCTCTCTCTCTCTCTATATATATATATATATATAGTCAGGCTAGTGTACACTCGAGTGTACCAGAGGCACCATACACCTTAGTCATTTTTGAAGATGCAGTAAATTTTTGAAAAATCTAAACCGTTGATCTTCTCAATTATCATAAGAACATACTATATAATAAATTTTAGCTTATTTGGACACTTATAGGTCGTGCATCTAAAGGAGGCAAAAATCATGTATTTTAAATTAGTTTTGTGCGTCGATTTTGTTGTCCTTGGATGAGTGACTTAACTCATCCAAATGAGTTCAAATTTTGTATCTGACCTATTATTATTGTAACCATGAAGATCAATGGATTAGATTTTGGAAAAACATGGTCTAGATAGGCAAACACCATTAGGGTGTACGGCGTGATCTGTACACTCGAGTGTATTCTAGCCTGACTCTCTCTCTCTCTCTCTTTCTCTCTCTCTCTCTCTCTCTATATATATATATATATATATAAAATAAGCTGACTGGTATCTAGCCTAAGCCCTAAGGTACTGCAACTTTTAGTAAACTTAACAAAATATGGAAATCTAAAGCACTCTCAAATTTATATACGTCAAGATTCCCAACATCTGGGTGAAGCCGAACACTGCACAGTTTATCAATTTGTCAATATGCCCGTGGACAAGTGACCCAACTTTTTGTTCATAAAATACAGTGGTCAGTAGGATGTGTCATCTGATCATGATTGTAGAATACACTTGATACTCCTACGAGACAGAGTAATTGAACATGACCCCCATGAAGGCTAACACATTGTAGAGCAAGTTTGTTCCATTTTCTAAGGGTTTCATTCACAAGTCTCTTCAACCGTTGGAACTAGGGCTGTAAATGTGCAGTGGTATATTGGTTTACCCTCTAACTAATAGCTCTAAATTATGCCATGGTATATGTCTATGTATCTGCCTGCCCAGTTATCTGTTCACCCAAATTACCATTATGTAAAGGGTGATACTGGGATATGTGGACACACATCATGCCCACTAATCCATTTCAAATCACATACACATACATACAGCATCTTGTTTAGCCATTTACATAATCTCTCTCGAAATGACTGCATCGGCTCGAAGTTGGTCATTTTTTTGGTTCTACAGCGGGTTTTCTGTTAATTACTCTAGTTTTCGGGAGATCGATAACAGATTTTCATTTGGTGTTTATAGAAGTTTGTTACAGTAGGTTACTCTATTTTGTATTCCAAAAGAGGGTAGGCAATGACTCACACAGATCCACTAGAAGCATCATGTGCCACCGAAAAAGGATAGTGAGAGGTTGACAATTGGAGGAGAGGGCACTGGTCCTCCCTGTTGCTGAAGGATAGGGCCGTGGCTATCCCAGTGTGGCTGGATGAGGGGACAGTGATCTTTATGGGGCCAAAGGAGATGACAACTTTGTCCCCATTTAATGGTGTCTTCATACAATGCAGACTGGGGGGCGGAGAGAGAGAAAGGGAGATCAAATCCTTAGGATTCCTGTTCCGATACCATGTAAAGAACATGAAAACGTATGCATTTCTTGTTAAGCCACTATTTCTAAAGGAAACACGGGAAGCATGGAAAACCTAATAAAGAGCTGGGTGTATATGTAAATAGTAATAAATAGATATTAACAGATTTATCCTTTCCCTCCCACACCTCTGCCCAATAGAGCACAATAAAATTACAGAAGCTCATATCTTTTGACATTGAACAAGAAAAACATATCCTATAATCTCATCAGTTTTAAATGCATTTGATGCAATATCTACCTTTTTATGGTAGTGAACACATCATTACACTTCATATAAATCAGTTTAGCTTACAATGCTTTGAGTTGCAAAAGGTTATGACGGTGACATCTAACCTTCTCTACTTCCACAATAGAATGGTATCCAAAATATGACGAACACCCCATGTAAAATGTATATAGTTCGTGGCTGCTGTTGGTAGCTTATACATAACCAAGGCTTGTGATATATTTTCTTCTTTGCTGAGAGTTGATTTAAAAAATCTACCAATTTTGATTCGGGATTTGTATTGAGATGAAATGGTTGTACCTTTGTAATGGCCATATTCTGAAGCGCCCCCTTTTTTGGTGATTGCTGTCCTGTTTTTCTATGCTTGCATGACATATATTGATGGAATACTTATGTAGGGCTGTAAGGAGAAGCATTTAAGCCATGCACTCTCTCTAAAAGTTGACAAAGAATACTTGAGAGCTACAGGAAAAAAAGGGTCCATTCTTGTACTAATTCTTATGTATCTGGTCTTTCATATATTTACAGGTTGTTTATTGGATTCTATGATGTTGCATTGCAATGCAGGTCTCATGACACTGTCCGTCTTTCCAACTTATTTTATCGATCCAAGCATACTTTTATCCGAAAGCTTCCTGCAGATATGATTAGTCCCACATCGGCAAGCTTGTCAGATGGGTCAAAGTTTCCTCACAATCGCAAATCTCATGTTTGTCCATACTCAACCTTGATCTACAAGCTTCAGAATTTTCAATAATGCTTTTAGTTTCAAATTGCAATGTGTAATACCGGAATCTTACTTGCTTGGAGTTCCAGATTGAAGTGTCTAAATAAATTTCATGTTTATGCCAATCTCCTTAATTAGGATATCCTAATTTCTTCTTTCCAGTGGACTGTTAGACTGTGGTGCATGTTCATTTTCTAAGAATACAGCTGAAGATTCAATTGTATCCATTTTGGTTTTCTTGGGAAATCTACTCATTATATGGGTTTTAGTAGCTTGGAGAATCCTCCCAATATGACTACTGGGTCCACATCAGATACATCATACCTAATTGATTGCTGCTATATCCTACCCTAACTCTGGTGACTCCTAAAATTAAAGTAAGCATTGAAGTGTGTGCGTATGCATTGTACCTAGTCGATTTATACACCTCAACATATTGTAAAGGCTACTTTTTCACAAACACCACAATTGTGAAAAAGATATAAGATTCATTTTATAAACAAATTATTGGTGATCTTAACTAAGTAATGAATGTGGAAAGATACCTTGATTTTGTTACCTGAATGTTGGGAGTTCTAGAAGAGGTGGGGTGAATAGAGATAATATACTTAAAAATAGAATGGTCAAGGCACCTTGTTGGAAATAAAGAAGGAGATGCAACTAAATCAAAATCACAAGCAAACCAACCAAAAGTAGACAACCAATGTAAGGTGGTCCTGACCCAACTGTTCTACTCCACCATAAATGGCTTTCACCATTAGGCTTTGAAATAAAGCCTTTTATTGTATACCGGTGAGCTCAATACACAACTCAATAAACCAATACCTCCTTGCTTTGGCCAAGGGAGAGAGCAACGGGACAATCTTCTTTTTTTTATGGTTGAAGGAGGACACAACCACAACTACTATCTTCTTTCTTGGGCTGATGGGGAAAACCCATCTTAAAAACTCTTTCCTCAAGATTACAGGGAGACACCTTTATCTTATTAGAAAGCTCTTCCAGATCTTCACAAGACTAAGAATGAGAGGGGAAGATGGAGATTACAAATAGAACCACTTATGGAGAAGTGGTGTAAGACTTCTCTCACTAAGGATCGACAAGGCCTTTCTTGGGTGAAGAAATTCTACTTGGAGCACTAGAGAAATTCAGGTTTACAAGATTGGAATAAGCTCAACTGTATGTCAATAGTGCACAATTGTCTCCTAGGTGCAATAGGGTCCCTATTGATAGGAAAATCATAGGAGTCACCAAAATATTCGTTGGGTACTCTAAGAGGGAAATCTAGCTGTTACAAGTGGCCTAATATGTTATAATGATTGATTAAGCGATTAGAAACACATTGTCGATCAGACTATGAGTTCGAATGACTTGTGCTTGGTAGCTTCGACCAAGAGGTGGCATGGAGTTATAGAACTTGCAATTGATCTTTCTTAGTTAAATTCATAGTTTGATCTACCACATCTTGATTGAAGGTGCTTGGTCAAACTTATATTTTGGCCGAGATGGATCTTGGAGTCTTCGTTAGACTCTCAATGAATCCTTGTTGGTTAGTTGGTTGCCCGACCACCCCTCCCTCAAATAGTTTGATCGTCAATGCCTCTGTTTGACAACGGTATGAGTTTAGGTTGTATGCACGGTTAGATCATGAATGTTTACTTGGTGGTATTTGTGGATGCCTATAGGCTATTGAGGATCAATATTCACTCACCACTTGTTTTTTTACATAATATTGGTTATTTGATGCTTCACATCAATCACAAACCATATGTTGTTTCAATCTGAGTATAAGACAATACAATTCAAGAATAAAACCTGAATTATGCAGTCCGATTTTTGTGCGAGAATAAAACATGGAGTGATTGCTGGCAGTAGCCCAACTATAAGAGGATTGTATTGAGCTTATCAGGAATGCTCACAATTACAACTTCTATGACTGTGCTTAATGTGGTTCAAGATAGATCTCCCAATTCAAGTTATCAAAATGAGGGTTCTTAGGGACTGTTTTAGTCCATAGATGACCTTTAGGTGGCAGACTTTCCCCAAACACCCCAAGAGCTGAGCTCAGGAGGGGTGTCCATGTAAACTTCTTCAAGGCCCCTTGAAGATACGCAATCTTAACGTCAAGTTGATATAAGGGCCAATCATGATGAGTGGCTAGAGAAATAAGAATCCAAACAAAACATATGCACCAAAAAGAAATTTTGTAAAAATCAACCATCTTAAGTGTGAGTGTAACCTTCGGCCACAAGTCGGGCTTTGAATTTGTCGATCGAGCTGTTTTGATTGTGTTTCGCGGAGTTAAAAACTCCTTAACCTCTTCAAAAGACAAAGTATGGTGTATCCTTAAAGTAGCTTATGCCAATTGAGACAAGGAAATGACATAACGATGGATGTAAACCTCCATACCTTTTCTGGACTCTAGAATAGTCCAAAAATCTGCATTTGTTGAACTTTAGAATTAGCTTATCCCGACCATAACCTAATAAATGGACAAAGCACTCACACTTAAAGACTTCAGGTGCTACATGGTATAATGGTTGTCTGGGATGAAGGACGGTGTAAGGAGTTTGATTTTGAGAACTGATAATGACATATGGGTAAATAAATAGGTCGCGTAAGTTCTCTGTTTCTGTAGAAATCTTTTAGGACATTCATGTGAAGAAGAAATGTACGACAATTTCGAATGCTGTGGCGTCTCTTTCATTCTCCAACTCTATTCTATTGTGGAGTATGCATGCATGATGATTATTCAATGGTGCCAGATGATGGAAGAAACTCAGTGAAATTATGATTGAAATATTCATGGCAAGGAAGAAAATGTCCAATTTCGATGCCGTTTTGGTGAATAGAGAAACATAAATTTATTGAAATTTCGATGGAAAATTTGACAAATGCATTCCTACCGTTTCGATGGCAAAATTAATGGATTAATTTATGAAATTTTACCCGAATTATCTATTAGTGCAGATCTACTCAAATATGAAATAATATTTCATATTGGATGTGGGGGGTGGGGTCTCCTCATGTGTGACTGAAGGACCCTAAACTGTTTCGATGGGGAGTTCGATGATGAATTTTGATGTCTATTTTCAATGGTGAAATCAATGAATTAAGTCATCATAGTTTGCAAGCACAATAGATAGATGTAAAGACACAAAATTGTGCAAAAAAAAATGCTCTAGGTAGTCCATAGTACATTAAAAAGAAAGAATTTTTTTGATTGATAGTGCGTTTCGATAGTGCATTTCAATGTCCGATGGCCATCGATATGGTAATAGGCGAAATTTCGACAATTTTGCCGGAATCAACAATGATTTGTGGGCATCGTCATGCGGAGATGACAAGGCACTTGCAGAGGAGGCTTTCAATTGTTTAGTAAAACAATTGGAAAATGGTCAATGTTGATCCTGTTCTTCATTAAACATACCATATGCTTGGAGCACTTGAGACAATACAAATTTACAAGTGATTGGAATAAGCTCAACTATATGATCAATAGTGCATAATTGTCTCCTAAATGCAAGAGGGTCCCTATTGATAGTATAGAGATATGCCGTTTTCTGTTATGTCTTGTTGAGTGTCATGTGCATAACATGTGCCTCACTTATGCTGTTTACTTCTGTAGTTTAGTCCCATATTGCTCATCTCTGCTTTAGTCTATACTCTCTTCTGTTATATAAGAGACTGCATTGTACAGTTGTACACTGTTTTACTCACTCAATAAACAAGCCTTCATTTATCTATATGGTATCAAGAGCAGGCCCGGTCCCAGTTTTTCTGTCCTACCCTGCCCCCATGCCCTGAAGTGCCCCCCCTCCGCCGCCGCCCCCCCTCCCCCCCCACCGCCACCGCCACCACCCCTCCCCTCCCTGCGCTGCCGACCTGCCCTCCCGCCGCCCGCCCGCCCCACCACCCGCCGCTCCTCCGCCTCCACCACCGCCACCCCTCCCTACTGCCGTAGTAGCAACTCCACCCCCCCACCCATCGGCTGCCGCTATCCCTCCCTCCCCACCCCCGCATCCATCTTCCTTCACCAATCCCATCCTTCCTCTTCTCCTACCGGGTAATCTACTCTTTCGGGCAACTATAGACCTCTCACGTTGAGAGTCCCCTACGTCTCCGGTTCCTTTTCTGCCTGCGCCTCATAAAGGATTATTGATTTCCTCATGACGGCGTATGTTTTCTTCATCTATCTCTGCCCGAATACATGTTCTTCTGATCTGATGCGTCAGATCCCTGCTGCTACTGCCCCATAGCGGGTTTATTATTTCTGTCTGCTGCTGCCCGTCGTGGGTTATTTACTTGCTGCCTACTGCTGCTACGTCACCTTTCTGCTAGTGTTTGCCTCTGCCCAATATGGCATCTGTGGAGCCTCTTAGATCTCTCTGTGTTACCACGGTCAAGCTCAATGGATCCAACTACCATCTGTGGTCGGCATCCTTTGTTCTATATGTGAAGGCTCAAGGCAGATACTCTTATCTTACTACTGATCCACCTCCTGCTCCTGATGCTACTGCTGACGACAAGACCAAACAAGCTTATGCCCAATGGTCTAAAGACGACTCGGGTGTTATGTCCTGGCTTCTCAACAGCACCGAGCCGCGCATTAGTCAGTCTCTCCTGTGCCTTCATGATGCCAAAGACATGTGGGACCAACTGTCTCATGTCTACTCACACCAGCAAAATCCGAAGAGGGTTTTTGAAATTTTTAAAAACCTAGCCAAAAAGGAGTACTCCTCAGATGCGTCCATTGAAGATTTTTACAATCAGTGCTCCGCTTTCTGGAACGAGTATGAGATCTACCACCCGTTGACTGCAGACATCAAAGAAGCTCAGAAGCAGTGCAATGAACTCCAACTGGTTCAGTTCTTGGCTGTACTTTCCTCTTCTTTTTCCGATGTGGTTGACCAAATATTGTCTAGTGATCCGCTACCGACTCTTTGCGATGTTCTGAAGAGAGTCCAACGACTGCCTTCTGTTTCCTCTACACCAGCAATTGAGCATCCTGCCTTGGTTGCTCGTACTACTGATTCTGGACGTGGCCGCGGTCGTGGACGTGGCCGTGGAGGACGTTCACCACCTTCTGGAGGAAGAGGCACTTCCACAACTCCTGGGCGAGGTCAAGCCACTGGACATCGCTACTGCAACTGGTGTGGTAGTGATAATCACACTGAAGATAGGTGTTGGATCAAGCACGACAAGCCAGCCTGGGCAAACCAGGCCTCCATTGAAGCTACTACAGAAGCCGCATCAGATCCCCCAACTACTCCTCCATCCACTGACTGGCTTCGCTCTGAGTTTGAGAAATTTTTCCAAGAGCGAATGACTCAACTACCCTCGACATCCACGAGAGGCTCTTCTGGTATGCTGGCGTCTCCCTTTGCTGGTAACCAAAAGTGGTGTATTGATTCTGGGGCATCTGTTCACATGGCAGGCGACCTCCACCTATTTTCTGCCCTATCTAAAACTTCACATATTCCATCTGTCACCGTTGCTAATGGCTCAAAAGCACATGTACATGGCATTGGCACGGTTTCGTTATCTCGCAAGGATGAATCTTCACTCTGTTTTATATATACCTCAGTTTCCTGTTAATTTACTATATGTCAGTAAAACTGTCAAACAACTTCAGTGCTCTATTAAATTTGATATCTCTGGTTGTGTTTTGAAGGATCTCCGCACAAAGACGATGATTGGTTCGGGCCATGAAGGACCAGATGGACTTTACTACTTAGATGGACCACCTGCGGCGTCAGCTCTCTTATCTACATCTGTCTCAGGACTGCAGTGGCACGTTCGGCTGGGTCATCCGTCTGTTGCAAAGATGAAGTTTTATTTCCTGCTTTAGCTGAACATAAATTCTCTTGTGAAACCTGCGTTTTGAGTAAACAAACGAGGTCTGTTTTTCCTGCAAAGAATGATATTGGGTCTAAAGATATGTTTGACATTGTTCAATCTGACATCTAGGGTCCATGTAGTGTCCCGAGTCAATCAGGTGTTAAGTATTTCTTGACATTTATTGATGATTATTCCCGTGCTACCTGACTTTTTCTGCTTAAAGACCGTAGTACTGTTTTGGACAATATCCGTGTTTTCTTCTCAGAAATAAAAACCCAATTCAATAAAACCATCAAAATTCTTCGTACTGACAATGCCCTAGAGTTTATGCAAAAGTCTGTCACCTCATTTTGTTCTAATCATGGCACCATACACCAAACCACTTGTCCCTATACTCCTCAGCAAAATGGTGTTGTTGAACGCAAAAATCGCCATCTCTTAGAGGTTGCTCGCACTCTTCTTATCCATTACAAAGTTCCTCACCGTTTCTGGCCTGAGGCAATCACTACGACATGTTTTCTTATAAATCACATGCCCTCTTCTGTTTTACAAAATCGCATCCCTTACTCTATCTTGTTTCCTGATGCAACTCTGTTTCCTGTACCATCTCACATTTTTGGGTGTACCTGTTTTGTTAAGAATCTGCGCCCAGGAATGTCAAAACTTGACCCTCGGTCTACTAAGTGCATTTTTTTGGGTTATTCACGAACTCAAAAAGGCTATCGCTGTTTTGATCCGATACTCAGACAATGGTTTGTCAGTGCGGATGTCTTCTTCTTTGAGCATATGCCCTTCTTTTCTGAGGATGGAGCAAGCCTAACTCCTGATGTTTTGGCACAAACACCTCTACCAGACATAGTCAAAAATATGTCTGTATCTGACCAGCCTGAAGAACGTCCGCTGCAAGTGTACAAACCCCGACCGAAGCCAAGCACTCCTTCCATGGCCCCTCCTCAACCAATTCCTGCGTCTGCGGATGATCAACTAAACACTGAGGTAACTTCTGATCTGCACCTTCCTATCAGCTTACGGAAAGGTGTCCGCTCCTGTACTAAGCATCCTATTAGTTATTTCTGCACGTCTGATAATCTGCATAACAACTTTGCCTGCTTTACTTCTGCACTATCCGCTGTCAGTATTCTGAAAAATGCTACAGAGGCTCTTGCTATTCCAGCATGGAAGAAGGTAATGGACCAGGAAATGTAGGCACTATGTGATCGCAAGACATAGGAGCTTGTGGATCGCCCTTCTTCTTGCCCTACAATGGGCTGTCGTTGGATCTTTACTATCAAATATCAGCCAGATGGAACTATTGAACGTCTCAAAGCCCGTCTTGTTGCTAAGGGCTACACAGACATACAGTGTTGATTATTTTGAGACTTTCTCTCTTGTTGCATGGTTAAACTCTGTTCGCATTCTGATTTCTGTAGCTGTGAATAAAGACTGGTCTCTCTATCAACTTGATGTGAAAAATGCATTACTTAATGGAGATTTACAGGAAGAAGTCTACATGGAGCAACCACCGGGATTTGTTGCTCAAGGGGGGTCTGCCTCCAAAGTATGTAAGCTGAACAAGGCTATCTATGGTCTCAAGCAAAGTCCACGAGCATGGTTTGACAAGCTCAGTCAAATTTTAGTCACCTTTGGCTTTCGTCGTTCTCATTCTGACCATTCAGTCTTTATTCGTAAGATAGTGGCCGGACTTGTCATTCTGATTGTTTGTGGATGATATTATATTATCTGGCAGTGACACGGTGGGCATATATGAAACTAAAACTTACTTAGAGAAGCATTTTGTCACTAAAGATCTCGAAAAACTTTGATATTTCCTAGGCATTGAAGTCTCCAGATCATATGCAGGACTGTGTCTTTCTCAGAGGAAATATGTACTTGATCTGTTGCAGGAAATTGGCATGCTAGGTTGCAAACCGGCTAACACTCCACTTGATCCAAACATGGACTGGGATGATGCAAACTCTCCTCCCTATGCTGATCATCACCAGTTCAGGAGACTAGTAGGAAAGCTTATTTATTTGACTGTCACACGAGATGATCTTACTGCTGCTGTTCGATTCATCAGCCGATATCTTGACAAACCCCAACAATGTCATTGGGATGCTGTATGCCATATTCTGAGATATCTTAAAAGTTCTCCAGGGAAAGGCTTGATGTATAAAAAGCATGGCCACTGCAACCTATCCGGGTTCTCGGATTCAGACTATGCAGGAAGTCATTCTGATCGAAAGTCAACTTCAGGCTACTGTACATTTGTGGGTGGAAACCTTGTCACCTGGCGAAGCAAAAATCAGACTGTTGTCGCCAGATCCAGTGCAGAGGCGGAATACCGAGCAATGGCTCATACTGCTTGCGAACTGTTATGGGTTCAGAGTCTACTTGGAGTTTGACATATCTTATTCTAGCCCTATTCCTATGTTTTGTTATAATAAGGCCTCCATTTTTATTGCGAGCAACCCCACATTTCACGAGAGGACGAAACATATTGAGGTCGACTGTCACTTTATTCGAGAAGCAGTTCTCACTGGCATAATTTGCACACCATATCTCAGTACCGACAAGCAAGTTGCAAACATCTTCACAAAGATACTTCCCAAAGCTCGCTTTCTAACTCTAGTTGACAAGCTGGGCTTGTTCGACATCTACGCTCCAGCTTGAGGGGGAGTATAGAGATATGTTGTTTTCTGTTATGTCTTGTTGAGTGTCATGTGCATAGCATGTGTCTCACTTATGCTGTTTACTTCTGTAGTTTAATCCCATATTGCTCACCTCTGCTTTAGTCTCTATTCTCTTATGTTATATAAGAGACTGCGTTGCACACTGTTTTACTCACTCAATAAACAAGCCTTGGTTTATCTATAGCTCCCATGTGGCCTTGTCCTCGCCGTGGTGTTTCAAAAAGAACCTTTAACCATCTCAATCTTTTTATTTTTGAGTTCCTTCACCTTTGAATCCAAGATCCTCATAGGTGACTCAGGGTAAGACAACCTCTCTTGGAGTTCTATTGGTTCGATGTTCAACACGTGGACATGATCTTTCACATAGCGCTTCAGGTTGGACACATGAAACACATCATGCATCATGCTATACTGCGATGGCAGGGCAAGACGATAAGTAGTTTCTCCAATCCATTTCAGAATCTCGAACGGATCCACATCGTGGACTCAATTTTCCCCTGTTCTTTGCTATAGCTGGGGGGGTGTAGAATCTTTAGAAAGACATGATCTCCTATAGCAAAGTGCAGATCTATCCGCTTTGCATCCGCATAAGACTTTTGCTGATCCTGGGCCTTCTTCAACCTCTACTTGATCAAACGACTATATCAACATACAACTGTAGTTCTTTAAACTTAAGTAGGGTCCTCTCGCCGACTTCATCCCAGTGAAGCGACGACAGAGACAACCTCCCTTAGAGAGCCTCGTACGGCGACATTCCGTTGCTGGCTTGGTAACTATTGCTATAGGCGAACTCGGCTAAGGGTAGATATTGCTCCCATGATCCGCCCCAATCTAGGATGCACATTCTTAATAGATCTTCTAAGGTCTGAATTGTGCGTTCTGATTGGCTGTAGGTTTGTGGGTGTTAGATTGTGCTAAACTTCAGCCTCGTGCCAAGTTCTTCTTGGACTTGTTTCCATAACTTTGAAGTGAACTTTGGGTCACGGTCGGAGATGATTAAGCTTGGTACTCCATGTAGGCGAACTATCTCCTGGATGTATAGCTCGACCAAATTTGACACCTTGGCATTAATCTTTAGGGCAAGGAAGTGTGCTGACTTGGTTAAGCGGTCTACCACGTCCCATACAGCGTCATGCCCTTTCCTGGGCTTTGGGAGCCCCACCATGAAATCCATGGTGTTCTGGTCCCACTTCCACTCTGGGATTTCGATGGATTGTAACAGTCCACCAGGCCGCTGACATTCAGCCTTCACCATTTGGCACGCGAGACAACTAGCTACAAACGAGGCTATGTCCCGCTTCATTCCTGGCCGCCAGAAGAATCTCTGCAGGTCTTTTGAACATTCTGGTGGTTCCAGGGTGCACAAAGTACTTCAATCCATGGGCTTATTACAGGATGTGAGCCTTCAACAGTCCGTCCTCGAGAACCCAGATGCATTGCTTGTATCGAATTCCTCCATCTACTCCCACTAAGAGACGTGTTTGCGGTTTCACCATCAGAGCCTTCATCTTTTCTAGGTCTGGACTGGCTAATTGGGTTGCTACGAGCTTAGTCAATAGGCCGGGTATGATTTGGATGTTGGCCAGTCGGAGCCAATCCGCCAACAGTTGTGGAGTCCATCTAGTAAAATCTTTGAGTCTCCTCTACTGGGTAGCTAAACCAACCACACACCCGAGTCATTTATGATTGAGGGCATCAACCACCACATTAGCCTTGTCGGGATGGTAGGCTATAGTGAAATCATAGTCCTTGAGATACTCCATCCGTCGTTGTTGCTGCAGGTTTATGTCCTTGTGAGTTAGGAAATACTTTAGGCTCCTATGGTCAATGAAGATATGCGAAGGTGGCTCCATACAGGTAGTGTCGCCAGATCTTCAAAGCATAGACGATTATTGCTAGCTGCAAATCGTGAGTCGGATAGTTCAGCTCATTTGGCTTGAGCTGTCTCGAAGCAAAGGCGACGACATGCTGGTCTTGCTCCAAGACACATCCCAAACCAAGGTTGTCATACTCGAACCGATCAGCGAACTAGTGAGGCCTCTAGTTTCCGGTTCACTGGTTCAACCATTGACGACAACATGACGTCACTAATAGTTTAAAAATATATAAATGCGTCTGATACTCATGAAAAATATCCCTACAAAAGTTATGAAACATTAATAATAGCACAACTGATCACAATAACTTAATAAACATACCAAATAACAAATAACATTCTATTCATGGACATTTGTATACCAACATTTATATAGTATTCAATATAAATTAACAAAAAATGCCATCAACAATACATTTTCTTGCTAAGTGAGAGAACCAACCGGTTGGGCTAAAACCAGACCGGTTCGCCGGTTCAACCGGTTTGATGCCGGTCTGACTTCATTTCCGGCTTTGGGAGGGGACCGACCCGGAAGAGTGACCGGTTCCCGGTTCAACTGGCCGGTCCAGTTCGGTTCTGATAACCATGTCCCAAACCCATCTTTGATGTGTCAATGAAGATGACAAATCCGTCATTACCTGAGGGTAGGGTCAACACGGGGGCTGACGTAAGCTTTTCTTCAGCTCTTGGAATTGTGTTTCACACAGGTCAGACCATATGAACTTCTCGTCCTTTCGAGTGAGCTTTGTGAGGGGAAGAGCAGTTTTCGAGAAATCCTTGATGAATCGGCGGTAGTATCCGGCCAATCCAAGGAAGCTGCGAACTTCATATGGGGATTTTGGTACTAGCCATTCACAAACAGCCGCCACTTTGGCAGGATCCATTAAGATAGTCCCTCTGGATATGATATGTCCGAGGAACATGACTCGGTCTATCTAAAACTCGCATTTCGAGAATTTCCTGCGAAACTTCTGCTCTCTCAAGATATCAAAGACCTTTGATAGGTGATCACGGTGTTGCTCTAAGTTGTCGGAGAAGACTATGATATCATCTATGAACACTATGACAAAGGTGTCGAGGAAGGGCTGGAAAACACTATTCCTGAGATTCATGAACATGCTCGGTGCATCGGATAACTCAAGAGGCATGACTAGGAATTCATAATGGCCGTAGTGGGTTCAGAAAGCGGTTTTTGGAATGTCTTCCTTCCTAACTCGCAACTGGTGGTACCCTGATTGTAGACAAATCTTCGAGAATACCCGGGCGGTCTTAGTGGGTCAAATAGGTCATCTATCTGAGGTAAGGGATTCTTATTCTTAATTGTAGCCCAATTTTATCATTCTATAGGCAATGCACATACGAAGCGATCCGTCCTTTGTCACAAAAAGAACCGGAGCTCCCCAAAGGGATGTGCTAGGTCGGATAAAGCCCTTGTCTAAGAGTTCCTACAATCACTCCTTCAATTCGAGCAATTCGGCGGGAGCCATTCGGTAAGGAGCCTTGGAAATCGGGTTTGTCCCGGGAGCTAGCTCTATGGAGAATTCAACTTCTCATTCTGGAGGTATGCCTGGCAAATCTTCTGGGAACACATCAACATAGCCCCTAACTACCTCAATTTTCTCTAGCGGGCGTGCCTTAGGTTTTGGCTCAGTTAAAATGGCTAGGAACGCTAGATAACCCTTGGCTATCATCTGTTCTGCCTTCTGGGCTGACACATACTGACTGGTGGTGGCATCTTTCCTCCTTCGAATGGTGAAAGGTGGGTAGTTGGGTTTCTATATTCTTATTTTCTTTTCTCTACAGTCTATTTTTGCATTATAAGTATATAGCCAATCCATTCCTATAATGATTTCAACTTCATTCATATCTAGGAGGATAAAGTCGGTAGGGAGTTCATTATTCATATATTTAATAGGGACGACCGGTGTTTTCAGAGAGATGAGAAGATATGCCCACTAGGGGTGGTGACTTCTAAAGTTCTAAGACATACCCTAAGTCCTTAAAATCCAAACAAAGCATAGTCGCGGGATTTCGAGAAATTAAAGTATTGGTAGAATCAAAGTCGAACAAAGCCCTGACTGTATGTCCCATAATATCAAGATGCTGTTGTTTCTCACTGTTTTAAATTGGGACATGAAAGAGAACAACTTGATTTCTACATCTTTATCATATTTTGATATCCATGGTGTTGCAGTTCTCAATCAATATTTTTGTATCGATGATATATAGCAGCCGTGTTAGTAGACAAGATTATCATACATCATTAGGCTGCCTTCTGAAACCATGTCGTGCATAGATTGCAATAAAATGGGTGTTCACTGGATATATGATGGCATCATAATTCATCTCATATCTATTTTAGTTTGCTCATAATTTTTTCCTTGTAGATCTATGTGAGTTCTGATCAGCTAAAGGATTTCATTGAGCAAGAAGCAGCTCAAAAGAGTTCTCAACTTGATATAACTCGCATGATAGATGAGTATGATATAAAAGAGGACTGTAAAGAATTTCCAGCTATCATTTTGGGGAGTTCATCCCTAATTGAGCTCTATGATGATGCTGCTCAAAAGGAAATAATTGATGTGATCATGGATAGAACTTGTAACAAGCCGGTACAGCGACATGCCATTAAAGAATTTGTAGATTTGAACAGAAATGGCGATGGATGGGCCTTGATTGGTCCTTCTTTTTGTACTGAAAGTATCTCAACAAATGAGGGGACCCTGAGTGTCCTGTCCGATTCTTCACAAAACGAAGATTTGTCAGACGAGGAGAAGATTGGTGGACTTTTTGCAAGGGACCCATCTGTAACTGCTAGCTGCTCGTCCAGTGACTCAACAGGGATTCTTGAACCAACTTTAGATCGGCCCATCAGATTCCTACCTGGAATACGTGGCAGAAATTGCTTTCGGCTTGAACAGGCTGGTTTTCACACGGTTAGGCAATTGAAACGCTTTTGACTAACACAAATTTGTTTTTTAATATATCTCTAAAGAAATTCCTACACTGTCCTTGTTTATTCAGATCCGGAAATTGCTCCACCATTTCCCGCGAACCTATGTTGATTTGCAGAATGCTCATGATGCAATTGACGACGGGCAGTATTTGATTGTAGTTGGGAAAGTCTTGTCTTCAAGGTATACATCCTGAAACTGATCCTCTTATATGGATGATTATGTCTGAGTATTCGTAGCAAGTACTCTATTTAGATATGATTATAATTTTGTTATTGATTATGATATTATTATAAGGTAATACATGCTACTTTTAGGATTTTTGTCTATCTAATGGCAGCAGAAACGCTCGTGCTGTAGTTTTAGTGTACAGTAGTTTCCTGGCAATAAGCCAATAAGTGTATTTCATACAATTATGATGGAGAGGGGAAATAATGATATGCTTAAAATTTATACCTGGTTAAAATTCTGTTAGTAGTTCTGAACCATTTCACATAGTACACTTAGACATTTGGGATCCTTGCAAAATTCTGAACCAATCTGGGTTCCAGTATTTTATCAGTTTTGTTGATGATTTTTCTAGAACTATATGGATTTAAGGTAAAACTGCTGTTTTACCCACCATTAAATTCTTTTCTGCTGAAATCAAAACCCAGTTTTCGTAGACTATAAATAATTGAATATCTTCTGTATTGATAATGCAGGAATATGTACAACATGATTTAAAATGATTTTTTCCTTGAGATGAGAAATTTGTACCAAACTTCCTGTCCCTATACACCTCAACAGGATGCATTGCGAAATGGAAAAATGGACACTTACTAAATGTAGCTCAGATCATTGTGTCACTCCCATATTCCTAAAAGCTTACTCGACTAATGTTCTTGCCTGATGCTTTATTAACGACCTGCTTTCTTCTTTATCGCATGCCTTCATCTGTTCTTCATAATAAGATTCCTATTCAGGTATCAGATCCCGACATAGCCCTGTTACCTTTTCCGCGTCAGCTATCTGGTGGCTATGCATGCTTAGTCGAAAAGTTGAAACCCGTTGATAAGTTTTCTCCTCGCTCCACAAAATGCATCTTCCCTGGCTATCCTCCTGAGCAAAAAGAGTATAAATATTTTGATCCAGTTGACAAACGAGTGCATGTTATTGCTGATGTGGTGTTCTTAAAAAAAATACATTTCTTCTCAGATCATAGACACACTCTTAAACAGAAAAAGTATTTTTTTGACACTCGTACCACTGAGATTTCGTTACCCACAGTTTCTATCTACTCCTAGCCAAGAGAAGCCACTTCAGGTGTACAACCGACAATGAAATTGCATACAACTTTGGCCCATGCCAATCTTTATACTCAAGCTGTAGATCAACCTGCCAACGAATGTATTCTTGATACTGCACATGTTTCAGACTTTGAGTTACCTATTGCCTTGCTGAAGCCTAAGCGCAAATCTACAAAGCATGATATTGCTCATTACTACATTTATAATCATCTAAGGCCAAGCTATGCTGCTTTATCAGTTCTTTGTCTTCTAATTCTGTACCTAAATCAATTACACAGGCTTTCTCACCCTAGGTGTAAGGCTTCCATGGATGATGAAATTGCAACCTTGACAGGTTGTCGCACCTTGAATCTTGTTGACCCACCATCTTATTTTTCTATTTGGTTGTCATTGGGTCTTTGCTACTGTTAAAGTGTCTATATTAGTCTATTAGTTAAATAGGCTAATTAGTTTAGTGGGCCTTTATATTCCGGCCCGTCTAGTTTAGATTACTTGGGACACAAGTCTCATGGTTTCTCCCTTGCTCCTATATATAGGACAGGGGTGTCAAGTCTTGTATTCATCTATCACAATCTATTCCTATTCAATCGATCTCATATTTTAACATGGTATCAGAGCCGTTGCTCCTGAGGGAACCCTAATCCGCCGCCCCGCTTCCCTCTCTCCAAGCCGCCGTCTTCTCCCTTCAAGCCGCCGTCGCTCCTCTCTTCGAAGATAGCAACCGCGGGCTCTCTCCGCCTGCGGGCGACCGTTGCCATGGCCTAGGCCGGCTGCCCGCTAGGCATATCCCGGCCTCCATGGTCATCTATTCTTTATTCTTTCATTCTTTCCATACAACACCTCCGCTGCCTATCATAGCAGCCGTCCTCCATCATCATCCGCAACAGTCGCCGCCGTAGGCATCCGCCGTGGTAATCTCCTTCCGCCATCCGAAACCAGCAGCTCCGCATCCAACTCCGCACGATAGCAGCGCCACCGCCACCATCAACAGTAGTAGCCGCCAGCAACCATCTCCACAGTGTCGCCAGCCATCAGAAATCGCTTCCCATCCGCAAGGAGCAGCCATCTCCATCTGCCGCAGCAGCCCAGCCGCCGCCGCGTCGATACTATCGACCCGAGCGTCGATAGTATCGAGATCAGTCCAGACGCAAAAAAAAACATTCCGTCGATACTCCATCTGCAGCAGCAGCCCAGCCGCCGCCGTGTCGATACTATCGACCCGAGCGTCGATAGTATCGAGATCAGTCCAGACGCAAAGAGCATTCCGTCGATACTATCGACAATTCTGTCGATACTATCGAGATCACTGCAGACGGAAAAAGACCGCCGTCGATACTATCGACATTTTTGTCGATGGTATCGAGATCTAATCAGTCGTTCACTTGAAGCCTTCATCGCCGCTTTGGAGAGGCTCCGCCTTGGCTCCGCATGCAATTTCTCCGGAGTCACGCATGAGACCCTTTGTCATCTCTTATGGTGCGACAAAGTGCTACACCAACGAACGTCATATTTTCCATCATCCGCAAGCTGTTCTTCCACTTCATCATCATCCCGGCGATCTTCATCTTCCATTTGCTGCTATCTGCATCATCATGCTACTGCTGTCCCTACGCCATCACCTGCTGTCTTCATCATCATCACTCCATCGTCACCTCCCATCTATGTCTACTCCCATATTCATTATGCCCTCTATTGCTATTCGGATCATTAATCGGTCCTATCTTTTGCTAATCAGATCCTATTTTGACCCTAATCAGATTTTTCGCGGGGTCTCCGCCCCCACACCCCCGGAGGATTTGTTGCCCTAACGGGCCAACAAACCCCCTTTTCGGGTCGGGACTAGATCCATTTATTTTTCTATCCGGATCTCATGTTGACCCATTTAGTATACTCTCTTTGGCTATCGGTTTCATTCTTCACATATTACCCATCTCCATTTTACATATTTTTCTCTTTTCAACTTTTTTCTTTCCCTCCCCCCATATCGTATGTGTATCCCTTGTCCACATTACGGGGGGGTCATAATATCCAGTTTTCCACACCAAACACTCACTCTTGTCGTATTTGGTGTGCGGGGGGGGGGGGATAAATAGGAGAGAAAGAGATGAGAAGGAAGAGAGAGCGAGCATGAGAGCATATGAGAGAATGTATGAGAGAGAGTATGAGATGAGATGATGATATATGTATTCAGATTATATATATTCTAGGCTATCTTCATGGAGCTTCACATTGTTCAGCACACCGGTTCTCTACTTGAGCCAGCAGTGAAGATCCAGCGTCGACACCATATCCGTTGTTGATGATGTATTCCTTCAGCTGCATTCACATGAGACAGATGGGTGCTTCTTCAGAAGCTCTGAGTTTTATCTTCACCGAGCTGCTTCATCACGTCTTCTCCGAGCTACATCTGTTGTATCGACATCGCCTGTAGCTGATCCTCTTGGGACTTTCCTTGATGGATGATATCTACTTTCCTGTCAAGCCCCCATGGTTCCTGCATCGTATCAAGCAGCAGATCGTCCGTCCGCGTTCGTGCCGCGTTAAGCACGTATTGGCGAGTTGCTGTAGTATTAGGTCCATTCGTCGAGATTATATCCACGTTCGTGCCGCATTAAGCACGTATTCCAGTGGCGCATTCTTCAGCCTACAGAGTATCTTCAGATGTCTTCATTTCAGATGCACTTCAAGGAAGACCTTCTTCAAAGCTCGAGTATCTTCAGCCTGCAAAGTCATCACTATTTGATTCAGGGGGAGTATTGATTAAGGGGGAGTAACATATTTTGTATGGGAGTGATATTTATCTTCATCTTTCATTTATCATTTCTTTTTATCGAGTCCTGTAACTCTCCAAGCTTGGACATGTGTTTCACCCATGCTCCAGCTTGAGGGGGAGTGTTAAAGTGTCTATATTAGTCTATTAGTTAAATAGGCTAATTAGTTTAGTGGGCCTTTATATTCCGGCCCGTCTAGTTTAGATTACTTGGGACACAAGTCTCAGGGTTTCGCCCTTGCTCCTATATATAGGACAGGGGTGTCCAGTCTTGTATTCATCTATCACAATCTATTTCTATTCAATCGATCTCATATTTTAACAGCTACTAAATATCATCCTGATGGCATTGTTAAACAAGTCAAGGCCAGATTAATTGCAAAAGGATACACTCAATCATAGGGCATGGATAATTTTGAGTCATTCTCTCCTGTGACTCAACTCAATTATGTACGTATCATTAATTTTGTAGTTCTCAATCTTGGGTGAACTTTATTTCAGCTGGACATGAACAAAATGCCTTTCTATATGGGGTCTACATGGAAAAGTCTAAATGGAGCAACCTCCTCGATATGTTTCTGTGAACACGGATGCCGCTATGCTACGTGCAATGCAGTGTAGAGAGGCAATGAGCCTTCTCCATTTTTATTAATAAGAGAAGTTGGATAATTTACATAGAGGTCCAACAGGACATATGAATTACAAAATAGAATATGAATATAATGAGATATATTAACACTCCCCCTCAAGCTGGAGCGTACACATCGTGTATGCCCAGCTTATTGCAAAAACTCTGAAATGCTGCTGGACTCAATGGCTTTGTGAGAACATCTGCAAGTTGATCTTCAGATTTGACATGCGGAGTCACAACAATACCATTCTTGATCTGATCTCTAATAAAGTGGCAGTCAACCTCTATGTGCTTAGTGCGTTCATGGAAGACTGGGTTCTTGGCATTGTAGATAGCAGCTTGATTGTCACATCTGAGCTCTATAGGAAACAAAACATGAATCTTTAATTCAGAAAGTACAGATTGAACCCACTGCAACTCGCAACAGGCATGTGCCATTGCTCTATACTCAGCTTTCGTGCTAGATCTTGCTACAACATTCTGCTTTTTGATTTTCCAGGTAATAAGGCGATTTCCTAGAAACGTGCAATATCCAGATGTAGACCTCCTGTCATTCAGATTACCAGCCCAATTTGCATCTGCATAACCAGTAAGAGAAAGAGTAGATACATGGGTCTTCCGTCTATAATAGGTGATTCCCTTACCAGGTGCACCTTTAAGATATCTCAGAATACGACAGACTGATGTTCAATGAGACTGTTGTGGTGAGGTCATATGCTGACTCACCACTCCTACAACAAAAGAAATGTCAGGACGTGTAACTGTCAGATATATCAGTTTACCAACAATTTTCCTATAATATCCTGGATCTGGATAATCAGTATCATCAGTCATCTCCTTCACATGATAGTCCATAGGAGTAGACACGGGCTTGGACTCACTCATACCTGCTTCTGGTAGTAAATCCAACACATTTTCTCTGAGATAAATTGGTACATGCATGAGATCAGTCACAGAACAAGAAAAGCCCATCTTTAGCACAACATCACTGAACTTGTCAAACCAAGCTCTAAGAGATTGTTTCAACCCATAGATGGCTTTCTTCAATCTACACACCTTCTGACACTCCCCCTGAGCAACAAAACCAGGTGGTTGCTCCATGTATACCTCTTCTTGTAGATCACCATGAAGAAAGACATTCTTGACATTTAGCTGAAATAGAGGCTAGTCAAAGGTAGTAGCCAGAGAAATAAGAATACACACAAAATTCAGACCAGCCACTGGTGAAAAGGTCTCAAAGAAATCAACCCCATATGTATGAGTGTAACCTTTTTCCACCAGTCTAGCTTTCAACCTCTCAACCGAACCATCTGGATTATGTTTTACTGTGAATACCCATCTACACCCCACAACATTTTTATCTGGAGGTAAGTCAACAAGTTCACAGGTGTTGTTCTATAAAAGAGTAGACATTTCCACATGCATCGATTGTTTCCAACCAATATCCTTCATAGCATCAAGATGATTTCTTGGAATGACCATAGAATCAACCTCAAGAGCAAATGAACGGGCCTGCTTAGATAATTTGGACAAACAACACACATTTGCAATAGGATACCGAACAATACAGGAACGAGTACCTTTGTGGACAACAATGGGAACATCAAGGTCAGATGGTTCTTCAGGAATCCCTTGAGTAGAGGAAGATGGGGGAGGCTCAGAGACTGGAGTCGCTACCTCCTCTGATCTTGTCTGCCTTGTCTACTGTAAACAGTGAATATTGCTGAATTAAAAGACCATCTGCTGGCTGCTCTTCCTGAATTATAGTATAGTCAGGAATGATAGGTGGCACTCTCTCACTCTGATGTGGCGGTGTCACTCTCTCACTGATGTCTGATGGTGGCACTCTCTCACATAACTACTCCCCCTTATTGGGAACACTAGAGAAATATGGAGTAGATTCATGAAAAGTCACATCCCTAGACACAAACATATGACAGAGACTTTGACAATAACACTTGTACCCTTTGCTAGTGTTGGAGTACCGAAGAAAAAGAGTCCTAATTGACCTAGGAGATAACTTATCAGCCTTAGGATCAAAATTGTGGACAAAGGAAGTACAACCAAACACTCTGAGGGGAACAAGGAAAGGCTGATCTTTGGGATGTAAGACAGAGAATGGAGTATGTCCTTGGAGCACAGAAGAGGGTTGTCTGTTGATAAGGAAACATGCAGTAAGTAAAGCATCAGACCAGAATCTCTTAGGAACATTAGATTGAAACATAATTGTCCTGATAATATCAGGAATGTGACGATTTTTCCTCTCTGCTACCCCATTTTGCTTAGGGGTGTGCGGATATGATGTACGATGTATCATCCCAACAGAACTACAAAAATCAGCCATATCACTTTGAACATACTCCAAGGCATTATCAGATTGAAGAATTTTAATATTGCAATCAAATTGAACTTTTATTTCTTGATGAAAATGCTTGACAATAGATAACACAAACTCTCAACTCTTCAACAAATAAATCCATGTCATGCGCGAAAAATCATCCACAAAGGAAATAAAATAGCGAAAACCATTATAGCTATGGTCTTTTATAGGACCCCAAACATCACTGTAGGCTAACTCAAAAGGACAAGACGCCTGTTTATTGACATTACCAGGATAAGACATTCTATGATGTTTTCCCAGTTGACAGGACTGACACTCTAATGAAGACACTTGAGACAACTCAAGCTCTAACTTCCTCAGGCTCTCTAACGAAGGATGTCCATATCTATAGTGCCATAGTAAGGGAGAACCGCTCAAAAGGATAGCAGGAGCAGGAGCAGATACTTGGCGAGGCGACTGTCACCATGGAAGAGGTAGAGATCACCTTTCCTAGGACCCCCACCAATCGTCCTCATACTCTTGAGATCCTGTAACACAAAACAAGAAGGTCCAAAAGTCACCGTACATTTCACAGTATCAATCAATTTAGCAACAGAGAAGATTAAATGGAAATGCAGGCACATAATGTACTGATTTAAGATCAATTTTAGGAGTCAGAGAAACAGGTCCACTGGCTAACACTCTCCTCACTGAACCATCTGTTATTGTTGCAGATTGGTGAGGAATATGTGAGTCAATGGAATGAAATAATCTCCTCATACAAGTCATATGCTGTGACGCTCCAGAGTCAACCACCCATGAAGTAGAACCAGAAGCCAGTAAAGAGGTAGCCTGATTACCAGTGGTGAATGCCAGGATGGCTGAAGAAGATGATTCCAAACTCAAATGCTGGGTAGCCAGAATAAATCTATCATATTCCTCCTTGGTGAGTGTGATGCCAAAAGAACCAGAATTCGAAACAGGAGGCTCAGAAGACTCAGTAGTGGCAGCATAGTTTGTTGCTCCCACAGGTGGTGCAACATGTCTACCATGCTTCTTTCAACATTTCTCAACTGTGTGTCCAGGTTTGTCATAGAAAGTGCACTTAGGGCGAGTGCCACATCCTCGGTCCATACCTGTCTGTCCTCCTCTCACTGCAGCAGCTACAGAAGCATGGGAATCTCCAGGAGACAAGACTGCTGTAGGATCAACATGTTTAAAATTTGCCTGTAAAATCCTTGAGTAAGCTTCTTCCAAGCTGGGAAGTTTGTCAGAAGCTAGGATGACGCTGCAGGCTGAACTGCACGAAGAACTCAGGACAGATAAGAACTTTGCTGTAATAAGTCATCTCTGTCTTTGACTTGTTCCTGGACAGTCACCGGATGGTAGAAGCTCAATTCTTATGCAATACCTTAGATCGCTCCAAAGTATTCTTCTAAAAACTTCTCCCTTTCGTTTTGCAAAGAGGCGATCATATATCATAAACTGACGAAGAGCATTCTTTTCTTGAGAATAATGTTTCTTTACTGCATCCATGTCTCTTTGGCAGTAGTGTAGAACATGAACCTAGCGGCAATCCCAGGTTCCATGCTCCCCCACAGCCATGTCTTCACCAGACTATTATGATGCTTCCATTCAACATAGCCTTTGTCAGTAGACGTAGGAGGATCAGAATCAACATGTCTCGCCTTGTCTCGGGACTCCAACACTGCATGGACAACATTCATCCATAAGAGATAATTCTTCCCGTTCAGCTTGATGGAGGGGATAGGTGACATCTCGCTATAGATGGTAGACGCCTTGGTTTCCTCCATGATTCAACGAGAAAAAAAGGCGACAGATTGATACACGTCACAGGAAGATTTGAGTGACAGAGAGATACACGTCACGTTAAAGAATTAGATGCGGGTCTGACGCATCCACAACCCCCAAACAGAAGTTCCCTAATCACACATGGAGGAGATGTGATTAGGTATTTCTACGTAACGACGGACCCTTCGGTTTGGGATTTAAAAATTCGTTGTATCAATCGAAGGACCCGACGGTTGAAGAAGAGGAGGGGAGAGAGGGGCTGCGGCGCCATGCCCTGGGTGGCGACTGCTCTGCCCGCCTTGAGCCGGCGGCGGCGGCTGGGCCTTGGGGCGGCCGACGGTGGCTGCTGGTGAGCGCTGGCGGCTGGTGGCTGGCGACGACTACGTGAGAGTGACAGGTAGGGTTAGATCTCCCGCTCTGATACCATGTGAACACGGGTGCCGCAATGCTGCGTGCAATGAGTGTAGAGAGGCAATGAGCCTTGTCCCTTTTTATTAATAAGAGAAGTTGGAGAGTTTACATAGAGGTCCAACAGGATATATGAATTACAAAATAGAATAAACAGCTGAATATAATGAAATAGATTAACAGTTTCACAAGGGGAGTAGTCTGCAAGCTCAAGGCCATATATGGCCTCAAACAACACTCGATAACCTGGTTTTATAAGCTTAGTTAGATTATGTCGATTACATACTGATCACTCTCTCTTCATTAAGAAAACTAGCGCATGGATTGTTGTTTTGATTGTATATGTTGATGGTATTAGACTATTAGGAAGTGTCTCGACTGTGATATGGGTTGCAAAGAATTATCTAGTTAAACACTTTTCTCACCAATGATCTAGGTAAGGGGTGATATATTCTTGGCATCGAGGTAGTTATCATGGATCTTCATTCGTTTGTCACATAGAAAATATGTTCTAGATTAGCTCATGGAAACTGGAATGATGGGAGCTCTACCTGCTTATACCCCTCTGCACCCAAATTCTAAGCCTAGTGACGAGGGTCCCATGTTTGCTAATCACTCTAGATGCAAGTAACTAGTTGAGAAACTTATCTATCTTATGGATACCCATACATATATTACTTCTTCGATAGGGTTTGTTAATAGATATATGGATAGCCGGCAAGGAGTGGTCCAAGTGGTCAAGCACGGTGTCCCCGCGGAGAGCCACTATTTCAGTTTGCTTGCTTCCCTTTTTTGTTCCGAGATCCTTTCGATGAGCTATGTTGTGTTGAAGGGATATCTATACGATCCGATCGATTGCATAAGAGGGTGACTTCACTACCTGGATCCTCATCTCTTGAACTCATTCTAGCTGCCCGTGGGATGGCACTGGCATCTCATCTCTCTCTGCCATTCTGCCTTGAATTTACCACCCTCCCCGGCGTCCAGTCTCTACCACAGTTTTGAGGGGGGGGAGACTAATGTCTCTCCTAACTAAAAAAATAGATATATGGATAAACCAAGACAGTGCCACTTGGAAGCTGTATGTCACGTTTTGAGATATCTGAAAGCTAATCTTATTAAGGGATTATTGCATTAAAAGCATGGTCACACTAATATATGATTTTGTAGGAAGTCTACAAACCGAAACTCTATTTTTGGGTCTTCACATGTGGGAGGAGGAAATCTTGTGTCCCGATGCAACAAAAAGTAGAATGTTTTAGCCAGATAAGTGTTGAGGAAGATATATGCATATTGCTTGTGAACTTCTTTGGGTCCGATCCCTTTTTAAGGAGTTTGGACTTCCTATCCATGGGCCTATGCAGATGTTCTATGACAGTAAAACTACTACCTTCTTTGCTTGTAACCCAGTCTTCCATGAGCACACTAAGCATATAGGGATTGACTATCACTTCATTAGGGAAGTTGTTATGAAGAAAGATATCTGTACTCCCTATACACGGCAGACCAGATTGCTGATCTATCCACCAAAGCACTTCCTAGGAAGCTGTTCGTGGAGTTGAGTGACAAGCTGGGTATGATATGTGTGTGTGCGCACGTGCGCGAGCCTGTTCATCGCACGCTCCATCTTGAGGGGGGGGTGATAGATTTTTTTTTGGTTTTCTTACATGGAATTGTGTTCAGTACTATATTGGGGAAATATAAGTAGTGGCTTACTCTGCCTCCTATATAAACATGTATTCTATACTCTGTTTTATCATTGAATAATAATTATTTCCTGATTATCATGTAATAAATATCATATACTACTTGGATAAACCAACATTGTAATATTATTGCTGGCTTGATAGTTTTATTATCTCATGTTTGGTAACGGTATGAAATTGACTTATTGATCATATACTATTTGGATCAACCACCATCTTAATATTCTCGGTGGCTTGAGATTTCCATTATCTCGTGTTTGGTAATAGTATTAAATTGACTTCTGTACCTGTTAATATTCATCGAATAAACTAGGTCAATCATGACACAACTCTTCAACAAAATTAGGGGGTACCGTATAACTCATAAAGTTTTCTTTTCAGATTAAACCCTGACTTGGTTAAGCACTAAAGAAACCAACTTGGCAATAATCTATTTTAAGGCAATTCAAAGAACATCTAAACTAAGTATCCTAGTATCTAAAATCATAGGGTAATCACCTATCTCAAGTTTGTCCTACACTAACTTACTGCTTATGCAAGCACATATCTCAATATCCTTGACAGAAAGCGGTGATGAGCCACTCTTGCAGTAGCAAGTGAAAGGAATAAGAGCATAGAAAATCGTGCCCTACCACCTATCATAATTCCAAGATAAGCGTTTGTAGAAAGATTAGAAAGACAATACCACCATGAACACCAGAGATTAACGTGGTTTGACAATATCATTAGTGCAAGGATCCTACTTCCATTGAAGGAAGGTTTCACTATCTCAAGGGACACCCATTACTTATAGAAAAAACAGAGATAGTCTGGCTCCTTATACTTGATTACATAATTTCCTATAAAGAATAATTACGTGGCTTCTGGGCTGTCCCCTAAGGTTCAAGTAGCATATCTCAGCCTTTTTCACTCCCCCTGTAGTTGTCCATAAATGCTCCTGATACGACATACCTATAAATATTCTTTAGAAAAGCATTCGACAACCGTTTAGTGAGGACATCAACAACTCGGTCTTTCAATTGTAGGTATAGCAGGCATAGACCCCATTGGTATTTTCTCTCATGAAATGTTTGTCAATCTCTCTACATGTTTGGTACTGTCATGCATGACCAAATTATTTTCCAGGTAGATTGCTACCTTGTTGTTTTTGCATATTATCATATCATCATCACGATGAATACCAACACCATTGAGGACTAGTTGCTCCTAGAGATGCTTAGTTTTTCCACGGGAAATGGCTCTAAACGCAATTGACGTTGGACGTTGAAACTACGACTTGCTTCTTACTTCTCCGTATGACGAGGCTTCCTTCAAGGTACATGCGGTAGACAGTAGTGTGGATTTTTTGTCATCGACGGAGCCTGCCCAAGCAATGTCAATGAACCCTTGCAGCTTTATATGAACTATCTTCTAGAACAAAACTCATTATCATGGGGACTAGGTGATATGCCTGAGAAGGTTTTCAACAATATTCATATGTGCAGAAGTAGGAGCTTGTGTTCATTGGTTAACAACACTGGCAACATAAATGATGTAAAGATGCGTCAATGTCAGATAGAGGTGCTATCTTACTAGCTTTTTGGTATCTACATGTTTCATAGTCAAGTAGAGGATTGCTAGAGTCCTTACATAGACAATGACTTTGTTCTATTTGAAGTTTTATAGGCTTGCCTCCAAGTTTACTTGTTTCACAAAGTCGAGGCATAGTTTTTTTGGAAGATTCGTAAGCCCTACTTGAATCTAGCCTAGATAATAGCCACTATATTGTTAGCCCTAGGTTTTTCTTTTCAAAATCCGGCGGCAATGCAATTCTGAGTTCTTGACCTAATTCTCATTGCTCCATGTGAGGATCACGTCATCGACTTAGATAAGCAAGATGTGAATCTTCTTGTGAACCTGTTTTACAAACATGGTATGGTCAGCATCACGATTTAATGTAGTCACCTGACCACAATTCACTTATCCATTTCTATCTCATTTTTCCACCTATATGTATTCATTTTTTTAAGCCAAAAGTACTTAAATTGGGCTTAACTTATGGTTAAATGGGTTTATTTTGATTTTAAGACTGCACTTACTGAACCCATTTTGTTTGGACGGAAAATGGCCGGTCCAATTTGTTCTTCACAGATTTACTAACAGAAAGTAGATTAACAGGAAATCTCGGAATATATAAGACAGATTTCGGATGCATGTTACGAGATAATGGGACTGTCCCAATGCCATGAACAACTGTTTGAGAGCCATCAGCTTCCGTAAACAAAGGAAGCTGAGTGGTTTTAGTAAGGGCACAAAATTAAATAATGTTACTGGCCCTATGGACCGAAGCACCAGAAACAATACACCATTTTCTTTTACTAGCAGATGGAGCAGCGAGCAGGGCATATTAACCAACCTTTGATGTAGGCGAGGGTGTAGCTGGGGTTTGATCAAAAGCAGAAGAATCAACATGAGCCTCTGCAGTGACATGGTCAGCCTAGGAAGGCTTGCCGTGTTTGATCCTGCATCGGTCTTCATTATGATCGTCTCGTTTACAGAATTTGCAGAAACAGGTAGTAGAAGATGTGTGGCCTGTGGTAGTAGAAGGATGACCACCATGGCCATGTCTATGACCACAACCAGAGTTATAATCAACAGTGCAAACAACAAGAGCAGGATGCTCAACAACAGGGGTAGAAGTCATAGACGGTAAATGTTGAACATGTTTAAGCACGTCTCTAAGTGTAGGAAGAGGATCACTAGTGTGTTTAATCAACAACTCCAGAAAACGAGGAAGGTAGTCTGGCAAGAAATTGGATGAGCTGAATTTCATTGCGCTGTCTCTAAGCTTCCTTGATATCTACAGACAAAGGATGGTAGATCTTGTATTCATTCCAGATAGCAGAGCACTGATTGTAATAATCTTCAACGGACGCATCAGTAGAGAATTCCTTCTTTGTCAGGTTCTTGGAAATCTCGAACACCTTCTTGGGATTTGTTGATGGGAGTAGACATGGGAAAGTTGATCCCACATAGCCTTGGCATCATGGAGACAGAGTATGGATTGACTGATACATGGCTCGATGTTGTTAACAATCCAGGACATAACACCCGAGTCATCTTTACTCCATTGTGCATAAGTTTGCTTAGTTTTTTCATCCGCCACGCATCAGGGGCAGGAAGAGGATCAATTGTAATATGTGAGTAGCGACCTTGTGCTTTTACATACAAAATAAAAGATGTCAACTAGAGATGATAATTGGAGCCATCAAGTTTCACCGTGGTGACACAGAGAGAAAGAGGAGGCCGGTAGATGCCATGACGAGCAGATCAGTAGGCGAAGCAGACAACAACAAATTTCAGAAGACAACAGAAGTCCGAAGGCAGGATAGAGCCAGAGCGCCCTGGTGCACAGACAGAGATAAAAAAAAATCAGTAGATCTGATAAAACCCGCAATGGGGCAGAATAGAAGAACAGTAAATCTGACACAACAGATCGCAGAACCCCACAAACAAGGGGCAATATAGATTGTAGATAGACCTACGCCATCATAGGGAGAGATCTACTCCATGAGGCGTAGGTAAGAGAGAAATGTAGCCTGCTATACTGGAAAAGACATCAGAAGATGTAGGAGGAAGGGGATGGAGGAGATTAGTTAGATGATGGAGGCAAGGGAAAATATGGTGGATGGAAGGTTGGGAGGAGGAGAGAGGGGCTGTTGGGGGATAGGGTGGTGGGCTGTGGTGGTAAGGAGGAGAGGCGGCAGCGAGGGGGGGAGGCGGCGACAACACTGTGGAAGGGGAAAGGTGGTGGTGGCGTGTTGTGGGGGGAACTGTATGGTGGAGACGGGAGGGCTGGATGGTGGAGGGGAGAGGAAGGAGGGGCTGGAGGCGGCGGGCAACATGGTTTGGAGGGAGGGGGTGGTGTGGCAGCGACCAGGGGGCGGCAGGCAACATGGTTAGGTTAGGAGGGGAAGCATGAGGGGGAGGGCCTAGGGGGGATCATAGTCGTCTGATACCACATAGAGAAAAGAGAATTGTCTATTAAGGAGTAAAAATGTTTACAATGTATTCTCTTTTATAGGACAAGAGAATAAAACAATAAGCAAGGCTAAGCAATATGGGATAAAACACAAGTAGAGTAGAGCACAAAAATAACATCTCTCTTTAAAATCAACCTTTGTAACAGTCAGATATATAAGCTTACCAACTAATCTACGATATTGTTGCTTGTTTGAGTACGGAGGAGAAGAATCATCATCCCAGTTGGTATTAGGATCCAAAGGCGTACTAGTAGGTTTTGCTCCAGACATGCCTGTTTCCGCCAAAAGATCCATAACATATTTCCTCTGTGATAAGTAAACACCTGAAGAAGAGCAGAAAACTTCAATGCCCAGAAAATATCACAATTTTCCCAAGTCTTTAGTGATTAAGTGTTTTCCCAGATATTCTTTAGTACCCTGAATGCCTGCTTGATCACTCCCAGATAAGATGATATCATCAACATAAACAATTAGAATTATAAGACCAGAGGAAGTCAATAAAAGCTGACTGATTAGAAAGAGTGGAGCTAAATTTATGAAGAATATGACTCAATTTGTCAAACTAGGCTTGTGGACTCTGTTTCAGCCCATTTATAGCCTTGCGTAACCTGCATACTTTAGAGCACTCCCCCTGAGCAACAAACCCAGGTGGTTGCTCCATATATACCTCCTCGTGCAGGTCACCATATAAGAAGACATTTTTGACATCTAGTTGAAACAGGGGCCAATCACAGTTCACAACCACAAAGATAAGAACAAAGACAGAATTTAGACGGGCAACATGATAGAAAGTCTCAAAATAGTCAAACTCCATATCTTTGGGTATAGCTTTTAATCTTTCAATAGTGCCATTTGGTTGATACATTATTGTGAAGACCCAACGACATCTTACAAGAGAGCAATTGACATACTTTCGTTAGTGCTCTGATACCATGAGGAGAGGTTTTGTATTTGTTGTTTAAAAATAAGTACAATGCTATCTCTTTTATCATCCAAGAGATAAAGTTAAATGCCAGAAATAAGAGATACGGGATAAAACAAAAAAGACAATAACAGAAATAATGAATATATCAACAACCCTATTATCTTTTCAGCTGTTTGCCGAAGGTGTCTTTGACATACTTTTAAGTGGCGTGTTTACCACTTCCTTTTGCTAAACCCTATGTTTAGACAACTGTATATACCCCTCCCCTATATCCATAGTTTCAAAAGGCTCCTGACAATGATCTTAGTGTTCACTCTCGACAATAAAAATAAGAGAATTTGAGAGTTTGGGGCTAGAAAGCTCTTTGTCCTTTCTCCTCTCTTAGGCGAGGACATATATGGCCATAACTAGAGGATCGAGAATTGGCGAGAGTAACCCTCATTCTTCCATCACTCACCAAATCATAGTTCATTCAATGTCGACAGAATGCCCACATAGTCTTAGGTGGGAGGGCACTACCTTCTCTCTCTTTATTTGTATTCTTTCCTTGCGAAGAGTCACATTTTTATTTTTGTCCATAACTAAGGAACATAGTTTTAGTGAAAGACCACATTGTTCTTTGACGTTATTCTATCGACTCTTGTCCTATCTCTATTTATTATGAAATTTGCCTTATAACAATTTAAGAACACAATTTTTAATGAAATAATTTGAATATTTTTATCGTTGGTTTACTATTCCTTCCCCCCTTTCTTCAAAAGATCCATTTTTTTATTGCCTTAATTGTATAAGGATGACCCTCGTAAAGGTTTGCACCTTTCTATTGGGATATTTAATCGTTCATTGTTTCTGCTGTCATTGCCTTTTCTTTTATTTGAATCTTACCCTAATCCCAAAGAGGGGTCTCTACCTCGGTAATCACTGAGGAGATTAGGGGATTTTAATCAACATGCATCATGATCATCAACAATAGAAAAAGCCCATGGTTGTCTCTACCTTTAGGTATCATAATTTGGTACTTGCTAAAGTTTTTATTTTATTTTTCTTTTTTCTAAATCCAGCAGAGCCTGCAATACCAACTCTTGTCATCCGGTGCGTGTGTGTGGGTGCAGTCCTTCCTTGACCCTAACAAGAACACCATACGCCAAATCTTTCAGTCACAAATTGCTTGTTTCCTTGAATTGAGTTATCTTTTTTTTGTGGGGTTTCCACTAAATAAAAAAATTAACTTATTTATATGTTTTTTTGTGAAAACAAAGTGACAAATTTTAGTATTCATTCCTCTACTTATTTCCTTTTTCTTTCTGTCGCCTGGCCTATCTTGGCCTTGTGCTATCCATGAGAACGGACCAGGCTGTTTTATAGCGTAGGTTGTGCTTGTGGTTTCCCCGGTGTATAACGAAATTCCAAAGCGCTCCCATCACTATTCATAGTTTCACAAATCAGGCCCTTAGACATGAATACTTCCTCCTTTAGATAACCATTCAACAAAGCATATATTCTACTTTGATGACATATGTTCCAAGAAAGTTGGACAAGGAAAAGAATATTTTTTGTTCACTTGGCGACGGGGAAAAGTCTTTTCATAGTTGATGCTCAGTATTAGAGAATGTTTGTATTGTTATTTTCTACTTCTTTCCTATTATACCTGTATAATGGCATTAGTCCCACATCAAGCACTTCGGTTATTGGCCACCACCCATGTTCCTATATATAGATGCTCCCTATCTATATTCAAGTAAGTCTTTAGTCTCCTTGATCTTTCTACATGGTATTAGAGCTTAGGGTTTAGTCCATGTGGGGGAGCATGTACACCAACCTTAGGATCAGTTATCTCTACCGCCAAGGACCATCGCTTCCACAATGTCTAAGAGGACAATTGTCTTTCTCCATCTCAAAGAGGAGTGCCTCTACTACTTCTGTCACTTAGGGTAGCTGACTCCATCGACAATAAACACGATACATAGTCCAAATATGCTTTGCAACTAGGTGTATCAACTTCTGAAAGTCCCAATTTACATGCGTTATGTAGATCTAGTACACACTTATCCCTATACACCGTTCATATCGAGTATATGTTGTGTGCCCCTGATTGATCTCTTTTTCTAGAGCATCATACACCACATGTGACTGAAACACACAATGCTACCCTATAGTCAGAATATTAAGATATGCCCGGGTGTCCCACATGTGCTAATCATAAATCGTGTACACCCTCACTTGCCATGTTTCTTTGTTACAAGCTGCAAGTCCTTCATCCAGAGTGTGATTGCATCTTAAAAGAATATCTATTAGTATATAATTTGCCTTGGTTTCACTTAGCAAAGCCACTTTTTGTGTCTTCGTTCCGCACACTATTTACATCTTAGCTCATTCGGGATGAGAAAAAGGATACAATAGAGACTCTTACACATTGTCCCCTTCTTGTCTGGAATTATGTCATAATTTCCAGAAAGCTAACTGGAAGAAACTATAGAAAATGGAGTCAAAAGGTCAAAATCTAGTTTCAAGGTCAAGGAAAGGATGAACATCTCATTGATGATTCTCTAACAGACGAATCCCAATCTAAATGGAAGCAACATGATGCTAATCTTCTCTCTTCTCTGTGGAATTCCATGGAGTTCCAAGGGGGAATATGACTGGTCACCTGACCAGATGTAAAGCAACCTGGAATCATCTTGAACTCATCTATTCCAAAAAAATCTCTTGGGTGTCACGACATGACAATTGAAATTACAATCTTCACTAAGAAGACAAAATTCTTTGACATTAATTTGGTTAAGTTGCATAACTAAAAAATCTGAACACCTTGCTCCTTCTAGCCGTTGTTCCTCTACAACTCCAGAAACAAATGCATCATATGGTGGTCATCAAATTCTTGGCTAGGCTCCACAAAGAATATGGAGTCAGAAGTTAGATATTGTCAGGAACCGACGTCCCAACTCCTGCGGAGGCACAACAACACACGTCTCACACCTTTCTCGAGCAAGATTCTCCTTCTACTCTGATCTAGTTACTCTAAATAGCTCTTTAACACATGGTCGAGTCTGTGGTGGAAGGAGGAATGGAGAGTTATTCCACTAGAGGACGGGGTACACAGAATGCACTCACATGGCAAGAACGGGCATTATAAGGAGACATACTATGAACTTTATAATTTTGGTTCCAAGACTTGTGCTGCAAATGTAGCTTCTACTTAGGTATCCCATAAAGAACCTATAGGTTAGGAAAAGAGTTTTTTATTGAATAATCAAAACACAATACAATGGACTCTCTTTTATAGGACAAGAGAGTAAGCCAATAGTCAGAGATAGCTGCACTGCTGAAGAATACTACTTAGTTTGTCAAACCAGGCACAAGGATTCTGTTTCAGTCCATAGATTGTATTGCGCAACCTGCACACCCTTAGAGCACTCCCCCTTAGTGGCAAATCCAGGTGGCTGTTCCATATATACTTCCTCACGTAAATTACCATATAGAAAGGAATTTTTAACATCTAACTGAAATAGAGGCCATTCGTAATTAACTGCTACAAATATAAGAACCCGAACAGAATTGAAACGTGCAACATGAGAAAAAATCTCAAAATAATCGATGCCATATGTTTGAGTATACATTTTTGCAACAAGACAAACTTTTAGGCGTTCAACTGTGCCATCGGGTTGGACTCACTCAACGACACCCGACAAGGGAGCAAGAAGTAGGTGCATCAACTAAGTCTCATGTATGGCGGTTAGTAAGTGCTTGCATTTCAGTTTCCATAGCCTGGCGCCACACAGGATGCTGTAATGCCTGAGCATCATTCTTGGGAACAAATATAACAGATAAAGCAGAGGTAAAATTTGTAAAATTCATCCCCAGATTAGCAGTAGAACAAACATTGCTACTAGGATGCTGAGTACAAGACCTGGTTCCTTTTCTCAGGCTAATAGGAACATCTAAATCAGAAAATACCTGAGGTGGAGGCTGATCTGCCGACAAGGATTAAGGAACTAAAGATGGAGGGACCATAGAGGGAGTTGTAATTCTTGGGCGTCGTTGATACACTTTCAGAGACACAGATGGAGCCACATTCGGAGAAGACGAGTTGGTGTCAACTGACACATGTAAAGGTGTATCTAGTAACAAATCAGATGTCAATGTTGAACCCACTGGATAATAATATGAAGATTCCTCAAAGAATGCCACATCAACACTAACAAACCATTTCTTTGCAACAGGCTCAAAGTATTTGTAATCTTTCTGAGTCTGAGAATATTCTAAGAACACATTTGGTAGATCGAGTGTCAAGTTTAGTTAAACCAGGACAAAGACTTTTCACAAAGCAGGTGCTTCCAAAAATCCGAGGAGGCACATGAAAAAGTGGAGCATTGGGATAAAGAATTTGATAAGGTATTTGATTTCCAAGAACAAACGAGGGCATGCGATTAATCAGGAAGCAGAAAGTTGAGATAGCTTCAGGCCAAAAAGTTTGGGGTACATGATAATGAAGAAGAAGAATGCAGGTAACTTCTAAGAGA
Organism: Alisma plantago-aquatica; assembly: GCA_963693085.1. Taxonomy (NCBI): domain Eukaryota; kingdom Viridiplantae; phylum Streptophyta; class Magnoliopsida; order Alismatales; family Alismataceae; genus Alisma; species Alisma plantago-aquatica. Next base: position 126,564,788 of record OY856409.1, on the reverse strand, counting down.
TGCCGATTTTTGCATTTGGCAACCTCATTTTGCTGTGGAGTATATGAACACAAAGTTTGATGAATAGTACCCAATTTGTGGCAAAACTGGCTGACAGATGTTTGCACAAACTCTAAAGCATTGCCAGTGTAAATTTTTTGATAAGTTTTATCAAATTGGGTACGGATTTCAGCAAAAAAAGTCATGATAGTGTCAAGCATGTGGGAGCGATCTTTTAACAAAAACAACCATGTAGTTCTAGAGAAATCATCAATAAAGCTCCGAAAGTAACGAAAACCTGAAGTACGTGGAAGAGAACAAGGACCTCACATATCAACATGTACAATATGAATAGGTGCTTTGGACCAAATACAATTTTTCTTAGAAAGGGTAGCACTAGTTTGTTTGCTTAAAGTACAAGTTTCACAGTGAAAGACAAAATCAGAAATAGCAGGAATGAAATGCTTTAACTTTGCAGTAGGTGGAGGGCCCGTCTGTAATGCCATTAAAGTCCTGTAACAGAGGCAGTCGGAAAATCCAAGTAATACAACCCATCAGGTCCCTCATGGCCCGAACCAATCCTCATCCTCGTGCGTAGATCCAGAAAAACAACACCATCTGCGTCAAAAGTGATAGAGCAGCAGAGGATCTTCACAGTTCTACTAACAGATAACAAATTCAAAGGGAACTTCAGAACATAAAGAGCTGAACGCGATAGTAATTTTCTACGAGTCCAGATAATTTCCAATGCCAACAACAGGCGTTTGGGAACCATCAACGAGGGTAATAGGTAAAATCATGGTTGTATAGGCGGCCAGGCGTTCCAGGGGGACGCCCAGACAGCCTAGGCGCCCAGGCGGTGGCCCAGGCGTTTCCAGGCGTTTTTATTTATTTTTATTTTAACAGATATACATAAAATTCCTGAAAAATACAATCCTTACACATAAATATACATGATAAATATGCAATCAATGTGCTAGCATCATATGAAGAAAGCAACAAAATCATTAGATATGGATTGAATTGTGGAAGTTTTACCTAAAAAAAATTGATATAGAAATCAGAAAGCTAAACATGTATTATGTTTGTTGCCAAAACATGTATAATACTAGTATGTAGAATTTAGGCTAAATTAAAACTAACAAGACCTAAACTAGAATTGATTGGCCCTAATTTGAACTCATTTGATCCAAATTTGATCAAATTTGACCTAATTTACCATAATTTTTGTCTAAACCAGACCTAATTTTGTATACCATGACCTAATCAATCCCAATTTCCCAAAAAAAAATCATATATTCAAGTAAATGAGACAAAATTTGGCCAAACAAGATCTAGTCATCTAATTTCAAACAATTTCCCCCAAATCATACTTGTTTCCCCTAAATTAGACCTAAGTGCCCAATTTTGACATGATTTGGCCTAAATAAATCAAATTTTGCATATTATGATCCAATCAGACCTAATTTCCCCAAAATTTCCTTATATTGACCTAAAAAAATAACCAAATTGGCCAAATTAGACCTAATCTCACCATATCAGACCATTCCCCAAAGCCAGACTTGTTTTCCCCAAATCAGACCTAATCTGCTCAAATTTGGCATAATTTGGCCTAAAATCAAACCTAATTTTCATAACATGACCAAATCAAACCTAACTAACCCTAAATTTCCCTGTGTTGATCTAAACGAGGACTTACATGACCCAATCAGACCTAATTCCCCTAAATTAGACCTAATTCCCCCGAATCAGGAATTTCCCCCCCAAATCAGGCCTAATTTACCCTAAATTGACCTTGTTTGGAAAAAATCAGACCCAATTTAACCATAAAATGACCCAATTTGATCAAATTCAGATCTAATTTATCCTAAATTAGCCTTGAATTGGCTTAATTTGGGCCTCAAAAGGCCTTAGGCGACAAGTTAGGTCAATTAGGGGGCTGGGCGCCCAGTTTGAGGCGGGCTGACTTAAGCCTAGGCGCCGCCCAGGCGGGCGCCTGTACAACACAAGGTAAAATAGAAGAAGTTTTACGTAGATCAGAAAATAAGGTCAAATATATGAGAGGTGGCGCTAGAATCAATCACCCATGTGTTTTTACCAGAAGTATCAGAAGATGCAAGAAGGGCAAAACCTCCATCAGGTGAGGCATCAACAGTGGAGGGAGCAATGCGGGCTTGGAGCAGCTTCTCAAACTAGGCGCAAATCCAACATGCAAAGGGCTGAGATGAAGAGGATGGTGCAAAATCAAGTTGGTCAGTAGTGACCTGATTTGCCCATGCAGGCTTACCATGTTTTATCCTACATCGATCCTCTGTATGATTGGTTCTCTTACAGAAGTTACAAATAACGTGGTTCGAAAGAGTGAGGGCCAGAAGAAGATGAGCCACGACCAGGTCCAGTAGCAGAACGACAGCGACCACGACCACGACCACGACCACGACCACGACCACGACCACGACCACGACCACGACCACGACCACGACCACGACCACGACCACGACCACGACCACGACCACGACTGCAGCCACGAAAGGAATCTCCCGAGCGAGCAACAAGAATGGAATCTAAGAGGTCAGGTGGGAACGGGGAGACATATTGTAGTCATTGAATCCGTTTGAGGACGTCGCCCAAAGTAGGTAAAGGATTGCTAGATAATATTTGATCGACGACCCTAGAAAAGGAGTGGGGTAAGCCGACAAGATATTGCACCAGTTGTCATTCATTGCACTGTCACTGTACCTCGGTAATATCAACAGAAAGAGGATGATAGACTTCAAACTCGTCCCAGAGAGAAGAACACTGATTATAATAATCCTCCACAAAATCGGTCATAGAATACTCCTACTAGCAAAGGCAATGTCGGGCCGAGTGACAATCAAATAAATTATCTCCCCAACAAGTCATCTAAATCTCCATGGATCATCAAGTAACTCCACCTGCTCCGTGGACAATTTGACTTTAGGATCAATTGAGTATCAACAAGTTTGGTACCCAACATCCCTGTTTCAGTGAGAAGATCTAAGACATATTTTCTCTGTGAAATAACTATCCCAGACCTGGACTTGGCAATTTCAATCCCCAATAATATTTGAGACTACCCAAGTCCTTTGTCTGAAATTGGCCTTACAAAAATGTCTTAAACTGTGTGCCATGCCTGTCATCACCAACAATTACAATATCGTCAACATATACCATTAGAAAAATGCTCCCAGAACTCTATCGTCTGTAGAAGACTGGATGATCCATAGTACATCTCTAGAGACCAAACTCTGAAAGAGCACTACTGAATCTGCCAAACTAAACACGAGGTGACTGCTACTTGTGAAGACGACATACTCGATCTGACTCCCGCTGAGCAACGAACCCAGGTGGTTGCTCCATATAAATCTCCACATCTAGATCACCACGAAGGAATGCATTTTTAATATCAAGCTGGTGTAGAGGCTAAGAGTGAATAGCAGCTAGAGACAAGAAAATGGCAATAGATGCCATCTTTGCCACATGAGAGAAGGTCTCTGAGTAATCCTCACCATAGATCTGAGTGTAGCCCTTGGCTACCAAATGCGCCTTGAGTCGATCAACACAACCATCTGCACCCACTTTGACAGTGTAAACCCAACGACATCCAACAATAGACTTGCCATGCGGGCGTGAAACAAGAGACCATATCTTATTCTGGTTAAGAGCTGACATCTCATCCATAGCATGACGCCAACCTGGGCGATTAAGTACAACTGAAATAGACGGAGGTATAGAGACAGATGACATAGAAGAAATGAAAGCATGATATGAAGGTGAGATGTGGTTATATGAAACAAAGTTAGAAACATGATGTTGAATATTTTTAAGTGTGCATGATCTGATGCCTTTACTCAGGGCAATAGGAAGATTCTGTTGAAAAGATGGAGGAATTGTCTCTACCTGACCTTCTGACAAGGAAGCATATGGAGAAGGAGCTGAACTGGTAGGACCGGATGTAGCACCTGCATTGATGCTAGAACTAGACTGCCAACTTGTGCCTGTACGATGAGTATAAACCTGAGTGACTGGTGGTCTAGCTGGGCTGGGTGGAATTACATTACGAGGACCATCATCGCTAGGGGACTAAAAAACATGAGACTCGACAATGATGGGAAGAGGCAAGAATTCCTCCATAACTACGGGTGTCAATGAAGAACTATCATCAAAGTAGGATGTGTCTTCAAAGAAGGTGGCATCTGCAGATACAAAGAAGCGATGTAAGGTAGGACTGTAGCAATTGTACCCCTTTTGAACTCGAGAATAACCTAAGAAAACACATTTGACGGACTTCAGACTCAATTTATCCATACGTGGATCTAGACAATGGACAAAACAAACACATCCAATCACTCTAGGTGGAACATTGTACAATGGCTTTATAGGATGAATGATCTGAACATGTATGCGGTTTTCGAGAATAGATGATGGCATATGGTTGATGAAGTAGGTGGCAGTGAGAACTACACCCCCCATAGTTCTCTAGGAACATGCATATGAAGGAGAAGAGTGCGAGCAATCTCAACACTATGACGGATTTTCCTCTCAGCCACTCCATTTTGTTGTGGAGTATGCGGGCAAGATGATTGATGTATGATGCCATGTGTGGAGGTGAAATGGATGAAGTCACGATTGAAGTGTTCTCCAACATTGTCAGAACGAAGAGTACAAATTTTCTTTTTGAACTGGGTTTCCACTTCTACACAAAAAGACTTGAATATGGACAAGAGTTCGGATTGCTCCTTCATCAAATAAAGCCATGTAGCACGAGAATAATCATCGCTGAAAATGACAAAATATCAAAATCCAAGTTTAGATGTGACACGACTTGACCCTATACATCAGAATGTACCAACTCAAAGATAGACTTTGTTCTTTTACTCTCCCTAGACCTAAAGATAGACCTTGTATGTTTCCCAAATCGACATGATTCACATTGCAAACTGTCCATGTTGGACAAACCTGGAACTAAAACCTTGAGCTTTTCTACTGACACGTGACCAAGACGACAATGAACCACTAAAGGAGATGCAGCGACACATGTTGTGGAAAGCTGCTACAAGTAGTATAGTCCAGCCAGTTCATATCCTTCGCCGATCTTCTTCCCTGTCTTCAAGTCCTGTATAAGACAAGTATCTGGTAAAAAAGTAACATAAGCTTGAAGAGAACGAGTTAATTTGCTAATTGATAACAAATTAAAGGAAAAATGGGGAATGAACAATGTAGATGGTAGAGATATATGTGGAGTTGGTGACACTGTTCCTATTCCCTTAATAGAGGCTACAAAGCCGTCTGCAAGGGTGGCACTAGGTAGGCTGGGCTTATGGGTGTAGGTGGTGAACACCTCTGGTACCCCAGTGATGTGATCAGTTGCACCAGAATCAAGGACCCAGTCTGACTTGGTCGTAGATGCCTTGGATGCCTATGAAATGCATGCTGACAAATTGGACCTTTGTGCAATGGAGACTGAAGTCGTTGCCTGCTTTGAAGCTCGAAGAAGCATCAATTGAGCATATTCTTTTTTAGACAAAGACATTTGATATGTAGTCTGCTCTAGAGTATCACCAACAACAACCATATTGGTGGACTTTACATGGAATCCATATAACTCTTCTTGGATTGTCGTAGTGGATTGGTGAACCACAAACTCTTTATCAGCCATGTTGATAAAAAATGCACCCAACCGATTAATCAAATAGGCAAAAGGCAGACTAGGGGACAACAAGTCAGACTCTAGCAAAGATTTAGACTTTTTCGTCAAGAAATCCGACTTTTCTCTTCAAGAAATCAGACTTTTTCTTCACTAAGGGACAATAAAGATCTTGAAATCAAATATCTGCACACTTTGTGGAAACTATGAACCTTGAAACCAGACTTTTTAGCCTTAAAAACAGACTTTCACAAATTTTATAGCAACTGTGCTACAATATTCCACGGCTTTAGTAGCTTGAGAGAATGACTAAAGCTCCCTCCTCGGATTACCTATACCCGTGACCTCTTAGGACAAGGTAGTAGGTTCAGGGACGCCCCTTTTGACCTGATTAGAGGGAGGAAAACAAACCTTAAGCCCGTTGTTGGAAGCCTGTGTACCGTTCTTGCTACTTTCTAAAGACTTGTGATGGCAATATTCTCCGACATGGATAAGCTATGCATTAATCATCAGGAGGCGGTTACTTGAGTTCTTTGGGAAAAGAACCCTATATTCTTGTCACTTGTCCTCAGAGGGCAAGAATTAGCACATGCAAATTTTGCACGCTCTGTTATCGATCATTGGTTTATATACAACTTTTATTTCTCCTTGGGAGGCAATCTGGTTTCTTGGAAGAGCAAGAAACAAACTATGGTTGCCAGATATAAAGTCTGAAAGTCACGCCATGGCTCATGCTACTACGAACTCATTGGGTCAAGAATTCTACCGAAGAGTTTGGATATAGTCAATAAAAGCTATGTATCTGTAGTGTGATAATCAAGCTGCAGTCCACATTACTCCTGATCCAGTCTTCCATGAATGAACAAAGTATATATAAGTTGTATATCACTTCATTCATTAGAAACTCCCAACATAAATTGATCAAACTCACTCCAATCCTGTCAGAAGACCGATTAGCAATTCTGTTCACCAAATCTCTTAATGGGAGTTGGGTAAAATTCTATGTAATATGCTTGGTGCCTATGATACAGCCTGTAAGAAATTTGTTTAGTGCATGTGCGGATTCTGATAAATTTTCAAAAACATGTGCATTGTGCACACATAAATGGATATCCACTAAGGTGAATATGAACAAAAACAAAGACACCTGGAACACGAGATAGGTCATCTTTTTTTCAACCCTTTGCCATAACTAAAACTCCAGAAAGTTATTGTTTTATAAAGATAAATGCCATCAGGTATATAAGGTAAACTAATAATGGGCATATGGCCAGTAATGTACGCTAGTCTTCTATTAGTTCTGTATCTGTACTTGTCCTTTTGATCTCTGGGTTATTGCATTTGTTTTATACTTGTAAAGGGTATTAATTGACTTCTTCAGTATCTTCTTTCTTTTTGTCTAGTTATTTGTGAAGGCTCTCAAAGTTTTCTCGTTTTGTTGTTTTGAATTCAGCTGATGTTCTCATAAGTTTGTGAACACTTAGTTTTTGTAGTCTTTGTACTTGTTTGTTCTGTTTTGGTGAAAAAATAATTCTAAGTTGTTCCATTTTTCTTATTGGTTAATGCCTCAATCTTTCAGGGGGATAAAAGCTGGGCACTCACTTGCATTCCTTGAAGTTATCGTGAATTGTCAATTCCCAACAGAGAACACAAATACTGTTTCGGAGGACACAAAAAGAGCCATAGTTATCCACCTAAAAAAGTTTTTCTGTGGCACTCGTTTTACGGGCAGATCTTTTCTTCAAAATATCAAATCGAAGTACAACGAAGGGGATCCCGTATGCATTAGTGGGAAGGTCTCTATTTTGACTTGTCTTTGCAGTTGCCTATTTTTTCAGTTAATAATTATTGAGGTATAAAGATCATCTCGGCCTATTATAATTTTACATGTTTAAACCCACTGGAACGACTAGAATTCATTATGTTGGCATTTATGAAGTTTTCATGCGGCTGATGCCCAGATCAATCATGAGTAGGGGCTACCAGTGACTTGTGATGCCCAAGTTATGAAATGAATTCTCTCAGTTGTCTATCTTCCCTTTATGCCACCACGTTCTATGGAATGACCAACCCTTCAACCCCACCTAAACTTGTCTGACCGTCCTCTGTTGCAGGCAGCCCCTTAGGTTTGCTGCCGTTTATGGTTGCTCTCACCAAGGCTCGCTAGCCTCTGTACGGCCTCCTTCCATACTTCTCCTGTAGTAGTGGATAATGACCTCTATAGTTGCTACCACGATTGCTGCATCTATTCAGGAGCTCACCTTTGTAACCAATTCTATAGCTTTGCGGGGGGTTTTGAGCATCCCTTCAGGTTTCTTTTCTTTGTTGTTGTGGGTGTTGCTACACTTGATGTGAGCAACACATTATAGTACTTTTCTTGTTTGAATGCCTCGCTGCATTACTTTACCTACATGTTTGCTTTCTTTCTTCACTTCCTGTGCCATTGCATATGGATCTGATGACCGCCTTCAGATTATGTTTGTTAAGCTTGGCGGAAAGAAATACGGGCGTGGAAGAACTCTATGTGAATTCCTAGGAGAATTATCATTATCTGGCTTCCAACACTTTATAAAGTCTAGATGAAGGAAAATATGGCAGTTGAAAAAGAATATTATTAGGATATCTGTTTTCATATTTGGGTCTTAAGCAGTCGAGTGATGCATCAAGAACACCCTAATTCACCTTAGGATGGCAATGTCCGTGGATCGAATGCATTGTGTCTACTCTAAGAACAATCTGATAGAAGTTATTGTTAGATTAATCAGTAATTAGCATTAGTTGTAGTGATTATATAGGTCTCCAATATATTGGGGCCTCGGGAGTTTTATGGTTACTGAAGTGGTAGATGGATCTTAAACTTAACTGAAGAGGAAATAAGAGGGATTGCAGAAGTGGGCTGGGTCTATTACCTAGAGCGAACTATGCAAACACTCCCCCTAAAATTGGAGAGGATACATTGTGTAGTCCTGGGTTGGTACTCCTATATTAGAGTAGAGCATGAGGTAGTGGCTTGGTGAGGATGTCCACCACGTAATTTCCAGTCTTCACATGCGGCATTACATTCTTTGCTTTGACAAGATCCTGACACAATGTGAGAGTCCACCTTGATGTACTTCATGCTGTCGTTGAAGACTAACTATTTGCAATGTGAACGACTGCTTGATTGTTACAATGTAAGGTGGTCATGGCCCACGGGCTGGACATGAATTTCAAACTTAGAGAGTATGTATTGAACCTATCGTAGATCAAAACTAGCATGAGCCACGGCTCCATACTCGGCCTCTTTGCTTGATCTACCTTCGATAGACTATATTTTGTTACCCAAGCACCATGATGTTTTCCTAGTAGCATACTTTTATAGACGATGCTTCCCATTCGAGGGCGCCCAGGTAGGAGCCTAGACATTCCTAGCCATTTTTATAATTCTTTATTTTTCACTTGTATATAGTTTGATATATATATAATTTAGAAATATACATTACTCTGTATGTTTATGTTGGTCATCCTTAAGCTTAATCAATCATGACTTGACCTACATGACACCTAACGGCCTAAACTAGACCTAATTTGCTCTAATTTGACCTAAATTGATCTAAATTCGACCTAAGTCGACTTGTTTGCCCTAATTTGGGCTAAGTTAGAGATAACATGATCTAATCAAACCTATCTTTTCCTATCATGCACCATACTGACGTAAACAAGACCTAATGGCAAAATCAGACCTAACACTGCCAAATTAGACCTAATTTCACCACATTAGACCTGTTTTCTCTAGATCAGGCCTAATTTGCCCAAAAGCAGACCTATTTCTGCCCTAAATGAATGAACTCGATCTAATTTAATCAAATTCAGATCTAGTTTATGAAAGTGTGTCGTGTTTTCTATATTAACAAATGAGGAAACTCACTCCTATAAATTAGGAGGAGGCTGTACAAGGAAGCGAACTGAAAACCCTAATGGGCCTCTTTTTACAAAGGCCCATGTCACAGATTAAAGGAAAGACTTAAGTGGAAATACGCAAAACAGTAAATGCAGTAATATATCTCAATACTCCCCCTCAAGCTGGAGCATAGATGTCAACCATGCCCAACTTGCTGCACAGTTCCTCAACTCGCTTGCCAGAGAGGGGCTTGGTGAATATATCAACAATTTGCTCATGTGATGGCAGGAAAGGAGTAGCAATCTTCTTATCCAGTACAACATCCTGAAGAAAATGACAGTCGACTTCAATATGCTTGGTCCTTTCATGGAATACAAGATTGCTAGCAATTGAAGTAGCAACACGATTGTCACAATACATAAAAAAGCAGAGGTGATAGGGAATCCAAAGTATGCAAGAATAGATTTAATCCATAATAGTTCACAAACAGTATGAGCCATTGCATGATACTTAGATTTAGCACTAGATCTGGCAACTACATTTTGTTTCTTGCTCCTCGAAGTAACCAGATTACCTCCTACAAAGGTGCAATAACCAGAAGTGGATCTCCTGTCATACTAGCATCTTTCATAATCAACATCAGATTATCCAATCACATCAAGGTGCCCATTTCTTTTATAAAATAACCCTTGTCCTGGTGCGTTCAACTATTTCAGGACATGACCGACACCCTCCTCGTGACATTGTCGAGGGCAATCCATAAATTGACTAAGAAATCCCACAACAAAGCATATATCTGGTCTGGTAACAGTGAGATACAAAAGTTTGCCAACTAGTCGCTTGTAGCAATATTTATCTTCTAAGAGATGAGTGGACTCAGCCCATGGATTATGTGCCTGATCCATAGGTGAGACAACAGGTCGACAACCCAACATTCCTGTTTCAGATAATAAGTCTAGAGTATACTTCCTCTGTGAGAGAGATACTCCATTTTTGTTATATGCTACCTCAATACCAAGAAAATACCGAAGACGTCCAAGGTCTTTGGTTACAAAATGCTTCATAAAGTATTTGTTTGTATCAACAATCCCTGTGGTATCACTACCAGATATAATGATATCATCCACATATACAATAAGAATAATAATGCCAGAAGAGGTGGTTTTGATAAAAACAGAATGATCACATTGAGACCTTGTGAAATTAAATTATTGCAGTATAAGAGAGAATTTGTCAAACCACGCTCGAGGACTCTACTTAAGGCCATAAATAGCCTTCTTAAGAAGACAAACTTTTCTAGAATACCCCCCCTCAGCAATATACCTGGAGGTTAGGACATATAGACAATCTCCTGCAGGTCACCATATAGATATGCATTTTTGACATCTAGTTGATGCAAACGCCAGCCTTGATTGACAACAACAAAAATAAGAATATGCACAGAATTGTGACGAGCAATAGGAGAAAAAGTTTCAAAATAATCAACTTCAGACTCCCGTGTGTATCCTTTGGCAACTAATCTAGCTTTTAAGCGTTTAATCGTCCCATCTGACAGATATTTAACAGTATATGCCCAGCGACATCCAACAAGATTGTTGCCTGGAGGAAGATCAACAAGGACCCATGTCCCACGGGATCAAAGAGCATCCATCTCTTCATCCATAGCCGTTTTCCATCCAGGATGTAGAAGTGCTTCCCAAACATTCTTTGGAATAGAGATAGCAGATATTGCACCAGTAAATTTAGCCATGGAAGCATTGAGATGATCAGTAGAAACATGCTTAGAAATACAATATTCTGTACCAGACTGATGTCCTTTCCTTAAGGCAATAGGCATGTCCAACTCAAAAACCTGAATAAAGTCAGTAGAATTACCATTAACTGGCGGTGGATCATCAGTTTCCGAAGAGGTCATAGCAGGGGATACTTCAGGTAGAGGTCTTTTGCGCCAACGCTCATACTTTCAGAACAGGGGTGGAAGATTCGTCTAAGGACGAGACGGTAGAAATTGGTACATTTGGAAGTGGTACATTAGGAGGAGACACCTGTGAATGTGGCTAAAAAAAGAATAACGTGTCTTCAAAGAAGGTGACATCCGCACTAACATACAAGCGACATGCAATAGGATCAAAACATTTGTACCCCTTTTGTGTGCGAGAGTACCCAAGAAAGCAACAACGGATAGCTCGTAGAGACAATTTATCACGTCTAGGTTGGTGATTGTGGTCCTGTGGACAAAACAAAGGCAGCTAAAAACTTTTGGTGGTAGGGCAAAAATAGAATCATGTGGGTAGAGAAGTTGGTAGGGAATCTGATTCTGGAGAATGGACAAAGGCATACGGTTGATGAGGTAGTTGGCTAACCAGATGGCATCAGGCCTATAGGACTTGGGAACATTCATTTCAATAAGGAGAGTACGAGCGACATCAAGGAGGTGTCTGTTTTTCCTTTCAGCAACACCATTTTGCTGTGGGCTATATAGGCACAAGAGGTTTGATGAACAATTCCTTTGGAGGTGCAAATCTTTTGAAAACTATGTTGCACGTACTCAGAAGCATTATTAGTGCGGACAATTTTAGGAGTAGCAGAAAAATGAGTTTTTATTTCATTTAAGAAGTTGGAGAAAACATCTAAAATTTTAGAGCGATCTTTCAAAAGATAAAACCAAGTGGAACTAGACCAATCATCAATAAAAGTTACAAAATATCGCACACCAGTACGATTACTAATACGACATGGTCCCCAGATGTCAGAATGAATTAAATAAAACAAACTAGGACTCCTGTTATCACAACGAGGAGGATACACATAGCGATGATGTTTTCCAAATTGATAAGATTGATATGTTAGCTATTCATAAGACAAACTAGGAAATAAGGACTTCCAACTTTTGGGCTGAAGGATGACTTAGCCTCAGGTGCCATTGATAAAGAGAGGTAGAGTGAGCCAGAAGAGCGGTAGCAGACAAATTAGACGAGGTCTGTAGTTAGTACAGACCGTCTCCACCTTCATATCCCCACCAATCGTCTTCTTCGTCCAGAGATCCTGCATGGAGATTGTGTAAGGAAAGAACGTTACACTGCAATTTAAAGATTTGGTAATTTTATTAACAGACATCAAGTTCAATGGAAATCTTGGCACAAACATAACAGATTTAAGGAGATGATTGTCAACATCCCCAATTCCAGTGATTGGAGAAGTAGATCCATCTGCCAGACGTACCAGAGGATGATATGTAGATTTCTTTAGATGAGTGAAGAGATGTTTATTACTAGTCATATGGGCCGTGGCACCAGAATCAACAATCCAATCTTCTTTTGTAGAAGATGAGGAAGCTTGAAGGCAAGAAGGAACACCAGTTTGAGCAATGTTCGCATGAGGTGTGGTAGTAGCTGCAGAAGCGGCTTTGATAAGCTTGTCAAGGTCAGACGAACTTAGTGTAACCATCTGAGGCTAAGCAACATTAGGTGTATATGTATATTCTTCATCAGCATCAATAGTGGAGACTTGATTTGCCCATTCATGCTTTCCATGTTTCTTCCAGCATTTGTCCTCGGTATGATTGGTCTGTTTACAGAAATTGCAGTACCGAGGTTGAAGAGGGCAAGACCCTCTTCCATAGGGATGAGAAGGAGGAGGCCCCCATCCACCAGTGTTAAGGACTCTGCCCCGTCCGTGAGTAGAGTTACCACACCCTCGTCTAACAACAACTAGAGAAGTTGACTCTTCTTTGGTAGCAGAAAACACCGAGTGAGATAGCCAAAGATACACATCATCCAACATGGGTAATGGTTCTGATGCAAGGAGTTGTTGACGAACTGTTTCATAGCTAGGCAGAAAGGATGCCAAAAACTGGCATAGCTGAACTTCATCTTGTTGTTTTTGTAGTTTAGTGAGATCAGTGGATAACGGATGATGGAGTTTGAGTTCTCCCCGAATACCTTTGAAGGTATCAAAATGTGAAGCAAATGGGGTAGCGTCGTCAAGTCTTAGAGAATGCAGGCGTTTATAGGCCTCAAAAACTCGGGAGGCATTTCCCTTACTGGAATAGACCTGAGCAATATGATCCCAGGCCTCCTTGGCGGTGTCAGTAAACAAGAGATTTTGGCTACACGGAATTCACAGCTATTTAGAATCCAAGACAGAACTTGAGAATCACATTCTGCCCATTTCTTATAGCCGACTTTCTTTTTTGTCAGACGTTTCATCTTTAGGAGGAGGCTGCTCGGTGAGATGCTCAAGTTTGCCCGATGAGTGAGCATAAATCTTAAAGGATCATGCCCACAAAATGTAGTTGGATCCATTGAACTTGACGGACGTGACACATCTAGGATGTGTCTCCATGATCGCAGAGGAAGATGAAGCCATGAAGCAAAAGTGATATGCAAAGAAGCAACACACAACAGAAAGTCTCATGGAATAGCACACGACGTGTCAAAAGTAAGACACGACGTGTCAAAGAGCAGTAGATAGTCGTTTGGAATGGTACGCAACGTGTCAAGAATAAGACACGGCGTGTCAAAGAGCAGTAGATAGTCGCCTGGAATGGCACGCAATGTGTCAAGAATAAGACACGGTGTGTCAAAGAGCAGCAAATAGTCGCATGGAATGGCACACGACGTGTCAAAAATAAGACATGACGTGTCAAAGAGCAACAGATAGTCGCCTGGAATGGCACACGACGTGTCAAAAATAAGACATGACGTGTTAGATGATTCGCCGGATTGAGACACGACGTGTCAATTAAAGACACGACGCCTCAGAGGTCAAGACATTGCAGATCAGAGGATTTGTCGGATTGAGACACGACATGTCAAATGTCGGGCAGAAACGGTGAACCCAGCAAAATAAGGTGAAAGATGACCCAGAGTAAGTGGCAAATACTATGATTCACCAAGAAGAAAGGTGATATGTTGGATATACCCAATGTATTAAAAAACGGCCCAGGCGGCCAAGACCCCCATCCATTTAATTTTGCCCTTAAGCGCCCGCTTACTCGGTTTGAAGAAAAGCGCCCGCTTTTTTTCCGCTTTTTTGCCCGCTTTTTTCCCGCTTTTTCTCACTTTTTGAAAAAAATGTTGTTGTAAGCATGTAATGTTAATTAAATATATAATCCAAGTAGTATTGAGTATAATATATGAAGCTTGTATACATTAAATGTTCTATGATATACCTAGTCCTACTTTAGAATGCAAACTTTGTATGTAAGCTATGTATAATAGGGTACTGCTGTAATATATCCAAGTAAATATCGTATTACTCTATTATACTTCTAATGGTTTTACTGATTTTACTGATTTTCTTGCAGATTTCGTTCATTACTAATTGATACTATTGGTTTGTATTACTGATTTCCTTAGAAATATATTTTTTATATACACATACATGTAATTTTGTATATAAATATATGAGATTTTAAGCATCCACTTTTTCAAAAATCGCTCGCTTAATCGCCCGCCTGTCGCTTAATCGGCTACAAGGTCCCGTCCGCACGCCTCTCGCTTCACGCTTTTTAAAACATTGGATATACCCAATCATACCACTAATAAAGTGAGTAGAGCCCCAGAATAGGTGATCATGAATGACCACAAATCTACCGAACGGTACTTCCAAATAACAATTCTTCAGGGCATAAGAACCTTGGAAAGACCGCCGGCCATATCCCTCGATCCTCTTGTTGGAGAGGAGGATAGGGCTAGAAAGAAACTTAGATCTTCTTAGGAGTGATCAGCAGCGGAAGTCAAGTAGGATGTACACGACGGCGGTGGCTGACGAAGGGAAAGAGAGAGAGAGAGAGGGCAACGGTGACTGGTGGAGATCAGGGCTAGCTGACCTGCTCTAATGCCATATGAAAGTGTGTTGTGTTTTCTATATTCACAAATGAGGAAACTCACTCCTATAAATAGGAGGTTGTACAAGGAAGTGAACTGAAAGCCTTAATGGGCCTCTTTATACAAAGGCCCATGTTACAGAATAAAGAAAAGACTTAAGCAGTAATACACAAAACAATACATGCAGTAATGTATCTCAATATAGTTCACGCTGATTTGGCCTTTATATGGCTTAATTTGGGCTTAAAGGCCTTAGACACCCACGCCAATCACTTGAGGGGCTAGCCACCCAGTTTAAAATGGCCTACCCAACGCCTAGGTGGGCGCCTTGATAACGATGCCCAGTAGTATAGAAGCTCGATATAGACTGCTGATGTTTGATGTGCATTTTTACATTACAAATTCATACAACTACACCCGACTACGCCCAACCAAAGTAGCCCTTAGGGTTTTTCCATGAGATGGACCTTTTTTTGGAGCACTTTTTTAGAAATCTTAAGTCACGCTGTACACTACTCCAGTGAGCCCGAGGAGGAGAGCTCACGTACTGTCTGACCACACCCACATCATGGATAATATAAGGGCACAAATTGTCTGATGGATTAATGTCAGACAATTGATCCATATTGCTCTGGATATGGAAATAGCCTCCCCCCCGCGCTACTTTTGGTGCTCCTTATGATAGTCTACTCCGTAGGAGTAGAAATGGGTTTTCTATTAGTCATGGTTGTTTCTTTCAATAGAATAAAAAAATATCACCTTTGGGAGATATTGATCCCACACAAGGATCTTAGTATTTCTATGCCTAGAAAGTATCAAAGGTTCTCTATATGTTTGGTATGAAGTGACATTGGAGGCTTTCTTTAAATCAGAGATCCCCTATGCAATACTCCTACTGATTACATCATCGTCAGCATATACAAGTAGAACTTGGACCCTGAGAAGAATGAGACGAGAAGAGAGATTGGTCACTAGCCGATCTATTGAATCCCAGGTGTTCAAGAACTATATTAAGCTTGTTGAACCAAGCACGAGGAGGTCACTTTAGTCCGTAAAGAGAGCGATGAGGCGATTGACTATGTTAGAATACTGCCCCCAACAAAGCAAGATGTTGCTGCTTATCTACGTCTTAAAAAAAATCACCTTAAATTAAGGTGTTCTGGATGTCTAGTTGGTATAGAGGCCAACCTAGGTGGCCAACAAGTGAGATTAGAATGCAGCCCTAAGCAATCTGGGTGACAAGTCAGAATGTCTTGAAGAAGTCAACAAAAAAAGTCTGCATGTAGCCTTGGCGATTAGACGTGCCTTCGGATGTTTCATAGAACTGTTAAAGTGGTGCTTAATACAGAAGACGTAGCTGTAACCAACATTCATGGGGTGGATCAACTAAATTCCATGTGTGGTTTTCACACAACCCCATCTCATCCACCTTTGCAACTTCCCAACTGGGATGCTGAAGGGCATGCTCATGATGCCTGGGAATCGTGGCAGCGTCTTGAGCAAGGAAAAAGAATGGGCAGAAGAAGAAAGACGAGCAAGCAACATGAATTAGAATAGGATGCTTAACTGTGCAAGAACGATTGCCTTTGTGAAGAGTCACAAGTCAGTTGGATTTTGTTTGAGAAGAGGATGATGGCGAAGAACCTGCTTAGGGGATGAACTCCCTTAATATGTTTATAAACCTTGGGACAGAATTAAGGAGGTGAAGACCGAGTGTAGGTGGAATATTGTGTGGAGAGGTATGATCATGATTGTGACAAAAAGTTTTGGAGTCTATTGGAAGAGGAAAAAAATGAGGTGAAAAAAATATGATCCTCAATATTAGAGAGGAAGAGTTAATCATGGAAGGTTTCATTGGAAGAAACATACATGCATTGGCAATTGAATCGAGGTACTTGCAACCTTACTGGGTTTGCAAGTAGCCCAAGAAGATAGTTTTGATCGTTGGGGGAAAAGCTTATCGATGTTTGGATCAAATTTTTGCTCATGTGAAAGATTGAAAACTTGTGGCGAGAGAGAAAAAGGATTCTTATGACGGTGAAGAACAAAGAAAGGAAATTTTCTTTTGAGAATATATAATGGCGGACGATGGATCAGAAAACAAGCAGTTAAAACAACCTTAGAGCAGAACCTTTTAGTATACTATCATGAATGCCAACAAGCGAGTAGTATCACGAAGATGATTTTTGTTCTTCTATTCTGTTTTGTTGTAGAGGTATACGGGCACATGACTGCTGATGGATCATACCTATGCCATGAGAAAACGAGGAAGTACAAATTTGAATACATTCAGGGGCATTGTTCGTATGATTAATTTTGATTGAAAACTAAAAATAAGAGAAGCTTCTCGTTTAAAAGCATGCCATTCGAGAAATACCAACAAACATCCAAAAATATTCATAACTATTGTAACTAATTGGTCAAACTGGATCATGAACATCACTATGTCTTACATCAAAAGGTTTTACAGATTGCTTCTTGGTGCAGATGGGAAGTGATATATAATGGTCTTTTCTCGATAGACGACCTTCACTAGGAAAAGAGGAAAGATACAGATGGATCGAAAACTTTTGATTTTTTCTAATGAAGGATGACCTTAATAAAGATGCTGCTGTAAAGGCAAACTGATGAAAAAGGCAGTGTACCGAGATGGTGTAGGAACGAAGAAATAGTAGATATCACCAAAGCGAGCTCCTTGTCCAATAATTATCTCACTCTTTCAATACTACAAGAGGAGACTAGTAGAGTAAATTCTATATAATATTTTGAGAAATCAACAAGCTTATAAGGATCAGTGGGAACATAAAAGACAGAGGATAAATTTAGGGGACAACGGAAGTGAGCTACAATTTTCCACAGTTTTGTAGATTTGTCTATCAAAATGACAAAGGAGTTAAGAATATGGAGTTTGGAGGTGGTAAGTAACTATTTCTTACTAGTCATATGTTGGGTAGTGTGAAAGTCCCAACATTTAATTGGAATATGCGACGAGCACCGGGACCCAACATTACCTTGATTGGATGTCGTGAGGTTGATTGAGGATGGAGATGATTGCGAATAATTTGGGAACAGAAGAAAGACCCCATAAATCATAGTAAACATAATATATAGCTTCCTTGGTAGAGTGAATTGTCGTGTCAAAGGTATTGCATTTGTCTTGTCAAGGCTATTGCATTTGGCATGTCAAAACTATTACGTTTGGCCTTCCTAGAACGTAATGCTCATAGAAATCTAACTTTCCAATCCTTTCCCAACACGACAACCCTGTCTTGCTTAGGAGCGTCATCCCTTTCTCAGACGTGTGTCCCAAACGAATATGCTAGAGCTGTGTCGTGTCTTTGAATGAAGTTGTAATTGTTGGAGCTGGAGATAGTGGAACCGTGTAAGATGTACACCTTGTGTGAATTTCTCACCCTCTTCATGAGGACCCCGTCACCTTTAAGAATATCTATACCTCCATTTTCACCGGAGAACTAGCCCTTGTTTTCAAATGTGCACAAGGAGATGAGGTTCTTGTTAACTCGACAACATGTCAGATGCCCATCAATGTTCTGAATTCACCATCAAACACATTGATCACCATCGTACCAACACCAATCGTCGTGCATGTTGGATCAAGAACACAATCCTTCTTGTAGTTTTAGGATGACGATAAGCACAATAAACTAATAAATAGTAACTATTAACACTCCCTCAAGCTGGAGCATGGTAGAATACCTTGTACAACTTGCCAAGATACATGGACACATGCCATACAGACAAACATAAAAGGAAAGATATATGCAATCCATACAAAGTTGATCACTCCCCTTTTGAAATTCAATCTCTCCTTAAATATATAACTTTAAAAGCAAGTACAAAGCAGATGCAAGTGCAAAAGAAGAGCTTCAGTAAGTTGAATAATGCATTTGGAGCAACAACAGTTGGAAGCATGTATGTGTGATGGCCATCGTCACAGTCACTAACTTTGTTGAGTACTCCAAAGAGTGATGGAACACAATCGTAATGAGTCAACGTGCACGAGGGAGCATGGGCAAGCAGATTAAAGTCAGCGTGCCTATAGCACAAAAATAAGGCAGTGGACCGACATATCCGGATGATACCACTTTGAAAGAAACAAGCGTGCAAAATGCACACGTAGGGAGGATAACTCCATAATCTCACTCAATTAACAAAGTGGAAGCTCCATTGCAAAATGGTAACACATGACAAGTTAATCTCCAAAATAAAATTTTCATCATCTCCTTTCTTCACTTCATCACTCCACTGTTCTCATCTCTTTCATATCTCCCCTCACCCCTAAATACGAAATCAATCGCATTTGAGTTTGGGTGGACAAATACAAAATCCCACTTTGACAAGATATGGATGAAGAGATGAGGGGAATGGGTGCAAATAGAATAGGTAGAAGAAGAGGAGACAAAGATAAGGTATATGAAATGTATATAAATAGGTTTGAGCAGAGGGACCCATTAAATTTTGAGAATGTATGCAGCTTAATTCAACATCCACATATCTAGAGTGGAACTTTATTGTAGCTGCTATCATAACAGCAGCCTAGATATCTGGAAAAGGTTGCTAGATCTCTTCCTATTTTCACATGAGAGTGGAGAAAGGTACTAGGGGAGGAATGAGAGATGTAGGGTGGCCCTTGTAAGAGGATCTCGTCAGGAGAACTCCTAAATCCATGCAACAACTTTGAAATCAATTTTATTAGAATAGGCCATGGTGAGGAAAAAGAAAGTGCCATAACCCCATCTTCAAGCCATGGGGAAGAGACCTTTCTTCTCCTACAGGTAGCTAGGGGCTGAAGGAAGAGACATAAGGCTGCTTGAGGCGGCTAGAAACCACGAAGGAAGGGGATGGAAGCTCCATCAAACCCGTCATGCTACAACAATGTATTGTAGCAATACGGCTAGACTTCAAGAATAAGTCGCCTAGTGCATCAACAAATGCAAGTATTGATATAGAGAAGCCTTGAGGCAAGCATGAGTAGGAGGAATCCTCGACAACAACAAATGGAAGAGGAAGGAGCAACATAAGCCATGGATTTGGGGTCGGGCCTGGCGTTGGCCAAGAAGAGGCCACCCCTGCTAGTTACAACTTTCTCTTTTCTCCCTTTCCCTTGACGACTAGGGTTTCAAATCTCTTCTCTGATACCATGTTAGATAGTAAAATAGATGACTGATAGATGTATTTCATTAGTGAAACCCTACTCTTATATATAGGAGAGGGGGCACAATTATAGACTTGGATCCAACAACACACTTAAGCCCATTTACTAAATAGACACAACAATCTAATTGACTACTTAAGTCTTAAGAAAGCTCTTGGATGTTTAAAACCCTAGAAGAAGCACTAGGTTCATCCGTGGCTTTAGGTTTCAAAGAATGACATCTCTTGATGTCTCTTCATGTTTGGAACGAGTTTGTATATAAGAATATGAGCCATGACCAAAGTCTCGAAGTCACACATATTGTTTCCAGCTACTTTTACGCTTTGGCTGGACTGTATACGGTCCCTAGATGGACTATAAATGCTTCTGCAACAGCAATGACGGTCCAACTACATCGTGTATGGTCTGGCATTGGGATGTAAATGTCCCTGTTGTCGCCTGTTGCTCATGCCCATATATAATGCATGGGGACCGTATATGGTCTGATGGATGTCTGTAAATGCATCTATAGATGCCCAAAATGCATTTGGATGATGGCATAGCTCGGTGTAGACGTATGGTTCATCAACAAAGCTTTTCTAGAGAGTTTGAGACACTTTATCAACAATATGGAGTTTCGCTCCTTAGTGACTTCGTCCGATGTTGTTGGAGAGGCAAAGTTCAACTGGTTTGCCAAAGCCTTCATGGTGTCGTAGTCAACTTCTAGGGATCAATCTCCTTGATGCCTGGAGAAGATCTTGTCCATGATGTTGGAGAGGCAGATGCCATTCATTTGTTTAGTGTAGAATTGTATTATCTCCTCCACATCGCTTTGGCATTGCTGTGGAACATGTATTTCACTACAATGTAGGGTTCCGCCCTACCCTAGAGCCAATGGTTAACTTGGATATTTCGTACGCCCACGTCTAGATAATCAAGTTTTGCTAGTAGAGCCCAGGTAGTGACCTTGAGGTTTTTCTATGACTCTAAGAACATATGAAGCACATTCTTCTAGGTCATTGTTGCTGTTGAATTTATTGACCAAGACAACTAGTTTGGCAATGTAGATGACAATGGGGGGGTCTTATCTTCAACCATGTTGTAGCAAATAATTTATACTGATATAATGCAAGACAAATAGAAAGTAGACTTCCAGTATTTAGGCACATTCAGAAGGTAAAGAACTTCATGCTACCAAAATTAAGCAATATAGGTAATAGAGAGAGAAGGCACTACTGAAATATGGCATGGTAGGAATGATCGCAAGTAGAAAGCACTATGATGTATAAGCATAATCTCCCCCCAATCAGACAACAAGCACCCACCCATGCACCCAAGGGGTTCGCATGGTGAGTAAGAGAAATGAAATCTACTCTTTAGTTTGTTCGTTTAGTTTAGATTAGCTATAGTCCTATCTACACCAGTGGGGCATGCAACAACTCACTTAGGCAGGAGGGGCGGTATTGACGATTCATGTAGGAAAATGTGACTTCAAATCATCTATGTGGTAGCTAATGTAGGATGTCAGGGTGCTGTCTACGACTATAGTGCTGGATGTTACCTAGTCGGCCAACCCTATGGTGGCTGCACATGACTAGCTGCCAACAACATTTGGCCTGGCGTCTACTCCTGCGTTGTTGCTGTGGCAGTGACTACCTGGTGCTGCCGCATTGTGGTTTGTGGACCTAGCTACAGTATTATCAGTTTCTCATTTCCACAACTAGCCTGTCTATCCACTACATCTACCTTTACCTATAATTCTTTACCCGTAACAACCCCATATTCTTCAATTTGACAAAATGTGAAATCCTTAGCTAATTGTTATCAAGCATCACACAACAAAAGACTGCATTGCACATGAACATTGAAAGCATTCTCCAAACAACTTTAAATGCACATAGATAATATTACATGAATGGTTAAACCATTATATTACATCATCAGAATGAAGAGTGAACATTGCGGATATAACTGTATGACTTTACGAAGGATCTACAACAAATTTATACTATACACTTGCTTCCTTCACTCACATCCTTCATCTTTGCTATCTCTAAACCTGAAACATAAAAAATATCATAAGATATCAACACAAATGTGCTGAGTACATGGCTCGTAGTGGGTAGCTATGTAAAATCTGAAAATGCAATATGAATCGGGTATATAACTTTTTAGTAACTAGTAACTATTAGAGAGTCTGGTTAATTTAGTTAATCAACTAAATTGTGTCTGGACAAAAAGTAAAAAGTAGAGTCAACATAGCCGGATAGAAGACCATCAACTTGAAAAAGCAAGCAATAGACATGAAGTACCAGATAGTAAGATCTCTAAGTAGCATATAGCAGTAAGCGTCAACAGTAGAAGTCAATCAGTTCTTCAAGAAGTGCATAAAGATCCACAAAGATATTGGACAACAAACTATAATCTTCCTCTCCTCCATATCATCTCTCCTCTATTTCTCCCCCTCACACCAACCATGGAAAGAAGCAAAAGTGGCTGGGGTGGACAATGATAAAGAAACACCCCATAAAAATAAGCCGTAGCACTGTGGGGGGAGGGGAGGGTTGGGGGGCGCGATCCCCCGATTAGGGGGTCCTCTTACCCTTCAACGGGCGGACGTCGAGGGGAGGCCACCCCTCGCGGGAGCTTGGGGGAAGAGCCCCTGAAAAAAGGTCTATAGTGATTTTTTTTCCAGAGGAAAACCAAGTACAAGTCTCCAAGAAACAAAGAATTCATAATAGAACATAATCTTGCTTTGACCTAAACAAATAAATGAAATATCTCAACAAACCAATCTTCTAGTCGTAACCTTTTTTTTCTGACCATCTGTTCTCTGTGATACTGACAAACCTATAGGTACACAAGATATGAATCACATTCGATTCAGAGGGCACATGCTTGCCTTTTTGAACCCCATTGGCTGGCGATTTTTTTTTCTTTAATCAAAAGTAGAACCTTGACGGTAGCACAAAAGGTACGATTAACACGTATGTTAAATCGAATCCCCTTGTCCATCATAACCGAAAGCGATGATATGGAAAAGACAACTTTACAACATTCATTGTCGTTGATAAGGCCATTGTCGTAGATAAGGCCAACCTGGTTGACACCAGGTGGACGATGGCAGTCGTTCTATCAAGGTTGTCAATAGCTGACGGCATGCAGTCACCCAAGTATTAGAGGGTCGTGCATAAGGGAATCAAAGTTGCTGTATTGTTGGCTTGGTAGTCGGGGGGAATGGATTGGTAGGGAGGACGAGTATGTGGTTGCGCTGGGTTCAGCAGGTGACAATGCAACTCGGTTTCCACAACTAGCCTGTCTATCCACTACATCTACCTTTACCTATAATTCTTTACCCGTAACAACCCCATATTCTTCAATTTGACAAAATGTGAAATCCTTAGCTAATTGTTATCAAGCATCACACAACAAAAGACTGCATTGCACATGAACATTGAAAGCATTCTCCAAACAACTTTAAATGCACATAGATAATATTACATGAATGGTTAAACCATTATATTACATCATCAGAATGAAGAGTGAACATTGCGGATATAACTGTATGACTTTACGAAGGATCTACAACAAATTTATACTATACACTTGCTTCCTTCACTCACATCCTTCATCTTTGCTATCTCTAAACCTGAAACATAAAAAATATCATAAGATATCAACACAAATGTGCTGAGTACATGGCTCGTAGTGGGTAGCTATGTAAAATCTGAAAATGCAATATGAATCGGGTATATAACTTTTTAGTAACTAGTAACTATTAGAGAGTCTGGTTAATTTAGTTAATCAACTAAATTGTGTCTGGACAAAAAGTAAAAAGTAGAGTCAACATAGCCGGATAGAAGACCATCAACTTGAAAAAGCAAGCAATAGACATGAAGTACCAGATAGTAAGATCTCTAAGTAGCATATAGCAGTAAGCGTCAACAGTAGAAGTCAATCAGTTCTTCAAGAAGTGCATAAAGATCCACAAAGATATTGGACAACAAACTATAATCTTCCTCTCCTCCATATCATCTCTCCTCTATTTCTCCCCCTCACACCAACCATGGAAAGAAGCAAAAGTGGCTGGGGTGGACAATGATAAAGAAACACCCCATAAAAATAAGCCGTAGCACTGTGGGGGGAGGGGAGGGTTGGGGGGCGCGATCCCCCGATTAGGGGGTCCTCTTACCCTTCAACGGGCGGACGTCGAGGGGAGGCCACCCCTCGCGGGAGCTTGGGGGAAGAGCCCCTGAAAAAAGGTCTATAGTGATTTTTTTTCCAGAGGAAAACCAAGTACAAGTCTCCAAGAAACAAAGAATTCATAATAGAACATAATCTTGCTTTGACCTAAACAAATAAATGAAATATCTCAACAAACCAATCTTCTAGTCGTAACCTTTTTTTTCTGACCATCTGTTCTCTGTGATACCGACAAACCTATAGGTACACAAGATATGAATCACATTCGATTCAGAGGGCACATGCTTGCCTTTTTGAACCCCATTGGCTGGCGATTTTTTTTTCTTTAATCAAAAGTAGAACCTTGACGGTAGCACAAAAGGTACGATTAACACGTATGTTAAATCGAATCCCCTTGTCCATCATAACCGAAAGCGATGATATGGAAAAGACAACTTTACAACATTCATTGTCGTTGATAAGGCCATTGTCGTAGATAAGGCCAACCTGGTTGACACCAGGTGGACGATGGCAGTCGTTCTATCAAGGTTGTCAATAGCTGACGGCATGCAGTCACCCAAGTATTAGAGGGTCGTGCATAAGGGAATCAAAGTTGCTGTATTGTTGGCTTGGTAGTCGGGGGGAATGGATTGGTAGGGAGGACGAGTATGTGGTTGCGCTGGGTTCAGCAGGTGACAATGCAACTCGGTTTGGGGCATGTTACGGTTGGGGTAAGAACCCTCGAACAGGTTTGGCAGAACACGTGGATAGAGTCCCTTTGTGTATGCTGTAGATAGTAAAGGAGTTGTTTATTCAGTGAGTAAAAAGGTTTACAAGGTACTCTCTTATATAGCTACAGAGAGTTGAGACACATATACAAGCGAGCAATATGGGACTAATACAATAAAGCAGTAGGAGGAAAAACACAGCAGAATAAGTAAATAACATATTATTTCTATACTCCCCTCAAGCTGGAGCGTAGATGTCGAATAAGCCCAACTTGTCAATTAGAGTTTGGAAGCGAGCTTTAGGTAGAACTTTGGTGAAGATGTCTGCAAGCTGCTTCTCAGTGCTGAGGTATGGAGTGCAGGTATGTCCAGACAGAACTTTCTCCCTGACGAAGTGACAATCAACCTCAATATGTTTTGTTCTTTCATGAAAGGTGGGGTTGCTCGCAATGAAAATGGAAGCCTTATTGTCGCAGAACATAGGAATGGGGCTAGAAGAGGTGATATCAAACTCATTCAGAAGACCACGGACCCACAGGAGCTCACATGCAGTATGAGCCATAGCTCTATATTCTGCCTCTGCACTAGATCAGACAACAACTGTTTGCTTTTTGCTGCGCCATGTAACCAGATTCCCTCCCGCAAAGGTGCAATATCCAGATGTAGATTTCCTGTCAGATCGACTTCCTGCATAGTCAGAATCAGAGAATCCAGATAAATTGCAAAGGCCATGCTTTTTGTACAGAAGACCTTTCCCTGGAGAGCTTTTGAGATTTCGTAAGATGTGACAAATAGCATCCCAGTGGCATTGCCGGGATTTATCAAGATACCGACTTATGAACCCTACAACAGCAACCAAGTCAGCTCTAGTAACAGTCAAATAGATAAGTTTGCCAACCAGTCTCCTGAACTGTTGATGATCAGCATAAGGAGGAGAAGTATCATTATCCCAATCCATATTGGGATCCAGAGGAGTGTTGGTTGGCTTGCAACCCAACATGCCTGTCTCCTGCAAAGGTCAAGAACATATTTTCTCTGTGACATGCATAGTCCTGCAGAAGATCTAGCAACTTCAATGCCTAGAAAATATCGTAGTTTCCCTAGGTCTTTGGTGATGAAGTGTTGTGCTAAATACTTTTTGGTTGCCTGTATCCCTGCACTATCACTGCCAGATAGGACAATATCATCAACATACACAATAAGGATGACCAGCCCTGCTGCAGTTTTACGAATAAATACAGAATGATCAGATTGTGAACGTCGAAAGCCAAAGGTAATTAAGATCTGACTGAGCTTGTCAAACCATGCACGTGGGCTTTGTTTCAGACCATAGATTGCCTTTCTTAGTTTATAGATTTTTGAAGCAGACTCCCCCTAAGCAACAAATCCCGGAGGTTGCTCCATGTAGACCTCCTCCTGTAGATCTCCATATAGAAAGGTGTTTTTGACATCAAGTTGAAACAGAGGTCAGTCTTTATTCACAGCAATAGATATCAGAATACGAACAGAATTTAAGCGTGCAACTGGAGAAAAAGTTTCAAAATAATCAACTCTATGTGTTTGAGTATATCCTTTCGCAACCAATCCGGCTTTCAGGCGTTCAATGGTACCATCCGGTTGATATTTAATAGTAAAAATCTAGCGGCATCCAACAGTATGGCATGAAGAGGGACGATCAACCAGATCCCTTGTCTGTTGATCACAAAGTGCATGCATTTCCTGCTCCATAGCATGTTTCCAGGCAGGATGGCGAAGTGCCTCTTTGGCTGATTTAGGAATTGTCACAGCAAACAAAACAGAAGTGAAACAAGCAAAGCTACCACAGAGATTGTCAGATGAACAGAAATTACTGATAGGATGCTGAGTACATGAGCGAACACCTTTCCTTAAACTTATAGGAAGATCCAGGTTAGAAAATACCTCAGTGGATGGTGGATCAACCGCAGACGCAGGATTTGGTTCGACCGGGGCTTCAGAAGCATTGATGTTCTTTAACCGGCGCCGATAGACTTGCAATGGGCGTTCTTGAGGCACATCAGGAGCTGGTAATTCCTCAACAACTAATGGTAATGGTGTGGTAGCCATAATATCAGCCGACAATTTGTCACCATCAGTAAAATAGTAAGGCATATGCTCAAAAAAGGTCACATCCGCACTAACAAACCACTGTTTCTTAACATGATCAAAACAACGGTAGCCTTTCTGAGTACGGGAATATCCCAGAAACACACATTTGACTGAGCGAGCATCAAGTTTGGTGAGGCCATGACGAAGATGTTTTACAAAACAAGTACTCTCAAAAATGCGAGGAGGCAGAGAAAATAAGGGTTTATCAGGAAGAAAAATGGCGTACGAGACCTGATTTTGCAAAACAGAAGAAGGCATGCGATTGATAAGATAGCATGCCGTAGAGACAGCTTCAGGCCAGAAGTGATGGGGTACTTTGTAGTGTATGAGAAGGGTGCGAGCAACCTCAAGAACGTGACAGTTTTTTCTTTCAGCGACGCCATTTTGTTGAGGGGTGTAAGGACAAGTGGACTGATGTATGGTTCCTTGGGCAGCACAAAAAGATGTAATAGATTGTTGCATGAATTCCAGTGCATTATCAGTACAAAATTTTTTAATAGGTCGATTAAATTGAGTGTGAATTTCAGCAAAGAAGGTGCGAATAGTATCTAACACAGTATCCCGACCTTTAAGCAAAAACAACCATGTGGTGCGAGAATAATCATCAATAAAGTTCATAAAATATTTCACACCCGAGTGACTGGATACCGAGCACGGTCCCCAAATATCAGCATGAACCAGGTCAAAAATTTCTTTAGAAACAATAACTTTCTTAGCAGGAAAAATAGACCGAGTTTGTTTGCCCAAAACACAAGTTTCACAGGAAAAATTATGCTCAGATAAAGTAGGAAAGAAATGCTTTAATTTGGCAGTAGATGGATGGCCCAGGCGAAAGTGCCACTGTAATCCTGTCACTGAAGTAGATAGCATAGCCGCAGCAGTAGGAGGTCCATCCAGATAATAACCCTATTAGGATTGGTAGCATAAGCCAACTCCTACTTAAGTCCAAATCCAACCAGGACATGGGCTGAGATCCTATTCCTTTCCCAACAATCTCCCCCTCCGGCCCATATGGGAGACGTGGTCAAAGAATCATCATTGGGAATGTATGCCACAAAGCTCTTTGCAGAGCTCTAGATTGTCTCGCATCACCACCTTGGTCATCATATCAGAAGCATTCTTCTCAATGTGGATCTTCTTTAGAGTCAGTAACCTCTTATTAGTCACATCATGAAGCCAGTGATATCTCACATCAATGTGTTTTTTCTATGCATTATGCATTGTGCTCTTTCTCAAGTTGACTATCACAAAAAATAGTCAAGTCGATCCAACTACTCGATACAACGATCTTTTGGACCGCGTTCTTAGGCACCACGATGCAATCATATCACATCTCAACTAGGCATGTCTTCATTCGAAAGTCATTCATGTCGGAGGGTCTTGATCCGTTGGGTAAAGCAAACTCCCCCCTTGGACGAGCACGTGGCTTAGTCAAGTAGAACCGGGTTGCGCTGCTTGATGCTCCGATCGAAAACCAATCAGTGGGGCCATGTCGGTACGACAGAATATGCGTCAAAAAGGCCCCCCAACCCCCCCACCGGGCCGAAAGCAGCCCGCCCGCTGACAGGGAACAATATTGTGGTAACGTAGACCTAAGTGGGTTTATTGGATCCTGGGGAACCATCACAAGTACGACCGACCCCTCTTTGAACGAGAATGCCGTGTCGTCCAGCGGAGCTTAGAAGAAGGTGACTCGGAGCCCCAAACCAAAGAAAGTGACTCGCGCAGACAGCTGACTCCTTTGGAAGAGAAAGGAATAACCAAACCAACCCAGCCGAAACCAGTGGCAGCCGGCCGAAAGGCTAGAAGCCTAGAGGAGGAAGGATGTTGCGGGTGGAGTGGGTTGTTGAGGAGTGGGGGTGGAAGGAGGAGGGAGGGGCGGCGGCGGGCGGGGGGGGGGGTGGGGGGCGGGCGGGGGGGGGGGGCGAGATGCTTACGTCATGGGTGGGTTGATGGGTGGGGAAAAGGAGAACCTGCTCTTGATACCATGTAGATAGTAAAGGAGTTGTTTATTAAGTGAGTAAAAAGTTTTACAGGGTACTCTCTTATATAGCTACAGAGAGTTGAGACACATACAAGCGAGCAATATGAGACTAATACAATAAAGCAGTAGGAGGAAAAACACAACAGAATAAGTAAATAACATATTATTTCTATATATGCAATGACAGACTCGACGAACAAGAACTGGAAGTCCAACTGTGCGTCGTTTGCTTGTACGATCCTTGGCTTTTTGCGTCATGTGGGTTGTGAAGCGTGAAGGCAGCCGAAGGGCAGTGGGGCATAGGCGGTAGTAGGCGGGGTAATATGCAATAGGTTTGGGACAAGGAGGGGATATCGCCGTGTATGGCATGAAGAAGATAACGCGAGGTAGACGGCTAGGCTAGAATTGGGAAAAAAACAAAATAGACAGGGATTCGGTGAAGAGCAACACACAGGAGGAAGTTAGCGGCAACGGCGAAGAGGTTGCTCGACGGGCGGCACACCAAGGACGGCTGCCGCCCGTAGGCGGAAGAAAAAGTTTGTCTCCTCTAGGTTTAGGGTTGGTTCACTGCTCCGATATCATGTTAAGAAAAAAATAGAAGGCTAGTCAAAATATTGATAAGAGGAATCCTCCTCCTTTATATAGGAGAAGGGGGAAGCATACAAACTTTAGACTAAACCCTAATGGCCCAAGACACACTTGGGCCCATATACAAATAGGCTCAAATAAGTTAATTAACTAAATTAACCAAACTCTCTAAAAGTAGAAATCAATATATTATTTGCAAGAAAACATATTTAAGTGCAAGAATCATTATTAAAAATAATTTCAAGTTTTATTGCATCTTTACCTATCAAATGTGGACATATTTGTCATGGGTTCGAAGTCCTATCCTCACATCTCCTCGGGGTTTAGAGGATCCTTTAAGCTATGCACTGAATGATCCTATCACACCATCAAGTGAGGATCTTCACATGCATTATCTACTAATTTGGCATATGTACTCGTTTTCCACGAGAAATATGAAATTTCGTATAATGGGTACAATCTCTATGATATGTTCATGAATCTAGGTTATTGAAAATCGAAACATGTCATAGAATAGAGGCTAGATCATCCAATACAATCTGAGCAAACCATGATATATAAATAATAGATATTTCAAGAGATGTATATAGCTTCTAGCCCAAGTGGGCTAGATAGACATCAAGAGGATAATGCTACGTACCTTGGTTCAGATTTCCTATTTAATCCTGAAGTTATCTAGACTCTAACCAACACCTTTGTTAAACAAGATCTTAAATATCATGCATCTATTTTTTATCATTATTAAACCCTAGTCATTTCAATGTTAGTGTTTATTTGGGATTAGTAAGGTATATTTATTACCACTTGTCTTCTCTTCTTGGGAACTGCTTCTTTATGTTGAATTATATATTAGGATGTATTCTCTGAACATCGGAGCTAATTCCATGGATAAACCTTTAACATTCATGCATTAATTGTCTTAGGGTTTTATGCCATCTTAGGTATTATTATTAGTGTATCATATTATATGGTTCACACAGATCTCATAGTTCAATTTTACATTCTAGATACTGGTATGAGCTTATATTATAAATTTATGCATTTATGGATCATTGGAATAATACTTACATTCTACTTAGGGTTATTAGCAAGTTTTTATAATTATTGGATGTTATTTATTATATATTAAGCATGAATTGAACATCTTATATCTAACATAATATTAATCAAATTCAAGCATCAACACTCAAATTATGTTTTAATTGTGCTCACCTTGTTTTTATGAGAACTTGGCTTCTCGATTTGTATTTTTCTTGACTTACGGAGTTATTTACCATGAAATTTGCAAGGTAATGATAATTTTGGAATTAACCACACATTTCCTTTTTTAGGAAATAGTCAGGGCCATCAAATCCTGACTGTAGGCTCTTGGAATGCCTCCGTGTGCCCTGGATGGCGTGCTCTCAAGCTGCATGTGCTACCCGGATCCTTGCTAGGTAGGATCCATGACCACTCCGCACCCATGAACCCACGTCAAAGCTCATCATATTCTTCAACAGATAGTTAACATTGCTGCAATCAAAGCTTCAGCGAGATGGAGCACCAACCACGAGTCTCCTAGGCTAAAACGATCATCACACATGCCTTCATGCTGACGGTGGGTAGCCTGATGGTTTCTCTTGGGTGGTGGTGGTTGTTGAGCCTTAACACGAAGAAGATGCCAGATTCACAAAAGGAGCTTTGCGGCATGATATGGGCATCTTCTCTCCTTGAGCTTCCCTACTCTAGAAACACCCCCAAAGGCTATGTTGGGCCTCCACGAACTCGGGGGAGGGTTTGGTTTGTAGTGCAAAGCCTTTGATCTTGTCTTCTAACTTAGACTTCTTTAGGTGGCTCCAAAACCCCTGTAGGATCTACTCATCAACGCCGAGCATAACCAAAACTTCTGCTCACCATTTTGATCTCTTTGTACGATGATGCAAACATCTTTAACCTTTCACCCCCTCTTGCACATCTTCATGTCACCTACTGTGACTGTGAGTGGAGTCTAGAGGGGAGGGGAGGCCGATCTCCATACCATTGGCAAACTCCTAACTAGGGGTCCCCTGAATCGTCTAAACAAGGCAAATACAACTCTACAACTAGAATCACGATTAGATTTGTAATTTGTGCGAGGATTGTTGTGTAGGTTTTGTTGCGGAGTCGATATAAACACTATGTTCTTTGCGGAGGTAGAAAACGAGGTCAAAATCTTTGGATTCTCATCTCACGATCGTAACACATCAACACATCCGACACCAACCAATAGCCACAAATACCTGCAACCTAGGTTGTTTTATGATCGAAATTATATTATTCAGACATATATGAATCATTTCTTCAAACTTAAAACCTCAATATCTTATAGTAGAAAGCTCCAATTCATTTCGTAATTTGTATCTTAGGTCGATGCATATTTGATCTTTCCTATAACCAAAAGTTAGTCCAAAATACAAACATTTGACCATTTAACTAAATATCCTAAGAGAGGTTATTTTCTATTATCGTATAATATAATGTTGATCATTAATCCACTCTTATGTTGGGTTTTAGCCACCATGACTAATAGTAAACTTGTAAAGATCCAACTGAAAGTAAACCTTAGAATTCCAAGGTATTACACCACCCCAACTATTCTCTTGAATCTGTTCATGGTTGGTTTAAGGGAGAGGAGATATAGAGGATACACGAAGGGAGGAGGAGATAAAGTGAGAAGAGAAGAAGATTAAGTAGAGATCTGAAGAGGAAAGAAAGATATCCCATCTTTAGTCTAATGTTCATGTCTTAATGTTTGTTTTGTCTATGGAATCTCTACTATGATGAAGCATCATGAGTTATTTTTGTTGATGTGTATGTCTATCACACTTTTGTTGGCAAAATATTGTTCATCCGACCATGTTGTCTGACTTCCCGCATGGTTAGTTGTGCTCCATTGACATGGACTGCAATGCATCTTTTCTGTAGCATCACATCTGTCTCATGCACATCGACAACCTGTTGTAGTGCAATGTTCTTGTAGCAGTGCTCCCATCCAAACTATTTTGCATCATTTTGGTAGCAGTGCTTCTTGTGGGAAACTACTTTGATTATGATGGCAACTGGTTGGCGACTCAAATGAACTCTGCACATATCCTCCTTTGTTTATTACTCCAGATGTATACTTGAACATGATCAAGGCTCATGATGTTTATTTTTGATTGCACTTGCTGGTCTGATGATTATCTTTTTGGTCGGTCAAAAATCCTGTTGCTATAATATTACCAAAAACTTTGGGTACAAAACATTGTGCCCCTTAACCAGCAGGGATGAAACATCCAAAATAAGAGACAGCGAGATCTTAAAAAAGACCTCCAGAAAGGAAGAGGAAGAGCAATCTACGTCTGCTACAAAAGACAAAGACCCCAAACAATTGCTATGGGCACCAGCCAGCGCAACCAGCACAACACTAACAATAAAAACACCTTCAAAATGTGTCACCCTGGAAGTCTGAAAGCGGAACATAGAATTGGAGCAGCCATTATCTTCAAGAAGAGACAAGGATCACATCCGCCACCACACCCTCAGAAAACTTCTGGTCACTAAATGGACAAGCAAGCATCCAACAAGGGACCCCTAATGTTGTGCACCAAGGCACTACATCCAATACCTGGGATGGACCCAGATCAGTAGGACACCAAACTGACCACCGAGATGCATAAGAGAAAACGACAGAATCCGTCCATAAGCTAACCATCAATAGATGTCCTTGAGCTGGGCACTGCCTTTCCTCCACTGGCGTTTGGTTCAATACCTGAAGATGTGAAATCTGGGTAGATGACCAGCCCCTCTTCATCAATCAACAATCACCAGATAACAGACCCTGCCCATCTCTGCTACACCAGGGAGACTAACCAAAAGCGCCAACTCTTAGTTCACCCAGGAGCGAACAACTGCAAAACACTGCAATATCTATAACAATTCTGTCACCCATCCAGTTTGATGAGAAAACCCAACCAACAAATCGTGATGAACACGTAGGTGAACCGGTCCCCAGAAGCACTCCTTCTCGCATGGCATCATGTTCACCTTCAGAGTAGCAAGCAAGAGAGTAAGGGGAAGGTGCACACCACTTGTCAGCACAGACTGGAGCCTGGGTGAACTCCTCAAAACAGAGTAGGCCATTGGGGACCACCGTCGAACACCTGGTGTGCGATGATGCTCTGTTACACGGAGACAATACATGAACACCAGGATGCATCTACGGAAGAATACCTTGGATAGGGGAGGATAGAGCCTGCCACCCATCACCGCACGGTCGTCAGGGCAAGAGGTTTGCATCAGGGAGCTTCCAACCTGTCAAAGCTAGGGTTGCTGCTTGCACAGAACCGCCTAGCCGGAGGAGAGCACCTGAAGATGGCTCCGCCGCTGGACGAGGAAGGCGCAAGCCACGCCGCCTGGGATCTCGTCGGGGGTCGAGGGGGCATCAATCGCCCAAGACAGCCAGGCTCACCTCAGCCGATGGAGTAGAAAGCGCCTGAGACGAACAAGCAGCAACCAGTTCATCACCTGCAGGTCGGAGCAACACCATTGTCGCGGACCAAGGCGGGTCGGTTCCTCTCCAGCCATCTCTCTTGAATGGTTGAAGTCGACCAGGTCGAATAGCCGAACCCCTTGAGCCAGATCCCGACATAGACGCGCATCGCGCCTCCTTCCACTCCAGGCGCATCGCGACCAGGTCTGATGATTATCCATTCAAGGAGAAGTTGGCTTTTGCACTTCTATCTTGATTTTGTTTTCTTCTGGGGCAGAATACCTGCTTGCTACATGCTAAGTGTTATGTACTTCAGGGGGAGTGTTTGAGTGCTTTGATTATTATACTGCAAGATTCTGGGGAACATCAAATGTTTTTATGAGCTGTTGTCTTTTATCTATTTGGCAAGCTGGGCATGTGTCTCACCCATGCTCCAACATGAGGGAGAGTGTTGAGAGTTACTAGTTGTTGCGTTTATTATGCATGTGGGCCTAAGTATGCTTAGTCCATTACGGTTTGAGTTCAAGTTGTAAGTGCCCCCCTCTGCTATATATAGTACGGTTTTTCCTAATAGAATTGTCTTAGTTACTCCTATCTTCCTCTTCCCAACAATAAAAGTTGATATCATGCTCTGCTTAACAAGCTTCTTTATAAAAATATAAATCTATCTAGAAACACTACAGGACTGTCTAATAAGTATAATTTATAATTAAAATAATTTTCTGTACAAGAAACCTGTTTTACATGCAAAACACACATCAATTGGTAAGAGGAATAATGAAAAGCATTATTTGATCAGGAAAATGTTAGCATTAGGTAAGGGACCCACCATGATTGGCGGCATGTCTAGGTGCCTACTTGACAAAGGTTCGAGGCAGGATGAGTAGGCCAACAACAACTAACTATCAATGATTCGGTATGTTGGTAACTGGAGGATTGACATGCCAGAGGAGGGTTATGGCTTTCTTGGGCACTATTACAACAAGGGTAGTTGCTAAAGTCGTTGGCTCCATTGGGGAGGGGCCATGGGTACACACTGTTGACATTGAATACGGGTATAAGTACAATGATTGGATACCTTGCAGAGGACTTATGAATTGATATTTAGACATAATTCATACACTGTAAATGGCATATGGCCTCAAATAAAATAAAGCTTCTATACGGCTAGGTCCAACTAAACAATGGCTTAGGATTCAGGACCATCCTGTGCTGGATATTTTCTACCTCTCAGGGATTGTGTATATTCTATGTGATAAATATGTTTGACATCACCCTGAGGGTCCTCTCTGCGTCCAGGGTATATCCTGTAGCTTTGAAGGGTTATTAATTAACTACCGGACTAAAAATGCTATTTGACACTTCTTTTTTCTTAATGTTGAGGGGTTGAGTATTTCACTATTTTGATGTTATTAGGTAAAATACCTATAATGTTCAAACTTTCACTCTGGTCTTGTTGTAGTTGATTTATATGTTATTGATGGCTCTAGTAACCCAAATTAACATGCATTCTATTTATCAGATTAAGAAATTGCAATCAAAGAATCACTTTGAAATGAGAGAATACACAATAGATGTGCTTGAAGATGAAGAAAACAATGGTTGTATTGAAAGGAAGCCATATCCTCTTTACCCATCCAAAGCTGGTATTAAGCCTGGTGCCCTTAGAGACTTCATAATGAGGTATTGTCATTTCTTATTAATATAAAATTGTAATTGGTGGATAGCCCGTTAGTATACTTCCCTATCTAATGGTGATACCATTTTCATTAGTTTGGTTAACTCATTTGTCACTATTATTGTTTCTTTATGCTATGAGACCAATGAAACATGGTTTTTTGTTAATTTATTCTTTTGATCTTCGTTTTTAGGCATAAGGTTTATAGTTATAAGGGTGCAATACACCAAAAAGAAAGATCGTGCCATTAACTTTTTTTGATGGTAAGAGTTTGAGGATCTCTGTCATGAGACATGTTAAAGTCTTACGTCTGTCAAACTACCACCGTTGAGCAAAAATATGCGTAAAAAAATCAAGGAAAACACATGATTTAACGTGATTCGGCAATATCCTATGTACCTAGAGGGATGACTTTTTCAATATCTCAAGAAATAGATACATTGGGGCCTTGTATAGGCAAAGATTCGAGTGAAACACTCAAAACTGAAATAGCGTCTTTTGTCCATGTACAATAAAAAGTTTTGCGACTGTCAAACAACCACCTTTGAGCAAAAATATGCATAAAAAATCCAAGGAAAACACATGATTTAACGTGGTTCGGCAATATCCTATGTACCTAGGTGGGATGACTTTTTTAATATCTCAGAAATAGATACATTGGGGCCTTATATAGGCAAAGATTCGAGTGAAACACTCAAAACTGAAATCGCGTCATTTGTCCATGTACAATAAAACGAAATACAAGATAAGGGACCTCCATGTAATGGGTCTCCCTTGACGGTCCACCTAACTAAAGGGCCTTCTTCACTCCTCTAGCTATGCATATATATTTCATGCACAACGTGGCAATCAGTACACACTTCAGAGAAATATTTGATAGCCAGTTGTAAAAACCTCAACAACATGCTCGTTAGATTGTGAAGACAGAAGACACAAATATCTATTATCAATTTTCTCTCTGTTAAAATGCATGTCAATTTCAACATGCTGCTTTCTATCATACAAAGCTGGGTTATTTGCTGGATTGATAGTAACCGTCTTATCACTATACATCTTCATGGTGTTCCCTGATAGAATCCCAATATATAGTAAGAGCAGTCATGCCCACATAACCCACAAGAAACCATATATATTAGCTCTAAATTTTTCTGCTACACTGGATTTTGCCACAATGTCTGTTCATGCTCCTCCATATAATCATATTTCCACCAAGGTATATGCAATATCCATTTCTTGACATGCAATCATCTAGGGAGCCTTCTGGGTCTGCATCAGTAAAGTCCCCAAAATCCATGTAACTTTTTTTTTTCCGAATAAGTAACCCTATACTTTGGAGACTGTTAAATAGTGTTTTTATTTAGCCTTTTATATTCACTTGTTATTTCCCTATTCTATGTGGGCCTATATGTAATTGTTCTTTCTATAAATATACGAGGTACACACATTGTGCACCCTAACCCTTACAGATAAATCAAGATGATATCAAAGCATGTGCTCTAGCCGCCACCCACCCTTGCGCCGCCGCGCCCCCCCCCCTTCTGCCGCCGCCCCCCGTTCCGGCCGCCGGCCCCTGCCGTCGCTCCCGCGGCTGATGCCCGCCGCTGTACGGCCGGCGACCCTACCCCCTACGGGCTGGCTTGCTAGTCGTAGCACGCTCTGCTCCCTACCGCCGCCGGTCGTCCGGCTTGAGGGTCTCCAGAGGCCTCCTCATCTCTGCCCGCGTCGGCCCTTGAGCCATCAGGTTCTCTGCTGCACCTCAGCGCAGTCTTCATGTAAACCGGTCCTTCGAGTTCCTCTTCTCTGCCTGCTGCCGCCTAGCCGGAGGATCTAGGTGGTTCTGACCTTCTTGGATGCTGTATTTTGCTATTGGACTCGGTCTTGATCATGGCTTCTTCCCATGATGATTTCCGTCGTCAGGTGACTATTGTGAAGTTGGATGGGTGCAACTATCGATACTGGGTCTGCTCCATGGAGATCTTTGCAAAATCCCGAGGCAAGCACTCCCATCTGACTCAGGATCCGCCTCCTACTCCGCCCAGTACTGCCGAGTCTAAGGATAAAAAGATCTACGATGATTGGGTCAAGGATGACTCGACTGTGATGACGTGGATCCTGAACAACGGTGAAGCTCGCATTAGTGTTACTCTACTTCGTCACCCGATTGCCAAGGAGATGTGGGATCAACTGGCTAGTACCTACTCACACAACAAGAATCCGAAGGTGTTTGACTTGAACAAACAGCTGACCCACCTATATTTCTCTGGGCCCGATATTGCTGACTATTTTTCGACTTTCAAATGCTTCTGGGTGGAACTTGAGAATCTTCATCCGCTATCTATCGACTTAGCCACTATGCAGCAACAACGACAGGAACTTCAGGTTGTCTAGTTCTTATGCAGACTTCCTGACTCATATGCTGGAGTGGTTGATCAGATCCTTGCCAGTGATCCTCTACCGACGTTGGAGAGTGCTTTTCAACGTCTTCAACGACTGTCGGCTTCTTCCTCGGATCTTCCTTCTGATACCGGTGACTCTACTACTCTTGCTGCTATGTCTGGCCGAGGTCGTGGTAGGGGTCGAGGTCGACCTTCGGACAACCGTTCTTCTGCTTCAGGACAGGGACGTGCGTCCCTTGGCCGTGGATCCCTTGGTCGTGGCTCATCTGTTGATGTCTCTGGAGGTACCGCAACTCAACGGTATTGTGATTTTTGTGGTAGCACCAACCACACTGAAGACAGATGCTGGAAGAAACATGGCACACCTACGTGGGCCAATGCTGCGTCTGAGGGTGCTTCTCAGACGCCTCCTACTGCTACCTTGAGTTCCTCCACTGTCGAGTTCATCCGCTCTGAGGTGGAATGTCTCCTGCTAGAAAAGATCGATGCTTCCTCTTCTTCTGCTGCCGAATCTGGAGCTCACACTGCAACTTACACTGCCTTTCTGAGTGCTCCCTCTTCTAGTGCTGGTAATACCAAATGGGTGATTGATTCTGGAGCTTCTTTCACGTATATCTGGCAATCGGTCTCTTTTTTCTAAACTACCTAAACCTTATCCTAAATCTGCTGTTATGCTTGCTGACAGATCCAAATCTGCTGTGTCTGGGATTGATGATATCTGTGCTCAAGTTCTTCTGAGATATGCTTTATATGTGCCCAATTTTCCGCTAATTTTGCTGCCTGTCAGTAAAATTGTACGTAACCTGAACTGCAGTCCGACCTTTGTACCAGGTACTTGTGTTTTTCAGGACCTTCACACGAGGATGAAGATTGGTGTGGGGCATGAAGGACCTGACGGACTCTACTACTTGGATGAGTTGAAACGGATTGACACTACATCTCTAGCTTCAACATTTTCTTCTTCTGTTTTTGCGTTACAGTGGCATTATAGACTTGGGCATCCATCAGCTGATAAATTAAAATATGCTATTTCTGGTGTAGGAACGCACAATTTTCAGTGCGAGTCATGTCACTTAGGCAAACAGTCCAGAACTGTATTTCCCAAAAAATCTCAGATTGGTAGTAAAAATATTTTTGATTTAGTTCATGCTGATGTATGGGGTCCTTGTCATGTTCTAAGTTTGTCAGGCAATAAATACTTTATTTTGTTCATTGATGATTACTCCCGTGCTATTTGGTTGTTTTTGATGAAAGACATATCACAAGTCTTGCCTACTATTAAGTTCTTCTTTGCTGAAATTAAAACCCAGTTTTTATGCCCTTTAAAATTCTGCACACTGATAATGCCTTGGAATTTGTTCAAAAAATGTTGAATTATTTTGTCGTTCTATGGGTACCATTAATCAGACATCTTGTGCTTACACCAACAGAACGGTGTTGCTAAAAGAAAAAATAGGCACTTGAAGTTACTAGAACACTCATGTTGCATTCTAATGTTCCAAGGCATTTTTGGCCAGAAGCGGTTCTCACTGCCTGTTCTTCGGAATAAAATTCCTGTACAAGTGTTACAACCCCACCTTCCTCTTTTTTCTGTCCCTCCAAGGATTTTTGGGTCAACTTGTTTTGTTCGTTTGCTTTGGACCGACACAGGACAAGTTGTCTCCTCGAGCTAAAAAATGTATTTTTCCGGGATATTCACGGACTCAGAAAGGATATCGTTGCTATAGTCCTGTTACTAAGAAGTGGTTCACGAGCAGTGATGTGTTTTTTTTTGAGGACACTCTGTACTACTCTACTAAATGGAACACCTTGAGGGGGGGTGTTAAATAGTGTTTTTATTTAGCTCTTTATATTCACTTGTTATTTTTCTATTCTATTTGGACCTATATGTGATTGTTCTTTCTATAAATATACGGGGTACACACATTGTGCACCCTAACCCTTATAGACAAATCAAGAGAGACCTCTTGATGCATTCAAAATTTTGTCAACATCTTTCATCTAAGAAGCCCAATCACGAAGGTGGCTAAGCGGTAAGCTCCATGAGCGGGGCACCAATCTGCCTGGGCACCCTTTGTGTTTCACTTGTTCCATATTTCATATATAAATTTTTAGGTCTTTCGTTTATATAATATATATATATATATATTTATATATATGTATATGTATATATATGTACATATACATCTAGACACATTACAAATATCTCTTACGAAGTTTTGATAGTACCAGTTGATGTAGGACATACTAGGCTTTATTTTACTTATTTATGCTTTACTTTTATATTTAGGGATTTCTAGTGCAAACTTTTCAGTTAATGTACTTAGTCGTAAGTCTTTTATGCTTTTCTTCATTTTAGGTTTGATTTAAATCCGAATTTTAGTAAATAGGAGTTTATTTCCCTTACTTGTGGTACAAGTCATGTAGTCTTATAAAAGCCAACCTTGGGGCATTTGTCCAGGCAGTTGAATATGATTTGAGAAATAGATTATTTTGGTTTATCTTCTTTGTTCTTCTTCACGATGTGTTCCACATCACCCATTTTCTCTAGACTAAGTATAATTCAAAAATCAACAAAATTCCACTTAACCTGACACACAAAAGCGTGAAGATCATTTGCTCCATATGTGAATCCTTGGAGAACAAATAGAAGATATCCTCACAAAGCCTCTTCCTCCTCTTTTCCATCATATATGTGACAATCTTGGAATACACAATTTGTAGTCTCTAGCTTGAGGAAAGGTGTCAGATTAAGTGCATATATATGGGCCTAATTAGGCCAGCCCATGAGAACTTAACTAGTGTGTTCATGTAGAACACTATACCATGATTATCTCCAATGTAAGGGGCATCCATGTAATCCTTTTGATTAACAAGGGATGAGACTTTATTTATCAACGCCAGTGAATTAAAAAGCATTTCAGGCGGCCGCTTAAGCGGCCAGGACCCTCAGCCGCTTAATCCAGCCCCTAATCGCCCGCTTAACAGGTTCGAAGAAAATCACCCGCTTTTTGCCCGCTTCACCCGTTTTTTTCCGCTTTTTAACCGCTTTTTGCCCGCTTTTTTTTAAAAAACTACTGGAAGCATGTAATATTAATTTTCTTGCTGCTTTCAATGATTACTGATTGGTACTACTGGTTAGTATCTGCAATTACTGATCTGCTTGCTGATTTTAGTGATTAGAAATATTGATTAGTAGTAAAGTATTGATGAAAACTGAGTTAATTACTGATTTGCTGATTATATATGTATAGAAGTTCCTTAGAAATATATTTTTTACATACACATACATGTAATTTTGTATAAAAATATATAAAATTTAGACACCCGCTTTTTCAAAAATCGCCTGCTTAATCGTCCACCTACCGCTTAATCGGTTACAGGGTGCTGTCCGCACGCCTCCCGCTTCCCGCTTTCTGATACCTTGATCAACGCCTTATTTGACCTTCACAAGACCCAAAATAGGGCTAAAACGCCCTCGATGCCTTCAACGCTCCGGTTGGAGCCCTAATTGTAGTGCCTAGCCTACTTAAGCTGCACCTTAATAACTATGCTTAGTAGTTTTTAGAGAATGCATATATTAGCCAACTATGGTCAACTTGGATTGGGTAACTTGTTCTTTAACCATGTCAAAAATATTTAAAGAAGATGAAACGAGGAAAAACACAAGACTTCACATGATTATGCAATATCCTCAATGGGCCGATCCTGCATCTGTGGAAAGTGATATATTTTCACTATCTCAAGAGCATACAAATACATTGGTGGCTAAGTGGCTTTATGTAGTCAATAAAGAGGGCAACACATAAATTGGAATTAAATTGTTTCCCATACATAAAGAAACAAATATTAATTTAAGGAAAACAATGGGCCTTAGATGCATCACCCCATCCGAGGGAGAAGAGGGATAGGGAAAATAATCACACTTTATTTATAATCTAGTTCACGTGCTTGGGAGCCAATACTGGGTACTTATCAGTTACGACCACAACCTTCATGACTGAGCAATAGTGTATAATTGCCAAGTTAATTAATTAGACTTAAATAAACAATTTAAACTTGGAAAACTTTCGAAGTCCTTGCGTATTGAAAGTATAAAAGTCAACCATTTGGGCTTTCAGGGCTTCGTCTCAATCCATACAAGGCAAACGATGTTGTTGTCTTGCGTCAACCTCCTTCCAAGTGCCATATAACTAAAAGGCCCTTATTTAAGATTATGTTATACAAATATATTATATATAATACATTCGAGATGAGGTTTTTAGCACAATTCAGAGTTTCCTTTTAATTCACATTATTTTGGTAAAATACTGCATCAAAATTTGTGTCTGAATTTCTATATTTTCCCACAAACCTCCACCTCTCCATTTGGCAACGTCAAAATGAATTTGAATTCATGCATCGTATACGACTTTGAATCTTTGAAACAGAATGAGATATATTAAACACACACACACACAGACACACACACACATATATATGTCAAAGAGTATATATTAGCCTATTTAGCTAATAGGTTAATTAGTTAGTGGGCCTTTAGTATCTCGGTTCGTTTAGATTACTTGAGTCACAAGTCTCAGGGTTTCTCCCTTGCTCCTATATATAGGACAGGGTTGTACCTATTTTATTAATTGAATTAGTTCAATACAATATTCTTTATATGGTATCAGAGCACGTTCGCTCCTAGGGAACCCTAACCTAGCCACCGCCCCTCTTCCCTCTCCTCTCCGGCGCGTATACAACCATATCTGCCGCCTCTCTCTTCGAGAGAGAGCAACAGAGGGGGCGCCTCATCCTGCGAGCAGCCGCCGCCATTGCCATGGCTTAGGCCGGCTGCCCGCCAGGCATATCCCGACCTCCATGGTCGTCTCTATTCTCCGTTCAAAACAATCATCTTCTTTCCGTACGTTGGTCGTCATCTAGTCTCTACTGCCGTCCAACATCAGCACCAGCAACCACAACCATCACTGTCGATCCGCAACAAACATCAGCTAATAGCCGCCGCCAACCACTTCAGCAGCCCCTGCTGGCAACAACAAGTAGCCGCCAGCCAGAACAACAAACGGACCGCTGCCAATCAACGACAACTGCCACCATCGTCGACAATAAACAACATTGCTGCCGCTTCCCGCACAAGTGCCTCCGGCCAACAACAACGTCTCCTATCCCCAACGCCATCGGATCCCAACAACCACACCACATCCTTCGGCTAGTGGCTGACCTCGCACCGCCGCCGGTGCTCACCAACAACATCTACCTGTGCTGCCGCTGCCAGCCGTGCAAAACGCCATCACCATTGGCAACAACAACCATCATCGCCACTAATCCTAAGAGCAACAACCGCCACCATCGCTGCCATTATCCTGCCACTACCGCTTGGCAGTCATCATCGTGTGACCGTTCGCTGCAGTGTTGCTGCCTCATTTAGTAGCAATCATATCCCCAACCAACGATCGCACTCTTCAGTCGCCGTCGCCATCATCCAAGCCCCTTGGTCGTTGTTCCACGTTGTTGCCGTGCTGCTATTTATCTCGCCATCACCATCCATTATCTCTATCTACTGCTGCCACCTTGCTTCTGCTTGGAGAGATGCTCCATTACCCCCAATTGTTCTATCTTTTCCCAAGTTACTGACGTCCTCCAAAACTTATGATATTCGGATCCTACTCTACATATTTGGATTAATTGGATCCTTGTTTTGGCCTAATCAGATTTTTCGTGGGCTCTGCCCCCGCACCCCCAGATTTGTTGCCCTAACGAGCCAAACAAATCCCCTTTTCAGGTCGGGATTAGATCCATTTAATTTTCTACCTGGATCTTACATTGACCCATTTAGCATATTCTCTCCGGTTATCGGTTTCATTCTCCACATATTACACATCTCCATATCACAAATTCCTCTCAAATCCACCAATTCCTTTCCCACCCACCCATCATGTGTGTAT
The DNA here is from genome assembly GCA_963693085.1 of Alisma plantago-aquatica. Classification (NCBI taxonomy): domain Eukaryota; kingdom Viridiplantae; phylum Streptophyta; class Magnoliopsida; order Alismatales; family Alismataceae; genus Alisma; species Alisma plantago-aquatica. Next base: position 126,520,158 of record OY856409.1, on the reverse strand, counting down.
TCTTTTTTCTAACGTGCGGGGGGTCATATATCCATTTCTCCACACCAAACACTCACTCTCGTCGTATTTGGTGTGCGAGGGGGATAGAGAGGAGAGGAAGAGATGAGAAGAGAGAGAGTGTGTGAGAGAATATGTATGAGAGAGAGTATGAGAATAGATGATATATGTATTCATGCTACTTATTCCAGGCTACTATGGAGCTTCGTATTGTTCAACACATTTGTTCTTGACTTCCAGACAACATTGGAGGATCTTCACTGCAGCATTGACACCGAGCTTCTCGTGTTCGTACCGTATTATGTACGTTGGGACAAGAGTTTGCTACGCATATTTCAGCCCTGTTGGTTCCTCTTCCTTCGGTGTTAATGGTGGTTCAGTTGATCACTCTTGCTGCATTCTTGAGAGACATATGAGTGCTTTTTCAGACTTCTCAGAAGCTCAGCAATTTCAAGCCTTCCAAGTCTACATCTGCAAGGTTGATTCATCCAGTTTTATCGTCACCGAGCTATTTTTATCACGTCTTCTTTGACCTGCATCTGTTGTATTAACATCGTCTTCCACTGATGTTCTTGGGACTTTCCTTGATGGATGATATTTCCTTTTCTGTCAAGCCCCCAAGGTTCATGCGACAGTGTTATGGCACCTGCATCGTATCACCAGCATATCGTCCGTTCGTGTCTGTGCCACGTTATGCATGTCTTCTCAGACGCTTTGAGGACACCATTACTGCTACACCATCATTGGAGATCCGCATTCGTGTCGCGTTAAGTACGTATTCCAGTGACAATGACGTAGTCGTGGTATTGATGATCGTCTGCTCCAAGTGGCGAATTACTGCTGCAACATTCAAGTTCCGTTTCAGATGTTTTTCATTCCTGATGCACTCCAAAAGACCTTCATCAGAGCTCGAGGATCTCCAGCCTACAAAATACAATTTCAAAGAAAAGAGGCGCCATCATATGATTCAGGGGGAGTATTGTTTAAGGGAAAGTATCAATCTTTTGTATGGGGAGTGATGTTTATCTTTTATCATTTCTATCTTTTCTTTTTTGAGTCATGTAACTCCAAGCTTGGACATGCGTTTCACCCATGATCCAGCTTGTGGGGGAGTGTTAAAGAGTATATATTAGCCTATTTAGTTAATAGGTTAATTAGTTAGTGGGCCTTTAGTATCTCGGTCCGTTTAGATTACTTGAGTCACAAGTCTCAGGGTTTCTCCCTTGCTCCTATATATAGGACAGGGTTGTACCTCTTTTATTAATTGAATCAGTTCAATACAATATTCTTTCACAATATATATATATATATATATATATATATATATATATATATATATACATGCACAAAGAATTCTGATCTTTAACATTCTTATGACACAAAGACGGTCTGTCGGGAAGCATAAGAACAAAACTATTCAAAGTGTCTTTAACCACGAGTTTAGGGCTGTAAATGGGTACGGGTAGACCCGTGGATCCGCAAATCTGGACCCATAAAAAACCCGTCACAGGTCTAATTTTTTATACCCGCTTACCCTTGGACCCATATACCCTTGGACCCGCATATAAGTGAGTCCAATAATGGGTATGCTTGGACCTAGACCCGCTAGACCCGTGTACCCGCTATACATAAGTAACTACGTAAATAATATGATATATATATCATACTTTACTAGTCTAACTAATATAATTTTTGAGATTATATCTTACTCTAACCACAATAAGGTTGAGACTAGTCATATAGTTAAGAATTAACTATTCTAGTTACAATAATGAACATCATATGTAAACTTTAAATCCAAATGTCTACTAATTTACATTACTTTCTACATAAGTTAACGTTATGATGATAATTACAAATATGTAAACAATTAACTCAGTTAATAATGTATAAAATATAGCATTATGTAATATAACTATTGTATGTTAATATACTATATAATAACAATATCTTGTTGTATTAAAATATATAGAACAAAGTCATTTCTCTTACATAAACAATATGATGGTTTTTAGAGCCGTTTATCCGCATACCCGCACCGCATACCCGCTATTATTGCGGGTACATGTATGGTGCGGGTCTAGGTTTTGTATTATGCGGGTCTAGAACCGGAACCGGACCCGCTGAATTAGATGGGTATAGATATGGGTATGGCCATACCCACACCGTACCCGCACCGTTTACACCCCTACACGAGTTAAACATTAAGTTGGGTGATTCAAATGTAGGCTCTTCAAGTTGTCACCTATGTAGTACAATCGAAAGAGAAATGTAATAGTTTCTTAAACTAGAAAAACATAGTGGAGTATGAATAGAAATGAAAGATTTATAGAGTTGATGTTAATACAACTCCTAAATTTTATACAAGTAGAAAATGATGATTACGTAGATGGTGCGAGATGGATAGTGAAAGAAACCAAGGTAGGAGAATGCTTTTGACATAAGCGCATAAGAGAGCCCAATTAGATGCAATTTGATAGGCTTTAGCTAGTTATATTAGGGGTTTGTTGTAAGTATTCAAATTATCAATTATTTAATTTCAATTTATTTATTGGTTTATTAATCAGGTAATTATGCACAATTGCCACACCAATTAGGGTTTCAGTCGATTTCTATAAATACTAGTCTTGGGGTATTACTTGGCGAGACAGACTTGATTATTGAATTGATTATTATGGGAATTGGTTTTCCATTAGTTGGTATTATAGCCTAAACCCTAGGCCTTAGGTCTGGGATACCTCATCTACCATTGATTTCCTAAACCGTAGGTCCAACAATAATATACACTATCCACAGGATCTAAACCGTATGGTGACACCACTTTTCATCCTCCACCAAGTTACCTCTTCCTCCTTGATCTTCTATTGTCACCTTCATCACTATCACTAGCAGGCCTCCTTCCTCCAACACTCTCTTCTCTTGTTTTTCTTCTTCTTCCGTCATTATCCTTTTTATTTCTATATAATTAACATTAGGTGATACAATAAACTACTGTAGTACGGCGACAACAAAGGAGGACATTATAGCTTCATCAAACGAGATCATCCTGTTTGAATCCCTTCTCTTGCATCCCTAGTGGCTGCTTGAGAGTAGGAATGGCAATTGGGTGGGTATGAGCAACACAGACCTACACCCTCTAAGACCCATTTAGTTTTTGTCCCTGTTAATATATATATATATATGTGTGTGTGTGTGTCTTTATTTAGTGTTTTGTTAATTTACTTTTATATATGGACCTCTCTGTAAATGTTCTGCTATTATATATACAAGGGTACACACATTGTGTAACCCTATGGTCTCTAGTTTCACGTGTTCTGTTTAATGGTACCAGAGCAGGACTGATCCGGGTCCTCCCTCACCCGGCGCCGCCACCCTCCCCCCTCCCCCCTCCCGCCTGCCGGGCGCCGCCTTCCGCAGCTAGCCGCTGCCGGACGACTGCCCGTGTTGCAGCAGCGCCGCGCAGCTGCCGTGCTGCCGGGCAGGCTAAGCCGTCGGGGCTGCTAGGCCGCCGAGGCAGTCCGCTGCTGGGCTAGTCCGCCGTTGTTGGGCTCCGATCTGCCCGCGGTTGTCCGGTAGCTTGACTCCCTACTGAAGAACACCTTCGGATCTGCCTTTTTTGTGCCTGCCCGTGTGGTTGGTTGAGCCACCGGGTTCCTTGCCGCGCTCCGACGTAGCCTGTATGTGAGGGGTCCCTCCAATCTGTAGATCTGTGCCTATTGCTGCCTACCTGAGGACGTAGGCAACCTTCTACTGCCTGTTTCTGCTTGCCTGTTTTTCCGGGAGTTGATCTGCTTCTACCTCATGGTGTCTACACATGAGGATCTGCACCGTCAGGTTACAACTGTAAAGCTGGATGGGAGAAACTACCAACACTGGGTGTGCTCCATGCAGATATATGTCAAATCACAGGGCAAGATGTCTCACTTGACGCATGATCTTCCTTTCGTGCCTGCTGCAACAGCCGACTCAAAAGATGTGAAAGCCTATGATGACTGGGTAAAAGATGATTCTACGGTTATGACAGATTCTGAATAGTAGTGAGACCAAGATCAGTGTCACGCTATTATACCTACAGACGGCAAAGCAGATGTGGGATCAGTTTGCCAATACCTATTCACACAGTTAGAACCTCAAGAAAGTGTTCGATATCAACAAGCAGCTTAGCCGCCTGCGCTTCTCGGGATCTGACCTGACAGACTACTTTTCTACTTTCAAGGGATTGTGGGGGGAGTTGGAAGCCTACCACCCCTTGTCTATTGATTTGGCTACTATGCAACGTCAGCGCCAGGAGTTGCAAGTAGTTCAGTTTCTCTGTGGCCTTCCTGATTCCTTTGCTGAGGTAGTGGATCAGATTCTAGCCAGTGATCCGCTACCTACTCTACAGAGTGCCTTTCAGCGTCTACAACGCTTGCCTGCATCGTCATCTGAGACACTCACTGACACTGGTGATACTACTGCTTTTGCTGCGATGTCTGGTCGTGGTCGTGGCTGTGGACGCGGTCGCTCTCACGACACTCGACCTCCCCTTGGTGCTGGCAGGGGGAGGAACTCTTCAGGTTGTGGAGCATCTTCTGGACCTGCTATTGCTGCTGCTCGCCCTCAGACTGGACAACGCTTTTGCAACTTTTGTGGTTGGTCTAACCATGTTGAAGATAAATGCTGGGAGAAATAAGGCAAACCACCTTGGGCCAATGCGGCCATTGATGCTACATCTTCTGAGATGTCTACCCAGCCTGATACCTCGGGTACTTCTACTGCTGACTTCATTCGTGCTGAGGTCGAGCGCCTGTTGCTTGAGCGTACTGGCTCATCGTCTGCTGCCACCACCTCTGGAGTGCATGCTGCGACGTACTGTGGTTGTGATACTGCCTTCCTCACTGCACCATCTTCTAGTTCTGGTAATACGAAATGGGTTATTGATTCGGGCGCATCTTCTCATATTTCTGGGAATCGGTCATTGTTTAAAAATTTATCTATACCAATTACTAATTCGTCTGTTATGCTTGCTGATGGCTCCAAGTCTGCTGTTTTGGGGATTGGAGACATTGTGTCTGATATCATGTTAAAATCTGCTCTTTATGTGCCTCGTTTTCCACTGAATTTATTATCTGTTAGCAAGACTCTGCATAGCCTGAACTGTAGCCTGACCTTAGTACCTAGTTCGTGTGTTTTTCAGGACCTTCGTACGAGGATGAAGATTGGTGGGGGGCATGAAGGATTTGATGGCTTGTACTACCTGGACAATCTGAAAAGAGTGGACGATGTGGATCTGGCTTCTGCATTATCTTCTTCGGTATCGGCTTTACAGTGGCACTACAGACTTGGGCACCCTTCATCTGAGAAATTGCGCCTTGTTGTATCTGATGTAGGAACAAATGTGTTTCAATGTGAATCATGTCAGTTAGGCAAACAGACTAGGGCTGTTTATCCTAAACGTTCTCAGATTAGTAGTAGAAATGTGTTTGATCTTGTTCATGCTGATGTATGGGGTCCATGTCATGTCCCTAGTCTATCTGGCAACAAATATTTTATTCTGTTTATTGATGATTTTTCTCAGGCCACTTGGTTATTGTTTTTGAAAAGTCGATCTGAAGTGTTATCCACAATTAAATTCTTTTTTGCTGAGGTGAAAACACAATACTCTATGCCTGTTAAAATTTTTAGAACTGATAATGCACTTGAATTTGTTCAAAAAGATGTCGAGTTGTGTAAATCAGTTGGCACTATACACCAAACTTCTTGTGCATACACACCTCAGCAGAATGGCATTGCTGAAAGGAAGAATAGACACTTGCTAGAGGTTGCAAGAACTATTATGTTGCATGCTAATGTACCTCGGTTATTCTGGCCAGAAGCCATCTTGACTGCCTGCTTTCTAATAAATCGAATGCCTTCTTCTGTGATTGGAAATAAAATACCTGTACAAATTCTGAATCCTGACAAACCCTTGTTTGCTGTACCTCCTCACATATTTGGCTCTACATGCTTTGTAAAGGTGCTTGGTCCTACTCATGATAAACTATCTCCACGTGCTGAAAAATGCATTTTTTTGGGGTATTCTCGTACACAGAAACGGTATAAATGCTATAGTCCAACTACAAAGAGATGGTGCACAAGCAACGATGTTGTCTTTTTTGAGGGTACACCCTACTACTCTACTAAACGAGATAGTCTTCATTCTGAGCTTATTGCTTCTCCGCTGCCTATTACTAGTGAATGTGTTTCTGATGATACTACTCCTATACAACCGACAATTCCTCTTATTGTTTATCAGCGCAGGAACAGATCTCAACCTGTACAAGAACCCCCCTTCCAAGCCAATCTTCTCCTCTAGAAGGTTATGCGTCACCTGAGGTAATCTCTGATCTTGATGTACCTATTGCTCTTAGGAAGGGTACTCGTTCCTGCACTATCCACAATATTTCTAACCATGTCTCTACTGCCCATTTAAGTGTTCATGCTAGCAACTTTGTCACTGCTTTATCTGCTATTGCTATTCCAAAGGCTGTACATGATGCCTTGCAAAGTACAGCTTGGACTACTGCTATGAAGGAGGAGATGCTTGCTCTTGCTGATAGACAAACTTGGGAGTTGGTGGATCCACCTCCTCAGTGTAAGCCTGTAGGCTGCAGATGGGTTTATGCTGTCAAATATCAACCAGATGGTACTGTAGAACGTCTGAAGGCATGCCTTGTTGCTAAAGGGTATACACTTTTTTTTGGTCGGCCTGCTAAAGGGTATACACAGACTTATGATATTGATTACTTTAAAACCTTTTCACCTGTTGCACGTCTTAATTCTGTCAGAGTTCTACTATCTGTTGCTGTTAACCGTGACTGGCCTCTAATACAACTGGATGTTAAAAATGCCTTCTTATATGGTGATCTGCAAGAGGAAGTTTATATGGAGCAACCTCCTGGGTTTGTTGCTCAGGGGGAGTCACATAAAGTCTGCAGGCTGAAGAAATCTATCTATGGGCTCAAACAGAGTCCTCGTGCTTGGTTTGATAAGTTAAGCAAAATTTTGACTGCCTTTGGTTTTCTAAGATCGCAGGTTGATCACTCTGTCTTTACAAAAAAGACTTCCTCTGGTCTAGCGATACTTATTGTATACGTTGATGATATCATCCTATCTGGCAGTGATTCTATTGCTATTTAGGCCACTAAAGCTCATCTCTGCAAGCACTTTGCTACTAAAGATCTGGGAAAACTACGATACTTTCTGGGCATAGAAGTATCTAGAACTTCTAATACTCTTGCTCTATCTCAAAGGAAATATGTACTGGATCTTTTATAGGAAACTAGAATGCTTGGTGCAAGGTCAGCTAATACTCCTCTAGATCCCAATGTTAATTGGGATGATGATTCTTCTCCTCTGTTTGCTGATAACAAAAAATACAGGAGATTGATTGGTAAGATGATCTATCTGACGGTGACTAGAGCTGACATATCTACTGCTGTGGGACTTCTTAGCAGGTACTTGGATAAACCCAGACAATGTCACTGGGATGCTCTATGTAATATTTTGCGATATCTAAAGAAGTCACCTGGCAAGGGCCTCCATTATAGGAAAAATGGGCACTGTTATCTAGAAGGCTATTATGATTCTGACTTTGCAGGAAGCAAGATTGACAGGAAATCCACTTCTAGCTACTGCACATATGTAGGGGGTAATCTTGTCACCTGGTGCAGCAAGAAACAAAATGTTGTTGCTAGATCTAGTGCTGAAGCTGAATAGAGGGCCATGGCCCATACTGCCTGTGAACTTCTGTGGGTGCAATCTCTTCTGAAAAACTTTGGTGTTGAGTCTTCTTCTGCTATTCCAATGCACTGTGATAACAAAGCTGCTATTTTTATTGCCAACAATCCTGTCTATCATGAGCGCTCAAAACATATTGAGGTTGACTGTCACTTCATCAGGGAAGCTATTCTTTCTGGGAAAATCTGCACTCCTTTCACCCGTTCTGAAGACCAGGTTGCTGACATATTTACAAAGCTGCTGGCGAAGAAGCACTTCTGTTCTCTGGTGGACAAGTTGGGCATGATTGACATCTATGCTCCAACTTGAGGGGGAGTGTTAATATATATATGTCTTTATTTAGTGTTTTGTTAATTTACTTTTATATATGGACCTCTCTGTAAATGTTCTGCTATTATATATACAAGGGTACACACATTGTGTAACCCTATGCTCTCCAGTTTCACGTGTTCTGTTTCAGTCCCAACCCATACTCGTCCCTTTTGCGTAAAATATATAATAGGACATACACATCTAACATACCCAATACAATGGGTCACAAGGACCCATTCATCCCGTTTTGGTCAATCCATGAATTAGGCACTCAATATAGAATATTTTTATGAATTTGTAAATATTATAAGCGAACTTTTCACACCATTTGTTTTCACATAATCTACAACAAAACTCCTAAAATTGTCATATTAAAAAAAGAACCCTTTCATCTTTGAACTCACGGATCGCGACAGTCGATATGTACTTTCCTTTAATTTGAGACGGAGAACCTCTAACATTGATTTTTCTATAACATAACGCCACATAATGGTCATGGGAATTCCACAACAAAACATAATAGTTTGGATTACAACAATCTACAACACATGTTCAAATAAAGTAAGAGCAGACGACACATGCATATAATTAACATCTTCAAATCAACCGAGATAAGACAACATATCTGCATATAATTCACGTCTATAAATCAACTGAGATAAGACAACATATCTGCATATTATTCTCATTTACATATCAATCGAGAGCAAGTCACGATTACAATATCCATTCAAGGAAAAAGTGGATTCACTTAGTAGGAAAACCATCTTTCTAACTACAATAGGAATCGCATGTAGCCCTGTCTTCTGAAAGGACAAGAGGAGAAGAAGCAGAGACTTCAGGGCCAATTTCGTAAGACCATTTCAACATTGGTTTCTTGATTGCCCTCATTCTCCACACCATTCGTTGCTGGCCAATCCAACCAGATAGCTCCCGATGGGTACCATAGTCATCATGCCTCACTGGAGTCATAATGATACACCCTTGGGCGTAGCCGGGAGTGGCTTTTACAAGTAGGGTGGCGTTGTTGGGTCGGTGTGTGCGGTGGGTGCTCTATCACTGCTACTAGGAGAAGCTCATGAAGTCACCTCCCCCTTGTCGGCATAGGAAGTAGCGCTGTCCATACTGGGCATACGTTGGGTTGTACTCTACAGTTTTGGCGTATGCGTTGGAAACTCACTCCCCAACCCATCCAACACCATGAACTTGGCGGGGCCATTGCTGTATGCTGCATGAGAATGTCGAGGTAGCATCGCGGAGCTGAAGAACAACCCACCGCCTACATGGTGTCCATGTTGCAGGTCCAGTCCATGTTGGTAATATGTCCTCTAGCGGGTGTTTCACATGCTTTGGAGACAATTTTGAGCGTTGTTCATTGCTAAAGTGCAGGGGCAGAAAGGACGAGAATGGCGAGATTGGAAGCGAAAAGGTGTGAGAAGGCGAGACAGGGTTAGGGGGTATGGGGGCGAGATGGGATTAGGTGTTCGTGAGTATCAATGGGTTTTAATGGGTCTCCAGTCAGATAATGGGTCATGTAGTCGTATCCCCACTGTTGAGAGAGTGTCTTAAACTCTCTAGAAAAGCTTCCTTGATGAACCGAATGTCTACACCAAGCCTCGACATCTTCAGGATGTGTTTTCGGTACCTATATGTGTATTTACGGTCATTACTCCAGACCATATATGGTCTGCTTGGAGGCTTTGAACTGTATTTGTATTTACGGTCCATCCGGACCGTATACAGTCCAGTGCTGGACTGTAAATGTTGCTGATTTGGAAATACAGTCTGTGTTACATACCGTATACAGTCCCTACCTGACCGTAAACGCGACCGAAAAACAACCTAATGACTTCGGGACTTTGGATATGAGTTCTATTCTTACAAATAAACTCCCCCCAACTCGTCCCAAACATGAAGAGCAACAAAGAGACATCAAGAAACGTCGTTTTTCGAAGACCTAAAGCCCAGGGACGAACGTAAGGCTTTCCTTAGGGTTTCATGCCTCCAAGAGCTCCTCTTCAAGCAACCGTCTTCTTTCACAGTTGGCTTTCGGGTGTAAAAGGGGATTGAGTACTTCTCTCTTCTGTGATCATCATCTTTGTAATCTCTCTATCAATAATATCATCTCCGCCAGTGGATGTAGGCTCCCACATTGGGAATTTTTCGAACCACTTTAAATCTCATCTTTGTGGTTGCTTGCTTATTCGTTGTTGATCTTCGTTGTACGTATTTGGTTTGGATTGCTCGATCTCACGCTTCTGCATCTCCGCAACAAGCTCGTTGGGCCTTGTTATTTGGGTCTCTCATCACCACCATATCCCAACACCCACTATAACCCAACTACTCATTAAAACCCATTTAACCATTATAATTGGGTCAGACCACCGTGGGTCCCATGAGTATGGGTTTGTTGGGGAATTTTGCCATCCCTACTCGAGAAAGGGATTTAGGGTTCTACTAGGCTTAGGGAGCCCTCACTTTACCCCACCATACCTCTTCGACGGCGACATGACCGGAGCTGATGACCCCATGGCCCCTAATGGTGATAGGGAAATGGAAGCCCCATGAATCCAACTATTTGAGGGGCATCAACCCTCCCCTACCTCCTTTACCAACTACCTCCAACTAGGACAGCCTGAAGAAGCCGTACAACCTCTGTGATGGCTGCGGGACATGGTGAAGTACATCGCAAGCATTGTAGGAGTAAGCGTTTAACCCCTAAATAAACCACTATGGCTCTCTCAGCGCTTCCTCTTTCCATTTGGGCATTACCCAACCTTAGAACAATGACCATAGTTCTTGTGCTCCTATGTCGGCCGCAACATGGTACCTACTTCTTCGTGGAATGGGTTTTGCAGATTCCTATTTTTGATTTTTGCTCGTGCTACATCAATGCATGCACAATGTGGTGTGTGCTAGTGTATATGGTCTTATACGTATATATGTAGGAACATACATGTAATGATCTGGGACCTATTTGTAATTATTTGAATCCCTCTTATACATATAAGAAATGAGACAAACCATAAGGTTGTATCTTTTAAAATTACGTGTGGTACGTCTAATATGGCATCCGAGCCTTGGTAATAAAATCCCTAAGCCTTGACTTTCTCCCTTGTGGCTTCCATCCCATATTTTAAATGTCGATTTTGACGCCGTTTCCTATGGTCCAGAAACAGAAGATTACAGAAATTGCGACTGAAATTTCGATATTTTTGCTTATTTCGACACAAGATTTTGATGACCAAATAAAGGAATTAAGTCTTAACATTTTACCATGATGATCTACATACATAATTACACCTAATTATGCAATAATATCATATGTTGGTATATGGTGGGGGGCTCCTATACTTTTGAGTGTAATATACAAAACTGTTGCGAGCAGGATTTGGATCATGCAATGTATACACATGTATATTCTTATGCAATAACATGTCACCTCTTGTATTATGGATTCAATTAACTAAGGGGGGTCTCCCACATTTAAGGATTTTTGTAAAGATTTTTTTTTTCAAAATTTTTATGCAATTACAAATTTGAAAATTTGGCAATTTGGCATGTCCATTACTATGTCTAATACTGGTTGAAACGGAAATTTCATAATTTCGACTGACATTTTAATCCATGCTGCCATCCAATGGGTTTTGACGTTTTATCATTGGCTTTCGGTGACCTAGACTTATAAAGACAATTTTACAACCATTGTGAACTTGCAAGAACATGGGGCCTCCAACCCCACGACCAACAAGCTGCATGATAGCCGCTAGGTTGGAGGCCGCAACAAGCACCACTTATAGATCCTCAAGATGGAGGTAGACATCTGTAGTGCTGCAAATTGTCGGCAACACACCATGTAGAAATTCCGACGCGCTGTGTAAGTTGTTGGCACGCCGTGTAGGATATTGAAGCATGAAACAAACTTCCGCCAATGCGCCATGTAAGATGTCGAAGGCGTGAAATTGACTTCCACCAACATGTCGTGTGGAAACCAACACGCCATGTAAGATGTCGAAGGCGTGAAAAAAGGCTTCCACCGACACACCATGGGAGCCAGACGACACGAAGTGTTGGAAGAATCTGCTGCAGATCTGGACAAAATTGGTGCTGTCAAAGGGAAAGATAACCCCGGGAAGACGCACTAGGGGGAAAGCTAACCCCGGGAAGACGCACCGCGAGGTGACATAAATTAACACTGGGAGGTGACGGGAATTAACCCCGCCAATTGTGTCGATAGATAATGTGAATCTGACGCATCAACAACGCCTAGAAGCTTGGACACTCATCCACGTATGCGGAATACGTCGAGAGGAAGAGAAACAGGGAGGAGGCTGTTTCTCCTCCTCTCTTTGGAAAAGAACGAGTGGTTCTCCTCCTCTCCTTCAAGTAGCCACCGTGTTGTAGCGGAGATGGAGAGCGGTGGGAGAGAGAGGCGGTGGCAACAGCTAGCGTGGAGAGGAGAGGGGGGGAGAGAGAGAGGGAAGCGAAGCCGGCGGTTAGGGTTAACTCCCTAGGGTTTGCTCTGATACCACATGAAAGTATTGGGCCATACCATGCCGTAGCAGGCTAGCCTTTATTATATAGGAAGAGAACATTTACATGATAGACCAAATAAAGAAAGAAAATAAGAAAAGACTACATGAATAGCTTCTATTTCCTAACAATCTATATATACCCATGCATAAAGGTAATGTCCAATATTGGAATTAGATGAATAAATTGTGTTTTGCAAATTGAGTTTATATCAGGATATGACCTCTCTTCATCATGTTGGAGAAGAATGACGTCTCCTCCATGGGACTACTCTTATAATGTAGAATCACGTCTTCACCAACCAAAATTTGAATTGAATGGGAATAATTTTGTTCAATGGAGTTGGCTTGTGATGCTAATTTTTAAGGCGAGGGATACAACAAACATCTCACGGCTTCTTGACCACCCTAGGCAGCACAAAGCTGGAGCGCGCTGCAGCACAATCCAGGAGACTATGCCTAGACAAGTGTGGTGGCAGTACAGAGACTAGAAGGTGCTAGTATGATGGTTGAGTGATAATAACATGATGGGAGTTGGTTTTCTGTCATTGCGAGCAAAAAGGTGGTTGCATGACTACCGTGCCTTTGCCATCCTCCGCCCTTTCCCTCTACTCCATACCTGTCTTCTCTTCCTCCATTGTCTTACTCCTACTTTCATGGCTCAACTACCAGGGTGCCACCGACAGACGGCACCCCTGCTAGGTCTGTTTTGCTTCCACTTTCCTGCTCCTCTTTAACATATCTCTTCTTTCTCACCCGCCCCATTTCCTATATGCTGATTCTTTCTTACCATAACTACAATTACAATAAACAGGCTGCAATGAAAGTAGGGTGGGAGTGAGATGAGAGAGAAGTGGTGGGGGAGCAGAAGAGGATCAGGCGAGCTGCGTAAAAAAATGCTGAGTTCAGGAAGTGATCATGGGGTGACAGTGCTCTCGTGGTTGTTTTCCTAGCTAGAGAGGTGCAAGAGACCGGAAGTAGAAGAAAGGAAAAACAAGAGGTAATTGTAAATGTAAACAAATGAAAAATATGTAAGCTATATTTGGACTATTCACCATAAGTTGGTTTATATAAGCAATGAAGTTAACCATATGTTACATTTGGGTACCACACTGAGGTTGTGACATTTATGGAATTAGTCCTTGCCAAAAGTATGTGTTACATTTGGGTACCACAGAGGTTGTGAGATATATGGAATAAGTCCTTGCCAAAAGTAATTCGTTTACCCATCTGCACTTTAGAACATCCCTACAAATGTCTGTTCTTTGGTGAAAAGTTAACTCAAGATGAAGAATACAGGGTACCTTATAGTTCCATTTCTACTGAAACTGTCCATATGGCTGTAAACTTTTCATCTGAAATTGTCCATATGACTGTAAACTTTTGAGCGTATTACTAATTCGTTAATTTTGCGCATTTGCAGTATTATTGCTGATATTTTGTGCTTTTTTTATCTGCAGAGCACTGCAAGAAGTACCTAAAGAGATTGATCCCATTCCTGATGATATCCTCAGTGATTTCAACTTACTGACCCTCCATGACGTAGGGCTTTATTATTAATTTATTCCTTTTCATGTTGCTGCTCCTTTTTGGGGCCAATTTTGGCCTTTAGAAATTTGTATCCCATCTGCTAAGTATATTCTAAATTGGGTTAAAATATCTGTTTGCCTTTTTACTTATTTTATTAATTATCTTCTCATTTTAGCTTATCACTACTTGTAAAGAGTTCATCTAGCAATTTTTCTTTGTAGAAAAAAGAAAGAGTAAGCACTATTTACATTTGCTAGTAGGAAAATCATGCAGCCACATTGGTTATCATCACTGCCCAATTGTGAAAATCAGCTTTCCCCTGCCATTTCTGTCAGTCTATTTGTTTGATTCTATTCTATATTATGTGAGGATCTATTTATCAGGATTTTACAATTTTACCATATTAGAACTTGGGTTTTTTGAGTAAGGCGAACACAGCATCTAGGTGTTGGATATATCTGTAAAATTGGAGGTACATGGTGATGTCGCAGTCTAGAGAGTGCTGGTTCACTGTAGAAAATTCTAGAGAGTGCTGATTTACAAGTCTAGAGAGTGCTGGTTCACATTAGAAAAGTCCAGAAAATGCTGGTTCACAACTCCAGAGAGTGCTGGTTTACGGTAGAAAAGTCCAGAGAGTGCCGCTTCACAGAAGTCAACGTGCGTAAGACATGGACAATGTCAACGTGCAAGTAAAACACTGACAAAAAGTAGAAAGTAGAGTTGACGTAGTTGGATAGAAGACCATCAACTCCAATAAGCAAGCAGTAGACATGAAGCTCTAAATACTAAGTTCTCCAAGAAGCACATAATAGTAAAAGACTTTTAGATGCAAATCTCAATACTAGAAGTCCACAATCTCTTCAAGCAGCGCATAAAGATCCACAAATATGTAGAGCAGCAGAATAAAATCTTCTTCTCCTCCATCTCTCCTCTATTTCTCCCCCTCACACCAACCTGGGAAGGAACTAAGAGTGATTGGGGTGGACAATTATGAAGAAACAACCTAGAAAAAGATAATCTTTAGCACTGCCAGGGGTGTTTGGGGGGCGCGACCCTCAATTAAGGGGTCCTGCTTCTCTTCAGTTAGCGGGAGTTGAGGGGAGGGACCACCCCTCGCGGGAGCTCAGGGGTAGAGCCCTCGAGAAAAAAGGTCTACATTGATTTTTAGTGGAAAAAGCGAGCATAACTCTAACATGTAAGCCATTTAATAGAAGAATTAGGTAGAAGAATACTGGCATCACGAAACTCCATTGTGCTTCACCCATTTTAGCCACATTAGAAAAATTAAGTGTGGTAGATGGATCTTTAGTGGTATGCTTCAGGAAGACATATCTCAACTTGATTCGGGAATCCTTGAGTCTAGCAAAAGCTCCAGGTTGGAGGAACCGGTGGTACACCGACCACCTCTCGACGACTGTAAGTGTTGATGCTCAAACCCTCCCAATCAAGGAAACAGACAATGATGGAAGCAATGGGAGGACGAGGAAGAGAGATAGCATGGAGGGGTGTTGATATAGCGGCTCGTAGGAGGGGGAGGCTTAACACACTTTTGTAGCGACAGTGGGTTTGACAAGGCAGTGAGTTAGAGGGGTTAATGGGATAATGTGTGGGGGGTGTTGATGAGTTTTACAGGGGACATATAGGAAGGCGGAACTGTGGACACAAGGGTAAGGAGGTGGTGGAAGCAGGAACAAAGGTACCTTTTGGGGTAGGCGACGGGCTGGAGAGGTAACGAGGCAAGTATTGGGAGCAAAGGGATTTTACAGGAGTTGATGAGTTAAGCGGAAGCGGTAGGTAGCCGGACGACGGGTTTGGATAGGGAAGTAATAGGGGTCGGCGACAGGGAATTTTGACGGGAGTTAACATTGGGGTGTGCTTATGGGAACAGAAGGTAAAACCGTATATTGGGTACAATGGCTGACGTCCAGTTCAGCCATGAAGGCTGGATAGATGCTCCCAAGCCAGGAAGGACGGCTGCCGCTCGCAGGCGGAGTACAATCTTTTTGTCTCTTCTAGGGTTAGGATTGGATCGCTTCTTTGATATCATGTTGTAAAGTAAAAGAGGGCTATGCGATATAATGATAAGAGGAATCCCCCCTCCTTTATATAGAAGTGGGAAGCGTACAAATTTTAGACTAAACCCTGATGGGCCAAGACACACTTGGCCCATATATAAATAGACTCAAATAACATAATTAACTAAATTAACCAAACTCTTTAACAGTTCCTAATTTTAAGAATGAAGCAAAAACATGTAGAATAAAGCCTAATACGTCCTACATCACATGGAATTTTGTATAAGATATTTTGTAAACTTGGGAACATGTTAAAAAGGATGCCAAGAACGTGCATTAGCCCTGTGGAATACAAGAGCATGGTTTGTTAATTACAACTTGCTTAATTTTGACAAATTGTAATCTTATCATGATGGTTAGGGCCATGATGGTTTGTCAGAAATCCAAAATTTTCGCACTTGTGATATAGTTTCATGTTCCCTGCCAGTATATAGTTTATAGTTGATTTTGGGACTGTTTTGGTGACACCTCTTTGTAACTGTCTTGAAACATTAACACTAAGCGAAAAAACTAAATAAGAGAAAACTGCATTCCTATAACAAACATATCTTTAACCCTGATTGAATGATGGATGATAAATTGGACTCTTTGAATCCTTATCGCTTTCTTTGTCCTATGTGATACTCTGTTTATTCATGTTTATCTCATTTTCTTGTATAATGATTATACTAACTGTTTGTATGCTGAAAAAGGCATCTTCATCTAGGAAAAAATATGAAAACTGAACGACACACATTGTTTAGTTTGCTTGATCAGCTACATTTGCCTTTGTATTGTTGTCCTCCATAGCATGCATTTACCAAAGTCGTACCGGCAGGAAATCATGACGATTTCTTACACATCTTTTTTCTCCAAGACAGGCTTATATTGGAATCCATCAACCCAGACATAAAGATGAGGCAGACTCAGCTCGCAGAAGGTTAATATTTGACGATTTCTTCTACCTGCAGGTACTCAGTATGGTTCTAGAAATACTCGGCCTTTATTTATAAATTATTAATTTTGGGGTATGCTGAGAACCTCATTTTTTTGTTGTTGTCCAAGGGTCAAGAGTCACAGCTACTGTATGCATAGATGCTATATATTAAGATTTATTAACTAATTTTGTGTTCTACTCAAATCATTTTGTACTTTAGGGTTCATTTTCTATATATATGGAGAGAAGAATTTCTTGCATGGAGTTTGTAATGCACTTCAGTATCATTTTTATGCTTTATTTTCAGCTGGCAAGACTATATCAGATGCTTGAAGCACTTGGAAGCTGGGGTGAGAAAGAAGGACTCCTTGATAAATATAGGATGCAAAGAACTAATTCTGTAGAAATTATGGAATGGTCCGATCTAACCAAAAGGTTTCTCAGTGCACTTCCATACTCTTTAACTCCTAGTCAGCTGAATGCTATTTCAGAGATAATTTGGGATCTGAGGAGGCCAGTTCCCATGAACCGACTTTTACAGGTCATATATCTGTGCATCTCCTATTGTTTATGTTTCTTTTTTTAGTATTGTCAAAATATATTCATGTACGCATATCGGATCATTCTAGCATACTTGTAAATCCAATATCCATGTATCTGGAGTTATATGCAGAGATCACAGTCTTAGGATCCAGAATGTTGTCTCCCTCCCAAAGGGTAAAGAAGCAAGGCTTTAACCCTGCTTTACCGTGATAAACTTGTCAAACTTAGTGTCTATGTTAGTCTGACAAGTTTTATTATATGTTAATCCCAATCACTACAAGACTCTCCCATATAATATGGCGTACCACAAGTACATGCTAAGCTGTGTCTGGTCCATTAGGCCCAATACCAATAGCAAGATTCAACTTATCTTTCTAATACCCCCCAACCCCCAATATGCAGACTTACATCATGTACTCCCTGCTTATTACACATATAAAAAAAAGAGAAGGCGGAAGCGGTTTGGTCAAGATGTCTGCTGTTTGTCCCCCTGTCTTCACACACAGAGTAATATCTTCTTGGCTTTGACTAGATTCTTGAAAAAATTGCAGTCAATCTCAATGTGCTTGGTCCTTTCATAAAATCAGGATTGTTGGCATGTGTATAGCTGATTAGTTATCACTATTTTAGAAGAACATGTGTTTGATTTGGGATCCCAATTTCATGGAGAATAGATAATGCCCATTGGTTGTCTCAACATGCATGAGCCATGGCTCGACATTCCGCTTTAATATCAATGGGCCACCGCCGATTGTTTCTCGCTCCTCTAGCTGATGAGATGATCGCCCAAGAATATGCAAAAACCAAAAGTAGATTTCCTCTCACATTTCCTACCCAATCAGTATTAACATGACTTATGACAAAGATGAACTTGTGAAGTGGGCTTTTGTAATAATGATTCTTTATCAGGTGTAAGATTGCATGTGACCATGGAACTAAATGTCGTCGACATGGGGCGAAATTTCGCCGATAATGTCGATGTCGACGGTCGGCGACGTTGAATCCATGTAAACATCCTTATTCCACAATATCCTCGACATTTCATCGAAGTTGTCGACATTTCCCCATATGTCGGGGAAGTTGACCCAAGTCCATACAAAAATTCCACAATGTCCTCAACATTTATCGAAGTCGTCGAAGTTGACAACATTCTTCTGGTATTTTGTGGAGTTGGCTGTGTGAGGGGGAAAAGTGTTGGAGCTTGAGGTAAGATGATTTTGATGTTATCTTTTACTATTCTAAGCTAATAGTAATAGACCGACCCTCTCTCTGCTAAATCTACCATAGATTTACACTATGTAGTTTGTTTATTGTCACAAACTTTATATATGGAAGAACTCCGTAGTTCAGAATCGACTGTATGTAAGCGTGCATTTATCTACATATGTAAACCTGTATGGATGGCTATATGTAAACATATATTGTGTTTTTTAGCTAGATTTGATGAAATCTGTCGATTTTCATCACAAAATGGCTCTTTTTAGCTTAATTTTTGTCGAAGTTGCATCGAAGTTTGGTTGTAAAAATCCTCAACATTTCCACAAACTTCCATATCCACACCTATCGAAGTCGGCTCGAAGTCGAAGTCCTGTTCCATGCCTGTGACATTGTAGAGAATTGCCTGTGAATTGGTTGACTACTAATGCTGCAAAGGTGAAGTCTGACAAGTTGGTCATGTATATGAGTTCGCCAAGTAATCGTCGATAAAATGCAGGATCAAGGAAGTACTCCTTCCTCAAATGAATGTTTCTGATTATAGTCCATCGCGGAGGAGACTTGCCTTAGAATTCAACATCCCTGTCTCTTTGAGTATATGTAAGACGTATTTCCATTGGTATAGGTTCAACCCTTTATTGGAGCAGAGAACCTCGACCCTAAGTAGTACTGAAGTTGTCCTAGGTCTTATGTTTGAAAATGTGACTTGAGATATTGCTTGTGTCAAAATTGCACTGGTGTTTTTGACAATATCATCAACATGCTACGAAAATGACGGTAGAAGTAGATTTGTAGAAAAACAAACTCTGGTCGCCAGATGACTGTGGAAAACCTAGGGTTTCAAGAACAATGCTAAGTTTGTTGAACAATGCACAAGGTGATTGCTTTAACCCATATATGGTTTGTTGTAATTTACAAACTGTGTTTTTCGACTCCCCCTCAACAACGCATGCATGGTGTTGTTGCATATAGATCTCTTCTTCTAGGTCACTGATTAAGAATGCATTCTTTATGTCTAGTCTAGATGCACTCCCAGTAAGAGAAGAATATGCATGGATGCGATGCGTGTCCTAAAAGTATGGGTGAAGCCTTTAGCAACCAAATCTTGCTTTGAGATGCTTCATCGTTCTGTTAGATTTATACTTAACTAAATATACCCAATGACACAACAATATCGTGTCTTGATGGAGTTGGGACAAGAGACGAGAGTAGTCATTTCCTCTATCATCACAGCCCGACAACCAGGTAACTTGAGAGCTTCTTGATAGTTGTATGGAATCTAGATATTATCAACAACTTTGGCATTCCTGGTGAGTTTAGAAAGGAAATAATAATGAGAAATGGGTTGTGGAATAGTGCAAGAGCAAGTACCTTTTGGAGAGCCTCTGGCAAAGCAGATGTTTCAGACTGTGATGTTATGGCAGAGCTGATTCTGAGGATCCTATTGTCTTCGAAGCTGATAAAATTTAGCAAAGGTAGGAGTGCTTATTGCTGGTGGAGGTAATGTAGGATCGGTAGGCACTAATGTTACAGAAGAGGAAACAACGATCTCCAGAGTTATAGAGTTGTGTTGTGGGAGCTTGGTAGTTTGGGTTTGATGTGAAACCTGTGCAAAGAACATGCCGGATTCTCCAAACGTGACAACAACCTAGATGTACATCTGATTGGACTTGGGGATAAAATCATATATAGCCTTTTGAAACCGGGAATGCATAAGGCAGTCTTGATTGCTCGTGTATCAAGTTTGTCGACCTTGGGGTCAAAGTTGTGCATGAGGGCTGTACACTCAAAGACATGAAGAGGGAGATGAAACATCGTCTGCGACGAGTGTATGAGGATGAATGGTATATTGCCATTACGGACAGAAGAAGACTGTTGATTAATGAGGTTGCATCTGATAAGAAAGAGCTTTGGACTAGGGATGAGCTTGAACCATAAGAGCCTTCGTGTTATTCAACATGTGCCCATTTTCGTGCTCGTAGGGTATAGCTATAGACACATAAGCGTTCGTGTATTATTCCGGTGCTGTGACAAAATTGACAAAGGCAACCGAGACGCATTGTAGGGCATTATTGTCAGAAGAATTTTGATTTTTGGTATTAAATTTAAGCAGTTTTCATTTGGTGCATGGTTCTTACAACTAATAATGCATCATCATGGGATTCGAGTAGATACAACCACATCATGCTAGAAAAGTCATCCACAAAAAATGAAATAGTAGTAACAATCATGGTGAATCCATCGGCAAGGATGACGTTTAGATGAGGAATATATGGGGAGGAAGTGGAGATTAAGAGCCGCATATCTGTGATGTGTCAAGTTGCGCCAAAATCAACAATCCATGGTGAACCAATGGCAAACATATAAGCTCTTGAGTTTCCGTGATTGAGGGCTACATGTGTAGATGAAGAAGCTTGTTCTAAAACTTAGGGAGTCATCAGACAACTCGTAAGGAACTTGGGAGTTGGGAAGCAATTGTTAATATTCCGTCAAAGAGACTTGAGACAGAGTGTCTGAGCTCTGGTAAGCATTGGATGAGTCTATCCCACGACTACATCGATAGAGATAGACATGATTCTGCTAGCATTTTTTAGTTGTATGTTCTATTTGGATGAAGAAATACACTTGGGTTGTAGTCCGTGACTAGAACCACGTCCACGAACAACAACGACCATGTCCATTTGAGAGTCTAGCAATGACAAGAATGCACATTCGATGTAGACTTAGACTAGAGAAGTTTGGAATATGCCTCTTCAAGAGAGGAAAATCGATCAACTGCTAAGATCAAAGTGCAAATCGGAGCATACTGCAGATGTAAGCCATTAAGGAATTTGGTTGTGTTGAGATCGACACAATCTTGTGAGCCTTGACAGATCTAGGCTGGAAGAAATTAAACTAATGTGATAAACTTAGAATGACATCATAATATACATCGAGAGACTAGTTGTTGCCTTTATGCTCAGGAAACAAGCGGTCCTAAATATTATAGATACTCATTGCGTTCTTCTCCTGAGTATAGTGACATATGACCGCATTCTATATTTCTTTGGTCGTTGTTTGAAACACGAATTCAGAGGTGATATGTGGATCCATGCTTTCTAGAGCTAGTTTTTCTCCTGGCTATTTCACGCTTCCTTTCTAGAGCATCTTTGTGTGGTTTCTCAATATACTGAAGTTTGTTGCGAGATTCAAGAATGGAATTAAGCACATTCATCCACAACAAACAATTTTTTATAATAAATATATTAGGAAACCATAGAAGATTCATTGAAATAGTGGCCTGAACTTTCTCATTGTCTTTGGCCATCAAAATAGACATCAAGTACCAAAATGAAGCACGATGAGATCTTCGACACCAAAATAAATACACGATAGTACCGAAGTGATGCACAACAAGATAGATGATACCAAAATAATACAAACGGTATGAGAGATACTACTAGAGTGAAAATTGGGTAAAAATAATCTCTACTAAGAAAGATCGAACTGCAACAAGATGTGAGATAGACCCCTACTAATATTATAATAACACACCCATTCCTTAGGAGAGAGACATGGGGGGGGGTAAGAATGGAATTGGTTGTTGGTGATATGCTCTAAGAGCCAATCGAATGATGATTGTAATTATTAGTATATATATTTTACTGTGCTGTGCTGTTTTATACTTAGTGTATTTTGGCTTTTGTCTTTTGTAGCCTCTTGTACTTTTATCCCATATTGCCTAGCTCTACTCTATGTCTCACTCCCTTTTCTTATAAAAGAGAGAACCATGCACTTGTTTTATTTACTCAATAAGAAATAGCCTTTAGTATTTTAGATGGTATCAGAGCCTCCCGATCCTCTCTAAACCCCTCCCTCCTAAACCCTAACACCATGGCCACTTAACCCTAGCCGCCTCCACCCCCTTTTCTTTATTTCTTTGCTACTGCCCCCGCCCCCCCTTCCCCTGCTGCTGCTGCCACCGGCCTCCTCAGCCTCTGCCGCCGCCGCCCTCACCTCATCCCCTCCACCCCACCAACCCCTTCTCCCTGCTCTCCCTTCTCCACCCCAAATACCGCCGCCACCATCTCCACCCACTCCGCCAGCTCGCCGCCTCTCATCCTGCCCCTTTCTGCTGCAGCCACCCATCTCTCCACCTGCCGCCTCCACCCTCTCTTCTCCACAACCCACCACCACCTTCCTAGCTCTCTGTCATCACCACCTTCTTCATCCCTTATCCCTATCCCATTCCGTTGAACACACCATCCACCCATCCTCTTCCTGTTGGTCTCCAGACAGCTTCGGATACTTTCTAGTTCTGGCACGTTGAAGACGTAAACTCAATTCTGCTCTCTGCTTGCCTACGCCTCATGGTGGAGTAATTTTTCCTCCATGTTGGCGTATGTTCTTCTATATTCCTTGCTGCCCCTACATGGGTTCCTGAGATCTGATTCTTGGATCTCCTATCATGTGCGCCCAACCTTGGTGCCTCTAGATCTGCCCTTGTATTGGGCTTCTGCTGCTGCCTGCTTCTGTTGACTTCTACGTCAACCTTCTGCTTGCTACTGCTGCCTGCGCCCTTGGTTCACACTGCCTACCTTCGTCATGGCGACCTCAGACGTTCCCCGCAACTTGTGCGTCACCACTGTCAATCTGGATGGCTCCAACTACCACTTATGGGCAACCTCTTTTGAACTCTACGTCAAGGCTCAATGACGCTTCTCACATCTGTCTACTAAAGGTCCAGTGACTCCTGCTAGAGATGTTGATGACAAGACGAAACATGCCTATGATCTTTGGTCTAAAGAAGATTATGGCGTCATGACCTGGCTGGTCAATAGTGCAGAGCCCAAAATCAGCCAGTCTTTGCTCCACCTGAAGACGGCCAAGGAAATGTGGGATCAACTTTCCCACGTGTACTCTCACCAGCATAATCCGAAAAGGTGTTTGAGATCTTCAAAAACTTGACCAAATTGGAGTACTCGGCTACTGATTCTGTGGAGGACTACTATAATCAATGCTCTACGCTCTGGGATGAGTTCGAGGTCTATCACCCCCTATCATCAGATATTACTGAGATCCAGCGCCAGTGCCCAGCGCCAGTGCAATGAGTTACAGTTAGTCCAGTTTCTTGCTGGCATGCCGTCATCCTTTGCAGGTGTAGTCGATCAGATCCTTCCTAGTGATCCTCTTCCTACCCTATGCGATGTTCTGAAGCGTGTGCATCGCCTTCCCTCTGTCTCTCAAGTACTTCTTGATACTTCAGATGGGACAACCCTTGCTGTTAGGATCGACGGCTCCTTCCGTGGACGTGGTCGCGGTCGAGGACACGGTCGTGGAAGATCTTCTACTGGTCCAGGGCGGGGGTCCTCCTCTACTACTGATGCTACTGAACAACGCTTCTGCAAACGAAGTAATCATAATGAAGAATGTTGCTGGATCAAACATGGGAAACCTGCGTGGGCAAATCAAGTCACATCTGAACAACCTGACACTACTGCCTCCTCTTCTGCTCCAACGAATTTGAGAAACTGCTTCAAGCGCGTTTGGCCTCATCTACGGAGACTTCTACTGATGGCAGTACTGCTCTCCTAACCCAGTCTGGTAAAAACACTTGGGTAATTGACTCTAGTGCGACCTCCCACATTACTGATAATCCTACCTTGTTTTCTACTTTGTATAAAACTACTGCTATTCCTCCTGTTACTCTAGCTGATGGTTCACAAACGCCTGTATCTGGTTTTGGAAATATCTATACTTATGGCCACCTACCTCTGCGCTCTACATTATATGTTCCTAAATTTCCAGTTAACTTATTATCTGTCAGTCAGACTGTTAAGAGCCTGCGCTGTTCTATAACATTTGACCCAGATGGTGTTATCTTTCAGGATCTGCGTACGAGGACGAAGATTGGTTCGGGCCAACGAGGACCAGACGATTTATACTACCTGGATGTACTGAGGAATGCTGCGCTTCTGACTTCTTTAGTGACGGGCATCTAATGGCACTATCGGTTGGGACATCCGTCAGCGGCCAAATTGAAGCACTTACTACCTGGTATTTCTGATTCTGTTTTTCATTGTGAAACTTGCCAATTAGGCAAACATACAAGGTCTACTTAAAAAAAAAATTATGTATTGGCTCAAAACAGCTTTTTGATATAGTGCATGCTGATATTTGGGGTCCATGTTCTGTTCCCAGTGTCTCTGGTTTCCGGTATGTTATGAGTTTTATTGATGATTTTTCTAGAACCACCTGCATATTCCTGTTAAAAGATTGGTCTAACATTCTTGATACTATTACTGCCTTTTTTTTCTTCTGAAATACGTACCTAGTTTAGTAAACCTATAAAAATCTTTCGCACTGACAATGCCCTTGAATTCATGCAAGCCTCAGTCTGTCTTTTTTGTCACAAATTGGGTACTATTCACCAAACCTCATGCGCTTATACTCCACAACAGAATGGAGTTGCCGAACGCAAAAATCAGCATCTTCTTGAAGTTGCTCGAACTCTTCTGTTTCACTACCATGTTCCCCATTGTTTTTGGCCCGAAGCTATTTCTACTGCATGCTATCTTATCAATCACATGCCATCTTCTGTTCTTGGCAATCAAGTTCAATATCAAATTCTATATCCTGATGCTCTGTTGTTTTCTGTCCCCCCTCGGATTTTTGGAAGCACCTGTTTTGTTAAAAATCTGCGTCCTGGATTAACTAAACTTGATCCCTGAGCCATCAAGTGTGTCTTCTTAGGGTACTCTAGGACTCAAAAAGGGTACCGCTGCTATGACCCGGTTGGAAAGAAATGGATGGTCTCAGCTGATGTTGTCTTCTTTGAACATATGCCATTTTATTCCTCTGCTGGTTCTACCTTAACATCAGATTTATTTGCGGATACACCTTTACCGCTGATTGATGCTTCTGATTCTTCGGATACCACTCCTGTTGCTGCTCCTCCACTGAAGGTTTATCAAAGAAGACCGATGGCTCCAACTCCCTCCATGGCCCCTCCAAATCCTTCATCCTCGATGGCAGATCCACCTCCATCCCAGGTATTTCCTGACTTAGATATACCTATCAGCTTACGCAAAGGTACTCGAACTTGTACACAACACCCCATTGGGAATTTCTGTACCACTGATCACTTGGGGACTAATTTTGCAATTTTCACATCTGCTCTTTTTGCTGTATCTATTCCTAAGAATGCTTCTCAGGCACTTAAGCATCCAGCTTGGTGTCAGGCCATGGAATTTGAAATGCGGGCCCTTACTGAACGCAACACTTGGCAGTTAGTTGATCCTCCTACTGGTTGTTCTCCGGTTGGCTGTTGATGGGTCTTTACGATCAAATATCAGCCTGATCGGACTATTGAACGTCTCAAAGCTCGTTTTGTTGCCAAAGGCTATACCCAGACATATGGCGTGGATTACTTTGAGACCTCACCGGTTGCCCGTCTGAACTCGGTTCGTGTACTTATTTCTGTGGCTGTTAATTCTGACTGACCTTTATTTTAGCTTGATGTCAAGAATGCTTTTTTATATGGTGATCTGCATGAGGAGGTATACATGGAATAGCCTCCTGGTTTTGTGCTTCAGGGGGAGTCCTCAAAAGTTTGTCGTCTACGCAAAGCAATTTACGGACTGAAGCAAAAGCCCCCGTGCCTGGTTTGATAACTGAGCTCTATTCTTCAAAAATTTTAGTTTCGTCGTTCTCAGTCTGATCTTTCTGTATTTATCAAACACACCTTCTCTGGGCTTGTTATTTTGATTGTTTATGTTGATGACATCATGTTATCTGGGAGTGACCTTGTAGGTATTCGGGCTACTAAACGCTACTTGGAAACTCATTTTGTCACTAAAGATTTAGGTACCCTGAGATACTTTCTTGGGATTGAAGTGTCTCGGTCATCTTCTGGTCTGTGCTTATCTCAGCGCAAATATGTTCTAGATCTTCTATTTGAAACAGGTCTTCTTAGAGCCAAGCCTGCCAGTACCCCGTTGGATCCGAACACTAATTGAGATGACGAGACATCTCCTCCTTATCCTGATCATCATCAATATCGTTGCATGATTGGGAAGCTTATTTACCTTGCTGTCACTCGAGCTGATATCACATATGCAGTTGGACTTGTTAGCAAGTATCTCGATAAACCAAGACAATGTCACTGGGATGCTGTCTGCCATATTTTAAAATATCTAAAAAGTTCTCCTGGGAAAGGTCTTCTGTATAACAAACATGGCCACTGTAACCTTGTTGAGTATTTGACTTTGATTACGCTGGGAGAAAAATAGATCGCCGTTCTACTTCTGGTTACTGCACGTTTGTAGGTGGTAACTTGGTTACCTGGCGCAACAAGAAACAAACAGTTGTTGCTCGTTCTAGTGCTGAAGCAGAATATCGAGCCATGGCTCATACTACCTGTGAACTCTTCTGGGTCTGTGGTCTTCTGAAAGATTTTGGCATCTTTCATTCCAATTCTATTCCTATGTACTGTGACAACAAGGCTGCTATCTTTATTGGGAGTAATCCTACATTTCATGAACGTACTAAGCTCATCGAAGTTGACTGTCACTTTATACAAGAAGCTGTCTTATCTGGTCAAAAATCTACGCCTTATACACATACTTCCGCTCAAGTTGCAGATATCTTCACCAAGATTCTTCCAAAGACTCGATTCACTGCTCTGATTGACAAGCTGGGCATGATTGATATCTATGCTCTAGCTTGAGGGGGAGTATTAGTATATATATTTTACTGTGCTGTGCTGTTTTATATTTAGTGTGTTTTGGCTTTTGTCTTTTGTAGCCTCTTGTACTTTTATCCCATATTTCCTAGCTCTACTCTATGTCTCACTCTCTTGTCTTATAAAAGAGAGAGCCATGTACTTGTTTTATTCACTCAATAAGAAATAACCTTTAGTATTTTAGAGTAATGTCACATCTTGTAGTTGATTTGAATATTAATAAAGGCAATTGCATTTATTATGTTTGTTTCCATATGGGATAATGAATATATATAATAATGTCCTAAGAATGTATGACTCAATGACATGTGATTTCAGGTTGAGGACCTGAATATGAGATCATGTGCATGTTAAGAGTATTCGTTCTTGTCTTAGTCCCTAGTCGGATATTATTGTGGATATTAGGACAACAATGATACATCAAGACTAGTATGGGTGTTGGTTGATGACTATGTCTCATTAGGCATGATATTGGATATCAAATCAAACACATAGTCACTTGTTATGAACAAGCGTACTGGAAAGACCCACTTTGAGTGCGATACATGGAAGCCAATTGTGGCTGTCAAAATCACTTCTCAATGTCACAGTGGTGATTGTGGTCCTTAGACCTGAAGTCACTACAATGATTGCGTGTTGTTCACTGTGCTTTAACACTACTCAACCTAACCTTGAAAAGGGTTGCTATACAAGTAGTGCTTAGGTGCATTGTGATTTGTGACACATGTAGATTATTGTGAGTGACGTAGATGGAATTTTTCCTTCCCATTAGAGTGTTATCCCGACCATTTGATGATTGAGACTATGAAATGCATGGCCATACTCATGTGAGTCGATATATGATATTGAGCTCATGTGTATCTCAAATAGTCTACTTTAGATCAAGGAACACAGATTAAACATTAAGAGGATGATGTTTCCCTGCCTCAGGTTCAATCTGAATATCAAAGACAAAGGGAGTATACAATCACTATAACACTGGACAAAATACTGGGTTAAAATTGTTCTCTAACTTCTCCAATACTTGAGTGGCAATGAAGTCTTGATAGATACCAATCATTGCTTGTGAAGTCATAATTTGATTGTATACATCGTTGCCAACCTAATTTGGAGCCTATAGGGTCACACACATAGATACACTAGAATAGGATTATAATTGTAGACATAATTGGAAATGTTCCAGATCAAATTGATTACTAAAATGTTTAGGTAAATAATTAGAATAATATTGGAATATAATTTAAGTTAATTGGTTAAAAGGTTTAAGCCAATTAATTGGATTTAAACTGTTGACTTATATGATAAGTCAACCTGCTAACCCCGAGTGATGGGCTAGAGCTGGGTGGCGGAAAATTCGTTAATCTATTAGTACAATTAATTGATTAATTAATAAACGACGTGATTCCAGAATATCCTAATTGCCTATTTGGTAGTCCACAAGCAGACCGCTTTAAACGCAACTACATCCTTTCATTTCCTACGGTTTTTGGAGAATCTTGCTTTCTTTCCTCTCCTATTTGAAGGGGCATGGCGATCGGATTATTAGACACACTCTTATACGTGAACCCTAGCTATCATCATCCTCGAGAGAGAGAGAGAGAGAGAGAGAGGAGAGCGATTGCGATCCTAGCACGTCACCAAGCGAGAGGCTGCTCCTTCCCGCCGACTCAGGCAACATGATGAGGAGTTCCAGTCCATCCACGTGGACTACGCTGAGATGTAGATGCTGAGCGACTGCGTTTGGAGGACGTTGACGAGGACTGTCCATGCACGCGAGGAACGTCGCACACCACCGCATGAGGATGTCGCTCGACCTACTCTGCGACAAGGTATACCTCGCACACCCTCTTTCCAAATATATCGTTGTCGACGAGACCTGTTTGCATGATACGTGGAGATTTTTTTTGTTATTTTCGCTGTGCTTGCCACCTCCACGAATCCTGACATTGGTGACTAAAATGATCATCCTAAAGAGTTGTTACTGAAAAATGCAATCCTAATGCTTATTGCAGTCTTTGCTCCATGGAGAAGACTAACCACACTTCATCGTTTGAAGACTTCGAAATGTAAATAGGTTCTTAAGGGACAAAAACAACAAGCCCTAGCATTAAAGAGGGCTCCTCGCAAGGAAGAGTCTATCATGCCTTCACGTCATGTGTGGACACCAACGACCATGTCCTTACAATGATGACTGAATAGAGAGGAGCAACGTCCCTATCAAAACGAGGGGGTTGGTGATCCTTATAGTGGTAGGGGGAGGGTCTGACGGCCCTACTCGAAGCGGCTGTTGGGTCTGGAAGACCCGACGGCTCTAGTAGCAGGCGAGCCAAGAAAGGAACCCATTCGCATAAGCGACACACTGGAGAAAACGCGCTCCCCTCCAACCGGGTCAAGCGACACATCAAGGAGCACACCTGGCTCTATATGGGAAAGAAGACAGACGGGAAAGAGGGGTCAACAATTGTACGCAAAAGGAGATGGGAACATGGAGGAACTTGGCAACACATGATAGTTAGGTGACGGTTGGGGTTTTAGAAAAACACGGTCAATCGACTAACAGACTTTGATACCATGTTAGTCTAGCAAGTATCATTATTTGTTAATCCCAATCTAGACAATGCTCTCCTATATGCATGAGTGTAAAGAGGTATTGTGTACTACATGTACATACTATACTAACATAAGTTGTATATCTAGCCCATTAAGTCCAATAGAAAGACATGACTTAAATCTCTAATAGTTTATGCATAGTGTGATGTAACTCTAGAATATTAAAAGGCTTATTATTAGATGATTAAAACAATTACAGAGGCCTCTCTTTTACAGTGCAAGAGAGTAAAGCATAAAGCAAAGACAGGCAATATGGGATAAAAGAAAGAGGCTAATAGACAAGACATGTCTAAAGCCCATAACACAATAATAAAAATAAACCCAGTAATATATCTATACTAATACCCTCCCCCCTCAAGCTGGAACATAGATATCAATCATGCCCAACTTGTCCAATAGAGTAGTGAATTTGGTCTTTGGAAGAGTTTTAGTGAAGATGTCTGCAACTTGATTTGAAGTATGTGTATAGTGTGTAAAGATCTAACCAGATAAGACAACTTCCCGCACGAAGTGGCAATCAACCTCAATGTGTTTAGTGCGTTCATGGAATGTGA
Source organism: Alisma plantago-aquatica (assembly GCA_963693085.1). Lineage (NCBI taxonomy): Eukaryota > Viridiplantae > Streptophyta > Magnoliopsida > Alismatales > Alismataceae > Alisma > Alisma plantago-aquatica. The sequence goes on along the minus strand of OY856409.1, from coordinate 126,489,394 downwards.
GATTGCTGGCAATAAAGATGGCTCCTTTGTTGTCACAATGCATGGGAATAGGTTTAGAATTAGAGACACCAAAGTCTTTCAGAAGTCCTCGTACCCAGAAGAGTTCACATGTAGTATGAGCCATCGCTCGGTACTCGGCTTCAATACTAGAACGAGCAACATCAACGTGCTTCTTGCTTCGCCAGGTGACTAGGTTACCACCTACAAAAGTGCAGTACCCAGATGTAGATCTGCGATCTATCTTGCTCCCAGCATAGTCAGAATCAGAATAGCCAATGCGATTGCAGTGCCCATGTTTCTCGTAAAGCAGGCCTTTTCTAGGAGAACTTTTCAGGTACTTCAAAATGTGACATACAACTTCCTAGTGACATTGTGTGGGCTTATCTAGATATCTTCCAACCAGGCCAACAACAAAAGTGATATCAACCCTAGTGACATTAAGATATATCCGTTTCCCGACCATTCGTCGATATTGATGATGGTCAGGGTAATGAGTAGAATTTTCCTCATCCCAGTTAGTATTTGGATCCAAGGGAGTAACACTAGGCTTGGTCCAAGCATTTCTATTTCAGAGAGGAGATCTAGAACATATTTCCACTGAGACCAGCATAGACCTGAGGAAGATCGAGAAACATCAATGCCCAGAAAACATCTCAATTTTCCTAAATCTTTGGTAACAAAGTGTTTTTCCAAGTAGTTTTTAGTGGCTTGGATTCCTGCGAAGCCACTACCAGAAAAAATGATGTCGTCAACATAGACAATCAATATGGCAAGACCGGAAGTAGTTTTCTTAATAAAAATAGAATGATCAGACTGGGAACGACAAAATTCAATTTTTTGAAGAATAGAGCTCAACTTGTCAAACCAGGCTCGAGGACTTTGCTTAAGGCCATAAATTGCTTTGCGCATGAGACAAACTTTGGATGACTCCCCCTTACTCACAAATCTAGGAGGTTGCTCCATGTATACCTCGTGTAGATTACCATATAGGAAAGCATTTTTCACATCCAATTAAAATAAAGGTTAGTTAGAATTTGCTGCCATAGAAATAAGAACACGAACTGAGTTTAGGCGAGCAGCATGAGAGGTCTCAAAGTAATCTACTGCATATGTCTGAGTGTAGCCTTTGGCTACAAGACAAGCTTTGAGTCGCTCGATAGTTCCATCAGGATGGTATATGACTGTAAAAATCCATCTGCAGCCAACTGGTGAACAATCAGCAGGTGCATCAACTAACTCCCAAGTATGTCGATCAATTAGAGCCTACATTTTAATTCCATGGATTTACGCCATGCTGGATGCTGAAGAGCCTGGGTAGCGTTTTTAGGAATAGAAACAATAGATAGAGTAGAAGAAGTTTGCTAAATTAGTTCCCAAGTTAGCAGTAGTACATAAATTCCCAATGGGATGTTGAGTGCAAGACCGAGTTCCTTTGCGTAAACTGATAGGAATATCCATGTCATAAAATACCTGAGGTGGAGATGGATCTTCCGACATGGATGGAGGACTTAGAGGGGCCGTGAAGGGAGTTGGAGCCTTCGATCTTCTTTGATAAACCTTCAGTGGCGGAGTAGGTGCAACAGTTGTATCTGGTAGAGCAGTATCATCAATCATAGGTAAAGGAGTATCCACAATCAAATCAGATGTCAGGGCAAAGCCGACAGAAGAATAGAACGACATATGTTAAAAAAAGACAACATCATCGGAAACCATCCTCTTCTTGGTACTTGGATCATAACATTGTACCCTTTTTGTGTCCTAGAGTACCCCAAGAAAACACACTTGGTAGCACGTAGATCCAATTTGGTTAAGCTAAGATGCAAATTTTTTTACAAAATAGGTACTTCTAAAAATTCGAGGAGACACAATGAAAAGAGGTGCATCAGGATATAGAATTTGATAGGGCGCTTGATTGCCAAGAACAGAAGAAGGCATGCGGTTTATGAGATAACACAGTAGAAATGGCTTCCAACCAAAAATATTCGGGGACATGGCAGTGGAAAAGGAGAGTGCGGACAACCTCAAGAAGATTGACGATTCTTGCATTCAGCAATCCCACTCTGTTGAGGTGTGTATGCACAGGAAGTTTGGTGAATGGTACCCATTTTCCGACAAAAAAGACTTACATATGTTTGCACGAACTCAAGGGCATTGTCAGTACGAAAGATTTTTGTAGGTCTATCAAACTAGGTACGTATCTCAGCAAAAAACGATGTGATAGTATCAAGTATATGATATCTGTTGTGACAATCTGATAACAAATCAAGCCATCACCAGTAATAATCGCGGAATAACCATAAGCAACGGAATTAACAAAAATCAATAAGAATTAAAACTATACCAAAACTTTATATACATGTGGTTCATATCGTACATACATTGTACCATCTCATCTCGAGGATAACAAGTACCAGTTGCTTTACTTTAACATATACAATAGCAACATAAGACCTCGAGGTAATCAAACCAAAATCTCAAGCCGTTCGTAAGACCACTAAGAACTATCTCCCAAGGACCTGAGAGTACAGAGACGACACATAAGACTTCTATCTACAAGACATGACAGACAATATACTCAACCTGAGCTACTACTGCTGTCCCTGCTGATGTGGTCCTTTCTCTGCAGTCCGGTTTCTACCTCCTCGTCTGCGTCCACCTAAAAATTGTGGATCCCACAGGGTGAGACTATTGTCCCAGCGAGAGATATAACTCTCTGCCAACAATATTATTATCAGGTTTATTTTTAATATAAAGCAATAACATTGATAAAAATAGTTCAACTGTTCATAACAGAATTATGAATCATCTATTTGCTTTATAAGGAATATGAAGAACATGTCTAACATCTATCTACGAAGATGTATAAAATAATAAGGCATCAACCAATGTTTTCCGTATTAAATCCTTAAGCAATTACGCTACACGGCTGATTACATGTTCACAATCACACTTATGCCCAGAGGAGATGAGGTATACCGCTCATGCTCCAACCGACCACTAGTAAGTCGAAATCGGTACCATACAAGGTCAGTGGCAGAGCCGACTGTCATGACCTCACCTGTCTCGGTCAGTATGAGATAACTGACATGACATCTTGTGTCAACTGCAATTAGCTATGCCGGGGTATAGCGACATCTTCGCTATAGAGTTACAGTCGTAGCATGTACTCTCTTCGGGAGAAGACCACTGAGCTTTCCTAGTTTATTTGTCATCAGGAAGACCACTGAGCAACCTGGTTTAGTTTCATCAGGAAGTCCACTGAGCAACCTGGTGTAGTTGGGGAGTTAACTGAGCACCCCTGTTTAGTTTGGGAGTCCACTGAGCACCCTAGTATAATGATTACATATTCAAAAATATGCATACCGAGTTAAACTCGTTTCACCATTCAGCAAATCCTGACACTGAATGGATCTATGGTCTGGGCAACTACATGATAACATTTAACTTGATTAATTAAGTGCATTACAATATCTTTTAGCATAAATCAATGTTGCAAGCAAGAATTATATCAGATGCTACAAAGAAAGGTATAATATGTTTATCAATTACTTTCATGATTCTTTGGAACACATATAACACTTAGGATCTCGATCTCTTATCATCATTATGCTTGGGTATTCAAACCCTTAATTCATCACTGAGTATTGTCACCCCTTAGCAGGTAACCATTACCTCTAGGTCATCAGACCAAGGTATTAATTCACATAGTTCACAAAGCTCATTGAATCTGTATCATATAAACATCATAGCTCTTAGCTATGCTCATTACCTCATGATACCTGCATGGTTAGTATATTATGCTAACAACAATATCACATACATGTCATAACCATGCTATGCAAAAGAAACATTTTCTTCCCATGAATTGGGATTAGGGTTTCCCTTTAGCAACCGATTAGGGTTTCAAATCATCTCATCACCCATTCATTGGGTTACGATTTACCTTTATTAACCAATAAGGGTTTCAAAATTACATCACAAAAGATTAAGCCCTAATTCATACTCCATTCATCTTAGGAGTATCAACATATACTTATTACATTATTATTATGAGTTTCTCTCTCATCCTTATTAAGATGTTGAGTGCACCATACCTCTCCTCTTAAGATCCATTAGCTCACCATTATCAAATTGGATTAAACTTATTACATCTTAATGTTGCATTTAACATACAACATATATCGCTTAGTCAAATCTATTGGATTGAAGCATACCTACCATATCGGGCATCATGGTGTATATATGCTATCATATTGTGTTTGAGGTACAACCTTTACATCATGTCGTGTATCTATATCGGGCATGTGGTGTAACCACATCCTCATATCGTGTTTAGGGTGTATCCCTTAACACCATATCATGTAACCATCTCGGGTTAGCTATCACTTAGTTCAAATTATCCTCATATCGTGTATGAGCTAGATGCTTGACTTTATATTGGGTATAATGGTATTCTTGATATCATATCATACACTAGATGTGCACCATATTGGGCATAGAGTGTATGCCTCATCATGCATCGTTTAAGTGGTAATACCATGTTGGTTTTCCCATATTGGATTGTCATATCGTGTTACTATATTGACTATCATATCGGGTTACCAAGTTGGTTGACATATCGGGTTACCAAGTTGGTTAAACCAATAAACTCATAACCCTTTATGCCTTTTAGGTTCAGATGTATTATATAATTGAATAATCAAGCTAGGTATCTAGTTGCTCTTCAACCTATCACAAAGTAATAGGGGTTTGTCGGGTTTCAAAGGCATATCGGATTTCAAAGGCATATTGGATTTCCACTTCTTCATCTAGGGTTTTAATCTTCATATCGGTTAGGGGTACCATATCGTGTAAAAGATAAAATCTTAACCTTGTATCGTGTATAAGGTGTAAGTAGGTACCTCCCATATCGTTCATAAGGTAGGCCTCATATCGTTCATGAGGTATTACCCACTTCTATATCGGATTAACCACCATCTTGGGTTCCATATCGAATTTTAAGGTACTTCAACCTCATATCGGGTTGTACCATGATGATGTCATCATCATCAACCTCAAGACCTTTGTCTTGCTATTCTAAATCATGGTCAACAGTCCTAACAACTTATTGGAACTCAAAGGAACATCAATTGATCAAAGGAATTTGAAATTAAAAGTAATCAACAAGTTCAATCAATATTGAAAGTGCATAATAACATAGTTGGGTTTAAGTTATATAACCCGCCTCTAAAGCAGCTTGCAAGCTCCAAGCTTCAACTCTTCACATTCCAAAGGTTGAAGATGAGCTTCTCCAAGATCCAAGACTTGAACTTCTTAGCACTTGCACGATATCTTCACTCCTTGTGGCCGATATCACCTTGCTTGGCCGATATCCCTCTCTATGGCCGACACCAAGCTCTACAACTCGATACTCCTTCACACATACACGATGCTATAGTGGTATGCACGATATCAAAGAGAAAGATGATAACAAGATCCAATAATTCTACTAATAGGTGAAAAAAAGAGTATTTATACTTGTGGTTTATGAAAAGGAGTGTAAGAGGTGTCATTAGCTTAAACTACTAAGTGCCGCATAGCCATGCATGGATCAACACATGTATTTGCATGCATCCCATCTTTATCTTGCCATGCAAAAATGAAAGCTCAAGGATAATGCAAAGGATAAGGGTCAGGCTCCTTTGGGTATCTTCTAGGGCAAGTTACTTCCACTCAAATTATTATTATATTCAACACAATCTTTTCCAAAGAAAAGTTACAAGTCAATACATATGACTTCCCTGAAGTGCTTAGCCTGTCATAGGCAAAACCAAGGGTCAACAAACCGATAGGAGACTCCCTCTATGGCTCCATGGCTGATAGGGACTCCTATATCAAGTCCTCAACTCGATATGACTCAAACAAAAGCTATAACTACACTACATTCTTAGTCTTTTCATTACCAAGAATGCTATCTCACCAAGATGATTCAAACATAGTGCTTCCATCTTTCTCTCTCCTTTAGATACTACTAGGAAGGAGTAGGGATATTCTAAAAGAGGTAAATTACACATCAACTCTCCATTTTAGAAAATTTACAATTTGTACCATAATTGATGCACAAAGCACTTAGCATTATTCAAACAAGTTCTCACTTAGAATTTAGGCTTTCCACAAGCCACCACTTAGTATCATTCTCTCTCTCATGATGTTAGAACACTTAGGGTACATTCAGCATGTGACATTTTGCTATATAACCCCTCATCTTGGGTAAGTTGTACTTTACACTCAGACTATCATATAATGCACACATAGATTACAAACAAGCTCAAACTTAAAAATAAACTTCACAAAGAGTCTCAATTACTTTTCAAAAGATTAAAATAAGTTTGTAAGTAATTTACTTAAGCAAAACTTCTAGGGTTAGGCCATAACCCAGGTCAGGGATGTTACATCTGTCTTTTAACAAAATAGCCAGGTGGTTCTAGAGAAATCATCAATAAAACTCATAAAGTACCAAAAACTAGAAATGCTGGAAATAGAACATGGTCCCCAAATGTTAGCTGTACTATATTCTATGGCTGTTTGAGCCAAGGAAGAAGATGTCCGATTTCGATGCCGTTTCGACGACCACAGAAACAAAAATTTACCGAAATTTCAATAGAAATTTTGACAAATGCGTTCCTAACGTTTCGACGAAAAAATGAACGCATTAATTTGTGAAATTTTACCAAAATTATCAAATAGTGTAGATCTACTCAAATATGCAATAATATTTCATACGGGATATGTGGGGGTGGGGGTCTCCTCACGTGTGAGTGGAGGACCCTAAACTGTTACAATGGAGATTTCGATGGAGAATTTTGATGTCATTTTTCGAGGGTGAAATCAATGAATTAAGTCATTATAGTTTGCAAGCACAATATATAAACTTAAAAGGCACAAAACTATGCAAAAAAGTATGCTCTAGGCAATCCATAGTACATTAAAAAGAAAGAAAAATTTCGATGGACAGTGCGTTTTGACAGTGCATTTCGATGTCCGATGGCCATCGGTATGGAAATAATTGTGGAAATTTCGACAATTTCGTGGAAATTTTAAACTATGGTTTGAGCCAATACAACTTTTCTTGGTAAAATTCGATCTAGTCTGTTTGCCCAACTGGCAGGTTTCACAGTAAAAAACAAAATCAGAAATGTCAGGTAGTAAGTGCTTCAACTTAGCCGGTGAACGGTGCCCCAAACGATAGTGCCACTGGATGCTGGTCACAGAAGTAGTCATGAATGCAATAGTTTTTGGCATGTCTAGGTAGTATAAGTCGTCTGGTCCCTCATGGCCCGAACCAATCTTCATCCTAGTTCGCAGATCCTGAAAGATAACACCATTTGGGTTAAAAGTTATGAAGCACCGTAGGCTCTTAACAGTTCTACTCACAAATTACAGATTTATAGGGAAATTAGGAACATGTAATGCTGAATGTAATAAAAGACAGCCATGGGTGCAGATTGTTAAAGAGTATATATTAGCCTATTTAGTTAATAGGTTGATTAGTTAGTGGGCTTTTGTATCTCAGCCCATTTAGATTACTTGCGTCATAAGTCTTAGGGCGTCTCCCCTCTCCTATATAAAGGAGAGGGCGTCCAATCTTGTATTCATCACATTGCGTTCAATACAATATTATTTCACATGGTATCAGAGCACATTCGCTCCTGAGGAAAACCTAGCCGCCGCCCCTCCTCCCTCTCCTTTCCGGCGCGCTCGCAACCCTAGCCGCCGCCGCTCATCTTTTCCAGAGAGAGCGCAAACGGGAGAGAGCCCGCCTGCAGGCGGCTGCCGCCGTTGTCATGGCTTAGGCCGGCTGCCCGCTAGGCAAATCCCGGCCTCCATGGCTCTCATTCTTCCACTTTCACATAGATCAGTACGTCAGCGCTAATTCCCGACCTGCGGTGTATGTTTTCCAAATTCAAACCTTACCGCCGGTGATCTCCTTTCCGACCATCACATATCCACTGCCATCGTTGCATAATTACCCGCTGCCTTCCACCTCTGCTAACTGTATTCCACGAACAGCAGCAGTGACGCTATATTCTTAGCGCCTCCGATCGACATCCGTCTAGTAGCAATCCTGCCGCCGGCATCCAAGCAGCCATCTCCACGACTTCGCCGCCTATCGACGCCACTATCACCATCTAGCAACAACATCATAAGTGCCGCCAACCGCAGTAGCAATAGCCATAATCACCATAAAACAGCAACCAGCCGCCGCCAACCTGCTACCAGCTACTATCGACATTAACTCAGTAGTATCGAACTCTGTACAAGCGCAATTATCGACGACGACATCAACTCGATAGTACCGAGTTTTGCACAGGCCATCTCCTGACGTTCTCATCATCAACCTTCATCGCCGCTTGTGGAAAGGCTCCGCCCTTGTCTCTACATGCATCCTCTTGGCATGCAATATCTCCGGAGCCGTGTAGGAGACCCTTTGTCATGTCCTCCGTTACGACTAAGTGCTACATCAACTGAGTGACATAATCCAACCATTTTTTTTGCTACATCCCGCAAGCTTTTGCTCTTCATCACCTTCCCGACTATCTTCATCACTCAACCATCACCTCCCATCTATGTCTACTCCCAGTTATTAATTCCTACCATATTCATTATGCCTATTCGGATCCTTAATCGGTCATATCTTTGCTAATCGGATCCAAGTTTTAGCCTAATCGGGTTTTTTGCGAGGGCTCCACCCCCACACTCTTAGATTTGTTGCCCTAACGGGCCAAACAAATCCCTTTTTCGGGTCGGGACTAGAACCATTTAATTTTCCTATCCAGATCTTACATTGACCCATTTAGCATATTCTCTCCGGTTATCAGTTTCATTCTCGACATATTACACATCTCCATATCACAAAATCCTCTTAAATTCGCCGATTCCTTTCCCACCCACCCATATCATGTGTGTATCCCTTTCCACAGTGCGGGGGAGTCATATATCCATTTCTCCACACCAAGCACTCACTCTCATCGTATTTGGTGTGCGGGGGGGGGGGATAGAGAGGAGAGGAAGAGAAGAGAAGAGAAGAGAAGAGAAGAGAGAGAGTGTGAGAGAATATGTATGAGAGAGAGTATGAGAAGAGATGATATATGTATTCAGGCTATATATGTTCCAGGCTATTATCTTCATGGAGCTTCGCATTGTTCAACACATCCGTTCTCTACTTCCAGACAACATTGAAGGATATTCATTCAACGTCAACATTGAGCTATCCGCGTTTGTGCCGCGTTATGTACGTCAGGTGTTGATGGTGTACTTCTTCAGCTGCATTTACATGAGACAGATGGGTGCTTCTTCAGATTTCAGAAGCTCATCAAGCATCTGCAAGGTTGATAGTTCATCCAGAGATATCTTCACCGAGCTGCTTCATCACGTCTTCTCCGAGCCACATCTGTTTTATTAGCATCGCCTTCCGCTGATCTACTTGGGACTTTCCTTGATGGATGATATCTCCTTTCCTTTCAAGCCCCCAAGGTTCATGCGTCAGAGTTATGGTACCTGCATCGTATAACCAGCATATCGTCCGTTCGTGTTCGTGCCACATTATGCACGTCTTCCCAAACAATTTGAAGATTCCGCTACTGCTACATCGACACTGTGTATCCGCGTTCGTGCCACGTTAAGTACGTATTCCAGTAAAGTTGCCGTAGTCGTATTGATGATCGTCTGCTCCAAGTGGCAAATTACTGCTGCAGTATTCAAGTTCTATTTCAGATGTTCTTCATTCCAGATGCACTCTAAAAGACCTTCATCAAAGCTCGAGGATCTCCAGCCTGCAGAATACAATTTCAAAGCAAAGAGGCGCCATTGTATGATTCTGGGGGAGTATTGTTAAGAGGGAGTATCAGTCTTTTGTATGGGGAGTGATATTTGTCTTTTATCATTTCTATCTTTCATTTCTTTTATTCTTTTATCGAGTCCTGTAACTCCAAGCTTGGACATGTGTTTCACCCATGATCCAGCTTGAGGGGGAGTGTTAAAGAGTATATATTAGCCTATTTAGTTAATAGGTTAATTAGTTAGTGGGCTTTTGTATCTCAACCCGTTTAGATTACTTGCGTCCTAAGTCTTAGGGCGTCTCCCCTCTCCTATATAAAGGAGAGGGCGTCCAGTCTTGTATTCATTCCATTGCATTAAATCTTATTTTCTACACAGATATTCCCTATTCCTGAAACGGGTGTTTGAGAGCCATCGACAAGTGTAATAGGCGGAATAGCAGAAGTTTTATGCAGATTAGAACATAAAGTAGAATTACCAGTAATATGAGAGGTTGCACCAGAGTCGATCACCCATGTATTTTTACCAGACTGTGCTAGTAGAGCAGAACTGCCATCAGTAGAAGTCTCAGTAGAGGAAGCCAGTCGTGCTTAGAGCAACTTCTCAAACTCGGATCGGATCTAGCGGTAGGTGGAGTAGACGAAGTAGCGGTATCAGGCTGTTTTGACGAAACTTGATTTGCCCAAGCAGGTTTGCCATGCTTGATCCAACAACAATATGATTAGTGCGCTTGCAGAAGTTGCAGCAACGCTGTTTAGTAGATGAGGAGTCATAACCAGACGAGTACGAACCACGACTAGGGCTGGTGGCAGAGCGCCCTCAACCACAGCCTCGACCGCGGCCACGACCACGACTACGACCACGGAAACAATCACTAGACCGAACATCAAGGGATGCACCATCAGAAGAGTCAGGAGACACTTGAGAGACAGAAGGTAAATGTTGTACGCGTTTCAGAACGTCTCGCAAAGTAGGTAGAGGATCACTAATAGAATCTAATCAACAACACCCACAAAGGAAGGTGGTAACCCAGCCAGGAACTGAACAAGCTGAAGTTTGTTGCGCCCTCGTTGGGCTTTCTTAATATCAGCCCTGAGCGGATGGTAGATCTCGAATTCATCCTAGAGTGCGCAAGACGGATTATAGTAGTCTTCTATAGGATCAATATTAGTGTACTCCTTGGCCAAGTGTTTGAAGATATCAATCACTTTCTTCGGATTTTGTTGATGAGAGTACACGTGGAAAAGTTGATCCCACATGACCTTAGCCGTTCGCAGTTGTAGGAGAGATTGACTTATTTTAGGTTCTGCATTGTTGACCTTCCAGGTCACAACACCAGAATCTTCTTTGCACCATAGATCATATGTCTGCTTTGTCTTGTCATCAACAGTTGCAGCAGGAGCAACTGAGCCTTTAGTAGAAAGATGGGAGTAGCGTCCTTGAGCCTTGACATAAAGCTCGAAAGAAGCTGCCTAGGTGTGATTGTTGAAACCATCCAACTTGAAAGTAGTGACACACAGATTCCGGAGCAGATCGGTGGACACCATGAGTCACGTAGTATGCAAGACGTTAAAGCAGACCGGAGTAGTAGGCAGGAGCAGCAGGCACATAGCGGTGAGCAGAAAAAAACAACAACAGAACCCCAATACATGGGCAAAGCTAGTAACAGGAGATTTGGGGCATCCGATCTCAGAAACCCACGTAGGGGCAGCAAAAGTTGGTACAACAATCACAGATGAAGCAGGAATGTAGCACCGAGGCTATGTAATATCGAGATCAACATATCCAGTACAATCAACAACATGGCAGTAGGCAGAAGAGATGGATTCGACGCATAAGATCATCAACAACCAGCTCAGAGGCAGAAGTAAAGAAAAAGACCTACCCCAACATAGGGAGAGAATTACTCCACCATGAGGCGCATGCATGCAACGAATGGGGGCTGATTAGAACGTCAACGTGCTGCCGTTAGAAAATTACTGGAAACCTGTCGAAGAAGAAAGGAGGGAGAGATGGAGAAAGAGAGTCTAGGTGGCGGTGAGAATGGTGGTGGATGAGGGGGGATAAGGAGAGGAGGAAGAGGGCTGTTGGGAGATCGAGAGGAAGGGAAGAAGGGGCTGCGGCAGGAGGGAAGAAAGGAGGGGCAGCGGCGGCAAAAAAAAGGAGGGTGGGCGGCGGGTGGGCTAGCGGCGGGCAACAGGGGTCATGGCTGGGTAGCGGCGGCGGGGAGGGTTGGAGAAGAGGAAGAGGAGGGTTGGACGAGGAAAAGGAGCGGTGGGGGGGAGGATGGCGATAACAAGGGAGGGGTAGAGGTGCGACGATAGCAGGGAAAGGGAAGGCAATGACAGGGTTAGGTCAGGGTGATGATGGGCGGTGGCTAGGATGGAGAGGTTAGATGGCAGCTAGGGTTAGGAGGGGTTAAGGTAGATCATGGTGCTCTGATAGTGATACCATCTAGAATATTAAAAGCTTATTATTAGATGATTAAAACAATTATAGATGCCTCTCTTTCATAGTGCAAGAGAGTAAAGCATAAAGCAGAGACAAGCAATATGGGATAAAAGAAAGAGGCTAATAAACAAGACAAGTCTAAAGACATAACACAATAATAAAAATACACCCAGTAAAATATATATACTAATAGTAACCATAGGTTAGTAAGATATATATGATAAGTCTATTTTTTACTATGCAACTATGTAAACATGTGGTTAAAATCGTTGTTGTTATACTACTTTTGATGCATGTGTTACTTCAATTGGAGCAATTAGTTTGATGCAAAAAATGCTTTATCTTGGACAATACTAATTTACATTTATTTCATGTCTTAAATTTATAATATTGATTTTGATTGTTCAATCATTGCTTTCTAGTTGTGTTATAAACTATTTGATGTTTCATATTGTTGTGTAGGCTGTTAGATATGTATGAAAGTTCCTAAAATTTATTATTCGTATACATGCGTGTAATTTTGCATAAAAGAATATAGGAAATAAAACCTGCTTTTTCAAGAATTCCTCGCTTAAGCGCCTGCCTAGCACTTAAGCAGTTACAAGGTGCTGTCCGCACGCTCACCGCTTTACGCCTTTCAAAACATTGAGGACAACTTACACGAGGTTCACTTGAAGACAATATGGACGTGCCATACATAATGAAAAATGCACCAATTCAGAATATTTCTATTGGATCAAGCATAGTTAAAAAGGGAAGAGGCAGGCCTAAATGAACTTAGGAGTTTATAAGGAGAGATTTAAAATCTGTACATGATGATACCCAAAGCAGAGCTGAATGGAAAAGATGGATGCATGTAACCAACCTGGTTGGGAATGAGGCTTCCATGATGTTGGTGATTGTTACTATTTCTAAAATAGTCATGTGATTTCTTGACTCTCGAAAGTTTGATGCCAGTTTTTGTTGTGCGAATATACTTTCTAAAAAGCGGATTATCATTGTCTCTAGTGTGCTATGATGAGTCATTATTATGCTAATCGGTAAAAAATCCTGAAAATATCTTGCTTCATATATACATTAAGAGGAAAACATAGTGTACTTGATTGCAATATGCTGTTTTCTATTTTATCTTTTCAGCTTGTATTTTTGCTTCTTTGCGTCAATTCCATCTCCCTTCAAATGCAGAATCGACTAGAATATATAGATTCCTGATTGTACAAGGTCTCATTGTTTAACAAATTGAAACAATATTTTACAGGGTGATGTAGGTGTTGGTAAAACTGTAGTTGCTTTTCTGGCTTGCTTGGAGGTCATTGCTTCTGGATTTCAGGTTTGGGATGCACTGCATGATTGATTAAAGTCATTTCAAAATTTACATAGCGCTTTGCGTGATCCTCTCTTAACTATATTTAGCATTTTCTATGAAGTGAAAAAAAGTCGTATAAACTATTTTTTATTGTTGACCACTTGATAAATGCGTCAGGCTGCTTTTATGGTACCAACTGAATTGCTAGCTGTCCAGCATCATGAACATTTTCTTTCTTATTTGGAAAATATTGGTGAAGATCAGTGGAAGCCTTCAGTCGCATTGCTCACTGGTTCTACTTCATTAAAGCAGTCAAGGCAGATTGTCCAGGTTATGTTTCATTATCATTTTTGATTTTCTACTACACTTTCTTAGATTTTTTTTTACTGAAGTTATTGTTATAATTTTGTAGGGAATACAAAGTGGTGATATTCAAATGGTTATTGGCACACACAGTTTAATATCTGAAAAAATTGAATTTCATGCTTTACGTATTGCTGTCATAGATGAGCAACATCGTTTTGGTGTTGTGCAAAGGGGAAGATTTAACAGTAAGGTCGTTTCAGTTCTCCAAAGTATCTTCAAGGAGTTGTTCATCTTTAGTTTAGTTGCTGTTATGTTTCTTATGATTATATATAGTTATTTATCTGCTTTTCTTTTTTTACTGATGGTGTTAACTCCATTTTTGATTTTGCTTGTATGGTGAGCTTTTCATTTTCCCAACGACATTTATGGGTAGTTGTGCAAAATGCTACCATGATTTATAACCAACTCACCAGTAACCGTGTCATCTGTTAGTCAGTTCTCTCTGTCTCTGTCTTTGTTTCGTTTCTCTTTCATATCTGTTAGTCAGTTCTCTCTGTCTCTGTCTGTGTTTCGTCTCTGTTTCAACTACCAGTTTTTGGTTCCCTTTTAAGCTCTTTGCTCAGTATCTGGTCGCTTAAAGAATTAGATGTTGGAATAGAAACTGGTGAGTCTGTTGCACTTCAGAAATGGTCAGATAGATTAGGCAGAACACAACAGGATTTAGATAGTTTTTTCTATCGTGTCTTTCATTACGTAGTAATTTTTCATAAGCCTCATGTGGTTTTAATTGGTTAGTGTCAAGTCACTTGTTTTGGTTGCATTTTTGCTTTTGCAGCTCTTGTTTATAAGGTATTTTTTTGATAAATGAAGATATTTAGTTATTATATATTTGAATAAGTGTAAAATAATTTTTATTTACTTTTCCTTTCTCCTTGTATATTGGAATTTATCCCACGTCATGTATGTGGGTTATTGGCCGCCCATCCATGTTCCTCTATGGAGGTCATCCTGTTAGGGACATGCACCACCTTTGTTGATATATCTATCTATCTATATATATATGTGTGTGTGTGTGTGTGTGTGTATATATAGAGAGAGAGAGATTGTGTCTTTTATTGTATTTTTCTCTATATATTTCTTTATCTATATGTTGGAGAGGGGTATTCCTTTCTATCTATAAGAAGAATTACAACTACGACTATTTTTAATATGGTATCATAGTAGGGCATGTAGCTCCTCCTCTCCTTGATCATCCCCTTGATCACTGCTGCCTCTGTTCTGCATCGCCATCATTGCTTATCCTTCAACCACCTTTGCCTTTAGAAGGGCTTCTCTCCCTTCTAATCTACTCATCCTCTTCAACAAGAGGATCGAGTGGCACAACCTGCACTTACTTAGCAGACTAATGCCCTAAAGACTGGTTTTCCAAAAAATGATACGATGCCTTCTATTAGAGTGTCTATTTATTTAAGTTGTTTTATCTATTTACTTAAGTCATTTAGTCTATTTGTAATATGGATCCAAGTGTGTCCTTGGCCCATTAGGGTTTAAATGTTTGTATGCTCCCCCCTTCTGCAATAACAAGAAAACCTACACGTAATGGGATCTTCCCCATCATATCTAGTTATCCTCATGGTATCAGAGCAGTTGTTCCTGAGCCGCCCCCAACCCTAGGAGAGAGAGAGAGCACAAAGGAGAGTGTTTCCAACCCGCCACTAGGCGTTGTTTATGGCTGGCCGCAAGGATTTTCCCATCCCCGCCTCTTTATGGAGTCGTCTCCATCTTCACCAACCAAATCATCCAATGAAGTTGCTGGATCCAGATCTACAAGGGTCGCCATGCCTCCGTCTGCCTTGCTTGCTAATGAAGCCATCGCTATCCTATTCACTGCCATCCATGTTGCCGCCACCATTATTGCTCACTTGGAGGAGTCGCTGCCTCCCTGTATGCTTCCGCCGCCGACCTACTCCATGCATCCACCCCTATTGAGATCTACTCCTATATCAAGGAAATGATCTCCTATTTCTGCTGATATTGGGGGTACATCGTCCCCATGTTGCTATGGTGGAGATCCAAAAGGATTTCCCCCTCTTTTGTTGTTTTGCTGGGGTTTTCTGCTGCTGTTTGCCACCGACACGGCGTGTCTTTTCATCGACACGACGTGTAGGCGGTGTTCTGCTTCTTCACGACTGCGTTCGCCAGTTTTGGACACGACGTGTCACTTTCAGACACAATGCGCCACTTTCAGACACGGCGTGCCATCTTTTTGACACGGCATGTCACCTGCTTCTGCCCCGAACTTCTGTCAACTGACACAGCGTGTCGCCGGCTTCTGCTGGCGCTGACTGCTGCTACTGTCTACTAGACACTGTGTCACCTGCTACTGTTGCTTCCTGTGTCAACTAACACAACGTGTCGCTCGACAAAATGGCTTGTCCGCTGCTACCGGTTGTTACATCTTGGCGTGCTACAATAATTTTATCATATGGCAGAGGTATCTATACATGGCGTGTTCTTTATCTGACCAACAACAATTATCTTCCCATTTTCAACTTTTATTTTATAATTTTGTTTACACCCCCGGTCTTCCAACCCTACATAACCTTTTCCTACCTCCTCAATACTTGTTCCAACCCCCTTTTTGAACCTATCCATCCTACCGAGTAACATTCCGGTAGTGTATCTTCTCTTTCTATCGAAGTTTACATTCCAGTAGTCTCCCTTTTATTCTTCTTGTGCTAATTGGATCCATTTTGTGCTAAATGGGATTAAGAGAGAAAGATTCCCCCCCCCCTCCCATGCCCGTGGCAGAGGCCGAACGCCCGGGAGGGTGGTAAATCAAGGCGACAACTGGGATTCAAACCTGGGTCCCTTCATGAGGAGACACTGTCAGA
Organism: Alisma plantago-aquatica; assembly: GCA_963693085.1. Taxonomy (NCBI): domain Eukaryota; kingdom Viridiplantae; phylum Streptophyta; class Magnoliopsida; order Alismatales; family Alismataceae; genus Alisma; species Alisma plantago-aquatica. Next base: position 126,472,621 of record OY856409.1, on the reverse strand, counting down.
AACACATCTTGTTTCTCTTGAAGTGACATATCTCTCCGTCACTCCTCTCTTCATCGTGACATGTATCTATCCGTCACCTCGTTTGTTATTGGAGACGTGCATCTCTCCGTCTTCGCTTTATCACCAATAGTTTGAAGATCCCTACATCACAACTGAAGTATGGAGGACAAGACTTCCGTTGTCTACAACGAGGCGTCACCTATTCCCTCCATCAAGCTGAATGGGAAGAACTATCTTCTGTGGATGAATGCTGTCCACACAGTTCTGGAGTCCAGAGATAAATCAAAGCATGTCGATTCTGATCCTCCTGCCGAGGCTGACAAAGGGTATGCTGAATGGAAGCGTCCCAACAGTCTGATGAAAACCTGGTTATGGGGGAGTATAGAGCCTAGTATTGCTGCTAGTTCACGTTGTACTCCACAACGAAGGACATCTGGGATGCTGTGAAGAAGCATTATTCTCAGGAGAAGAATGCTTTGCGAAAGTTTATGATATATTATCGCCTTTTTATAGAACGGCAGGGAGATATGTCTTTGGAGGAATATTTTGGAACAATACAATCTATTGTCCAAGAGCTGAGTTTTTATCATCCCGTGACTACGCAAGAGCAAGTCAACGATAGGGATGGTCTAGTTACAACAAAGTTTCTTTTTGGGTTAGAGTCCATCTTTCTGTTCAGGATGAAGTGTGATTTTGGCAGCTGATAAACTCCCCAGTTTAGAGGAAGCCTATTCCAGAATTCAGCAATCAAATTTTGAGCAAGTTCACTCGTCTGCAGCTCCTTTGGCGAGTCTCAGGCATCCATTGCTGCTGCAGTTAGAGGAAGACATACATGTGTTGGACGTGGAGGATACACTAGGCCAAAGTGTACTTATTGTGATCTTCCAGGACATACTGTTGAGAGATGTTGGAAGAAACATGGAAGACCCTCTATGCCTCCTATTGGGACAACTCACTTTTCTGGTAGCACTGAGTCGTCTGAGCCTCCTCCTCCTACTTCTGTTGCTTCTCCTGCTAGTGCTTCTGGAATTACTATCACAAGGGAAGAATATGACTCCTTTATTTGAACCACTCAACAACTGAACATGGGAGCCTCTCCGTCTTCAGCTCACCTAGCTTCCACCTCTGGTAATTCAGCTTCTTCCTTCATGGCTTTTGATTCTTCTCCTTCCTAGGTGGTAAATTCTGGAGCCTCGCAACATATGACTGGTATGAGGAAATTGCTTCACTCCTTTGACTCATATATTCCATATCAGTCGGTGACATTAGCTGATGGTTCGTTGCAGAAAGTATTAGCAAGTGGTTTTGTTTCTTTGACTCCTAAGATTGACATCAAATTTGTACATTATGTGCTTGAATTTCCATTCAATTTACTTTTTGTTGCAAAATTGATTGATACTGTGAAATGTACGATGACGTTTGGTCCTTGTTTTGTATTACAAGATCTCAAGAGTATGAGGACGATTGGTGGGGGGCCTAGGAGAGGAGATCTTTACCTCTTTCATGGTGCAAGTTTGCCTCGTCAAGTACCTGCTGCACCAGCCCTTGCTATCCTTTTGAGCGGTTCTCCGCTATTGTGGCATTACAAATATGGTCACCCTTCTCTAGAGAGTTTGCGAAAGTTAGAACCAGATTTATCACATGTATCTACTATAGAGTGTTAGTCTTGTCAGTTGGGAAAGCATCATAGGATGTCTTACCCTAGTCATGTCAATAAAAGGGCTCTTCGTCCCTTCGATCTTGTTCACAATGATGTTTGGGGTCCTGTACAAGAAAGTAGTTATAATGGTTTTTGGTATTTTATTTCTTTTGTAGATGACTTTTCTCGCATGACATGGATTTATTTGTTGAAGAGTCGAGAGTCTGTGTTATCCATTGCCAAACATTTTCATCAAGAAATAAAAGTCCAGAATGATTGCAATATTAAAATTCTCCAATCTGATAATGCCTTGGAATATGTTCAACATGCTATGGCTGATTTTTGTAGTTCTGTTGGAATGATACATCGTACGTCTTGCCCTCATACACCCTAACAAAATGGGGTGGCTGAGAGGAAAAATCGTCACCTTCTTGATATTGCTAGGACTATTATGTTTCAATCCTATGTTCCTAGGAGATTCTGGTCTGATGCTTTATTGACTGCTTGTTTTCTTATTAATAGGCAGCCATCTTTTGTTCTCCAAGGGTGTACTCCGTTCTCTGTTTTACGCCCCCATGATCAACCCTTTGGTGTTGCTCTTAGAATGTTTGGTTGCACCTCCTTCGTTCATAATTTTGATCCTAAGGCTGACAAATTGTCTCCGCGGTCTATCATGACTCTTTCTTGGGTACTCCAATACCAGTAAGGGGTACAAGTGTTACTGTCCAAGTCTTCACCGCATGTTTGTGTCTAGGAATGTCACCTTTCATGAGTCCACTCCATATTTCTCGAGTGTTCCCAGTAAGGGAGAGCAATTATGTGAGAGTGACGGAGTGCCACTATCACAAGTTAGTGAGGGAGTGCTACTACAACAAAGTGAGAGAGTGCCACCCGTCATTTTTGAAGATACTATAATCCAGGAGGGGCCATCTGGTCACGTTCCTCCAATTCAGTAATACTCTAAGGTATATCAAAGACGAAGCAGGCAAGATCATGATGAGGTAGCGACTCCAGTCGATGTGCCTTCCTCATCTTCCTCTACTCAAGAGATTCCTAAAGAGCCATTTGATCTAGATGTTCCCATTACTCTCAGCAAAAGTACTCGCTCGTGTACTATTCGTCATCCTATTGCAGGTGTTTGCTGTTTGTCAAATCTGTCTAAGAAGGAACACTCTTTTGTTCTTGGGATTGATTCTGTGACTATTCCAAAGAATCATATTAATGCAATGAAGGATGCTGGCTTGTTACAGGCGATGAAATCTGAAATGTCTGCACTTGTACAGAATAATACGTGGGAGCTTACTGATTTACCTTTAGATAAGAATGCTGTGTGCTGCAGATGGATTTTCACAGTTAAACACAATCCAGATGGTTCAGTAGAGAGGTTGAAGGCTAGACTGGTGGTGAAAGGATACACTCAGATATATGGTGTTTATTTCTTTGAGACCTTCACACCAGTGGCTCGTCTTAAATTCTGTGAGGATCCTCATTTCTCTGGCTACCACTTTTGACTGGCCACTATATAAGCTCGATGTCAAAAATGCCTTCCTACATGGTGATCTACAGGAAGAAGTATACATGGAGCAACCTCCTGGCTTTATTGCTTAGGGGGGTGTCAGAAGGTGTGTAGATTGAAGAAGGCCATTCGTGGGTTGAAACAATCTCCTCGAGCTTGGTTTGACAAGTTCAGTTCTATTGTATTACAAATGGGCTTCTTACGTTCTGTGACTGATCATTCATTATTGTATCCTAATTCTTCTGCTGCGTCTATTATATTTGCCGTTTATGTTGATGATATTGTTATTACTGATAATAATTCTGTAGGCATATCAGATGTTAAAGAAGGACTGCTGAAACACTTTCACACAAAGGACCTAGGCAAATTGAGGTACTTTTTGGGCATTGAAGTTCTTCAATCTCATGCAGGCACTAATTTATCTTAAAGGAAATATGTGCTAGATCTACTTCATGAGACATGCATGAGTGAGTCCAAGCCAATATCCACTCCTATGGACTATCATGTAGAGGAGAAGATTGATGACACTGATTATCCTGATACAGGGTATTATAGGAAGATTGTGGGTAAGTTGATATACTTGACAATTACCCATCTTGACATTTCCTTTGCTGTAGGAGTGGTGAGTCAGCATATGAGCTCACCCAAGCAGGCTCATTGGACAACAGTCTGTCACATTCTTAGTTATCTAAAAGGCGCACCTGGAAAAGGGATCACATATCTTAGACCTAAGAGACCTACGTCTACTCTTGTTCTTACTGGCTATGCAGATGCAAATTGGGCTGGTAATCAAAATGACAGAAGATCCACATCTGGATATTATACCTTTCTAGGGAATCATCTTATCACCTGGAAAAGCAAGAAGCAGAATGTGGTGGCTCATTCTAGCACAAAAGCAGAGTATAGAGCTATGGCTCATGCTTGTTGTGAACTACAGTGGGTTCAATCCGTGCTATCTGAGTTGAAAATTCCTGTGATATCTCCTGTTGAGCTCAGATGTGACAATCAAGCTGCTATTTATATTGCTAAGAATCCAATCTTCCATGAACACTAAGCACATAGAAGTTGATTGTCATTTGTCACAGATCAAGTCAAGAATGGAAAGGTGGTGACTCGTCATGTCAAATCCGAAGACCAACTTGCTGATGTTCTTACAAAGCCATTGGTTCCATCAATGTTTCAGAGTCTTAGTAACAAGCTGGGCATACATGATGTGTACGCTCTAGCTTGAGGGGGAGTGTTAATATAGCTGTTTTATGTTTCTTATATTTCTTTATGTCATTTACCTTTATTGCTAGACCTCTCTGTAATTTTCCCTTCTAAGTTATTAATAAAAGAGGGACAACACATTGCTGCCCTAACCAACACTGCACAACACATCAACCTAATTCTTCACAAGTATGATCTGATATCATTGTTGATTATTCAAATTTACGCATGTTTGGTTTCCATACATATACTAATTCTGATACTAACAAACTAAAACCTAGAGCTATTAAATGCATATTCCTTGGTTAATGCTTCTCAGATGAAAGGATGCAATTTTTGTTTCACGAATCCTATTTCAACATGTTTCGCGACAGAGGACAATGTCATTTTTAATGAATCTTCCATGGTGCCTACTCTACAAGGCACAATGGGTTCCTTACAGTGTATTCCACTACTGTTGGAGATTAAATATGAAGGCGACTCACATGTTCTGTAGCTATTCATCCAGTACCTACTAAAAAAGAAGAGTAAACAACATAGGATTCTTACAGCATAGCCAAAGGCAAAGGCAAACATAAAGTCAAACCACTTCAACACTAGGACTTAGATGAGTCCATGGTAGCCTATGTGCTTTCCAACATCGTGGATGTGAATACTAGTGATGAGCCCAATGATAATCCTATGATGTAGTCATAGGTTCATGCACTCCAGAGTGGATTGCTACAATGAAGTGAGTGAATCTCTTAAACATAACAGATTTGGAAGTTGGTAGTACCTCCCAAAAGAAAGAAAATGGTTGGATGCTAGTGAGTCTACAAGATGAAAAAGGTGGCATAAAAGGCACACCTCGATGGAAAAGGCTAATGTCTATTTAAAGGCATCAATTACAACAAAGTCTTCTCACCTGTCATCAAACACAATTCAAAACAAATGCTTGTTTCTTTGGTATCCGTTAATCTAAATTGTGGTAGCTTGATGTGAAAACAACTTCTCGACACATTGATTTAGAAGAAGAGATCAACATGCAAAAACAAAGGCTTTTGAAGACAAAGAATCTTGTTTGCTTGCTTAAGAGGTTCTTTAATGGGCTAAAGTAACCTTCTAGGTAGTGGTAAAGGAGAATTAATTTCTTCATGACACATAACGGATTATCCAGGTGTAGCTATTGCGCCTATCTCTACCACAAAGAGATGGATGGCGATTTCTTTGTTTATCTACTGATGTATGTAGATGATATGCTCGTTGCTTCCAAACACACATCTAACATTGCTAAGGTAAAATCTCTTCTAGGTGGAGAATTCTATATGAAAGGCTTGGGTTATGCTAAAAGATTCTTGGCATGGAGATATTGTAGGGACTATAAATATAGGTGTAGCTTATCTTGAAGTAGAAGTATATCAAGATGTTTCTTTACCAATTTAACAAGTTAGTGAAACCTGTTTCGACTCCATTGGCTGTTCACTTCCTGTTATTGATTGCAGTTTCCACAGTCTGATGAAGAAGAGAAAGAGATGGTGTGTCTGCTTTGCTCTAGTGCAGTTGGTAGCATCATGTATGTAGTTAAATAGTTTTTTTAATTCAGTTCTTTATATTTTCTTGTTATTTTCCTATTCTATGTGGACCTATATGTAATTGTTCCTTTTAAAAATATATGGGGTACACACATTGTGCACCCTAACCTTTCCGAAAAACCCTATCTAGATGGTATTAGAGTAGGGATCGTAATCCCTCTCTCCCTCCCCTTGCGCCGCCGCCCCCCACTCTCTCTCCCCGTCAGCCGCCGCCGCCGGTCGCCGCCCGTCCCCCGTTTCCCGTCGCCCACCCGCTGCCGGCTCCTTCCTGCCCGTCGACGCCCCTTCCTGCCCGCCGCCACCTGCCGCCGACCCCTCCCTGCCCTGTGCGGCTTGCCGCTGCCGCTGTGGGCTGCTGCCGGCCGCCCCAGCTCCTACGGGCTAGCTGCTAGCAGCCGTGGGCCTGCTGCTGACTGCCGATCGGGTGCCTTGAGCCTCCGGAGGCTTCCCGTCCTGTCTGTCCGCGTCGGCCCTTGAGCCGTCGGGTTCCCAGCTACCCTTCGACGTAGTTTTCATGTAACTGGTCTACCCAGTCTATCTTCTCTGTCTGCTGTCGCCTAGGACAAGGATCTAGGCGGTTCTATACTGCTTCTTCTCTGTTGTGTTGGACTCGGTCTTTTCTGTCATGGCTTCCTCCCATGATGATCACCGTCGTCAGGTTACTATTGTGAAACTGGATGAGCGCAACTATCAACACTGAGTCTGCTCCATGGAGATCTATGCCAAATCCCTAGGCATGCATTCCCACCTGGTACGTGATCCGCCTCCAACACCAACCTCTACTGCTGAGTTCAAGGATATCAAGGCTTATGATGATTGGGTCAAAGATGATTCTATTGTGATGGCATGGATCCTCAACAGTAGTGAAACCCAGATCAATGTCACTTTACTTCGTCTCCCGACTGCCTAGGAGATGTGGGATTAGCTAGCCAGTACTTATTCTCACGACAAAAATCCAAAGAAGATGTTCGATTTGAACAAGCAACTGACTCGCCTGCAATTTTCTGGGCTAAATATTGCTGATAATTTTTCCTTGTTCAAAGGCATCTGGGCTGAACTTGAGAGTTATCATCCTCTGTCTACTGATTTAGCCACCATGCAACGCCAACGTCAGGAACTTAAGGTGGCTCAGTTCTTGTGTGGCCTTCATGAGTCGTATGTTGGAGTAGTTGATCAGATTCTTGCCAATGATCCACTGCCGACGTTAGAGAGTCAACGGCTGCCAACTTCTTCATCTGCCCTGCCTTCTGACACTGGTGATACTACTTCTCTTGCTGCCATGGCCGACCGAGGCCGTGGACGAGGTCGAGGTCGGTTTCAGGACAACCGTCCTGGTTCTGGTAGAGGAGGTGGGTCCCTTGGCCGTGGTTCCTCTGCTGATGCTTCTGGCAGTACCGATGTTCAGCGGTACTGTGACTTTTGTGGTCGCTCCAAGCACACTGAGGACAGGTGCTGGAAGAAGCATGGCACACCTGCGTGGGCCAATGCTGTGTCTGAGGGCTTCTCAGACTTCTGCTGCTGATACTTCAAGCTTCTCCACTGCCGAGTTTATTCGCTCGGAAGTGGAACAACTGCTGCTAGAGAAAACCGGTGCTTCCTCCTCTACTCTTGCTGAGTCTGGAGCACATGTGACTACATTCACTGGTTGTGATTCTACTTTTCTAAATGCCCCATCTTCTAGTTCTGGTAATACAAAATGGGTGATTGACTCTGGGGCTTCTTCCCATATATCTGGAAATAGATCTCTTTTCCATAAATTATCTAAACCCTGCTCTAAATCTGCTGTTATGCTTGCTGATGGATCCAAACTTGCTGTGTCTAACATTGGTGATATTTATACTCGCTTTCTTTTGAGATCCGCTCTATATGTGCCAAATTTTCCTTTGAATATGTTATCTGTCAGCAAAATTGTGCGTAGTTTGAACTGCAGTTTGACCTTTGTACTGAGTACTTGTGCTTTTCAGGACCTTCGCATGAGGATGAAGATTGGTTGGGGGCATGAAGGACCTGATGGACTCTACTATCAACATTTTCTTCTTCTGTGTCTGTGTTACAATGGAACTGTAGACTTGGGCATCCATCTGCTGATAAATTGAAACATGTTATTTCTGGTGTAGGAACACACAATTTCCAGTGCGAGTCATGTTAGTTAGACAAACAATCCAAAACTGTCTTTCCTAATAAATCTCAGATTGGTAGTAAAAACATTTTTGATTTAGTTCGTGCTGATGTATGGGGTCCTTGTCATGTTCCAAGTTTGTCAGGCAATAAATATTTTATTCTGTTCATGGATGATTTCTCCCGTGCTACTTGGTTGTTTTTGATGAAAGACAGGCCACAAGTCTTGCCTACTATTAAGTTCTTTTGTGCTGAAATTGAAACCCAATTCTCTATGCCCGTTAAGATTCTACGCACTGATAATGCCTTGGAATTTGTTCAAAAACATGTTGAATTATTTTGTCGTTCTGTTGGTACCATTCATCAGACATCCTGTGCCTATACACCTCAACAGAACGGAGTTGCTGAAAGGAAAAATAGACATTTACTTGAAGTTACTAGAACTATAATGATGCACTCTAATGTTCCAAAACATTAGCCGGAAGCTGTTCTCACTGCCTGTTTTCTGATTAATCGCATGCCCTCGTTTGTTATTGGGAACAAAATTCCTGTCCAAGTCCTACAACCCCGCGTTCCCCTTTTTTCTGTTCCTCTAAGGATTTTTGGGTCAACTTGTTTTGTTCGTTTGCTTTTACCGACTTAGGACAAGTTGTCTCCTAGAGCTAAAAAAATGTATTTTTCTGGGATATTCACGTACTCAGGATATCGTTGCTATAGTCCTTGTTAAAGTGTCTATATTAGTCTATTAGTTAAATAGGCTAATTAGTTTAGTGGGCCTTTATATTCCAGCCCGTCTAGTTTAGATTACTTGGGACACAAGTCTTAGGGTTTCTCCCTTGCTCCTATATATAGGACAGGGGTGTCCAGTCTTGTATTCATCCATTCATATTCAAGCAATCTTATATTTTAACATGGTATCAGAGCGGGTTCCATCCTGAGAGAACCCTAGCGCCGCCGCTTCCCTCTCTCCTTCTCCAAGCCGCCGACTTCCTTCTCCCTTGCAACCGCCGCCGCTCCTCTCTCCAAGAGGACAACCGGGTGAGCGCCCGCCTACGGGCGGCCGCAACCACCATCTCCATGGCTTGGCCGGCTGCCCGCTAGGCATATCCCGACCTCCATGGTCATCTCTATTCTCTATTCTTTCATTCTTTCCATACAACACCTCCGCTGCCTATCATAGCAGCCGTCCTCCATCATCATCCGCAACAATCGCCGCCATAGGCATCCGCCGCGGTAATCTCCATCCACCATCCAAAAACAGCAGCACCAGCCGCCACCTCCATCAGCAGCAGCACCAGCCGGCGCCGCCGCCGTAGCCAACAGGAGCAGCACCGCCCCTAGCAGCCGCCATCTCCAGCAAACGACCATCATCCAAGCCGCCATCCTAAAGGAACAACCGCCGACCATCCGTGACGCAACCTGCATCGCCGGCGTCGATACTATCGACAGGAGGTCGATAGTATCGACTTTATCACATCGACATAAGAGCGTCAACGTCGATACTATCGACAGGGAAGTCGATGGTATCGACTTTATCATAGCGACAGAAGAGCATCGGCGTCGATACTATCGACAGGGAAGTCGATGGTATCGACTTTATCACAGCGACAGAAGAGCGTCGTCGTCGATACTATCGACAGGAGGTCGATAGTATCGACTTTATCATAGCGACAGAAGAGCGTCTGTCGATACCATCGACAGTTGATCAGTGACGATGTAAAACGGTATCGACCGTCCACTCCATCTCATGAAGTCTTCAGATCAGCCTTCATCGCCGCTTTGGAGAGGGTCCGCCTTGGCTCAACATGCATCCTCTTGGCATGCAATATCTCCGGAGTCACAAAGGAGACTCTTTGTCATCTCCTATGTTGCGACAAAGTGCTTCATCAGCCGAGCGTCATATCCAGCCATCATCCGCAAGCTGTTGCTCCTCCACTTCATCATGATCCCGACAATCTTCATCCACAAGTTGCTGCTGCGTTGTGCGTCATCATGCTACTGCCGTACCTACGCCATCACCTGCTGTCTTTATCATCATCACTCCATCGTCACCTCCCATCTATGTCTACTCCCATATTCATTATGTACTCTATTGCTATTCAGATCATTAATCGGTCCTATCTTTTGCTAATCAGATCCAATTTAGAGCCTAATCGGATCTCATGTTGACCCATTAGAGCCTTGCCGCTTAGGCGCGCCTAGGCGAGCGCCTTGACAAGTATGATGGTGATCTCCAAGAGGAAGTCTATATGGAGCAACCATCTGGGTTTGTTGCTCAGGGGGAGGCATATAAGGTCTGTCGCCTCAAAAAGTCTATTTATTGACTCAAGCAGACTCCACGTGCCTGGTTTGATAAACTGAGCAAGATTTTGTGTACTTATGGCTTCCTAAGATCTGATGTTGATCACTTTATCTTTATTAAGAAGACTTTCTCTGGTATTGTTGTTCTGATTGTGTATGTTGATGATATTATTTTATCTGGCAGTGATCTTTCTGAAATCCACGCTAACAAGGCCTATTTATGCAATCACTTTGTCACCAAAGATTTGGGAAAGCTAAGGTATTTTCTGGGAATTGAAGTCTCCAGGACCTCTAATGCTCTTGTTTTTTCCCAAAGGAAGTATGTTCTAGATCTTCTGCAGGAGACAGGGATGCTTGGAGCTCGAGCTGCTAATACTCCTTTAGACCCTAATGTAAATTGGGATGATGATGAATCTCCGTTGTATCCTGACAGTAAATGCTATAGGTGACTGGTTGGAAAGTTAATTTATTTTACTGTTACTAGAGCTGATATTTCTACTGCAGTTGGTCTTGTTAGCAGGTATCTTGACAAGCCTAGACAGTGTCACTGGGAAGCACAGTGTCATATTATGAGGTATCTGAAGAAATCTCCTGGTAAAGACATTTTCTATAGGAAACATGGCCATTGCTCTCTTGAAGGCTATTCTAATTCTGACTATGCTGGAAGTAAGATTGACAGAAAATCCACTTCTAACTACTGCACATTTGTTGGTGGAAATCTTGTTACCTGGAGGTACAAAAAGCAGAATGTTGTTGCTAGATCTAGTGCTGAGGCTGAGTACCGGGCTATGGCTCACACAACTTGTGAACTTTTGTGGGTACAATCCCTCCTAAAAGACTTTGGTGTGGGGTCTTCTGTTCCTATTCCCATGCATTGTGATAATAAAACAACTATCTTTATTGCCAATAATCCTGTTTATCATGAGCAGACTAAGCACATTGAAGTTGACTGTCACCTCATCAGAGAAGCCATTCTGACTGGTCATATCCGCACTCCTTTTACTTGCTCAGAAGATCAAGTTCCTGATATCTTCACAAAGCTGTTGGCCAAGAAACATTTCAGCTCTCTTTTGGACAAGTTGGGCATGATTGATATCTATGCTCCAACTTGAGGGGGAGTGTTAAATAGTGTTTTTATTCAGTTCTTTATATTAAATAGTGTCATGTCTCAAAGTCCAGCCCACATGATGACGGGGACTCTTTTGCTTTAGCTAAGTTTGAGTTTTGCTCAAAATTAGCTGGTCTTCTTTTTGCCTAAGCTTTTTTTGTGTTGGACATGTGAAGATGGTATTTCAATTTCTGTTCCTAATGTTGGAGATGATAACCACATATTTTCTACTTCAACAGTTGTTTTTGAGTTGAAGATAAGGTGAAGTTTGTTGAAGAGTGTCAAAAATTCTCAAGGAAAGCTTTTTTTGATAATTGGGATGTCTAGACTGGCCTTGACAATTTTGTCATGGACCCAAACACCTCCAGGAAGTTGTACATTCATCCTGTGGCCGTATATGATCAAGCCTGACAAGTATATTGTGGACTAGAGGGCAACAACATTTGACCGCATATGGTTCAACCTAACTGTATCACAACTTAGACCATGTTTCAATTAAATTTGATTGCAAGAAAATGTCCATTTCTTATAAATAGGCCCAAACCTTGCCGTAGAGATGAGGATACATCAAAATACAAAGAACTAACACCATAGTTGTTGAGGTGGATGCCTAGGCACCGCCTGGGCCTTCTGCCTGCTTAAATTGACATTTGGTACCTAGCAGCAGCACTTGGGCCGCTTGCGGTGCGCCTAGACAGCTTTTTTTCCTATTATCAAGAAATTTTGTGTGTCATGTAAGTATCAGATTGTATGTCAGATTGTATCCATGCTTTTTTACATGAAATTCAAATTTTTGTTTGGCGCATATGTCCTTGGCAGATTTTTTTTTTCCATTACTGCGTACGAATATGGTAACATATTATCTTATGAATCTAAATTTTACTGCCCAAATATGGCAAACTTTCTCTCCACCACACCATGTTTAATTTTGAATTGATAGGCAAGTAGAGTGTTTAAGTTATAAAATTTTCAAATATTTTTGCTACAACAAATATGAGTATGTTGAGTACCTTTTTGTCACATTTCTTTTTGTTGTTGTATGCATGGATATTTCTTCATCTTCCCAAAATCATGATGTACCATGTCATACCTTTGATTCAACCCTTAAAAGCAGTTGAAACAGTTTGTGTTGTGGTCCCATCCGTTATGATAATGATTTGTTCTTTCGAATTTGTTTCTTTGTTTATCAAGATGTTTATAGCTTAAAGATTATTTTCTGCAGTTATATTCTGATTCTGTCAGACCACAAAGTCAGAGCATGGTTGAAGTGTCAACAGCTACAGTTGGCATGGCACCCCATGTTTTAGCTATGTCCGCGACTCCTATTCCAAGAACACTTGCTTTGGCTTTGCATGGTGATATGTCCCTTACGCAGGTTAGCAAATAATGTTTATTGGCATTGCAATCTTTTTTTATTAGTTTGTGAACCATATAATGCAACGATCTTCAATCCATTTTCTTTTACCTGCATTGACACGTCAACAATATTTCACTTGTAAGCCTTTATGGTCCTAGAGCTTAGGAGGTGTAGACACAAAGTTGCGTTGACTAGAGCTAAACTGATGTGATCTGACTCTTTTTGTGCCCATTGTTTTATTCTTCATGCGGACCAGTTGTGACAACTCGCTAGCTGGAGCGTGCAAGTAGTTGCAACTTGTTGGGTGGAGGACTAAAAGAAATTGAGAACTGGATGGAGAAGACCTGCTCACACATTGAAGCATTTTTTTTTGATCCCTTGCTTTGGGAAACTTTGATACTGTAGTGTTCTCTATTTTGATTTCTTGGAGACGCTTGATTACTTTTCATGTGAAGGATGAATAGGGAGGAATGGCCCATATCTCAGTCATTACTTTAGTTTGATTTACATGTTTTCTGAAACCCTTATACTCCTGCATAATGTATACACACACGATTATATAATTAAATATACTCTTTTATGCTAACCCTCCCACTCAAGTTAAATTCACTTTTCATTGGCTCCAAGCTTGTTCCATAAGAAGCTGACTTGACACTCATTTTAGAATTTTGTTAATCAGTCTCAAAGTTGATTCTTCGATTGACTAACACGGTAGTAACAACCTTCTCTTGCCATTCTTCTATAATGAAGTATAATCCAAACCTCAGTATAGTATATTTACCCTTCTCATGAAATACATGATTGGATGCAATAGGTGTGTCTTCCCTATTGTCCCAATATAAATGTCTTGGTTTCCTCATTCTACACCTATCGGTCTAAGTCACTTAGGTTGGTGACATGAGATGACAACCTTTGTGGATAGTCATACATGGAGTTTTGTTCCCACTCCTTCAAACATAACTATATTGAATGTAGATGGGTCTTCCTGTGAAAGTTAGACTCGATGTGTTGGTTGATTTCCTGAAGGCACGTGTCAAAGCTAAGGACTACACTTAGGTTTAAGTGGAGTACTATATGAAAATCTTCTCACTAGCATCCTAGATGGTATCAGTCAAAATTTTTATCCCTTTACATCTCACTTCCTCGATCCTGGCAGCCCTTATATCGGATGGAAATCAAATATGCATTCCTTTATAGAAAATATGTGGAAATTTCTATGAGCAACCCCTTAAATTTTTTTCTCAAGTGAAGTCTCACTTGGTCTATTTCCTCCATCAATCCTCTTCGGCCTTAACCAGTCTCCTCGAGCATGGTTTGGGAAATTTAACCACTCTCTTTAGGAGTTTGGCCTACAAATGTCTAGTCTTGACCACCCAATATTGTATCAGCAATTATCCTCTGAGTATATCTTGCTCATTGTCTACATAGATGTATTGTCATTAGTAATGACGTGACCCAAACCCACTAATCAGGGTTTAGGCCCGCCAAAGAGGGATTAGACTAACCATTCACTTTTTAATCACTAACTGAAAATCAGCCTTAAATTTTTCTATCTTAATTATAACTAACAAAACATCATATTAACTTAAAGGATAACATCTCATTTATTGCAAATCAAGAAGGTTACAACAGAGTTTGACTTTTACATAAACTAGCTGAAGGACACATTCTAAGCACATGTAACACAATTAATTAGTTTAATATACAATCAAACAAAGTCGATTTCTCTAAATTAGTGGAGTCGAGTTCACAACCAATACTACATATATATAAATTACTAAAATTACGTGTGTTCTACTTGAACATGCGTTGATCGACTTCAATTAGTAGTCATAATAATTTACATGTAATCCGTTAAAATGAATACTCGATTAATTGTTGACTGACTCCCTGCTACTTGTAGTATATGATTACCAAAATTGCCTCTATCCTAATACCTCTGACAATTATTTACATACAACTATTTAAAAAACTGACCCCATAAAATCTCAGCCGACTCCAATATGTAGTATGTCATTACAAAGGTATATGTGCTCTCTTTTCTGGGTCAGTTCCCGTTGAGGGCTAATATATAATTATTACTAAAAATATGTATAACCAGCTAAAAATAACTCGTCATTACAAAGATGCAGGTGCTCTCTTTCTTGAGCATATGCCTGTTGAGGGCTAATATATAATTATTACTAAAAATATATGTACAATCAGCTAAAAAATAACTCGTTTAACTGTGGATCGAATCCTTCCAATATGTATGTATGATTACCAAATTATGTATGCTCCGATAAACTTATATAATTACGACATAAAATAATCTACATATAACTTGCTAAAAGATAACAAATCAGTTAATTTCTAGCTGACATCAACTTTTTGCACATAAAGAGAGAGCAATTCTACTCCTATTTGGACATGTGCTTGTTGATTGCACAAACAATAAAAGGTGAATATTACAACTATGTCCACTCTCCAACTATGACGTGTCGTTTGCAGGAGTAAGTTGATCTCTTTACTTGCTATATGCTAGTTGGCTGAAAAAAATAATAAACAGCTGGCCGCAACTGCAATATGCTACTTGGTTGAAAAGATATAAGTAAATAACCGACTCTGCAGATGCAACAACAAAAGTAGCTTCGCTTGTAATACAACTTCTTTACTCGTGATATGTTCGTTGGCTGAAAAAAACTAATAAACAGACGGCCATAAAACGAACAGTAAAAAAACTTTTACTTGTAACATGACCACGCAAGCAGGCAGGGCTAAGAAACAGACAAACAGGCAAACCAATGACCATACACACATTAAATATATGTGTGTGATATGTGTACAATAGCTCATAGTTGGTCTATCTGAATCGGTTGAAACGGGTTTATCGACAATACTACTATAACGTATATATTGAAAAATACACATACCACAAACTCTTAAACAAATTTCATATAGCACAAAATGTTTATATACAATCCGTTAAAAGAGGACAACTCAACTAATTGTCAGTTGACTCTCTCTAACCCATAGAAGGTTAATATTGGAATTATATACATTACCAATCTTAAGCTTATATTTGTTGGCAAATAATACATAATTTCTAGTCAGAAAAAAGTACATAAAATTTGCTAAAACGACGACATAATTTATAGTCGACTCCTCCTAATTTGTAATGTGTCCAACAAAAATTACATGTTGTGTTATTATCCACGATTCTGTTGGGGGACACAATCTTCTCGTCGGCTGTGTTGTTGTTCGCGACTCCATCGGAGGCAGTTCTACAATTATACCGCAAACTCCTCTTAACATATGCGTGGCTATTTATGTGTTGGGTCTGGTTTATACGAACTCTGATTTTTCCTATTTTTATTTGTGCCGCTATAAACTATTGTTTAATAAAAGTTCTAAGTGCTGCTGGCGAAACACAACCCAGCCTAACGTGGCAACCGAGGGTTAACTGTGCAGTTAACGGCCAGGCGTACAATACATATCTACCTAGCGAGATATATTTTAGAAAAAAAATAAGCACACAACGAAAGAGGTACGGAGAGCAGGTAGCAGAGACTCCCCTTTTTATATTTACATAAAAGTGAGAGTTCTCATTTAATATACATCAAGTACAACTATTTATAAGCTGCTCTCTTTTTTCTCACTTTCTGATTCCCAAGATCCAGAGGAAGGATAAGAGACCATGTAACTAAGCTAACTATTCTTCTTGAAACCTCTGCTGATCTACTCCTGATGATAGCTAGCCTCTGACTCCTCTTGTATATCTGGAACTTTGCCTGTAAAATGTTTCAGTAGGTTGATGAGCTATTGGCTCAGTGCGTAGAAAATCAACAAGAAACCATGATATTTGAGATGTTTATTATTAGATCAACCAAAAACTGATAAATACAAACATGGCAGTTTAAAACTATAAATCATTCAACATGACAGTTGATCTGATAAAGACTGCAGGAAATGTATCATTCACTATTCTTTTAGTCCATTTATTATATGTATTGGACCCATATGAAGTGTACCACAACATGTGGAAGTATCGCAGCAAGCTACGATCTCACCATACACAACTTAGAGTAGACCCGATACTAAGTTTACTAACTAGCTACCTCGTCTGCAACAGGCCTCGCCACGTCTGGTCTCGGCGGCTAGTGGGAGCTTCCAGATATCTGGACTCCTCTAAAGCTGGGTACTCAGGCGGTGAGTCAAAAGCCCTCTGGCTAATACTGCCTACTCCAATAGTTTCACAAGGGCTGACTCACTGAGTAGTAACTGAACAAACTGAAATGTAATGGGTACCACCGGGATCTCTGGTTAATTTTCGGTACCTTACTCATTTGAGGAGACTGTCCTCACCGAGCTTAGTCCCCCGTACTCCTCTGGTATGCTCTGAATACTTCATCTTGGACTCGTCCTGTCAGTAAGCACGTTTCCTCCTTCATGGTGCAGAGCTTCGTGATGGAATCTACGGTGTTCAGGGCAAGTAGTGTCTAATGAATCTTTAGTTTCCATAAGCAAACTTATTTTATCTCATTACTCTTATCTTATTTCTGTACTTAGGTTTCTCTTTTCACTTGCTCAATTTTTGATAATGATTATATCACCGACTTCAATAAAGAATTTGCTCTTAACTGATATATGTGCATACTAATAATCACAATTTAATCTATTCCTTGAAACTTCATAAGCAACATAAGCATACTGTTCATTTAGTAACTTAACTGAAATCACATAGCAACTTATCAACTTCAAAATCATTCTTTAACAGACAAATCAGTACATACAAATGATCATTTGAAACTTGATTCCTGTAAAGTCAGGGTTCAAAGGTGATTTTCCACTCACTTGTATGCACTCTAGCTTACTGATCTCATACACGAACTTGATATGCTTCGGACCTTACTCCACAAGCTCAGATCTGAACTCAGAACCTCAAAAACCATCGGTTGTCAACCGATGAAAAATCTGCTGAAGACTAAAATGGCAATAACTTCTGCATATCAACTCTGATTTGATTCATACTTGTTTCTATGGATTGATAATTGAATTCTCTATGTTTCTATATAAAAACATAACAAGATCTCTCATGAGGAATTTCTCTTTAATATTTTCTTTAATTAACTTTTAAACTTGCTCTTCACACATATATTAAGTTTTCTCATCATTACTTATTCAAGAATCAAATCCAAACTGAGTTAAGCACAAAGCATCTGATTAATTCAAAGAATTTTTAAAGACGTATTTAACTCTAAGATTATCTTTAGTCATCTGATTGCCAAGAATTCGAAGTGTGGTTGTACCAATTGAGAGTGACTAACCGATCAAAATTGAGGCTATCCTTCTACGCAAAATCTAAACCAAGGATTTAGGTCGCCTAAAATAATTTCTAGGTATTTAAGTGGCCGGATCCCAGGATGGGACTGTCTTGTCACATACAAATACACCATCGATCCTCTTATAGATCATGGCATGATTGGAGTCCATTGACTCACTAATGGACCCAAAGGTCAAGATGTATTAAGGATCATGGGAAGCCACTTGGAGACCTTTGGAGATAAAGGAGGCTTGTTGGGAGGCTCAACTATCTTACAATTACTTGACACTACAACTGTGATTAACTAAGTCATTGGTAAACCATGAACCTATCATTGGGAGACGGTTATACAAATTCTTTGGTATCTTAAATAAGAACTCCATGAAAATAAATTTGGTATACTTGTCATTGACACTTGAGAGTACAAGGAGTCTCATATGTAGATTGAGCGAGCTCTAATATTGTTCAATGCTCTACCTTTGGCCATTGTATCTTATTGGAGGGTAATTTGGTTTGTCGGAAATAGTGATCAGATAAATCTACAAAGTCTCAATATTACACCATGTCTGCTGCTACTAGTGAATTCATTTGACTCAAGAATTGTATGGAAGAGCTTTGATATAGTCAAAGAGAAACTATGGATCTATTATGCAACAATCAAGTTGCAGTTCATGTAGCTTTCCATCTCATCATTAATGAACAAATGAAGCATGTAGAAGTTGACGATCTACATTTGTGAGAAACTACTAAAGTTGATCAAGCTGACATTGATTCACTCTAAAGAACAATTAATAGATATGTTAGAAAATGTGTTAACAGGAAATTCCCTCTTATGTTTCTTATTAACAGATGGGAAGACCCCTTCCTATATATAGAAGGGGTAAGTATACAGACTTAAGCGATACGATAATGGGCCAAAACTCACTTGGGCCCATATTACAAATAGACCCAATAGACTAAATAATTAAATACTAAGATTCTTCAGAAAGATCTATTCACCATGTCCCTCCATAGGTGTCAGCTCAAACATCTATGTAACGAGGTGGTGCATATGTTATGTACTCACAAACTTGAGGAAGTGTTAGAATAAGTCTAAATTTCTGTTATCTACTTAATTTCCCTTTTACCATGTATATACTGGGATTCATTCCATGTTATGTAATCGTTTGCTGGCCACCACTCATCTTCCTATGTGAAGGTGTTCCCTATCTATAATCAATAAAAGCAATCACTTTCCTTAATCAAGTTTTCCGCACAATCTTCCATGTTCGACTATGCATATACCAAAATTTATGCCACAATGTTGGTGTACATGGATGGACTTATATGCCACTTGTTAGAAACTTACCTATAAATATCATGATCTACTTGTAAATTGTCACGTATTTTCTAATCTATATATATGAAGCGTCTGATAGACCGAGTCCCTACGCCTTCTAAAACCCGGGGGAGCCTTATTGTCTCGTCAGTAACCCTATTGTCTAAGTTTTTACGTAATCATACTATAGAAACAATGACTTTAACGAACTTACTGGTCGTTTCCTAAGGGGGATTCAACCCTTGCCACCAATAAAAGACCACTTCCATAGACCATAACAATCTACTAAGGGGTGAGGTCTACTAGTAGGACAAGGAAGGATAAAGCATGTTGTTGGGCCTCCTATTGATGCTACTAGTAGGATGACAATTTTTTTACTTGGACATATGTCCTTTGAACATGATGGAAATCTTCTGTCTATGATGTTATACTGTATGGAGCCACAATTCTGAGACATGAAAAATCACTTGGAGACATGCAAGGAGCTATGGATCACTTGACACTTATGTACTCAAATAATGCGTCATGAATGTATGGTATGACTATTCAAGAGTTTTGGTCCCCAACAGGGTGAAGTTTTTGACTTAGTATTTTGGTGAACTTACTCAGCTCACTAATGAATTGCACGATTTCCAACCTTTGACTAATGCTCTTTTTGATAGTGAAATTCTCATTGGGCTTAGTTGTAAGTATGAGGGAGTTTGCATTCAGATCTTTTCTGGAACAAAGCTAAATAATATGACTCTATAACACCCCCCCACAAGCTGAAGCTTGGGAGAATCCCAAGTCAACTTGCAAATATGTGGAGGATGGCAACCGATAACCTGAGTTAGTGTGCAACATGCTTCGCCCCCGCGGTGTGGATTATATAAAAAAATTGTTCCGATTATGGATCCGATTAGCAGTAGACACAATATGCATATGGGGGGACAAAATATTCAGGGAAGACTGAGATTATCTTGATGAGGATGACCAGAACCACAAAGATTTCATTTTGCTTTGTGACATACCATTAAATACTTGGGAATTTGATCCCTCTTTACTTTGATACTTCTACTGCAATGACAGATGGCATCGTACTTGGTAGGATTGGGTTTGGTGTGGAGTTGAGCTTCTCTTTTCAAATCATTTGAAAACCATATATGTAGTGGCGGCGGATGCCCTGTTTGATTCAACGATACTGATATGTCCTTGATCATCACAGTAAGCCTTACTGATTCCGAATCTATTGAAAATGACTTTTTCCTCCTTACAGTCTTCCCATTCTGTGGGATTGTACATGAATGCTTCTTCAGTTATCAGGTTCTTTCTCATGAAATCATCCATTTTGTTAAAGTGGACAACCTTTTGGTTCTTTGGTGATTTATTCCATGTTCGAGTCTAGCCGCTGCTTAACACCGTTCCACGTCATGAGGCATCACACTCAGTTAGGGTGTAGTCGACATTGATGCAGACCATGTTGTTGGACGTCATGTTGAAGAGAGGGTTGGGGAACTGGCCATTGATGGTGATCACTGGCTAGCATATCATGACCGGGTGGATGGTGGGGTTGGATGTGATTGTCCAGTCGTGGATCACGTCTGCCCAAGGGATGAGATTTCGTCGGTATCAGTGGTATACCGCTCGAAATACCGATGCCGACGGGTACCGGTACAGATACGCACAATTCTGCCGTTAGGATCGCAAATATCGGCATACCGGTGGGTTTACCGCCAATACCACTAAATATCGAGGTTGCCTGTGCAAAATGCACCACTTAAGCACCGGTACAGGGCGGCACGGGCGGTATACCGCCCGAGACACCGTCATTTGCGAGTCTTCTACTGCTGCTATTGTTTGAAGAGGAAAACCTTGGGGATTTTGGGTGATTTTTGAGATTGGAGCTCAAATCAGCCCTAATTAAGGTATGTTTACTTAATTTCTTGCATTTCCCATCATTTCCAACCTCTCCCCTCTCTCTTCTCTTCTTATAATTCTATTCTCACCTAAAAAATTCACCAAATACCCCCAAAATCCTAGATCTACTCCAAAATACTTATGATTGATGCTATTTATCACTAGATCTATGATTATATTATAGAGATCTACTGATTTATCACTAGATCTACCTGATTAGCTCACTAATAATTAACATTAACATGTAATTTCACTAATTAATAGTAATAATACAATTAGTACCATTAATAATAGGTATTTAGTAGCCCGGGTGGTAAGAGCTCGGTAAGTCCCAATGAAGGACCCGGGTTCAAACCTCACCGAAGGCACTTTGTGAACGACAATTCACGCTGATTAGGCGCGGGAGGGGGGTGACCGGACCACACCCTCTCATGCCTCGAGAGTTTACCATGTCGGCTTCGCCCGGGATGGGTTCTCTCGGTCATAAAAAAAAATAGGTATTTAATTTAGGTTTAGTAGAAGTTCTATCAAAGACTAACATGAATATATATAAAAAAATATACCCAAAATATCTAAATATTTTGTATTTTTTATTTATTAAAAATGCTGAAAATAAAAAAAAAACATTTTTTAAATTTTTTCTTTAGAATTGTGTGTGTTAATGTTGTATAAGATGAAACTAGCATGTGGAAAACATATCACTTGTCTTTTTAATTAGTAAATATCATGTTTTATAATTTTAAAAATAATTTCAGACTTTATTTATATTTAAAAAAAAATTATCTTCAAAAGAAAAATCTTGTGTTTGATTCTATAATTACAAGCATCATACATTATAAAATATCGATTTTGATTCTACATTACATAAAAGAAATCGATTTTGTTCGCTTAATGGCTTATTTTTATTTGATAGTATTATCAATAGAGAATAGACTTAATAGTTAATACGACAATGTACATTTCTTACTAGTACTTTTTTATTAAATGCTAAGTTACTAATATCATTTTCTTTGCTTGTTTGTCTTTGTCTTTTTCAGTGTTAACTTTTGAGTTTTGAGAAGATGTCTTCTTCGTCTTCAAGTGACGCTGAGGGTGTTGCGGCTGGTCATGCTGCATCAAAGGATGTGGATTTTGCATGGAGTCACTGCAAGCCTCTACCTGGGTCTGGGAATAGGGCAAAGATTGTCTGCAACTACTGTAAGAAAACACTTGGTGGTGGGGGAATTACTAGATTCAAGCGTCACATTACTGGTGGTGACAAGAATGTGGAAATGTGTCAGATTTGCCCTCTAAGTGTTAGGGATGACTTCAAGAAACTGATGGGTGCAAAGAGGCAAAAACAACAAAAGTTGAAGGAGGTTAAAAAGGCTTACACAGATACACTCTTTGATGTTAGGGCCACATGTTCTTCTGGTGAATCAGATGATGATATTGCATATCCTCCAGGGTGTGATACTACTTATACACATCATATGTATAGGCGTGCTCTCAGAGACTCTCACAAAAGTGAGTGGGATTGGGAGGAGGCAGCTCGGCTTATGAGGAGATATGGACCATCTGGTGCAGGTGGAGACAGTGAGGCTGCACGTGTCCCTGTTGTTGACTTAGATGATGATGATGAAGATCAACATGCTCAACATAAAAGAAAGAAAGGCACCGTTGATACACTTCTCCGTTCTGCTAGTGCGAGATTGAAGCATTTTGATGAGCCAGGGGTTAGGAAGCCCGATGCTAGGCAAAAAACCCTAAAAGCAATGTTTACTGGTGCGAAAGAGAAGGTGGGCAAGGCAATGGGTAAGTTCTTCTTTGCTCATGGTATACCCGCACATGTTGCAACCGAATCATATCTACAACACATGGAGTCGGGTAGGGGTATCAAAGCTCCCACTGCATATGAGTTGATGAACAAGTATCTTCCCCAAGAGAAGAAAGATCTACAGGTATGGATTGAAAGCCAGAAACAATTGTGGTCTGAGTATGGCGTCACACTCATGTGTGATGGGTGGACATCGGGAAATAGAAAGCTATTAGAATGTGTGGTATTCTACCCAAAACCAATTGGCAATGGGTGAAGGGACCACACACCTTATAAGCCCAGGACCTATCCCAGAGCTCAGCGGTGTGGGACAATCCTAACATCCCCCCTCAAGTGCAACCACTTTTGTATGCTTGCACTTGTTATTTTTTAGGTAGGGTGTGGTCCTCACACTTGTCTCATGGAGTCCGCTCTGATACCATATTAGAATGTGTGGTATTCTACCCAAAACCAATTGGCAATGGGTGAAGGGACCACACACGTTATAAGCCCAGGACCTATCCCAGAGCTCAGCGGTGTGGGACAATCCTAACAAAAGCAAATTATTAACTTTCTTGTACATTGTCGTGGATCTACTGTTTTTCTAGACTCTGTTGATGCTTCTGGTGCAGTCAGGAATTACAGTTACATCAAGAAGTTAATGAAGAAATACATCAAGCAGGTAGGGGTTGGGAATGTAGTGCAAATAGTGACTGATAATGGCTCTAACTTCAAGAAGGTCGGTGAAAGTACAATGAAGAAATATCCGGTCTACTGGACACCATGTGCTGCCCATTGCATATATCTAATTCTTACAGACATGGGCACAATTGATTACATCAAAAGTGTGACAATTGATGGTAGGTTGATCACGGGTTTCGTCTACAACCATTCCTTGTTAAATGCTATGAGGCGATCTGAGTACTGTGTAGGTGATCTAGTTAGACCAGGGGTGACTAGATTTGCAACGAATTACTTGGCCTTGAATTCATTAAAGTCCAAAAAAGATGGACTTAGGAGGCTTTTCAATGGTGTGGAGTGGAGCTCGATGAAGGAGCACAACACCCCGGTTGGTAGAAGGATTGAAGAACTAATTGCCAGTCAGGCTTTCTGGATAAGGTTACAAAGGTGCTGCGGATAATGGAACCTGTTGTCAAAGTGTTGAGGCTGGTAGATGGTGACAAAGCCGCAACAATGCCTTACTTGTATGATGCAATGCAAGTAATGGCGGAAGGTATTAAATAAGCAGCTCCTAGGTCCAATTCACAATACTTGTCAATTGTAGACAAGTGTTGGACAGATATGCTTTTGCATCCATTGCATAAAGCAGGTATATAATTTATTTCTTCTAAATTCAGATTTATGTTCTAAGTTTCTAACTCTATAACTTGCTATAAGTTAACTCAATCTAAATCTTATTTCCTTATTTGAAATTGGTGACAACTTACAATCTAAACCCGAGGTTCCAATACTCGCGAAAACTGGGCTTAGATGCGACTCTAATGTCTGCTGTGAGAGATATAACTAACAAATTCTTTACCTCTACTAAAGAGCACACCATAGTGATGGATGAGGTATATAACTAAATATATTACATAACTTACATGAAGTCATGAACATCTTCATTCTTGTTTGATGTTTCATCATTTGATTATGAAGTTTGAACTTCTTAAATATTTTTGCAGTTGCGACAGTTTCGTGAAGGCCTCAGTTGTTTTGGTCATCCAAATGCAATTGCCGACCGTGATCAGGGTGATCCTTGTGAGTGGTGGGTTTGGAATGGAACGGGTGCCCCCCATCTAAGAAAAGTGGCTGTTCGCATTCTTTCTCAAACAACATATGCATGAGGTTGTGAAAGAAATTGGAGCACTTTCAATTTAATTCACTCAAAGAGAAGGAACAAGTTGGGGGCAGACAGGCTAAGAGATCTGGTATATGTTCATTACAAGATGCGGTTGAGGGCTACAACAATACGAGATGCCAACTACAAGGAAGTGGATTTTGTTGTCGTCCACGATCCGATTCACACCGCATACACATTCAACCCATCTAGGCGTAGAGGCATAGAAGAAGCTGATGATTCAGAAGATCCTTTAGAGGAATGGATGAATGAGATAGGTCGTCCCATTCTTGATAATCTAGATGGTCGTCCAGATCCATACATAGAAGAGAAATTTGAAGGAGATTCTGATACTAATGTTGACCAAACTCCACCTGAAAGACTTGAGCCTGAGTCTGAGCATCAAAATGTTGATATGGAGATCAATAGAGCAGTAGAAGAAGAGTTGGGTAGCACAGATTCTCCTTCTTCAAAAACAACATCTGGGTCAAAATAAAAATCTGATAATGATGGTGGCAATGATGGCGGCTGCGGTGAGCGCTCTCCTGAATATCCTCCTACTGTTGATCCTTAGTATGATGATCATCCTTATGTTACGGCAACTGCACCTCCTCCTCCAACAGAAAAAGAATATCCCATGCGTGATAAAACTTTCCAAAGGAAGAAAACACGAACCGACAAAGACTACAGTGGTGCATTACCACCTCAGGCTACAGGCTCCTACGGCTACAATAATGATTATTATTCTGATATTGCTAATTCATTTGGCAGCATGAGTATTTCAGCTTCTGATTCTCAATCTCAACATGATTCAACATTGGGCTTTGGCGATATGCTATTTGGGCAAACACATGCACAACCATACCCATCTCAGTCTCAATATGGGTATTCTGGATATCAAAATCAGCCACCACCACCACCACCACAACAAGAAGTAGAACATCATGTTGGATATACCTATACAGAAAATGTCTCAGGCCCACATGGAAGTTTTCAGTACAACTCCCTTGCATTTTCTGAGGATGGTGGGCAAACATGGAGTGGTGATCATTCAGTTCTTCCTGTTTCTCCAGTCCCAATACTTCCTATGGCTGTGCCTGTAGCTATTCAACATATTCCTCAAGGAAGTGAACGTCCACTCACTCGAGCTCCTCGACCTACATCTCCAAGAAAGGAACAATATCTCAGAGATTTAGAACAACATTTTCCAAAGATTGGGATGATGCAATTTGTCAACGATACTGTCTATGAGGATCATGTGACTACATACAACCAACTTTATAGGATGCACATGTCATGGGCGGAATATCTCAATAGTATCAACTCATTACAGTATGGACAACCTGCGCGCCACTCAACATACAACTGATGTGAGTTGGTAAGTAAATATGTTATTGATATGTTGTAAATTGTATATTGTTGCATAATTGTGTATATTTAAGTTTGTGGATTGTGCTAGTAAAATTTCATATCTGAATTTCTACATTTTGTCATCGAAATCCTTCATCGAAATCCCAATGAAACATGACAGTTTCCTTACCTCCCACATGATGGAACCCCCCTCCCCCACACCCAATATAGAATTTTATTGCATAAAATGATGCATTTAGGTGTGGAGATTACACCTGTAAAATTTCATGAATTAATTCGTTCATTTTGGCGTCGATACGACCATGATTGCATCTGTCGGTATTTCCGTCGGTATACCGGTAAATACCTATTTTCAAGCTGTCGAAACGGCATCGGTATCGGTCACCTTGTTCCTTGCGTCTGTCGCGGTTGCCAAGGCGATGATAGATAGAAGGTAGAGGAGCGGTAAAAACATATGTAAAGCGGCGGTGCAGCAGTGCTGATGCTTGCCGTGAGTCTCAATGTCTTTGGGACCGGGTTGATGGTAATCCATCAAGGAGGGATAGAAAGTAGAGTGGCAGTTGTTGTTGGGGGCATAAGAAGGGATAGTGGCATAGGCAGGTTGAGGAGGCGAGGCTGATGGCAGCTGGGGGTAGGTAAGGCTATGGAAGTGCCAACTAGATATATGATGGTCATTCTGTCAACTGAGAAGAAGACTCTACCAATCCATAAACAATGTGTTTTTAAGGTACTCCAGGATGCAAAAGGGGTATTTACATATTGTTAGAATCTTGTCTTGCATCATTGTCTCACATCTATTTATAACACCCTTCTTTGAGGACACATCATTTATTGAGGACACCTTCAATGTTTCTGGCTATTGTGTCTTTTTGAGAGGTAGTCTTATGTCTTAGAAAAGTAAGAAACATATAGTTGTTGCTAGATTCAATGCTGAATCAAAGTACAAAGCTATGGATTAAGTCACTTGTGAGTTATTATAGTTCAAGCATCTATTAGAAGAGTTGGATTTTGGTCAGAGTAGTCCCATGGAGTTGAAGTGTGACAATTAGTCTATTGTCCATATTTCCCAAAATCCTATTGTTCATGAAAGAATGAAGCATATAGAAGTTGACTGCCATATTGTCATATTCTCAGAGAAATGATCTAGGAGGGCCTGATCCAGTTGTCACCAGTCAGGTCTGAAGATCAATTACCTGATTTATTCACAAAGCCTCTAAATGGTTGTCGGGTTCAATTTTTATGTGACAAGCTTGGATCATATGATATACATGTTCCAGCTTGAGGGGGAGTGTTAATATGGTGCACAAAGGACCTTCTTGTAATATGTACATAAGTAAGGGTCTACATGTAAATTTTTAAGTTACTAATTTCCTATATATAAAAGTCATGATACAGACCTGCATTTAGGTTGTCTCTATAGAATAGAAAAGCCTTTATTTGATGTGTCTAAAACAATTTCAATGCATTATCTTTTATAGGATAAGATAGTAAGCAAGAAATAGAATTAGGCAATATGGGATATAAGAAAAGCTAAAGACAAGACAAGTGTAAAGTACACAATAAAACATAAATCATAAATCATAAAACATATATACTGATACTCCCCCTCAAGCTAGAACATAGATGTCAAACATGCCCAACTTGTCCACCAGTTTATCAAAGTGAGTCTTGGTAAGTATCTTGGTAAAGATGTCAGCAACCGAACCTCTGTCCGAAGATAAGGAGTGCATATGCGACCAGAAAGAATAGATTTGTGAACAAAATGGCAATCCACCTCTACATGTTTGGTGCGCTCATGAAACGTGAGATCGCTGGCAATAAAATTAGAGGCTTTATTGTCGCAATGCATTAGAATAAGAGCAGAATCAAAGATATCAAATTCCTTGAGGAGTCCTTGAACCCACATTAATTCACAAGCAGTATGAGCCATAAATATGTATTCTGCTTCAACACTAGACCGAGCAACCACAGTCTGTTTCTTATTACGCCGTGTAACTAGATTTCCCCCAATAAAAGTACAATGTGCCCACCCCCATCACTCCCTCTTCTCAATCCGACCAAAATTTATTGACCAACAATCAAAAGGTATAAAGTCTTCAAGCATGGCTGTTGCCACCAATGTTGTACACCGTATCGTTGTGTATGTAATCGTACTAAACAAGGATGCAGGCTAATGATCTTCTATCTGTCTACGTCGTCTGTTTCTTACTGCGCCACCCATCCCTTTTGAGTAAAGCAAAGTGAAACCGTAGGGTTACACAATGTGTGTATCCAATTTAAGTGGAACAATTACAAGTAGGTCCATATAGAAAAGTAAAATAGTAAATAGAATAAATAAAGACATTATTTAACACCCCCCTCAAGTTGGAGCATAGATATCTGTTAATATGTCTTTACTTATTGTCCTGTTATTTTACCTTTCTATAAGGACCTACCTGTAATTGTTCCACTAATATATATATATATATATATATATATATATATATATCAGGGTACACACATTGTGTAACCCTACACTTTCTCCATTTACTGTTTCTCATGGTATCAGAGCAGGGCTAGATCCGAGGTGTCGTCTCTCTCCCTCCCTCCCTCTCCTCTCTCCCCCCCTCGCCTCGCCGGCCGCCCGCGTAGGGCTTGCTGCCGCCGGAGGCTCTCTACTGCCGCCGCCGCCAGGAGGGTTGCTCCTCTCGTCTGGCTTGATCCAGGAGCTGCTGTCCTCCCACTTCGTTCCGTAGCTCTGGTGTGAGTCTTTCGGCTCCGTTCTCCTGCCTGCCCGTGTAGTCCCTTGAGCCGTCAGGTTTTTTGCTGCGCCTCGGCGTAGCCCGTATGTAATTGGTCCGTCCAGTTCTTCTACTGTGTCTACTGCCGCCTAACTGAGGAACTAGGCGGTCGTCTTCTGCTTGTACCTACCTGTTCATACTCACCTTGGGTGTCAGTGCTCTACCTATCATGGCGTGTTCACATGATGATCTGCGTCGTCAGGTTACTACTGTTAAACTTGATGGGCGCAACTACCAACATTGGGTCTGTTCCATGGAGATTTATGCAAAATCCCAGGGGAAACATTCTCATCTGAAGCGTGATCCACGTCCTGTGCCTACTGCCAATGCCGACTCCAAGGATGTTAAAGCTTATGATGACTGGGTCAAAGATGATTCCACTGTGATGACCTGGATTCTCAACAACACTGAGACGAAAATCAGTGTCACCTTACTATACCTGCCTACAACAAAGCAGATGTGGGATCAGCTTGCTAGTACTTACTCTCACAGCCAGAATTCCAAGAAGGTGTTTGATATCAACCAACAGCTGACCCATCTACACTTCTCGAGATCTGACATTGATGATTACTTCTCTGCCTTTAAGGAACTCTAGGGAGAAGTGAAGGCCTACCATCCCTTGTCTACTAACTTGGCTACCATGCGACGTCAACGCCAGGAGTTGCAGGTGGTTCAGTTCCTGTGTGGTTTACTTGAATCCTATGCTGGGGTTGTGGATCAGATTCTTGCCAGTGATCCACTGCTTACATTACAAAGTGCGTTTCGGCGTCTTCAGCGGCTGTCGGCCTCCTCGTTTGAGTCACCTTTTGATACTGGAGATACTATTGCCCTTGCAGCTATGTCCGGCCGAGGTCGTGGCTGCGACCGTGGTCATTTTCAGGATAACCGCCCTCCTCTTGGCGTTGGAAGGGGAGGAGTTCTTCTGGACGTGGAGCACCCTCTTGTCCTCCCAACGCTGCTCGTCCTCCGACTAGTCAGCGTTTCTGCAGTTTCTGTGGCCAGTCTAATCATATTGAAGAAAAATGCTGGGAGAAATATGGGAAGCCGACTTGGGCCAATGCAGCTTCTGATGCCCATGCTACCTTTGAGGTAGCGTCACAACCTACAGCCACTGATGCATCCAGTTCCACTACTGCTGACTTTATCCGTTCGGAGGTGGAGCGTCTACTGCTCGAGCGTACTGGATCATCCTCTGGAGCTACTATTGGAGCTCATGCCGCTGCCTATTATGGTTGTGATACTGCTTTCATCAGTGCACCCTCGTCTAGCACTGGTAATACAAAATGGGTGATTGATTCGGGTGCCTCGTCTCATATCTATGGAAATCAGTCTCTTTTTAAAACTTTATCTAGATCGGTCTCTACTTCCTCTATTATGCTTGCTGATGGTTCCAAGTCTGCTGTATCTGGGATTGGAGACATAGTTTCTCATTTTTTGTTAAAATCTGCTCTATATGTGCCTCGCTTTCCACTGAACTTGTTATCTGTTAGCAAAATTGTACGTAGCCTGAACTGCAGTCTTACATTCATTCTTAGTACTTGTATTTTTCAGGACCTTCGTACGAGGATGAAGATTGGTGGTGGGCATGAAGGACCTGATGGCCTATATTATCTAGATGATTTGAAAAGGACTGACAACTTGGTGCTAGCTTCAACTCTATCTTCATCAGTTTCAGCATTGCAGTGGCACTACAGACTTGGACACCCATCTTCCGAGAAGTTGAAACATGTCATTTCTAGTGTAGGAACGCACGGTTTTTAGTGCGAGTCATGTCAGTTAGGGAAACAGTCTAGAACTGTCTATCCTAAACGATCCCAGATTAGTAGTAACAGTATTTTTGATCTTGTTCATGTTGATGTATGGGGTCCGTGTCATGTTCCAAGTCTGTCTGGCAATAAATACTTTATTCTGTTTATTGATGATTTTTCTCGTACCACTTGGTTGTTTCTGTTGAAAAATCGGTCTCAAGTGCTATCTACAATAAAATTCTTTTTTGCTGAAATAAAAACACAATATTCTATGCCTGTTAAAATTTTGAGAACCAACAATGCTTTGGAGTTTGTTTAGAAAGAAGTTGGATTATTTTGTCGATCTGTTGGTACTATTCATCAGACGTCGTGTGCCTATACGCCTCAACAAAATGGAGTTGCGGAGCGGAAAAATAGACATTTACTTGAGGTTGCTAGAACTATAATGCTGCATTCTAATTTACCTGGACTTTTTTGGCCAGAAGCTATCCTGACTGCCTGCTTTCTGATTAATAGAATGCCGTCTTCTGTTATTGGCAATAAGATTCCTGTACAGGTTCTACAGCCTACAATACCTCTATTTTCTATACCTCCACGGATATTTGGCTCTACCTGCTTTGTGCGGTTACTTGGATCGAACTATGACAAACTATCTCCTAGAGCAGAAAAATGTATTTTCTTGGGTTATTCTCGTACTCAAAAAGGGTATCGGTGCTATAGTCCTACTACTAAAAAATGGTTCACGAGTAGTGATGTGGTCTTTTTCGAGGATACACCGTTTTATTCAGCTAGAGGAGATACCCTGAATTCTGACATAATCACAACACCATTGCCTATTATGAGTGATTGCATATCTGATACTTCACTTGTTGAAACTACTTCTCTTCCACTTATTGTGTATCAACGCAGGAACAGGTCACAAACTACTCAAAACCCCCCCTCCCCCCATGCAACACCAATCTTCTCCTCTCGAAGGTCCTACACCTGCTGAGGTAAACTCTGACTTAGATCTACCTATTGCTCTTAGAAAAGGCACTCGTTCTTGTACTTCTCATAATATTGCTAATCATGTTTCTACTGCACATTTGAGTATTCATGCTAGTAACTTTGTGGCTGCCCTATCTGCTATTGCTGTTCCCAAGACTGTACATGATGCATTACAAAGTTCAGCCTGGACGACTGCTATGAAAGAGGAGATGACTGCTCTTGCTGATAGAGGAACTTGGGAGTTGGTGGATCCACCTCTTGAGTGCAAACCTGTTGGCTGCAGATGGGTTTATGCTGTGAAGTATCAACCTGATGGAACAGTGGAACGTCTGAAGGCACACCTGGTAGCAAAAGGGTATACTCAAACTTATGGCATTGACTATTTTGAGACATTCTCGCATGTTGCCAGACTTAACTCTGTCAGAGTTATTCTTTCTGTTGCTATTAATTTAGATTGGCCTCTTATTCAACTGGATGTTAAAAACAAGGAATGAAGTTTCGCTCGTACCGCCGGTATTTCGACCGAAATACCGATACCGACGCGTACCGATACGAAAACATGCGTGCGTACCGATAGGATCGCAAATACCGATATACCGACATGTATACCGCCCATACCGCCATGTTTCGATGATTTCGGTGCAAAATGCACTACTAACTTCACTGTACCGACCGAAACCGGCGGTATACCGATGGGTATACCGTTTTTTGCGAGAATGACTGTAGTTACTTATTGGGAGGAGAAAAGAAGGTGCATTTGGATGATTTTTGGCGATTGGAGCTAATGCCAACCCAAATCAAGGTAATTATAACTAATCTCTTTCATTTCTACCATTAGCAACCTCTCCATCTCTTTTTCCTACTTTTTTCTTCCACTTTCACCTAAAAAAATTATTTTTTACCGCCATAGCCTAATATTACTCCAATTATATATGTTTACGCGAACTATACATACATCTATAAGTATATTATATAGATCTACAATATTATCACTAGATCTACCTACTTACAACACTCTTAATTACTATTATCATACAATCTGTCTAACATATTACAATTAGTATTGATATAATTAGTTACTTATTTATGTTTAGTGGAAGATGTTTTACTAAAGAGTAATGTGAATATAGTACAAACGAGTATTATACACTTACACAGTATCGCACATGAATGAGCAACATGGAACTTCATATAATTTGCCAATAATGATGTGTATGAGGAGCATGTGACTACATACAACCACCTTTATAGGATGTGCATGTCATGGCTGCAATATCTCAGTAGTATCAACTCATTACTGTATGGAGAACCAGCGCGCCACTCAACATACAGCTGATGTGAGTTGTAAGTAGATATGTTATTCATATGTTGTAAATTGCATATTATTGCATAATTGTGTGTATTTTAAGTGTGTGGTTTGTGCTAGTAAAATTTCATATCTTAATTCCTACATTTTGTCATCGAAATCCTTCATCGAAATCCCAACGAAACAGGACAAATTTCTTACCTCCCCCATGATGGACCCCCCCTCCCCCACACCCAATATAGAATTTTATTGCATAAAACGATGCATTTAGGTGTAGAGATTACACCTGTAAAATTTCATAAATTAATTCGTTCATTTTGGCGTCGAAACGGCCAGGATTGCATCTGTCGGTATTTCCGTCGGTATACCGGTAAATACCTATTTCCAAGCTGTCGAAACGGCGTCGATATCGGTCACCTCGTTCCTTGGTTAAAAATGCCTTTCTGTATGGTGATCTTCAAGAAGAGGTTTATATGGAGCAACCTGTTGGGTTTGTTGCTCAGGGGGAGTCACATAAAGTTTGCAGGTTAAAAAAATCTATCTATGGGCTCAAACAGAGTCCTCGGGCATGGTTTGACAAGTTGAGTAAAATCCTGACTACCTTTGTTTTTCTGAGATCACAGGTTGATCACTCGGTCTTTACGAAAAGACCTCTTCTGGTATTGTGATTCTGATTGTTTATGTTGATGATATCATTCTATCTGGCAGTGATCCTTCTGAGATTCAGGCTACTAAAACACACTTGTGCAAACATTTTGCTACTAAAGACCTGGGGAGGCTAAGATATTTTCTGGGCATGGAGGTGTCTAGGACCTCTAGTGCTCTTGTATTATCTCAGAGGAAGTATGTTCTTGACCTGTTACAGGAGACTGGGATGCTTGGTGCACATCCGGCTTATACTCCTTTGGATCCCAATGTTAATTGGGATGATGACTCTTCTCCTATGTTTCCAAACAATAAAAAATATAGGAGACTGATTGGTAAGATGATCTATCTGACTGTTACTAGAGCTGATATATCTACTGCTGTTGGTCTTCTTAGCAGGTACTTGGATAAGCCTAGGCAGTGTCACTGGGATGCTCTTTGTAATATTCTGAGATATCTTAAGAAATCACATGGCAAAGGCCTCTACTATAGAAAGCATGGTCACTGTTCTCTGGAAGGCTACTCTGACTCTGATTATGCTGGAAGTAAGATTGATAGAAAATTTACTTCAGGCTACTGTACTTATGTTGGAGGTAATCTTATCATCTGGAGAAGTAAAAAACAAAATGTTGTTGCTAGATCCAGCGTTGAAACTGAATACATGGCGATGACCCACACTGCTTGTGAACTCCTATGGGTACAATCTCTCTTGAAAGACTTCGGGGTTGAGTCTTCTGCTGCTATTCCTATGCATTGTGACAATAAAACTGCTATCTTCATTGCTAATAATCCTGTATATCATGAGCGCACAAAACATATTGAAGTTGATTGTCATTTCATTCGAGAGACTATCTTATCTGGCAAGATCTACACTCCTTTCACCCGCTCAGAAGATCAGGTTGCTGATATTTTTACAAAGTTGCTGGCTAAGAAACATTTCAGCTCGCTTGTGGCCCTATATTCAGCCTCAGCACTGGATCTAGCAACGACATTTTGTTTTTTGCTCCTCCAAGTGACAAGATTGCCT
The DNA here is from genome assembly GCA_963693085.1 of Alisma plantago-aquatica. Classification (NCBI taxonomy): domain Eukaryota; kingdom Viridiplantae; phylum Streptophyta; class Magnoliopsida; order Alismatales; family Alismataceae; genus Alisma; species Alisma plantago-aquatica. Next base: position 126,437,787 of record OY856409.1, on the reverse strand, counting down.
CCAACATATGTAAAATAGCCTGAAGTAGATTTCCTGTCAACCTTACTTCCAGAATAATCAGAGTTAGAATAGCCTTCAAGAGAACATTGTCCATGCTTTCTATAAATGAGGCCTTTTCTAGGAGATTTCTTAAAGTATCTCAGAATATTACAAAGAGCATCCCAGTGACACTGTCTAGGCTTATTCAGATTCCTGCTAAGAAGACCAACAACAATAGAGATATCAACTCTAGTAACAGTCAGATAAATCATCTTACCAACCAGTCTCCTATATTTTTTATTGTCTGGAAACATAGGAGAAGCTTCATCATCCCAATTAACATTGGGATCCAAAGGAGTATCAGTAGGACGCGCTCCAAGCATCCCAGTCTCCTGTAAAAGGTCAAGAACATACTTCCTCTGAGATAAGACAAGAGCACTAGCAGTTCTGGACACCTCAATGCCCAGAAAATATCACAACTTTCCCAAGTTTTTAGTAGCAAAATGCTTGCACAACTGTGTTTTAGTAGCCTGAATTTTAGTAGTATCACTGCCAGACAGAATGATATCATCAATATAAACAATCAGAATCACAATACCAGAAGATGTCTTTTTTGTAAAGACAGAGTGATCAACATGTGATCTCAGATCCCCAAAGGTAGTCAGTATCTTGCTTAATTTGTCAAACCATGCCTGAGGACTCTGCTTGAGTCCATAAATAGTTTTTTTTTAAACGACAAACCTTGTGTGACTCCCCCTGAGCAACAAACCCAGGTGGTTGCTCCATATAGACCACTTCTTGAAGATCACTATACAGAAAAGCATTTTTAACATCTAGTTGAATAAGAGGCCAATCTAAATTGATAACAACAAAAAGGAGTACTCAGACAAAATTAAGTCTTGCAACAGGAGAGAACGTCTCAAAATAATCAATACCATAGGTTTGAGTGTACCCTTTTGCCACTAGGCATGCCTTCAGGCGTTCCACCGTTCCATCAGGTTGATACTTCACAACATATACCCATCTGCAGCCAACAAGCTTGCACTTAGGAGGTGGATCCACCAACTCCCAAGTTCCTCTATCAGCAAGGGCAGTCATCTCCTCTGTCATTTTCTAGGCAAAATTGTGTAAAGCATCATGGACATTCTTAGGAACAACAGTAGCAGATAGAGCAACAACAAAATTACTGACATGATTACTCAGATGTGCAGTAGAAACATGATTAGCAATATTATGAGAGGTACAAGAACGAGTGCCTTTTCTGAGAGCAATAGGCAGATCTAAGTCAGAAGTTACCTCAGCAGGTGTAGGACCTTCTAGAGGAGAAGATTGGTGTTGCATGGGGGGGTCTTGAGTAGTCTGTGACCTGTTCCTGCGTTGATACACAATAAGCGGAGGAGAGGCAGTTTCAGCAGGTGAAGTATCAGATATGCAATCACTGATTACTGGTAATGGTGCTGTTATTATATCTGAACTCAGGGTATCTCCTTTATCAAAATAAAAAGGTGTATCCTCAAAGAAGACTACATCACTACTCGTGAACCATTTTTTAGTTGTAGGACTATAGCACCGATACCCTTTTTGAGTACGTGAATAACCCAAGAAAATGCATTTTTCTGCTCTAGGAGATAATTTGTCATAATTCGGTCCAAGTAAGCGCACAAAGCAGGTAGATCCAAATATCCGCAGAGGTACAGAAAAAAGAGGCACAGTAGGTTGTAGAACCTGTACAGGAATCTTGTTACCAATAAAAAAAGAAGGCATTCGATTAATTAGAAAGCAGGCAGTCAGGATGGCTTCTGGCCAAAAATGTCTAGGAACATTACAATGTAGCATGATGGTTCTAGCAACCTCAAGTTAATGTCTATTTTTCCTCTCTGCAACTCCATTTTGTTGAGGTGTATAGGCACACGATGTTTGATGAATAGTACCAACAGAATGACAAAACAACTCAACTTCTTTCTGAACAAATTCCAAAGCATTATCTGTTCTCAATATTTTTAACAGGCATAGAATATTGGGTTTTGATTTCAGCAAAGAAGAATTTTATTGTAGGTAATACTCGGGACCGATTTTTCAGAAGAAACAACCATGTGGCATGAGAAAAATCATCAATAAACATAATAAAGTATTTATTTCCAAATAAACTTGGAACATGACAAGGACCCCATACATCCGCATGAACAAGATCAAAAATATTTTTACTACTAATCTGAGACTGTTTAGGATAGACAGTTCTAGACTGTTTTCCTAACTGACACGACTGGCACTGAAAACTGTGCGTTCGTACACTAGAAATGACATGTTTTATTTTCTCAGATGACGAATGTCCAAGTCTGTAATGCCACTCCAATGCTGAAGCTAGAGCCAGGGTATCGATCTTTTTCTATTCATCCAGATAATAGAGGCCATCAGGTCCTTCATGCCACCCACCAATCTTCATCCTCGTGCGAAGGTCCTGAAAAGTACAAGTACCAGGAACAAAGGTGAGACTGCAGTTCAGGCTACGCACAATTTTGCTAACAGATAGTAAGTTTAGTGGAAAACGAGACACATATAGAGCAGATTTTAACAGAAATTGAGAAATAATGTCTCTAATCCCAGATACAGCAGATTTTGAGCCATCAACAAGCGTAACAGACGATTTAGAAATCGGTTTAGATAAATTTGAGAAAAGGGACCAATTTCCAAAAATGTGAGAAGAAGCACCCGAATCAATCACCCATTTTGTATTACCAGTACTAGACGAGGGTGCACCTAGAAAGGCAGAATCACAACCAGAGTAGGTTGCGGCATGAGCTCCAGTAGTAGCAGTTGAGGGCGATCCAATACGCTCGAGCAGTAGGCGTTCCATCTCGGAACGGATGAAGTCAGCAGTAGTAGAGCTGGACACGTTAGTAGCTTGGGGCTGGGCAGCCATCTCAGAGGTAGCATTGGCATCAGTAGCAACATTGGCCCAAGCATGTTTGCCGTACTTCTCCCAACACTTTTCTTCAACGTGGTTAGACCGACCACTGAAATTGCGGAAACGCTGACCAGACTGAGGACGAGAAGCATTGAAAGGGCCATATAGAAAAGTAAAATAGTAAACAAAATAAATAAAGACATTACTTAACACCTTTCAAGAGGAAAGGGAGGGGTGGCGGTGGGGAGGGGGGTTGGGGGGTGTGGGATTGAGAGGAGAGGGGTTGGAGTTGGCGACAGGATGAGAAGGGTTGGGAGTAGCGGTGGGAGGAGAGGGGAAGACGACAATAAGGGAAAGAGAGGGGGGGTGCAGCAACGGTGGAAAAGAGGGTGGGGGGGCAGCGGGAGGAGAAGAGAGAGGGGAGGGGTAGCTGGCAACAACAAGGATGTTAGGAGCGAGCGGTGGTGGCTAGAGGGGTGAGGGGCAGGGGAGTTGGCGGCGGGCTGGAGGGGTGGGTTGGGGTTAGGGGGCGGATTAGATGAGAGGCTTTGGAAGCATTAGGGTTAAGGGGGATCGAACACGTCTGGTATCATATAGAATAGAAAAACATTTATTTGATGTGTCAAACAAATACAATGCACTCTCTTTCATAGAATAAGAGATTAAGTGAGAAATAGAATTAGGCAATATGGGATAAAAGAAAAGCTAAAGACAAGACAAGTCTAAAGCACACCATAAAACATAAAGTACAAAGAATATATACTAATAGTCTCCTTCTCCCAATGTGGTTGTCTACATCTTTCTACATGGTGCTTTGACCATAACATAACCATATGAGAGTTTAGGGTTCCACTGTGTTGAAAAGTGTGAGAGAAACTCACTTGTATTGTTTTATTAGATGGCACTCCCCTATCCTGTATATAGGAGAAAGGAGCGAAACAATAGAAGCTTGGGACTCAAGTACGACTATGTAGGTCGAGAAACTTAAGCCCATATACTAATTAACCCATTAACTAAATAGGTGAAAAGTACTTTCTAACACCCCTTCAAGCTGGAGCATGGGTGAAACACATATCCAAGCTTGGACTTACACGACTCAAATAGATGATAAAAATGTCACTCCCCATACAAAAATTGTCACTCCCCATACAAAAATTGTCACTCCCCCTTAAAAAATACTTCCCAACTAAAAACATTTGATGACACCTCTTTTAAGTTCTGTTAAGCAGGCTAGAAATACTCGAGCTTTGGAGAAGGTTTTTGAAGTGTATCGGGAATGAATAACATCTGATAAATGGAATCCAAACGCCAAAACAAAATCTCACCATAATCAAACTTGAGAAGACGGTCAAAAGTACCCGACCATCTTCACTGGAGAGAGATATGTGAGTGGTATAAGTGCACAGTCAACACATCCAACATACATAATGCGACTCGAATGCGGAGACACTTTCGATGTAGCAACAGAGGTATTTTCAAATCGTCTAGAAAGTGTAGCCAATTGACATTTACACGGAAGACCACAAATGTGCATGATGTGGCACGGGCACAAGCTGGATGAGGTGTTGTTGACTGTCATATTGGTTCCATAGATCTAGCACATGAATCTTAGGGGCTTGATAGGAATGAATGTCATCATCAAGGAGTAACCCAAGTAGATCAATATAAGAGCCATGTCAATAGATGCAACTCGGAGAAGACATAGGAAAGTAGCTCGGTGAAGATAAATCTGGATGAATCTTTGCAGATACAGAATGTGCAAGCTAGAAATTGACAAACTTTTGAGAAGTCTGATGTGAAGAACTAACTATTTGTCTCATGAGAATGCAGCAAGAATGATCGACTAAAACATTAAACAACAAAGGGAACAAGAGGCTAGAATTAGCACATCAAGCTCTTATCTTGATGTACATAATGCGGTACGAATGCAAAAAGGTTGGTGTCAATGTTGCAATTAAGACCCTTCAATGCCGTTTGAAAGTGCTGGCCAACTTCAATTCGCACAGGTATCCAACCCACATGTAAAGCAATGGGAATGACGCGCCACAAAGACATCGAAAGAGCGTATGTAAAGTGGTGCTTAGTAGGAATGACACGCCACAAAGACATCAAAAGAGCATATGTAAAGCGATTCTTAGTGGGAATGACACGCCAAAAAGACATCAAAAGAGCAGATGTGCTGAAAAATACCAAGCTCCATGAAGATAGCCTACGATATATCATCTCTTATCTCTCTTCATATGCTCCCCTCATACTCTCCTCATACTCTCTCTCTCTCCTCTATATCCCCCCACACCAAATACAAAGAAAATAAGTAGGTGGTGTGGAAAAGAGACACATGTCCACCCACACGTGGAAAGAGACGCACACATGATGGATGGGAGGGCAGGAAAGGAAAATGTAAAACGCTAGGTATAGTATGTAGAGGAGAAATCGATAATCAGAATCAATATGCAAAATGACCCATTATTAGATCCGGATAGAAAAATTAAATGGGTCTTTTCTTGACCCGGAAAGTAGATTTGTCCGGCCCTTGAACTAGGACTAGGTTATAAAATAGGATCTTGTTATTAGGTATTAGAGGAGAGTAAGAACTTTGAAGGACGCCGTACTTGAACGGGAAGGATAGATACATCTTTGGACACGTGTGGAGTGTTGACACGTCGTGTAGCTATTTTGGTCAAAGATGACAAGCTCTCAACAAAACGTTGTGTAGGATGTGGAAGGCGTAAAAGATATTTTGGTCAACATGTGTGGAAATATGACACGCCGTATAGGTGCGATCTAAATAAAACCCCGCGCCGCCGGATGATTTCTGGACTGGCAACACACCAGTTGGACAACACGCCATGTCGGCGGTCGGTGATGCACGATCTGGACGGGAATTGGTGCCGTCCAGGAGAATCAACCCCAGAAAGACGCGCGGGGGTGATAGGAATAAGCACCATCACTTGTGACAATGAATCATGCGAATCTAAGGCAACAACCCCTTTGTTAGACCACGAACCGATCTGAATGGGAATTAGCGCCGTCCAAGAAAAGACGTTTAGGGAATGTTAGAGTGTCTATTTACTTAAGTGTTTTAGTCTATTTACTTATGTTCTGTTTAGTTTATTTGTAACATGGGCCCAATTGTGTATTGGCCCATTAGGGTTTGTCTTGTGTGTGTGTGCTTCCCCTTTATCCTATTTATAAGAAAGGGTGGTTGCCTCCTATCAATAAGAAAAACATTTACACGAAAGGGGATCTTCCCCCATCCTGTTATTTTCCTCATGGTATCAGAGCAGCCAGTCCTGTGCTGCCCCTAACCCTGAGAGAGTTAGAGCGCAAGAAAGAGTTGCCTCCCCTTGCGGGCCGCCGCTAGGCGCTGCTGATGGCTGTCCGCAGGGATTTTCCATCCTTGCTTCTCCTTAGAGTCGTCTCCTTCGTGCTGTCTCCATCTTCATCAACAAAAATCATCATATGACGTTGCTGGTATCCAGATCTACAAGGGCCGCCATGCCTCTGTCAACCTTGTTTGCTAATGAAGCCGCCACTATCCTATTTTCTGCCATCATCACAGATCTACTCCGTGGTTTTCTACTACACCGCCGTTCTACTCCATGCCATCACCATCGAGATCTAATCCAAAATCTTGGATAAAGATCTCTCTTTTTTGCTGATGTTGGGGATACATCGTCCCTATGTTGCTATGGTGGAGATCCGGAAGGATTTCCACTTCTTTTTTTGCTATCTTCGGGGTTTTTTGCTACTGTTCGCCGCCAACACGACGTGCTGTTTCTAGACATGGCGTGTAGGTGGTGTTCCACTTCTTCGTAACTTCGTTCGCCGTTTCAGACACAGCGTGTCACTTGTACCTTGACACGGCGTGCCGCCTGCTTCTGCCTCGATATTCTGTCAACTGAGATGACATGTCCTTTCAACGACACGGCATGTCGCTTGCTTCTGCTGGCGCTGACCGATGCTACTGTGATATCAGACACGACGTGTCCTTTCAACGACACGGTGTGTCGCTTGCTTCTGCTGGCGCTGACTGGTGCTACTGTGATATCAGACACGACGTGTCTGTTCATCGACACGGCATGTCGCCTGCTACTGCTGCTTCCTATGTCAGCTGATACGGCGTGTCACTCAATGAAATGGTGTGTCCGCTGCTTCCGGTTGCTACATCTTAGCGTGCTACAATGATTCTATCATATGGCAGAGGTATCTATACATGGCGTGTCCTTTCTTTATCCTTTCCATCAACAATTATCTTTCCTTTTTCAGCATTTTTACAATTTTGGTTTTACACCCACCAGTCTTCCAACCCTACATACATTTTTGCCTACCTCCTGAATACTTGTTCTACCCCATATACATATTTAACCTATTGATCCTTCTAAGTAACATTTTGGTAGTGTATCTTCTTTTTCTACAGAGTTTCCATTCCGGTAGTCTTCTTTTTGTTCTACTTGCCCTTCCCCCATATTATTTTTTGACCTCTCCTATTTTTTTTTACAGGGACTCCGCCCCTACACCCCCAGATTTGTTGACCTAAGGGCGGACAAATCTCTTTTTGGGTCGTAAAAAGATCCATTTATTTTCCTATTCAGATCTATGTAATCGGGTCATATTGCATTATCAGTTACCTCCTCCCCATATTTCTTACACAACCCTACCTCTACCATTGCTTTTGACTCTCCACTCCAACCACTCTTCATTCTTTTCGTGGTTGGCGTGAGGGGGAGAATAGAGGATGAAGAGTAAAGGGAAGAGATGAGATGGAGAGATGAAGGAAGAAGAAGAATTCAGTTATGTTGCTACATTGATCTTCATGCCACCTTTTACTACTGATATATGGATCCTTCTGCTAATATTAGTTTTCCTTTTTCATCTATGTGGATCCTTCTATTGTTATGTGAACTGTTCGTGATTGTTTTGCTGCTATATGAAGTTTTCTGTTGCTATTATTGCTTATTCATCATCTACCTCGACTGTTGCTATGAAGTTACATACTGGGACGTCATACTTGCTACTTGTGCTATGATTAGCACATTTTACTTGTTGTTTTGTGCATTTGCACTATCTGCTGTCCGTGCTTGCTCAGCACATTTACTTTCTACTGTGGACCAACACTCTCTGGACTCTGTGGACCAACACTCTCTGGACTTTTATGCCTGCTACTGTGATGGATGCTTTGTGAGGAGGGAAGATGATGAAGACTTTTGTTGCTGACTTTACATGGAGCTTCGTATACATTGCACATTGGAGTTATTTACTTGTTTGCTACTTCACACTGGTCTTCTATCCGCCTACGTCGACGACTTCTGCTTCTGTGTGCCAACACTCTCTGGCTTGTCCGTGCTTTATGCATGTTGACTCTCTGCTTGTCTGTGCTTTTGTTTGCACGTTGACTATTGCTTCTTCTTGTGACCTAACACTCTCTAGGACTTGTGATCCAACACTCTCTGGCTAGTATGACGATGTCTGTGATGAATATCTTAGTGCCTATCTGCTATTCTTTCTTCTGCTCCAGATGCCATTATAATGATTAAGAAGCCTTTATGCCTGCCGAGATATCTGCTGCTTTAGAGTATCTACTTGAGGGGGAGTCTTTTAGATTTAAGTGCTTGAGTTATTTATTGTAAAATTAAGTGGGGGGGGAATTCTTGTATGGGCTTGGTTATCTTTTTACTTTGTTTAGTCTGTTTGTCTGTCTATTTGCAAGCTGACTTGGGATTTTCCCAACCTCCAACTTGAAGGGGAGTGTTAGAATGTCTATTTACTTAAGTGTTTTAGTCTATTTACTTAACATCTGTTTAGTCTATTTGTAACATGGGCCTAATTGTGTATTGGCCCATTAGGGTTTGTCTTGTGTCTGTGTGCTTCCCCGTTATCCTATTTATAGGAAATGGTGGTTGCCTCCTATTAACAAGAAAAACCTACACGTTAGGGGATCTTCCCCACTCATATCGTTCCACAGGGAATTTAGTGGAGGTTGACAATAACCACAGGGGGCGGTTGCTAGATCATGACCCAATTTGGATGGGAATTGGCGCCATCCAACGAACAAGGATCGGGGGATGACGACGACTCCCTTTCTACTATGTCTTTGTTTGCTGCTGTGACAGTGGAGGAGACTTTGCGGTAAACGACGTAGATGATGGCTGGGGTGAACAATGCATGCACATAACCGGGAGGACAACCTTATGGAAGAGACAACGTGACTCGAGGATGACGACCACGAGGGAGAATCAGTGGTTGCCTTTGACTATGAATTGAGAAGCGTAGATGGTCGGGAAGGATATCGTCGGCGTATAGATGAAGATCTCTATGAGAGAAGAAGAGAAACAACCATGGAGACCGAGAGGATGCCCGACAGGCAGTCGACCTAAACCATGAAGACACGGCAGCCGCCCGCAGGCGGATGCTCTCTCTCTCTCTTCTCTCCAGGGTTAGGGTAAGTGCTATGATGCCATGTTGAAAAGTGTAAGGGAAATTTTACTTGTGTTGTTTTATTAGATGGCACCCCTTGTCCTATATATAGGAGAAAGGGTAGAACCATTACAAACTTGGGACTCTGGTAGGGCTATATGGGTTGAGACACTTAAGCCCATATACTTACTAATCGATTAATTAAATAGGCTAATAATACTTTCTATCAGATAATGGATTGGGCAAGATCTATTACTGGTTACTTTGTCTTTGTGTGATATAATTTTGGTGTCATGGAAGAGTAAGAAGTAAGCTATTTTTGCTACATCTAGTGCTGAATTGGCATATAAAGCTATGGCTTCAGCAACAAGTGAGCGATTATGGTTCATACCATGGTTGTATAGGCGGCCAGGCGTTCCAGGGGGACGCCCAAACAACCCATGCGGAGGCCCAGACGTTTCCAGACATTTTTATATGTAATCCAGACATTTTTAACAGATATATGTAAAATTTCTGAAAATACAATCCTTACACATATAAATATACATGATAAATATGAAATCAATGGGCTAGCATCGTATGAACAAAGCAACAAAATCATTAGATATGGATTCAATTGTGGAAGTTTTTTAAACAAAATTCATATAGAAATCAGAAAGCTAAACATGTATTATGTTTGTAGCCAAAACATGTATAATACTATTGTGTAGAATTTAGGCTAAATCTAAACTAACAAGACCTAAACTAGAACTGATTGGCCCTAATTTGAACTCATGATCCAAATTTGACCTATTTTACCCTAATTTTTGCCTAACCCAAACCTAATTTTGTATACCATGACCTAATCAATACCAATTTCAATAAATTTTTCATATATTCACCTAAATGAGACAAAATTTGGCCAAATAAGACTTAGTCATCCAATTTAGAACAATTTCCCCCAAATCATAAGTTATCCAATTTAGAAAAATTTCCCTCAAATCATACTTGTTTCCCCTAAATTAGACCTAATGTGCCTAATTTTGACATGATTTGGCCTCAATAAAAGCTAATTTTGTATATTATGATCCAATCAGACCTATTTTCCCCGTATTTTCCCTATATTGACCTGAACAATATCTAATTTGGCCAAATTAGACCTAATCTCACCATATCGGACCATTTTCCCAAAATCAGACTTGTTTCCCCCAAATCAGACCTAATCAGCTCAAATTTGACTTAATTTGGCCTAAAATTAAACCTATTTTGCATAACATGACCAAATCAAACCGAACTAACCTTAAATTTCCCTATGTTGATCTAAACGAGGCCTTGCATGACCAAATCAGACCTAATTCCCCCAAATTGGACCTAATTCCCCCAAATTAGACCTAATTCCCCCAAATTAGGCATGTTTTCCCCCAAATCAGACCTAATTTACCCTAATTTGACCTCGTTTGGGATAAATCAGACCCAATTTAACCATAAAATGACTCGATTTGATCAAATTCAGATCTAATTTATGCTAAATTAACCTTGAATTGGCTTAATTTGGGCCTTAGGCAACAATTTAGGTCAATTAGGGGGCTGATCAGTTTGAGGCGGGCTGACTTAAGCCTAGGCGGGCGTCTGTACAACACAGGTTCATACATTTGCTAGAAGAGCTGGGTTTTACTCAAATTAGTCCTGTATACCTGAAGTGTGACAGTCAAGGTCATGTTCGTATTGCCCACAATCCTGTCTTTCCTGAGAGGAAAAAGCACATAGAAGTTGTCTGTCATTTCTTCAGAGAAAGGATTCATAATGGGTTGATCCAGTTGTCTCCAGTCAAGTGTGATGACCTTGGCTGACTTATTCATTCCGTCTCTAAATTATTTTTCACTTCAATTCTTGTGTAACAGGCTAGGCACATATGGTATACATGCTCCAACTTGTGGGAAAATATTAATGTATATGAACTTATATCTGATGAGTCTGGGACTTGTAATCAGTCAGGAACTTCCTTATAAACTGTCCTGTAAGCAGGAGATGGACGGAGTGCCTCGATGTCTCCTTTACTGACATTACTCGTCAATAATGTAGTGCAAGAGGCTTCCAGAAAACGTAACCATGCTTGACTCGAATGAATAATCCTTCTTTGTACTTGGTAGGGGTAGGGCGAACCACCTATGAAGCAAAAAATAAAAAAGCATAAAGTGACTCTCGTCTTTCCTTTGGTGATCTGCGATTATAAATATCCCATTTTCATGCGTTTTTTGAGGTTCTTAACTGGGAGTCAGGGTTTCTTATTTCATGCTATTGCTCCCTGCTACATATAATATAGTGAGCAACATATAATCTGATGACAATGTGAAGTACCGATAATCTAAAATTCATAGAACTGCAGCTGTGTCGGTGGTATAGGTTAATCCCTTCATACTATATTTGTTGTAATTACATGAATCATTTTAAGTTTCTTTCCATTCTTAAATCTTGTATAAGATTCATAACATATAAGACTTGTAGATCATGTCTTATTTATCTTGGAATTTGTAAACAATTAGAACATGAGTTACTGCTTTGGACTAGAATAGTAACTCTAAATCCTAAGCTTTATGTGCCTGTTCGTGTAAGTAGTAATATCTGTTTTATGAAATCTTATCATGGTACTCGTATTTTATATTTTTTGTGTAATTTATGCCATTGCATTCTTATTGCTAAGAAATTGGCATTCATGTGTCTGGTAACCATATACTATCCAGAGTTAAGAGCTAAAAAGGGCGTCTTCTGGTGATACAGTTGTCAATTGTCTATGTGTAACTTATTTAGAGTATTTATACAAAGTTTTCAAAAAACATTTGTTCAATTTTCAGTTTAACTTTGCTGGTGTATTTTTCCTTTCAAAATCTAGTTTTTCTTTCAGATAACAGATGTACTGCCTGGAAGATTGCCTATAGAAACCTATGCTCTTGAAGGAAATGACCTCGGGTTTGAAAGAGTCTATGAGGTGATGCCAAACTTTCATCTTACTGCAAAAATATTTCTTTGAAAATTTCATGAATGAGCAGTTTGAGTAGGAACCAGTGATATTACTACAAAATGGTCTTCGTTTCTCTTTTTTAGAGTATATATGATGAATTTGTTGACATGTATGGAAATGAATGAGTTGGATGATCATTAAAGAACTGTTCTTCCATTTTAATATTATATAAAGTCCTGGACTAGTGATGAAGGAGTGAGATTGAGGCACTACATAAGCCAATTGTATGTTCTTTTAAGGGGAACCATGTTATGATAATGCCTAGTCACGATTTCATATCTCATGTCTCATAGAAAAAATGGGCATTTTGTGGAAGTACAGTTGGTGTCAGGTAACCACTTGATAATTTCTTGCCTAATAGGAATATTAATTTTAGTAGTTTGAATGATGGAAACAGCTTCATTCACATGAGTTTAGTGTAATTAGAGTTAGTGATTTGTGCTGGCTATCATATATTAATAATAATAAGTATTATTATCTAAAAAACCACATTTTCTTGGCTGGGTCACTGTTTCATGAGTTTGAATTGATTTTGAATTTGTCAAGTGTGAATGGAATTTATGGAAACTTTGAGAAAGCTTCAAATTTTTTGGATTGCTCTTAATTGTAAATTCCAGAAATGATTTAAAAATGAGAAAAAATCATTGGAAACAATGAATTTTGCAAGATACAACTCTTCTACATTCAATAACACCAAGTCACCAAACATGCATTTCTAGGTATAAAAACTCCTAACCTCCCGATTAACTATCCATAATGCACCTATTTAGAAAAATTACTGTGAGAAGAGATGAGGAGAGGAGACGAACACCGAGAGATTTGTCGGCTGCAAGGAGCAACTTTCTTGAGAGGGCTATAGCCGTCTCTCATTGTTTTTATATATTATGGTAAGATACATAGTGGTACAAAGAAGAAAATAAGAGAAAAATAATAAAATAAATAATATAGTAAAGATAGAACTAGGAGATGGGTCGTCAATTTCCGCCGCTGATCAACTCTCAATACCATCGACAGGACTGTCGATGGTATCGACGGAATGCTCTTCTGTTGCTGTGATAAAGTTGATACCATCGACCTCTTATCGATAGTATCGACGGGGATGCAGGTTGTTTCACACTCCCCCTCAAGCTGGAGAGTACACATCGTGTATGCCCAGCTTGCCACATAATCTCTGAAAAGCTGCTGGACCCAAAGGCTTTGTCAAGATATCCGCCAGTTGATCTTCAGACTTGACGTATGGCGTCACAATAGTACCATCTTTGATTTGATCACGAATAAAATGACAATCAACTTCTATATGCTTTGTACGCTCATGAAAGATAGGATTCCTGGCAATGTGTATAGCAGACTGGTTGTCACACTTGAGCTCCATAGAAGACATAATAACGATTTTTAACTCAGAAAGAACAAATTTGACCCATTGTAGTTCACAACATGCATGGGCCATATCACGATATTCAACCTCAGTGTTGGATCTAGCTACCACATGCTGCTTTTTGCTTTTCCAAGTAATCAAATGATCACCTAGGAAGGTACAGTAGCCTGATGTAGACCTTCTATTAGTATGATCACCAGCCCAATCTGCATCTGAATACCCTGTGAGAGTCATAGTAGATGGAGTCACCTTGGGTTTAGAATAAGTGATCCCCTTACCAGGAGCACTCTTCAGATATCTCAGAATCCGGCAAACTGCTGTCCAGTGTGACTGTCGTGGTGAGTGCATATGCTGACTCACAACGCCTACAACAAAAGAAATGTCAGGTCGTGTAACAGTCAGATATATTAGCTTGCCAACTATTCTCCTATAATATCCTGGATCTGAGTACTCAACATCATCAGCCGTCTCCTTGATGTGATAATCCATAGGAGTAGATACCGGTTTAGATTTCGTCATGCTTGTCTCCTGTAGTAAGTCAAGCACATATTTCCTCTGAGATAGATTGACACCTGCATGAGATCTAAGCACCTCAATGCCCAGAAAATATCTCAGTTTACCCAGATCCTTCGTTTGGAAGTGTCTCTGCAAACCTTCCTTCACACGAGATATGCCTGTAGAATCACTGCTAGTAATCACTATGTCATCAACATATACAACAATAATGATAGAGCCACAAGAAGAGCTAGAGTAGAATAAAGAGTGATCAGTCATGGAGTGAGAAAAACCCATCTGGAGTACAACGTCACTGAACTTGTCAAACCAAGCTCGAGGAGACTGTTTCAGCCCATATATGGCTTTCTTCAATTTACACACCTTCTGACACTCCCCCTGAGCAACAAACCCAGGAGGTTGCTCCATATATACCTCTTCCTGTAGGTCACCATGTAGAAAGGCATTCTTAACATCAAGCTGAAATAGGGGCCAATCAAAGGTAGTAGCCAGAGAAATAATAATCCACACAGAATTTAGACGAGCTACTGGAGAAAAGGTCTCAAAGCAATCAACTCCATAGGTCTGTGTGTAGCCTTTTGCTACCAATCTGGCCTTCAACCTCTCAACGGATCCATCCGGATTATGTTTGATGGTGAAAACCCATCTGCAACCCACTGCTTTCTTTCCTGTAGGTAAGTCAACAAGATCCCATGTGTCATTATGCAAAAGAGCTGACATCTCAAGCTGCATTGCCTGTTTCCAGCCACTGTCCTTCATAGCATCACAGTGATTCCTTGGTATATCAACATAATCAATCCCAATAGCAAATGCGCGGGCCTGCTTAGATAAGTGGGACAAACAACACACATTGGTAATAGGATGTCTAATAGTACAAGTACGAGTACCTTTCCGAACAGCAATAGGAAGATCAAGATCTGATGCTTCTGCAAGAATCTCGTGAGTAGAAGACGATGAGGAAGGCTCAGGGACTGGTGTCGCTACCTCTTCTTGATCTTGTCTGCCTCACCTACTATACACATATGGGTACTGCTGAATAACAGGCCTGTCAGCTGCCTGCTCGTCCTGAATAAAAGTATAATCAGGAATGATGGGTGGCGCTCCCTCACTCTGCACAGATGGTGCCACTCTCTCACTCTGAAAATCTGGTGGCACTCCCTCTCTCAACTGCTCCCCCTTACTCATAGCATCGGAGAAATATGGAGTGGTCTCATGGAAGGTGACATCCCTAGACACAAACATGCGACGAAGACTAGGACAGTAACACTTGTATCCTTTGCTAGTACTAGAATAACCAAGGAACAAGGTTTTAATAAACCTAGGAGAAAGTTTGTCAACCTTAGGGTCAAAATTATGGACAAAAGAAGTGCAACCAAAAACTCTAAGGGGAACAGAGAAGGGCTGATCCGTGGGTCGTAACACAGAGAAAGGAGTTTGTCCTTTAAGAACAGAGAATGGTTGTCTATTAATTAAGAAGCAAGCGGTTAAAAGAGCTTCAGACCAGAATTTCTTAGGCACATTGGATTGAAACATGATCGAACGAGCAATATCAAGAAGATGGCAATTTTTCCTCTCAGCCACCCCATTTTACTGAGTGGTGTGAGGACAAGACGTGCGATGGATCATGCCCACAGAACTGTAAAAATCAGACATAGCCTTTTGAAGCATTATCAGATTGGAGAGTTTTTATATTGCAGTCAAACTGAACCTTTATTTCTTTATGAAAATGTTTCACAATAGATACCACAGACTCTCGACTTTTGAGAAGGTAGATCCTTGTCATGCGGGAAAAATCATCCACAAAGGAAATAAAATAACGAAAACCATTATAACTCTGGTCTTTACTAGGACCCCATACATCACTGTGGACTAATTCAAAAGGACAAGATGCCCGCTTATTGACACGACTGGGATAAGACAACCTATGATGTTTTCCCATCTGACATGACTGACACTCTAAAAATGACACTTGGGACAACTCAGGTTCCATCTTCCGTAGGCTCTCTAACGACGGATGTCCATATCTGCAATGCCATAGTAAGGGGGAACCACTCAACAAAATGGATGGAGCTGGAGTAGATACTGGGCGAGGCAGACTGTCACCGTGGAAAAGGTAGAGATCACCTTTCCTAGGCCCCCCACCAATCGTCCTCATACTCTTGAGATCCTGTAAGACAAAACAAGGCCCAAATGTTACCGTACATTTTACAGTGTCAATCAATTTTACAACAGAAAGAAGATTAAAAGGAAACTCAGGCACAAAGTGTACAAATTTAAGATCAATCTTGGGTGTTAGAGGGACAGATCCACTAACTAGCACTCTCCTCACTGAACCATCTGCCAGTGTGACAGATTGGTGAGGGATATACAAGTCAATAGATTGGAGCAATGTTTGCATACCAGTCATGTGCTGTGACGCGCCAGAGTCAACCACCCAAGATGAAGTAGAGCCAGAAGTTATGAGAGATGTAGCATGATTACCCGCAGTAGATGCCAGGTTTGCTGATGATGAAGATGAAGATCCCATACTCATGTGTTGTGTAGCCTGAATGAACCGATCATACTCCTCCTGAGTGAGAGTGATGCCGGTCCCAGAATTGGTGCCCACAGCTGAAGATGGAGAGGAATCTGTAGAGGTGGCACAATGTGCTGCCCCCACAGGAGGTGCAACATGTCTCCCATGTTTCTTCCAACACTTCTCCACTGTATGTCTCAGTTTGTCACAGAAAGTACACTTAGGACGTGTCCCACGTCCTCTGCCCATACCAGGTCGTCCTCCTCTCACCACAGCAGCTACGGATGCATGGGACTCCCCAGAAGATATAGTAGAGATAGGATTAACAGACTCAAAAATAGACTGTTGAATTCTCAAATAGGCTTCCACAAGACTTGGCAATTTATCAGAAGCCAGAATGACACTCCTGGCAGAACCGCAATTGGGATGAAGCCCGGATGGAAATTTAGCAGTAACTAGGTCGTCTCTGTCTTTGATCTGTGCAACAACTGTCACAGGATGATAGTAGCTCAGCTCTTGAGCAAGTGCCTGAATAGCTCCAAAGTATTCCTCAAGCGATCTATCACCCTGCCTCTCAATAAACAGACGATCATATATCATGAGTTGCCGAAGAGCATTCTTCTCTTGCTTCACTGCGTCCCTTATCTCTTTAGCTGTAGTATAGAACATAAACCTAGCCGCAATGACAGGTTCCATACTATTCCATAACCAAGTCTTCATAAGACTGTCATGACGCTTCCATTCAACATATCCTTTATCAGTAGAGTCCAGGGGACCTGAGTCAACATTTCTCGCCTTGCCGCGAGATTCCAAGACAGTGTGAACAACGTTCATCCATAGTAGATAGTTTTTCCCATTGAGCTTGATGGAGGGGATAGGAGACGCTTCGCTGTAGGGCGTCTTGGTGTCCTCCATTGTAGACGGGAACTTTGTGACGGATTGATACACGTCACAGAGAAAACTGAAGTGACAGAGAGATACACGTCACGAAATGAGGTGACGGAGAGATACACGTCACAACACAAAAACACGGATAAATGCGTTACTAACGCATTCACATCTTCCAATCGATTTTCCTAATCACACATGGAGGATATGTAATTAGGAGAGCACTCTGGAAGAGACGAGTCCCTCGGATTGGGCTTTAGATAGCCGTTGGATCAACCGGAGACTCCCAAACAGTAGTTCCGGCTCCCGAGAACTAGCCGAAAACTGTTGTAAATCAACCGGAAGCTTGCTAGCGGCTCCGGTCCTTAGTAGCTAGATCTACAACAGCGAGGGAAGCTGCTATCGATCCAGCGATGAAGACGGCTAGCAGATGCTAGCCCAGCAGCACCCGCTCTGGCGGCAGGCTGATGTTCCTGCCGGCCTGACGGCTGGGGTGGCCGCGACGCCTGGAGAAAGGAGAAAGGAGACGGGGAGGCTGTGGCGGCGGCTTGTTGAGGAAACGGGGCGACTGTTCAAAGCCGCTTTGATACCATGTGAGAAGAGATGAGGAGGAGAGGAGACGAACACCGAGGGATTTGTCGGCTGCAAGGAGCAGCTTTCTTGAGAGGGCTATAGCCGTCTCTCATTGTTTTTATATATTAGGGTAAGATACATAGTGGTACAAAGAAGAAAATAAGAGAAAAATAATAAAACAAATAATATAGTAAAGATAGAACCAGGATACGGGTCGTCAATTTCCGCCGCTGATCAACTCTCAATACCATCGACATGACTGTCGATGGTATCGACAGAATGCTCTTCTGTTGCTATGATAAAGTCGATACCATCGACCTCCTGTCGATAGTATCGATGGGGATGCAGGTTGTTTCACAATTACCATCAAATTCTACATCGTGACCACTTTTGTCCTGTCGATGGTATCGACGAAATGCTCTTCTGTTGCTGTGATAAAGTCGATACCATCGACCTCCTGTCGATAGTATCGACGGGGATGCATGTTGTTTCACAATTACCATCAAAATTCTACATCATGACCACTTTTTATTGCTGGAATGGTAGAAGCATATGAGGTTTTACCAAAATTCAAGTTTATTCGGATGGTGGGGATAACACTGATCTGTGTTAGAAAAAAGTGTGTTTAAATATTCAATTGCTTGAACTGTCTACATTCCAATATGCAAACATCAACGATGTCATGTGACATGGACGTAGGCTCATCACGTGGGATGCACATGGATGACATCTACCCAAATCTGGTTTGACGATTAATCTTTTTTATATATTGTATTGATTTTAACAATACTTCATTATCATCATTTGGTCCTTGTTAGAATACATTATTAGCCTATTTAGTTAATAGGTTAATTAGTCAATAGGCTTAAGTGTCTCGACCCATATAGCCTGCCTTAAGTCCCAAGTCTTAATGTCTCTACCCTTTCTCCTATATATAGGACAGGGGTGTGCTAATACAACACATCACAAGTGAGTTTTTCCCTTACGCCTTTTAACATGATATTCAAGCACTTACCCTAACCCTAGAGAGAAAAAAGAGAGAGCCTCCACCTGCGGGTGGCTGTCATCTCTCCATGACTTAGGTCGGCCGCCCTCCAGGCATCCTTCCGGCCTCCATGGTCTATTCTTATTCTCCTTTCATATAGATCTTAATATATAAGCCAATGCCATCCTTCCCAGCCATCTACGGTTTCTCGAGTCTCTAAATGACGCTAAAGGCTAATTTGGTATTGTGTAATCCGATGTAGTTTTGTGAATTGAAAAGCACATCATACCAAATTATGTATATTAAATAGCGTAAAAGTATTTGGTACAATATAGTGGATAGCCAATACTTTAGTTTGCAATCATTTGGTGAAAAAGCAAACTTTGAGCGACTGCCCGTCTGTCACCTATTGTGCTGGTGAGTGATAGTGATCATCTCGCCATGGTTGAATGCACGAACCACTGGTTGCACCTGTGAGCAACTGGGAGGACGACACTACGTGTCAGACTATAAGAGAGTGCGCACAAAAACTATCTCCGACACCGTACTGCGCCCATGCAAGGCGCGATATACTTTCCCAGAATTTGCGACCAGATGAGCAGTTGAGTGTGGTTAGAATTCAACAAACTTCACCTCACTACACCGTACCAAACATACCCCCCCAATTCATTGCTTTCCAATGCAAAGAAGACAAACCTCATCGTACCATAAGCCCTAATTCTCGTTCAAATCTGTTTGTCATCTCTTCCTCGAGGTTGTCTCCCTGGTCATGTGCATGCGTTGTTCCTCCCAGCCATCATCAATCATTGTCGACCACGCCGCCCGCCATCAGCCTATCAATCTCCTCCGCCGTTGAAGCTACAAAGAAAGAATGACATAGCAGCAAGGGAGCCGCCTTGTTCTCCCTCTGATCCTCTTGGTTCTGGACGATGCTAATTCCCATCCAGATTTGTTTGTGGTCTAGCAAGGGAGCCGCCGTCATCCCATGTGGCTATTGTCATCGTAAGAGCTTCAACTCATTCCATGGATATCTTTCTTTGGACGACGCTAATTCTTGTCCAGATCTGTCCTTGGTCTAGCAAGGGGCTATTGCTGCCTCAGATTTGCATGATCCATTGTCACACATGACGAAACCAATTCTCATCATCCTCTAGTGCGCTTCCCAGGGTTGTATTCTCCATGACGTCGCTAATTCACGTAAAGATCATGCATTAGGTGTCGCCAAAACGACGTGTTGTCCAACCGACACGACGTGTCGCAATCCAAAAATCTTCCTGACAGTGCAGGTTTTCATTGAGATCACAACTTACACGTGTCATCTCCCAACACGGCATGTTGACGGAAGTCATTTTCACGCCTACACGACGTGTCATCTTCCAACACGACGTGTTGGCAAATATCTGTTTCACGCCTCCGACCTATGTTGTACAGGCGCCCGCCTGGGCGGCACCTAGGCTTAGGTCAGCCCCCCTCAAACTGGGCGCCCAACCCCCTAATTGACCTAAGTTGTTGCCTAAGGCCTTTTGAGGCCCAAACTAAGTCAATTCCATGCTAATTTAGCATAAATTAGATCTGAATTTGATCAAATTGAGTCATTTTATGGTTAAATTGGGTCTAATTTATCCCAAACGGGGTCAAGTTAGGGAAAATTAGGTCTGATTTGGGGGAATTAGGTCTAATTTTGGGAAATTAGGTCTAATTTGGTGGAATTAGGTCTGATTTGGTCATGTAAGGCTTCGTTTAGATCAACATAGGGAAATTTAGGGTTAGTTAGGTTTGATTTGGTCATGTTATGCAAATTAGGTTTGATTTTAGGCCAAATTATGTCAAATTTGAGCAGATTAGGTCAAATTTAGGGGAAACAAGTATGATATGGGGGAAATTGTTCTAAATTGGATGACTAGGTCTTATTTGGCCAAATTTTGTCTCATTTAGGTGAATATATGAAAAATTTATGAAAATTGGAATTGATTAGGTCATGGTATACAAAATTAGGTCTGGTTTAGGAAAAAATTAGGGTAAATTTGATCAAATTTGGATCAAATGAGTTCAAATTAGGGCCAATCAGTTCTGGTTTAGGTCTTGTTAGTTTTGATTTAGCTTAGATTCTACATAATAGTATTATACATGTTTTGGCTACAAACATTATACATATTCAGCTTTCTAATTTCTATATGAATTTTGTTTAGGCTAAACTTCCACAATTCAATCCATATCTAATGGTTTTGTTGCTTTCTTCATACGATGCTAGCACATTGATTGCATATTTATAATGTATATTTATATGTGTAAGGATTGTATTTTTCAGAAATTTTACATGAATCTGTTAAAATAAAAAATAAAAAGCCCTGAAACGCCTAGGCCTCCGCCTGGGCGCCTAGGCTGTCTAGGCGTCCCCCTAGAACGCCTGGCCGCCTATACAACCATGCCTCCGACAATCCTACATGGGTGTCATCGTCCAACACGCTCCAACAATCCTACACGGTGTCAGAATCTCCACACGGAGTGTTGCTAGGAGCTTGTCATCTTTGACCAACAGAGCTACACGGTATGTCAGGTCTTCACACGACATGTCAAAAGCAGTCTGTCTACTTCCAGTTCAAGCTATGACATCCTCTAAAGGTCTTCTTCTCCTTCAATACCTAATATTAATTGAATCCTATTTTTTTCTTGACTTAGGGTCAAGAAAAGATCCATTTATTTTTCTATCCTAATATTATAGTCGGGTCATTTTGCATATGGATTCCGGTTATCAGTTTCTCTTCTCTGCATAGTACACCTCTTGTTTTCCATTTTCCTTTCCTGCCCTCCCATCCATCACGTGTGCGTCTCTTTCCACGTGTGCTAGGGGGTCATATGTCTCCTTTCGACACCACCTACTCATTCTCTTCGTATTTGGTGTGCGGGGAGCATATAGAGGAGAGAGAGAGTATGAGGAGAGTATGAGAGAGCACATATGAGGAGAGAGATGAGAGTTATGTATACCAGGATATCTTTATGGAGCTTCGTATTGTTCATCACATCTGCTCTTCTGATGTCTTTGTGGCGCGTCATTCTCACTAAGCATCACTTTACATGTGAGTTGGCTATTTGCGCTAATTCCATTAAGCCACAACTTTCAAACATCGTTGAAGGATCTCAATTGCAGGATTGACACCAAGATTTTCGCGTTTGTATTGCATTATGTACGTTCAGGCAAGAGTTTGTTGTGCTAATTCTGGCCTCTTGTTCCCCTCTCTGGTGTCAATGAGTTTCAGTTGATCATTCTCGCTACATTCTCATGAGACAGATGGTTGCTTCTTCATCAGATTTCTCTACAAGTCGTCATTTTCTAGTATGTGCATTCTGGATCTACAAGGATTTCATCCAAATTTGTCTTCAGTGAGCTACTTTTGTTAAGTCTTCTCTGAGTTGCATATGTTAACGTGGTCGTTCGCCAGATCTTCTTAGGTCTCTCCTTGATGGTACCTTCATTCCTATGTAGTCCCCAAGGTTCATACACCAGACTTATGGAACCAGTATGCCAGCCAACAACACCTTGTCCCGCTCGTGTTCGTGCCACGTTTTGCACGCATGTGGTCTTTTGTGCTAATTCTAGTTGGCTGCACTTCTCAAACGATTTGAAGACACTTCTATTGCTACATCGACATAGTGCCTCTGTGTTTGTGTCGCGTTATGTATGTGCCTATGTGGGATGTGTTGATTGTGCGTTTATACCACTCAAACATTCCTTTCCGGTGAGGATGGTGTAGTTGGGTGCTTTAGATCGTCTGCTCCAGTATGATTGTGGCGAGATTTTGCTATCATGTTTTGGGTTCCAATTATCACATGTTCTTCATTCCAGATGCACTTCAAAAGACCTCCGAATCTCGATCATTTCCATCTTGCAGAACACAACTCCAAAGAGACGTCATCCTATATTGTTAGTTTGGAAGTATTGTTTAAGGGGGAGTAACAATTTTCGTACGAGTGAAGATTTAATCTTTATTGTCTAATCCAGTCCTGTAAGTCCAAGCTAGGACATGAGTTTCATCAATGCTCCGGTTTGAGGGGGAGTGTTTATCTTATTAGCCTATTTAGTTCACAAGTTATAGTTAATGGGCTTAGTGTCTCAGCCCAAATAGCTTGCCTTGAGTGTTAAGTCTGTAATGTCTCAACTCTTTCTCTTATATACAGGACAAGGGTGTGCCCTCTAATACAACCTAGGAAGCATGGACACTTCCCGAGAGGTGTCGTGGCCGTGTCTGCCGCGTGTCGGACGCGGACACGCCGTGGACACGGCTTGACACGGGGTGGACACGGCCCGGGCGTGTCCAACTTTTTTTTACAAGATTTTTGGGCGTGGACACGGCATGGACACGGCTGGGACACGGCTTGGACACGGCTAGCCCAGTCCAGCCACATTTGTGTCCAGTTAAGTTAAAAAAAAAAGACTAAACCCTTCCCTCCTATCAAATCCCCCCACATGTTTCCCCAAGTTTCCACCAACTTTGTCCTATCCTTGATTATTCCTCCCCCCTCTATATTTCTTCCCAGCAATTCTTTCCCTTCTCCCCATTTCTCTCCAACTCTCTTCTCCCTACTACTGTTAAGTACCAACGTTTCAATATCCATGTCAATTCTTCCCTCTGAATTTCTCTCCACCCTTACCAATGTTTCCTCCCCATCCTCTTCTTATCGTTCTTCCCTCTCCCTCAAATTAAATCTGTTCAGTCCGGCTTTTCACCTCCCCCCTTTTCTTCATTCTCACTGATGTCTTCTCCCCCTTCTCCCCAATTTCACTCCAGATTCCCATTATTTTCTTAGTGCGGCCCTGCCCCTTTACCAACCTATGGCTACTTTTTCTTGTTCTTCTTATTTTTCTGTTTTGTTATAATGTTGAAAATAATCATTGTTGGTTCAATTGTGATATGAATATGTAATGTTTGTTGTATCTTCTGATATCATTCTATGTTGGATTTATTTATTATTGAATTGATTTGATTAATATTTATTTACTGTCCAGCAGTCCTTGCTTTATGAATTTGAATTTTCAATTTGCTTTGTTTCATTGCAAACATGGACATGAATGTGTTTACATTAATTTCTGAATATAAATAGGTTATGTTTGTTGTCGTAGATGGTTTCTTTTTCTATTTTGATGAATGTGTTTTATGGATGATTGCATGTCTTTTAAGTACAATGAAATACAAACTCCATAATTCATTTTCTGTAATAGGATGAACATCAAAAATATATACATATATATGTGTAAAAAAATCGCCGTGCCCGGTGCCGTGTCCGTGTCCTAAATTTTGGAAAATCGCCGTGTCCCGTGTCTGTGTCCGTGTCCGTGTCCGTGTCCGTGTCCGTATCCGTGTCCGTGCTTCCTAGAATACAACCCAACATAACAAGTGAGTTTTCCCCTCACACCTTTCAACAATCCTCGTCCCCAACCATGTTGAACTTGACAATATGAATCCTTATTTTCCATTCAGCTTTGTTGTGGGTCATATCCCCATTATGATGTAACAAATTCCAAATGTTGGTAGGCTTTACCACATGAAAATAAAAACTCACCAAAACACTTTTTTTTTAATCAATGTTTCACACCACACCTTTCATATGTACTGCTCATCCAAGTACCGTTAACATGGAATGAACTACACAAACTTGTTGTCTGACCTAGCTCATTTTTATAACCTGATACATTGTGTTCCTTAATCGCATTGAAGAGAATCTCCACATGCAATGTATACACATTTATAATGCTGTTCTTAAATGTGGCACATCTTAATAAAAGAACATTACATAATATACTTATCTTTTTGTCTTGTATCTTAAATTTTCATCCCATCACATCAAAGAAACAAATTAATAGCCCACCTATAATAAGTTGGATCTTTACAAAGTAAGAAACATTTCGATTCTTGTAAGTAGTATGCCTTGTAGTTCTTCTATCATGAATTTTATTTAGAATATTCTATAGCTGAATACTACACCAGGGAGTGGAAAATGCTTAGCACAGTTGGCTCCATGTTTGATGACGCATTTATTTTTATCATTGGTAAGTGTTATGAGTTAATGTTGTTTAGTGTTTTATGTATTCCGACCTCATGTTTGGCCAGCTAAGGTTTGAGTCCATGCTTGTGTTAGTCCCCTCTCCTATACATAGGCAGGTTTTGTCTAGTAGATTATGTCATTACCTCCCATCTTTTTTTGCACTCTTTAGAGTGATCCAACCATAACATAGAGGAAAAAACAGAATTGCTTTTGCCTAAGAGCAGCCTCCGCCCCTTCTTAGTTTGGCCACCCACTAGGTATCTATGTGGCCTCCGTCAATTTTCCACCCCGATCGATGATTCGAGTCTCTCAACAACAAGAGCCATTAGTGATACTTCCATAGTACAACCAAACCAGACAAATGCATACCTTTGACATATTCTTCTTGCCTTTGTCTCTCTTACACTGACTCTGTCTACTTCTCACCACAACAGCTAGTTTCCGCTTCTTGGTGTCGATTCCTTTGAACACGATCTTGCCTTGTGTGGTTGGTTTATACCTAGATTTTCCCGTCTTTGGTTGGATCTGAATACGACTCTGTTGGTTTTTCCTTGTGGGTTTAGATCGGACTGCATGCAATTGACCTGGCCCTTGTTGTCTCCGTCTTCTTCTTTTGACGTACCCATTAAGTTGAATTCCCCTAATTGCCTCCTGGTGGTGAATATGGTGTCTCCAAGGTGCTTCTCCTCTTCTATGCCTCTTTCCCACTCATCGCCCAGGCTTGCAATGCCACTTGCTTTGAGGACTCGTGCCAATCCACACCTACCTCCACAACTGCGTAGGCTAACATTGAGCCCATCCACATTACGTCGTCTGTCGAAACTAACCATACCATCTCTGCCAACAACTATGTTGAGCTCCTAGGCTACTTAAATCATTGGCTCGTGCATGCATCGACCATTCTATCCAACATCAACCTGCGTCACATCGACGACAAGGGGTGAGATAATGGAAGTAATCCCCATCCATCAACCATCACCATATTTTGTCCACTATTTTTATAGCCATCAGGATGTCCATACCCATGGTTGTTGGATGTACTGGTTGTTTACACTAAGATACCCTTGGATGTTTCGATATCAAGTGTTCAACATGACTGCCTCCTGCCTCTCATACATGGCGTCGGGTATATGCTGCCACAAGCATGTTCTTTGCAATATGTAATTTGCAGTAAATACATTAAAGAATTATGTACCTTTACTTTTTTTACCTATGCATCCCTTAGCTAAGCAAAGTGCTTCTAGCCAATTCATCAAGCGTTAATGCTTCTGCAGGAAAGTAGTAGAATCATCACACCTTTTTTTTACCCGATAGCCAGTAGCTTTATCTGCGGTATGGTTCAAATACCTCCGCCGTCCATACCAAAACATTGGTATATGTTTATCATTCAATTCACACGCCACTTCTGGCTTTGGATGCTGGACAAGAAGCGATACAGTTGGCACCGGATCAGGTCGGAGGTGGATAAATCAGAGGAATTTGCCTTCCTTAAAGATGCCAGAGCATGGACGAGCGCCACAGTGCTCTACTAATGTAATTGTTGGTTCACGTTCAAGTACATAAACCTATGTGGGTTCTGTTATCCCTGTAGAGCCTCCTCACCAACGTGCAAGCAAGGAACGAGGTATCCGATTTCGATGCCGTTTCGACAACATGGACCTAAAATTTCATAAATAAGTATTCTGACGCTTTCCACTTGAGGGAGAGTCTACTCTGTTGTTACTGCTTCTAATTTTGAATTGCGAGATTTAGGGGGAGATCAACTTCGGGCCATGGTTATGTCTTATGAAGTATTTTTTTTTTCTTTTATTATTGCTTTGACAAGCTGGGCGTGTATTTCATCCATGATCCAGCTTGAGGGAGGTGTTTGAGTTATTGTTATTTAGTTTATAATGTATATGGGCCTAAGTATGTTTGGCTGATTAGGGTTTTAGTCAATGCTTATATTAGTCCCCTCTCCAATATATAGGAGCAAGCCTTCGTCTAATAGACTTATCTCACTACCTCTATCTTATTTTTGATAGTAAGAATCCAAGGTAGTTGTGATTAATCTTATGTCCCTAATCGCTACCGTTGATATATGAACTGTTAAAGGTAATAATCCCTTTCTCGATAACTTAGTCATAAAATTATCAATCCACCTGTCTATTTAGTAAAGGGCCGACAACGTCAATATTTCTAAGCTAATGGATCTCTCCAACAATATATAATTGGATCCATTAAACTTGGTGTAGTGACACACAATGTTTCGAAAAGCGTTTTTATCCGGGTTATATGCGGTGTGGCACACTTGCCAAACCGCATATGCATAAGCGGCCCAGTATGCGGTCATGGCCGCTTATGTGGTCCTGTGTATGGCATATGCGGGGTATATGCGGTTGTTTTTTCAAATGTATAATATTCAATTTCATGTATATACATTTTTTTTTTCATTAGAAGTTCTACAGTTTTTTTTCCAATTTAATTTGTTTCAATTTAATTTAAACTACTTATATAGCCACACTCCTGCATGTACATATGTATATTTGTGTATATGTATTAATACCTTTCAATATCTATATATATTATAGTAATACATGAATGGTATAAAACCTACATATAATACACAAACATCTTCAAATGTATAATATTCTATTTCATGTATATGCATTTTGCTATATATGGACATGCATATATGATATATATTGACATCTACATACACACTTTCCATATATATGCATATACTTTATATACATCACCTGTCGATATGTATATATCTACATATAATACACATACATATTTCATATATGCTATATATGTATGCACATATATGAATATTTAAATATATTATACATCTATATTTGTATGGACACTTATAAATATACATAATTTTGTGTTCTACAAATGAAAATATATAATTTCTATGCTTAATATATATTTTTATGCTATACATAATTAATTTATTAAAAAAATCCAAAAAAGCATATACTCCCACTTATCGCATATACTCTATAAGGTGACCTCTCTGCACGCATAACACATACCACTTTTTAAAACTATGGTGACATGCTTAGAGTGTGTTTCAGAAGTCTATGTAGAAGATAAAGCCATTGTAGAGAACCAAATATATATGCAAAAGAAAAACACACGTCGTGTAGTTGTATGTACAGGTGGAGCAATACGGTTGTACTCAAAAGGCTGAGAATTGGGGCAACGGAAAACTACATAGTGTGTACTTGATCAACACTCCGTGTGGAAGTCTATAAAAAGAAGTGTATGTCGTTTACTGGAACTACACAGTGTGTACCGAAAGTGTGGATTGTTGGGGCAGCAAGAAGGTACACGACATGTATGTGATTAACATGTCGTGCAATGTGTCAGGGGGAACACATGCAATAGAAAGTGTATGTTGTGTTCTTGAGCTACACGTCATGTAGTCTATTGGGGAATTTGGGGCAGAAAAAAGTTATACGACGTGTACTAGGACAACATGTAAAGTGTTGAGATGTTTTTGGCCGAGCCGAGTGCCCCGAGAGGACAACACGTCGTGACTTATACAACATGACGTGTGTGTGGCTGCCACAACACAATGAAGGGACAATTGTAGTCGAAGACAAAAATGGTTGAAGAATCGCCATAGCTCTCCATTGGGGTAGTAGCTACGTCGGATAGATCCAATCATAGGTAGTAGAGCCCTAGTAGAAGGTCATTATAGACCCGATTGATTTGTTGTACGACTTTTTGAAACAATCTTTTATGTTTAGTTACCAAAGCGTCTGCCTCGCCTGTAGACAAGGCACATCAAACTGGCCGCAGAGACCCTAAGATGACTTGTGGCCGCCGAATGCCTTTTAGGCCCAAATTAAGCCACTCCAAGGCTAATTTAGCATAATTTAGGTTTGATTTTTGCGAAATTAGATCAATTTATATGGTTGAAATAGGTTTTATTTAGTCCAAATCAGGTCAAATATGGGTAAAGTAGGCTTGGCTTAAATAGGTCTGATTTGTGAAAATAGGTCCGATTTGGGGAAATTAGTTCTGAATTGGCATTATTAGGTCTCATTTAGATCAATCTAGGACAAATTATGGGTAGTTGGGTTTGATTAAGTCATGTTATGCAAAATTAGGCTTGTTTGGGCCAAATCAAGTCAAATTTGGGTAGATTCGGTCTAATTTGGGGGAAATAGGTCTGATTTGGGAGATTAGGTATAATGGCCAAATTAGTCTCATTTAGGTCAATATAAGGAAAATTTGGGGTAGTTAGGCCTGATTAGGTCATGTTATGCAAAAATAGGTTTCATTTATACCAAATTATGTCAAATTTGAGTAGATTAGGTCTGATATGTGGGAAATAGGTCTAGTTTTGGGGAGATTAGGGAAAACAAGTCTGATATGTGGGAAATAGGTCTAGTTTTGGGGAGATTAGGTTTGATTTGGCCAAATTAGGTCTCATTCACTCAATATGGGGATCATTTGGGGAAGTTAGGTCTGATTCAGTCAAGTTATACAAAATGAGGACTGATTTAGGCCGTATTAGATCAAATTTATTTCAAGTTAGTTCAAATTAGGGCTCATTAGGTCTAGGTTAGGTCATGCCAGGTGAGATTTAGCCTGAGTACTCTATAAGACTATGTAACAATGTCGTTATTATGTATTTACAAATATGAATTATGAATATTAATATATGAATATCAACATTATTTAAATTAAGTAAAATGTCTAGAAATGCTTGGGTGCCCCATAAGAGACCTACTGCCTAGCCGCCTTAATATTGTTGGAGGAAGCTGTAGTCTGCCACCTAGATCCACCTAGTTGAGAGAAAATCTAGAGGCAGGAAAAACTATCTTGATCTTCCCCACTACGACATTGATGAGATTGGCATGATGGTGTATTGAGGGAGGCTCGATGGAGGGCATGGACGGTGGCGATGCCATGAGGAGACGAGGATGGTGTGGGTCGAAATATGGTGATGATGACATCAGGAGGAGAGAGGTTAGGGTGCTTGCTCTGATACCATGTAAGGAAATGGAAAGTGTTTCCTATTGAATAAAGAAGGGAGCGCCCACTTATCTATATAATAGTAATAGGCGGAAAACTCCCAAGTACACTATGTGGGACTACAGAAGCAGTTGTCCATGTACCAGTAGAAAATTCGGCAGCTACTGTGGCACGTGCTTCCTAAGATTATTTTAAGATTATTCAATTGAACCAGATACAAAATAAAAATTTGGTCAAAAAAACCATATATTATCCATTGAACTTTCTTTGTCTTTAGATGAGCATTCACATGAATGATGTAATAGAGATTAGAGTGCTTCCTAATTTGAAAGGAAGAAGCATGAACTTTGGACCATATCAAGATTTGGTCACAAGAAAGATAACCAAGTAATATATGCCATATTAGGTCATAGGGGTGGAGTCATACATGCCACCATAGAGCAAGATGGTATGATTCAAGGGAAAAGGGTAGAAAAACTTCAAAAATTTAACATTTTCCAAGATTAGGAAGATGTTGTATGGCATTAAGGAATAAGAAAAGAAATTAGATGAAAGTGCATCATCAAAATCAAAGCGAGTCTAATTAGGGTACACTTAACAACATGGGTCAAAACAGAAAACATACACACATATATATGTATACATTTGTATATGTATATGTGTATATATATGTATAAATATGTGTGTGTATAAATAAATAAATAAATAAATATATGTATATATATATATTATATATATATATATATATATGGCCATTCATTCACTACTCGTGCGGGTAACTAAAGTTAGTTACCCGTGCTTCTATTTTATAATAGGAAGGCACATATTTGTAATGAGACAACCAACATTGTAATGAGATGGCCAAAATTGTAATAGAAAGACTCGTTTTATAATACTACGTAAACTGTTGTCATAAATATCATTTTTACTGTATTTAGAGGGACCGCCGTATTTACGTAGCCATAGTAACAAAAGTCTCCAAATTTTACAAAAAATCGGCGAATTTCGCATTTTAATAGGCTCCTGAATGTTCAACACGAATACATCAGTCGTCGATTTTTCCCGTCTTTTCACGATTTTTCCCACTTTTTCGTGATCTATACGATTTTTCACGATTCTTCATGACTTTTCATGTTTTTTCACGATCTTTCTCTTTTAAGTAGTTTACTCTTTCACGAAACCATGTACACAGAACTCATTTATACACTAAACCTCCAACACCCCACTCTCCCAACAGTCCATTGTTATTGTGCAACTATTCTATAGTTCTTTTCCTACTTTTTTTCACTCAATAAGATTGTATGTCCAATGACCTCAATAATTATATTTGTATGTGATATGTGTATATATATATATATATATATATATATATATATATATATATATATATATATATATATATATATATATATATATATATATATATATATATAGAGTCAGGCTAGAATACACTCGAGTGTACGGATCGCACGAATACACTCGAGTGTGTTTTCATATCAAGACTATTTTTTGCAAAATATAAACCGTTGATCTTCACCGTCATACTATAACTAGGCTACATACAAATTTTGAGCCCATTTGGATGAGTGTAAGCCACTCATCCAAGGGCAACAAAATCGACGCGTGAAACTAATTTGAAATGCATAATTTTTGTGGTCTTTATAACATGAGCTATACATATCCAAATGTGCTCAAATTTTGTGTATGAGTTGTTCATGAGATGTTTAATAAGATCAATGGATTAGATTTTCAAAAAAAAAATTGCATCATGAAAAACTACTTGAGTGTATTCCGCTCCGGATACACTCGAGTGTATTCTAGCCTGACTCTATATATATATATGTATATATATATACACAAAATTTGAGCACATTTGGATATGTATAGCTCATGTTATGAAGACCGCAAAAATTATACATTTCAAATTAGTTTCGCGCGTCGATTTTGTTGCCATTGGATGAGTGACTTACACTCATCAAAATGTGCTCAAAATTTATATGTAGCCTAGTTATAGTATTACAGTGAAGATCAACGGTTTACATTTTGCAAAAAATAGTCTTGATATGCAAACACACTTGAGTGTATTCGTGTGATCCGTACACTCGAGTGTATTCTAGCCTGACTCTCTCTCTCTCTCTCTATATATATATATAGAGAGAGAGAGAGAGTCAGGCTAGAATACACTCGAGTGTACAAATCACATCAATGTTCTGAAATGCGTTATGCGGTATGCGTTCGGTCAGGGTACCACATAGAGTATAAGCGGAATGCGAGAGCATAAGCGGGGCATATGCATTTTTGGATTTTTTTAATTAATTCTATATTTTATACATCTATTTATTTAAAAAAATAGAATCATAATCATAAATTTCATGCTATCTAGTTGTGTAGCCTAATAGCCCAAAATGTACCAATGGATCATTACATCATGGAAGAAGAAACACATATTTTCCAATGATCAAGAAGAAAAATCAATCAACAAAATATACAAGTCACAAAACACATAACACATGCAGTTCATAGCAGAACATTTATTGAATGAACACAATAAGAATAACCACAAAACACACTAACACATGCAGTTCATAGCGGAACATTTATTGAATGAACACAATAAGAATAACCACAGTAACACAAAACATGGTAGTTCAAAGTAGAAACAGAAAAAGAACATCAAAAACAAAATCAAAACATCAAAATGATATGAAGAAATCAAGCCAGTAATAAATAGAGAAGAAAAAGTTGTAGGGAATATAAATTACTCCCTAGGCAGCACACAAAATTTGAAACTTTGTAAAAGAAAATATCACATCCAATTAATATTTGCAATAGATTCCCCTTTTATGTGCAACAGGCTCTAATCTTAGAGCAAAATAGAAGAGAAAAAGAGAGCAAAAGGAAAGTGCATAATGAAACATTGACAATTGTAAAATGTAATAATATATTTTGCACCATTCATTCAAAATAGAATTATTTATGAGGTAGCAAAATTTCAATATCTGATCTAAAACCAACTATATAGAAGTTGTCATTTAATTTGGTTGATTTTATTTGAGGTTCTATTTTTTTTTACTTAAGTCATCAAATGAAATGCGGGGCCTAAGCGGCCGCATATGCGGACCGTAGGACGCATATTCGGTCCATGCCCAAAAATAACACTGCATAGTTATATGCGGAGCGGCTGAGGGCCGCATAAGCATATGCGGCCGCATAAGCGGCCTCATGCGGGGCATATGAGAACACTGAATCACACAAATACACTCAAGTGTGTTTGCATATCAAGACTTTTTTTTGCAAAATGTAAACCATTGATCTTCACTGTCATACTATAACTAGGCTACATACAAATTTTGAGCCCATTTGGATGAGTTAAATCACTCATCCAAGGGCAACAAAATCGACGCGCAAAACTAATTTGAAATGTATAATTTTTGCGGTCTTTATAAGATGACCTATAAATGTCCAAATGTGCTCAAATTTTGCGTATGAGCTATTCACAAGATGTTTAAGAAGATCAACGGATTAGATTTTTGAAAAAAATATTGCATCATGAAAAACTACTTGAGTGTATTCTAGCCTGACTCTCTCTCTCTATATATATATCTATATATATATACATATATTTATATATGTATATGTATACAAATATACATATACACATACATATACATATACGTATATATAAGTATATATATATATATATATATATATATATATAAGTATCCCCAACATAGTTGGGATTGAGGCTTAGATGATGATGATGATGATGATGATATATATATATATATAAGTATTTATATATATAAGTATATATATATATATATATAAGTATATATATATATATAAGTATATATATATATATATATATAGAGAGAGAGAGAGAGAGTGAGAGAGAGAGAGTCAGGCTGGTGTACACTCGAGTGTACCAGAGGCACCGTACACCTCAGTCGTTTTTAAAGATAGAGTAACTTTTAGAAAAATCTAAACCGTTGATCTTCTTAATTATTTTAAGAGCCTACTATATAACAAATTTTAGCTCATTTAGACACTTATAGGTCGTGCATCTAAAGGAGGTAAAAATCATGCATTTCAAATTAGATTTGTGCGTCGATTTTGTTGTCCTTAGATGAGTGACTTATACAAATGAGCTCAAATTTTACATGTGGCCTATTATTATTGTAACCATGAAGATCAATGGATTAGATTTTGGAAAAACATGGTCTAGATAGGAAAACACCATTGGGGTGTACAATGTGATCTGTACACTCGAGTGTATTCTAGCCTGACTCAGTATATATATATATATATATATATATATATATATATATATATATATATATATATATATATATATATATATATATATATATATATATATATATATATATATATATATATATATATATATATAAGTATGTATATGTATATATAGCCGAATAATACTCAATTATTTCCGAATAGTTGACCAAACTTTGACTGAAATATATTGTTTTTTTCACGATTTTTTTTTGAATTTTGACTTTTTCCGACCAGTCGAAAAGTTGCCGAATCCCGAATTTGTCACTATGTACATAATGAGTATTTGTATTACAATTTTGGTTGTCTCATTACAATTAGGTGTCTTCCTATTACAAAACTGATCCACGGGTAACAAAAGTGCAAGACATATTATGTTTTGCTTTACTTATATATTTAGGGACCTAAGTGCAAATTCTTTAGTTATTGTACTTAATCGTAAATGTTTAATGATTTCTTTTATTTTAGGTTTTATTTAATTTCGAATTTTGTTAAATAGGATTTTATTTCCATTACTTGAGGGTCAAGTCATGTGTTGTAAAAGCCAGCCTTGGGGCCTCTGTCTAGGCAGTTGAATATGAAATGAATTTTGAGAATTTGTCGTTTATCTTCTTCTTTCTTCTTTTTTAGTATATTAGATATTTAAATTCAAAGAAAAAGAGGGTTTGTTTGATCGAGAATACACGATAGAAGGAATTGTTCTATCTCCAAACTTCACCTTCCAATCCACGAAATAATTTGATTTATGGACAGCATCATTGTGGTAAAGGTCGTCAAATAAATAGTTAGAAAAAAAATTCTTATTTAAATATTACATTATAACATTACGTCATTACCCGCCTCAACGTTTATACAAAGAATTACGTATGGGAAATATTGAAACCGTACTTTCCAGTATACATATATATATATATAATATATATATATATATATATATATATATATATATCACAATAGCTGAAACAAGAAGAGATAACAAAAAATGAGCAGCTACACATCACGATCAGCCACAATCACAGGTGAGTGCAAAAGATACTGTTTTGTGAATCTCAACTTGTTTTTTTTGATAGTGTATTATTGTTCTTTCTGCCTGAATAATGTAGAAAAAGGTAGCAGCGCGAAAATTCTATTATAAGTTGCTTCCTTTTTCTGGTAAGGGATTGTAAGTTGCTTAAGTATGGTAAAAGTTTGTTTACAACAAACGTAAAAGGGCTGTTTAGATGCCATACTGCTTGATTCTCAACAATGTCCCATTACCAATTTTGTTTGCATTGGATTCCAAATGCAGATGATGAAAGATGAATTGGCAAGGGGAGGAAAGGTTTATCTTGTCTATCCCGTCATTAGGGAATCAGAACAGTTGCCTCAGTTGCGTGCTGCATCAGCTGATTTTGTATCTATAGCAGCTAAGTTCCAGGGTAATCAGTGTGGATTATTGCATGGGAGAATGAAATCTGAAGAAAAAGAAGATGCTTTAAGAAGGTTTAGATCAGGAGATACACAAATCCTTCTTGCAACTCAAGTAATTGAGATAGGTATTGACATTCCTGATGCATCACTGATGGTAGTCATGAATGCTGAAAGGTTTGGTATTGCGCAGCTACATCAGCTAAGAGGAAGAGTAGGACGTGGAGTAAAGAAATCAAGATGTGTTTTTCTGTCATCTAATGCAGGGGCATTAGGCCGTTTAAAGGTGTTAGAGAAGTCTTCAGATGGATTTTATCTTGCAAATATTGACCTTTTATTCCGTGGTCCTGGCAACCTACTTGGTAAGAAGCAGTCAGGTCATCTTCCAGAATTTCCTATTGCAAGACTTGAGATTGATGGAAATATTCTTCAGGAAGCCCATCTTGCTGCACTTGTAAGTCAGACTTCATTAGGTTTTAAATGCATATTAGCCATTACCATTTACATGTGACCTAATTTCTCTGATATTTTTTTGATTGTTGCATGCTTAACGTTGCTAATTGTTTTGCATATGTTTTTAGTGTCTGTTATGGGCCTCACTTGTTAAGCATTGCCGCAATGTTATTTTATCATCATAATCATCATCATCATTCTCATCATCATCATCACCACCGTCATCGTCCTCCTCCTCGTCCTAATTGTCGTCGTCATCATCATCATCACATATAGGAGTTGGCTACATGGATCCTTCTTTTCCATTCAGCTTTTGTCATGGGTCATTCTCATTAATCTGTAAAGAATTTTTATCTCTCCTTATGAGCTATCCCCAATTTAATCTAGGCCTGTCTCTTCTTTCTTTTGCTCTGCTTGATTCTACAACATTACTGTGTATTGAACTTAGCTTTTGCTGAATAACTTCTCCCAAAGCTTCATAGTGTGTAACACATCAATTTAATGCCTCAATAGTTTGCACAACTTTGTGCAGATTCCTTGTTCTTGTAGATGGGTGTTGCTCCACTAATATGACATTTTCATTGTCCTAATAATCTTATTGAAGAAATTGGTAACCCCAATACTCTTTTCTCTTCCAAACAATAATAGGAATACCATCTGCCCACATGCCTTTCCCAATTACACCAATTTATAAGCATCATTTATTTCTGAATGTGTATCTAGTGAAGTGTAGGTGATACCTCTTGTATTGATAGAGAACATGTCTTTGACATTATTTGAAATATCTTCTTTGAAAAGTTTACGGAAGTAGTTTTTCCATTGATTCTTGACATCATCATCCTTGACTAATATTCTACCATCTTCATCTTGATGCATTCCACTTTCCCCATATTTTCTCCTTTTTCATTTTATATACAACACTTTCCCCGTCTCTGGTATCCAACTTTTTATATATATGTTCAAAGTATCTAGACCTGACCTCTTCAATTACATTCTTAGCTTCTTTGTTTGCTAATTTGTATATCTACATTGTTGTATTGTCTCGAGATTAGGTAAACTCCTATAAATCTCTTTAAGATTTTTATTTGACTTTGTTATTCCACCCCCATCTCTCTTTTTGTGGTGGCCTACGATCCTCTTATTTCCCCAATACTTCTTTGGTGATTCTTGTCACGTAGGAACTCATGCTATTTTGTAAAACTAAGGGGTCTGAAAATTCTACCATTATTGTCATAATATGACTAATCAATATATAGATACACTCGAACATGCAGTAAATTTATTATATTATTACACTTAATAGCTAGCAATTATTGCCAGAATTAAGTTATAGAACATTAACAGAATAACGTTGTCGACCCTGTTATCTACCAAGTAGGAGACTACTTCTTTACCCTCAGTTTGTTACCTAATGCTTTGTACTCCTGATCCCGAAGATGTTTCTTACTGTTTTCAGTACCAGCCTCAGATTCCGTGGTTGAAGGAATCTACATTACTTTTTCTTTTAAAAAAGTGATAAATTAGATCCTAATAACAATTTTACTCATGTCCCAAACTGTGGTTTCTCAAAGTGTTATTATTGGGTTTTATTTTACTGCATGTGTGGCTGTTCTCAAAGCAAATACATGAGAATGTGGATAGTCCCTTCACAAAGTGAAGCTCTTGAGCAAGTTTACTTTTTTTGGCCAATTTAATTTTCATACGAACATTTTTTCTATCATATCGTCACAAATTTTCTGTCAAACTTGCAGAAAGTTTTAACCATGTCCAGTGATCTTAATGAATTTCCCAAGCTTAAAGCTGAACTCAGCATGCGACAACCACTTAGTTTACTGGGTGACTAGCTTGTATTTTGAGATGTTACAGTGCTGGTGTGGATGCTAGTCCACCATGCATGCGTCAACTATCGAGTACTCTTTTAGAGCAAAGTATTGATCAAAAAGTTGCTGATTAAAAGCTGTATCGAAATGATTCTCTACAGGTATTACATCCCATGCACATGATTTTGCCCTTTTCTTATAACATAGTTGCGTCCCTTTTCAAGGTGGTGCACTATCATATGGGTATTTTGCTTAGTTCTTAAAGAGACGAATTTTTCTCTTGTTTGCCCTGAGTTGCAGATGTGCAATGTGGTATATGGACTGTCATGAAGTATGTCTGCTCTTATGGCTTCATCTTGTTGTATTATGTTACTTTCTAATTTTTATAGTGTATGCTCTTCAGTTATATGTGGTTTCTGTTTTGCTTTTTACTTATATACATATTATGATTTTAAAAGAACCTTTTGCTAATGCAAGTTACAATGGCTAAGAACTATCTGAAGCAGGCAAGCAGCTATATTTCAAATAAATATATTAATATCTTCACTTATTCACTATTGTGGTATCCTTTGTTTATTGTTGTATTATGTCTTGTCTTTAGTCCCACATTGCTGGGCTCTCTATTATCTCATACTTCACCATCCTATATAAGCAAAAGTATCTTATACCTTTAATTTCATCTCAATATATCCCATTATTTACATGGTATCGGAGCACTTTGATCCCCTGTAGCCTCCCCGCCGCTTTTTCCCTGCCTGCCAGCCTATCGCCGCCCCTACCTCTATTGCCCCACCACTCCTTCCCCTTCTCCAAGCCATCTGTCACACTCCCCCTTCCCCTCTCCAGCTCGCCGCCACCACCCACTCCTCACTGCCCTCTCCAGCCCCACCACCGCTCCTGTCTTCCTCTCCAAGCCAACCACCACCCCTCTGCCCTCCCCTTCTCTAAGCTAGCCGCCACCCCTCTGCCCACCCCTTCTCTAAGCTAGCCGCCACCCCTGTTCCTGCCCCCTTCTCCAAGCTAGCCACCAACCTCTCTCTACTCTCCGGCTTGGTCAGTATTTTCGGTAGCCACCAACACTCCGTTGAATTGGTGTTGCGGTAATGCTCAAGGAGGTCAGCATGTAGGCTGAAAAACATGTAGCATCCGAAAGCAAACACTTTATGTACCATAGAAGAACTCCATGCTAGTCAGTATTTTCTAGGTCCTCAAGAATTGTATGTGCGGCTAGTAAATTGTCAAATATGTTAGGAAAGACTTTGTTAAACTGGTGCAATTGTTTGTTTTAGATGTGCAAATTGATAATTTGGTGACTATATTTAATTCAGTTTCATATTTCAATGTTATACCCGCTGAAATATTTGGGTTTTAACCAGTGAATTAAAAAACGGCCAGGCGGGCCGCTTAAGCGCCCATGACCCCCAGTTGCTTAATTTTGCCATTAATTGACCGCTTAATCATTTTGAACAAAATCGCCCGCTTTTTGCCCGCCTCACCCGCTTTTTTCCCGCTTTTTTCCCACTTTTTTCCCGCTTTTGTTTAAAAATTCTAATGTAAGCATCTAACATTAATTAATTACATAGCCAAGTAGTGTTGACTATAATATACGAAACTTGTATACATTAAATGTTCTATGATATAGCTAGCCCTAATTTAGAATGCATACTTTGTGTGTAAGCTGTAATAATTGGGTACTGCTGTAATGCATCTAAGTAAATATCCTATTGCTCTATTATACTAGTAATGCATGATTAGTTTTACTGATTTCCTTGCTGCTTTCAGTGATTAATGATTGGTACTGCTGGTTAGTATTACTTTAGTGATTACTTTAATTCAATAATTCATAGTTTGTTATATACAATTACTGATCTGCTTGCTGATTTTAGTGATTAGAGATGCTGATTAATAGTAAGTATTGATGAATACTTAGTTAATTACTGATTTGCTGATTAGATATGTATAGAAGTTCCTTATAAATATATTTTTTATATACACATGTAATTTTGTATAAAAATATATAAAATTTAGACACCCGCTTTTTCAAAAATCGCCCGCTTAATCGCCCGCCTACCGCTTAATCGGTTACAGGGTGCCGTCCGCACACCTCCCGCTTCCCGCTTTCTAATACATTGGTTTTAACCAAATTTTTTAATGCGAGTGTTCATGTACTATTCTTAGCCAAAATTTTGACATTATTTTATCTACTCCAGCTGCATTGTTGGTGACTTAATTAACCACCAAGAATGATCGCACAGATAGTCAATGTCGGTGGATAGACGTTTTTCTAGTACGAGGCTGAACCAAGATGGTCGCTTGGGGGCACACTTGACAGAGAGGAGTTTGATGGCCTATTACTAAGGAGTGTGATGGCCTCTGTCCCGATTCTTGTGGCTAGAAACGTGATGAGAGCTATGTTTCGGTAGGGAATTAGATGAGAGCTCGCTTATATATAATGCAATGTCCTATTCGTAGCCATTCTAATATGCCCTGCATTGATTCCTTATAGGTCTTGCAAAGTCTAATCCTATTCCTAAAGAATGAAAGGAT
Source organism: Alisma plantago-aquatica (assembly GCA_963693085.1). Lineage (NCBI taxonomy): Eukaryota > Viridiplantae > Streptophyta > Magnoliopsida > Alismatales > Alismataceae > Alisma > Alisma plantago-aquatica. Next base: position 126,397,097 of record OY856409.1, on the reverse strand, counting down.
CAGGAGGCAGGCATTCAAGCGTTCTGGTTCTCCCTAATGTTGTGACTTACACAGTTTTAGAACTAAACAAACGACAAAGGAAGTTTATTGGCATGAGAGGTTTAGTGCAGAACTTGGTATTCACGGCCTTACTATAAAATTGTAATGGTAGTAATTGATCTGGAAGGTCGGATTGACAGTTGTGGTCTGTCTGTCATGGCTGTCAAGGCGTAGTTATCTAACATACTCTGAAATTGGACTTTCAAGGCCGGACCATGAAGTTGTCAAAGGCTGTGAAAGGCCAATATTTGCTTCATACTTTTAAGGACAGGGCTTTCATAAACCATCTATGAAGGTTTTGCGACTTTGAAAGGCTTTCATAAACTATCTATGAAGGATTTAAAGCTGTATCAGCTTTGCGTCAGACTTTAGGATGGGATTTTCATGGCCACAGTCATCATTGACCTTGTGACTCTAGTCTCTAAATAGATGGGGATGTAGTTGAGTGAACTTGAAATAAAATGCGGAGTCTTGGACTTCTAAACTCTAGTAAGCACTGCCCAAACACGTCATAGGATGGAAGATCTACTTTGGAAGATATTTTTTGGGCAAACATTGTAACTTTCAACAGTCTCCCAGTGGCATTGAATAAGGATGTTCCTCATATAACTCACTATCAATCTGCATGCTATTGTTATATGTGCCTGGTTAGGAGTTCTTTGTAGTGTGTTTTCCCCTGTATACCAGACAATGTAATGCAACCCATGTTACAACTAAGAACTCAATTCTTAATTCCAACTCTCCGGACAATGCCCTTAGGCATGGGCTTATACAGATAGCAGGAGGGAAGCCCTAATTGTCTTATTTCCACTCAAGACCAAACTAAAATAAGAATTAAAACTAATTGGTTAAGAACTTACAAGTAAGTCCCTAACATTACATTTAGATCCTAAAAGTGAAACAATTGCATAATAAACCCTAATCCAAAACAAAGACTCAACAATTAAATAGAAAAAACATACATAAAAGACAAATAATGAAGCACTCTAATCAAGAGGTGTGAAATGCTATCCGGGCTCTGGATGAACATGTTGTCCTGCATCAACTCCCTCGGGATGACAAAATGAGACTGGCGAGTAGGAGTATGGTTGTGGGACTGTGGGAAGCAAATGTCCAGTGAGCAGGGTGCGCTAAGTTGTATCTTCCTCCTTGGGCTTGTCGTCACTAAGATCGCTTACTGGAAACACGTCCTTGTATTCTAAATCTTCTTCCTTCGGCTTGGAGGATGTAATCATCAAACGGTTAGGGCATTGGTTAGAACGATGTCCGAACCCCTTGCAAGAAAAGCACCGAGTTCAACTGGAGGATGCTGCTACAGAAGATGTTGGTGTGACTGTTGTGTGACTGTAATGGATTCAATGGACGGGGCTGTTGTCAAAGAAGAACTTTGTCAAGAAGTGGAGTCTTTTGAGTGTCGTTTATGCTCATACTCTATCTGCATAGCCACGTGAATCACATCATTCATAGAAGAAAACTGTGACGTAGCCAATGCTGTGGCAATAGATGAATTGAGCCCATGACGGAACATAAAGATCTCGGTGGTAGCATCCCATGTGACCTTTGACTTGTAGCTAAAGTTGCAAAATTCGTGGGTATACTCATTCACAGAATTAGATCCCTGCTACAAGTTTAACAGGTTGAGGCATAATTGTTTCTTGTAATTAACAGGGACAAAAAAGGACTGCATGTTAGCTTTCATGTTTGTGCAGGTGTTAATGCAACGAAATGTCAGTAGTCGCTTCCACTAAGTGAAGCGGAACCACGGAGCTTGGCCTCTACGTACTTGGTCCTGCGATTTTCTTCAAGTTGGTGCCAATCAAAGAACGATTCCATTTTGTGGGCCCCTTCGTAGAAGACGTCGGGCTTGCCAGTGCAATGGCATTCTGGAACATCAATCCTAAGCAGGCTTTCTTGGCAAGGAGGAACTTCTGGTTGTGGTGGATGGCGTCCTTCCATGCGCTAAAGTATGACGTGCATATCCTGCATCATGTCTTTTTAGTGGTCAAACTGCTCATCATGGTTGGCCAAACGCTCCTCGAATTCCTCAACTTTGGCTTGGTAACCTTCATTACGCTCCACGGTGTGTGTTGATGGACTGCAGCATGAGAAGGTACGTGCGGTGGCGAGAAGAACTAGTGGAATTGACTACGAGACGACAAGGCGTGCGGGAGTCCCAGGTGGAAAGAATTGGGTGATGGGCGAGAAGTTGAGGTGTGGCTGTTGGAAGGAACTGTGTGAAGGGGATGAACAATGGTGGCAACGTAAGGAACAAGGTGAAGAGTAGCGGCAGCGCACTGCTATACTCGAAGAACATTTTTTTTGATAGGCGAATGGGCGATTTCGATAGATGGGTGAAATTAATGCTAACCTATGGTTTGGGATTAATCGAAAGATCTAACCTAGGGTTTGGATCCGGTGGAAGGCTGATATGGCTCCTAGACGTAGGGTTTAGGAGACCAACGAGTGGTGGGATGATAGATGGGTTACGCTGCACCTACGGTTTTGGCTGTCTCTCGGGGATTCTGGGATCTAGACCTAGGGTTTAGATTTCAGGCTCTGATACCACATTATGCAACCCATTCACAATTAAAAACTCAATTCGTAATTCAACTTTGTCGGACAATGCCCCTAGGTTTGGGCTTTATATAGATAACACGAGGGAAGCCCTATTTGGCTTATTTCCACTCAAGCCAAACAAAAATAAGAATTAAAACTAATTACTTAGACCTTACAAGTGAGTCCCTAACAATACATTAAAAGTCAAACAATTGCATAATAAACCCTAAATCAAAACAAAGACTCAATATTTTTTTGTATTACAAGGAACTCCTCCCAGGCAGGGCCACTATTGGACCCACCCAAATAGGATAAACCCCGGAAACAAAGTCTCAACAATTGAATAAAAGACAAACATAAATAAAAGACAAATCATGACACTCTAACCATGAGGTGTGAAATCCTATCCAGGCTCTGGATGAGCATGTTGTCCTACATCACAATGTACTAGAGGTACCTAATAGTAGTATTGCGTTCTTCCCCACATACTAGAGGTAACCTAATATTAGTGCTTAGTATTGCGTTCTCCCCCATATACCAGATTATGTACTAGAGGTACGTGACGTTTTTTATGCTTTTCTCTGTCTGTTTTTCTTAATGGCTTTCTGATCTCTCTTTGCAGATGTCCACTAGGCTGACCGGGTGGGGCTATGCTATTTGAAGAAGTGCATGGAGTGTATGTAGGCTGGTCTATATATATGTATATGTACATATGTTATATGATGCAAGCGAATTGATCAATGTTGGTCCTGCTTGACTGGAGAATACCAATGCATCCTGTACAGGGTGTTTTGTAACGAACCTACATCGATGAAGCCTGGTTCCAGAGACTAGGGTCCACTGCTGTAATTATTGTGTCAAGAGATGCCTTTTGTAAACCGTTGGCCTTGTACTACCTTTCAGTGGAATGCAACTCTCATCATATCTATGTTGTTTCAAATGTCGTTATGTTTCCCCTGAATGTGTTATTGATTAATGTTATTTGCTTTACCTACTACATCTTACAGATTCAGTTAAATAAAAAAATAGGGTCTAATTTTCCAGAATCAGATTGGGCTGCCACTAGTGTGACGTAGTGTATTGACAAAGATCGACGGTGGGATCAAGTGGCAGATGAAAGGATATCGTTGGCTTTTTGTGTCAGTGGAAAGCTCATAGACTTCACCAACGTAATTCAATAGAAACAGACTTTCATCCATTGCGGTATAGTTCTCCCCTGAATTCGAAGTCCTCATGGCCTTTGTATATGGATATCTGACTGAAAAGGAAACTAAATCCTAAGAAAACATCGACCTTCCTAATTAATCCCTAATTGAACAAAATACAAAACATAACGACTTATGTATATCTCTAACCCTGTAAATAAACACAGCTGTGGTATGTCTGGCAGCTTTTCAACCTACATGGTTGACTTATTCACATCCTTTTATTTTGTCTTTACAAGTAATCTGTATGCTTCATCTGTTGTACATTGTTAATTGCATGCCCTCTACAACGCAGTAATGCAAGAAAATTGACGGACTGTTGAGAAGATATATACCTAAGAGACAAACTTGAGATCGAGTTGGAGTAGAGACCAAAAGCATAGAAGCCATAGATCATGCGCTTGGCTGCCTATTCATACTCAATTCAAATAACCTCCAGCGAGCAATTGGTTTCCATAATAATTTAATCCGGTCCTGTAGCGTCATATAACCGACATTTTTTCCAATCAGTTTGACAACAACTGTCTTTGTCCAAGGTTTGTGCAGAATCGTGTATGCTTCCGGAACAACGAAGACTTCAGAGAATCCATTATCTCTGACTACATATACATCTTCCGCGTTTACATTCTGGGAGTCGTCATCATGAAGAAAGAAGTTAAGACTGATCAGATGATATACCAGCCATAGCATCACGAAAAGATTTTGGTAGCATGTTAACCGTTGCCGCTGTAGACATCTCTTCACAAGAACTATTAGATTGGTGGTTGCCATGGATATAGATTATGTGGAACTCATGGAGAGTTTGGATCTAACGACTGATTCTGAAGATCAGTAGATTCAGTTTTAGAAGAAGGTCGTGCCCACATCCCATTATAGTTAAAACATATGCCAATATATTTTAGTAGAGATGATTGTGAAGCGCGTGTCGATAAACCCGAAGATGAATTGGACTCAACATTCTCGGTAGATCCCTTGACTGCGTATGCATCCCCTTTACCGGGATACTGACTATCACTGTTGAAGGCAAACTGGAGTTGATTATCTTCGTAGTCATCTGTCATGTTAAGTTTCAGATCATCACCCAGGTAGCCCCGTCCTCCCCGGCTCTGGTGTCTAGCCGGTGAACGTAGAATGGGCTCGAGTGTATTATCCATGTCTTGGATGTCATCGCCTAGCACACCTTCACCATCTCTTCCATGCTGACCACCAGCCTGAGCGCCGATGCCTGTACTTTTCTGACGCCAGTAACCACCGTCTTCACCAAGGACTTTGAGAAAACCTCTCCGTATCGTGATTCCCTCCTCTATATTATTTCGAATGAGAATCTTTGGTTCTAGTTACTCTTCATGAGAGAGATAGAGAGTGGAATAACCCCACATGAGAAAATATCGTATTGTGTTTTGAGTTTGGGTGTTGTTTGCTAGAAGGGGTGCTAAAGGTTGCCTGCACCTGAGGACAAGGTACATAGACGGTTCCATTCATTGTTGGAATACATGATACTCCTATCATTTAGTAGTATTTGTAAAATCTATTTCCTTTGGTTGGTTTGTTTTATTTTTTCTCATTTGAATTTACTTCTAAGCCCTACCTCTATTGTGCTTATATAAAGTAGTAATTCATTTAACAACCTAACAACCACATCTCTATGTTTAAACATGATTGCTACATCAATCATGTGTACTTATAGTTTTGAATCAACACCGAGATATAAATAGTATAAAAAGTGATGCATTTCTGAGTCTAGTTTTTGAGCTCATAACTTGAATACTCATGCGGATGCTATCAACCATTGTGAAGAAAGACTGCAAGTTGAAATTATTTTATATGTTGTCATCGTTTTTTGGTGTGCTAAATCAAGTGACAAGAATATCACTAAAAGAAATGACCTATTGTTACTTTGTGTTAAACAAATGGCTATGAACTTTTGGCTTTCCTCCCTCAAAACATGGTTCTTGAGGTATTACTAATTAAATAAGACTCAAACAATGTGTGTTTGCTCCCAAGTTTGAGTCAACAAGTGAGGAATTATAGAGGTAGTTGATATGACAAAATTTAGGCTAGGAATTTCTAATAAAAAATATAACATAGAAGCATACTCCTGCATCAACTGTCATGTAGAGCTTTTAATGGATTCAATCTATGTCCAAATTTTTGAAACACGATGTATATTGTCTCATTTTCATTTCTTCAGATGGAAAATTATATCATGTGATATTTGAATCCAATATTAAACCAATATATGCTAGTGGTAAAAAAATATAGTTTGAGCTCTTCCTCTATCTCATTCACCTTATTCTTATTTGTTTATCTTCTTAATTCATCTTATTCAAATTTTTGTTACATAAAAATTTTGCAATGGGAGAAGTTGATTTCAAAATCTATCTTAGACACACTGATTTCATGAACTTTGGATTATTGGGAACCACAAGTCGGTCGACTGGCACTCCAGTCGGTCGACTGGACACTCCAGTTAGTTGATTGTAATGTTTTATTATTCGCAAACATATTGCCTTTAAATACTATGATTAATGCACATCATGACGTCAACACCAATCCCTTGATCCAGTCTTATTGATCGTCCAATCAGCCGACTTGACTTTTTAGTTGGTGGACTACTCTAGTTGGTCGATTCACATTCCCAACCGATCAACTCATATTCCATTCAACCAACTATCATCCAGTGTTGTTTGAGTTGATTACCTAAACACTTTAGCAGTCAAATCAAACCTTATATAATGAGTAAACTCCTATTCTAGGTGCATCCTATGCGTCTTACCCTATAGGTCCCAAATTACATTGATAGTGAATATCCATAACTATATTATGTCATCACAAGCAATGACCAGTATCTAGAAATACATCATTGCTACCCAAATAATTGGAAAGTTGGAGAACAACTTGAGCCTACAATCTGTGATCAATGTTATTGTAATCGTATAGTTCCTTTGTCACTGATATCTAAATTGAAATCAAGACATGGAGTCATCATCCTCTTAATTTTCAATGCATATTCCTTGAACTAGAGCAGATTGTCTAAGATGCATGTGAGCTCAAATATCATATATTGATTCACATGAATATGATCATAGGTTTCTCAGTCTCACTTATGAAGTGGCCATGATATCCGTTCTTAGCGGGAGGTACAAATCCCATCTCCATCAATCACAATCAATTTCCATGTATCACAACCTATCCAAGCACCACCTTTATGGTAACCTTTATTCAAGGTCACGTTGGTTGGTGTCAAAGTACATTGAGAGATATGTGATGAGTGTAGTGACTTCTGGTCAAAGAACCACAATCACCACTCTCACTATGAGAATTGATTCTGACTACCATTCAATGGTTTCTATGTATCACTCTCAAGGTGGGTTTGTCCGGTACACTATTCTCTAACATGTACCTATGTGTTTGGATAGATATCACGTATCATGACAAATGTGATTATGTCATTAGTCAACACACATTCTAGTCTTATGTACTATTGCTGTCTATTTATTACTTCCAACTAAGAATACTCTTATCATACATATGATCTTATTGTCCAGGTCCTCAACCTGAAGTCATATATCATCGAGGAACATCATTCTTCAGACATCTATCGTGTTATACCATCATCTCATAATTGAGCAAACATATAGACAAAAATTGCCTTTATTATTAATCAAATCAAGTACATGATGCCACATTACAATCATCGTATGATCGGCTCTATGAGAATACATACCAACAAATTCCACTTGGACTTAGAGCCAATCACCCATAAATTTAATCCCAAGTGATCTAACATGACCTTCATGCTTCTGCTAGGAAAGTGCTTCTATCAAGAGGTCAACAATATTGCTTTCAATTGGTACTTTGCAAATCTTCACATATCATCATTGTACAATCTCTCATATGAGATGGAACCATCATTGTATGTGCTTGGAATGTTGATGCGATCTAGGTTCTTTAGCTTGTGTAATATCTCCATTGTTGTCACAATACAACTCTACTACATCGTTGATGCTTGGAACCACACCAAGTTTAGTGATGAACTTCTTGATCCACACAACTTCCTTTACTGCATTGGAGGCATCAATATACTCGGCTTATGTTGTTGAATCAGTTATTGTTTCTTTCTTAGAACTCTTCTGGATTACATCTTCATTCTTTAGACAAAACACAAATCCAAATTGCAATCTAAAGTCATCTTTGTCTATTTGGAAGCTTTTATCGGTGTAACCTTTTACCACCAAATCTTCCTCACTGTCGCAGACAAGAAACTAATCGTTAATTCTTATCAAGTACTTGAGGATGTTCTTCATGGCAGTCCATTGAACTTTGTTGGGTCTACCTGATATCTACTTGTCATGCTCATGGCATACGAGACATTAGGACGAATACATAACATTGTGTACATGATGTATCCAATTGTAGATGCATATGGAATCTTACTCATCCATTCACATTCTTCACAAGAACAAGGACATTGAGATCTAGATATGTTGACACCATGAGACATGGGTAAGTTTCCTCTCTTCAAATTCTCCATGTTGAACCTTTTCAGCACTTTGTCAATGTATGTGCTCTGGGTTAAGCCAAGAATCCTTCTAGATTTATCTCTATAGATCTTGATTCCTAAGATATAGGATGATTCTCCTAAGTCCTTCATAGAGAATATATTTTCCAGTCAACTTTTATCATTTGTAAGGTAGGTATGCCATTCCGCATCAATAGTATGTCATCTACATACAATATGAGGAATACAATTGTGCTCCTACCAACCTTCTTGTAAACACATGGTTCATCTTCATTTTGACTAAAGCCAAACTCTTTTACCATTTTGTCAAATCAAAGATTCCATCTCTGAGATGCTTGCTTCAATCCATAGATTGACCTTTGTAGCTTATAAAATTTATTGGCCTCTTTTGTATTTATAAAACCCCCAGGTTGTGTCATGTACACAACCTCAAGAAGATTTCATTAAGGAATGAAATTTTAACATCCATCTACCAAATCTCATAATCATAATAAGCTGTAATGGAAAGCATGATCTGGATGGACTTAACCAAGGCAACTGAAGAAAAGGTTTTGTCATAGTTAACACCTTGAACTTGTCTAAAACCCTTTTCAACCAATCGACCTTTATAGGTTTGTACATTACCATCCATGTCATTCTTCTTCACGAATACCCACTTGCACCCTATGGGTTTTACCCCTTCAGGTGGATCCACCAAGGTCCATACCTTGTTGGTATACATGGATTCCATCTTAGATCTCATGGCCTCAAGCCACTTCTCAGACTCTGGTCCATTAACAACTTGTAGATAGGCTGTTGGCTCATCATCTATGACAAACTCATCACCTTCTTGAGTCACAATGTAACCAAATCTTTTAGGCTCAAGCAATGTCCTACTACATCTATGAGGTTCCTGTGTTACATGAGGAACTTGAGATTCCACAACTATTTGTAACTCCCATGTTCTTTTTGTACCTCTACAAGTTTGATATTTTCTTGTTGGTCTCGAACCCTTCGAGTTATACTTTCCTCCAATGATTGCTTTGGAAATAAATTCCTTTCCTAGGAATACAACATCCCCGGAAATAAACACTTTGTTGTTGGATGGAGTATAGAAGTAGTATCCCTTGGTTTCCCTAGGATATCCAACAAAATAACATTTACACTAATTTGGGTATAAGCTTTTCAAGAAAATACTTTCTTACATATGTTGGGAAATCATGATGACATATAAGGTCGTGAAAACAAAAATTTAAAACATGATTCCCCTTAATAGTGAGATAGTGTAAAAAACTATGTATCTAGAAAGGAAGGTATCAAGAGTTATACTTGGTCCTGGAGTAAGTCCAGTGACAACTCTTTGATGCAGTACCATGCTTCTTCTCCAAGAAACAATGTGCTTCTTCTTTGGGCAACAACTTGCTTCTTCTTCAACAACACTCAAAAAATTGTCAACAATTACCTCCTAGTTTGGCCACCACAGACGACAGTTGATAGAGTTCTCCTAGCGCCATAGGCCTCCTACCTTTAGAGAAGTCCAGTGGACCACTGGGAACTCCACACTACGATACCAGAGCTAGTAGGAAGGAGTTGCCCCTTTCAAAAGCGCTCTCCACAATTATCTCTCCCTTGCTATACCTCCCTTTATTGGGTAGGACTTGTTCGGGCTCTCTATTGGTTACTGTGACGTCTGTTGCCAAACATCGATTAAGATTAATGCAAAAGCGATCGTTAACAGTGGAATTATTGAAAATCACTAAAAATTAAAATCTTTTTGCAAAGAGATCTACACATAGGAAATCTTTTTCTTCAAGAACTAAGGTATAACATTTACATTCTGTTTCAAAGTACATGTTTTGCACTATATATCTCTTCTCGAGAATTACAACATCATCTATCTCAAGACATAATATACAGACAACATATAACTTTCGAGGCATCAAGCCAAAATCTCGGTTTGATTCATTAAAACACTGACTATTGACTCCAAGGACCTGAGAGTACAGAGATGACACATAGGACTACTATCTATACAAAACTTGGCAGCCAGTGCCTCCACTTGAGTCATCACTGCTGTCTCTGATACTGTTGTAGCCTTTCCCTTGCTATAGGGTTCCTGCTTATTCTTCTGCGTTTACCTAAAAACATTGGATCCCACGGGGATGAGACAATTGTAAATTGTCCCAGCGGGAGATATAACTCTCCGCCAAAACATTATTACAACAGTTTATTATGATTAAAACTGAACTGGAGTTCTTATATATTAACACCAGTATTAAACATTGAATGAATAGAGTAAAGTAATCTCCTTCCCTAAGGAGGACATTGTATCTTCTTATGATAGATTCATAATTCATCTATCTATTTGCAATGGATGTAAAGAGATATAAATAACATTTATCAACTAGAGATGCATAAAAGAAGTATAACATCAGCCAATGAATTTCTGTATTCAATCCTTAAGCAAACATGCTAAACGGCTGATTATATTTTACAATCACACTTATTCCCTGAGGAGATGAGGTATACCACTCATACTCCAACCGACCACTACGAAGTCGAAATCGGTACCATACAAGGTCAATGGTAGAGCCGACTACCAAGACCTCCCACATCTCAGTCAGTGCAATATCACATACAGGACATCTTGTGTCTCTGCTGTGTGTATATATATATATATATATATATATATATATATATATATATATATATATATATAGCTTTCCAGGGTATACTGGCAACTTTGCTATTAGAGTTACAGTGGCGTGTTGTACTCTCTTCGTGATCGTGAGATTTTGTGTTTATCTCCATCGATCCAGTATTAACATTATTGGGAGATGTGTACTGCATTTGTCCCAATCATCGGGGGATTCGTGATACATCTATCACGGTATAAGTAATGAATGATTGAGAGATTTAATGTTTAACTCACATCAATTCCTCCATTAGGGCGTAAGGATATTCACACCCATAACCCCCACATACTCAAAAGTATGCCCTCCAGGTTTTTGCTACGGAGCAACCCGTTTCACCATCACCAATTTGTTGATGATGATGGATCTATGGTCATAGCTCTACATGATATGATTTCACTTGTTTAATTAAGTACATTAGCATATTATTTTAGCATCAATCAAGTTCTCAAACATAACTTATTCAGACAAATGCTATAAAGGAACATATACTATTTTCATTAATCACTTCTCAGTCTTTATAAGACATTGGGATCTTAGTCCCTCATTTCATTTCTTGGAAAGTTCATATCCCTCAACATCATCATTGTCATACTTATCAACTTTGGGTATTTATACCCTCAATTCATCACTATCACTGTTACCACTTGTTAGGTAACTATTACCTCTAGGTTCTCAGACTGAGGTATACATGATACTTGTTACACAAGTATCTCACATGGCTCACAAGGCCTTAATTATTTTATCACCTTTTACTAGGCAACAGTTATTCATGTAACTCATAAGGTTCATATACCTCTTGTTACTCTTGCTAAGCAACAACAACATTAGGCACATAAGGCCATTCAACATATTTATTATATGAATGTCATAGCTCAGGTCTGGCTATGTTCATCATCTCATGATGTCTACATGATTAATGGTCATGATAACAATCATGTAAGTCATTTTTCACATCATATAAAATATTAGTAACACCACTATCCTTTATCAGGATTAGGGTTATCTATCAATTAGGGCTTTTCATTTCCTTTACCCAAAATTAGGGTTAGTGTTTCCCATCTTACATTAATTAGGGCTTCATGCTCACATTATTAGTTCAACTCTAATATGTTGCTCCACTCTTTTAATAGCATTCAAAGATATTATAAGTATTTGCTTATGATCACCATTCACATCATATATCATTAATGATCATCAATTCAAGATATGAGTTTATTTCTTATCCTTGTCATGGTATGATTACATCATACTCATTGATTTGGCTTAACCCCATTCTCAAGGTAGATTAGTCAACATTTATCAAAAGTACATTGAATTATTACTACTTTATTGTAACAATTGCATATCACACACTCCATGTGTTTCTTATCCAAGTATATTGGATAAGAGGCCCATCAAGGTATGTCTATACTAAAAATGCTGAATGTGATATCTATCATGTCTTGACATATCACTTTCTTCTAATATCCTTCTTACTTAAATAATTCAGCTAACCCCTTATTCCTTAGGACCCCAGAGCACGCCGATGTTGTATTGCATTTGAATTCTAAGAGTTAATAATTTATTTCCTTAGTGATGGACGCGAATTTATGACATCTTCATTTATTTATTTATACTTGATCTCATTATCAAATTGCTTTGGAAGAGAGATTAGGAGTTGGACACTTCATAGATTCACATAGCCTATACCACACTTCGAGAGAAGGCTTACAACTATGAAAATATAACCTAGAGATTTCAATCATGCATCTGAACTAATTCTTAAACCGCTAATGGTGTAACATACTAAAATCTAGTACTAATTACAATGTTGAGCTATATTGTAGGATTCCATATCTTAAAAATCTTAATTTTTCATTTTTACATCTTGTTTTAACCTCATTTGAATATTCTTGACTTTGTACACTAAATGTAATTGTTGGTATTCTGGTTTGATCAAATTTCATATGTATATCTTTAGGAAAAATGTTATTTATGATATGAGATATATTTTTAGTGATAATTATATTTCACTTAGTAACAAAAACATATATGACACAATTAATATTAATAGTTTACAAAACATTTGTTCATATTTTGTATTAGACTCCTTTTAATGCTTAGTCATTTTAATTAACTAGAAAATTCAAAGGCACAATGTAAACAAATTATTAGTATGAATGCATTCTTCCCTTTACTCTACCAACTTCTCTTTATTTAATTCCTTTTACTACCCATTTCCGTTACTCACTTTGTCTCACAACATTCCTATTTAACTCATCTCTTATGTTATCTCCTATTAGCATAAGTGTAGTTGGGCACTACCTGAATGGAAAGTAACAATCCCATCCCTGGACATTTTGTGATCGGACAATATTTCTTAATTGAAATCAAAATACTTCCATACCGTAAGGTTTACATTTAACCAAATCCATTTTCTGATCCAAACTGGCATTCCAAGTCATTTGGCTATAGGACCAAAGAAAACAAATATCAACAATATAAAAATATATTAAAATGTGAATATTTATGTGGATAATTTATTGTTCCAAATTGGAGTCATGAATACCAGAGTTTGTATTTTCAAGAAGTAGTTAGTAAAAAAATACAAAATGTATAGTTGATATTTATATTAGAAATTTACATCATCCTAAGTAGACATCATGAAATGGTAACCCTATACTTAGTGTAGTAATATTTTCGACAATGAAGAACTATAATTTTTTAAGTCATGTAAGAAAAGTACATAGATGTTTTAAACTATATGAAATAATTGAGACTTTAGTAACCCCATTTGTGGTGATAATTAAAGGCATCAATATTTGAATTGAATAAAATAATAATGTGTATGTTTTTTCTCAAGTTACAAATCTAAACTAATTGAGAGTCCTTGAATTATTTGACATTTCAATTTCAAGTATGGATAAAAAAATTAATAAAAGGACTAACCATTTGCGAATGATGGCAATAGACTAATAATATATTAGGAACAAAATAAATATGACCAATTAATATTTTCTCCAATTCACCTATCATTCAATTTCAGTTCCCCAAACCAACAGATTTGAAGTCACAATCCATTAATGCATTGGTAATGGACAAATTGAATGTGAATGTGTCAGTTATGTATTTGTAACCATCGGAAGATGAATTGAACCAAGTGATTCATACCTCATCAAATGTAGTATATTTATTGTTACCTTTGGCCCTCACTGCATTATGCTCCCCAATGCCCTGAAGACCTACCATTCTCCATAGATATATATTTTTCAAGGCCTATTTGTTCATACGAAACAACCACAAATGTCTTCCTCTTGATGTCTACAACACCAACAAACCACTTCTTATCGATCACCCATCAACCTTCGACCTCGACACTATCACAACTCCAACAATGAGACTAAAAAATTATGGTGCCCTCTTTGTAACACTAACATTGAGATGACCTCATCGACAATTTTATCAAGGACTAGAAATTCCTAAAGCCTCATCAAGCCTCGCCATTAGTAGGTTCAACTCCATGACCTATATGTTTTCAACTTGAGTTAACCTGTTGCATCTAATATGGTGACCCATCATCAAGTATGACTTTCAACACATGACATATAGATCTTGCATGTTTGAGGTCCAATCACATATTGAGCAGTGAAAGATCTTGGAATCTTATCTTTAGATAAAGGTACTAGATTTTCCATTTACTTATTGAGTTATTTCATTTCCTTCTTGAATTCCATGCATCTTGTTTAGTGGTGAACCCTAAACTTTTTATAATCGATTCTTTCTTTTTGAAAGTTCACCACCACTATTTCATTATTGTTGGATTTGTTAAATATTAAGATAGCACCGCAATTGATCTATTGGAGTTTTGACTCCCTAGACTTTGGTCCCTTTGGGATTTGTCCCCTTTAGACCTTTGTCTCCTAGAGGTTGGGTATGTCCCGCCACCCTATGCACATGTTGTAATGGACTAGTGGTCCCCTAGTATACTAGTTGAAATAGTAGGCTACTGTGTCATTATTTCATAGATGATTGAACACATGGCATTGTAGCCATACATAAATAAATGATATGACAGTGCCCAATACTAATATTTAAAGTTGATCATTGAAAATATTCTTGATATTTTGATATCTTGAGCCTGAATAATTTTCCATAATTGTTATCCTTGTGGAATTTCCATCCTAGATTATGAACATTGAAACATTGCTAGTTTCTATCCTTATTTTTATGAATTAATTCCACCATATAGTTCCCACCTAGAATTGATCTCATACCTAAATTATATTTTACACCTACTTTTTAAAAGCTCAATAATTGAATTTTGTACCAGCTTTGCTGACCTATGCTTCCCTTCATGGTGTCCATGTGTGGTTCATTCCCTCTGGGAATTGATGGACATGTAATAGATGGAAGATCTTAAAGAGACGTGCATGGTTAGTCCTCCATTGATGAGTAGATAGGTCTCATGCCTATTTTTTTTATTTTTTTAGTTCCAATGTATAAGCTTTTGTGACTCTATGTAAAGCATGAATGTACAGAAGACTCGATTATATGTATTTTGATTTAAATCATGATGAAAGAAGGAAAAAAATTGGTCTAAAAGATTGAGTTTTTGCAACATCGTATCAAAGCCATAAAAGGTCGACACCCATGCATGTCTTATAGAAAATTAGGGTGAAAGTAGGAATATAATTGAATTAGTTGAACTAAAAAAATTGATAGCCAACCTTAGTTTTTCTACCCCAACTTATAGTATTTACTTATGAAAGAAGTAGAGACATGGATGATTATGGGTGCACCTTGGCCTTGCCAATTATGGAACACCATGCCTCAACTACTGGATTTTAGAGATCCTATCCAAGACTGGAATTACATCTGGTGAAGAAGTATTTGAGATATAAGTGAGTATATTTACAATATGACCCTTGGAACAACACCATCACGATGGTATGTATAGAAAAAGTAGAGTACCTCATTCTATCTATAGCTTGGGACATAAAAATTAATATTATAAATTTTAATGAATATTAGCATAAACCCTAAAATCCTTGAAATCATGTGAATATAGTCATATTTGATAAAATCCAATTTGAATATTGAAAACAATTGTGACATGATGAAGCTTTGGAAAAAAACTAAAGGTCTACCAATCGAATAAAATAATAATGACCACCATGTAAGTGGAATGAGTTGAGGTGTCTAAGGAAGGATGTTTAGTGAAAGTTCAGGCATAATCACTCCCAATCTACTTAGGTGGTGGTAGGATTTCCTTACTTTACATACCGACATGTCCAAGGTGATTTCTATTTCTTAGGAAAACCCTAATCTTGAATAAAGTCACTAACTAATATAGAAAGAAAAAAATATTAGTAAATATAATCACTTTCAATATATAGAAAATAAATTATAACCTATTAATACTTGAAAAAAAATCCTCATTCACAAAAAAAATGAAAAGAGAGAAAAAATATACGTGTTTTCACATGTATATTCAAAAAAGGTTTCCCTAACCATATCTTTGACATGTATTCCCTGTATATAAATAAATGTAGCTAATCTAAAATATAAATAATATATTTAATTTATATAATAGTAATTACCCCTTTTGAGAAAATAAGTATCTACAAAAGCTATGACACTTGAAATAAATTCAACATTAGATCCACATAATTAGGAAATTGTGGAAAAAAAGAGATTGGAATGTGTTAAGATGTAATTAATAATATGTTGAATTAGGATAAATATGGTGAACTCGATATTTATTTTTGGAACTTATAATTTCCATATACATATAACAATTTAGAGAACTAATGCGACTCATTTATAAATAAAACCCTACCTTGAAATTGAAAAAATATATAAGTATACCAAAATTTTTGACCCAATAGATAATCAAATAGATGTATGTGACAACAATATTAAAGAAATGATCAACCATGATAAACAATATTTCTTTTAATAACTTTATTACCATGTCCCTTGAAATTTTGATAAATAGAGATAAAAGTATCATGAATAAAATATTAGATACATAAAAATAGGAAATAAAAGATCGCAAAATAAGGATCATAATTTGAACCTAGTCGGGGTTAATTTGTAATTAATAATTGTTGGAAAAAATATTAGAACTGATATATTATTAGACTCTAACTATATATAGAATTTTGGGGAATGATATGGTAGTGATAATTATGACACAATATAAACATCACTCAAACATTAGTGACAAATATATTGGATTAAAGTTGATGAAGTATTAAAAACCATAGCTTGACCAATAAGCTTGTGGTGTAACTCAAACTTTTGGCATAAAATGGTGATGATCTTGTAGAGGACACGCCTGAGAAACATATAGTTTGGGAGAAGATAAAAGCATCATCAACTACATCTCATCTAGGACCAATCAAACACTTGATAGTGAATGTTGGCGGCTGCAAAATCTATCCAGGACTGTGGTGCTAATCAAGTTACAATCATTTCATGCACACAACATGGAGGACTCGATGATGCAAACAATGACTTTGTGGAGAGTTGTGACATGCTTAAACTCAATAGGGTCCCTACCATAGTGATTTAATTGAAATTGTTTTCATATTTCCTATCAAATAAGGACAAGGCATGGTTCCTCAGTTTACCTCTAGATTCAATCGGGACATAGGATAAGATGATTGATGCATCTTTCTAGAGATACTTTCCACCACAAAAAACAAATGAATTGGTGGGAAGGATCTACAATTTCAAGAAGTTGGGTGATGAATCCTACTATGAGGAATGGGAATGTTACTAGAACATGCTCAGAAAATTAACATAATGGGATTGATTTGTTTTTTTGGTCTCCAATGGGATTGGTTTGTTAGGTCATGTGAAGACATTTTATTACGACTTGCATAAAGGGGAAATGACTACTCTAGAAAGAGCAAGGGAAAGATTTTTCCTAAACAACAAGGCGACAAGATGTCATGAGATCCTAAATAACACTGCCAATAATCAATCATGGGGAAAGGAGAGAGAATAACTAACATCATCCAAAAGTGCATGTGAATCATGTGAAGTCATGGAGCTGAAGGATCAGATGCAACAACACACAAGGAAGCTTGATCAAAAATCTAACACCTCATCTGGAGGTGAGGAGCAAGAGTGTATAAACTTGCAATAGAAAGACAATAGGGGTAATAATGAATATTCATGATGGAGGGATCCTAAATTTTCTAGGAAGGATCCTAATAATTTTCAGCAGGACCCATCACAAGAAAAACAAATCGAACAACAATAAGGCAACACCTCACAACAATATCAATAGGATAGAGGTCCTAGTAAGATGGGCATGATAGAAGACTTGCTTAGAAAACTCCTGAGTCAGAATGAGGCTTACCTAGACCAATCTAAATGGGAGCAATAGAATCAAGGGGCTCAAATTTGCAGTATAGAAAATCTAGTTTCACAACTAGTAGCGGAGATGGTAGCCATGAAGAAGCTCAAACAACATAGATTTCTAGGAAACTTTGATGTTCCGCCTAATAACCAACAAGTAAATGAAGTACTTATTCACATTGATGAAGTGTTGGCAATTGAACACCAAGTGTCAAAGAAGAGTAAGACACCATCTGGCACTGGGGAAATGACAGATACAATACCTTCGGAGCATCCTCAAGACCCTACAACTTAGGAGGAAGATATATAAGATGAAAGTATTGGGAAAATAGAAATGGATTCTTACATTCCACCTCAATCAATGCAAAAATGTGACTCCAGTGTCATTCCCAAATAGCTTGAAGGCCAAAAAGGTTGATTAACATTTCAATAAATTTTTAGATACTTGAACCTACCACTAGTAGATACCATTGAACAAATTCCCTCCTATGACAAGTTATTTAAAGAAGTCATCAACAAGAAGAGGAGCATAGAAGATTAACATGTTGTAGTACTGTGAGAAGAAGTCAACGCTTTGATAAAAAGGATATTGCCTATGAAGAGACAAGACCCAAGGTGCTTCAAAATACCATGTTTCACTATCAAGGTCAAGTTTGGAGAAGCATTATGTGATTCAGGGGCAAACATTAATCTCATGCTACTGACCACATTCAAGAAACTGGTACTCAAAGAATCAAGGAAGAGAAACATGACAATTAAGCTTATAGACAATTCAATGGTGAGGCCATTAGGCATATGTGAGGATGTTCTAGTGAAGGTTGACAAATTCATATTTCCAACAAATTTTGTAGACATGGAATAGTAGAATGACTATGGAAATGAACTACTCCTAGGAAGGACATTCAAAGCCATAAATGATGTTGTTTTGGAGATGGGGAGAGGAAGATTGACACTACAGACTAGGACGAATGGTTCGAGATAAAGTTGCCTGATTATCAACAATTGATGAAAGAGCAGGGACAATGTCACATGATGAAACATTCTTATAGTGAGGTGTCCCTACTTTTGGAGAAACCATTTCTAGACATGGCACGTCATTAAAAGGGTGGATTAAGGCACCTTGGAGGTGGACATTGTTGAATAGACAAAGCATATAGCTTTGACAGAGGTCATGAAGTCTTATGATGAATCAGAGGAGGATGTCCACCCATAAACAATCACAGATGTGGTCTCTTCTGTAATCACACTTGTGTATCCTCAACTACCTTTAGAATCTTATCTCGTGAATCAAGTGGATGATTGCATACACTACCATCAACTATAGGTGTGTACCATGTTTTAAAAAGCATTGCCATGATTTTATTTGAGACATTGTGAGGATCTGGGACCACCATCACTGCCATTGGTACCACTATTATAGTGTCCTCTTAAGATGGAATTGAATCCACTTCCTCCAAATCTAAAGTCTACATTCATGGCAATGGACAACAAACTTCCAATGATTATTTCACCATCACTGAGTCTTAGAGAGGAGGAATAGTTGCTCATTGTTCTAAAGAGCCATCGGGTTGAGTTGGGTGGTCTATTACTGATATTAGGGGGATCTCCCCTAGTTTATGTCAACACAAGATCCATATTGAAGATGGATCAAAGCTGGTGGCACAACCTTAGCGACGTCTAAATCCCATCATGATTGAGGTGGTGAAGGAGGTTGTGAATCTCTTGTTGGTAGGTATAATTTATACTATTTTTAATTCCAAATGAGTTAGCTTGACTCAAGTATTTCCTAAGAAGGACAGATTAACAGTCAGTAAAAGTTCAACAAGTGAGCTAGTTTCTACTAAGTCACCGATTGGGTGGCGATTTTGTATTGATTAATGTGGATTAAATGTCATGACCTTGAAATACCATTTCCCACTATCTTTTATCGATCAGATCCTTGAGCGGTTTGTAGGTTGCTCACACTTTTATTATGAAGATGTTTATTCTGACTAGAATCATATTTCTACCAAACCATAGGATCAAGAGAAGTCAACCTTCACTTGTCCCTATGGTACTTTTACCGACTGTTGCATGCCTTTTGGTTTTTGTAATGCTTCAGTGACATTTCCGCGATGCATGCTAGCTATTTTTTTCAGATATGGTAGAGCGATGTCTTCAAATATTTAAGGATGATTTTTTAGTGTATGGAGAGTCATTTGTGGACCGCCTTTCCAGTCTTTACAAAGTTCTGTAGAGATGTGAGTACACTCACTTAATTTTGAATTGAGAAAATTTCATATGATGGTGAGTGAAGGGATTGTGTTGGAACTCAAGGTGGCCAACATTGGGATGGAAGTTGACCCAATGAAGATAGAGGTGATCTCCAAACCACCTCCACCATCTTCAATGAAAGGAGTTCAGAGTTTCTTGAGATAACAAGAAAGATTTCATAAAAGAGGAGTTTATTTTGATTTTTGACCTTATAATCCTTCATAGGACCTAATAAAGCATTTCAATGGGGATCCTATTATGTATGTATTGGATCACTACAAATGGAGACCTATGAGGTAAGGGGTCAATTTTTTATTTGGGACCCCAAACCTAGTATAATAGAAACCTCAAAATAATAAATTGGGTTTCAGTTAAGGTTAGGATGATCATGAGTTTATATCACACTAGTATATGCATCATTTCACATGATGGAAAGGAAACTATATGAATGATTTTATAATCAACAACACATAGGCTTCCATCTATAGAAAATTTCATATGATAATAATGTGTATAATAGGAAGGAGGAGAGCCTAGTGTCGACACTTAGTTTTTGAGTCCACCCAATTTAGTTGCCTAACAAGTAAAAACATGACAGTTGTCAATTGAAGAGATCAATAAAAAATACATATATGGAATAAAACTCTAAATTCATAACAACTTTGGCATTGAGTTATGGTGTAAGAATAAACACCAAAATATGGACAAGAGGTGATAAAGCTTTATGTGGAATGAGAGAAAGCAGCATGAATGTATAGAATCTACTAGAATCATCCCAAGGGTTGTTAGGATGTAAAAAGGAAAATTCAAATGCAATGATAAACATATCCAACTAAATGAGAATGCTAACTATGATCATGATCATATGTCATGATTTGACTCGACAATCAACTCAAGCGATGAAGTCACTAGTTGGATTAACAAAACATGACACTATATCTCTCATGATTGGTCATAATTTTTGCAAAATCAAATATCAAACTCCCTCAATGGGAAGGTTTCCGACTAAGATGAAATTCCAATTCATGAATGCTTCATTTCATATTACATGATTGATGTTGTCACTAGGATCCCAACCCAAGACAACCTCATATCTTGGTCACTAGATGTAAAAATGCATCCCCAAACATACACATTTGGGTTTCAATCCCACCTGAACCTGACACCAACCTCATATCTCAGTCCCTACTTGTAAAAATGCATTCCTAGACATAAAAATTTGGGTTTCAATCCCACCTAAACCTGACACCCACAGCCGTAAGGGCCACAGTCGACAGAAAACCTATCATGTGTAGGCCCTAACTTGATAAGATAAATCCTGCCTCATACCAACCCTAGGTTGATTAATTAAACTCAAACCAAACCTTAAAAGAGGGGAACCTATCTGAATCATGCCCCCTCTTCCTATCGGCCTTGGTCCCATCAGAGTGTTAATCATATTTCTCAAGTCGACTTTAGAAGGAGGGGTTCAAATTTGACATGTGCCCCCACTTCTAGCCCTCTCTATTGACTAATCAATTTTTCATCATTTGAAATATGCTTTGGAAGACTTGGGAAGGAGGTTTATATCAATCAAGTGCCATGTAATTCTCACCCTCCCATATTGACCATATAAATGCACATCAACTAGGAAATGCTTTAGATAGATCTAGAAGGTGGGGCAACTATCTAATACATACCATGCATTATCGCTTTTACTAGACCACATTGTGTCCTAAAGACTCTAGAAAGACATGAACTACCTATCTTGTGTCCATCCACCTTCTTGGATCTTTTCGACTTGGAAAAAATTCCATTAGAACAAAATCATAGGAACTCCCTAGCCACTATAGATAAAGCACCACAACCACCATTTATAATGGATAATTTGTTGGAGGATGCCTGAATTATGGAAAAAATTCCATTAGAACAAAATCCTAGAATCTCCCCACACCTTTTACCAATTCCTCAATTATGTGAGAATATGAGAACCTAGGATTGATGATCATCTATATCTAATTATAATTACTAAAATCATTACTATACATTTTTTTATTCCTATATCCTTTTCTTTTACCATCTCCCCATTTGCACATGTCATGGTGTAAGAACATGAACATTTCGGGTTGATGATAACCTTTATAATATTGTTATTACCAACACTTAATCTCTAGAAGGTCCTTTCTCATTGTTGTCATTATAACTTGCACACACAATCCCTTTTTTAAAAGAAAACCAATCACCATAACCTGCTGAGATTCATGATACCACAAGGGAGTCATGGGGGGTTCCAAACACCTTTACCATGTATAACTTGACATCTTACCCCTTTCTTTGATTTTATTTGTTTTACTTATCCATCCAATATTTGAAGTACATGCTTGGTAATATTACTTATTTCTTGCATGATCATGGTGATGACTCCATTCTCTCAACCTATCAGTCAGCGTCCACCCCATGGTTCCCAATCAGATACTAAAACATAAATTGAAACTCAACTAGGTAATCGATGTCAGAATCATTGATAATCTAGGAGAGTTTTTTTTAGTTGATTGTTAAGGGAACATACCGCTTAGACACCCCATAATATGTTTTCTTTTATTTTTATTCTTTTGACTTAAGCTCTTATCGATGAGGGTGTTGTCTTGTCATATTCCTCTTTTGGATGTACAACCTCAGGTCAGAGGAGAGGTTAGGACCATGATCAAAACTATTACCTAGTGATCATATGGCCTATTCACTAGGATCATTTGGTTGTATACATGTCACCAACGATGTTCCACATTCCCAAAAAGGTCTTTCCAATCTTTCTATAAGCTTTCACCAACGAGTACATCATTTTTTTTCTATGCCCCTTATTGAATGTAAGACCACACTCCATGGCAGGAGGGATTTGACCCCTGACCAAAATCATTAATTGGTGATCATGTGGCCTACGACCCAAGGACAATTGGCCATTTACACATTCTACAGATGTCCCATATGTCAATATTATCATTTTTATTAAATATATTTAGGAAGCTATGAATGGAAATGACAAATCAACTTGACCAGATATCCAATAAAATGGGGATAGTTATTTAAACATGCTCTCCTAGAGGACATGGTGGTCATACTTGATTTATTTTTTCATCTTTATGGTGAGAAGTCTTTGCTGCGTGCCTCCGCTCTCATAGAAATTATTTTTTTTCCTCAATCACCAACGCTAGCTTGTTTCTTTCTTTTTTAATATTTTATTTTTTTGGGTATGATAATTGTTTATTAACCCCTCTTAATATTTTCAAAAATATAGATATACAATAGGTAAAACAAAAAGAAAACTATACAAGAATGGAAAATATAAAAATAAATGGGCATCCGCTAAGAGTAGGCCCATCCATGCATCCTTTTTAGTGAATGACAATAAGAAAATTATTGAATGTGATTTCTATGAAAATTTGTCAGGGCATCATTTTTTGTTATTCTGTAGATTTATTATAGGCAGATTTTGATCAAATTAAATACATATGTGGAGCTACATTGATTTTTTTCATTTTTCCCTCTCTATCTATCTAGTGATTTTGAATGCCCTCATATCATCTTATTATTGAAAAAAAGGTAAGTTTTGGGTTTGAAAAGTCAAAATATTGCACTTTTACTCTCTCTCTTGCCATGATGACCCCCTTCACCAATTATCCACCATTAAAGGAGGACCATAGGGTCAAGGATCATTATCTTATTTTCTAGTCTATAGATTTGAAAAATAACAAATTACTAATAATATCATTTCATAACTTGCTTGATACAAAAGGATATAAGAATTTTCCTCAAAGGAGTTTACATAATTTTTTAATCAAAGAGAAACTACAAGAAGAGATATACTACCTGGAAAGGAATTACTATCTATATAATTCTCATTGAGGTTTTAACTTTATGATCTTCAATATATTCATTTGAATCTCCATATCTTCATTTCTTTACGTAAACCGGCTACCTAAAATGTTTAGAAACAAAATATACAGTTAGTATATATATTTCTAAACTATGTACATGGGTGCATAAAAAGTTGTGCATGTATGGATATAAACATATATTACCCATATAATTTTACATATGAACTTGCATTTTAGTTTAAATACTTTAACCCATGCTTGTCATGCCACCTTGTGAGTAATCATTTATCTACCCATCATTGGACTTATATATGATATACCCCTTCGTAGGTCTAACCCTAGGTTCAAAATATCATAGTATGTATTATGTGAGTTAGATAAACATTATATATAAACTAGAACTAAATAAACAACCAACCAATTTAATATAAAATTAGACACTTCTGAAATCATTCAAAAATCCATTGGCAGTTGATATGTTCAAATATTCATTCAATAACCACATATATTCAATGAAGAAACCATGTTGTTATAATACAAGTTCTTCAAGTTGTATGTGAACAATCAAGTTGTATTCTAAGAAATCAATCAATCTCATCTAATAGAAAAAGTGAGGGTTGGTAAAGGTTCCTAGAGGTCAGGCTATGAGCGCCCACCACTTATGAGGATTCATGGTGGTCCAAGCAGATTCTCAACCAGGCACCTCAAGAAGTAGAAACCAAAGATTGACGATGTGACTTTAGGCTTTCCATGGGTCCTTCTAATGATTGGATTCCCCTTGTGTACTCCATGTAGAGATCTAGGCTAAAGCAATTGGATGGAGACACCTCCACTTGGAGAGGTGAGGTTATGTCCTCGAGAGGTGTAGGTTAATCTTAGAGACAAGTTGTAGGCATCTTCATGTGAAACTAGGAGAATATCTAAGTAGTGGGAATTGAGGACAAGATTTAGGGGTCTATATATAGGACCGAGTTGGTGATACTTGGCATATGATACTCACCCTAGTCTCCTAGTTTGTTGGGGATTTGATTTTTATCCGAATCCAAGGGGATACCACCCAAGATATGGTTTGTTAGATCTGACACATTATCTTGAGTTCAAAGGGACCCATTTCAGGGGATTTGGTGGTCTGTAGAGAGAGTGTGGGGTTTGGTAAGAAACCAAGAATAGTGGGACTCTCAGGTGGAGGTTGTGGTGACCCAAACATCATTAAATTGTCATTTGATGGTGGCAGATAGTGGATGGATCACCAATTCAGGTCAAGGCAAAAATTAGGCCATTGATTTAAATCACATTATGCATGTTTTCCAAGATGTATTAATATCTTCCAAAAATCTTGTAAGTCTCTAGAAACTTCCAATTAATACCCTATTTTAGTATTATCCTTGGAATATCCTTTTATTGGTATAGTCAATAATTGAGACAAAAAAATGACAAATGCATTTTTATTCCCTTTAAAGTGTTTACTTAATTTAATTTTGAAGTCTCATATTATCATATTGCTATCTAAGAAATTTAGTTTAGCTTTCTTTGACGATCATCCCACATCGGACCAAATATTAGGTCAAATTAGGTTTATCACATACTCAAACCTTTGAGTTCTAGCAAAGACTAGAGAATTACTCAATGAGTTATCTAGGGCACTCATTACCTTAAATCTTATGGAATATTTTTCATTATCTCAAAGATCATTTACTAATCAACTAAAATTATCATTGATATAAATATCGACACAAATTACTGTATTACACATTTGTATCCCAGACACCTATTAGTAAACCCGAAAGTAGTCCAATAGACTTTGTCTTGGATCCTAGGTCCCATGGCTAAACCTAGACCTTTTGATGGATCCACAAGTTTCACTAAATTCTTAATTAAGAAAGTTAAGTCTTAAAATGCCATAGTATCTTAATTGAAGTCTCATATTAATACATTTGTTCAAGGTTACTTTATTTACTTGAAGTAAAGGTGCAATCTAGGTATAAATCTAAAAGCCATTGAACATAGCCATATTATGTACTCATTAACCCTATGATATTTACATCATATTATAGAATAAAATATAAAAGTTTCAAATTTTGATGTCATTACATTCATCCTACCATAAAGGAATATTGTCCAAAAAAATCAAACCCTATAAGGTTGAAGTGAATGAAAACTTTGTTAGCCTCCTGCATTATTGGGCTATCACCACACCTTGAAAAGGTATTATCTAGATCATTATGACTAACTTTTAGTTGGGGTGCAAATAATTTATGTAATTGATGTTGGAACATGGATGTATGCACATCATCATTCATTGTGTTACATTTTCACTTTGTGATTGTATTTCCACTTGGTGGTTGTATATTCACTTAGATATCAAACATACTAATTAGATTTCAGTTATATCATCTTAGATCTTACATTAATTCTAGCTCCAGATATTCATCTACATGTAACACTTACGTGTATCGAAGGTGGCTACCCAATCTCTAACACCTATAAAATAAATAGTTGGCCATAGTCCAAATGCAAAGTTTACCTTGTTTTCATTTAAAAATATGGTGTATCCACCCATAGTCTCATATTCTAAAACTTTAGGTTGAACCATCCTCAAAAGTGACTCCAAAACATGAATACATTTTAACTCCAATGAGTTATCTTAAATTCAATTAATCCAAGGGGAAGTTCTTTTGTCAAAAATCTTGAGCTTGTGCATGACCTCCATTAGGATTTCATTTCAACCCATTTTTACATAAGTTCTTGCATTCTTTATATCTACACATCATGTATATTTGGCCTTAGTCATTCCATTAAGGTCTCTAGAGGTATAGGTACCTTTGAAGTGATCTCCTCTTGACTGTAACAGTCCCATGTACTTATGGAGTATCTTTACCTTGACCCCTTAGGCCTCATGTACTAATGGACTGGCCATTCTCCCGACCTTATCAACCTTATCTACTCATGGATGTCTTTACCTTGACATAATGGTCCTTATGTATTCAGGGCATGATCATCTCTTGGCCCCTTGGGTCTTATGTACCTTCACTACAAGAAATGTTGTCAGTACCAACACCCTGTCCCATCACCATGTGTTATGTGCTAGTATAGAGTGCATTTATTGACACATATTATTTATACGGGTATAAGATATATAACTTACCGATTTTTAAGTACTTGTATACAAGACTTTCTGGAAAAACCACACCTTGAGAATATGTAACAAAAAAAATCTTGTAAAAAGGATTGGTAACAGTCTTAACTATCATATATTTCTAATTTTTTATTTATAAAGGGATATGAAGTGTTACCCTAATAACATTTCAAAAAACACCCACCTCATAGTGAAAACTGAATAATGCTAAGTCTGAAGAAAAGTGTTTGCTTTGTGGACATGTTCCTGTATTTTTTTTGATAATGAGGAATCCCTCCCGGAGTTGGCCACTATTGGACCCCACCCAGCCAAGAGTAAACCCCGGGGCCAGCCATGTGATTGGGGGGACACCATGGCGTGCCTATTAAAATGCCAGTTACTATTGCACCACGGTCGATGCCAAGAGTCGAACTCGAGACCTTTCATTGAGGTGTTACCGAGCCGCACCACTTGAGCTATCGACCGCCCCCAATTTTTTTTAATTTGTAATTCATTCATCCCATTTCCAAGGGGTTTCAAACTTGTGACCTTTTAGTTATACAACATCAACTTTACCACTCGGGTGCCACTACATTGGTAGTGTCCCTATATTGTTGAACCTTTTGAAACATGAAATATATGGTCTTTGGTTTGTCTCTAGAATCATATCTGAGGTTCGATTTATATAATTCACATGTTATTATCTCTATAAGGATAAATAGTTTCCTAGTGGATGTTTAACTTATGGAATAAACTTGGATGTTCTTTGTATGGTTTCGAGAGATTTTTGTGCATTTTAGACAACAAATTGAATAATACATTAACATTCTTATGACCTATCTATAAAAAAATCTTAAATGCTAGGATATTATTACCTACTTTGCACTGAAGAACTTTATACCGGTATGCTTAATCTAGCTGGTATATGTTTCCCTTCATGAATCAAAATGACTATTAGTGGGTGGCTATAACATCAATGTTGGCATATAGATCACAAGTTAGTTATTACTAGTGCCAATAGTACAAATGCTAGTAACCTTATAGTTTGTTTCAGAACCCCAAAAGTGTCATCATAGAAGGCATAACAACTCAAATGAGTTAATCCAACACACTTATATACCAGCATTTATAAATGTAGATATAGCCTCTAACAATGTCAGTGATGGTATATGCCGACATCTGTATAGTCGTCATTTCTTGGCTGTCGATATTACCTATACTAGAATTTATTAGCCTATACCAACATTTATTGTTTACTGTTTTATGATCATATTGTTGTAGTGCTTTAAGCATCCATGTCTAACTCTACGTTTGACTGAGAGATCTTCCCTGTCTAGGGGTAACTAAGATGTTATAATGTTATTTTCTCTCTCTTATTACGTGCATCTTATTCCCTAACAAAGGTCTCCAATATCATCATATTTCTATGTACCATGACTCATCCTGAACAAGGAGGGTATATAACTTACATGCATGTCAAAGAAGTCCTTTCAATGTATTTACTTTTTATTGCACATTTAGCTTGGGATTTCTTTAACAAAAGTTTTCACACTTATATATAGACATATATATATGTGTGTATATATATATACATATATATAGACATATATATACATATATATGTCTATATATATATATATATATATATATATATATATATATATATATATATATATATATATATATATATATATATATTCTTCAAGACCATTTAACCATAAAACACCTTTCTTATATAGACTTGATTGAATTAGGGCTTACATGCCTCAGATGCATTGTTACCTCACTCCCTTCAATATACTATATTTATCGTGGAATTTTCTGTAACCAAGGATTTTCACAGTTATGTTGAAATTACTTTTGAATTTATTAAAGACAACCTTTTCTAGAGATGTAGTGGTAAGAGATTTCACAACTTGTGTCCCTCACCCACATGCTAAAGCTTTATGTTTATTTAGGACATCTAGAGCTACCTCATTTTTTATACCAACCACAAGTTTATTCAACTCATCTTTATAGAGGAGATCGTAACCTAGGGTTCTCTCTTGGCTTCCAATAGGATTTTATGCTCTCTAGACACAACTTGAATCCCATGGGTCTTGGATCATTCCATCTTCATATGTCTTTTCCCTTTCTTAGCATGACCCACCCCAAGTTTTAAAACCATCCCCTAAAAGTGAGTTGGGGGTCTTATATTCCTTCTTTTATAACCACTAATTTTCAATGTTTCATGTATATACATAAACAATACTTTATGCGTACATTATGTACCTACATGCTTGTGTGTACTCTATGCACTTAAATGCATGTGATACTACTAGTACCTAATATTGATAACCAAACTAGATCACCCAAACATATTTGAATTCTTTATTTTTTCATCACTTAGATTTTTCTTGGGTAGGGTATTATTTTCCTTTATGTTAATACATATTTCAAACATTAGAGTCTTTGGTTAAGGTTTAACATCTACCTCATAGGGTTTTTATCTTTCCTTAAACCAACTATGGTTTTCATAACTAACTGGGTTATCCAACCCCATTCTTTCATTAATGGCTGGGGTATCCCAACAACCCATACCTAGTTTGTTCTAGGGTTTTCCCTTACTAGAGGGACATATTTTATATGATGCATTTTCCATATCTATTTCTCTAGTTGACATTATATGTACTTCAATTGGCAGATTAATCCTACTTCTTCCAAAAATC
Organism: Alisma plantago-aquatica; assembly: GCA_963693085.1. NCBI lineage: Eukaryota > Viridiplantae > Streptophyta > Magnoliopsida > Alismatales > Alismataceae > Alisma > Alisma plantago-aquatica. Next base: position 126,366,823 of record OY856409.1, on the reverse strand, counting down.
CAAACTCGAGATGAGCAGAGAAGTGATTTTAAGGGTTAAGAGAGTTAATAGATGAGAAGACGACGAAATTTAAGATGATAAGACCTTGATGTATTTTACTTTTCAGAAAAAAAATCTCATACTTTGGCCAAGTCAGATTCATAGGGGCCTGAGAGTCCTCATTTACCAACTATGGTGCGGAAAAAATCATCATACCCCAAGTTGCAATCCTTTCTAGACAACATTTTTTTGGAAATGCCCTAATAATTCCCCTGTGGCTCTATGGAATATTAGAAACTATTAATTATTACAAGTTTTATGATAAATATGGGCTCTGACACCAATTGTGACGACCCCTTCCCCAATAAACCATTGAAAGTGGACTATAGGGTCAAGGATCACCATTTTTCTCTAGGATCCATATTTCAGAAATAATAAGGAATAACCAATCATTTCTTTTCATAACTTATTTTACACAAAAGAATGCTAGTTTTCTCCACAAAAGAGTTTACATAATTTCCCAAGTGAAGAAAAACTGCAAGAATGAATATACTACATGGATATGAATTACTATCTACCAATTACTCCTTGTGACATTAACTTTGTGATATTCAATGTGTTCATCTGAATTTCCATGTCTTCAGATCTTTACAAAAGTCAGCTACCTAAAACCCTGACAAAAAAAACACAATTAATATATTAGTACACTATGTACGTGGGTGCATACAAAAATGTCCTTATATATATCGACATATATTACCCACCAATCAAGTAATTGCACGTATGAACTTATATTTCCATTTAGATATTCTAACCCATACATGTCATTCCAACTTGAACACAATAATTTCTCTATCCATCGTTAGACTTATATGATCTACCTTGTGGTAGGTCTAACCCTGGGTTCAGAATATCATAATATGTATTATGTGATGCTACACATAAGCGTTATATTTGAACCAAAATTAAATAAATAGCCAAGATGTTAATCATAAGAACAGACACTTTGAAAATCATCCAAAAATCCATCCATGGTCTATATGATTGAGTATTCATAAAATAACCAAGTACCTTCAACATACAAACTATGAAGTTATAATAAAAAGACTTCAAGTTATATGTGAACAATCAAGTCAGAATCAACCAATCTCAACTAATAGAAAATGAAGGGTCATTGAAGGTCCTTGGAGGTCTATTGGTTAGTCCCCACCACTTGTGAGGATTCACAATGGTTTGAGATGGATTCTCTTATAGGCACGCCAAGCAATATAATTTGGAGATTGAGGATGTGCCTTGGGATTTCTTGGGGTCCTTCTGAAGATTGGGGTCCCCTTGTGTACTTCCCACAAAACTCTGGGCCAATTAATTTGGTTGGATACACCTCCCATTGGCAGTGTAAGGCCGAGCCCATCAGAGATGGTGATCGAGTTCGACAATGAGTTGTAGACATCTTTGTGAGAAATTGGAAGAAGCTCTAAGTTGAGGGAGTCAAGGGTAAGAATTAGGGGCCTATAAACATGACCATGGCGGTGACACCTGGTGTCAACTACTCTCCCTAGTCTCCCAATTTATTGGATATTTTGGTATTATTCCAATCAGAGTGCATAATTGTCAATATACACTTTTTTGGCTTTGTTTCATTCTCTGAATTTAAATGGACTAGTTTTAGGGGATTTTTTGGTCTATAAAGAGAATATAGGGCCTAATAATAAATCAAGCATAGTGGGACTCTTAGATGGAGGTTGATGAAACCCCAACCAATATTAAATTACCATCTGATAGTGGCGGGCAATGGCTGCATCATGTGGTCATGCGTAGAGTCTGAATTATCCCAACTTAGGTCTGAAAAATAGGACATTGAATTAAATCAAATTATCCATATTTTCAAAGATGTATTAGTGTCTTCCAAAAAACATATAGGTCTCTAGAAACCTCCAACCAATAATAAAGTTCAAGATTATCATTAAAATATCATTTTCTTAGTTTACACAAAAGTTGACACCAAAAAGGGAACCCAAAACACCATTTTCTTGCCTTAAGTATTTTATTAATTTAACTCCCTAAGATACATGTTATAATATTATCATCTCAAATCTAGGGTACATCTTCCCTTGACTATTTTCCCACACTGGACCAAATATTAAGTCAAATTGGTTTTATTAGATTCTCAAACCTTATTGTTCAATAAAAGACTACATAATTACTAAATTAATTATCCAGGGAACTATTTATCTGGAAATCTTTTGGAATCTTACTTATTACCTCAAAATTCATTTCCAATCAGCTAATTTATCATTGATATTTCATATGTGCATGAATGATAAATTCCACATTTGGATCCCAAGAACCTACTTGCAAACCCCAAAGTAGACCAATGGGATTTAGGTTGGATTCTAGGGTCCATGGATTGAACCTAAGGCCTTAAAATGGATGCAAATATTTTAATATATTCTTAATTATGACATTAAAGAATGAATTAATTGTAGCTCAATTGAAGTCTCATATTAATATCTTTGTTGAATATTACTTTATGTATCTCATTTCAAGACTCAATCTAGGTCTAATTCTTAGATCCATTAACCAAAGTCATATCATTTCACTCATTACTCTAGTTTGATATTCACATCATACTCTTGAATCCAATATAAAACTTCCAAAGTTTGAGGTCATTGCGCCTATATATGGTGACAAGTATGGGAGATCATCACTCATAGAAAATCTCAAACTATGATTATCATGCATAAGAGAAGTATTAGTAAAAGAGAATTGATTGATATCATCTATAACATGTAAAGGATTGGTTTCTAAGCAAAGAGCTTTGGTCATATAAGAGTCTTTTTCAAAATGAAGAGCATCAACATAATTCTCACTACTAGCTAGAACAAGATTCAAGGACATTGATTTTAGCAAGCAAGGAAGCATTTTCTTTTTAAAGCAAATCAATCTTAGAAATATAAACAATATTTTCATATTATATTCCATGTAACACAAAATCTTTGTCCTATTTTTCAGTTTTAAGAACATCAATATCAAGTGTGAGAGAATTCATAATATAATTATGCTCTTCAATAGAACTAGGCATAAGAGGTTGAGCTTCTAGAAACCTAATCTTATCAAGCAAGTTAGCATTTTCAAGTTTAAGAGAATATACTTGTCTAAGATAAACATTGTTTTCATCTTGCAAGCAAATATTTGGATGTTCAAGATAATCATTTTCTTCATGCAAGTTATCAACAATTCTAGCAAGTTTTTTCTTTTTCTTTTTAGTAGGCTTAAGAGATGCACGAGTAGCATGAATAATAGAAATTAAAGTTTCTTTATCTAAAGAGTTTATATTTACCTCAGCTGAATCTTCATTTGTACTTGCCATTAGAGAAAAATGGCATTCTCCATCTTCACTAGAGCTTGAGCAAGATCCTCCACTAGATTTGTTACAACCCCAAATTTTGGATTCTTTTGATGAGAAAAGTAATTTCTCCTATTAAAGATATTTGAACAAATAATGATATAATTTGTTTTGAATAAATGGATTTCATTTACAATAGATTTGTTGGTTTTTTTGTGGGCTTTATTGGCTATTGGGCCCAATAATAAGGAAAAGACAAAGAAAACTCCATTACTAATGGAGAAAAGAAAGATGTAGAAACCTCTAGAAGGCAAACGTATCTAATACAAAGGTGTATTTCGTGCCTATTGGGTTCCTTGAGTCCCAAGGAGTCCAAAGTTGCAAAGATAATGCAACTATAAAAGAAAAGATTAATTAAATATTTCTTTATTAAGAAAGAAATTGAAAACAGTGATAAAATGTGGAAAATAAGTGGAAAGAGGTATAATTGAGTTATCTTTGGTAGATTTTCGTATCCATAAGGTTTATAATGTTAAAAAGAATTCTAATAAGGAAAATAAAAAGAGGGATAAAGAGAAATCCTCAAAAAGAGATATTTCAATAAGAAATAAATATGATAATGAGAAATAATGGATAAAAGGTAAGTAAAAGGCTAAGGTATATCCCCAAGATGGGATTTAGAGCCATTAAGGTTCCTTGAGGTTCAAGGAACTCATAATAATAATTTAATAGCAAGGTAAAGAGAAAATAGGTGAGAAATATATATAATTATGTGATATCTTGCACCTAAAGAAAAGGCACGTTTTCTTTTAGATAATGAGACCAAATTTGGCAAAGAGGTAGATAAAGTAATTATTAAGTTTCCCTCAAAATGTGGGATTAATTGGATAATTGGTCTTGGAGTTATGATTTTTACAAAATCTCCTAAAGTGGAAAGGGTAAAGAAAATATATTAAATGTCACAATATATCGTTTATTGGCGATTGACATGGATCGTTGGATCTTGATCCAATGATAGCTATGTATCGTCCAGTTCTAGCCGAACTGGGAAACAGGATGCCAGATGGTGACTTTTTCAATCTGATTTTCTGATGATCTGATGCATGTGCATATGAGGAAATTACTCGTTTGGATTTGGGAGAAGTTTCTACACAAAACCGACCTAAGTTTTGGTATGTTTCATGCTGATTCTAGAAAACACCCAAATCTCTTCAGGAAAGGGTTTGACGGCGAGGTTGGGATCCAACCCTAGCTACCCATGCCTATATATATAGCCACCCTCGACTTCGGGAGGCCCTCACAAAACCAAATAGCTGCTCATCATGCCCTCTAGTTCCCTAGACCCATGGATTGAGTCTACTCCAGTGAGCTCCAAGCTACGACACCGCCACAAGTCAAGCTATTGGGCAAGAAGGAGGGAAGCAGTAGTAGCCCTCTGATGGAAATCCATCGTGGATGAGCGGATAGATCCAACGGCCCTGGGCACTTCACGTGCTGGAGTGGGCGCGTGCAAGGTGGGGCGTCAGATCTAACCCGACCAGGGACAACCAGAGATCCGTCGGCTGACATTTTTCCAAAAAACAAAAAGTGAGTTGCCTTTCTTCCTGATATTTCAGAAAATGATGGAATATTGATTACTTCGTTAAAAATCATTGCTTTGGCCAAAAATTGCAAGTAAGTAGTGCTTTTTGATCAGAAAAATGCAGGGAATGCAATAAAAATGTAATTGAAGCTTAATTATGTTTGAAATTCAAAAAGTGTGTAAAGATGCTATCATTAATGGTTTATCTAATGAAAAACCCTAATCTTTATTGATTAATTATTTAGAAAGGTTATATGGTTGTTTAAGGTTGATATTAACCTGTTGTTAATAAAAAGGACATGTTAAATCTAAAATGATGTTCTTTGCATATAATTGGTTTAATTTAGAGTTCCATGTACATGAATGAGCTTTATTGGGCCTTGAAACCCTAATGATGGCAATTGTGACTCTTAATAGCTTTAATTATTTAAATTCATGAATAAAGCTGAGATATGATGTTATTAAGATATTTAGAGTATAAAAGTTCCTAATTGTGGATAAATACCCTTAATATGGAAATTAGGATTTTCTAATGGATAAAGGTAGAATTAATGACAAATAGAGTTCATATATATATTAGACCATAATGAACTATGAATAGATGATAAATGAGCATAATGATCTTGTCATGAATTAAAAGGATAAAAATGGTAGCCCTGATGTAAAAGAGGCTTAATGGACTTAATTGATGGATAATTGTGCCTTTGATATGAAATTAAGGTCAAATGTTGTTAAAGGATAACCTTAATATCTTTTGTGAAGAATAGATGAGATAATTAAGGTTTGTGAATAATTGTATAAAATTAGGTTTTAAAATAGTATAAATGAAGATAAACCCTAATTGCAATGGAAACCCTAAAAGTGGACTAGAAACCGTAGGAAGAAAGCTAGGTTCAATAGATCTTGATGGCATGATCAATAATAGGAAATTGTATGCATATTTTAGGATCTCTTTGTGTGCTTGATTGCCTATTTGATTTCTTGCATTGATTGGATTAATTCTATCTCAAATCAGCTGACAGGTATGTGGATAATTATGGTTAATCGCATTAGTTTCCCGAAGAGTTTCTTGGATGATTCATCACATTGAATGCAACTTATCAGTTGGATGTTCATACTTGCAAATTATAAAGTCACTATGATTATCACAATTGTAAAATAATTGTGTATTCTCGCACCTACATGCCACTCTGATGGATGATGCAAAAAGGTCAAGCCCAGGAGGGAAGACTAATGGGCACCATGAGAGGTGACCCCAGGCACCAAGCTCAGGATTGAGAAGGTGGCCTATGATATTGCATGACTAGAGGGAACCATGAAGGGTGACCCCAGGAACCAAGCTCGGGATTGAGAAGGTGGCCTTAAGTCAATGGCAAAAGTGAATCCCGAAAGGGGGTATGCCAGTGTTAGGGCAAAAGTAGTGGATAAAGTCACAGTAAAAGCGTAATTTGGCCTGTTAATTAATTTGATTGTGATATTTATATTGTTAGCCATATTTGTGAAAATTTTGGTTGTCCCCACATACTAGCATATTTTGATATGCTCACCGATGTTTTGTTTGTCGGTGTTTTAGGTACAACATTGAAAAGGACAAATAGTAAAGTGGCATATGTGGAATTAAATAAGAGTTAAAGTGCAAAGGAGGATTAGTTAGAGTAGACTCCATATGTGGATAGAAGTAGATATCCAAATATTTGAAGAAAAAAAAAGGTATGCAAAGTTTTATTTTATTACAGCCTTTCAGTTTAGTTGGTAGAATTTGATAATTGTAATTGATTATTTGTCGAACCTTTGATCCTGTTAATTGGGATAATGGCTCTGACCTCTTAGTTTCCCTTAATTGGGGGTTACCGGAAGGCGGGGTCGTTACATTTTGTATCAGAGCATAGGTTCCTCATTTAATATTTAATAATTATTAAATTTTACAAAGTCTATAGAACCCAAGGGAGTTATTAGAGGATTTTCCAAAAGACAGAGGAGTCTAGAAAAGGATCATGTCCGGGGGCTGGCAAGATTTTCCTCAGCACCGCTAGTCAGAATATGAGGACTCCCAGATTAGTGTGACTGTCTGGCTGTTGTCTTAGGAGCTGACTCGAAATAAGATACCTTTAGGACTCTCTCATCTTGTTCATCCCTCCTCAACTCAAATTCTATTAAGGACCTTTAGGACTCTCTCATCTTGTTCATCCCTCCTCAACTCAAATTCTATTAAGGACCTTTAGGACTCTCTCATCTTGTTCATCCCTCCTCAACTCAAATTCTATTAAGGACCTTAAGGATTAGGGTTTTCTCTCTTTTCCTCACCCTCTTAAGGTATGGGTAAGGTTGATAAGGATTAAGGATCCTCCACCAAATTAATAAAAAACATGTAAATAAGATGTCATGTACATAAGCTTAATAGGTTAAGTGTAAACTAAAGAATAGATACATTATTAGGTCGTATGACATGAGTTGTCATTGCCCTCAGAAGAGACATGAGGTTAGACCTTTTTGTCAGGAGGATGAGTAGAGAACACTAGTCTTGGAGGTAGAGACCCCCATCATAAGTAGAGACCTGGCACATCCTTTGAGGATGATGCTAACCCTAACCCTAAGTGGTGGTTAGAGAGAGATTACATGATGAGTTAGATGTCCTGGTAGGCCAGGTGTTTGGATGGACATGCCTTGGATGCCATATGAGCCATGACAGGTTGGATGACCTAGTACCTTTGGCGACCCAACCCTAGAAAGGGTCGTGCATGTTAGAGTGAAGGATAGCTCCTTCAATGATGAGGTTAGTGAAGAACCTATAGAAACCCTATGGGCATGGCATAGTATGCACCCAGAGTACATCAACCATGCTGATAGTAGGCTAAAACCCTGGCCAAGGGAGTATGTTGGAAAGCTGATGAGATAAACATAAAGAGCTATGGATAGCCTTGAGAAAACATAAGTTGAACATAGGCTTCACCAAGGTAGGGGTATGCTTGTGAGCTTGATCCAACTTCTTAGAGAGAGGATAAGGCTTATTGTGGAGTATCTCTAGAGAGAGAGAGCAGGACCCAAGCAAGAAGGTTGGAAGCTTAGACTCTGAGATTTGAGGAGCAGTGAGATTTGATGATGAGGTGACCACAATAGATGATAGTGGTTTCCTCATGCATGATCCCTGGAGGCTATTGGTATCTTGGTTGACTTTAGAGGAACCAAACTCTAGATTGAGGATGATGCTTCTGATACCTATGTGCCTATTGTATAAGAGTTCCTTAGACCTAAAGAGGTTTGGTAGCATGTTGTGAGGCGTTATACCTTGTTGGTTGTCCTTGAGGAGGACTCCACTCTAAAGTGTTGTTCAATAGAAGAATGAGCAGGTAGTTGGACATCAGAAAAGTGAACCTAGGGTTCCTAGGCCTAAGAGAGGAAGTGGTGTACCTGATGCTCATGACGAGGTTTGAGTTTTTATAGATTCGAGCATGATACTCCTCATGTACAGAGGAAAACCCCTTAAGTTTGAGGTATGTTTGATGAACCTCTCACAGCTAAGTTGATGACATGGGAAGATATGATCTTGATCCAATGTTGAGAATGAGAACCAGTATGACCTAGCATGGTTAATAGGTGGTCTGCTGGTGCCTTAATAGCTTGCTAGGGTTAAGCATGCTCATGTGGATGTAAACCCTAGACATAAGGACGTTTGTGACCTTTGTTATCAAGGTGTAGTTTCCTCCCATCCTGGGAGAGGGACCCTTTTGTAGGGTGTATACCAGTTTTGTTGGTTTGAGGTAACCTGAAGAGGTCTCATAGGATCTTGAGAAGATAAGTGAAAAGTACATAGTATGAGAATGAACATATAGACACATAGATAACCCTCTCTAAGTGCATGTGGATGTGTTACCATGGAGGTAACCGGTATGGGGCCTGACCAAGGTAGGTAGGTCGCCATGACCCCTGTGAATGGATGAAAGTCAGCCCATGAATGCAAAGAGAGATGATGGAGACTTGGGTAAGGTTCTAAGTTGTACATGTACTATGTTAGGATCTTAAGTCTATCCTAGGGTCGGGTAGGGATAAGACCCATGGAAGTAGGAGTTACCTAATAACCTAGTTTCACATGACCATAGGGTCGGGAGGTAACAAATATCATTGTTTGAGGGCCATTGGTTAGGAGATTGATCACCTTCATGAACTCATGGGACCCAAAGGGAAGATGAGTAGGGAACTCTCTGGATGCATAAGGGAAGAGGGATGACCCCAAAAGTGTCGGCACCCTATAGACCTAGAGGAGATGACTAAGGATTGTGTGGTGGCCCAAGTAGGATCGAGACCAATTTTCCATGGAAGTAACTCTGATATCAAGATATTTGTGATGTAGAGACATATGTGGAACATTTCAACTTAGATTTGAAGGTGTACTGGAAATGTGGGATGTACCATCTCTACTCTTGGAATAGGAAGAACTTTGTGTTTGGACGGCCACCAAATGCTTATTTCATCTTGTTATAGGAGTGAGAGATAGGACAGTATGCACGCCATACACCAAGGATAAAGATGATGTGAGTTGGAACGTTGCTATGAGGTATGAGGACAGGGATGATAACATACCCTTATGGAGTGAATGATACATGGATGGTCTACAAACATCAAGATATTAAGGTAATAATCTTGTGAGGATGTTTTAACATGAGCTATGTGGAATTGGCAAGTGATGCAAGGTTGAGTTTGATAACCAAGAAGATGAGCTCAGATTGTTCTTGATGAAGATAGACTTAAAGCTTGAGCTGAGATAATAAGTGAAGGTGTATGTCTTCAATATTCCCTATCACCTAAGGATGTGAAGTGGTAATGGATTCCCTGGTTGAGATGAAGCTGCTTAAGTTTAGCAAGAGGCTAGAAGAGGTTGTTAGGTTAACCCTAAGCTTGAAAAAGGAGATATGTTTGGCTAACACTCAGATGTAGCGAGATTTTTGATCGAGTTCGTGGTTGCTTAGTTAGCCAGCCTAGGGCTTACCATGATAAAAGGATGGTTGAAGAACCTTAGATGCACTTCTCTGGAAAAGAAGGTAATGAAACCCCGACTAGAGTGGTTTAGGGTTTCTGAGGAATCAATTTTTAAGAATCATGACATACAGGAAATCATGATTTTAGGATTGCCATAGACCATGGTACTACGAATATAGTAAGTGACAATAGTACTTGGATGCCTAAGGTGAAAAGTGTACAAAGATGCATGAGTCTTGTCGCCATGCAAGCCAGGAGGTGAAGGACGAACACGAATAACACAGTGTATTTTTATAGAGGATAAAGAGTTCCCGAGAGGGAATGGGAGCTCATCATTATGGATGTTGTGGTAAGTCTCCCCTAGACCAAGGAAGGTCAAGATGCAATATGGGTTATGGTAAATCAACTTACCTAGATGACATGAGAAAGAAAGAATACTGTCAAGGGACGAATCCAGTTGAACTACAATTGAGAGAGATGGTTCAACTACACCATGATGCGAGTTCAAAAGTTCTAGAGTATAACCTAAAGATACACTTCCATAAGGTGGAAGTAAGTACATGAAGAACTCGATGTTAGTATAGTTTATCGCCCGTAACTAATGGTTAGTAGGATCCAGACTAGAGGGTCTGATGAGAGCATGTGTGCTCATTCAGAGTGATACATGGAGACAATTCTTGTCTTCTGTAAGATGTGATGATAACCACCATAGCCAGTATTGGGATATAAAGAAACTCTGCAAGGGAGTTTGTGTCGGTCACCACTTCATTAGGATGATGTTGGTGAAGGGACCTTGCAAAGGTTAGAAAAGGACCACAATGTGTGCAGATGAAGTCACTTTGATCATGAAATGGCTAAAAGAGAGCCCAGGGGCAACATGAGTCATGAACTGATGCAAAGAAGACTGACATGCAGTTCACTGTGGGAGAGTATGTGATGAGAAAATCCGACCCCTCTAAGTTAGAGAGTTGAGTCTCGACTGCATGGTCCATTGAGATGGATTGGTGGAGATGGTTGTGTTTAGCCTTACCCCTCAGGATAACATGATGTATAAGGTGTTCCATGAGTCTGATCTAGAGCACTATGTGAGGTACCCAAGCCATGTGCTGAGCCCTAAACCTATTCAACTTTTGAGAGGCTGAAATGTCCTGAGTCACCTATGAGGGTACGATATACTAAGGTAAGAAAGAACTCATATGGAAGAATATGAGATGAGGAAGGTTCTTGCGAAGCACCATGGAAAGGCTGAGGCCACATGGGAGCCATGATGGACAAATGAAAGACTTATCCTATTTGTTTGTGTGCCTGGTGGAATTTTTGGGGCAAAATTCCTATAAGAGGGGAAGGATGTTACAACCCCAATTTTTGGATTCTTTTGATGAGAAAAGTAATTTATCCTATTAAATATATTTGAGAAAATAATGATATAATTTGTTATGAATAAATGGATTTCATTTACAATATCTTTGTTGGTTGTTTTGTGGGCTTTATTGGCTATTGGGCCCAATAATAAGGAAAAGACAAAGAAAACTCCATTACTAATGGAGAAAAGAAATATGTAGAAACCTCTAGAAGGTAAAAGTATCTAATACAAAGGTGGATTTCACACCTCTTGGGTTCCTTGAGTCCCAAGGATTCCAAAGTTGCAAAGATAATGCAACTAGAAAAGAAAAGATCAATTAAATATTTCTTTATTAAGAAAGAAATTGAAAACAATGATAAAATGTGTAAAATAAGTGGAAAGAGGTATAATTGAGTTATCTTTGGTGGATTTTTGTATCCATAAGGTTTCTAATGTTAAAAGGAATTCCAATAAGGATAATAAAAAGAGAGATAAAGAGAAATCCTCGAAAAGAGATATTTCAATAAGAAATAAATATGATAATGAGAAATAATGGATAAAAGGTAAGTAAAAGGCTAAGGTATATCCCCAAGATGGGATTTCGAGCCATTAAGGTTCCTTGAGGTTCAAGGAACTCAGAATAATAATTGAATAGCAAGGTAAAGAGAAAATAGGTGAGAAATAAATATAATTATGTGATATCTTGCACCTAAAGAAAAGGCACGTTCTCTTTTATATAATGAGCCCAAATTTGGTAGAAAGGTATATAAATTCATTATTAAGTTTCCATCAAAACTTGGGATTAATTGGATAATCGGTCTTGGAGTTATGGTTTTTACAAAATCTCCTAAAGTGGAAAGGGTAAAGGAAATATATTAAATGTCACAATATATCGTTTATAGGCGAGTGACACAGATCGTTGGATCATGATCCAACGATAGTTGTGTATCGTCCAGTTCTAGCCGAACTGGGAAATAGGCTGCCGGATGGTGACTTTTTCAATCCGATTTTTTGATGATCTAATGCATGTGCATCTGAGGAAATTAATCATTTGGATTTGGGAGAAGTTTCCGCACAAAACTGACCTAAGTTTTGGTAGGTTTCATGTTGATTCTAGAAAATGCCCAAATCTCTTTGGGCAAGGGTTCGACGGCGAGGCTGGGAGACAACCCTAGCTTCCCATGCCTATATATATATCCACCCTCCACTTCGGGAGGCCCTCAAGAAACCAAAAGGTCGCCCGTCCTGCCCTCTAGTGCCCTGGACCCATGGATCGAGTTTGCAATGGTGAGCTCCAGGCTACGGCACCGCCGCAGGTCAAGCTACTGGGGAATGAGGGAAGCAGTAGTAGCCCTCCAATGGAAATCCATCGTGGACACGCGGATAGATCCAACGGCCCTGGGTGCTTTGCATGCTGGAGTGGGCGCACGCAAGGTGGGACGTCAGATCTAACCCGATCAGGAATGACCAGAGATCTGTCGGCCGACGTTTTTCCAAAAAACAAAAAGTGAGTTGCCTTTCTGCCTGATATTTCAGAAAATGATGAAATCTTGATTCATTCGTTAAAAATCATTCCTTTGTCTAAAAATTACAAGTAAGTAGTTCTTTTTTATCAGAAAAATGCAAGGAATGCAATAAATATGTAATTGAAGCCTAATTCTGCTTGAAATTCAAAAAGTGTGTAAATATGCTATCTTTAATGGTTTATCTAATGAAAAACCCTAATCTTTATTGATTAACGATTTAGAAATGTTATATGGATGTTTAAGGTTGATATTAACCTATTGTTAATAAAAATGACATATTAAATCTAAAAGGATGGTCTTTGCATATAATTGGTTTAATTTAGAGTTCCATGTACATGAATGAGCTTTAACGGGCCTTGAAACCCTAATGATGGTAATTGTGACTCTTAATAGCTTTAATTGTTCAAATTCATGAATAAAGCTGAGATATGATGTTCTTAAGCTATTTTGAGTATAAAAGTTCCTAATTGTGGATAAATACCCTTAATATGGAAATTAGGGTTTTCTAATTGATAAAGGTAGAATTAATGACAAATAGAGTTCATATATATATTAGACCATAATGAACTATGAATAGATGATAAATGCGCATAATGATCTTGTCATGAATTAAAAGGATAAAAATGGTAGCCATGATGTAAAAGAGGCTTAATGGACTTAATTGATGGCTAATTGTGCCTTTAATCCGAAATTAAAGTCCAATGTTGTTAAAGGATAACCTTAATATCTTTTGTGAAGAATAGATGAGATAATTAAGGTTTGTGAATAATTTTATAAAATTAGGTTTTAAAATAGTATAAATGAAGAGAAACCCCAATTGCAATGGAAACCCTAAAAGTGGACTATAAACCCTAGGAAGCAAGCTAGGTTCAATAGATCTTGATGGCATGATCAATAATAGGAAATTGTATGCATATTTCAAGATCTCTTTGTGTGCTTGCTTGACTATTGGATTTCTTGCATTGATTGGATTAATTCTATCTCAAATCAGCCTGATAGGTATGTGGTTAATTATGGTTAATCACATTAGTTTCCCGAAGAGTTTCTCAGATGATTCATCACATTGAATGCAACTTATCAGTTGGATGTCATACTTGTAAATTATAAAGTCACTATGATTATCACAATTGTAAAAGAAGTGTGTATGCTCGCACCTAAATGCCACCCTGATGGATGATGCAAAAAGGTCAAGCCTAGGAGGGAAGACCAACGGGCACCATGAGAGGTGACCCCAGGCACCAAGCTCAGGATTGAGAAGGTGGCCTATGATATTGCATGACTAGAGGGCACCATGAAGGGTGACCCCAGGCACCAAGATCGGGATTGAGAAGGTGGACTTAAGTCAATGGCAAAAGTGAAACACGAAAAGGGGTATGCTAGGGTTAGGGAAAAAGCGGTGGAGAAAGTCACACTAAAAGTGTAATTTGGCCTGCTAATTAACTTGATTGTGATATTTAGATTGTTAGCCATATTTGTGAAATTTTTGGTTGTCCCCACATACTAGCATATTTTAATATGCTCACCGATGTTTTGTTTGTCGGCATTTTAGGTACAAGATTGAAAAGGACAAACAGTAAAGTGGCATATGTGGAATTAAATAAGAGTTAAAGTGCAAAGGAGGATTAGTTAGAATAGACTCCAGATGTGGATAGAAGTAGATATCCAAGTTTTTTTTAAAAGGTATGTAAAGTTTTATTTTATTACAACCTTTCAGTTTAGTTGGTAGAATTTGATTATTGTTATTGATTATTTATCGAACCTTTGATCCTATTAATTGGGATAATGGCTCTGACCTCTTGGTCTCCCTTAATTGGGGGTTACTAAAAGCCGGGGTTGTTACATTTAGTATCAGAGCATAGGTTCCTCATTTAATCTTTAATAATTATTAAATTTTACAAACTCTATAGAACCAAAGGGTGTTATTAGAGGATTTTCTGAAAGACCGAGGTGTCTAGAAAAAGATCACGTTCGGGGGCTGGCAAGATTTTCCTCCACACCGCTAGTTGGAATACGAGGACTCTCAGATTAGTATGACTTCCTGGCTAATGTCTTAGGAGCTGACTCGAAATAAGATACAGTTAGAATTCTCTCATCTCGTTCATCCCTCCTCAACTCAAATGCTATTAAGGACCTTAAGGATTAGGGTTTTCTCTCTTTTCCTCACCCTCTTGAGGTATGGGTAAGGTTGATAAGGATTAAGGAATCCTCCACCAAATTAATGAAAAGCATGTAAATAAGATGTCATGGACATAAGCTTAATAGGTTAAGCGTAAAATAAAGAATATATACATGCTTAGGTCATATGACATGAGTTGTCATTGCCCTCAGAAGAGACCTGAGGTTAGACCTTCTTGTCAGGAGGATGAGTAGAGAAAGCTTGTCTTGGAGGTAGAGACCCCCTTAATAAGTAGAGACATGGCACACCCTTTGAGGATGATGCTAACCATAACCCTAAGTGGTGGTTAGAGAGAGATGACATGATGAGTTAGATGTCCTGGTAGGCCAGGTGTTTGGATGGATATGCCTTGGATGCCATATGAGCCATGAGAGGTTGGATGACCTAGTACCTTTGGCCACCCAACCCTAGAAAGGGTCGTGCATGTTAGAGTGAAGGATAACTCCTTCAATGATGAGGTTAGTGAAGAACCTATAGAAACCCTATGGGCATGGCATAGTATGCACCCAGAGTATGTCAGTCATGCTGAAAGTAGGCTAAAACCCTGGCCAAGGGAGTATGTTGGAAAGCTGATGAGATAAACATAAAGAGCTATGGATAGCCTTGAGCAAACATAAGTTGAACATAGGCTTCACCAAGGTAGGGGTATGCTTGTGAGCTTGATCCAACTTCTTGGAGAGAGGATAAGGCTTGTTGTGGAGTAGTTCTAGAGAGAGAGAGAAGGACCCAACTAAGAAGGTTGGAAGCTTAGACTCTGAGATTTGAGGAGCAGTGAGATCTGAGGATGAGGTGACCATAGTAGATGATAGTGGTTGCCTCATGCATGATCCCTGGAGGCAATTGGTTTCTTGGTTTCCTTTATAGGAACCAAACTCTAGAGAGAGGATGATGCTTCTGATACTTATATGCCTATGGTATAAGAGTTACTTAGACCTGAAGAGGTTTGGTAGCAGGTTGTGAGGCCTTATACCTTGTTGGTTGTCCTTGAGGAGGACTCCACTCTGAAGTGTTGTTCAAGTAGAAGAATGAGCAGGAAGTTGGACGTCAGAAAAGTGAACCTAGGGTTCCTAGGCCTAAGAGCGGAAGTGGTGTACCTGATGCTCATGATGAGGTTTGAGTTTTTATAGATTCGAGCATGGTACTCCTCATGTATAAAGGAAAACCCCTTAAGTTTGAGGTATGTTTGATGAACCCCTCACAGGTAAGTTGATGACATGGGAAGATATGATCTTGATCCAATGTTGAGAATGAGAACCAGTATGACCTAGCATGGTGAATAGGTGGTCTGCTGGTGCCTTAATAGCTTGCTAGGGTTAAGCATGCTCATGTGGATATAAAACCTAGACATAAGGACGTTTGTGACCTTTGTTATCAATGTGTAGTTTCCTCCCATCCTGGGAGAGGGACCCTTTTGTAGGGTGTATACCAATTTTTTTGGTTTGAGGTAACCTGAAGAGGTCTCATAGGATCTTGAGAAGATAAGTGAAAAGTACATAGTATGAGAATGAACCTATAGACACATAGATAACCCTCTCTAAGTGCATGTGGATGTGTTACCATGGAGGTAACCGGTATGGGGCCTGACCAAGGTAGGTAGGTCGCCATGACCCCTGTGAATGGATGAAAGTCAGCCCATGAATGCAAAGAGAGATGATGGAGACTTGGGTAAGGTTCTAAGTTGGACATGTACTATGTTAGGATCTTAAGTCTATCCTAGGGTCAGGTAGGGATAAGACCCATGGAAGTAGGAGTTACCTAATTCCATATTTACACATGACCATAGGGTCGGGAGGTAACGACTATCATTGTTTGAGGGCCATGGGTTAGGAGATTGATCACCTTCATGAACTCATGGGACCCAAAGGGCAGATGAGTAGGGTACTCTCTGGATGCATAAGGGCAGAGGGATGACCCCAAAAGTGTCGGCACCCTATAGACCTAGAGGAGATGACTAAGGATTGTGTGGTGGCCCAAGTAGGATCGAGACCAATTTTCCATGGAAGTAACTCTGATATCGAGATATTTGTGATGTAGAGACATATGTGGCAAATTTCAACTTAGATTTGAAGGTGTACTGGAAATGTGGGATGTACCATCTCTACTCTTGGAACAGGACATACTTTGTGTTTGGACGGCCGCCAAATGCTTATTTCCTCTTATTATGAGAGTGAGAGATAGGACAGTACACACGCCATACACCAAGGATAAAGATGATGTGAGTTGGAACGTTGCTATGAGGTATGAGGACAGGGATGATAACATGCCCTTTTTGAGTGAATGATACATGGGTGGTCTACAAACATCAAGAGATTAAGGTAATCATCTTGTGAGGATGTTTTAACATGAGCTATGTGGAATTGCCAAATGATGCAAGGTTGAGTTTGATAACCAAGAAGATGACCTCAGAGTGTTCTTGATGAAGATAGACTTAGAGATTTAGTTGAGATAATAAGTGAAGGTGTATGTCTTCAATATTCTCTATCACCTAAGGATGTGAAGTGGTAATGGATGCCCTGGTTGAGATGCAACTACTTGAGTTTAGCTAGAGGCTAGAAGAGGTTGTTAGGTTAACCCTAAGCTTGAAAAAGGAGATATGTTTGGCTAACACTCAGATGTAACGAGATCATTTTTCGAGTTAGTGGTTGCTTAGTTATCCAGCCTAGGGCTTACCATGATAAAAGGATGGTTGAAGAACCTCAGATGCACTTCTCTGGAAAAGAAGGTAATGAAACCCCGACTAGAGTGGTTAAGGGTTTCCGAGGAATCAATTTTGAGGAATCATGACATACAGGAAATCATGATTTTAGGATTGCCATACACCATGGTACTACAAAGATAGTAAGTGACAGTAGTACTTGGATTCCTAAGATGAAAAGTGTACAAAGATGCATGTGTCTCGTCGCCATGCAAGCCAGGAGGTGAAGGATGAACACCAGTAACCCTGTGTATTTTTATAGAGGATAAAGAGTTCCCGAGAGGGAATGGGAGCTCATCATTATGGATGTTGTGGTAAGTCTCCCCTAGACCAAGGAAGGTCAAGATGCAATATGGGTTATGGTAAATCAACTTACCTAGATGACATGAGAAAGAAAGAATACTTTCAAGGGACATATTCGGTTGAACTACATATGAGAGAGATATGGTTCAACTACACCATGATGCGAGTTCAAAAGTTCTTGAGTATAACCTAAAGATACACTTCCATAAGGTGGAAGTAGGTACATGAAGAACTCAATGTTAGTACAGTTTATCACCCCTAACTAATGGTTAGTAGGATCCATACTAGAGGGTCTGATGAGAGCATGTGTGCTCATTCAGGGTGATACATGGAGACAGTTCTTGTCTTCTGTAAGATGTGATGATAACCACCATAACCAGTATTGGGATATAAAGAAGCTCTGCAAGGGAGGTTGGTGTCAATCACCACTTCATTAGGATGATGTTGGTGAAGGGACCTTGCGAAGGTTAGAAAAGACCATAGTGTGTGCAGATGAAGTCGCTTTGATCATGCAATGGATAAAAGAGAGCCCAGGGGTGACATGAGTCGTGAGCTGATGCAAAGCATATTGACATGCAGTTCACTGTGGGAGAGTATGTGATGAGAAAAGCTGACCCCTCTAAGTTATAGCTATGAGAGAGAGTTGAGTCCCGACTGCATGGTCCGTTGAGATGGATTGGTGGAGATGGTTGTGTTTAGCCTTACCCCTCTGGGTAACATGATGTATAATGTGTTCCATGAGTCTGATCTAGAGCACTATGTGAGGTACCCAAGCCATGTGCTGAGCCCTGAACCTATTCAGCTTTATGAGAGGCTAAAATGTCCTGAGTCGCCTATGAGGGTACGATATACTAAGGTAAGAAAGAACTCAGATGGAAGAATATAAGATGATGAAGGTTCTTGGGAAGCACCATGGAAAGGCTGAGGCCACATGGGAGCCATGATGGATAAAGGAAAGACTTATCCTATTTGTTTGTGTGCCTGGTGGAATTTTGGGGGCAAAATTCCTATAAGAGGGGAAGGATGTTACAACCCCAATTTTTGGATTCTTTTGATGAGAAAAGTAATTTCTCCTATTAAAGATATTTGAACAAATAATGATATAATTTGTTTTGAATAACTGGATTTCATTTACAATAGCTTTGTTGGTTGTTTTGTGGGCTTTATTGGCTATTGGGCCCAATAATAAGGAAAAGACAAAGAAAACTCCATTACTAATGGAGAAAAGAAAGATGTAGAAACCTTTAGAAGGAAAAAGTATCTAATACAAAGGTGGATTTCGTGCCTCTTGGGTTCCTTGAGTCCCAAGGAGTCCAAAGTTGCAAAGATAATGCAACTAGAAAAGAAAAGATCAATTAAATATTTCTTTATTAAGAAAGAAATTGAAAACAATGATAAAATGTGGAAAATAAGTGGAAAGAGGTATAATTGAGTTATCTTTGGTGTATTTTTGTATCCATAAGGTTTCTAATGTTAAAAAGAATTCCAATATGGAAAATAAAAAGAGAGATAAAGAGAAATCCTTGAAAAGAGATATTTCAATAAGAAATAAATAAGATAATGAGAAATAATGGATAAAAGGTAAGTAAAAGGCTAAGGTATATCCCCAAGATGGGATTTCGAGCCATTAAGGTTCCTTGAGGTTCAAGGAACTCAGAATAATAATTGAATAGCAAGGTAAAGAGAAAATAGGTGAGAAATATATATAATTAAATGATATCTTGCACCTAAATAAAAGACACGTTTTCTTTTAGATAATGATCCCAACTTTGGCAGAGAGGTAGATAAAGTCATTATTACATTTCCCTCATAATTTGGGATTAATTGGATAATCGGTCTTGGAGTTATGATTTTTACAAAATCTCCTACAGTGGAAAGGGTAAAAGAAATATATTAAATGTCACAATATATCGTTTATAGGCGAGTGACACATATTGTTGGATCTTGATCCAACGATAGCTGTGTATCGTCCAGTTCTAGCCGAACTGGGAAACAGGCTGCCAGATGGTGACTTTTTCAATCCGATTTTCTGATGATCTGATGCATGTGCATATGAGGAAATTACTCATTTGGATTTGGGAGAAGTTTCCACACAAAACCGACCTAAGTTTTGGTAGGTTTCATGTTGTTCCTAGAAAACACCCAAATCTCTTTGGGCAAGGGTTCGACGGTGAGGCTGGGAGCCAACCCTAGCTACCCATGCCTATATATATAGCCACCCTTGACTTCGGGAGGCCCTCACAAAACCAAACGGCCGCTCGTCCTGCCCTCTAGTATCCTAGACCCATGGATCGAGTCTGCTCCGGTGAGCTCCAGGCTATGACACCGCCGCAAGTCAAGCTACTGGGGAAGAAGGAGGGAAGCAGCAGTAGCCCTCTGATGGAAATCCATCGTGGATGCACGGATAGATCCAACGGCCCTAGGTGCTTCGCGTGCTGGAGTGGGCGCGTTCAAGGTGCATGTCTGATATAACCTGATCAGTGATGACCAGAGATCTGTCGGCCGACGTTTTTCCAAAAAACAAAATGTGAGTTGCCTTTCTATCTGATATTTCAGAAAATGATGGAATCTTGATTAATTCATTAAAAATCATTCCTTTGGCCAAAAATTGCAAGTAACTAGTGCTTTTTGATTAGAAAATGCAAGGAATGAAATAAAAATGTAATTGAAGTCTAATTCTTCTTGCAATTCAAAAAGTGAGTAATGTTGCTATCTTTAATGGTTTATCTAATGAAAAACCCTAATCTTTATAGATTAATGATTTAGAAAGGTTATATGGATGTTTAAGGTTGATATTAACCTATTGTTAATAAAAATGATATATTAAATCTAAAAGGATGGTCTTTGCATATAATTGGTTTAATTTAGAGTTCCATGTACATGAATGAGCTTTAATGGGCCTTGAATCCCTAATGATGGCAATTGTGACTCTTAATAAATTTAATTGTTCAAATTCATGAATAAATATGAGATATGATGTTCTTAATCTATTTCGAGTATAAAAGTTCCTAATTGTGGATAAATACCCTTAATATGGAAATTAGGGTTTTCTAATGGATAAAGGTAGAATTAATGACAACTAGAGTTCATATATATATTAGACCATAATGAACTATGAATAGATGATAAATGAGCATAATGATCTTGTCATGAATTAAAAGGATAAAAATGGTAGCCATGATGTAAAAGAGGCTTGATGGACTTAATTGATGGCTAATTGTGCTTTTAATCTGAAATTAAGGTCCAATGTTATTAAAGGATAACCTTAATATCTTTTGTGAAGAATAGATGAGATAATTAAGGTTTGTGATTAATTTTATAAAATTAGGGTTTAAAATAGTATAAATGAAGAGAAACCCCAATTGAAATGGAAACCCTAAAAGTGGACTATAAACCCTAGGAAGCAAGCTAGGTTCAATAGATCTTGATGGCATGATCAATAATAGGAAATTGTATGCATATTTCAGGATCTCTTTGTGTGCTTGCTTGCCTATTGGATTTCTTGCATTGATTGGATTAATTCTGTCTCAAATCAGCCTGACATGTATGTGGTTAATTATGGTTAATCACATTAGTTTCCTGAAGAGTTTCTCAAATGATTCATCACATTGAATGAAACTTATCAGTTGGATGTTCATACTTGCAAATTATAAAGTCACTATGATTATCACAATTGTAAAATAAGTGTGTATTCTCGCACCTACATGCCACCCTAATGGATGATGCAAAAAGGTCAAGCCTAGGAGGGAAGACCAATGGTCACAATGATAGGTGACCCCAGGAACCAAGCTCGAAATTGATAAGGTGGCCTATGATATTGCATGACTAGAGGGCACCATGAAGGGTGAACCCAGGAACCAAGCTCGGGATTGAGAAGGTGGCCTTAAGTCAATGGCAAAAGTGGAACTCGAAAGGGGGTATGCCAGGGTTAGGGAAAAAGCGGTGGAGAAAGTCACACTAAAAGTGTAATTTGGCCTGTTAATTAACTTGATTGTGATATTTAGATTGTTATCCATATTTGTGAAATTTTTGGTTGTCCCCACATACTAGCATATTTCGATATGTTGACTGATGTTTTGTTTTTCGGCATTTTAGGTACAAGATTGAAAAGGGCAAACAGTAAAGTGACATATGTGGAATTAAATAAGAGTTAAAGTGCAAAGGAGGATTAGTTAGAATAGACTCCAGATGTGGATAGAAGTAGATATCCAAGTTTTTGAAAAAAGGTATGCAAAGTTTTATTTTATTACAGCCTTTCAATTTAGTTGGTAGAATTTGATAATTGTTATTGATTATTTGTCGAACCTTTGATCCGCTTAGTCTCCCTTAATTGGGGGTTACTAAAAGCCGGGGTTGTTACATTTGGTATCAGAGCATAAGTTCCTCATTTAATCTTTAATAATTATTCAATTTTACAAACTCTATAGAACTCAAGGGAGTTATTCGATGATTTTCTGAAAGACAGAGGTGCCTAGAAAAGGATCACGTTCGGGGGCTGGCAAGATTTTCCTCTGCACCGCTAGTCGGAATACAAGGACTCCCGGATTAGTGTGACTGCCTGGATGTTGTCTTAGGAGCTGACTCAAAATAAGATACCTTTAGGACTCTGTCATCTTGTTCATCCCTCCTCAACTCAAATGCTATTATGGACCTTAAGGATTAGGGTTTTCTCTCTTTTCCTCACCCTCTTGAGGTATGGGTAAGGTTGATAAGGATTAAGGAATCCTCCACCAAATTAATGAAAAACATGTAAATAAGATGTCATGGACATAAGCTTAATAGGATAAGCATAAACTAAAGAATAGATACATGATTAGGTCATATGACATGAGTTGTCATTGCCCTCAGAAGAGACCTGAGGTTAGACCTTCTTGTTAGGAGGATGATGTAACATCCCTCACCTGGGTTATGAACTAACCCTAGGTGTTTTGCCTAATTAAGTGATTAGATGCCTGTGTTTATCCTTTGAAATGTAATTAAGGCTCCTGAGGAACTTATATTTCATTTTCAGTCCTTTTTGCATAATGTTGAAACATTGTTTTGTTAAATAATGGATTAAAGTGCAAATTACCCAAGTTGAGGGGTTAACTTGCAAATTCCACATGTTAAGATGTTCCTCTGATGTTGAGACATCATAAGAATGTATGTGATGTGGTCGTATGGATTCCACAAGCTTGAGCACCAAGATATAGCTGGTAGAGCAATCCTTGTGCTTCAAAAACTAGTTTTGGTGTAATGTTTAAATTACCCAAAATCTAGGGACCAACATGTAAAATATACCCTCTAGAGGATCTCTCACGTTTCTTGGCATAAAGTTGAGCAAATAAAGTGAGAGGGGTGCCTCATTTAAATGATCATGGTATAAGTGGAAACCACCCACATTAATAATATATTAAGTAAATATCCAATAAAGATGGATATTAATACACAACCCTTTAAGGTGTTTTGTTTCTTTTCCTTTTAACCTTGGATAATGCGGAAGTTTTGTATGAGGTTAGGAGGAGGAAATGTGGTGAAGAATGGAGGGATCATTGGTGGATATATATTGGAAATATCTTGGAAGAATCTATCTCTTTCCATTTTCCTTGAAAAGACCCATAAATATATAAGCAATCTTTCCAAATAAACAAGGGATCGTTTCCCTTAGTTCTTTTATTCTCAAACCTACTTTGGCTGACCAAGGAGGAGCTCTGGAGCAGAGGAAGGATGACCAAGCTGGTTTGGTAAGTATGGACCATCATCTACCTCGAATTCATGATGGAAACCACTATATAAGATCAGATTCATGGTGTTCTTCACACGATTCTTCTTTCTAGCCATCTTGCTCAACCAAACAGTGAAGAACGGACCTTGGACAACTACTGGAGCTCAAACTTATATTAAATCTACGAAGCTTGGAGCTCTAGATCAGTCCTAAAGGCGGGTTTTATAACTCTAACCCTTATGCTTTGTTAATGCATCCTCTTTTCTTATAATCATTGTATATACTTCTTCTTTAGACACCTTTGGCTGTTCTTGCTATCATTTCCGTGAAAAACATCCCCTGTTCTTGAGGTAGAAGATGATGACATTAATTCCTATGTTTATCCAAGTTTTCACTTTAGCAAACGGTCCCCCAACCTTGCTCAAACGGTTTGCCAAACCGTTTGGAGCAAACGGTTTTCAACCAAACCGCATAGAAGCAAATGGTCCAAGACCGTTTGGATGCGTTGACTAGGCATTGACCATTTGGAGGACTGTTGAGAATAATGTAAACTAATTACCTACCAAAAATCATCAATTAATTCCAAATGGTTCACCAATTGAAGGCTCATCAACCACCTAAACCCTAATCGGGTCTATTGCTGATTTCAATAATAGTATTATGTTGAAGTTTGGGTTGAGTGGCCCAAACGGTTTCAAAACCATTTGGGGATCACCCAAACGGTCTCAAGACCGTTTGGTGATCACCCAAGAACATTTTTAGGTCTAGGGTTAAGCATAGTTGACCAATTGATGATCCAATGATATCAAATTGATGAGTAATCTATTTCTGATTTTGGAGACCAATTCCAATATCCAAACCCTAAATGAATGATTTGGTTTTTGATAAGTTAATGGGCAAACGGTCTCAAGACCGTTTTCAGGGTATCCAAACGATCCCAAGACCATTTGGGGGTCACCCAAGACCGTTTGGAGGTCTAGGGTAGACTAGGGTCAAGTGGTTTAAGATCTAAAGGTAATAAGTTAAAGTGTAATTGATTATGGACCTAATGATCAATCCTATGAATCAAACCTTAATTGGTTGAGTTAGTTTTTGATGTTGACTTGAGAAAACGGTCTCAATACCATTTGGAGGTCATCCAAATGATCCCAAGACCGTTTGGGGTTAGGTCATGACCAAATTGAATGATGGTTCAATGATTTTAAATCAATTAGACTCACATTGAAGTATGTTGAAGGGTCATCGATTTCAAACCCTAATCCAATTGATCCAAGCTCTAATTGATGATCAATTGAGGGTCAATTGAGTGTCAAATCAGTTGAGGGTTGACCTAATTGACTCAATTGATAAGTGGCTAGCAAGTGCATGACTAATTGAGGGGTTCAACATTGGAAACCCTAATTCGATTGAAGTGGTTGAGACACTTTTTGGTCCTTGCGGTTTTGAGGTGGTTTGGACCAAACGGTCTCAAGACCGTTTGGGTCCAAACGGTCTCAAGACTATTTGAGTCCAAACGGTCTCAAGACCATTTGGGACCAAATGGTCTCAAGACCGTTTGGGACCAAACGATCCCAAACCGTTTGGTGCTCATGCGGTTTCAAGGTCAGTTATGTCCATGCGGTTTCAAAGTCAAACTTGACCAAACGGTCTTCACCCCATCTTGGGCAAATGGTCTTGAGTGTGCACTTTACTAAACGGTTTCAAAAGTCAACAAGACCAAACAGTCTTCAACACCAAACGATTTCACGGTGTGTCCAAGAATGTTTGGGGGTTTAGTATGCAAGAGCGTTTGAGGTCTAACAAGGTCAAGATCGTTTGATGCCTTAGTGATCAAGATGGTTTGGTGGTTGATTAACATAAACCTTATGGATACCTAATGAGATTACAGGACCAAATAATTAGTTGATTAAGACATGATGTAATTAATGATGACTATAACAATGATACCCTTGATGGGATAGAGTGAGTAGTACTCTTTGAATGAGTAAGCCTTCATGATCACAATGGTAATGACATAACCCATGATGTCAATGTTGAATTGACTTAACCTAATTAAGGGTGATGCAAACATCATATGATAGAAAGAAGAGAGAGAAGACTTCTTATATGAATGATTAATCAAGTAATGAACTCCCAATATGGATGGACACCTAATTAGGATATGATCCATGATAATGAGATCATGAAACCCTAGTTATGACATCAAATGAATCATAACCCTAATTGAGGGCATTAATGGAATTAATCCTTATATATGATGATGGTATAATCTTAATGTGAATAGTAAACCCTAAATCTAGGGTAATGTGATGTAATGTGAATAGTAAACCCTAATCTAGGGTAATGTGAATATGTGAACAATAAACCCTAATTTTGGGTTATGCTTTTAAGCATGAAACTCAATATTTGAATTATGAAATGAGGAATCACTATGCCTTTTTAAGCTAAAGGGGTTGGATAACCCTAATTGAATTGAATAGGAAACCCTAACCCTAGAAACAAGCTGTGGTGATGTAAAACGGTCGTGGTAATCTGCTGTAGCACGACCGTGCCAGATAGCACGATCGTGGTGTTCTATACTTGACTTAGAAATAATTTGTATTGTGCTGATACAAATATAATGTGCATGATATCAATTGTGTTAGTCAAGTAGGTTTTTATGAAGAAGTGATCATAGCCAGGTAAGGGTTATGATGCTATATTCATTGAAAGCACTTTATAAGCTTTGGAAGTAATGATATGCTATGTTGCCTAGTGAGAGGTAACATATGAGATTGAGAGGCTGTATGAGCCATGAGAAATACCTACATTGTTACAATCATATTCATACTGTTAAATGACTTGATGGCAATATGTTACTTAGTAACAAGTGTTTTGCTGAACTAAGGGTTTGAATACCCATATTCCTAAATCACAATGATGAGATGGTTAGGGATTGAGATCCCAATGTTAACTAGATGTGAAATGAACTTGATATAATTAATACTCTTTCTTTATAGCAATTGTCTTATTGGTTTATGTTTGAAAACATGCCTGATGCTAAAAGAATGCCATAATGTACTTAATTAATCAAGTATAATGATATCATGTAGAGCCCTGACCATAGATCCTTCATTGTCAGAAATTAAATGATGGTGAAACAGGTTTTCCTAAGGGAACTCCTAGAGAGCATACTTTTGAGTATGTGGGGGGTTATGGACGCGAATATCCTTACATTCTAATGAGGGAATTGATGTGAGATGTACATTTAATCTCTCAATCCTTCATTATATGTGTATGCAGGGATGATGTATCACTAATCTCCCGATGATGTTGTTAATGCCGCATCGATGAGAGATAAATAAGAAATCCCTCGATGGCGAAGAGAGTACATCATGCCACTGTAACTCTAATAGCGAAGTTGCCAGAATACCCTGGAAAGCTATTTAAGAAGAGACACAAGATGTCATGCATGTTGTACCTCACACTGACTGAGGAAGATGAGGTCATAGAAATCCGTCTCTTCTGATGACCTATGTATGGTACCGATTGCGATTTAGTAATGGTCGGTTGGAGAATGAGTGGTATACCTCATCTCCTTAGGGCATAAATGTGTTTGAAAAATGTAATTAGCCGTATAGCTTAATTGCTTATGTTGAACTATGAGAAACAATGATTGATGATACATTGTTTATAGTGTTCTAGTTGAATAACTAGTATACATGTTTGTCATATTATTTATTGATATAAGTCTTGTCATTCAGTCAAGATATAATTGAAATGATTGCTTAGAGAATGCTGCTCTACTTAGTTTAATCAATGAATTTCCTGCTGTTAAATAATTATAGTTCTGCTGCTCTTTGTTATCTTAATCCTTACAATAACAATGCTTCTGGAGAAGAGTTATAACCCTCGCTGGGACAATTATTCAATTGTCTCACCCCCGTGGGATTCAACTTTTTAGGTAGACACCGAGGACGGAGGAACCCTTCAGTGGGTGAGCAACAGCAGCAGCAAGATCCGGGACAGCAGTGATCCTCAGGTGGAGACACTGTCTATCTAGTCTTATAAATAGAATGTCCTATGTGTCGTCTCTGTACTCTCAGGTCCTAGGATTTAGTGGATGGTTTAATCTAGATCTGAGATTTTTGGCGTAATGCCTCGAGATTTTTGTATCTTGCCTTCTATAGTTAACATGGCAGTTGATGTTGTAACCCTTGATATGTGATGATATAGAGATGTACGGATGTATCAGCTTGTAAATAACTTATTTTGTTTATTTATGAAAGAGTTTCACTGTTTGTAGATCTCTTTACGAAAAGTTTTAATTTTTAGTGATTTTTAGTAATTCCGCTGCTAACAAAACGCTTCCGCATTAGTTTAAATTAGTTAATCTAGTTTTCGTGAGATGGTCGTCACAATTTAGTGGTATCAGAGCTCTAGGTTTGCTGAGTCTACAGAGACATAGGACTTAGGCTATAGAGTTTGTTCTAGTGTCTTCCAGTATATCTGATAGTGTCTTCTACTCATTTAGGAGGAGAAGAGAAAACTAAAGATGTCTGGGTCACACGAGGAACACGTTGCTGAGAGTAGTGTTGTTGCACCTAGAGAAGGTGCAAGAGTCCAAGAAAGGGGGGAACCTGTACCTGAACCACCCCAGATCAATCCAGTTGAAATGGGGAACCCAACCTTCCAAGCCATGTTCGGGCAGTTCATGACTGCCATGACACATATGACTGATAGGATGCCTATACCTACACCTAGGGCACCTACCCATCCAAAAGGACAAGGATCCGGCAAGATGTTTGAACGACTACGTCGGGTTGGAGCCATAGAGTATGTGGGAACAACTGACCCAGCAGATGCTGAGCTGTGGCTAACTGAACTAGAGAAGGCCTTTAGAATTCTGAACATCCCAGAAGCTGAGAAGGTTAGACATGCTGTGTATCTTCTCAAGGGGAGTGATGGTCACTGGTGGACCATGGAAGAACAGAAAAGGCCAGGTGTGGAGATTGCATGGGAAGTTTTTTGACGGGAATTTATCAACAGATACTTCCCTAAGATGTTTTTGGATGAGAAAATCTCTCAGTTTGAGAGGTTAAGACAAGGACCGATGAACATTAGCAAATACAAGGCTAAGTTCATGGAGCTACTACGATTCTGTCCGCACATGGCAGCTATAGATGAAGAAAGGATTAGACGTTTTGAGAAGGGGTTAAACGCTGAGTTGACCACTCCTGTGTCTGCTCTGGAAAATAGGGAAAGGTTTGCTACCTTTGTGGAGTTGATCAGGAGGATAGAGAGGTCTGTGTCATAGAAGTGACAGACCAAGAACAAGAAGATGTACCCTCAGTTCCAAGGATCTTCATCCAAATGTTTTAAGAAACCAAGGTTTTTTGTGCCTACACCACCACCTAGATTCAGTACCCAGACACAATGGACATCAAATAGGGGTAGAGGATGAAGCTTACCGTTAGAAGGAGCTCGTAGTTCAGCATCTGAGTCGGTTACAGGACCAATCAGACCATAACAACTGAACAGAAGCTGTTACATATGTGGAAAGATGGGATATCTGATGAAGGATTGCATAGCTAGAGAAGTGAGTGTAACTCAACCTCAAAGGCAGAGTCAGCAAGGATCTCAAAGGCGACAGTTTCCAAGAGGAGCTAGAGGATGTGGACAAGCGTCCCAAGCTGGATCATCAGCACCAAGTCATTGAGCACCGAATCAACCATAAGCAACAACAAGATTTTACACAATGAATCCACCTGATGCAGTGATCAACCCTCGGGTGGTGGCAGGTCAAATGGAGTTGTTTAATTCTGATATGCCTATATCTTGCGTTGTATCTGTTTTAATTGATCTGGGTGCTACACATTCCTTTATCACTTGAAGAGTGATTCATGACTACAACTTGACTACAAGACATAGAACAAATAGTTTGTTGCTAGAAACTCCATTGATGGGATCTGTTGTGTTGTAAGAGATATGTTCTCCCTGCATTCTTTTCTTTTTTGAACATCGCATTCAAGTGGATCTTATACCACTTGAGACGCATGGATTTGACGTAATCCTTGGGATGGATACCTTAGAAAGGTACAAGGTTGTCTTGGATTGTGAGTCCAAGCAAGCTATGTTCACTGATGAAAGTGACACATGGATCTTTCAAGGAGATAAAAAGATTCTTCCAACCTGTTTGGTGTCAGCTATGGTTACTGAGAAGCTGATGAGGCAAGGATGTTATGCATTCTTGGACCATGTGGTAGATACTACCATGGAGAGTCCTAACACTGCTGAAGTTCCTGTAGTCAGATAATTTGAAGATGTATTTCCTGAAGAACTTCCAGGTATACCTCCACCCCGAGAGATTGATTTTGAAATTAATCTAATCCCAGACACGCAACCTATAGCACAAACACTATATAGGATGGCACCTGCTGAGATGGCAGAACTCAAGAAACAGTTGCAAGAGTTTCTTGAGAAGGGTTTCATCCGACCGAGTACTTCACCCTGGTGTGTTCTGGTCCTCTTTGTTAAAAAGAAAGACGGGTCAATGTGGTTGTGCATTGATTATAGACAGCTAAATAAAGTAACGATAAAGAATA
Organism: Alisma plantago-aquatica; assembly: GCA_963693085.1. Lineage (NCBI taxonomy): Eukaryota > Viridiplantae > Streptophyta > Magnoliopsida > Alismatales > Alismataceae > Alisma > Alisma plantago-aquatica. Next base: position 126,336,612 of record OY856409.1, on the reverse strand, counting down.
AGTATCCTCTATTGAGGATTGATGATCTCTTTGACCAGTTGCGTGGTGCAACCGTCTTCTCAAAAATAGATTTGAGGTCGGGATATCATCAACTACGTATTAAGGACGGTGACATACCTAAGTCTGCCTTTATGACAAGGTATGGTCATTATGAGTTCACAGTTATGTCGTTTGGACTAACTAATGCACCAGCTACATTTATGGAACTCATGAATAGAATCTTTCGACCTTATCTTGATCAGTGTGTTGTTGTCTTTATAGATGACATCCTGATCTATAGTAGAGATGCTCAGCAGCATGAACAACATCTTCGTCAGGCTCTAACTTTGCTAAGAGAACATAAGTTATATGCTAAGTTTAGCAAGTGTGAGTTCTGGTTACCAGAAGTTTCTTTTCTGGGACACGTAATATCTGCTTCAGGTATACGTGTTGACCCTAAAAAGGTAGAATCTATCCTGCAATGGGAATAGCCGAAGACACCGACAGAGATCCGTAGTTTCTTAGGGTTGGCAGGCTATTATCAGAGGTTCATTAAGAACTTCAGTTCTATAGCCCTACCCTTGACTAAGTTGACCAGGAAGGATGTTCCTTTTACCTAGAGTGACAAGTGTCAACAATCTTTTTAGCTATTGAAGGAAAGGTTGACAAGTGCACCTGTGCTGGTGTTACCTGAACAAGGAAAAGGATATATAGTTTTCTGTGATGCCTCTAAGAATGGACTAGGATGTGTGTTGATGCAGGATAAACAAGTGATTTCTTTTGCTTCTCGACAGCTTAAGAAACACGAGGAGAATTATCTGACACACGACTTAGAGCTTGCTGTTGTAGTCCATGCCTTGAAAATCTGGAGACATTATCTGTATGGAGAGACATTCCAGATTTTCACAGACCATAAGAACCTAAAGTATATCTTTTCTCAGCATGAGCTTAACATGAGGCAACGCCGCTGGATGGAATTAATCAAGGACTACGATTGTACAATCGATTACCATCCAGGGAAGGCCAATGTAGTTGTTGATGCTTTAAGTAGGAAATTAGCAACACCAGCCCTAAATAGAGCACAACTGAATTCCTTGGTATGCTCTAGAAGGGATATGTTTATCTCCTTAAGACAAGATAATGTACAGTTAAGAGTATCATTGTTATCAGGGTTGTTAGCTGAGATGCACATAAAACCTACTCTGAGACAGCAGATTAAGGAGGCACAACAAGTTGATGTTGCAGTTCAACAGATCAGATCGGAGTATGGTAGTGAAAAACAAGATGGTTTCCATGACTCAGATGATCAAGTAGGTTGTTATCATGATAGGATGTTAGTACCAGACGTGGATAACATGAGGAAGTTAGTCCTGGAAGAAGCTCATTCTTCAATGTATGCTATGCATCCAGGGAGCACCAAGATGTATCAAAACTTGAAAGATATGTATTGGTGGCCTGGTTTGAAGAAGGACGTTGCTGAGTTTGTTATGCGGTGTCCTGTGTGTCAGCAAGTTAAAGCTGAACACCAAAAGCCTGCAGGAACAATGCAACCTTTACCCATACTACAATGGAAGTGGGATCATGTGACCATGGATTTTGTGGTTGGTTTACCTAGAACAGCCAAAGGTCATGATTCCATCTGGGTAATAGTTGATAGGTTGACAAAGACAACACATTTCTTACCTGTCAAAACAACCTATTCTGCTGAGAGGCTGGCACAGTTGTATGTAGATGAGATAGTGTGGCTGCATGGAGTCCCAGTTATCATTGTTTCTGACAGAGGTCCCCAGTTTACAAGTCGTTTTAGGGAATGACTTCATAAAGCCTTAGGCACACAGTTAAGGTTTAGTACAACCTTTCATCCTCAGACTGATGGGCAATCAGAAAGGACTATACAGACCTTGGAGGACTTGCTTAGAGCATGTGTTCTTCAGTTTACATGAAGTTGGGATCAACACCTAAGCTTGATAGAGTTTGCCTATAACAATAGCTATCAACATAGCATTGATATGTCACCTTATGAAATTTTGTATGGTAGATGTTGTAGATCTCCCTTATGTTGGTATGAAATCAGTGAATATCAACTTTTAGGTCCTGATCTTGTGCAGCAAACCACTGAGAAGATTAAGATAATACAACAACAGTTAAAGACTGTACAAGATAGGCAGAAATCTTACGCTGATAAGCGTCGTAGACCTTTAGAATTCCAGGTTGGAGACAGAGTGTACCTCAAGGTCTCACCTTGGAAGGGAGTTCTTAGATTTGGAAGGAAAGGAAAGTTAGCTCCTAGGTTTATGGGGCCTTATCCAATCATTGAACGGATTGGAAAGGTAGCTTATAAGCTAGAGTTACCACCAGAGTTGCAAACGTTACACCCAGTGTTCCACATTTCCATGTTAAGGAAATGTCATCCTGATATAGAATCAGTTCTACAACCCATGGAAATAGAGTTGAATAATGATGTATCTTACGAAGAAGGACCTGTATCGATCTTTGACAGAAGAATTAAAAAGCTGAAAAAGAAAGACATAAGTCTTGTGAAAGTCTTCTAGAATCACCGTGGTGTTGAAGAAGCCATGTGGGAACTAGAGGAAGAGATGATGAAGAAATACCCTACTCTTTTCTCTTAATATGTTTTTGTAATGATTTCGGGGACAAAATCCTTATAAGGGGTGGATAATTTGCAACATCCCTGACCTGGGTTATGAACTAACCCTAGGTGTGTTGCCTAAGTAAGTGATTAGATGCTTGTGTTTATCCTTTGAAATGTAATTAAGGCTCCTGAGGAACTTATATTTCATTTTCAGTCCTTTTTGCATAATGTTGAAACATTGTTTTGTTAAATAATGGACTAAAGTGCAAATTACCCAAGTTGAGGGGTTAACTTGCAAATTACACATGGTAAGATGTTCCTCTGATGTTGAGACATCATAAGAATGTATGTGATGTGGTGGTATGGATTCCACAATCTTGAGCACCAAGATATAGCTGGTAGAGCAATCCTTGTGCTTTAAAAACTAGTTTTGCTGTAATGTGTAAATTACCCAAAATCTAGGGACCAAAATGTAAAATATACCCTCTAGAGGATCTCTCACGTTTCTTGGCATAAAGTTGAGAAAAGAAAGTGAGAGGTGTGCCTCATTTGAATGATCATGATATAAGTGGAAACCACCCACATTAATAATATATTAAGTAAATATCCAATAAAGATGGATATTAATACACAACCCTTTAAGGTGTTTTGTTTCTTTTCCTTTTAACCTTGGATAATGAGGAAGTTTTGTATGAGGTTAGGAGGTGGAAACTTGGCCAAGAATGGAGGGATCCTTGGTGGATATATATTGGAAATATCTTGGAAATATCTATCTCTTTCCATTTTCCTTGAAAAGACCCATAAATATATAAGCAATCTTTCCAAATAAACAAGGGATCATTTCCCTTAGTTCTTTTCTTCTCAAACCTACTTTATCCGACCAAGGAGGAGCTCTAGAGCAGAGGAAGGACGACCAAGCTGGTTTGGTAAGTATGGACCATCATCTACCTCGAATTCATGATGGAAACCACTATATAAGATCAAATTCATGATGTTCTTCACACGATTCTTCTTTCTAGCCATCTTGCTCAACCAAAGAGTGAAGAATGGACCTTGGAAAACTATTGGAGCTCAAACCGCCATTATAGCTATGAATCTTGGAGCTCTAGATCAGTCCTAAAGGAGGGTTTTATAACTCTAACCCTTATGCTTTGTTAATGCATCCTCTTTTCTAAGAATTGTTGTTTATACTTCTTCTTTAGACACCTTTGGGTGTTCTTGCTATCATTTCCGTGAAAAACAGCCCCTGTTCTTGAGGTAGAAGATGATGACGTTAATTCCTATGTTTATCCAAGTTTTCACTTTAGAAAATGGTCCCCCAACCTTTCTCAAACGGTTTTCCAAACCGTTTGGAGCAAACGGTTTCAAACCGTTTGGAGCAAACGGTTTCAAACTGTTTGGAGCAAACAGTTTCAAACCGTTTGAATGCATACAATTTTCAACCAAACCACATAGAAGCAAATGGTCCAAGACCATTTGGATGCGTTGACCAGGCGTTGATCAGGTGTTGATCATTTGGAGGACTGTTGAGAATAATGTAAACTAATTACCTACCAAAAATCATCAATTAATTCCAAATGGTTCACCAATTGAAGGCTCATCAACCACCTAAACCCTAATCGGGTCTATTGCTGATTTCAATAATAGTATTATGTTGAAGTTTGGGTTGAGTGGCCCAAACAGTTTTAAAACCATTTGGGGATCACCCAAGACTATTTGGAGGTCTAGGGTTAAACATAGTTGACCAATTGATGATCCAATGATATCAAGTTGATGAGTAATCTATTGCTGATTTTAGAGACCAATTCCAATATCCAAACCCTAAATGAATGACTTGGTTTTTGATAAGTTAATGGGAAAACGGTCTCAAGACCGTTTGGAGGGTATCCAAATGATCCCAAGACTGTTTGGGGGTCACCCTAGACCGTTTGGAGGTCTAGGGTAGACTAGGGTCAAGTGGTTGAAGATCTAAAGGTAATAAGTTAAAGTGTAATTGATTATGGACCTAATGATCAATCCTATGAATCAAACCTTAATTGGTTGAGTTAGTTTTTGATGTTGACTTGATAAAACGGTCTCAAGACCGTTTAGAGATCATCCAAATGATCCTAAGATTGTTTGGGGTCAGGTCATGACCAAATTGAATGATGGTTCAATGATTTTAAATAAATTAGACTCACATTGAAGTATGTTGAAGGGTCATCGGTTTCAAACCCTAATCCAATTGATCCAAGCTCTAATTGATGATCAATTGAGGGTCAATTGAGTCTAAAATTAGTTGAGGGTTGACCTAATTGACTCAATTGATAAGTGGCTAGCAAATGCATGACTAATTGAGGGGTTCAACATTGGAAACCCTAATTCAATTGAAGTGGTTGAGACACTTTTTGGTCCTTGCGGTTTTGAGTTGGTTTGGACCAAACAGTCTCAAGACCGTTTGGGACCAAACGGTCTCAAGACCGTTTGGTGCTCATGCGGTTTCAAGGTTGGTTATATCCATGCGGTTTCAAAGTCAAACTTGACCAAACAGTCATCACCCCATCTTGGGCAAACGGTCTTGAGTGTGCACTTTACTAAACGGTTTCAAAATTCAACAAGACCAAACGGTCTTCAACACCAAAAGATTTCAAGGTCTGTCCAAGAACGTTTGGGGATTTAGTATGCAAGACCGTTTGAGGTCTAACAAGGTCAAGATCGTTTGATGCCTTAGTGGTCAAGATGGTTTGGTGGTTGATTAACCTAAACCTTATAGATACCTAATGAGATTAAAGGACCAAATAATTAGTTGATTAAGACATGATGTAATTAATGATGACTATAACAAAGATACCCTTGATGGGATTGAGTGAGTAGTACTCATTGAATGAGTAAGCCTTCATGATCACAATGGTAATGACATAACCCATGATGTCAATGTTGAATTGACTTAGCCTAATTAAGGGTGATGCAAACATCATCTGATAGAAAAAAGAGAGAGAAGACTTCTTATATGAATGATTAATCAAGTAATGAGCTCCCAATATGGATGGACTCCTAATTAGGATATGATCCATGATAAAGAGATCATGAAACCCTAGTTATGACAGCTAATGAATCATAACCCTAATTGAGGGCATTAATAGAATTAATCCTTCTATATGATGATGGTATAATCTTAATGTGAATAGTAAACCCTAAATCTAGGGTAATGTGATGTAATGTGAATAGTAAACCCTAATCTAGGGTAATGTGAAGATGTGAACAATAAACCCTAATTTTGGGTTATGCTTTTAAGCATGAAACTCAATATTTGAATTATGAAATGAGGAATCACTATGCCTTTTTAAGCTAAAGGGGTTGGATAACCCTAATTGAATTGAATAGGAAACTCTAAACCTAGAAACCAGCCGTGGTGATGTAAAACGGTCATGGTAATCTTCTGTAGCATTACCGTGCCAGATAGCACGACCGTGGTGTTCTATACTTGACTTAGAAATAATTTGTATTGTGCTGATACAAATATAATGAGCATGATATCAATTGTGTTAGTCGAGCATGTTTTTATGAAGAAGTGAGCATAGCCAAGTAAGGGTTATGATGCTATATTCATTGAAAGCACTTTATAAGCTTTGAAAGTAATGATATGCTATGTTGCCTAGTGAGAGGTAACATATGACATTGATAGGATGTATGAGCCATGAGAAATACTTGCATTGTTACAATCATATTCATACTGTTAAATGACTTGATGGCAATATGTTACTTAGTAACAAGTGTTTTGCTAAACTAAGGGTTTGAATACTCATATTCCTAAATCACAATGATGAGATGGTTAGGGATTGAGATCCCAATGTTAAATAGATGTGAAATGAACTTGATATAATTAGTACTCTTTCTTTATTGCAATTGTCTTATTGGTTTATGTTTGAAAACATGCCTGATGCTAAAAGAATGCCATAATGTACTTAATTAATCAAGTATAATGATATCATGTAGAGCCCTGACCATAGATCCTTCATTGTCAGAAATTAAATGATGGCAAAATAGGTTTTCCTAAGGGAACTCTTGGAGAGCATACTTTTGAGTATGTGGGGGTTTATGGATGCGAATATCCTTACGTCCTAATGAGGGAATTGATGTGAGATGTACATTTAATCTCTCAATCCTTCATTATATGTGTATGTCGGGATGATGTATCACTAATCTCCCGATGATGTTGTTAAAGCCGCATCGATGAGAGATAAACAAGAAATCCCTCGATGGCGAAGAGAGTACATCATGCCACTGTAACTCTAATAGCAAAGTTTCCAGAATACCCTGGAAAGCTATTTAAGCAGAGACACAAGATGTCCTGCATGTTGTACCTCACACTAACTGAGGAAGATGAGGTCATAGAAATCCGGCTCTTTTGATGACCTATGTATGGTACCGATTGCGATTTAGTAATGGTCGGTTGGAGAATGAGTGGTATACCTCATCTCCTCAGGGCATAAATGTGTTTGAAAAATGTAATCAGTCGTATAGCTTAATTACTTAGGTTGAACTACGAGAAACAATGATTGATGATACATTGTTTATAGTGTTCTAGTTGAATAACTAGTATACATGTTCTTCATATTCTTTATTGATATAAGTCTTGTCATTCAATCAAGATATAATTGAAATGATTGCTTAGAGAATGCTGCTCTACTATTTTAATCAATGAATTTCCTACTGTTAATTAATTATAGCTCTGCTGCTCTTTGTTATCTTAATCCTTTCAATAACAATGCTTCTGGCGAAGATTTATAACTCTCGCTGGGACAATTATTCAATTGTCTCACCCTCGTGGGATTCAAATTTTTAGGTAGACGCTGAGGACGGAGGAACCCTTCAGGGGGTGAGCAACAATAGCAGCAACATCCGGGACAACAATGATCCTCAGGTGGAGACACTATTTGTCAAGTCTTATAAATAGAATGTCCTATGTGTTGTATCTGTACTCTCAAGTCCTAGGAGTTAGTGGATGGTTTAATCTAGATCTGAGATTTTTGGCGTAATGCCTCGAGATTTTTGTATCTTGCCTTGTACAGTTAACATGGCAGTTGATGTTGTAACCCTCGAGATGTGATGATACAGAGATGTACAGATGTATCAGCTTGTAAATAACTTATTTTGTTTATTTATGAAAGATTTTCACTATTTGTAGATCTCTTTATGAAAAGTTTTAGTTTTTAGGAATTTTTAGTAATTCTGCTGATAACGAAACGCTTCCGCATTAGTTTAAATTAGTTAATATGGTTTTTATGAGATGGCCGTCATAGATGAGTAGAGAAAGCTAGTCTTGGAGGTAGAGACCCCCATCATAAGTAGAGACCTGGCACATCCTTTGAGGATGATGCTAACCCTAACCCTAAGTGGTGGTTAGAGAGAGAGATGACATGATGAGTTAGATGTCCTGGTAGGCCAAGTGTTTGGATGGACATGCCTTGGATGCCATATGATCCATGAGAGGTTGGATGACCTAGTACCTTTGGTGACCCAACCCTAGAAAGGGTCATGCATGTTAGAGTGAAGGATATCTCCTTCAATGATGAGGTTATTAAAGAACCATTAGAAACCCTATGGGCATGTCATAGTATGCACCCAGAGTACTTCAGTCATGCTGATTGTAGGCTAAAACCCTGGCCAAGGGAGTATGTTGGAAAGCTGATGAGATAAACATAAAGAGCTATGGATAGCCTTGAGCAAACATAAGTTGAACATAGGCTTTACCAAGGTAGGGGTATTCTTGTGAGCTTGATCTAACTTCTTAGAGAGAGGATAAGGCTTGTTGTGGAGTAGCTCTAGAGAGAGAGAGAGAGTAGATTTCAAGCAAGAAGGTTGGAAGCTTAGACTCCAAGATTTGAGGAGTAGTGAGATCTGAGGATGAGGTGACCACAGTAGATGATAGTGGTTTCCTCATGCATGATACCTGGAGGCTGTTGGTATCTTGGTTGCCTTTAAAGGAACCAAACTCTAGAGAGAGGATGATGCTTCTGATACCTATGTGCCTATGGTATAAGAGTTCCTTAGACCTGAAAAGGTTTTGTAGCAGGTTGTGAGGCCTTTTACCTTGTTGGTTGTCCTTGAGGAGGACTCCACTCTGAAGTGTTGTTCAAGTATAAGAATGACCAGGAAGTTGGACATCAGAAAAGTGAACCTAGGGTTCCTAGGCATAAGAGGGGAAGTGGTGTACCTGATGCTCGTGACGAGGTTTGAGTTTTTATAGATTCTAGCATGGTACTCCTCATGTATAGAGGAAAACCCCTTAAGTTTGAGGTATGTTTGATGAACCCCTCATAGGTAAGTTGATGACATGGGAAGATATGATCTTGATCCAATGTTGAGAATGAGAACCAGTATGACCTAGCATGGTTGATAGGTGGTCTACTAGTGCCTTAATAGCTTGCTAGGGTTAAGCATGCTCATGTGGATGTAAACCCTAGACATTAGGACGTTTGTGATGTTTGTTATAAAGGTGTAGTTTCCTCCCATCCTGGGAGAGGGACCCTTTTGTAGGGTGTATACTAGTTTTGTTGGTTTGAGGTAACCTGAAGAGGTCTCATAGGATCTTGATAAGATAAGTGAAAAGTACATAGTATGAGAATGAACCTATAGACACATAGATAACCCTCTCTAAGTGCATGTGTATGGTTACCATGGAGGTAACTGGTATGGGGCCTGACCAAGGTAGGTAGGTCACCATGACCCCTGTGAATGGATGAAAGTCAGCCCATGAATGCAAAGAGAGATGATGGAGACTTGGGTAAGTTTCTAAGTTGGACATGTACTATGTTAGGATCTTAAGTCTGTTGGTATGTATGCCCATAGAGAAAGTCATGTGATGATTATAATGGGATACTTTGTAAATGATTTGAATAATAATAAAGGAAATTTCCGATGTATATGTTTTAACTATTTCTGAGATGATAGTGTAACATGATAGATGTCTAAAGAATTATTTTACTCGATGACGTATGCTTTTGGGTTGAGGACCTAAACGATGAGATCATACAGATGTTAAGAGTATACATTCTTATTTAGTCCCTAGTCGGTTGTTATTATGGAAATAACCATAGACACCAATAACACTAAAGACTAGATTGTGTGTTGGTTGATGATAGAATCTCATTAGTCATGATATAGTGATATCAAACCAAGAACATATGTACTTGTTAGAGAACAAGTGTACCGGACAGACCCACTGTGAGAGTGACACATGTAACCATGATTTGGTAGTCACAGTCAGCTCTCACAGTGATGGTGGTGAGTGTGATTCTTCGACCTGAAATCACTACACTCAACACATATCGTTGGGTACACTTCGACATCATCAAATGCAGTCTTGAAACATGGGTTGTTATAAAGGTGATGATTGGGTGACTTTGACACATGGGGCTTTTGAGGGGTGAGTGATAGATATGGGATTTGTCCCTCCTAAGGGAGTTTAATGTCCATGGTCACTTGATGAGTAGGATTGAGAAAGGCATGCGCATGCACGTGTGAATCAATATGTGATATTGATGTCACACACATCTCACGCAATCTGCTCTAAGATCAAGGAAATGGATGAACGTTGAATGGATGATTGTACCGTGCCTTGAGTTCATTCAGGACATTAGTGGCTAAGGAATTATACATTTACTGTAACACCATTCACAGATTGTAGGATTGAAAGTTGTTCTCCAACTTTCTATTTCACTTGGGTAGCACTGATGTGTGACTAGGCACCACTCTTTGCTTGTGCATTCATAAGTGTTATGGACTTTCACTGCCAATGTGAAATGGACCTGCAAGGTCACACACATAGGATTTAACCTGGAAGAGGAGTTTATCCACAAATGATGTTTAGATTGATTACTAAAGGAGTTTAGTAGTTCATTTAAATACTCAGTTGATTGATAGCTCAAAATCATATTGTTCAAGGTATTTGACCAATTGATTAGAGTATCATATTGATTGAAACTGTGATTGACTGATTTTGCACAATCTGCACTTCCAACCGATCGGCTCATAAGATGAACCAATCGGCTCAGGTTGGTGAACCGATCGACTCAATTAGTGAAACGATCGACTCATGTGCAATGAGATGATCGGCTCAATTGTTGAACCGGTCATCTCATGTGACCAACAGAGATCGTTTGGAAAGTCGATTTTGCAAATGCAATTTGTTTCACTTGTACAAATTTGATTTGGACAAGGATTAATATTTGATTAATCAGAAACAAATATGAAAGTCAAATTGAGTTGGACCAGGACCACTAACCGATCATCTCATATGATGAACTGATCGGCTCAAGAGTGCCAAATGATCGGTTCAGGTGTGAACCGATCGGTTGAGGTCACCAAATGACCGTTTCAGGGTTGAAACAATCGGTTCAGCTGGCGTAGTTGGTTGTTTTGTGGAAAATCTCGAACCCTTCTACTCCTGTTTAGTCCTGCATTGCCTGGGGTAGAGAACCCTATCCCATAACCCTCCTATATATGTAGGGGTATTGGGGGCTTCTCAAAGTACAACTCAGAACACTAGTTGCTCTGTAAAGTTGTTGTTCTCTCTGGTTTTGGTAACTGAGAGAGCCCGAGCAAGTACTACCCAATAAGAGAGGCACAACAAGGGAAAGACAACTACAGAAAGGCAACCGATTGCAGGAGAGTGTGTCGGTGACTAGTACGCTGATAGGAGGGTATGACTCCTTCTGATTCCTTGTGGGACAAGGAGATCGGAGTTCCAAGCAGTTTGTGTGGATGACTATAGAGGCGGGAGACTTCTGCCACTCGGAGGAAAGCTGTCAATCCCGACAGTCCCGGTAAGACTAGGAGCTACTCAGACACCGTACAAGACCGGAGGTGAAGACTGTGCAAGTCGTGAGGTAACGTCACCGAGCAAGCCTCAGGACCGTACGCCTCTACAAACCATCCTTCCTATTGTATAGACGTTGATGCGATTCCTTTATTCTGGGTTTGGGAGAAGAAATTTTTTGTTTATGCTGCCTTCTCTGTCTCCCCTAAAACCCAACAGTGGTATCAGAGCCACGTCAACTGCTCTATGCTTTAGGATTATCGATATGATCGATTTTGGTTTGTCGCCTTTATTTATTGCATACAATACAAATAAAATTGGCTTTATGCATGTCTAATCCTAAATCCACAAATCCCTATATACATATATGATATGTAATATGAATGCACTCGATACGCGTCACCCTTAAATGAGTTTTGTGGTGGATGTACAACATGGTTATGGCCAATAAACCCTATGTTTGTGTGTGCTTGGTTGAATGTGGTTTCTTGCATCTCGGTCTACGCACCGATTCCCTATCTCCTTTTCTTAATGTAACTTGAGATAACTCGAGATTTCTTTCCTACCTTTGCTCCCCCTGAATGTAATTCGGGGTTTCCTTTTTCAAATGTAAAATAGGATAGAATTTTATTTCCTATTATGTCAAAGAATAGAGGAAATCTTGACGACCGGTTCGAGGAGCAAGATGAGCGGGTGGCGGATTGAGGAGATGCACGATGACCAGTGAACCGATTGGCTGGAGGCGCCATTCGATCGACTGGTGGCACCCAATCGACCAACCTGATGGCGAGCAGATCAATCATGGAGATGAGTTGATCAAATCCATAAAGGTAAAGCACAGAGTTCATCTTATATAGGTTGCATATGATGTGGACCTAGATGACCGTGATTCCTCTTGGCTTGAGGAATCACATTAGGATGGCCATAATTGTTCCTTTTATCGTTTCACATGTTTTCTGTGGGATATAGCATGTATATGATACTTACTATATTGTGGTGATTGGATTTATATATGTACCTATACAAACCAAATCCCTCATTAAATATTAAAGTTTTATATGCCTTCCAAATGCGACACACGTGAAAAGCTTGATCGGCCAAGTGTGGGCACGCCCTAGCGTGGTGCACCATCTATCTCGTGGAAGCGTGAAGGATGGATATGCGGGTCTGCCCTAGCAGGGTGCATATTCATCGTGTTGGTTTTGGGTCAGACTTAACAAGGTGACCTAGATAGGATCTAGAACCTTGAGGCATGTAGGTGATCATGGCAAGGAGTTGCACATGACATCTTTCAAGAGTTGCATATGATGCAATTGGAAAAAGTTGCCTACCTGGAAGATCTAAGTTGTGGGTGACAGCCCTAGCTGGCCCATGACTTAGAGGATTTTAGGATCTTGACCCACTAGAAGATTGTATGCTACAATCTTCCTAATTGATGGTGAGGGCTGTCAATTGGAATCAAAATAGTGGGAGTGGTAATTAATTAAAGGCCTAATTAACTACTGTCAAATTTTATTCAAATCAAATCAAATCAAAAGGAGTTTTGACAAATGCAATTTTCTCTTGTAGAATGGCAAAAGAATCATCTTTTAAAATGGGAAAATTAATTGAGAATAAATTCCATAACTGGTTAGGGATTGTGAGAAGTGTTCTGCACAATCCAGAAATACCGGTAGCCTTTGAGTCCACTCTATGTGTGCTTAAGAAGAAGGATAGTTCATTGATAAAGATCAATGGAACAAAGTCTAAGGACAAAGGTGAGGGAGAGAAGGGTTCTCTCGCCAAACCAATGTCAGAATCTTCTGCACTGAAAACATGGAGAGGATGGAGGGAACGATGGAAGAAGAAGCAAGAGATAGAGATCTCTACTTCTAGTGTATACATGATAGAGATTAACTTTACTAATTCTTTGTCATGGGTACTTGATACCGGATGTGGATCTCACATTTGTTCAAATGTGAAGGATCTTAAAAGAAGTAGGCCTTTGGCGAAAGGCGAGGTTGAACTACGTGTTGCCAATGGGGCAAGGGTTGCCGCCAGTGCCGTAGGAACCTATGAGTTAATGCTACCTAGTGGGCTAATAATAGAGTTAAAGAACTGCTATTATGTACCTGCCATAAATAGGAATATCATTTATGTTTCTTGTTTGGACAAGGATGGTTTTGAATTTCTTATTAAGAATGGAAAGTGTTCCATTTCAAAAGATGGGATCTTTTATGGTAGTGCCCCAATGTCTTATGGTCTATACTTGATAGATCTAGAGACAAGTGTATACAACGTAAACACCAAAAGGCAAAAACTCAACAACTCAAACAAAACATATCTTTGGCATTGTCGTCTAGGGCACATAAATGAGAAGCGCATCTCTAGACTTCATAAAGATGGATATCTAGACTCTTTTTATTGTGAATCAATAGAGACATGTGAATCTTGTTTGTTGGGCAAGATGACCAAGACTCCCTTTTCAGGTAAAGGTGAGAGAGCTAGTGATCTATTAGGACTCATACATACTGATGTATGTGGGCCTTTTAGAACTAATGCCAGAGGTGGGTATCAATACTTCATTACCTTCACTGATGATTGCAGTAGGTATGGCTATGTGTACCTTATGAAACATAAGTTAGAATCCCTTAAAAGGTTCAAGGATTTCATGAATGAAGTAAAAAACCTACTTGGTAAAAGTATTAAAGAACTTTGATCCGATCGAGGTGGAGAATACTTGAGAAAGGAGTTTGAGGACCTTTTATGAGCCCATGGTATTGTATCACAATGGACTCCGCCTGGAACACCACATCATAATGGTGTGTCTGAAAGAAGGAATCACACTTTACTGGATATGGTGCGATCAATGATAAGTTTTACTGATCTTCCGATTTCTTTCTGGGGTTATGCTCTTGAAACCGCTGCGTTTACACTTAACCGAGTACCATCTAAATCAGTTCAAAAGACACCATATGAGATATGGCACGGGAAGCGTCCCGATTTGTCTTTTATGAATATTTGGGGTTGTGAGGCTTATGTCAGGAAAATGTTTCCTGATAAGCTTGGACCCAAATCCGTTAAATGTTATTTTGTTGGATACCCCAAGGAAATGAGGGGATACTATTTATACCACCCTACTGACAACAAAGTGTTTGTTGCTAGGACAACTGTGTTTCTAGAAAAGGAATTTATTTCCAGAGGAAACAGTGGGAGGAAAATAGAGCTTGAAGAGGTTCAAGCCCAACAAGAAAACATTGAACCAGTAGATGTACAAGAGGAGCATAGAGATTCACAAGGTGTTGTGGAATCTTAGTCTCCTCAAGTAACATAAGGACCTCGTAGATCTAATAGGACACACCTTGAACCTAAGAGGTTTGATACCTTGTGACTCAGGAAGGCGGTGATTTGATCATACATGATGATCCAACTACCTATCTAGAAGCTATGGAGGGACCAGATTCTGAGAAATGGTTTGAGGCCATGATATTCGAGATGGAATCCATGTACTCCAACAAAGTATGGACTTTGGTGGAACCACCTGAAGGGGTAAAACCCATAGGGTGCAAGTGGGTTTTCAAGAAGAAGACCGACATGGATGGCGATGTGCAAACTTATAAAGGAAGATTGGTTGCAAAGGGTTTTCGACAAGTTCAAGGTGTTGACTATGATGAAACTTTTTCTCCAGTTGCCATGATTAAGTCCATCAGGATTATGCTTGCTATTGCGGCTTACTATGAATATGAGATTTGGAAATGGATGATAAAACCGCATTCCTTAATGGGAATATAAATGAGGATGTGTACATGACACAACCTGAAGGTTTTGTAGATCCAAAGAATGCCAATAAAGTTTGTAAGCTGCAAAGGTCAATCTATGGATTGAAACAAGCATCTCGGAGTTGGAATCTTTGATTTGATGAGGAAGTCAAAGTGTTTGGCTTTATTCAAAATGAAGATGAACCTTGTGTGTACAAGAAGGTTAGTGGGAGAATGACCACATTCCTCATATTGTATGTGGATGACATACTATTGATGGGGAATGATGTCTCATCCTTAGAGAAGGTAAAGACTTGGCTTGGGAATACTTTCTAAATGAAGGACTTAGGAGAAGCATCTTACATTATAGGTATTAAGATCTATAGAGATAGATCTAAAAGGCTTCTCAGACTAAGTCAAAGCACGTACATTGACAAGGTGCTGAAGCAGTTTAGCATGGAGAACTCAAAGAGAGGCAACGTCCCCATGCTACATGGAGTACCGTCTCTAGAGCTCAATGTCCCCAATCTTGTGAAGAGAGGGAGTGTATGAATGGGATCCTATATGCATCAGCCATCAGATCCATCATGTACGCTATGTTGTGCACACACCCAGATGTCTCGTATGCCCTCAACATGATGAGCAGGTACCAGTCAGATCCTGAGGATGCTCACTGGACAACTGTAAAGAACATTCTCAAGTACTTATGAAGGACTAAGGATCAGTTCCTTGTATACGGCGGTGAGGAAGAATTGGTTGTAAAGGGTTACACCGATGTGAGCTTCCAAAATGACAAAGATGATTAAAAATCACAATCAAGATTTGTGTTTTGCCTAAACAATGGAGTTGTGAGCTGGAAGAGTTCCAAGCAAGAAAAAGTTGTCGATTCTACTACAGAGACCGAGTATATTGCTGCTTCGCATGCCGCAAAGGAAGCTATGTGGATCAGGAAGTTCATCTTTGAACTTGGTGTAGTTCCAAGTAGCTATGATGCAATTGAGCTTTATTGTGATAATAATGGAGCTATTGCACAAGCTAAGGAGCCCAGATCACATCAGCGGCCCAAGCACATACTGCGACGCTTCCATATTATACGAGAAATCGTATAGTGAGGAGATGTGAAGATTTGCAAAGTACCAAACTGAAGACAACATATTTGATCCACTGACTAAGGTCGTTTCTCAGCAGAAGCATGATGGTCATGCTAGGTCACAAGGACTAAGGTTCCTAGGTGACTGGCTCTAAGTGCAAGTGGGAGTCTATTGGTATGTATGCCCATAGAGCAAGTCATGTGATGATTATAATGGGATAGTTTGTAAATGATTTGAATAATAATAAAGGCAATTTCCGATCTATATATTTTAACTGTTTCTAAGATGATAGTGTAACATGATAGATGTCTAAAGAATTGTTTTACTCGATGACGTATGCTTTTGGGTTGAGCACCTAAACGATGAGATCATATCGATGTTAAGAGTATACATTCTTGTTTAGTCCCTAGTCGGTTGTTATTGTGGAAATAACCATAGACATGAATAACACTAAAGACTAGATTGTGTGTTGGTTGATGACGGAATATCATTAGTCATGATATAGTGATATCAAACCAGGCACATATGTACTTGTTAGAGAACAAGTGTACCGGACAGACCCACCGTGAGAGTGACACATGGAACCATGATTTGGTAGTCACAGTCAGCTCTCACAGTGATGGTGGTGAGTGTGATTCTTTGACCTGAAGTCACTACACTCAAAAAATGTCGTTGGGTACACTTTGACATCATCAAACGCAGTCCTGAAACATGGGTTATTATAAAGGTGATGATTGGGAGACTTTGACACATGGGGCTTTTGAGGGGTGAGTGATAGATATGGGATTTGTCCCTCCTAAGAGAGTTTAATGTCCATGGCCACTTGATGAGTAGGATTGAGAAAGGCATGCGCATGCACGTGTGAATCAATATGTGATATTGATGTCACACACATCTAACCCAGTCTGCTCTGAGATTAAGTAAATGGATGAACGTTGAAAGGATGATTGTACCATGCCTTGAGTTCATTCAAGACATTAGTGACAAAGGAATTATACATTCACTGTAACACCATTCACGGATTGTAGGATTGAAAGTTGTTCTCCAACTTTCTATTTTACTTGGGTAGCACTGATGTGTGACTAGGCACCGCTCTTTGCTTGTGAAGTCATAAGTGATATGGACTTTCACTGCCAATGTGAAATGGACCTGTAGGGTCATACACATAGGATTTAACCTGGAAGAGGAGTTTATCGACAAATGATGTTTAGATTGATTACTAAAGGATTTTAGTAGTTCAATTAAACACTCAGTTTATTGATAGATCAAAATCTTAGTGTTCAAGGTGTTGGACCAATTGATTAGAGTATTAGATTGATCGAAACTACGATTGACTGATTTTGCACAATCTGCACTTCCAACCGATCTGCTCATAAGATGAACTGATCAGCTCAGGTTGGTGAACCGATCGGCTCAATTGGTGAGGCGATCAGCTCATGTGCAATGAGACGACTGGCTTAATTGTTGAATCGGTCGGCTCATGTGACCAACGGAGATCATTTGGAAATTCGATTTTGCAAATACAATTTGTTTCACTTGTACAATTTTGATTTGGACAAGGATTAATATTTGATTAATTGGAAATAAATATGAAAGTCAATTTGAGTTGGACCAGAACCACGAACCGATCGGCTCATATGATGAACCGATCGACTCATATGATGAACCGATTGGCTCAAGGGTGCCAAACGATCGGTTTAGGTGTGAACCGATCGGTTGAGGTCACCAAACGACCGTTTCAGGGTTGAAACGATCGGTTCAGCTGGCGCAGTTGGTTATTTTGTGGAAAATCTCAAACCCTTCTACTCCTATTTAGTCCCGCATTGCCTAAGGTAGATAAACCTATCCTGTGACCCTCCTATATATGTAGGGGTATTGGGGGCTTCTCAAAGTACAACTCAGAACACTAGTTGCTCTGTAAAGTTGTTGTTCTCTCTGGTTTTGGTAACCGAGAGAGCCCGAGCAAGTGCTACCTGATAAAGGAGGTAGAATAAGGGAAAGACAACTACAGAAAGGCAACTGGTTGCAGGAGAATGTGTCGGTGACTAGTACACCGACAGGAGGGTACGACTCCTTCCGATTCCTTGTGGGACAAGGAGATCAGAATTCCATGAAGTCTGTGTAGACGACTGTAGAGGCGGGAGACTTCTACCGCTCAGAGGACAGTTGTCAATCCTGACAGTCCCGGTAAGACTAGGAGCTACTCAAACACTATCTAATATTGGAGGTGAAGACCGCGCAAGTCGTGAGGTAATGTCTCCGAGTAAGCCTCGGGACAAGGTATGCCTCTACAAACCATCCTTCCTATTGTATAGACGTTGACGCGATTCCTTTATTCTGGGTTTGGGAGAAGAAAATTTTTGTTTCTGCTACCTTCTCTATCTCCCCTAAAACCCAACAGAGTCTATCCTAGGGTCAGGTACGAATAAGACCCATGGAAGTAGGAGTTACCTAATTCCCTAGTTACACATGACCATAGGGTCGGGAGGTAACAACTATCATTGTCTGAGGGCCATGGGTTAGGAGATTGATCACCTTCATGAACTCATGGGACCCAAAGGGCAGATGAGTAGGGCACTCTCTGGATGCATAAGGGCAGAGGGATGACCCCAAAAGTGTCGGCACCCTATAGACCTAGAGTATATGACTAAGGATTGTGTGGTGGCCCAAGTCGGATCAAGACCAATTTTCCAATGAAGTAACTCTAATATGGAGATATTTGTGATGTAGAGACATATGTGGCCCGTTTCAACTTAGATTTGAAGGTGTACTGGAAATGTGGGATGTACCATCTCTATTCTTAGAAAAGGAAGAACTTTGTGTTTGTACGGACGCCAAATGCTTATTTCCTCTTGTTATGGGAGTGAGAGATAGGACAGTATGCATGCCATACACCAAGAATAAAGATGATGTGAGTTGGAACGTTGCTATGAGGTATGAGGACAGGGATGATAACATACCCTTATGGAGTGAATGATACATGGATGGTCTACAAACATCAAGAGATTAAGGTAATCATCTTGTAAGGATGTTTTAACATGAGCTATGTGGAATTGGCAAATGATGCAAGGTTGAGTTTGATAACCAAGAAGATGAGCTCAAAGTGTTTTTGATGAAGATAGACTTAGAGCTTGAGCTAAGATAATAACTGAAGGTGTATGTCTTCAATATTCCCTATCACCTAAGGATGTGAAGTGGTAATGGATTTCCTAGTTGAGATGCAACTGCTTAAGTTTAGCTAGAGGCTAAAATAGGTTGTTAGGTTAACCCTAAGCTTGAAAAAGGAGATATGTTTGGCTAACACTAAGATGTAACGAGATCATTTATCGAGTTAGTGGTTGCTTAGTTAGCCAGCCTAGGGCTTACCATGATAAAAGGATGGTTGAAGAACCTCAGATGCACTTATCTGGAAAAGAAGGTAATGAAACCCAAACTAGAGTGGTTTAGGGTTTCTGAGGAATCAATTTTGAGGAATCATGACATATAGGAAATCATGATTTTAGGATCGCCATACACCATGGTACTATGAGATAGTAAGTGACAGTAGTACTTGGATGCCTAAGATGAAAAGTATACAAAGATGCATGTGTCTCGTCGCCATGCAAGCCAGGAGGTGAAGGACGAACACCAGTAACCCAGTGTATTTTTATAGAGGATAAAGAGTTCCCAAGAGGGAATGGGAGCTCATCATTATGGATGTTGTGGTAAGTCTCCCCTAGACCAAGGAAGGTCAAGATGCAATATGGGCTATGGTAGATCGCCTTACCTAGATGACATGAGAAAGAAAGAATACTGTCAAGGGACGGATCCAGTTGAACTACATATGAGAGAGAGATGGTTCAACTACACCATGATGCGAGTTCAAAAGTTCTTGAGTATAACCTAAAGATACAATTCCATAAGGTGGAAGTAGGTACATGAAGAACTCGATGTTAGTACAGTTTATCACCCCTAACTAATGGTTAGTAGGATCCAAACTAGAGGGTCTGATGAGAGCATGTGTGCTCATTCAGGGTGATACATGGAGATAGTTCTTGTCTTCTGTAAGATGTGATGATAACCACCATAGCTAGTATTGGGGTATAAAGAAGCTCTGCAAGGGAGGTTGTGTCGGTCACCACTTCATTAGGATGATGTTGGTGAAGGGACCTTGTGAAGGTTAGAAAAGGACCACAGTGTGTGCAGATGAAGTCACTTTGATCGTGTGATGGCTAAAAGAGAGCCCAGGGGTGACATGAGTCGTGAGCTGATGCAAAGAAGACTGACATGTAGTTCACTGTGGGAGAGTATGTGATGAGAAAATCCGACCCCTCTAAGTTATAGCTAAGAGAGAGAGCTGAGTTCCGACTACATGGTCCATTGTGATGGATTGGTGGAGATGGTTGTGTTTAGCCTTACCCTTCAGGATAACATATTATATAATGTGTTCCATGAGTCCAATCTAGAGCACTATGTGAGGTACCCAAGCCATGTGCTGAGCCCTGAACCTATTCATCTTTATGAGAGGCTACAATGTCCTGAGTCACCTATGAGGGTTGATATACTAAGGTAAGAAAGAACTCATATGGAAGAATATGAGATGATGAAGGTTCTTGGGAAGCACCATGGAAAGGCTGAGGCCACATGGGAGCCATGATGGACAAAGGAAAGACTTATCCTGTCTGTTTGTATGCCTGGTGGAATTTTGGGGGCAAAATTCCTATTAGAGGGGAAGGATGTTACAACCCCAATTTTTGGATTCTTTTGATGAGAAAAGTAATTTCTCCTATTAAATATATTTGAAAAAATAATGATATAATTTTTTTTGAATAAATGGATTTCATTTATAATAGATTTGTTGGTTGTTTTGTGGGATTTATTGGCTATTGGGCCCAATAATAAGGAAAAGACAAAGAAAACTCCATTACTAATGGAGAAAAGAAAGATGTAGAAACCTCTAGAAGGCAAACATATCTAATCCAAATGTGGATTTCGTGCCTCTTGGGTTCCTTGAGTCCCAAGGAGTCTCAAGTTGCAAAGATAATGCATCTAGAAAAAAAAGATCAATTAAATATTTCGTTATTAAGAAAGAAATTGAAAACAATGATAAAATGTGGAAAATAAGTGGAAAGAGGTATAATTGAGTTATCTTTGGTGGATTTTTGTATCCATATGGTTTCTAATGTTAAAAGGAATTCCAATAAGGAAAATAAAAAGAGAGATAAAGAGAAATCCCCGAAAAGAGATATTTCAATAAGAAATAAATAAGATAATTAGAAATAATGGATAAAAGGTAAGTAAAAGGCTAAGGTATATCCCCAAGATAGGATTTCAAGCCATTAAGGTTCCTTGAGGTTCAAGGAACTCAAAATAATAATTTAATAGCAAGGTAAAGAGAAAATAGGTGAGAAATATATATAATTAAGTGATATCTTGCACCTAACGAAAAGGCACGTTTTCTTTTAGATAATGAGCCCAAATTTGGCAGAGAGGTATATAAAATCATTATTAAGTTTCCCTCAAATTTGGGATTAATTGGATAATTGGTCTAGGAGTTATGCTTTTTATAAAATCTCCTAAAGTGAAAAGGGTAAAGGAAATATATTAAATGTCACAATATATCGTTTATAGGCGAGTGACACGGATCGTTGGATCTTGATCCAACGATAGCTGTGTATCGTCCAGTTCTAGCCAAACTGGGAAACAGGCTTCCAGATTGTGACTTTTTCAATCCGATTTTCTAATGATCTGATGCATGTGCATCTAAGGAAATTACTCATTTGGATTTGGGAGAAGTTTCCTCACAAAACCGACCTAAGTTTTGGTAGGTTTCATGATGATTCTAGAAAATGCCCAAATCTCTTCGGGCAAGGGTTCGACGGCAAGGCTGGGAGCCAACCCTAGCTACCCATGCCTATATATATAGCTACCCTCGACTTCAGGAGGCCCTCACGAAACCAAACGACCACTCGTCCTGCCCTCTAGTGCCCTGGACCCATGGATCGAGTCAGCTCCGGTGAGCTCCAAGCTACGGCACCGCCACAGGTCAAGCTACTGGAAAAGAAGGAGGGAAGCAACAGTAGCCCTCCGATGGAAATCCATCGTGGATGTGCAGATAGATCCAACGACCCTGGGCACTTCACGTGCTGGAGTGCGCACGTACAAGGTGGGGCGTCAGATCTAACCCGATCTGGGATGACCAAAGATCCATCGGCTGACGTTTTTCTAAAAATGAAAAAAAGAGTTTCCTTTCTGCCTAATATTTCAGAAAATGATGGAATCTTAATTAATTCGTTAAAAATCATTCCTTTGGCCAAAAATTGCAAGTAAGTAGTGCTTTTTGATCAAAAAACATGAAAGGAATGCAATAAAAATGTAATTGAAGCCTAAATCTTCTTGTAATTCATAAAGTGTGTAAAGATGCTATCTTTAATGGTTTATCCAATGAAATCCTCTAATCTTTATTGATTAATGATTTAGAAAGGTTATATGGATGTTTAAGGTTGATATTAACCCCTTGTTAATAAAAAGGACATATTAACTCTAAAAGGATGGCCTTTGCATATAATTGGTTTAATTTAGAGTTCCATGTACATGAATGAGATTTAATGGTCCTTGAAACCCTAATGATGGTAATTGTGACTCTTAATATCTTTAATTATTCAAATTCATGAATAAAGTTGAGATATGATGTTATTAAGCTATTTTGAGTATAAAAGTTCCTAATTGTGGATAAATACCCTTAATATGAAAATTAGGGTTTTCTAATGGATAAAGGTAAAATTAATGACAAATAGAGTTCATATATATATTAGACCATAATGAACTATGAATAGATGATAAATGAGCATAATGATCTTGTCATGAATTAAAAGGATAAAAATGGTAGCCCTGATGTAAAAGAGGCTTAATGGACTTAATTGATGGCTAATTGTGCCTTTAATATGAGATTAAGGTCAAATGTTGTTAAAGGATAACCTTCATATCTTTTGTGAAGAATAGATGAGATAATTAAGGTTTGAAGAATTGTATAAAATTAGGGTTTAAAATAGTATAAATGAAGAGAAACCCTAATTGCAATGGAAACTCTAAAAGTGGACTAGAAACCCTTGGAAGTGAGCTAGGTTCAATAGATCTTGATGGCATGATCAATAATAGGAAATTGTATGCATATTTCAGGATCTCTTTGTGTGCTTGCTTGCCTATTATATTTCTTGCATTGATCGGATTAATTCTATCTCAAATCAGCCTGACAGGTATGTGGTTAATTATGGTTAATCACATTAGTTTTCCGAAGAGTTTCTCAGATGATTCATCGCATTGAATGCAACTTATCAGTTGGATGTTCATACTTGCAAATTATATAGTCACTATGATTATCACAATTGTAAAATAAGTGTGTATTCTCGCACCTACATGCCACCTTGATGGCTGATGCAAAAAGGTCAAGCCCAGGAGGGAAGACCAATGGGCACCATGAGAGGTGACCTCAGGCACCAAGCTTGGGATTGAGAAGGTGGCCTATGATATTGCATGACTAGAGGGTACCATGAAGGGTGACCCCAGGAACGAAGCTCAGGATTGAGAAGGTGGCCTTAAGTCAATGGCAAAGGTGAAACCCGAAAGGGGGTATGTCAGGGTTAGGGAAAAAGAGGTGGAGAAATTCACACTAAAAGCGTAATTTGGCCTGTAAATTAACTTGATTGTGATATTTAGATTGTTAGCCATATTTGTGAAATTTTTGGTTGTCCATACATACCAACATATTTCGATATGCTGACCGATGTTTTGTTTGTCGGTGTTTAGGTACAAGATTGAAAAGGACAAACAATAAAGTGGCATATGTGGAATAAAATAAGAGTTAAAGTGCAAAGGAGGATTAGTTAGATGGAATTAAATAAGAGTTAAAGTGCAAAGGAGGATTAGTTAGAATAGACTCCAGATGTGGATAGAAGTAGATATCCAAGTTTTTGGAAAAAAAAGTTATGCAAAGTTTTATTTTATTATAGCCTTTTAGTTTAGTTGGTAGAATTTGATAATTGTTATTGATTATTTGTCAAACCTTTGATCTTCTTAATTGGGATAATGGCTCTGACCTCTTGGTCTCCCTTAATTGGGGGTTATCAGAAGGCGGGGTCATTACAAGATTCTTCACTTGTGCTTGAGTTGGAGGAGTCACTAGAGCTTTTGTACCATTTCTCCTTCTTCTTGTGTCTCTCTTCTCTTCTCTTATGACGATGGGTCTTTTTTCCTTGTGGACAATATTCCTTGAAGTGACCCTTCTTTCCACATTTGAAGCACTGGATGCAGGAGGAGGAGGACTTTGGTGGAACCACGTGAAGGGGTAAAACCCATAGGGTGCAAGTGGGTTTTCAAGAAGAAGACCAACATGGATGGCAATGTGCAAACTTACAAAGGCAGATTGGTTGCAAAGGGTTTTTGACAAGTTCAAGGTGTTGACTATGATGAAACTTTTTCTCCAGTTGCCATGATTAAGTCCATCAGGATTATGCTTTCTATTGTGGCTTACTATGAATATGAGATTTGGCAAATGGATGTTAAAACCGCATTCCTTAATGGGAATATAAATGAGGATGTGTACATGACACAACGTAA
Organism: Alisma plantago-aquatica; assembly: GCA_963693085.1. NCBI lineage: Eukaryota > Viridiplantae > Streptophyta > Magnoliopsida > Alismatales > Alismataceae > Alisma > Alisma plantago-aquatica. The sequence continues at coordinate 126,311,817 of OY856409.1, read as the reverse complement.
AGGTTTCGTAGATCCAAAGAATGCCAATAAAGTTTGTAAGCTGCAAAGGTCAATCTATGGATTGAAACAAGCATCTCGGAGTTGGAATCTTCAATTTGATGAGGAAGTCAAAGTGTTTGGCTTTATTCAAAATGAAGATGAACCTTGTGTGTACAAGAAGGTTAGTGGGAGAATGACCACATTCCTCATATTGTATGTGAATGACATACTATTGATGGGGAATGATGTCTAAGCCTTAGAGAAGGTAAAGACTCTGCTTGGGAATACTTTCTAAATGAAGGACTTAGGAGAAGCATCTTACATTATAGGTATTAAGATCTATAGAGATAGATCTAAAAGGCTTCTCGGACTAAGTCAAAGAACGTACATTGACAAGGTGCTGAAGTGGTTTAGCATTCAGAACTCAAAGAGAGGCAATGTCCCCATGCTACATGGAGTTACCGTCTTTAGAGCTCAATGTCCCCAATCTTGTGAAGAGAGGGAGTGTATGAATGGGATCCCATATGCATCAGCCATCAGATCCATCATGTACGCTATGTTGTACACACGCCCAGATGTCTCGTATGCCCTTAGCATGATGAGCAGGTACCAGTCAGATCTCGGGGATGCTCACTGGAAAACCGTAAAGAACATCCTCAAGTACTTACAAAGGACTAAGGATCAGTTCCGTGTATACGTCGGTAAGGAAGAACTGGTTGTAAAGGGTTACACCAATGTGAGCTTCCAAATCGAAAAAGATGATTATAGATCGCAATCAGGATTTGTGTTTTGCCTAAACAATGGAGCTGTGAGCTGGAAGAGTTCCAAGCAAGAAACAATTATCGATTCTACTACAGAGGCCGAGTATATTGCTGCTTCGCATGCAGCAAAGGAAGCTATGTGGATCAGGAAGTTCATCTTTGAACTTGGTGTAGTTCCAAGTAGCTGTAATGCAATTGAGCTTTATTGTGACAATACTGAAGCTATTGCACAAGCTAAGGAGCCCATATCACATCAGCGGTCCAAGCACATATTGCGACGCTTCCATCTCATACGAGAGATAGTATTGTGAGGAGATGTGAAGATTTGCAAAGTACCAACTAAAGACAACATAGATGATCCACTGACTAAGGCCCTTTCTCAGCAGAAGCATGATGGCCATGCTAGGTCACAAGGACTAAGGTTCCTAGGTGACTGGCTCTAAGTGCAAGTGGGAGTCTGTTGGTATGTATGCCCATAGAGAAATTCATGTGATGATTATAATGGGATAGTTTGTAAATGATTTGAATAATAATAAAGGCAATTTCCGATCTATATATTTTAACTATTTCTAAGATGGTAGTGTAACATGATAGATGTCTAAAGAATTGTTTTACTCGATGACGTATGCTTTTGGGTTGAGGACCTAAATGATGAGATCATAAGGATGTTAAGAGTATACATTCTTGTTTAGTCCCTAGTCAGTTGTTATTGTGGAAATAACCATAAACATCAATAAAACTAAAGACTAGATTGTGTATTGGTTGATGACAGAATCTCATTAGTCATGATTTAGTGATATCAAAGCAAGCACATAGGTACTTGTTAGAGAACAAGTGTACCGGATAGACCCACTGTGAGAGTGACACGTGGAACCATGATTTGGTAGTCACAGTCAACTCTCACAGTGGTGGTGGTGAGTGTGATTCTTCGACCTGAAGTCACTACACTCAACACATGTCATTGGGTACACTTTGACATCATCAAACGTAATCCTGAAACATGGGTTGTTATAAAGGTGATGATTGGGTGACTTTGACACATGGGGCTTTTGAGGGGTGAGTGATAGATATGGGATTTGTCCCACCAAATGGAGTTTAATGTCCATGGCCACTTGATGAGTAGGATTGAGAAAGGCATTCACATGCATGTGTGAATCAATATGTCATATTGATATCACACACATCTCACCCAGTCTGCTCTGAGCTTAATGAAATGGATGAACGTTGAAAGGATGACTGTACCATGCCATGAGTTCATTCAAGACATTAGTGACAAAGGAATTATACATTCACTGTAACACCATTCATGGATCGTAGGATTGAAAGTTGTTCTCCAACTTTCTATTTCACTTGGGTAGCACTGATGTGTGACTAGGCACCACTCTTTGTTTGTGAAGTCATAAGTGCTATGGACTTTCACTGCCAACGTGAAATGGACCTGCAGGGTCACACACATAGGATTTAACCTGGAAGAGGAGTTTATCGACAAACGATGTTTAGATTGATTACTAAAGGAGTTTAGTAGTTCAATTAAACACTCAGTTGATTGATAGCTCAAAATCATAGTGGTCAAGGTGTTAGACCAATTGATTAGAGTATCGGATTGATTGAAAATGTGATTGACTGATTTTGCACAATCTGCACTTCCAACTGATCGACTCATAAGATGAACTGATCAACTCAGGTTGGAGAACCGATCAGCCCAATTGGTGAGACGATTGGCTCAATTGTTGAACCGGTCAGCTCATGTGACCAACAGAGATCGTTTGGAAAGTCAATTTTGCAAATACAATTTGTTTCACTTGTACAAATTTGATTTGGACAAGGATTAATATTTGATTAATAGGAAACAAATATGAAAGTAAATTTGAGTTGGACCAGGACCACGAACCGATCGGCTCATATGATGAACTGATCGGCTCAAGGGTTCCAAACGATCGGTTCAGCTCTGAACCGATCGGTTGACGTCACCAAATGACCGTTTCAGGGTTGAAACGATCGGTTCAGCTGGTGTAGTTGGTTGTTTTGTGGAAAATCTCGAACCCTTCTACTCCTATTTAGTCTCGCATTGCCTGAGGTAGAGAACCCTGTCCCGTAACCCTCCTATATATATAGGGGTATTGGGGGCTTCTCAAAGTACAACTCAGAACACCAGTTGCTCTGTAAAGTTGTTGTTCTTTCTGGTTTTGGTAACCGAGAGAGCCCGAGCAAGTGCTACCCAATAAGGGAGGCACAACAAGGGAAAGACAACTGTAGAAAGGCAACTGGTTGTAGGAGAGTGTGTCAGTGACTAGTATGCCGACAAGAGGGTATGACTCCTTCCGATCCCTTGAGGGACAAGGAGATCAGAGTTCTAGGTAGTCCGTGTGCATGACTGTAGAGGCGGGAGACTTCTGTCGCTCAGAGGACAGTTGCCAATCCCGACAGTCCCGGTAAGACCAGGAGCTACTCAAACATTGTCCAAGACTGGAGGTGAAGACCGCGCAAGTCGTGAGGTAAGGTCTCCGAGCAAGCCTTGGGACAAGGTACGCCTCTACAAACCATCCTTCCTATTGTATAGATGTTGACACGATTCCTTTATTCTGGGTTTGGGAGAAGAAAATTTTTGTTTCCGCTGCCTTCTCTGTCTCCCCTAAAACCCAACAAAGTCTATCCTAGGGTCAGGTACGGATAAGACCCATGGAAGTAGGAGTTACCTAATTCCCTAGTTGCACATGACCATAGGGTCGGGAGGTAACAACTATCATTGTCTGAGGGCCATGGGTTAGGAGATTGATCACCTTCATGAACTCATGGGACCCAAAGGGCAGATGAGTAGGGCACTCTCTGGATGCATAAGGGCAGAGGGATGACCCCAAAAGTGTCAGCACCCTATAGACCTAGAGGAGATGACTAAGGATTGTGTGGTTGCCCAAGTAGGATCAAGACCAATTTTCCAATGAAGTAACTCTGATATGGAGATATTTGTGATGTAGAGACATATGTGGCCTGTTTCAACTTAGATTTGAAGGTGTACTGGAAATGTGGGATGTACCATCTCTACTCTTGGAACAGGAAGAACTTGTGTTTGGACAGCCGCCAAATGCTTATTTCCTCTTGTTATGGGAGTGAGAGATAGGACAATACGCATGCCATACACCAAGAATAAAGATGATGTGAGTTGGAACGTTGCTATGAGGTATGAGGACAGGGATGATAACATACCCTTGTGGAGTGAATGATACATGGATGGTCTACAAACATCAAGAGATTAAGGTAATAATCTTGTAAGGATGTTTTAACATGAGCTATGTGGAATTGGCAAATGATGCAAGGTTGAGTTTGATAACCAAGAAGATGAGCTCAAAGTGTTCTTGATGAAGATAGACTTAGAGCTTGAGATGAGATAATAAGTGAAGGTGTATGTCTTCAATATTCCCTATCCCCTAAGGATGTGAAGTGGTAATGGATGCCCTGGTTGAGATGCAACTGCTTAAGTTTAGCTAGAGGCTAGAAGAGGTTGTTAGGTTAACCCTAAGCTTGAAAAAGGAGATAAGTTTGGATAACACTCAGATGTAATGAGATCGTTTATCGAGTTAGTGGTTTCTTAGTTAGCCATCCTAGGGCTTACCATGATAAAAGGATGGTTGAAGAACCTCAGATGCACTTCTCTGGAAAAGAAGGTAATGAAACCCCAACTAGAGTGGTTTAGGGTTTTTGAGGAATCAATTTTGAGGAATCATGACATATAGGAAATCTTGATTTTAGGATCGCCATACACCATGGTACTATGAAGATAGTAAGTGACAGTAGTACTTGGATGCCTAAGATGAAAAGTATACTAAGATGCATGTGTCTCGTCGCTATGCAAGGAAGGAGGTGAAGGATGAACACCAGTAACCCAGTGTATTTTTATAGAGGATAAAGAGTTTTTGAGAGGGAATGGGAGCTCATCATTATGAATGTTGTGGTAAGTCTCCCCTAGACCAAGTAAGGTCAAGATGCAATATGGGTTATGGTAGATCGCCTTACCTAGATGACATGAGAAAGAAAGAATACTGTCAAGGGATGGATCCAGTTGAACTACATATGAGAGAGATGGTTCAACTACACCATGATGCGAGTTTAAAAGTTCTTGAGTATAACCTAAAGATACACTTGCATAATGTGGAAGTAGGTACATGAAGAACTCGGTGTTAGTATAGTTTATCACCCCTAACTAATGGTTAGTAGGATCCAGACTAGAGGGTATGATGAGAGCATGTATGCTCATTCAGGGTGATACATGGAGACAGTTCTTATCTTATGTAAGATGTGATGATAACCACCATAGTTAGTATTGGGGTATAAAGAATCTCTGCAAGGGAGGTTGTGTCGGTCACCACTTCATTAGGATGATGTTGGTGAAGGGACCATGTGAAGGTTATAAAAGGACCACAGTGTGTGCAGATGAAGTCACTTTGATCGTGCAATGGCTAAAAGAGAGCCTAGGGGTGACATGAGTCGTGAGCTGATGCAAAGCAGACTGACATGTAGTTCACTGTGGTAGAGTATGTGATGAGAAAATCCGACCCCTCTAAGTTATAGCTAAGAGAGAGAGCTGAGTTCCAACTGCATGGTCCATTGTGATGGATTGGTGGAGATGGTTGTGTTTAGCCTTACCCCTCAGGATAACATATTGTATAATGTGTTCCATGAGTCCGATCTAGATCACTATGTGAGGTACCCAAGCCATGTGTTGAGCCCTGAACCTATTCAGCTTTATGAGGGGCTGAAATGTCCTGAGTCACCTATGAGGGTACGATATACTAAGGTAAGAAAGAACTCAGATGGAAGAATATGAAATGATGAAGGTTCTTGGGAAGCACCATGGAAAGGCTGAGGCCACATGGGAGCCATGATGGACAAAGGAAAGACTTATCTTGTCTGTTTGTATGCCTGGTGGAATTTTGGGGGCAAAATTTATATTAGAGGGGAAGGATGTTACAACCCCAATTTTTGGATTCTTTTGATGAGAAAAGTAATTTCTCCTATTAAAGATATTTGAAAAAATAATGATATAATTTGTTTTGAATAAATGGATTTCATTTATAATATATTTATTGGTTGTTTTTTGGGCTTTATTGGCTATTGGGCCCAATAATAAGGAAAAGACAAAGAAAACTCCATTACTAATGGAGAAAAGAAAGATGTAGAAACCTCTAGAAGGCAAAAGTATATAATCCAAAGGTGGATTTCATGCCTATTGGGTTCCTTGAGTCCCAAGGAGTCTAAAGTTGCAAAGATAATTCAACTAGAAAAGAAAAGATCAATTAAATATTTCTTTATTAAGAAATAAATTGAAAACAATGATAAAATGTGGAAAATAAGTGGAAAGAGGTATAATTGAGTTATCTTTGGTGGATTTTTGTATCCATATGGTTTCTAATGTTAAAAGGAATTCTAATCAGGAAAATAAAAGAGAGATAAATAGAAATCCTCGAAAAGAGATATATGAATAAGAAATAAATAAGATAATTAGAAATAATGGATAAAAGGTAAGTAAAAGGCTAAGGTACATCCCCAAGATGGAATTTCGAGCCATTAAGGTTCCTTGAGGTTCAAGGAACTCAGAATAATAATTTAATATAAAGGTAAAGAGAAAATAGGTGAGAAATATATATAATTAAGTGATATCTTGCACCAAACGAAAAGGCACATTTTCTTTTAGATAATGAGTCCAAATTTGGCAGAGAGGTATATAAAGTCATTATTAAGTTTCCCTCAAATTTGGGATTAATTGGATAATTGGTCTGGGAGTTATGATTTTTATAAAATCTCCTAAAATGGAAATGGTAAAGGAAATATATTAAATGTCACTATACATTGTTTATAGGTGAGTGATATGGATCGTTGGATCTTGATCCAACGATAGCTGTGTATCATCCAGTTCTAGCCAAACTGGGAAATAGATTTCCAGATGGTGACTTTTTCAATCCGATTTTCTGATGATCTGATGCATGTGCATCTGAGGAAATTACTCATTTGGATTTGGGAGAAGTTTCCTCACAAAACTGACCTAAGTTTTGGTAGGTTTCATGATGATTCTAGAAAATGCCCAAATCTCTTCGGGCAAGGGTTCGACGGCAAGGCTGGGAGCCAACCCTAGCTACCCATGCCTATATATATAGCTACCCTCGACTTCAGGAGGCCCTTACGAAACCAAACAACCACTCGTCCTGCCCTCTAGTGCCCTGGACCCATGGATCGAGTCTGCTCTGGTGAGCTCCAAGCTACGGCACCACCGTAGGTCAAGCTACTGGGGAAGAAGGAGGGAAGCAACAGTAGCCCTCCGATGGAAATCCATCGTGGACGCGTAGATAGATCCAATGACCCTGGGCGCTTCACGTGCTGGAGTGGGCACGTACAAGGTGGGGCGTCAGATCTAACCCGATCTGGGATGACCAAAGATCTGTCGGCTGACGTTTTTCTAAAAACAAAAAAAGAGTTGCCTTTCTGCTTGATATTTCAGAAAATGATGGAATCTTAATTAATTCGTTAAAAATCATTCCTTTGGCCAAAAATTGCAAGTAAGTAGTGCTTTTGGATCAAAAAAATGCAAGGAATGCAATAAAATGTAATTGAAGCCTAAATCTTCTTGCAATTCAAAAAGTGTGTAAAGATGCTATTTTTAATGGTTTATCCAATGCAAAACCATAATCTTTATTGATTAATGATTTAGAAAGGTTATATGGATGTTTAAGGTTGATATTAACTCGTTGCTAATAAAAAGAACATATTAAATCTAAAAGGATGGTCTTTGCATATAATTGGTTTAATTTTGAGTTCCATGTACATGAATGAGATTTAATGGTCCTTGAAACCCTAATGATGGTAATTGTGACTCTCAATAGCTTTAATTGTTCAAATTCATGAATAAAGCTGAGATATGATGTTCTTAAGCTATTTTGAGTATAAAAGTTCCTAATTATGGATAAATACCCTTAATATGGAAATTAGGGTTTTCTAATGGATAAAGGTAAAATTAATGACAAATAGAGTTCATATATATATTAGACCATAATGAACTACGAATAGATGATAAATGAGCATAATGATCTTGTCATGAATTAAAAGGATAAAAATGGTAGCCCTGATGTAAAAGAGGCTTAATGGACTTAATTGATGGCTAATTGTGCCTTTAATCTGAGATTAATGTCAAATGTTGTTAAAGGATAACCTTCATATCTTTTGTGAAGAATAGATGAGATAATTAAGGTTTGTGAATAATTGTATAAAATTAGGGTTTAAAATAGTATAAATGAAGAGAAACCCTAATTGCAATGGAAACCCTAAAAGTGGACTAGAAACCCTAGGAAGCGAGCTAGGTTCAATAGATCTTGATGGCATGATCAATAATAGGAAATTGTATGCATATTTCAGGATCGCTTTGTGTGCTTGCTTTCCTATTGGATTTCTTGCATTGATCGGATCAATTCTATCTCAAATCAGCCTGACAGGTATGTGGTTAATTATGGTTAATCACATTAGTTTTTCGAAGAGTTTCTCAGATGATTCATCGCATCGAATGCAACTTATCAGTTGGATGTTCATAATTTCAAATTATATAGTCACTATGATTATCACAATTGTAAAATAAGTGTGTATTCTCGCACCTACATGCCACCCTGATGGATGATGCAAAAAGGTCAAGCCCAGGAGGGAAGACCAATGGGCACCATGAGAGGTGACCCCAGACACCAAGCTTGGGATTGAGAAGGTGGCCTATGATATTGCATGACTAGAGGGTACCATGAAGGGTGACCCCAGGAACGAAGCTCAGGATTGAGAAGGTGGCCTTAAGTTAATGGCAAAAGTGAAACCCAAAAGGGGGTATGCCAGGGTTAGGGAAAAAGCGGTGGAGAAAGTCACACTAAAAGCATAATTTGGCATGTTAATTAACTTGATTGTGATATTTAGATTGTTAGCCATATTTTTGAAATTTTTGGTTGTCCCCACATACCATCATATTTCGATATGCTGACCGATGTTTTGTTTGTCGGCATTTTAGGTACAAGATTGAAAAGGACAAACAGTAAAGTGGCATATGTGGAATTAAATAAGAGTTAAAGTGCAAAGGAGGATTAGTTAGAATAGACTCCATATGTGGATAGAAGTAGATATCCAAGTTTTTGGAAAAAAAGTTATGCAAAGTTTTATTTTATTATAGCCTTTCAGTTTAGTTGGTAGAATTTGATAATTGTTATTGATTATTTGTCAAACCTTTGATCCTGTTAATTGGGATAATGGCTCTGACCTCTTGGTCTCCCTTAATTGGGGGTTATCGGAAGGCGGGGTCATTACAAGATTCTTCACTTGTGCTTGAGTTGGAGGAGTCACTAGAGCTTTTGTACCATTTCTCCTTCTTCTTGTGCCTCTCTTCTCTTCTCTTCTCTTATGATGATGTGTGTTTTTTCCTTGTGGACAATATTCCTTGAAGTGACCCTTCTTTCCACATTTGTAGCACTGGATGGAGGAGGAGGACTTGTATTTATAGAATTTACCCTTGGATTACATGGAACCTTCTTCAACTCAAGAGGATGGAGAAGCTTGATCAACAAAAGCTTCAACTTGGGCCTTGATTTTCTCCTTCTTATTTCTCTTGTGTTCTTTCTCTTCTTCTCATTCTTCTTCCTCTTGTGTTTCAAGCGTAACTTTATTGGCTTGTAGATTTGCTATGAGTTCTTCAATGGGAATTTCACCAAGGCTATTTCTTTCTTCAATGGAAGTCACCTTGGATTTCCACCTCTTGGAGAGATCTCTAAGTATCTTTGAGTTGATCTCTCCTCTAGACATAGGATGACCTAGTATGGAGAGACCATTACAATGGTGTTGATCCTTAGTACATATCCACCACCCTTTCCTCCTTTCCCATCTTGAAGCTTTCAAGAAGCCCTTTGAGCATGTAGACTTCACTTTCCTTCACTTGATTTGTCCCCTCATAAGTGATACATAGATTTGTGCATATTTCATAGGTCGTTTCACATGAAGAAATCCAGTTGAACTTGGAGGGGGAAGGGAGGCATAGATAATGTTGATGGGTCTAGAATTCAAGGTTGCTTTCTTTAAAGTAGCCTCTTCCCATTCTTTTATCTTTGTCTCCGGTAGCTAGTATGCAAGGTCCACCATTCTCCATAGATCAAGACTTGATGGATGTAGATTTGTGACCTTCACTTCCAATAGAGGAAGTTGCTCCCAACAAAGATTGGAATGTCTATGAGGTATCTCCCACCTGGATAATCATCCATTGTTTCCTACTTATGGAAGTATGCTTGGAGAAGACTCAATCTGATACCACCTGTTAGATCTGTGAGTGCTTGGCTCTAGAATTGGGGTTAAATAGAGATAAAATGCTTGAACTAGTTTCATTAGACCTTTCAATTTACTTCAAGACAAGGTTCCTAGTATGAAATTTGAGTGCAACTAAACATACGTAGCAAGGATGAGAGAGATTGAATAAGAACAAGAACACAAGCTATGTCTAGTGGTTCCAAACTCCAAACTAGGAGAGTGTACATCCACTACCTATAGAGGTCAACCTCTAGGCTTTTTCAACCATTGCAACTCCCTTATATTATACTATAAGAGATACAATATGACATTCCTTTTCTGGGACAAGGATACTGAGTCTTCCCTTTGAGGACAAGGGAGACAATAATCTTACAAAGGAATTACCTATCCAATAATAAGAGTCTTCAATCTCACCAAGGACTTACCCACTTTTGCAATGAGTATTCCGCCTTCACCAAGGACTTGGCCACTCTTGCAACAAGTCTTTGCCTTGAAGGAATTACCCACTCTTTTTGGATCTTTCACCTTTGCCAAGGAGAAGCTTTCACCAAGGGACTCCTTCCCTTCTTCTTCACCTCTCTTATCCAAGAGAGAGAACCTATAACACCCTAAAGTTTGAACCTTATAAAATGATCCTAACTTTATACCCCAATTTGTTTTGAAGGCTCCCAAATATGATGCATAAACCAAATTGGATAAGTTTTGCTCTTAATTGATTCAAATTAAAAGTCAATATCACCAATTTTGCCCTAACTATTAAATTGGTGACATTTAGGGTTTAATATGAAATTTACCCAATCAACATTCTTTTTATGGCCTCAAAAATTTACAATAAGTTGGTTTTGAGAATTTAATGATTTACCCAAATTTGTATCCTCAAATTCATTTTAAGTAATCCTATATGATTAATTAAATGTTTATCCTAAAAAGAGAGATATAATAACCTAAGTTGGTCAAATCATGAAACTAATTACATTTATGGGTTTCCATTTGACAAATAACTGAAATTTGAGGGAAATTGAAGCTCCTAACTAATACAATTTGAACTAGAAAAGTTTTGAACTAATCTTTATAATTTTGGACTTTGGTTTATATGGTATAGCACATATATTGTGCGGTCACGCAACCCTATACCTAGTCTGAGTTAGACTCAGGGTTGTGGATCCAACCACGTGTGGGGAGGCTGTCTCCCACACCTGAGTCCCATGCGGTTGGGACTCCATTGAATGCTTTTTCATCTCTCTGCTTGAATCCTATTTTTTGATCACACCCACGAGGAAATACCACACTTTTCATCACCAACAAATCTTCTCAAATCAGCAGGTCCCAAACACTATAGGATTTCATGTTCTAGGGTTATCGATCGACTAGACTCCCCAAGTGTTCCCATGTTTCCTTCTCTGTAGGTGACTCTATCCCTCTTATATTTCCGATCTATAAAGGTACACCCCGAAAATGATCATGAGGTTTCTAGGAACCCAACCCCATCCTTGTTCTGCCTCCACACATCTCACTCCCTGATCCCCACGAGCTTTCCTTACTGTAACCTGACTGATTTTCTGTCTAGCTAGGTTAGACCTCGATGGCCACCTTTAAGGCACCGAGAAACCTCTTCGAAGTCCTAGGAATGTTTCCCTAGGTCCAATTCGGTCATTTCTTCAGTAAGTTCTATTTTCCCCTTTTTCTCCTTTTTCTTCTAGTGTTTGCAATCCACATCAATGGCCCATCTTTGGTCAAGTTTTCTTCCAACTTACCCTTCTCCAGGGTGTACTTAGTATGTCTGTAGGTTCATTTTTGGTCATGATTCCATCATTTACTGCTTCCATTCTCAGTTCTCCTACTTGACCATGGCGGTTGCCATTTGTTGGCTTCATTCCACTACGAGACCCATGTTTGGGCTTGATGGGTTCGTCAGGCCATGGTGAAGGTGCCTAGCACCATGGTTTCCGATGACCTGGTCAAGATCGGGGTTTTGGTTCTTCAAATAATGCCTTCTTCTTGTTGTTCTTCACTCCATCAATGGAAGAACAAACTCAATTGTGTTCTTCCAGTTTGGCCCATCGAGGGTTAATTGTATATCTCATGTTTGCAGGGGTATTTTGGACCTTTCACCATGACTTTTGGTCTCTCTCACTGTGAATTAGATCTAAAGGAAGAGGATCCACATGAATTTTGATGTTTGGTCCAACTAAGCCTCGTTGGATATGATTTTGGATAATCCATGTGGATTTACCTTGATTTCTGATTGGTCAGATAGTAGAAAATTCATATCTTTTTATTGGTACATCCAATGGGGTCAAGTTATATATGGATTTTGCTCAATTTTTCAAGATATAGATTATGAACTTAGTTGTAAAACCTGATTCAACTTTGTTTTCCCTATTTTAATCAAGAACCCTAAAACCCTAGAAATTAGGATGAATATTAATTATAAATGAATGATAATTGTTATAACAGGGTAATTAGGGTTTCCTAACCCCATGATCATGTTTAGGGTTTCATAAACATAAGGAAGAAACTAGGATATTCTCTAAGAGAGAGGTAAGTGGTCCATGCACTTTGAACATAAGTATTTGATTGATTGTATATACGAATGTACAATGAATGATATAGATGTATTATTTATTGTTTCAATTGTTAAAGTCAATGAATTTATGATAAATTGAAAGTCATGCTTTGCTGTCAATAATTATTATATCACCTTCATGAACATTAAGAGTAGATTTAAAGTTAAGTTTTAAGAGAAAAGTAAGAGTTTTTAGGAGAAAGATAATGTAAAGGATAGCTTATATAATGTCCTCATCAAGAGGCTCCTCAGAGTAAAACTTAAGAGACACTTCAGTGCACAAGAGAAGAGGCACTTTGGTGCAATCCAAGAGGCACTTCGGTGCAACCCAAGAGGCACTTCGATGCATAAGAGAAGAGGCACTTCAGTGCAAAACCTGAGGATCCTTGTATAGGTCAAGATAAAAGACACAATCTAAAAGAAATTGTCTCTTTTTCAATGTTTAAATGTTCAAAGTTTATTTTCAATTTACATACTTCCTTTAAATTATAATGTGTTCAATTCCACTTACCATTGGTTTTATGCATGGCTGGGGACGCGATGCCCGCAGGTAAGGAGCAAGCTTAGGAGGAACAAATGCAAGGAATAACTCAAGAATTCTTCAAGAAGAAAAGACCTATTGGGGTGCCTTTTCCCCATATGATCCAGAGTTTTAGATATCTTTTATATGATGTATAACCTTGTTATCAAAGTAGATTAGATGCACTTGATGTAGTTTTCCTTTTTCCAAAACTATGTATAAATCTATTTTCCAACTAATGCATGGTGTTTCATTTATTTTGTTTCTATTATATATAATGTTTCATAATGTTCCTCCAAGCCAAGTGATCCATGTTATGGACAACATAGAGTTTGCTTCCGCTGTAATGTATGTGCTTGGAAGGGTGTTATAGAACCTTTATCTTCATCATAGAAAGAAATATTTGGAGGTGGAGGAAGTGTGAGCCTCACAAGATATACATGTAGGACTATCTCTCTTACAGATATCCTACTCACTCTATTGGATGTAGAAGTGATTAATCTTAAGAGTGGAATGAGGCTCTTTGAGGCACTAAAATATAATATAGGGACCTTCATAGTTCTTGGATAACCATGAGATGAAGACCAAGGGGTCTTATTTATAGTTGGGGATGCCTCCTAGCCGGTAGAAGCACTTAAGGATGAAGTTTAGTCATTTGGGATGCAATAACATATCTATTTTTGATGTTTGCAACACTCCAATGGTTAGAAACACTTTGTCTGCACACTCTGTATAATGTAGTCAGTCGAGTTTACTTTTAGAAAACTTGGCCAATATCACTATGCAACAAATCAAATTTGAGTTGTCAGTCGAGTTTATCCTAGATGAAACTCGGTCAATGGCTTAAATTTGGTTGGCCTATGCAGGGTGTCAGTCGAGTTTGTCTTGGAGAAAACTTGGCCAAACCTGGAAGTTTCCAAATTCCATCAAGGGTGTCTGTCAATTTTATCAGAGATGAAGCTCGACTGACAACACTCCCAATAATGAATTTTGGAAATTGCTATTTGAGTGCTTAAATATCATTTTAAGTGCTCCTGATTTTTTGTAAGCTTAATTACAAGTCATACAATTATTACAAGTGATTTACAACATAATTCTAATGGATGTACACCCTTTTCTACAAAAGTACACTTGCATTGATTTTGACTTATCTTTCTCCAAGTTAGGATGAACAAGTTATGACATTAAGAATGTGTCTATATCTAATTTAAAATCACTCAAGTAGAAGAATTAGACAAAAATAAATGTAATGGTTAGTCATCATCAAAATACGGTCAAATAGACTTGGAGTCAACTATTTACAAGTTGGAGTTTTTTGAGTTAAGTTGTTTCTAGATAGATAGAATAAGAAATAAGTGGTAGAGATATATATTATGAATCACAAATAGTTTAGGGTTTTAGGTAAATGTCTTGTTGAACATTGTCTAGACATCACAATTTGTGATAATTGTATTTTTTCAGATGAGGAATGAGATGGGTGCATTCTTCCTCAATAGTTTATAAAATTAGTAAAACAATTGGGATTGTTGAAACATGTACAAAGATGGCGATAGTCTGGAAATCCACTAGATGGACTATGAAGAAGGTTTGATGCCTTTTCATTAAATTGGATTTAGTTGCCTTGACCAGTTAGATGGGGTGTATTGGATGGAGTTTTGTGGCTTTAAGTAATTCAGATAGGTCGTGAGTTCTCAACAAAGTGCATTGACACATAGAAGCTCAGTGGAATGATTTAAAGACTTTTTATTGAAAGTGCCTCTCGATGACATGGTCAACAACTCTTGTTTGTTAGCCAGTGTGATGTTATATAGATCGTGTTTTTAGCGGGGTCATATAGACTATTTTGATAGAATTTCCTTTCCCTCATAACATGATGAGGTGTGTCTTCTTGATATATTTTACTTATCTAGGTTAGACGAGATCCCCCCACTGGTGTGGGGGGTTTAGAAGTTTAAGTTGCTCAATATTTCCTATTTCTAGATAGATAAAATAATTAATAAGTGATAGAGATATATATTATTAATCACATACAATTTAGGGTTTTATGTAATTTTCTATTTTTATAGTGTCTGGACAGCAGAGTTTATGGTAATTGTATGTTTTTTTCTTGATGAGGAACGAGATGAATGAGCTCTTTCTCAGTATTTTACGAAAACTAGTAAAACAGCTGGGATTGCCATCATGTGTACAAAGATGGCGATAGGCTGGCACTCCACTTGGTGGATTGTGAAGAAGGTTTGATAACTTTTCACCAAATTGGCTTTAGTTGCTTCGACCAGTTCAAGGGGATGCATTGGATGGAGTTGTGTGGCTTGAAGTAATTTAGATAAGTCGCGAGTTCACATCATAATGCATGGACACATAGATGCTAAATGGAGTGAGTTAAAGATGTTTTGTTGAAAGGGCCTTTCCGTAACACGGTCACCGGTCTAGCTAGTTTGTTGGCCACTGTACTGTTATATAGGTCGTGTATTTTTTGCCCATAACGTTGCTAGTCATACAAATATACAAATAGACTTGGAGTCAACTATTTACAAGTTGGATTTTTTCGAGTTAAGCTATTTCTAGATAGATAAAATAAGAAATAAGTGGTAGGGATATATATTATGAATCACAAATAGTTTAGGGTTTTAGGTAAATGTCTTGTTGAACATTGTCTAGACATCACAATTTATGGTAATTGTATTTTTTTCAGATGAGGAATGAGATGGGTGCATTCTTCCTCAATAGTTTACAAAATTAGTAAAACAATTGGGATTGTTGAAACATGTACAAAGATGGCAATAGTATAGTAGTATGATAGATGGACTATGAAGAAGGTTTGATGCCTTTTCATTAATTGGATTTAGTTGCCTTGACCAGTTAGATGGGGTGTATTGGATGGAGTTTTGTGGCTTTAAGTAATACAGATATGTAGCATCCAACTCACAAAAACATAATTAACTAAATGCGGAAGCGTTCACTAAGCAGTGGATTACCGAAAATCACTAAAAATTAAAACCTTTTTACTAAGAGATCCATCAAAGAAAAAACTTGCTCACATAGAATCAAAGTAACACATTTACATTCTGGTTTAAAGGTACATGACCTGTATCATCTCTTTCTGTGAATTACAAGCATCAACTGCCCTGTTAGACTAAACACAGACAATATAAAATCTCGAGGCACTGAGCCAAAATCTCAAGAGTACTAACCACTACTTCGAGGACCTGAGAGTATAAAGACGACACATAGGACTCTATGTATATCTATACAAGGCATATCAGCAAGTGTCTCCACCTGAGCCTTCACTACTGTCCTTGCTGCTGTTGTTGTTGTCCTTCACCTACTGAAGGATTCCCGCCTCCTCGTCCGCGTCCACCTAAAAATGTGGTTCCCATGGGGGTGAGACAATTGTAAAATTGCCCCAGCGAGAGTTATAACTCTCTGCCAGAAACATTATTATTGCAGTTAATAGGATAAATCTGAACAGAGGAAACATAATTGTTTGACAATAGTTAATTTAATGTCTAAAAGATTAGAACATTATTCTTATCAAAAGCATTGCAGCTATAACTTGATAGAGCAACATGTCACTTATCTATTAAGGAATATGAAGAACATGTATAACATTTATTCACTATAGAATTATGACCACAACATATACTCTCTTCAGGCTTAGATCACATATCTAATGCCTGGCATTGTCTTGTGGAGTCAGGGCCTATAGCCATACTCATTTCACAAAGTATTGGGATCTTATTCCCTCATCTCATCAAGTACATTTCCATTTCTTAACTAGTTCATCATCATTATTATAGAATATGGGTATTTGAACCCTTAACTCATCATAGAATACTTGTTACCACTTATTAGGTAACTTAATACCTTTAGGTCATCTGACCAAGGACATTATGATTCTTACTACACAAGGCATTCCACATAATTCACAAAGCTTATATCACCTCTTGTTGCTCCTTAATAGGCAACAAGGCATGTTATGGCTTATGAAACCCATAACCAATTTCAATAATTAAAACATCATATGGCACACAGGGCTCATAAGTTTTCAGATTACTTCTCACTAAGTAATAAAGCATATGAAGGCTTTTAAGGCCTATGAAACATTTTTAGTATACAATGCATCATAGCCCATACCTGTCTATGCTAATCATCTCAACATACCTGCATGATTAGTACTCATGATAACAATTATATATCAGTACCATGCAATACAAGGGTTTTTTTCTTATTAGATTTATAACTCATCAATATGTATTTGAACTTCACATAGGATTACTCTGTGTTAAGACTTCACATAGCATTACCTTTTATTTGAGTTTCACATAGTATTACTCTGTATTAGGGTTTCACATAAATGCCCATATAGGTTCTCAAGATCATATTATTAATGATCAAGTCCTATTTCATTTCTTCACATAGCTAGGAATCAATATGGATAACATAAGTATTCATTCATACTTATTTATTCTCATCATTCATCATTAAATGAATTATCAACACACAATTTGAGTTTCTCTCTCATCTTTACCAGAATATGATTACATCATAGTTTATAGGTTTGGATTAACCTATTCATAAGGCATGTTATCTTACATTCCACAAGGTACATTACATCTCAATGTAAAAATTGACATGACATGTCTCATGTGTCACTCATCCAATTATATTGGACTTAAAACACATCAAGGTATATCCGTATTGGGGTGTTGGATGTGATATCTATCATATCTTGATGTATCACTTCCCTTAACACCTTCCTCTTACTTGAGTTCATCCACTTAGTTTATATTAGGATGTTCCCCATCCTAATATTTTATGTACCAGTTCATCACATTCATCATGTAATGTATTGGTCATAATCCACCTGTTTAGATTATACAACCATTGCCAATAATATGGACACATCCTTGAATTAGGAATTATTATTTTAAGGATATCCATTATCAACCCATCTAGGTATTACATTTGTTAATACATTAATCACTATTCCATTATTAGGAATATGATTCTCCATATTTATAATTTGAGGATTCACATAGCATTTTCCATATATTATATGGATTTCACATAGTATTTCTCTTCATTAAAGATTCACATAATCATCCTTCTATACCAGGGTTTCACCTAGTATTATGTGAAATAAAGATTTCACAATACATCACCCAGTGATAGGGCTTCACATAGGATTAGTAGCACTACCCTATGTTAGGGTTTCATGCACCTTTACCCCATTTTAGGGATTAAGGTTTACCATTAACATCCAGGTAGGGTTTCACATACCTCATTACCCAAATTAGGGTTTCTTACATTATTATACTAAGTTAGGGTTACATCATCACCCTAGATTATGTTTTCACTCAGCTTGTCCCCAAATTAGGGTCAAGGTACATCAATCTTTTCAATGAGGGTACTTCAGCTTTTCCCCAAATTAGGGTCAAGGTACATCAGCTTGTCCCCAAATTAGGATCATGAAATCCTCATTGAAAAGCATTGTTTATTAGGGCTTATTATGTAAGCAATCATCTCTCTCATTCTTTCTCTCTCTCTCTCATCCTCTCTAGGATGTTAACTACTCCAAGATTGATCTTGGTCAACCCTTCAATTATGTACACATAGTTACGGTTAACCTTCATAATCACCATTGATCCACATCATTAATAATAATGTAGCTAATTGACCTTTGATCATATTAGGTGTCCAAATGGTTTAACCAATTTGAACCTCAAAAGGTCTTAGTCACTTAGACCTCAAACGGTCTTGGTCACTTAGGACTCTAACGGTCTTGACCAATTAAGTTCAAACGGTTTGAAACCATTTATCAAAGTTAGTTCTTGAAACCGTTTAGACAACACATATTGAAACCGAATGGACTTGGGTCTCAAATGGTCTTGAGACCGTTTGGTCCCAAACGGTTTTAAGACCGTTTGGTCCAAACCATTCTCAAAACCGAATGGACCAAAAAGGGTCTTCAACACTTAAACAATTCAAGGTTCCAATCCATGGACCAACTATCAATTGGGCCACCAATTTATTCTTCAATTGAACCACTGAATCACCCTTCAATTGGACCTTCAATTAGGATTTTGAACCCAATTGAATTGGGGTTGATAATCAAGAAACCATCACTTAGGGTTTTGGAATCGACGATCCATCAATGGTTAACATTATGGAACCAATTCAATTGAAATCAGTGAACCATCATCATTACATGATATGACCTAACCTCAAACTGTCTTGAATGACCCCCAAACAGTCTTGAGGTCGTTTGGATGATCTCCAAATGGTCTTGAGACCGTTTTCCTCAAACCACCATTGAAATCTATGACATTCACTTAGGGTTTGCATCATTGAATCAATCATCACTTGAGATATTGATTGTAATTCAATTTGATGTCTTTGGGTCTTCAAATATTCAACCATACTCAACCCTAGACCTCCAAATGGTCTTGAGACCGTTTGGGTGATTCCCAAATGGTTTTGAAACCATTTGGGCCAATCAACCCAAAACATCAACTTAATCAATTGTAAAATCATCACTTAGCCGATTAGGGTTTCTATTTGAAGGTTTTTCCATTAGTTGAATTAATCAATTGGAGCCATTGGATCATCATCCAACACATACTAGGGTTCATACCTCAAACGGTCAACCCATCCAAACGGTCAACTCCTCTAAACGGTTTGGAGTCCAAACCTCCAAACGGTTTGATGAAACCGTTTGGACCATTTTGTTGAAACCGTTTGCAAGAGATATTTGGGGAGGTGTGTGCTTATGATGATGTGATCATAATCAAGCTCCAAACCCATGAAGTTTTCTGTGATTTCCATGGTGATTGCATCAATCAACAAAAAACAATTCTGAGAATGAAGAAAGTATCAACAATTAATAAGGAATTGAATGCAATAACAATATTAAGGGTTCAAGTTATAAAACCCACCTCCAATTGAGCTCCAAAGCTTCAAGCTCACGTCAAGAATGGTGGATGCAACTTCTTTCACTATTCCAAGGCTCGTCCTCAAGCTTTGAGTGAAAAGGAATGGTTAGAATTGAAGAGGGGATCGAGATAAGAAGAATTCATGCATTGATTTTTTATTTTCACCATGGATTCAAGGTGAAAGGAGGTCAAGAAGCTTACCAACAGGTTGGGGGTCGTCCTCCTGATCCTCCAAATCTCCTTTGGTCGTTTTCCAAGCAAGGGAAAGAAGTGGAAATGGAAAAGCCTTTGTTTTGGCTTGTAAAGGGTCTTTTTATAAGAATTTCAAGGAGAGAGAAAAAGCCTTATAAAAATTCATTTATTCCCAAAACTAGTGTCGCCTCTTCCCCCTCAACTCCTTGTATCCTAGGCTATCTTGTTTGCCTCATATTCCTCTCAATTATCCATGATTTAAAGAAAAGCAAATTAAGCACCTCAAATCATATTATACTAATATCCATAAGTGAGTGGATATTTCTTTTCCTTATAATAAGGTGAGTGAGTTATCCAATTCCCTTGGATATTTTCATGGCCTAGAAAAGGCACAAAGGTGTTCACACTTGAGCAAATTCAACCATCTCGTTTTTGGTTGAAGGCCCTTCAATTATTTTATTTATTTTTGCATTAAATGGAAGTAAAGTTCTAATTATGCTTAAATCTTGATTATTTCACTAGTAAAAATTGGGCCATTATTCACGAGTGAGTCCTATCACAAACCCATCTCTACAGGCCCTCACAAATAGGGATGGTTGTGAGTCTGGCCCTCACAAATGGTCTGTGAAGAGAACTCACGTGACAAATACCAGTGGCCCTCACGAATACAATTGTCACAGACTAACTGACCCTCAAGAATGTTATATTGAGGAACTATTTAGCCTTCATAAATACATTTTTGAGGGACTATTTAGCCTTCATGAATACATTTTTGAGGGCATGTTTAGTTCTCATAAATATATTTTGAGGGACTTGATGGTCTTGGAGAATATATTTTTGAAGGGCTAATGCCTTCATTAATATTATTTTTGAGGGGCTATGTGGTCATCATCAATGCAATTGTGATGGCCAATCTGGATCTCATATTTGAGGGACTAAAGACGTTCATTAATACATTTTTGAGGGATTACTATAAATGATTTGGTTATTGATTTATTGAATGATTTGTTGAATGTTAATAATTTTAAATGAAAACTTTGTATATATAACCTTAAGCAATATTTTTATAATATTCACATGACATCATAAGAAGATTTAACACCAAAATGACACATAAAAATGTTAAATCACCTCAAACTAATTTCTATTATTGAAGCAAAATATTATCCATACATTGCATGCTCAACGTTGATATAAATAAAGAATACATATGGTTCTAAAATTTGAGATTGATGACAATCAACATATCATGCTAGAAATTGTTAAGATCTATAATGTCTCCATGTTCCTTCAAATGGTGTGGTTCTCTTCATCAATGTCAGGCCTCATACGGTTGGGTACTTGAGTATTCTTCTCCTAAAAATGACACATCATTATATTAATAGAATTTAAAGTTTATACATAAATCATAGTACAACAAACAACTTACCCTTATATTTCGGTTCTGGTTTACTCCAAGGTGCATTGTCAGTCGAAATCCATCATTAAAAGCAATTCTACCCTATCAATATAAATACAAAAAGGAATCAGAGTGAGTGTGAAGTCGAGACAAATGTAAGTGAACCAACATAGCAGCCACCACCGACACCTACACATCAGCACTCCCACCCACCAGCCAACACCACCACCACTAGCCAACATCCACCACCACCAACCAGCACGCCACCATCCAAAAAATAGCACCAACCGTAGCAAATTGCTGCTCCATACATCCTCCACGCACCAACACACCATACATCAACCACCATCAACCAACAACACCAATAGCTACCGCCAACTAACACCCAACAGCTACCACCTCACTCCTCCACCAAACAACTATCCAACATGACAGCCACAAAACCACCAGCACTCACAACACCACCACAAACCTCCACCATTCAACACCAAGAACAGCAGCAAGTTGCTTCTTCCAGCACCTGCACATAACAAAATCCTCCACCCAACTATCCATCACGACAGCCACAACACCACCATCAACTACAGCACCACCACAACACCACAAAACCACCACAACACCACCAGTAGCACCTCACTCCTCCATAGCAGCACCTCACTCCTCCACAGCAGTAGCTGCGAGTAGCAGCAACTGCCAGCAAATAGCACTAGGCTTGTACATAGTGGAAATAGCAGCACAAATAGCAGCAAAGAGCAACAACAAATAGATAAGGGCTGAGGCAGAGAAAAGAAATATATATAACACTAAAGAAACATGGTGGCAACCTTGAGGAAAAATCCAGAGTGGAGGGGAACACCGAACTAAACAGCCACCACCAACACCTACACATCCACACTCCCACCCACCAGCCAACACCACCACCACCGGCCAACATCCACCACCACCAACCAGCATGCCACCATCCACAAAATAGCACCAACAGTAGCAAATCACTGCTCCATACATCTTCCACACACCAACACACCATACATCAACCACCATCAACCAACAACACCAACAACTACCACCAACCAACACCCAACAGCTACCACCTCACTCCTCCACCAAACAACTATCCAACATGACAGCCAAAGAACCACCAGCACTCACAACACCACCACAAACCTCCACCATTCAACACCAAGAACAGTAGCAAGTTGCTGCTTCCACCACCTACACATAACACAATCCTCCACCAAACTATCCATCATGACAGCCACAACACCACCATCAACTACAACACCACCACAACACCACAAAACCACCACAACACCACCACCAACACCTCACTCCTCCACAGCAGCACCTCACTCCTCCACAGCAGTAGCTGCGAGCAGCAGCAGCAACTGCCAGCAAATAGCACTAGGCTTGTACACAATGGAAATAGCAGCACAAATAGCAGCAAAGAGCAACAGCAAATAGATAAGGGCTGAGGTAGAGAAAAGAAATATATATAACACTAAAGAATCATGGTGGCAACCTTGAGGAAAAATCCAGAGTGGAGGGGAACACCGAACTAAACAACCACCACCAACACCTACACATCAACACTCCCACCCACCAACCAACACCACCACCACCAGCCAACATCCACCACCACCAACCAGCATGCCACCATTCACAAAATAGCACCAACAGTAGAAAATTGCTGCTCCATACATCCTCCACACACCAACACACCATACATCAACCACCATCAACCAACAACACCAACAGCTACCACCAACCAACACCCAACAGCTACCACCTCACTCCTCCACCAAACAACTATCCAACATGACAACCACAGAACCACCAGCACTCACAACACCACCACAAACCTCCACCATTCAACACCAATAACAACAGCAAGTTGTTGCTTCCACCACCGGCACATAAAAAAATCCTCCACCAAACTATCCATCACGACAGCCACAACACCACCATCAACTACAGCACCACCACAACACCACCAGCATCACCTCACTCCTCCACAGTAGCACCTCACTCCTCCACAGCAGTAGCTGCGAGCAGTAGCAATTTCCAGCAAATAGCACTAGGCTTGTACACAGTGGAAATAGCAGCACAAATAATAGCAAAGAGCAACAACAAATAGATAAGGGCAGAGGCAGAGAAAAGAAATATATATAACACTAAAGAAACATGGTGGAAGCTGCGAGCAACAACAAAAAAATAGAAAGCTAAGGAAAATAACGTTGTTGATGTTGTGGCCCCTACAGAACAATCAAATAAAGATACCCCAAAGCAAAATAGAAAGCTGGCCTAACCAATCAGACTAATAGAGATAATAATAGATAAGTAGACTGAGTTGAAAGAGGATAACAATAACTACATACATAACCATGATACCCAAAGTGTTTGGAAATATAGAACCACATGGGCATTAACCATTAAGTAGATTCGTGCCTTATATATTTGATTTGTCCTTATATATTAGATTTGGTATAAGTACAAGATATATGGATGGATACCCTAGAAGTTTAATCAAGCACGTATTGAATACCTCATTTAAACAATGAGTTCTTGGTGTGAAAGACACTGATGAAGATGTGCTTGGTGTGCTCTGCATTTGAGGATGACTTTGTCGATTATTACCAGAAGTAGGGCACCAACTTTCAACTACAACCTTTAATAAAGTGTACATGTTAATATTCTTATGTGTATGAATATTGAAAATAATCTATAGCTGTTATGAGGTACCTGTGGCTGAAAGATTAGTGGATGTCCATTGCCTTGTATGGAAATCCTACCTACTCCATTCTCCCTTGAATTGCCTTGTATGGAAAGCATTCCTACTCCAGTCTCCCTTGAATTTATTTGTCTAGAAAGTCTGCCTAAGCCATCCCTGCTTGAATTGTTTTGCCTGGGAAACATGCCTACATCTGCACCACTACTTGTATTGCCTTGTATGTGAAAAGAACCCACACCCGACCTATTTGTGCCACTTTGCATGTGTAAGACACTTGCAGTAGTCCGATTGGGGTATTCAGCTGCACAATCAACATTAATACTGCCATCCTATAACAAATAGATCAACAATGTCAAACAAAAATTATATATTACATTGACATAGACAACTAAATCTAAGTTACCTGTGATTGATTATACCAAGTCATTATTTGGGAGACGGAGTTCTTCAATCCATTTACTGTTTCTTCAAGTTCCTTAAGTTTATCCTGAAATAGAAAACAAATTACAAACATCGATCTAATAGACTAGTTGTAACTAATAGTTCAAGTTTAGTTATAATCCAACATACATCCTTTGCATTGCTTTCCTCAAGAAGCATTTCATATCTTATACGGGCAGCTTTTCCCCTATGTCCTATCTCTTTGTGCCCAATTCTAACACCTCAGATCCTAGCCTATTTGGAAGGATTTAAAACTTGCAAATAAGCATCACGTGTTAGATTATCAACACTTCTACGATCTATTTCTTCTTGGTTTGCTACTTGGTTTTCCACAATATCAGATATTTCAAGCTGTAATTAGAAAGCATCATAAAAGGAAAGCTTAAATTGATATATCTAAGCATATGTAGCTTTGTAGACATCATAAGAAAGCAAATATCCATTTTCTAACCACTTGTGGGCTTTTGTCATAAACTTTTTCCAAAAATTTGTTAAGAGGCACAACAGGTTGATCTTCACTGACCTACACATGATAGATAACATAATAATTGTCCATGTTATATGTTCAACTCCTACTAAGAAAGACAAGTGTCCATTATTAATACCATTTCTGCCCGATAACAACTCCATGGCTTTGATCCTGTGGTATGATCCATCACTTTTTTTGCTCTGTTTGCCTTGTTGATCTCAGAAATTTTCTAAACCATAAGAAACATATAATTAGAAAAGTAGATAGATATACATGCAAGTTATATGAAACCATTGTACCTTAGACTTCTCTGTTCCCCATTCTTTAATAAGATTTTTAAACTGGTCCATATCTATGGAAGCATTTTTCTCAACTTTCTTCATCATCAATTCTGGTTCAATCTTGTACTTTTCATAGTAATCTTTCTTTACACGTGCCCTCCACACTGATATCCCTTTGCTAATGTGTTCATCAATGTGATTCCATGCATTAGGGAGACTGCCTAAATTGAAGTATTTCTAAAAACATAGAAAATATTACTTTAGATATAACAATCATACAATTTGTTGGTCTTTTTATGAAAAAGATTACCTCAATAAATGATTTTCTATCTGCAAAAGCTTGTTGTGGTTGTTCGTTCCACTTCAAGTCTAGATGCCATATGTGTGGTTTCCTTGCTAGCATATGACAATAACGATTCAATTTGGCACCATTCTCCCCAATAGCATTTCCTTCATTATCCCATTGGACCTTGTGACGTGGCTCCCCTTGCTTAGGAAGTAGGCTTTGCTCACTTGCAGGCCCACATCCATACTTCCTATTCTTCTGTTCATCCTCAACATTTTCTTCAATTGTTACATCATTTTCAATATTGTTGGACAGTAGAGTAGGTTCATCCTCACAATTTTCTACAATTGTG
The DNA here is from genome assembly GCA_963693085.1 of Alisma plantago-aquatica. Lineage (NCBI taxonomy): Eukaryota > Viridiplantae > Streptophyta > Magnoliopsida > Alismatales > Alismataceae > Alisma > Alisma plantago-aquatica. The sequence goes on along the minus strand of OY856409.1, from coordinate 126,285,599 downwards.
GATGGAGGGACAACATTAGGTTGATTGGGTGTGATGTTACAAGTAGATCTAGTGATTCTTCTTCCTATCATCCTTTAGCTGACAAGAAAAAAAATTAGATTATTAGTGCAGAAATGTTAGTAATAAAAATAATAGCTGCATTTGAAAAACAAATAAATTGTGGAGAATATGAGACACCAACATATGAATATTCAACATTTGAAAATCAAATAAATTGTAGAGTACCTTGGTTTCATATCCCAATAAAGAATAATGATGAGTTATAATGATGTCCAACTTGCTGGTATATGAAACAAGACTAAATAAATTGCAAAGAATATGTCATATAGTAACAGTTTGCCAAAAAATGCAATACAACATATTCCCCAAATAAATTATCCTGGACTTGCAAACAAAATAATTTGATGAAAACAGAAATATTAATGAACTAAACATCAGCCCCATCATGCTTTTTTGTTAGTTCTATCAACAAAAGATCCATCAGTATCTCTCCTTGTCCAAGACACATCATTAGTTACACCATCATCAATAGCTTCAAATTGTAAACCAGTCAAACAATTCTCAATAAGAGGTACTTCAGAATAATCTTTAGGAGGATGCTTTAGCACTGTGCACCAATCATCAGCATTAGGATCCTTCACATAAAAGCATTGCAATGCTTGAGAATCCAGGATAAAGGGTTCCTCCTTTTTTTATCCTTGAAGTGTTGATTTGCGTGAACCCATATTCATCAATTCGAAACCCGTTAGAAGTGCTTTCATCATACCAAGAACATATGAACAACGGAACTTTGATTTCTGGACCATAAGTTAGCTCAATAACCTCCTCTAAGTAGCCATAGTACGTGACTTGAGCATTTATAGGATTTCTATCTCTACCACTTGAATAACTTGAAGTGTCAGCACACAAGTATGCTCCACTATTTTGTGTAGTACATGTACTTTCAATGTGTTTTGAACGGAAACGATATCCATTGAACAAAAAACCTTCATAAGACATTCCCTTAGCACAAGGGCCTTGGGATAACCATCTCAACTCCTCGCTAATATTGTTCGGCCTAATCCCTCGCATTTGCATTACCTTCATTAAAAAAGTAAAACATTAATGTAATTTACACTAACTTGAACATTAATAGTGACGACAACATTTGTGTTTGAGACTTACATGCTCTTTCAACCACTTAGAAAACTCTTTTGCATGTTTTGTTTCTAGAGTCTGTGGGGCAATGTTGGGTTCCATATCTTGAAGAATAAACATGTGTTTACTGCTTTGTAAGAAGTGTCTAAATTAATGTACAACAAATATAACATAGTTTAGCAAGAATTATATGACATAAATCTTACCTTCTATAAACATCCAATTCCTCTTTATTGAAAAGGACATAACGATGGGCTTGTTCCAAAGTGTGGATGTCAAAATTCCTTGACACTCCAACTCTAATTGGAGATCCATCAACATTATGAGGAGTGCGGTTGAGTTTTGTCTCAAAATTAGGCAAGTACCTAGCACAAAATGTCAAACTTTCTTCAGCTAAATAGCCAGTAGCAATAGAACCCACCGGTTTAGCTTTGTTTCTGACATACTTCTTCAATTTCTTCAAGTATCTCTCTATTGGCTACATCCACCTGGTTCGGACAGATCCAGCAAGCCTGGCTTCATAATCTAAATGAATGGGCAAATACATCATGATGGTGAAGAAAGAAGGAGGGAAGATTCTCTCCAACTGGCAAAGAGTGACAACAATATCTTGTTCCAACTCTTTGAATTCATCCACATCAATAACATTAGAGCAAAGCTTGTTGAAAAATGAGCACAAATTAGCAATAGGCTTGTACACATCTAAGCTTATGCAATGTCTCAAGGAAACATGTAGAAGTTGATGCATAAGAACATGGCAATCATGACTTTTCAGCCCCATAAGTTTTCTATCAGATTTGCTCACACACCTAGATATGTTAGAAGAATAGCCATCAGGAACTTTCAGCTTTTCTAACACAGATAGGAACTTATCTTTCTGTGCATTAGTCATAGTGTAAGATGCTGGAGGCAAGTAATATCGTTCACCTGCATCTACCGGCCATAAATCTCTTCGAATGCACATTTTCTTCATATCTTGATGAGCTTGTAAGTTGTCTTTACTTTTCTTAGAATCACCCAGTAATGTGTTTAAAATGTTCTCGCACACATTCTTTTCTATGTGCATCACGTCCAGATTGTGTCTAACCGATAAATACTTCCAATAAGGTAGCTGAAAAAATATGCTTATCTTATTCCAACCTGGAGGTAATGGTGGAATTTGATCTCCATGCCTCTTGCGTGTATTTGTTTTACCAAATGTGATATTTTCATATCCATCAAATTGCCTCAATATATCTTCTCCAGATTGTGTCTTAGGTGGAAGGCAAAAATCTTTTTCGCCATCAAAATTTTTCCTATCACGTCTATATGGATGATTCATTGGAAGAAAACATCGATGGAAACCATAGCATTGATTTTTCCCAAACTTCAACCATTTCTATACAGTCTCCACATTACAACAAGGACATCCCAAATCTTTCTTACCTTTAGTACTCCAACCAGATAAGTCACCATATGCTGGAAAATCGTTAATGGTCCATAAAATCATTGCCCACATAATGAAATTCCTTTTGCTATATGCATCATAAACTATGACTCCAATCTCCCAAAGTAGTTGCAACTCCTCAATTAATGGATCCAAGTATACATCAAGGTCATTGCCAACCATATGTGGACCTGGAATTAATAGGGACATCATAATAAATTGTTCTTCATTAAGAAGCCAGGGTGGAAGATTGAGAGCTGTCATCAACACAGGACAGATGTTATGTGATGCACTCATATTGCCAAATGCATTAAAACCATCAGTTGCTAATGCCAGTCTAATATTGTGGGGTTCAACAACAAAGTCTAGGTACCTGGCATCAATAGACAACCATTCTGGTTTGTCTGAAGGATGATGAACACGACCATCCTTTCCTTTTCCTTCTAATGGCCAAATCATATCTTTAGCAACAGATGAAGACATATACAACCTCTCTAATCGAGGTATCAAAGGGAAGTGATACATGAACTTCACAACTACTTTCTTTCCCTTTTGTTTGTATTTCTTTTCGTTCCATCGTGAAGCACCACAAGTATCACAATTTTCTTTTAAAGCTACTTCTTTGCGATAAAGCATGCAATTATTTGTGCATACATCTATAGTAGTATGATCAAGTCGTAAATCCTTCACGATCGCATTTGCTTCATAGAACGTCTCTGGGAATAGACAATTTTCTTCTGGAAATCCTAAAATAATCAGCTGTAACAACTTCGTGAATGAATCGTTGGACCATCCAGATTCCTCCTTTAGATATAGCAAGGAAACCAAATAGGATAGCTTAGAATGACTTGTGCAACCTCTATAGAGTGGTTGGTCAGCCTCTTTTAGTAGCTTGTAAAATCTTTATGCGTCTAAATTTGCAGGTTCCTCTGTAGCTTCTGTAGAATGTGCGTTTGTTGTGTCACCCACACTACTACAGAAATGGCTTATAAAGTCACTTTTCAAGGTGTCGGTTGTATACATAAACCGACACCTAAACTCTACAGTTTCGGTTGATAACATAAACCGACATCCAATCTATGAAGGTCGACCAGACACAAGTAATGCTTTTATTAAGTGTCGGTTAATTAATAAAAAACCGACACCTAAAAGCAACCGCCAAAACCAAAATTCCACCAAAAAAATTACCTCCAAAATTTGACATATGGCGTCGGTTCATAAATGAATAACCGACAACTAAAGATTATTCACGAGACATGAATAGTTGTCGGTTGTCTTTTAGTTAAAAACCGACGACTATAATCTAGTATAGGCGTCGGTTGTTGGAAAAGAACCGACACTGTTGGTTTAGTTGTCAGTTATTTTGAATAACCGATGCTTATTGTCAACTTAATATCTCACCAGCGCGAGCGACTCTTCCCCTTTCCCTGTTTCATTCCCGATTTCAGTTAGGTCCGGCGATTTCTTGCTCGCCCCCGCCGGTCATTGCTCCGTGCTTGTGCCCGCCGTGCTCCTGCTCCTGCCCTCACCGCTGCTCCGTGCTCACCGGCAGCTGTGCTTGTAACACCCCTCCCTAGGGTTTCATACGTAACCAGTGGAAGCACAGCCTAATCCCCAACATTATCCATAATGTGGGGTACTTGGCATATCAGGGAGGGATTGTCACATGCATGATCTCATATCAAGAAACAAATAACACCTGGCATTATTGAAACATAGATTCATACATAAGTTCTTGGAATAAAAGCTACATCAGGTTTCCAAAGATATACTAAACATAAACTAGATAATGATAGGATCTCCATAGATGGACGTCCCACCAGGAAACAACTCCTTGAATCTCTGGGTCCTTGGTACTCTCAAGATGATTCCTTCTCCTTGGCTCCAACTCCTGCGGACATCTCGTCCCCAGCCATGCAAAGGAAAACAAACATAGTAAGTAAGCGGCATTGGCATGTTATAGAACATAAAAATAAAATATACATGTGGCTTAGCATAATCATGAACATGCATTAACATTAATCGTTTCTTGATGTCTTTTACATAAAGAAATTGACTAGAAGAATATGCTCCTCTCTTAATGCCCCATAAGGAGCCCATAATGCTCGGAAAGCCCATAATTGCTCGGAAAGCCCATAATGCTCAGAAAGCCCATAACAAGGTGCATATAAATCTAAATCAATTTCTATTATTCATGATCTTGCTTAAACTTAGCTTATCTTCTTAATATCCTAAACTTGATCTTAATTGGGATTCCTCCCTCTTGAACATAATTGGGATTTCTCCCCATGACCATAATGGGATTGCTCCCTCTTAAGAATGAATGGGAAACTTATTCCCCATTAATCTTGATTTCTTGTTCCTTAACCATAATTCATAGCATAAATGTGGTTTCTATACTTAGACTTATATTATAGCAAACAATAATTCAATAATCATATACTTGAAGGAAGACATGCATTTTTCATGACTTAAACATTAAGTGCATAAACATATCATAAAACATCCAATAAATCAAATTTACTATGCCAAGGGCATGGCCCGCTTACCTTGAACTAAAACACCTAGGTAAAACCTGGTTTGACCGATTGGATCCTTTTAAACACCTGAAATAACATGTGTGTCTTTCATTATACAACCTGAAACCCTAATTTGTCCATAAAAATATTGAGATACGAAAACAGCAAAATTAGTCGATAAAAACCACAACATCAAATTCCTCATCGAAAATCCTTTCCTAAACATATTTATTTATATTTTTCTAAGGTCGTATGCAAAAGTTATGGATTTTTGCACTCTGGACCAATCAGAAATCAAGAAAATCCATGTATATAAAGATATATCCAAATCCAGGAAATCGGGGGCCGCATCTGACCTGGCCCAATCGGGCTTGGCCAACTAGGCTACGATGCTTGCTTGAGCGATCAAAGAAACAGGGTTTGAAAACCCAAAAATGCCCCTACAAGCAAAAAATCTCGAAAAGAAACGAATGACCCTCTTGGTCATTACCCAACTCGGATTGTTCCTTGCTCACACAGCGCGAGCCATGGCTCCAGCGCCATGAGCGAGCTTCTCAGCCGAGGGCAAGGACCAAGGTTTGCTACCACCCGAGAGTGGAGAACACCTCGGTCAAATTCTTGATGAGAAGGCAAACTTAGAGAGCCTAAGCTCGGGGCCGGGAGAGCCTAGGAGCTCAGAAACCGGTTCTGGCCATGGCTGGAACTGAAGACAGGGGAAAACACCGGAGAGCAAAGACCACAGAGAGGCCAGACAAACATGCGGACGTAAGGTCGGAAAATGATCCTGACGGCCAGTCGAAGCCATCCGTCCTATATTCGTGGTTGCAGACACACCAAAACACCACGGCGGCTAGCGCCGACAAGGTCTTCAAGACCCATCTATAGGACACAGCGACTGAGGCCAAGGCAGGGTAAACCGATGATCGGGAAACATCAAGCAGGTGTGTAGGATGCTCACCGTAGAAGCAATCGAGCCGAGATGACTGAGGGAGGTCGGGTGGTCACAAGGTCGCCGGAGACAGAAACCGAGTAGGTCGGGGTTGCTGGGAGAGCCGGTGGAGAAATTGAGTGAGGAGGGGGGATACTTGGGGTTCTGCGGTGCTCTCGGGGTGCTTAGATGGGGGCGGAGGAGGCTAGCGAGGTGCCTGTGCTTCAATGGCGGAGGGAAGGCACTGCCCTATATTGGGTGTTTAATCTGTAGGGCACGAGGGAGCGTGAGCTAGGGCTCGCTGGATTCGGCGGAGTCTCGCGAATTCAAAGCAGGAGAAACCTTCAAAAACAATTAATCAATGGGGGAGTAATTGATCGGGGAGTAAACCACTATGAAACCGCTCTGACTCGCGGAAAGAATCGAGGAAGAAGAGAACGGACGCGCCATTGGATCCTGATCCAACGGCTGCTGTCGTGTGTGTGAGAAACAAGTAACGCGTGACAGTTCAAATAAAACGAACTATGCTTTAAATCGGCTGCATAAATGAAATTGGATTAAAATCTAGGCCAAATAATATTCAAATATCTCTCAATTTAATTGAGGGGTCAAACATGGGTCAAATGCATTCAAATTTTGACCATAGGTTCACTGGAGTGTCTAGAATATTCCTGTGGAGTTAGATTTCGTTTTTGCACCCATTTAGGCCTAAGAATAGCAAACCCTCATGTATACTTAAATGACCACAATTAATGCAAATAAAGCCATTAGTTCTTCAAATAAGAATTGAAAAACATAAAAACGTGCCCTAAATATTATTTCCTTTCATTTGACAAGATGGTGGCCATTAAGAAAAATAATTAAACCAGTAAATCCCTAATTATCATAAGAGAGAGAAAAATTGGACATAAAACACTTATTCTCATTTTTCTTCAACAAAAAGGGCATAGATATACATGAAGACATTTTCTTTAAATAAAACAAGTATAATAGAGCAATTGGACATAATAAATAATTTTGCAAAACTAATCATGGAAAAATTGCATTTAAGTCCTCAACAATTATCTAAATTAGGAAAGAGCATGCAAGGACTAAAATAATTTGGAAATTTTGCATAATAAGATTGGGGTGTTACAATACTACCCACCTTAAATAAATTTCGTCCTCGAAATTTCCTAGGGTTTCTACCCACCTTAAGGGTTTCACATAAACTTGGAAATTTTCCATACAATTTTTATTATAAAAGGAGAATACATAAACAAAGCATTATGATTCAACATAAATTACTTAACTACCCTTACCTTGATCATTTTCCTCTTCTCCATCAGACATTTGCATGGTGAAGAGCCTTGGTTTGACCTTGGGTGGAGGATTAGGGTTCTTAGCTTGGTTGTGGTTGGGATCCTTCTTTGCAAGCTTAGGGAAATTAGGCTTGATATGCCCTTCCTCACCACAATAGTAGCAAACAGAAGTCCCAAACCTACAAGGACCACCATGGTTTCTCTTACATTTGGGGCATGGGGTTCTCCCATTCTCAGGGGAAGGCTCAAGGGCCTTTCTCTTGTTGTTGGAGGGTGGAGGGGGTTGATGGGGCTGATGGTGACAATTTTTTTGGGGTACCTCCTTCTTATGATTCCTCCCAGGATGCTCCTCTAATTCTAGGGCTGCATCCAAGGCTGATTGCATGGTCCGGTGTCCTCTACCAGACAAGGCAAAACTTAGGTCGGGTTTAAGTCCTCTAATGAACTTCTTAGCTCTCTTTGCTCAGTGTACTCAGGACCATACTTTTGCAGCTTACGAAACTTCATGGCATACTCAGTGACAGTCATGTCACCCACTTGCTTAAGGTTAACAAACTCACCCTCCTTTCTTTCTAACATGGCTTCAGATACATAATGGTCGTTGAAGACTTCCACAAACTCATCCCAAGAGAAAGGAGGGTCATCATCTTCCCTAGAGGCTAAGAGGTTTTCCCACCAAGTATGGGCTGCACCCTTGAGCATATGGGTGGCAAATCTAACCCTGCTATGTGGGGGACACTCTAGGTCTCTAAAGCAATGTTCCATGTTGCTCAGCCACTCCTCAGCCTTGGTTACTACATCAACCTCATCTTCACCATGGAAAGCATCAGGTTTAATCTTCAAGAAGTCTATAAGGGAGATCTCATGTGCTCTAGGTGGAGCCCTAGGTTGGAGGGCATTGGTCAAGGCTGCTACTAGGGCATCTAGGGTGACTGGTGGAGGGATGTGGTTCATGTCTTCAGTCTTATCACCACTAGAGGATCCGTGTGAGTTCCTTGACTCACCAACCTTCTCCTTCCTCTTAAGGGCCATCTAAAAGGGTAAACATAACATGATATTAGAACATAATATGAATCTCTAATGTTGCCTTAGTGGCCATCTATTCCTTGCTCTGATACCATTAATGTAACACCCCTCCCTAGGGTTTCATACGTAACCAGCGGAAGCACAGCCTAATCCCCAACATTATCCATAATGTGGGGTACTTGGCATATCAGGGAGGGATTGTCACATGCATGATCTCATATCAAGAAACAAATAACACCTGGCATTATTGAAACATAGATTCATACATAAGTTCTTGGAATAAAATCTACATCAGGTTTCCAAAGATATACTAAACATAAACTAGATAATGATAGGATCTCCATAGATGGACGTCCCACCAGGCAACAACTCCTTGAATCTCTGGGTCCTTGGTACTCTCAAGATGATTCCTTCTCCTTGGCTCCAACTCCTGCGGACATCTCGTCCCCAGCCATGCAAAGGAAAACAAACATAGTAAGTAAGCGGCATTGGCATGTTATAGAACATAAAAATAAAATATACATGTGGCTTAACATAATCATGAACATGCATTAACATTAATCGTTTCTTGATGTCTTTTACATAAAGAAATTGACTAGAAGAATATGCTCCTCTCTTAATGCCCCATAAGGAGCCCATAATGCTCGGAAAGCCCATAATTGCTCGGAAAGCCCATAATGCTCGGAAAGCCCATAACAAGGTGCATATAAATCTAAATCAATTTCTATTATTCATGATCTTGCTTAAACTTAGCTTATCTTCTTAATATCCTAAACTTGATCTTAATTGGGATTCCTCCCTCTTGAACATAATTGGGATTTCTCCCCATGACCATAATGGGATTGCTCCCTCTTAAGCATGAATGGGAAACTTATTCCCCATTAATCTAGATTTCTTGTTCCTTAACCATAATTCATAGCATAAATGTGGTTTCTATACTTAGACTTATATTATAGCAAACAATCATTCAATAATCATATACTTGAAGGAAGACATGCATTTGTCATGACTTAAACATTAAGTGCATAAACATATCATAAAAAATCCAATAAATCAAATTTACTATGCTAAGGGCATGGCCCGCTTACTTGAACTAAAACACCTAGGTCAAACCTGGTTTGACCGATTGGATCCTTTTAAACACCTGAAATAACATGTGTGTCTTTCATTATACAACCTGAAACCCTAATTTGTCCATAAAAATATTGAGATACGAAAACAGCAAAATTAGTCGATAAAAACCACAACATCAGACTCCTCATCGAAAATCCTTTCCAGAACATATTTATTTATATTTTTCTGAGGTCGTATGCAAAAGTTATGGATTTTTGCACTCTGGACCAATCAGAAATCAAGAAAATCCACGTATATAAAGATATATCCAAATCCAGGAAATCGGGGCCCGCATCTGACCTGGCCCAATTGGGCTTGGCCAACTAGGCTGCGATGCTTGCCTGAGCGATCAAAGAAACAGGGTGTGAAAACCCAAAAATGCCCCTACAAGGGAAAAATCTCGAAAAGAAACGAATGACCCTCTTGGTCATTACCCAACTCGGATTGTTCCTTGCTCACACAGTGCGAGCCATGGCTCCAGTGCCATGAGCGATCTTCTCAGCCGAGGGCAAGGACCAAGGTTTGCTACCACCCGAGAGTGGAGAACACCTCGGTCGAATTCGTGATGAGAAGGCGAACTTAGAGAGCCTAAGCTCGGGGCCGGGAGAGCCTAGGAGCTCAGAAACCGGTTCTGGCCATGGCTGGAACTGAAGACAGGGGAAAACACCGGAGAGCAAAGACCACAGAGAGGCCAGACAAACATGCGGACGTAAGGTCGGAAAATTATCATGACGGCCAGTCGAAGCCATCTGTCCTATATTCGTGGTTGCAGACACACCAAAACACCACGGCGGCTAGCGCCGACAAGGTCTTCAAGACCCATCTATAGGACACAGCGACTGAGGCCAAGGCAGGGTAAACCGATGATCGGGAAACATCAAGCAGGTGTGTAGGATGCTCACCGTAGAAGCAATCGAGCCGAGATGACTGAAGGAGGTCGGGTGGTCACAAGGTCGCCGGAGACAGAAACCGAGTAGGTCAGGGTTGCTGGGAGAGCCGGTGGAGAAATTGAGTGAGGAGGGGGGATACTTGGGGTTCTGCGGTTCTCTCGGGGTGCTTAGATGGGGGCAGAGGAGGCTAGCGAGGTGCTTGTGCTTCAATGGCGGAGGGAAGGCACTGCCCTATATTAGGCGTTTAATATGTAGGGCACGAGGGAGCGCGAGCTAGGGCTCGCTGGATTCGGCGGAGTCTCGCGAATTCAAAGCAGGAGAAACCTTCGAAAACAATTAATCAATGGGGGAGTAATTGATCGGGGAGTAAACCACTGTGAAACCGCTCTGACTCGCGGAAAGAATGGAGGAAGAAGAGAACGGACGCGCCGTTGGATCCTGATCCAACGGCTGCTGTCGTGCGTGCGAGAAACAAGTAACGCGTGACAGTTCAAATAAAATGAACTATGCTTTAAATCGGCTGCATAAATGAAATTGGATTAAAATCTAGGCCAAATAATATTCAAATCTCTCTCAATTTAATTGAGGGGTCAAACATGGGTCAAATGCATTCAAATTTTGACCATAGGTTCACTGGAGTGTCTAGAATATTCTTGTGGAGTTAGATTTCGTTTTTGCACCCATTTAGGCCTAAGAATAGCAAACCCTCATGTATACTTAAATGACCACAATTAATGCAAATAAAGCCATTAGTTCTTCAAATAAGAATTGAAAAACATAAAAACGTGCCCTAAATATTATTTCCTTTCATTTGAAAAGATGGTGGCCATTAAGAAAAATAATTAAACCAGTAAATCCCTAATTATCATAAGAGAGAGAAAAATTGGACATAAAACACTTATTCTCATTTTTCTTCAACAAAAAGGGCATAGATATACATGAAGACATTTTCTTTAAATAAAACAAGTATAATAGAGCAATTGGACATAATAAATAATTTTGCAAAACTAATCATGGAAAAATTGCATTTAAGTCCTCAACAATTATCTAAATTAGGAAAGATCATGCAAGGACTAAAATAATTTGGAAATTTTGCATAATAAGATTGGGGTGTTACAGTGCTCCTGCTCCTGCTCCTGCTCCTGCCCTCTATGCTCACCGGCGGCCGTGCTCCTACTCCGTGCCCTCGCCGCTGCTCCGTGCCCTCGCCGCTGCTCCGTGCCCTCGCCGCCGCTCCTGCTGCTCTCCCTTCCGCCGCCGCTCCTCTCCTTGCTCCGGCCGCTGCTCTCCTCTGCCCTCAAGGTATGCCTGCCCTGCCTTCTTCCTTCTTCCTCTGCTCTGGTGGCTGCTTGGGTGGTGCCAAGGCAACCACTGCCTTTTTCCTTCTTCCTCTGCTCCGCAGTGCTCTTCTTCTTTCTTCTCCCTCTCCTTACCAACAACAACCACGGCTGTGTGGGCTGGCATGGCCGTGGCTGTGTTGGACGACCACACGGCCGTGCAACCAGGCTGCTGCTGGGCATTTTTTTTATTTTTTTTAAGTTATTTACTTATTGATAGCTTGATAAATAACTCATATACACTGATCTATGGCAATGCCTTAGTTGATCACTCTTTATATTAGAGCTGCAAGCCTGTAACATTAAGTAATTTTTGAAAGTAAAATAATTATTGACTGTAATATATTGAACGTATATACAATACATGTTCTATGATAAGCCTTAGTTAATTTAATATGCATACTTTGTATGTAAGACATAGTAATCGGGTACTGCTGTATATCCAAGTAAATTACATGTAACTAATCATGACATAGATTTTAGAATGCATACTTTGGTTAAATGTACTGCTGTAATTTTTGATCAAGTGATGATATGTAAATGTAGCAATAAGTTAGTAAGGAATCAATGATAAGTCTGTTGTAATGTGATGCAAAATAGTTATTGTATCATGCATATCTTAATACTTTTTGTTTTATAGTTGTATAGGGTGTTTTATGTGTGACAAGTCTATTGTTTAATAGTTTAGCTATAATCATTGTTTTATAGTTGTGTTATAAAGTATTTGGGTGTTTAGTATGGTTATTTAGGGTGTTTAGATATGTATAAAGGTTCCAAAAAGTATAGTATATATATGCATACATGTGCATTTTTTATAAAATTGTATAGAAAATCAAAACCCGTTCTTGGTGAGAATCCTAATCACCCTTCTTGCTTAATGATGAACTGTAATGCACACATGTGACATGCTTTGAATGTAAATGATGAACTTTTTCCTAAATTGCCAATCATGCTTTTAAAGACATCAATAATCACCCTAACTTGAAGAACTAGGATTTTAGGTATAAGAATGACAACACATTATTTGTTGGCCTAGAAACCCGTCTAAGATTTACTCATTAGGAGTAAATCTTGGATAGTCCCCGGTTTGGGACTGTTCTTGAACACCTAATCTCGCTTAGGATGTAAGTGTATAATGTGTATTGGGTTTTCAAGAAAATTTCGGCAGCATTTCCCCGTTTGTTCTCTAAGTACATATGTACTTGGAGAACAGTGGGGAAATGCTGCTGAAATTTTCTTGAAAACCCAATACACATTATACACTTACTAGTGAGATTAGGTGTTCAAGAATGGGATAGGTGGTACACATTTATTATATATAATAATGACATCACATGTATTTGTTAACCCTAGACCCTAATCTTGTTGTAATATATACTTGTTTTCTCTTTGATCATAGAATGGATAGATCATGGATGTCCATTCGCAATCGCTGCACCCTAGAGTTTATTTCTGGTCTTGACCAGTTTATTAGATTTGCCGAGGAACATAGTAAACAACCTGGAGATAGGTTCTACTGTCCATGTAGGCATTGAGGTAACAACTTGAAAGTCAACACCGGTGACGAAATCAAAAGTCATGTCATGTGCAACGGGATTATACAAGGCTATACAGAATGGCACTGGCATGGAGAGATTTCAAACCTGAAACCAGTGGATGTCGATAGCAGTGCTTGTGTGGAAGAAGAAATTGCCTACGATGACGTAGTTGTGAATGAACCAGTTCCAGTAGACATTGATGATGCGATGCTGAATAGCTGTGGGGTAGAGCACACCAATCCACCTCCCATTTTTAGAAACATTGTGCATGATGCTGAGATGCCGTTATACACAGGTTGTACTAAGTTTACGAAGCTTAGCGCTGTGTTGAGATTGTATAAGCTGAAAGCTAACAATAGATGGAGTGACAAAAGCTTCATGTCATTGTTGTCTTTGTTGAAAGAAATGCTTCCTGAAGGAAACGAGCTGCCAATCTCAACATACCAGGTAAAGAAATTGTTGGGCCCAATGGGAATGGATGCCAAGAAGATACACGCATGCCCGAATGATTGTGTATTATTTCAAAAGGACTATGCAGATTTGAAAGATTGTCCAAAATGTGGTGCGTCACGGTATAAATTGACGACTTCGGGGGAGTCCAAAACTGGTTCACCTGCCAAGGTAATGTGGTATCTACCTATAATATCACAGTTTCAACGCTTGTTTGCCAATCCGATAGATGCGAATAATTTGAGGTGGCATGCAGATGTTAAGAAAAATAATGATGGGATCCTACGACATGCGTCTGATTCCCCACAGTGGAAAAAGATTGATCTATTATACCCTGAATTTGGTGAAGAAGTCAGGAATCTAAGACTTGGGCTTTGTACAGACGGGATGAATCCGTACGGGACATTGAGAAGCCAACATAGCACTTGGCTAGTCATGCTTGTTATATACAATCTTCCTCCCTGGCTGTGTATGAAAAATAAGTACGTAATGATGGCGTTGTTGATATCGGGCCCTAAACAACCTGCAAATGACATCGATGTTTATCTTGAACCTCTGATTTATGACTTAAAGAAACTCTGGGGTGAAGGTGTGATGACCTATGATGCTTTACGAAGAGAGACATTTCGTTTGCATGCTATGTTGTTTTGCACTATTAATGACTTTCCAGCATATGGGAATTTGTCTGGATATAGTGTCAAAGGAGCTAAAGCGTGTCCTATATGTGAAGAGAACACTGATTCAACAAGACTAAAACATGGCGGTAAGACTGTATATCTCGGTAATCGAAGGTTTCTTCCAAAATTCCATCTGTATCGTAGGAAGCACAAAGCATTCAATGGATTGAATGAGGAACGAAGTGTACCTAAACCTATACCAGGGGAGGTTGTTTATGAAAGAGTAAAAGACTTTGTCAATGAATTTGGTAAGATATCACAATGTACTATGGCCACACGGAGTGACAAATCTTCATTCAAGAAGAAGTCAATATTTTGGGATCTTCCTTATTGGAGTTCTTTGACAGTCAGGCATTGTATCGATGTCATGCACGTTGAGAAAAATGTCTATGATAGTGTCATTGGTACTTTGTTGAATATACCAGGTAAGACTAAAGATGGGATAAAATCCAGACTGGACCTATGTGAAATGGGAATAAGGTCAGAATTAACAGAATTTCGTGAAATGGGAAATCGGAGAACATACTTACCTCCCGCTTGTTACACATTGTCTAGAAAGGAGAAGAAAGCTTTTTGTGAATGTTTGGTAAATGTTAAGGTGCCACAGGTACTCATCCAACATCCGTAGATTGGTATCAATGAAAGATCTGAAGTTGATAGGTCTTAAATCTCATGATTGTCACACTCTAATGCAACAAATATTGCCTTTGGCAATTAGATCTATATTGCCGAAGCATGTAAGGTTTGCAATCACCAGACTTTGTTTCTTTTTCAACAGTCTGTGCAGCAAAGTTATTGACCCTGATACTCTCGATAAATTGCAAAGAGAAGTGGTTGTTACCCTATGTCAGCTTGAGATGTATTTTCCTCCGTCGTTCTTTCATATCATGGTACATCTTGTTGTCCACTTGACTAGGGAAGTGAAAATGTTGGGACCAGTTTTCTTGCATTGGATGTATCCCTTTGAACGATACATGAGTGTTTTTAAAAGTGATGTTCGAAACCGTTATCGGCCTGAAGGGAGTATTATCGAGGGTTATGTGGCGAGAGAGGTTATGGATTTTTGCAATGACTTTCTCAGTGGTAATGACACTCCTGATAATGACAAGAATATTGACGAGCAATTTGGCAAAGGAATTTTGGGATCACGTGTGAAAGTAATCAACCGTGAGTAGTTGGAACAAGGTCACTTGTATATTTTACACAACATGGACGAAGTGAACGTTTATATCGAGGAACATACCAATTTCATCAAGAGACAATATCCTCGAGCCAATACAATGTGGCTTGCTAGAGAGCATAACAAGACATTTATTAAGTGGTTTGAAAATAAAGTCTTACATCAACTATCTCAAACACCAGATGATATTACTAAAACTATCAAATGCCTCACCTTTAAACCAAAATTGTCTGTTATGTCTTATGAAGGGTATGACATTAATGGATTCACATATTACACTAAGCGCCAAGATGATAAGAGTGTCGTCTAAAATAGTGTGGTCACCCTTCAAGCATCGACTATGTTTTTTGCAAGTGCAAAGGATAAGAGTCCACGTGAAGCTAAAATGTCATATTACGGTGTCATTGAAGACATATGGGAGTTTGACTACATAGATTTCAGAATTCCGCTCTTCAAATGTAATTGGGTTGATAACACCAAAGGAGTTATAGTGGATGAATTGGGTTTCACTTTAGTGAACTTTGAAAAGATTGGCGAGAAGGATGAACCATTCATATTGACATCACATGCGAAACAAGTATTTTATATCGATGATCCTGCAAATGATAAATGGTCGGTTGTTCTTCATGGTAAAAGACAGTTCATTGAAGATCCTATAGATGAAGAACAGTACTATGATAAGTATGATGACTCCAGTCCATTCTCAGTTGGGTTGCCAACACCAGCAAATATTGAAGCTAATGATGACTTGTATGTGCACAGAGATAACAATGAAGGATTGTTAATTGATAAAAAATCACAATATTAGAGGCATGTTTATACAATGTTTTTTATATGTTTTATTTTTCTGAATGTGAACTTTACAAAGTGAATGTGAACTTTACAATGTGAATGTGAACTTTACAATGTGAATTTTACAATGTGAATTACTTTATAATGTGAACTTTACAATGTGAATGTGAACTTTACAATGTGAATTTTACAATGTGAATTACTGTATAATGTGAACTTTACAATGTGAATTACTTTACAATGTGAATGTGAACTTTACAATGTGAGCTTTACAATTTGAATTACTTTACAATGTAAAATTTACAATGTGAATGTGAATTTTTAGATGGCTGAGCATTCTGCTGATGACCGTGCTGATGATTACCGTGAGGGTGAGGACATCAATGCGCCGCCTCACAATGTAAGTTTTAAAAATATATCATATATTTATATCTATATGTCCATTTATAGTTATATCTTGTAAATGTGTTTATTTTGTCAAATTTTAGGTTGATGATGCACATGTACCATCTGAAGCACTTGAGGCACTTGATCAGCAACACCAAAAAGTTGACAGAAGAAGGGGCATCACTATGATGAAGAAGTTAATAGCGCAAAAGGGAAATGGACCCAAACTTGTTGTGGATTTTGATAATGCAGGAAATGCATCTGGTGTGAATCGCAATTCATTTGTTACATATCTTGGGTATGTTACTCGCAGCCATTGCGGTTGTATGATAGATTCTTGGCATAAAGTTTATAAGGAGAAGAAAGATGTAATATGGAGGGATTTATGTGTGAGTTATTATTAATTTGCAATTATATTTTGTAGATTACTAATTTTTTGGATACTAGTTAATAGCAATTCTAATTTGTAGAGTATATTTGAATTGGATGAAAAGCTACATCGTAAATGCGTGATGCAACGCTGTGGGAGAGTCCTAAGGAACTATAGGACAAATCTCACCCGAGAATACATAAAAGAAGCTAACAAGAGGAAGAAGACAACCACTGAATAGTGGAACTTCCTGGACAAAGAAGAATGGGACGCATTTGTTGCTTCAAGACAAACGGATGAATTCAAGGTATTAGGTGTCAGTCCCAATCTCATTAATATATGTTGTATTCACCTATTCAAGATTAACATTTATTGTTACTAACCAAATCATTAATGTGCATACTAACTAGGCCCTCAGTGAGGCACAAAGATCAAGGCGTGCACTGAATGTGCATGACCACACAATGGGTCTAAGGGGGTATGCAGGCATTCACCAAAGACTACAGTCTGAGGCTACTGCTCAGTCTGCTGCTACTCAGGAGTCCTCCACTGTAGGTAGCAAACCTCTGCCTCGCCATGATATCTGGATAGCTGGGAGGCAAACTAAGAAGGGAGAAATAAGGAAGCCCGCAACTGCTGAGGCAGCTGCAAAAATGGTAAAATACAACTCTTACAGCAATCGTTCAAATATTGATTATTTGTGGTGTTTACTTAATTACAAAAAAAAATTTCGCGATTAGCGGGAGCTGCACGAGCTGAGGAAACAAGGCAAGTTCATCCCTGAGGGCACAAGGGATGAATTGACAATTTCTCTGGGTAACCCAGAGCATCCTGGACGTGTTAGGGCTGCATGCACTGGTGTGGGCATCAAATCTTTTTTTGGGCCATCCCAGCGCAAACATGTCCCAAAAGTGGGACTTTCACAAGAAGAGGTAACATATTCTTTCTTTATAATGTTAATGTAAAAAGAGAATTCAATAATTAGAAGCTAACGTTTCTTTTATCCATGTATAGGTAGATAAGCTAGTTGATAGGAAACTGGAAGAAGCACTGAAAAAGTGGCAGGCATCTCAGATTGCCACTCAGTAGACAGTACCTATCATAGCATCCCGCTCTACTCCTACTACAGAGGTTGGGAGTAATCCTATAGACCCACCACATAGCACATCCACTGTAAGTATTTTTATGACATAATAACTAGTTTTTTAATTCAAGATGATATGTTTTCAAGATGATATGTACATATGTATATAACATTCTTTATACAAAAATTTGTAGGGGTTGAAGCCATGCCGTCTAAAAGTTAATGAATATGTCATTGCAGAGGCGTCGGCTTACCCATCCCTACTAGGGGAAATGTTTCACGGGTCTCCATTACCAGCTGATTGGATTTGTGTGAGCCCGGTACATATATTCCCCAAGTGGATGGATCTTCCATTGCCATATGCCCACCCAGATTGTGAAACACTTGGTGAGGCACTAGGAGGAGTGATATTGTGGCTAAAAGCGGATGTCATCTTTACTGAAATTGTATGGTAAATTTACATTACGTTAAATTGTTAGTGTGTGTATATGATGTCAGTTGATCTGAAATTATTATATATATATACAGGTTAAAAAGAAGACACCCACAACATCTAGGCCTCCACTTCCACCTCCTGCATTACCCAGTTGGGTTCCACAGGACCTAACTGTCCCGTTAGGTCCTAACTGTAGGGGTATGGAAATATGGTTAGGCGAACATGATATAAACTGCCCTATAACTATTTCTATAGATTCAGATGTTGCAGGTCAATCATACGAAAGCAAACTATTTATACAAGATATTTTGGAGTTGTTTCGATATGATTGGCTAAATACATCTGTGATAGAGCTATGGATAAGGTGAGATCTTCTTTATACATCCATATACCTTGTGTAGGATCTGGTGATCTGGTTTCTTATTTATTAATGCATGTGTAATTAATATATATTTTGCAGCTACTTAGACAAGATGTGTGCAGATTTTGCATTCGAACATGTAGGATTTTTTATTCCATCTTTGATTAGTCTAGTAGCTAAAGACCCTCCGTCAGTTCAACAATACTGCTGTGAGGCTTTTTCAATTTTTGCTCAAAAAAAGAAGACGATGATAATGGCTCCATTCAATGTAGAGTAAGTTTACTTTGCTTATTATAATTTGGACTTAAGAAAATTACATTTTTATTGTGGATTTTGAGTTATTAATTTTTAACTTTTTTACCTCTAGTGGTATGCATTGGGAGTTACTGGTTATTGTCCCCGAGACGTTCACTGTCTATTATCTAGATCCTAAGGGGAGTAAATTGAATACAAAATATGGACACATAATGAAAATGGCATTATTCCAGTGAGAAATATTTCATTTTCATATCCGTTAACATATGTTATTACATTACTATTTAATTATGCAATGTACTGTGTTACATTAACATGTAGGGGTTTTGATGAGTTCAAAAAGGCTGGAGAAAAGGTCCCCACGAAAAAGAACCATCCAATAATTTGGAAGAACGTGAAATTAAGTTTCCGACTGCAATATATGTATATATTATTTATGTGAACAGTGCTTAATTAGTTGTATTTTTTAATATTTTTTATGTTTGAATTTATAGTGTGCCACACAAGACAACAGATGGGCATGTGGATACTACGTGATGCGATTTATGCACATGATTATCAAATATGCCGCAATGGACATCGATTGTATTGCTGAGGTATTATAGAGTCTCATTAGATAATATGAAATATATCAATCTTATTTATAGCTCATTAATTGTATATATACACCATTCTCTTTACATGTGTTTACAACTGACCACATTACAGGAAATGCCTTACCAGATGTACATGCTCCCTATACGATGGGAGAATTAAATGAAGTAAGAGAAGAATGGGCAATATCCATACAAGTAGTGGGGGGTTTAAGATATAATTGGGATGTTGATAGCGAATAATGACTAAAGAATGATATTTTGTAAATGAATTTCTAAATTATAATATATGTGTGAATGTTTCTACATGTCTGGATGTTTCTACATGTGTCTGAGTGAAAATGAATGAAACTGTTGGTTGCTATATGAATATTTCTATATGTGAATGTGAAAATGAATGGAACTACAGATTGCTAGCTACATGAATGTTTCTAAATGTGTGAAAATCAAATGGAACTGCAGGTTGCATTGCTAAATGTGTGAATATATTTGTTGTTTTTTGCAGGTTTGTGGCATGTTGTTGGCTGATATCAATGGATGTCGTAAAACCTGCAGTTCATAACTGAACTGTAGGTTTCTCATCCCGCGACCAGCCATACAGCAGGTATGCAGACCTACAGCAAAAAAAAAAAAAATAGGCGTCGGTTATTTGTATAAAACCGACGCCAAATAGTTACAGTGTCGGTTTGTAATAGAAACCGACGTCTATTTCCTTAACACCACGGCCGTGCTAGCCAGCACGGCCGTGGCAGTGGACCAGACACCACGGTCGTGCTGGACAACACGGTCGTGGCAGCAAACCAGACACCACGGCCGTGCTGGCCAGCACGGCCGTGTTGGGAGTTATATGGTGTCGGTTATTAGAGAATAACCGACGCCTATAGTGCCCAAGTTGGCGCCCTTCTGTGGCGCGAAGGTATATGGTGTCGGTTTTTTAGGTAATAACCGACGCCTATAGTGCCCTGTTGGCGCGTTTTTGTTGGCGCGCGAAGGGTTTTGGTGTCGGTTTTTGAACCGACGTGTAACGACTGGGCTTTTAGCATCACCCACATAGATGTTGCTTAGAAATCGACACTAAAGACCTTAAATAACAGACACTAAATGTCGGTTATGTACTAGTGTCATACCAAACAAATCCCCCAGCATCTGATGCATATTTTCGGTGCTAGGAACGTTTGGTGCCAAAACAGGATTGCTCCTACCAATCACCTCCCCATGAAACGTACAAACATCATAGCTATGCACAAATCCTTTTTATAATACATGTGAGAATACCTCCTCCACTATTTTAAGGTATATGTTTAAACATACCTTGCAGGGACATATTAATTTCCCCTGTCTAGATGGTCTCTGATGGAGAAGAGCAAACTCAATGAACTTTCGTAACCCTACCTTGAATACATCACTTCACACTCTATTCCCAATATACATCCAACTCCGATCTATTAGAAAATCCATCTATATGAGGGAAAATATAAAATAAGTTAAGCACACATTATAAGAAACACACACACACACACACACACACACACACACACACACACACACATATATATATATATATATATATGTTTGGTTCTACAATGATAACCAAGAGGAAAGTATTTGACATGCAAGTTTGGAGAGTACCCATCAATACCATTACAACTTGGCTATTCCTTCTTTATTGTGTTCAATACATTTTTATTTTCTATTGGGAAGGTACCACTGTGGGATGGGATGGGATGAGCTATATGACTTTACTCAAATTATGTATATTTGTTTGTCCAGTTGAGAAGTTGTTGAGCTTAATGCTAGATACAACTAATTATTAGTATTATATCTCTATAAATCCTCATACTAGATTTACAATTAGTATATTAGTATAGTGATAGAGTTTTGTATTTGTATATCCACTTATTAGATTCACAACCATGTGTATAGATATATGTATGTGCATATCTATATATTTGTATGTTTGTTTGTTAACAACTATGGATATTTGACTACTTTTATCATTATATGTTGCATGTATGTACACATTCCCTTATGTATGTGTATATATATGCATCTGTGTATAATTATAACTATATTTATATGTATAGATATGTATCTATATATACATGTGTATTTGTAATGGTATATCTATCTAAAAATATATATATATATATATTTGTTTCAGAGATATGTAAATATGTATTGTTATATATGTAAATTTGTATAGTTATATATGTAAATCTGTATAGTATAAAACAGATATCTGTCTATATAGTAATAGTATATTTATATATATCTATTATAAGATGAAGCATTTTTATTAATAAGATGAAGCAAATTCCTTATAGTAATATTATATATCTGTCTATATAGTAATAGTATATATCTATTAATTCCTTGCAATCAGCCCCACCAAATTCCTATCATTCTTATTTATAAGATGAAGCATTTTTATTAATCCAATGGTACATTTTCACTTGAAATTTGTTAACTCTTATATAAGTTTTCATTTTGTTCCATACCTTGTAATTAGGCACATGGGCACACACACTAACACAAGGACCATGCTCATGAACCACATGCACAAATGTGTTGACACTATCACTCACTAGGATGTGTATTCAGATTGGTACATGAAATGTATTCTAGTAACCATATGAACAACAAAATACATATTACAACCCCCGCCTTCGAACTCCAAATGTTTTGCCACCTGATGTTCTATTGTTGTTCTTGATGAACTGTTGTCTTCTACTACTCTGGCATTCTACTGGTTGACAGTCTCCTATTGTCACTATATAGGTGTATGTGTTATTAATTGGATAATAAATGATGAAATTGTTCCTGATGTCCTGGTTCTTCATATCATATGTCATAGCTTGGTTGGTGTTAAGTTTTATGTGGCTGCCCCATTCTAGAATTTCATACCAACCATTATCAATAACAGTTGTGGATGAATATTGCAGAAAACATATTCATTTGATGACTTCCAAGAAGCAATATAATTTGACATGCGACTTTATCTAACCTCAGAAGATCACTATGGCGTTCCTTTGAAGGTTAGTACTATCAATGACTTGATACAAATTATGTGTATCTACTTTTCTTCGTTATGTGTATCTACTTTTCTTCACTAAGATAGCTTCTTCTATGCTACATTTACAAATACAGCTGGTCTTATTCAACAATAGGAGCTTCCATCAGGTTGCTCTTATTGTGTTACACAACTTGTGGTATGAAGAATTCTACAACTCATGGATTAGTTTAATTTAACTTATTCTTGGTGCTAGTTTATATTGGTTTTTATTTTTTTTCACATCGGGTCTGACCTAGTCATTTACCCAATTCAGATTGAAATAAGTTTATACACATTGGGTACGATGGCAGGCCACTGAACCAAAATCTCATGAAAACCTTGGATGTTTCTATCTTGAGCATCAGATAATGCCCAAAGCATTTTGAGACTACTAACCTACTGTTGTAGCTAGGTTTGGTCTTGGTTACAATGTATGAGTTAAATAATAAGATCAGTTTGTTGACAAAGAGGCCATGCACATGGATTTTTGAGTTTGTAGAAACTCTATTTGTGTAATACGTTTTCCCTATTTATTATATTGGCATTGTGTTATTGCAGAATCTATAGTTACATGATGTGGTAAATCAGTAACTATTTAGATTTCACTAGTTAATTGTAACTCATAGTTTTGTTTGCTAGGACTTTGTCAAAGGTATAGATCTGGACAAGGCTGAAAGGTTGTATACTACTATGACCTTTGCTGAAGTTCAGCACTAATCAAGTGTGTAAAAGAGGTAGATGGTTTATTCAAAGTGCCATGACATGTGCTTTTCCCATTTCTGAAGATTCTATTGCAACATATGCAGGCACATTCCCGACTAAAAAAAGGGAAAAATGAAGAAAATCATTATTTTCTTTCTCATAAAATGTTGATTGATTTCCTTCTTTCATTTCATAGTAGTTACTGATAATGCTTTTGAAAAAGAAAACAATCAGAACTTATTTGAGAAAATTCTAGCCTATGTGTGAAATAAGAGAACATGATTTAAAAAAGAATGAGCATGATTGCCAAAAAATAGTAAACTATGCATTCTAACAGTTTAAGTTCCATACTACCTCTAGCTTGATTTTGATAATTTAGTGCCACTTTCTTGTATGATCCTTCAATCTTCTGTGGTGTTTGATCTAATTCCTTCTATGAGGCCAGATGATCTTCACTCATCAGACAACATTTTATTATTCAGTGTTAAAAGTGTCAACTACTACCAGTTTGATATATGTAGAATAATGGATTTATAAGCCATAGTTTCCTTGTATTTTTGGCCATTAAGCTTCTGCATTGGTTATTTGAATTATATATTGCAAAGTCAATAGATGCTTTGTATATTGCAAGTATTCTCTTTTTGATAAATCTAACTCGTGCCACTTCCTAGGACTATTTTTAGCTCAATACATTTATTGTTTTCTTATATGATTTTAGTATTCTATTATAGTTTGTAGGTTTGGATTTTTCGGATCAAAATAGTTATCTAGACCTTTGGGTGGGGTTGGTTTTGGTTCGAGTGACAGTGGCTTCTTTTTTTAACAAACATTACTTTGGGCCGAGTAAGGATTCTATTATCCCAAAATGCTTTGAGTTTATTATAGAACCCACCTATTGATTACCAAATTGCCTTGCTATTGAATATTGGAACATGTTGAGCTGTCCTTCGTGTTTGTCTTAATAATTTAGGGAATATGGTCATATCGCACCTACACTTGATGCTCCACCACTGTATTTATGTAAGTGATTAAGTAGTGTAGACTGGACAAATCCTTATCCATCCTCTCATGTGCACATCCTTTTTGTAGGTGAATCATTTTCCAGTTAAACTAAGGTCTGCTAGTCCAATGTCAATTAGAACATTATTAACTATTAGTGCTTTAGAGTGATTGAAGTGCTTGATAGTTATCTTTTCATTATGAGAAAGTATAACATTCCCATTCCTATTCATTACACAAGGTATAGTAGTCAATTACACAAGGTTTGTGATTCAGAAACAAATTGGAGAACATATGAATTTGCATGTAAAGAAGAAATATTCTTAGAGGGGCCTAGTTACTACCGTCCTCAATGGAATCAAGCAAAAATAGAGGAAGTTTATAAATGCATATCAAGGTGTGACTACATGGGGTACAACTTAGAGGGGTCCAAGGAAGTCATAAACAATATGGATGCTCTGCAAGCGGGTTGGAAATATGAAAGAGGACCGTATGGGAATGTTTCTACCATGGGCAATACTTCTAATTGCAAAGCCCTAAAATCCCTTACAACTAAGCTCGACAAGATTGCCACATATGTCTGCCTTTTTAAAGAAAAGGAGGAATTGACCTGAGGGCGTCAGGCTTGCGAGCAAGGGCGTCGGAGTGCCGGCTGAGGGCTTGCGTGCGGAGCAACGGAGGGCAGAGAGGGGAGGACCGGCCGGACGCGTACGGTGCGAGAGGGAGACGCTCATGGCGTGAGAGCGGAAAGCACATTACGATGAAGAAGTTCTCGCTTCAGCGGCGTTTGGGGGGAATTGACCTGAGGGCGTCAGGCTTGCGAGTAAGGGCGTCGGAGTGCCAGCCGAGGGCTTGCGCGCAGAGCAATGGAGGGCGGAGAGGGGAGGACTGGCCGGACGCACACAGTGCGAGAGGGAGACGCTCACAGTGTGAGAGGGGAAAGCACAGAGCGATGAAACAGTTCTCGCACAGAGGAAAGAGGGGGGAGGGTTTTTTATTTACAAATGTTGTGTTTTAGAATGGAGGGAAGGGTTATGATATGGAGGGAAACATTTGGCATGGTATTTTTCACGAGGTGATTAGTGAGTAATGCATTTGTGAGGGATTAATGTTCACATAAAAGGTCTAAGGATGTTAAACACGGTTGAGGGATTTGATCCCATATTTGAAGGATGAGCCCTCACAAATAGACATCATTATTCACGATTTTTGGTTCCTCACAAATGTTCTTCAACAAAGGCCAAATTTTTTGTAGTGTTTTAATATCAAGATTCTCTCTCCTCCAAAATGATTCTAATGAGGCGCCCCTCTCATTTTATTGCCTCAACATGATGACAAGATTAGGGACCTTATTGAATTGGTAATTTGCATATTGAACCCTACGTTTTGGGTAAATTGCACATTATACCAAAACTAGGTTTTAATGCACAATATTGCTTTATCAGCTCTTTCTTGGTACTCAGGCTACCACAAGCCATACCTCTGCATCATATTCATTCTCATGATGCCTCAACACATGAGCAACATCTTATCATGTAACATTTACAATTTAACCCCTCAACTTGGGTAATTTGCACTTTAGTCCATATCAAGTAAAACATTATGTCAACATTATTCAAAAAGGACTAAAATTGAAATATAAGTTCCTATTGAGTCATAATTACTTTCCACAAAATAAGATTAAGAATATAATTATCTTTCTTAATCAAAACACCTAGGTTTAAAGCATAACCCATGTCAGGGATGTTACAAGTTATAAACCCCTAACAAGGGTTTCGTCCCCGAAATCCCAGGAAAAAGGAGGGACATATTTATTCATTTATCATACCCTCGAATCTCCACATAAAATCTTAATGTCATGGAGATACCATCGATCTTTAATCCACTCAAAGTTCCTTTCATTAGTTCATCCTTGTCAATGTTTATGTTTATGCAGAGCATAAACCCCTAACATATGATGTCCATATTATTTGAAAGGAAGAAGCATAAAAGAACATACTCTTATCATCACCCAAGAGTGTTTATCACAGGATAAACATATATATTTAACAGAGATAATCCACTCAGCAATCCTTTATTTTTTTGGGAAGGTTCACTTAGAAAACCCTATGTGGTTGGAAAAGTTCACTTAGAAATCCCTATGTAATTGGGAAAATTTACTCAGCAGCTCCTATGTTATTGGGAAAGTTCACTTTTAGCAATTCCTATTAATTGGGAAAGTTCACTTAGCTCTTCCTTATTAGTTGAGCATGTTCACTTAGCTCTTCTTCATTAGTTGAGAATTTTCACTTAGCTCTTCTTCATTAGTTGAGAATGTTCACTTAGCTCTTCTTCATTAGTTGAGAATTTTCACTTAGATCTTCCTCATTAGTTGAGAATGTTCACTTATCTCTTCTTTATTAGTTAAGAATGTTCACTTAGTTCTTCCTCATTCGTTGAGAATGATCACTTAGCTCTTCTTTATTAGTTGAGAATGTTCACTTAGCTCGTCTTTATTAGCTGAGAATGTTCACTTAGCTCTTCCTCATTAGTTGAGAATGTTCACTTAGCTCTTCTTCATTAGTTGAGAATGTTCACTTAGCTCTTCTTTATTAGTTGAGAATGTTCACTTAGCTCTTCCTCATTAGTTGAGAATGTTCACTTAGCTCTTCTTCATTAGTTGAGAATGTTCACTTAGCTCTTCTTTATTAGTTGAGAATGTTCACTTAGCTCTTCTTTATTAGTTTCATTATACTCACTAGATTGTTTCAGAATGACTACTTGATCAGAGTAATCAGAAAGATAACAATCTAAGAGTTTCATACTTGCCTTATCTCAAATAATCATATACCTGGCCAGGGTATACAAGTATTGAGATTAGGTAGTATGTGCTTTATTTGTTATCATATTCCTCACTTTTCATATCATTATACACATAGGATTTTTCATTTCTGAATTTTCTTTAGGCATCACTTCTATATCTCATCTTTTACCACATAGATAAGAGAGATTATAAAGCATTTTAAGGAATACTGAGTAAAATGTAAATTCTCATCTCCCTCATATCCTGATAGGACTAGTCAGGGAAAGCTCAAAACAACTACTTTCTTACTTTTAACACATAGAATCATGGAATGAAATATTAAAATGACACTATTTCATCTAACCTGTCTGGACATCTGTCCATGTCCTCTATTGTTACTAGAAAACTACCTCCTTTGTGAGCCTTGCTGACTCTGCCCCTGGGGTTGAGTCATCATTGAATTCCCGTCTAGACAATCCTTTGCTAGATGTCTCGGTTGTCTACATTGGTAACAGATCCTGGGCACAATATAGGGTCTATGAGACCCAGTCACCGATGTTGATGCTACATCGGAGGCTCTACTTGGAACATTACTACGATCCCTACCCCTACTTGATGTCCATTGGGTCTGGGTATGGAATCTCGATGATGCTGTCGATGCAGAAAATCTCAACTTCTTAAAACTTTCATACCTTTGTCCTTGAGACTGAGTGTACACCTTCTTGCCACTAGTCGGTCGTTTCTCGATTTCAAACCTCTCTATCCTCCTTACCGACTCCAAAAAGGTGGAAAACCTTTCCGTGTTCTCTTAAGCAAACACAAGAGTGGTCAATTCAGTGTTCAATCCCTTCTCAAAATGCCGCATTCTTTCCTCATCATTAACTACCATCTGTGGACAAAACCGCAACAACTCCATGAACTTAGCTTCATACTCGCTAACATTCATCTGTCCTTGTTTGATCCTCTCAAATTGAGAGATCTTCTCTCTAGATACATTTTAGGGAAGTATCTACTGACGAATTCTCATCGAAAAACCTCCCATCCAATTTCTTCACCTGGTCTCTTATCTTCCTCTATCATCCACCAATGACCATCACTCCCTTTTAGGAGGTACATAGCATGTCTTACCTTTTCATCTTCAGGAATATTAAGGATCCTGAAAGCCTTTTCCAGCTCTGTCAGCCACAAATCAGCATCTGCTGGATCAGATGTACCAACATAATCTATGGCTCCAACCCGACGAAGTCTCTCAAAAGTCATGCTGGCTCCATAATCCTAATGGTGGGTTGGTGCCCTAGGTGCAGGTGGTGGCATCCTGTCTGCCATATGTGTCATGCTTGTCAAGAATTTCTCAAATAGAGCATGGAGGGATGGGTTTTCTATCACAGCTGGTCAATCTGAGGATGTTCAGGTACATGCCCTTCCCTATTCTGATCCCTTGCACCTCCTCCTAGTGCAGAAGCACTGCTCTTAGCAGCATGTTCTTCATGCGGTCCAGACATCTTTACGTTCTTCTTCTCCTATGTGAGTAGAAGATACTATCAGATAAACTGGAAGATACTTAGAACAGACTCAACAACCTTAGTCATATGTCTCTGTAGACTCAGCGAACCTAGAGCTCTGATACCACTAAATTGTAGCATCCAACTCACAAAAACATAATTAACTAAATGCGGAAGCGTTCACTAAAATTACTAAAAATTAAAACCTTTTTACCAAGAGATCCATCAAAGGAAAAACTTTCTCACATAGAACCAAAGTAACACATTTACATTCTGGTTTAAAGGTACATGACCTGTATCATCTCTTTTTGTGAATTACAAGCATCAACTGCCCTGTTAGACTAAACACAGGCAGTATAAAATCTTGAGGCACTGAGCCAAAATCTCGAAAGTACTAACCACTACTCCGAGGACCTGAGAGTACAGAGACAACACATATGACTCTATGTATATCTATACAAGGCATATCAGCCAGTGTCTCCACCTGAGACTTTACTGCTGTCCCTGCTGCTGCTATTGTTGTCCTTCACCTACTGAAGGATTCTTGCCTCCTCATCCGCGTCCACCTAAAAATGTGGTTCCCACGGGGGTGAGACAATAGTAAAATTGCCCCAGCGAGAGTTATAACTCTCCGCCAGAAACATTATTATTGCATTTAATAGGATAAATCTTAACAGAGGAAACATAATTGTTTGACAGCAGTTAATTTAATGTCTAACAGATTAGAACATTATTCTTATAAAAAACATTGCAACTATAACTTGATAGAGCAACATGTCACTTATCTATTAAGGAATATGAAGAACATGTATAACATTTATTCACTATAGAATTATGACCACAACATATACTCTCTTCAGGCTTAGATCATATATCTAATGCCTGGCATTGTCTTGTGGAGTCAGGGCCTATAGCCATACTCATTTCACAAAGTATTGGGATCTTAATCCCTCATTTCATCAAGTACATTTCCATTTCTTAATCAGTTCATCATCATTATTATAGAATATGGGTATTTGAACCCTTAACTCATCATAGAATACTTGTTACCACTTATTAGGTAACTTAATACCTTCAGGTCATCTGAACAAGGACATTATGATTCTTACTACACAAGGCATTCCACATAGTTCACAAAGCTTATATCACCTCTTGTTGCTCCTTAATAGGCAACAAGGCATGTTATGGCTTATGAAGACCATAACCAATTTCAATAATTAAAACATCATATGGAACACAGGGCTCATAAGTTTTCATATTACTTCTCACTAAGCAATAAAGCATATGAAGGCTTTTAAGGCCTATGGAACATTTTCAGTATACATTGCATCATAGCCCATACCTGGCTATGCTCATCATCTCAACATACCTGCATGATTAGTACTCATGATAACAATTATATATCAGTACCATGCAATACAAGGGTTTTTTTCTTATTAGATTTATAACTCATCAATATGTATTTGAACTTCACATAGGATTACTCTGTGTTAAGACTTCACATAGAATTACCTTGTATTTGTGTTTCACATAGTATTACTATGTATTAGGGTTTCACATAAATACCCATATAGGTTCTCAAGATCATATTATTAATGATCAAGTCCTATTTCATTGTTTCACATAGCTAGGAATCAATATGGATAACATAAGTATTCATTCATACATATTTATTCTCATCATTCATCATTAAATGAATTATCAACACACAATATGAGTTTCTCTCTCATCTTTACCAGAATATGATTACATCATAGTTTGTAGGTTTGGATTAACCTTTTCATAAGGCATGTTATCTTACATTTTACACAAGGTACATTACATCTCAATGTAACAATTGACATGACACGTCTCATGTGTCACTCATCCAATTATATTGGACTTAAAACACATCAAGGTATATCAGTATTGGGGTGTTGGATGTGATATCTATCATATCTTGATGTATCACTTCCCTTAACACCTTCCTCTTACTTGAGTTCATCCACTTAGTTTATATTAGGATGTTCCCCATCCTAATATTTTATGTACCAGTTCATCACATTCATCATGTAATGTATTGGTCATAATCCACCTGTTTAGATTATACAACCATTGCCAATAATATGGACTCATCCTTGAATTAGGAATTATTATTGTAAGGATATCCATTATCAACCCATCTAGGTATTACATTTGTCAATACATTAATCACTATTCCATTATTAGGAATAGGATTTTCCATATTTATAATTTGAGGATTCACATAGCATTTTCCATATATTATATGGATTTCACATAGTATTGCTCTTCACTAGAGATTCACATAATCATCCTTCTATACCAGGGTTTCACCTAGTATTATGTGAAATTAAGATTTCACAATACATCACCCAGTGATAGGGCTTCACATAGCATTAGTAGCACTATCCTATATTAGGGTTTCATGCACCTTTACCCCATTTTAGGGATTAAGGTTTACCATTAACATCCAGGTAGGGTTTCACATACCTCATTACCCAAATTAGGGTTTATTGCATTATTACACTAAGTTAGGGTTACATCATCACCCTAGATTATGGTTTCACTCAACTTTGCCCCAAATTAGGGTCAAGGTACATCAATCTTTTCAATGAGGATTTCATGATCTCATTGTTATGGATCAAACCCTGATTACATATTTATTCATAATGAGAGAATTGAGGCTTATTATGTAAGCAATCATCTCTCTCATTCTTTCTCTCTCTCGCATCCTCTCTAGGATGTTAACTACTCTAAGATTGATCTAGGTCAGCCCTTCAATTATGTACACATAGTTAGGGTTAACCTTCATAATCACCATTGATCCACATCATTAATAATCAAGTAGCTAATTGACCTTTGATCATATTAGGTGTCCAAATGGTTTAACCAATTTGAACCTCAAAAGATCTTAGTCACTTAGACCTCAAACAGTCTTGGTCACTTAGGTGTCAAACGGTCTTGACCAATTAAGTTCAAACGGTTTGAAACTATTTATCAAAGTTAGTTCTTGAAACCGTTTAGACAACACATCTTGAAACCGAATGGACTTGGGTCACCAAACGGTTTGAGACTGTTTGGTCTCAAACAATCTTGAGATTGTTTGGTCCCAAATGGTCTTGAGACCATTTGGACTCAAACGATCTTAAGATCGTTTGGTCCAAACCCTTCTCAAAACTTAATGGACCAAAAAGGGTCTTCAACACTTAAACAATTCAAGGTTCCAATCCATGGACCAACTACCAATTGGGCCACCAATTTATTCTTCAATAGAACCACTGAATCACCCTTCAATTGGACCTTCAATTAGGGTTTTGAACCCAATTGAACTAGGGTCGATAATCAAGAAACCATCACTTAGGGTTTTGGAATCGAGGATCCATCAATGGTTAACATTGTGGAACCAATTCAATTGAAATCAGTGAACCATCATTATTACATGATATGACCTGACCTCAAACGGTCTTGAATGACCCCCAAACGGTCTTGAGGTCGTTTGGATGATCTCCAAATGGTCTTGAGACCGTTTTCCTCAAACCACCATTGAAATCTATGACATTCACTTAGGGTTTGCAGCATTGAATCAATCATCACTTGAGCTATTGATTATAATTCAATTTGATGTCTTTGGGTCTTAAAATACTCTCCCATACTCAACCCTAGACCTCCAAACGGTCTTGGTTGACCTCCAAACGATCTTGAGACTATTTGGGTGATTCCCAAATGGTTTTGAAACCGTTTGGGTCAATCAACCCAAAACATCAACATAATCAATTGCAAAATCAACACTTAACCGATTAGGGTTTCTATTTGAAGGTTTGTCCATAAGTTGAATTAATCAATTGGAGCCATTGGATCATCATCCAACACATACTAGGGTTCAGAACTCAAATCGTCAACCCATCCAAACGTTCAACTCCTCTAAATGGTTTGGAGTCCAAACCTCCAAACGGTTTGATGAAACCGTTTGGACCATTTTGTTGAAACTGTTTGTAAGAGATATTTGGGGAGGTGTGTGCTTATGATGATGTCATGATCATCAAGCTCCAAACCCATGAAGTTTTCTGTGATTCCATGGTGATTGCATCAATCAACCAAAAACAATTCTGAGAATGAAGAAAGTATCAACAATTAATAAGAATTTTTGATTTTCACCATGGATTCAAGGTGAAAGGAGGTCAAGAAGCTTACCAACAGGTTGGGGGTCGTCCTCCTGATCCTCCAAAGCTCCTTTGGTCGTTTTCCAAGCAAGGGAAAGAAGTGGAAATGGAAAAGCCTTTGTTTTGGCTTGCAAAGGGTCTTTTTATAATAATTTCAAGGAGACAGAAAATGCCTTATAAAAATTCATTTAATCCCAAAAATAGTGCCGCCTCTTCCCCCTCAACTCCTTAGATCTGGGGCTATCTTGTTTGCCTCATATTCCTCTCAATTATCCATGATTTAAAGAAAAGCAAATTAAGCACCTCAAATCATATTATACTAATATCCATAAGTGAGTGGATATTTCTTTTTCTCATAATAAGGTGAGTGGGTTATCCACTTCCGTTGGATACATGGCCTAGCAAAGGCACAAAGGTGTTCACACTTGAGCAAATTCAACCATCTCGTTTTTGGTTGAAGGCCCTTCAATTATTTTATTTATTTTTGCATTAAATAGAAGTAAAGTTTCAATTATGCTTAAATCTTGATTATTTTAATATCAAGATTCTCTCTCCTTCAAAATGATTCTAATGAGGCACCCCTCTCATTTTCTTGCCTCAGCATGATGCCAAGATACATTAGGGACCTTATTGAATTGGTAATTTACATATTGAACCCTGGGTTTTGGGTAAATTGCACATTACACCAAAACTAGGTTTTAATGCACAATATTGCTTTATCAGCTCTTTCTTGGTACTCAAGCTACCACAAGCCATACCTCTGCATCATATTCATTCTCATGATGCCTCAACACATGAGGAACATCTTATCATGTAACATTTATAATTTAACCCCTCAACTTGGGTAATTTGCACTTTAGTCCAAATCAAGTAAAATATTATTTTAACATTATTCAAAAAGGATTAAAATTGAAATATAAGTTCCTCTTGAGCCTTAATTACTTTCCACAAAATAAAATTAAGCATATAATTATCTTTCTTAATCAAAACACCTAGGGTTAAAGCATAACCCAGGTTAGGGATGTTACAAGATAGGTCGTGAGTTCTCAACAAAGTGCATTGACACATAGAAGCTCAGTGGAATGAGTTAAAGACTTTTTATTGAAAGTGCCTCTCGATGACATGGTCAACAACTCTTGTTTGTTGGCCAGTGTGATGTTATATAGATCGTGTTTTTAGCAGGGTCATATAGACTTTTTTGATAGAATTTTCTTTCCCTCATAACACGGTGAGGTGTGTCTTCTTGATAGATTTTACTTATCTAGGTTAGACGAGATCCCCCCACTGGTGTGGGGGGTTTAGAAGTTTAAGTTTCTCAATATTACCTATTTCTAGATAGATAAAATAAGTAATAAATGATAGAGATATATATTATTAATCACATACAATTTAGGGTTTTATGTAATTTTCTATTTTTATAGAGTCCGGACAGCAGAGTTTATGGTAATTGTATGTTTTTTGCCTGATGAGGAACGAGATGAATGAGCTCTTTCTCAGTATTTTACGAAAACTAGTAAAACAGCTGGGATTGCCATCATGTGTACAAAGCTGGCGATAGGCTGGCACTCGATCCGCTTGGTGGATTGTGAAGAAGGTTTGGTAACTTTTCACCAAATTGGCTTTAGTTGCTTCGACCAGTTCGATGGGATGTATTGGATGGAGTTGTGTGGCTTGAAGTAATTTATATAAGTCGCGAGTTCACGTCATAGTGCATGGACACATAGATGCTAAATGGAGTGAGTTAAAGATGTTTTGTTGAAAGGGCCTTTCCGTAACATGGTCACCGGTCCAGCTGGTTTGTTGGCCACTGTACTGTTATATAGGTCGTGTGTCTTTTTTGCCCATAACGTTGCTGGTCATACAAATATATAATCCTTGTTTCACAGCGGTTCTTTTCGCCCATAACGTTGTGAGGTGAGTACAGCGTCCCCCCCCCCCCCCCCCAAAAAAAAAAAAAAAACACACACACACACACACACGTGTAAATGGAATGGGAACAGGACATGTGCATGTTTGAACCCAGTGGGGAAAAAAAATCAGGGATCATGCGATACTTTGCGGCTGGAGTGGCATGTGGTTGTTAGATGCGCATAACAATCATCAATCAGGGAAGAGACCGTGTGCCAACTGGTATTTGGTGGTCCATACGTACGTCACGTTAAGTGACTCAGATCGTCAAACAGGCACGCTGTTCTGCGCAATGCTTACTGTTGTTTGCCTTTTTTTTTTTCCCGGGTTTTGCTGTTGAATTATCAGCCCCCTTTCTCTCCCCCTTCCCCACCACTCAGCCTTGGGTTATTGCAGGTACTGGGTTTCATTGGATTAGATATAGATTCTCAACATAGATACATAATCTCCGCATGCTTGATATAAAGAATATTGGTGAAGCAGGTCCCATTAGAGCTTTTGGTGACGTTACTGAACGCTGCAGCTTAGTTTCTAATAATGCAGGTCCCATTGACACGTCACACTGGAGACCCGGTCATCCGGTAGCTATGCTTCCGGTGATATTTTGTATTCTGTTGTACGATATGATATTATCTGTTTGTAACAACCCTACAACAACGGCATTTGTTACTCCCATGTACGCTACGTCTACGTGCAATGTAAACCTGGGCAGTCCACTGCTATATATACCCATGTAATCTATTCATAATGCAAGCAATCTTTTGTATCAAGCGTATTGTACCAGCCCGGATCACTGGTGAGAATGTTTCACGAAAGTCGACCCCTGGAATTTGACTGAAGCCTTTGGCATTCTGCCAATGGGGATCTTTCAGTGTCTGCCGCACGTTCGTCGGTTCACTGGGGATTGTGTAGGTGTGAAGGTATTTCGGGTTGGGCTTCACTGTTCCGGCACGTTGGCGTGTGAGCATGGGATGGGAGTTGCATGGTGCTCACAGGAGGTTGGATGGGGGATTGAGTGGTTGTAATAGAGGGTTGTTACAAACAGATAATATCTCGTACAACAGAATACAAAACATCACCGGAAGCATAGCTACCGGATGACCGGGTCTCCAGTGTGACGTGTGATGACGAGGTCATTGGTGGTTGCTCAATAAGCTGATCTTCATCATGAGTGAGGGCCAATCTCTTATCTTATCTATTCGTCTAACGCTGACCATCTGGTACTGTCATTATAACCGATTTAGTGTACTTTCAGTCGCACCCATCCCAAATTCCATAATAATAGTTCATGTGTTGGATAATTTTGATAAATTTAGTTGACAATTAGACGAATGAAGTCTTTGTTGAACTGGGACTTTTTCATATTTGGTAGAGATCAAGTATGTGTCATCATGTGATGTAGACATCATAAAGGTAAGAAGGGCACATGACGTCAAATCTCCTTGACCAGCAACTCGATTGCTAGAACCCCTGTTGATTCATCATTAATTTTTAGCTGTATATCGGACCTGCTACTCGATCTCACAAGCAAAGATTAACGTACGATCACCTAATCTCAAGCATCCACAAGTAGCTCTGTGGAAAAGGTCCAGATACGGCTCTGATACCGACACGAACCGTACCTTTTTCTGGCCATCACGCATGGACAGAGGGAAACATCCGAGGCATGTGAAAGTTGGGGAACTTGGGGAGGGAGCAAGAAGTGATGGAGCAGACCATGATGGAGAGATCGACAAGCAAGCAAGCGCGATTATCTCTTTTTTGTGACAATAATGTGTCACCACCCCTCGGACTTGCAAGTCGTCCTAGCTTTACACCGAAACCTTGGACCAGAGCAGTTGATTCTAAGGGCTTCAATACTTCCACGGGCCTACCCATCCCTTATCTCTCACACATTACAACCTCAAGTCGATTAATACTTCCACGGGCCTACCCATCCCTTATCTCTCACACATTACAACCTCAAGTCGATTCCTGGACACACGCGTGTGCAATAGGTATCCTTCTGGAGTGATTGCAGAGATGCTCAGCAAATCCAAGAGGAGAGGACCACCCTAGCAGGCTAACTGCATCGCTTAGAGACGCAGCGAGTGAGTTGTAAATGTGCAGGGTCGTGGTCTGTGGATGGATCTCATTCATGTACCATGTTCCGCAATAGTTGACACTTGACAATTTGGTGCGTAAGATAACATAGAGCATTCCTGCATCGGATAGGAGGTAACCAATCCCAGTTCCCACCCCTAGAACGGATGGCTGTGTTTGCTTCTTTGTATATGTGGTGTTTGTCAACCGAGTACTGCCGTACGAACGTCGGCGTTGGGGTTGTGGAATCCGTGGACGATTGCTAAAAGCGGGCAGGCAGGGGAGCGCCTTCAATGATTGGAATCAATAACTACCACCTGCAGTCGACCAAAGATCAAGATTAATATCACTAGCCACATGTCATGAGATGCTGCTAGGAGCAGCCTACTCCTCATTCATCCAGGAACAGCAAATCCTGGGGGCCTGCAGTCACTACGACAACCGCCTACTATCCATTCTAAGAAGAGATAAAACTTCATAGTCGGGATTACAACATCCACGCAACTTTGTATCCGTTTATCGTTATGTATTGAGAGAGGGCCAGGGGCCAGTGAATAAGATCATCATGTGCAAATTGGGAAGGTACTTGAAGCATGTTGCACATAAATGAAGACTTTGATAGACAATTATGCTTGTGATGTTGGGAGAAATAGATTGAGATGGATTTATTCCTTCCAAGTAGTATAACCAGGGTCGGAGCTGGGGGGTGAACAACCCCACCCCCCAACACTCTAAACAAAGTAAATTAGAACACAACTTCATGTAATATCCATCAATAGAGGAATACTAATTTGGCTTAAAAAAATTAAATTGATTTTTTTCTATTTTTATTAGAAATATGACATTATTTGTAACTTGGTTTTAAAAAAGATGTGTTCCGAACAAATGTGTCTCCAAAATGACACGTCCTTCCATGTGGGAAAATGCGTCAAAATAGAAGACACATTTTCAGTTTGAAAAAATAATACCTCCTCAGTTGGGACACATTGATTTTAAGTTATTTTTCAATCCATATATCATTCATTATTTCCTGTCGTATATATATATATATATATATATATATATATATATATATATATATATATATATATATATATATATATATATAGAGTCAGGCTAGAATACACTCGAGTGTACGGATCGCACGAATACACTCAAGTGTGTTTGTATATCAAGACTATTTTTTGCAAAATGTAAACCGTTGATCTTCACCGTCATACTATAACTAGGCTACATACAAATTTTGAGCTTATTTGGATGAGTGTAAGTCACTCATCCAAGGGCAACAAAATCGACGCGCGAAACTAATTTGAAATGCATAATTTTTGCGGTCTTCATAACATGAGCTATACATATCCAAATGTGCTCAAATTTTGCGTATGAGATGTTCACGAGATGTTTAAGAAGATCAACAGATTAGATTTTCAAAAAAAATATTGCATCATGAAAAACTACTTGAGTGTATTCCGCTCCGGATACACTCGAGTGTATTCTAGCCTGACTCATATATATATATATATATATATATATATATATATAGTTTTTAACAACCACAGTAGTTAAAAATATACAATTTATTATAAAATTACAAAAATAGAATATTAATAAGATATAATAGTCTTCAATACATAATATTGAAATTATAAATAATTGTATCTGAAATTAATTGTATAATACTAAAAAATACTGCATAAGTATTCGATCTATATATGTAAAATAAGCAATATTGTATATAAAATAATATGTAATATCAAAATAAAAAATAACAACACAATAATGCACATATATGATAAGTTATATAAGAAAAATAATAATACATAACTCAAATAGGTATTATATACAATTTTAAAATGCAGCATATAATAAATTTTAAATTTTAGACTAATCCAATAATTAGTAAATATGTATAGTTATCTTAGAGAATAGATACTAAATCAATATATACAAATGTACTATATTTTACTAAAGGTAACATAAATAACAAAAAAGTATCACAATCAGGACAATAAGGTATATGATTAAAATATATACAATAAAATTAAATAATTGAAAAGAAACAAATGATACATATAATTTTAAATGTAAAATATAATAAAATTATAATGAATTTGATTTTTGTTGCATTAGGTTTCTTCAGAAAACCAATAAAGGAAAAAAAAATAAAGTTGGTTTATTTTTTAAGTTGAGATGGTAATTACATTTATTTTACCAATTTAATATAAAAATATTTTTACATATTTTTAGTGTGTATTGACGTGTGC
Organism: Alisma plantago-aquatica; assembly: GCA_963693085.1. NCBI lineage: Eukaryota > Viridiplantae > Streptophyta > Magnoliopsida > Alismatales > Alismataceae > Alisma > Alisma plantago-aquatica. Next base: position 126,246,351 of record OY856409.1, on the reverse strand, counting down.
TACATTTTTTTATATTGATTTTTTTATTCCTATTTTATGTTTAGTAAATTATATGTGTTGATTTAATATTTACAGTTTATTCTATAAATTTATCATTGTATATGTTAATTTTACACACTTTTACTTACATTTATAAAAACTATGTATTAATAAACTATTGTGTTTTATTGATATTTTATTATTCTAGCCATAAATTTAAATATGTAGTTAAATTTATAAAAGTTATTGTGTATTATGCTTATGAACTAATTTGATGTATATAATTAAAAAAGACATTTGTGGCACCATAATTTCAAAAAATAAAACAACATGTCCTCTATTGAGGATGCTTTTTTTTGCATGCAATTCATTCCAGCTATGAACGTTGCATTTTAATAGTAGCAATATGTCTCTTCAGGGGACGCATTGTCATTGGTCCCATCAGAAACAATGTGTCTTCCTTGGAGATGCATTTGAAAAAAATATTTAAATTTAGGAATGAAGTTAAAAATCATGTCATATGTGTAATAAAAATAGTGAAAATGTCATTTAGGTTCAAACCAATTGGTTTTTCCATCTAAGGTGGATCGGTGGTTGTAATTTATTAATTGTTTGCCTCGATCTCGATGTATTCTTCTCGTATTGTCTAATACCAATACCAATCAATAATATCACTCCAGAAACATATGTCGATATGTGAATAAACTGTGTATTGACCAAATGAGAGTGATGGTGAAGTGGTATAACACATGATATATGTTCAAATTTCCACTTTAAAACTTTCTTGAGTATTTTTATTATACACCCTTCTCCCTTTGGATATCAGGTTGATTGCTACACAATATCTACTCTCATATCCTTGTCACCAAATACATTATAATGAACTCTTATGTCGAAATAAATCCAAACAATACCAAATAGAGACAGAAGATAATAAATCTACCATACTTCTTAATGTTAAATGTAACTCCAATTATGTAATTACATGTAAACACTCTTACCCAAGCAAACTATAACCAACTCTCATACAAAAAACATGAAAACAAACCCTTAACTAATGACATGATTATCAATAAAATCATGGTGAAATATTACAAAAAGATCTTCATTGAAGTAATACAACAAATTAGGTTGTTAAACCTTCCTAATGCCAAAGTTTGTGGTTCTAAACACAAAATCACTAAATATTGAGAAAACCATAACTTTTATTAGCTAAAAACTAATAATAAAAATTGATTTTATGTCTATAATCCAAAAAAACATAGATTCAGTGAGTGCTAATGACTTTTGGAAAAAGTTACATAAAAAATAAAAACAATGAGAAGAAATTACTTCACTTATGTACGAGCTAATGGTAAGTCTTATTGCTTCGTAAATATAATAACTCCATTGTATATGTAAACTCAGTAGAGATCATCAATGATAATAATTGACATGTTCCTTAAATCTATCAATTAGTTTAAAAAATCTTCTTCTACAATTTATAAATTAAGGGAAGACTACTTTTATGTTAAAAGTAAGAGCCCTCAATTTTTAAGATATAGTGGGTGCTGTATTTTCTATAGTCTTCCAGTTTTAGTAAGTTGTTCAAAATCCTTAAATAGGTTACAATTTATTTGTATCCTCAAAATGCTTTTGTAACAATATTTATTTCATATCCTCAACATTATAGCAACATTTTAAGATATCTATATCAATTCCATCATCAAGTATTCAAGGTTGGTGAATGATCTAGACCTAGGTCTTTACTAGGAACATAACACTAACTATTTAATCAATATTATCATTATTAAGATTTTATTCAACTCCAAGTTTGAGAAATAGGTTAAAAAAATATTGCCAACTTCAACCTAATTGATATTTAGGCTAGAGAGATCAACATTTCAAAAAAAAGTTTTCCAACTGTAAAATGACCAAAAGATGTAATATAAATAATATCATAATAGAGCTAGAGGTTTATTAGTATAAATAAAAAAGGAATGGTGAAACTAAGGGGTGGGGGGAGGCGACAATGAAGTTGACAAGGTTATAATCCCAAAAAGGGGTGGGATCATGATTGTAGGTTGGATGACCATGCAAGGGGCGTCGTCGATAGGAATGTAGATGTCCAGGGGAGCCTGGAAACTGAGCAGATCCAAGGAGTGGGAACAACACCGCCAAAAATCAGACTGCTATTGAACTATATAGGCATGAGAGGAGGTGCTATTGAACTATATAGCACTGCCAGAAATCAGACTACTATTGAGATATATTGATACGATGACTGGTCATCAAGGCCTCTCATGGAAAGTGAGGGGAATAGATGACTACTTTTTTACTGAATAAGAGTCTAGAATCAACTATCCCAAACCACAAGGATGGAAATGTTGACTCAAGGTCAATTAGGTCAATGTTGACTCACGTCTAAATTGACTAAACCCGTGTTTTGATGATGACTAACCATTCCACATATTGGTGTCTAATGTCTCTACTTGAGTGATTTCAGATTAGATATAGACACACTCCAAATGCCCTAACTTGCATATCTCAAATTGGAGAAAAGACAAGTCAAAGTCAATACAAGTGCACGTTTTTGTAATATGATGTAAATCCATTAGAATCATGTTGTAAATCACTTGTAATGGTTGTATGACTTGTAATTAAGCTTAGAAAAAATCAGGAGCACTTAGATCGAATGTTTAAGAACTCAAAAGCCATTTTCCAAAATTCACATCAGGCTGTTCATCGGTTGAGTTCTCTGAGTTGCAAACTCGACCGATCCTGATTGGATCTTGAAAATGACTTTTGATCGGTCGAGTTTACACTACACAGAACTCGACCGATGGAGTAAATGACCAAATTGATTTTAATTCGTCGGTCGAGTTTCCCCAGGACAAACTCGATTGCGGTTGAGTTACCCTTATAGAAACTCAAACAATTGCACTGTACGGAAAAGTGAAGAAAAGTGCTTCTAGCCGTTGTGGAGTTGCAACAAGTAAAAATATATCCGTTGCAAGCCACAAAATGGCTAGTTTTCGTTCTCAAGTGTTGCCAAAGGCTAAGAGGCATCCCCAACTATAAATAGGACCCCTTGGGCTTCATTCCAAGGTCGAGCATTCATTGTAAACTCTATGTGAGGTTCCTATTCTATAGTTGAGTGCTTCCTACAGCCTCCCCTCTCTCTCTAAGCTTAATCACTTGCTACATCCATTAGAGTGAGTAGGAAATCTGTAAGAGAGCTAGTCCTACTTGTATATCTTGTGAGGCTCTCACTTCCACCACCTCCCTTTCTCTCATTTCAACCATGAAGATGAAGGTTCTCTCTCTTAGCTAAGAGAGGTGAAGAAGAACAAGGGAAGGCGTCACTTGGTGAAGATCAATGTTGAAGACTTGGAGCAAGAGTGGGTAAGCCCTTGGTGAAGGTAGAAGACTCCTTGCTCAAGTGGGTAAATCCTTGGTGGAAGCTTCTCTGAGAGAAGGTGAAGTCAAAGGCGGAAGATCCAAGAAGAGTGGGTAATTCCTGCAAGGATGAAGACTTGTGCAAGAGTAGGTAAGTCTTTGGAAGAAGGCGGAAGACTCTTACAAAGTGGGTAAGTCCTTGGTAAGGTTGAAGACTCTTTGTATTGGATAGGTAAGTCCTTTTTTGGTCATGTATTATAAGTCTTATGAATGAATATAAGAATGCAATGGTTAGGAAATCCTAGAGGTTGACCTCTCTAGGTAAGTGGACTGACATACTTCTAGTTTGAAGTGTGGAACAACTCTAAATAACTTGTCTACTTGTGCTTGCTCAATATCTCTCATCCTTGCTATGCATGTTTTAGTTGCACTCAAATTACCTATTTAGCAACCTTATCTTATCATATATCTTGAAGGTCTAATGAATTTTGTTTAAGTGCATTCAGCTCTATTCACCCCCCTCTAGAGCACCTAATCACCCATCTAGGATCCAAAAATTAGATCAGAGTGGGCTTCTCCAAGCATACTTCAACAAGTAGGAGAAGGTGGGTGACTACCAAGGAGGGAAATACTTGATCAGCCTACCAATCTTTGATGGGAGAAATTTTCTCTATTGGAGAAGAAGGCTTCAATTCTACATCCAAGGATCAAGTCTTGAGATGTGGCAAATGGTGAACAATCCATACATGCTACCGAAAACAAAGATTGAAGAATGGGATGAAGCTACCTTGAAGAAAGCTACCTTAAATGCTAGAGCCATGCACATCCTCTATGCCTCCATGACCCCCACCGAGTTCAACCGGATTTCTTCATGTGAAACAGCCTATGAGGTATGGAGAAAGCTTTGCATCACTTATGAATGGACAGATCAAGTGAAGGAAAGCAAAGTGTACATGATCAAAGGGATCCTTGAGAACTTCAAGATGGGAAAAGAGGAGAGGATAGCCAACATGTACTCAAGGCTCAACACTATTTTGAATGGTCTTGCGGTTCTAGGTCATCCTATGTCTAGTGAAGAGATCAACTCAAAGATCCTTAGAACTCTTCCCAAGAGGTGGGAACCCAAGGTGACTTCCATTGAAGAAGCAAGGTCTCTTAAGGATATTCCTATTGAAGAGCTCATTGGAAATCTACAAGCACATGAAGTCATACTTGACAAGAGAGAAGAAGTTGCAAGACAAGAGGAGAAAGAACTAAAGAAAATGAAGAAGGCTGAAATGAAGGCTCAAATTGAAGCTATCATGGAACAAGTCTCTCCATCCTCTCAAGTTGAAGAAGATGCCATGTACTCTAAGGGTATATTCTACAAAGGCAAGCAGATCCATCATCACAAGAAAAGATAAGATAAGTGCCACTCAAGCTCAAGTGACTCCTCCAACTCAAGCTCAAGTGAAGATTCAAGTGAAGGATCAAACTCAAGCTCTAGTGATGAAGGAGAATGCCATTTTGTTCTTATAACATCAACAAGTAAGGACTCAAGTGAGGTAAATCTAAAATCTTTAGATAAAGAATCTTTGATTGCTATTATTCATGATACTTGTTCCCCTCTTAAGTCTTATAAAAGGAAAAAGAAAAAGCTTGCTAGAATTGTTGATAATATGCATGTAGAATTAGATGATCTTGAACATGCTAATTCTTGTTTGCTTGATGATAAAAATGATTTTCTTAGTCAAGTAGATTCTCTTAAACTTGAAAATGCTAGTTTGCTTGATAATATTAGATTTCTAGAAGCTCAACCTCTCATGCCTAGTTCTAATGAAGAGCATACCTTAATTGTTGATTCTCTCAAGCATGATATTGATGTTCTTAAATATGAAAACAAGGACAAATATTTTGTTTTGCAAGAATTAGAAACAGAAAATGCCTCCTTGATTGCTAAAATCAATATGCATGAATCTTGTTCTAGTTCTACTAGTAGAGAAAATGATGTTGTTGCTCTTCACATTGATAGAGATTCTTATTTAACTAAAGCTCTTTTCTTAGAAAATGATCTTTTGCATGCTAGAGATAACATTAATCAATTGTCTTCTACTATTACCTCTCTTATGCATGATAATGATAGTTTGAGATCTTCTTTGCAAAGATTCTTAGTTGGTAAGAAGAGCCTTAATGATACCCTACACCATACTACTAAACAAATTGGTAGACATGGCTTAGGGTATGATGGTAGTCAAAGGAACAACAAAGTTAAATGACCTCCAATCTTCCATGAAGAATCCTCTAGTTCCAAGACTATGGGCACATGAAACTATTGCAATGAAATTGGTCATTATTCTACTTGTTGTCCTTTTATAAAAGCACCCAAGAGCAATAGGACTTGGGTTGCTAAACTAACCCCTCCGGACCCAAAAATATGATTGGGGACCATTTCATCTTTCTTCTTGTAGGTACTTGCAAATGGATTGACTTGAGCTACTGAATTGCAAATTGACTTGTCAATCTACATGAAAGGAGAAAGGTGAGATGTGTAGAGGGTGGCAACAAGTGGAAAAAGGAATGGTAAGAACAAAGGTAAAATTTTCTTGCTTATAACCATCTCTAACTTGTTTTTGTCAAGTTAGTGTGCACTATACATATGGTTTTTGAGTCAACAGTGGTATTTTGTGTTTCTCTTCAGACTCTTGCTCAAAAACTATTTCTAATGCTTCTATAGTGCATTACTAACTTGCTTAGACATGTTTTGATATGGTTTGTATATTTAGCATGTCTTTAAATATGTTTTTATGAAATATATATGCTCTTTGACAGCTGCTCTATCGGTCGAGTTTGTCTTGTTTGAAACTTGACCGATAGGCACCAATAGGTGTTTCCAATAGATGTCATCGATCGAGTTGTCAATACACAGAACTCGACCAATAACACTGTACACAGAATACATAGTTGGCTTATTGAATGAGAATTTCCCTCTCAACTAGATTTTCTCAACCAGTATCCTTATTCTTTGGCACTCTCATTTGGTACCTTTATATATGCATATTGCCATGTTCTAAATTGCCTATCTTGCTTACAACTCTATCTCTCTAATTGCTCTAACTTGGTATATCTATATCTTGCAATTACTTGCTTTGAGTTGTTTTGTAGGTTTTGATGATGATCTCTTTGGATCTCTTAGTTGTGTCTAAAAATTGCTTCCGTTGTACTCTAACTTGCTACATCTATATAGGTATATATCTTGTGTTGATACAACCTTGAGGTTCTTAGTGGTGATCATCTTTTGGTAATGATGCATACTTGTTAGTGAGTTATATCCTTTCATGCTTCTACAATTGCTTATCTATTTGTTTGGATATATCTCTACATCTACTCATAGCTTGCTTTATCTTATGTATCTTTTGCTATGATCTAGATCCTACTAGTAGTCCTAACATGTGATATCTTCTACTAGTAGTTCACATACATGTAGTTCTAACTTTGTTTATAATTGGCATCTTTGGTCATCTATATGCTATGCTTGTATCTTGTCTAATACATGCTCAAGCTTGTTCATTGAATTGCATCTCTATTATCTTGAGTTTCTTGCATAACATTGTGATGCAGGGCACATAGAGCTACATTATATGTAGATATTGGAGTATTTTTGGATTTTATGCAGATTTTGCTCCAGTTTCAGTTTTTGCTGCAAGACTAGTGTTTTTTTATGCAGAAATGACCTTCTGAGCAAGGCTCATTGCTTTGCCATGAGCCCTAACACTTCTTGGGAAAATTCTGTCATCTTGAGGGTTAAAATTGCAATTTGTTGTTTTTTTGCAGCACTTTATCTTGCTTTTTGGATTGTTCAAATATATGCTTTAACTTGCTTTTCTTTCTATGCTTGGACAAACCCCTATGTGTGCTCTTCTACTCTCCTTATATAAAATTTTGTTATCTCCTTTCCTTTAACAAGTGGTGTTTCTTATTTCTTCATACCCCCACTTTTTGAAATGACAAAGGGGGAGAAAGGTATGTCTTCTTTTAAAAGAGGAAGAAGGCATGTCTTACATGAAGAGGAGAAGTATGTTCATGTAAAGGGGAGAAGGTAAATGGGAGAAGACATATATGTGTAGAACATATATGAGTAGAAGACATGGTATTCTATAAATGTTATGAAAGATAACCATGCAGGAGAAATAACATCAATTGAGGGGGAGTATGAGAACTCGATGTGCATCAATTGAGGGGGAGCATATGAGCTCAATTCTATTGAAACCCGTAGGTTTATCTGAAGGTATGATTTTACTTGAAAGCTTTCAATACATTTATGGAATGGTTTGTCATCTTCAAAAAGGGGGAGAATGTTGACTCAAGGTCAATTAGGTCAATGTTGACTCATGTCTAAATTGACTAAACCCGTGTTTTGATGATGACTAACCATTCCACATATTGGTGTCTAATGTCTATACTTGAGTGATTTCAGATTAGGTATAGACACACTCCAAATGCCCTAACTTGCACATCTCAAATTGGAGAAAAGACAAGTCAAAGTCAATACAAGTACACATTTTTGTAATATGATGTAAATACATTAGAATCATGTTGTAAATTACTTGTAATGATTGTATGACTTGTAATTAAGCTTAGAAAAAATCAGGAGCACTTAGATCGAATATTTAAGCACTCAAAAGCCATTTTCCAAAATTCACATCAGGCTGTTCATCGGTCGAGTTTTGTGAGTTGCAAACTCGACTGATCTTGATTGGATCTTGAAAATTACTTTTGATCGGTCGAGTTTACACTATACAGAACTCGACCGATGGAATAAATGACCAAATCAATTTTCATTGGTTGATCGAGTTTCCCCAGGACAAACTCGACCGATGGTCTGAATATCGGGTTTGTCTTTTACTCTATCGGTTGAGTTACCCTTATAGAAACTCGACCAATTGCACTGTATGGAAAAGTGCAGAAAAGTGCTTCTAGCCGTTGTAGAGTTGCAACAAGTGAAAATATATCTGTTGTAAGCCACAAAATGGCTAGTTTTCATTCTCAAGTATTGCCAAAGGCTAAGAGGCATCCCCAACTATAAATAGGACCCCTTGGACTTCATTCCAAGGTTGAGCATTCAATGCAAACTCTATGTGAGGTTCCTATTCTATAGTTGAGTGCTTCTTATAGCCTCCTCTCTCTCTAAGCTTAATCACTTGCTACATCCATTAGAGTGAGTAGGAAATATGTAAGAGAGCTAGTCCTACATATATATATCTTGTGAGGCTCTCACTTCCACCACCTCCCTTTCTCTCATTTCAACCATGAAGATGAAGGTTCTCTCTCTTAGCTAAGAGAGGTGAAGAAGAACAAGGGAAGGCGTCCCTTGGTGAAGATCAAGGCTGAAGACTTGGAGCAAGAGTGGGTAAGCCCTTGGTGAAGGCAGAAGACTCCTTGCTCAAGTGGGTAAGTCCTTAGTGGAAGCTTCTCCAAGTGAAGGTGAAGTCAAAGGCGGAAGATCCAAGAAGAGTGGGTAATTCCTGCAAGGCTGAAGACTTGTGCAAGAGTAGGTAAGTCCTTGGAAGAAGGTGTAAGACTCTTGCAAAGTGGGTAAGTCCTTGGTAAGGTTGAAGACTCTTTGTATTGGATAGGTAAGTCCTTTGTTTGGTCATGTATTGTAAGTCTTATGAATGAATATAAGAATGCAATGGTTAGGAAATCCTAGAGGTTGACCTCTCTAGGTAAGTGGGCTGACATATTCTAGTTTGAAGTGTGGAACTACTCTAAATAGCTTGTCTACTTGTGTTTGCTCAATCTCTCTCATCCTTTCTATGCATGTTTTCGTTACACTCAAATTACCTATTTAGCAACCTTATCTTATCATATATCTTAAAGGTCTAATGAATTTTGTTTAAGTGCATTCAGCTTTATTCACCCCCTCCCTCTAGAGCACCTAATCACCCATCTAAGATCCAACATGAAAGATAATAGAATGGTTATCTTTAGATAATAGAAATGATGTGTCCTCCTTCAGTAAAGTTGTTTTAGGGGATCGGAGGCAAGAGTCTCAAGGGTTTTTCTTGGAAAAGTTATTTGAGGAAAATTAATCAGTGCGTGATGTAACCTTAGGGCAACTATAGGACAAACCAACACTGAAGATCATCCCATAAGTTAAATAGAACATGATCATGCCCTAGAAATATGATGTGGTGGTGCGATTGATAGGCATGGATCTAGGATATCTAACTATAAGAGACATGTTGACATGATTATGGAATATCAAGGGGAAAATTTAACATGTTAGAATTGAATATGAGGAGATTTCTAATTCAATTATCATGTCTGTGTGATTATGAAGTGGTACCTAGGGGAGGCTCATGAAAATTGTTTGGTCATGATGTTCTTGTGTGGGAATGGTATCCTACTTTTACACCTATTGAGAATCACTACAAACTCGTAGTGTCTTAGGTTCTCATTGTTAACCTAGATATCTATTTGTATTTATGTAACCTTCATCTTTAAATACATTGGTTTAGATCTAGGTAGACTCATCAAGGTTGACAATCACACAACCAACAAAAGTCATAGTAAGCTTTCCAAACTTTCTTTGGAGCTTGACATTACTCGCCCATTAATACCCTCAATTATAATCAATGATGTGGAGTACAAGGAAGAATATAAGGATTTTCCATGTGCCTATTCTAATTGTGAGAGAGAGGGTCATATGTTGAAGAACTATCAAGAAATGTGTGAAGACACGATCCATGTCCCTAAATCAAGTAGGGATACTCATGTAGAAGAACATGACGCCATTGATGAGAATATCCAAATCTAGCAAACTTAGAAGAGAAGTGAAAGAGGTAGGCGAAGAAGAGGGATACAAACTAAGATGCCTATTGAGACCAGGGACAACATCAATAGATACACGGGAGAGAGATGAAGAGCAAAATGTGCAAATCAATGGAACTGAGTCAATGATTAGGATGAAAGAGACTCCAAAAAATACAAAGAAAATGACGAAGGTTTGGAAAAACAAGAAACATGTGGAATCGGGAAGTAAGGATCAACCACCTAGAAAGGTGTTGGGGATGTCTTAAGTACAATATCTAATGTAGGATATTAAAAAAGAAAAACAACTGAAGACCAAACTTATAACCATACAGTTCTGAACCTAGGAGTAGATGAGGTCACTGAAGTTCTAGATGGAGGGATACTAAAATGATGGGACTAGAGAAGGAAGTGATCAATTTTTCTACAAAGGAAACTAAAGATGATGAAATGGGACCATTCAATGATATAGATTTATTAATTTACAACTTAATGGGGAGAAGGAACACTGGTATTAGAGTCAAAATGAAAAGTAAAGGAAAGACTAAACAACAGACTCCACCTAAACAAGACCATAGTAGACCATGGAAAATTGGTGTTGATTCAAGTACAGTGGTGTATAACAAGGAGGATGAAACAATTGAAACCTCATAGGAGCAGGCTTGCAAAGAAGAGGTAGAGGAGAAGGAAAATCCAGTGGGTGACCGCTTGTACTAAGAAGCTCGTTCTCACTTATTTTCTTTCCCTATTCTATTTACATGCTAGATATCATCTATTGGAACATCAGGGGCATTGGAAATGATGCTACCTACAATACCCTAAATGAATTCATGAAAATCATAATACTAAATGTCTCAAGTATCTTAGAACTTCATATTAGTAGAATATAGGAATTTAAAGTAATTAGAAAATTGGGTTTCAAAAATTACCATAGAGTAGGAGAATGGGGATTCATGCGGGGATATGGATTGGATGGGATGCTGATGTGTTCAAAGTGATCATTGTACATGTTTAAATTTCATGACATTTCTAATCATGAACCTTGTTTTTCCTATTGTGAGTCGTCTAATCTTAAAATGCTTTATATGTGATAAACCTTGAAATAACCATAGGAAATGAATGAAACCTTGAAATGACTTGCAAACTTGAACCAAACCTTCATGATGCACCCTAGATCAGTAAAAGGTAAACAAACATGTAAATGACTAATGGATGACACCTAAATTTAGATGTTGATGCTAAGTACATTACTACAGTTTTGTGCTTGTACTAGCCTTAATAAGCCCAAATCAATCTAGTTACTTCACTTTTCCTAATTTATCTCTTTTTGAAGATATAGTTGCTCAAATAGCCAAACTTGGGACTCGCAAACACCAAATTGATGAGACATCAACTCCCCCTATTCCTAGAATAGAGACTAGAAAGATTCATAATGATGAATCGGTCTGGCCTGATGAAATCGACCCCAGTTCAACCAAACCAGGTTGGGTTCATCCCTAGATACAATATACTTCAATAATCTTCATTGACCAAGACCAACCAAGTGAATGACACAAAATTGACCCAATTTTAGTGAAATAGTAATTAAGGTAAAGGTTTTTAGAAAAAGGTTATTACCATACCCGTTACCAGCAATATTGATGTGGGTAAGGGTGAGGGTGAGATTTTACTCTACCCTACCCTACCCTACCTATTTACAGCTCTAGTGAAAATATCATATAGAATGGTGTCTTCATTGTTGTGATTTTTTTGTAAAGACTAAAATATGACAACATTAGAATGAAGACATCATTCTAAATGACATTCATTTTTGCTATTATAAATTGACAACACCACAATCCAGCTACCCATTGCCATTGATGATATCGTCCAAAACTTATTTTATTCATTTATTTTACACTAGAATAACATGTAACATATAGAATTGGCCCAGCTGCAAAATATTTGGGATTGGGTAATTATTTAACTTGAACATAAAATAAATAATCTAATGCCAATAGACATAATATATATGTGGGATATGACTATTATATTAAATATATACTATATGGTTTTAATTTTATATATAAAGAATATTGTTAGTAAAATATGTTTATGATTTTGAACTTTATATTTATTCCAAATAGAATATAATTTTATGCAACATCCATTAAAATTTCATAAAATTTGAATATGGCTCAATATAATATCCTGAGTTATCTATAATATAGTATACAATAGAGAAAAATTGAGTTTATCTACATAATTTGTCTACTATAGTATATATTTAATATTATATTATGTAGCTTGTATAGAAATGAATTATATTTTAATTCTTTTATTTGTTGGTATCGTACATTTAACTCATTTAATGGAACATTTGGTACGTATATTTGACTCGAATTAGAAATTGAATACTTTCGGGAAAATCGAATCTCAATGGAATTCTGATGGGATCTATGACTTAAAATCATTTAGTTGAAATTAGATTTTACTATATATAATATGATAGAATATCCAAATCTGATAATAATTTATGTTTTGAAATGTTATAATATGTAAATGCTAGTATTTATATTATATATTTTCATATAGTAGTTATATATAATGTATTAATTATACATAAAAAATTAACATGTTACTTTTTTTTATTAGTTGATAAATAATTCATTCGTTCAGATATAATGTTCTAACATGGTATCATAATCGAGAATATGAAATACAAAAATTTCAATGTTGTTATACGGTATGGTAAAATTAAGGCACAATTCCAATTACGTCTTCATTTCGATTTTAACAAGTGGCGGTGTTGCACATGAATTTATGGTCGTCGGGTATTTTTTATTCTGATTGAGCTAATGGAGTAAGAAAAAAAATAGCTTCACCACTCTCCTTCTTATGAAAACACTGGTCTAGATGACTGATTAAGATTTAATGTATTATGTTTTGATAATTATTTAACCACAAGTGATCATACATTTTTTTTAAATATCGTGAAATACATTGTTGTAGCTTTATATATTAAAATACTAAACAATATAAGTAACTATCAAAGATGAAACATACGTCGTTACCCACATTATTGTATTTTTTTTGTTTGAAAGATTTAAAAATTAACACGTTAGAAATAATTCGGTACTGACGTCATTATAAATGCCTGACAAAAAAAAATCTTATTTCAAATGATGACATATTCTAAATTATAGCCATATGATAGCATGTTTGGTATAACAAGTATTTTTTTTCTTAAACACAAATCTAATATCTTTTTAATTTGGTTTGAGTTTTTGACAAAAAATATCATTTTGGTCGGACCCAATTAAATGATTTTATCCATATATTAATCAAATATATTTTCAAAATATAAACATTTAAATAGAAACATTTACCATATATATTTAATAGCACAGTTGTATATCATGTATTTAGTAAGTTAAATTTGGTTTTTCATATTCAGATTAGATTCTTAATGATTCGATTATGATGTAAAGACATGGTGTTAGAGTATGGAATGAGAACATAAAAAATATTGATGTTGCCATGTGAAAGACAAAGGCCCTGATTTATTGTCTCTAGCTAATTTTTTATTAATATAAACCAATAAGAATGGAGATTTTAATTTATTAGTGTTCTTCGCTCTCTATCTTATGCGTACTGAACTAGACTAAGGAGTAAGATCTAAATTAATCTTCTTTGATGATTATTCTAATATAATTTGTCCTATTTATTTTGTTCGCTAAAAAGTACATTGTAAAATAAGACAGGTGTAGGGGGGGAGGATGGCTCGCGGAAGGGGCGGAAGGGGGCGAGGGCACGGGCGAATACCTAGCGATAGAGGTGGGAGAAGACAGGGTGCTGCAGAGCCATCATCAGCTCCTCCGCTTTGCCAATCTGAGGCAAACGGAGATGGAGGCCAATCAGCCCATCCCCTGGAGTTGCCCAGGGTTCAATCGAGCAAGGAGGCAGTTTCCACCTCTAACCCCCTGAAGACCCCTCTGAGAAGTCCTGATGTTCCCGCAACCTCCACCCATCTTGCAGATTGGTTCAAAGTCAGTAGGTAGGATCGGGAGGCGATTGAGATCGAGTTGATTGACTATGTGGAGCCTATCGATAGAAATGGCGTGAGATGTACTTCCGTCTCAAGCCAGGACTGCCCTATCCCTAACTGGGAGGAGTTCCTCTCCATCCGGTTCGTGGGCAGGAAGCCATATAGCAGCCAACTCAAGGGATGGATGCGGAGACAGTGGCGCCCCAGCGGCCCTGTTGAAGTGATAGCGGAAGAACGCGAGGGCTTCATCGTCAAGATGCCGACCCACAAAGAAAGAGAGCGTATTCTGAATGAGGCACCCTGGTTCATGGACGGTTCTCTGATAGTGGCTCGTCCGTGGAAGCCAGGTGCTCTTCTTCAACCTCTCTCCTTTGCACAGGCTCTAGTTTGGTTCAGGATTGAGAACATGGGGTTACCTTGGACCCACAAGAGCATAGCCTGTGTTTCCAGTACCATTGGTAAACCCGTCGACATCGATGATCATTCAGTCATTGCAGGGTGTCTCGACCAGGCTCTGGTTTGCGTTGAGGTTTTCAATGACGTGAAGCTTCCAAAGACGACGATGGTGGAGATTGACTCTGTGCCCAAGATCCTAAAAGTTGTGGCAGTAGTTGCTCCAGTTACTTGCTCCAACTGCAAGAAGTTTGGTCACATGGGTATGTCTTGCCCCTCTAAGACAAGGAAGCCGCCGCCTGTAAAGGATATGCAGGTTAAGCTGGGGAAACCAACCATTCGAGGGAATGTCAAGCCCGCCAAGGACTGATCCAAGGTGACGCCTGAGATCCCTGATGTTGTTGGAGTCGACCATTCTATAGAGGATGACAATCTGCATGAGTTGGTGTCTCAACAGATCATTGATACTGTCCTCAATGATCACCTTGCCCACAGTAGCATATCCACAGCCACTTGCAACCAACCGAAAGAACCTGACATGTTTGGGGGCACTCCGGTTTGCAATGCAGGTAGTCTCAATCTTGATTGGGAGCTGGGGATTATGAGAAGAGGCAAGGATGACATAGGATCCGAATCTTGGAAGATCAATAAGATCTAGGAGAGTTGTGGTTTCTCTGTTGAATACCAGGAAAGGAAAGAAAACCTATTCGAGGAGGAGGAAGACTCCAATGATTCAGGAATCAAGTCCAGTTATTGGGACTTTGACCCTAAGGAATTCAATCAGTCCTGGTCAAAGAAAAAGAAGTCAGCCAGAAAAAAACTGGGTTGAGTGTCTCGCCTGCCCAATTTTAGGTGTTCGACTCTTGTAGCTTTGATTTCTTGGTGTAGCTGTGCTCAATAGGGGACCTAAAATCTGGTGGCTACCAATTGATGAAGAGGATCTAGACTTCCATCTGGAGTTCACATTTTCAGGGGACGATTTTAATGCTAGTGGAGGAAAGGTAGATGTCTAGTTTCAGGACATTACTTGATGGTTAGCTTATGGAAGGTCTTCTGTTGAACTTTCTTTCTGCATCTCAAAATCTTGAGTTAGATTGGTGGCAGAAAATGAGTCTTGTCTCTTCTTGAAGATGCTAACTGTTTCCAGTAGCTATTGTCAGCTTTCAGTCTTCCAGGATGGTACATTTTGAAGGTGTTCTTACTGCTAGTGTTATTTTGGTTGTTCTGGAAGATGTTCTGTAGTCATTGGTAGGGGTCTGTGTTTTCTTGTAATATATGTAGTTTCTTTTTCTTCTTCTTTTGGAGATCTTTATCTAGATCTCAATAGTTTTATTCGGATGTTTCATCCCAGTATGTAATAGGGGCACAAGTTTTGTACCCAAAGTTTTGGAAATATTATAGCAACATGATTTTTGACTGACCAAAAAATAAGACAGGTGTAAATGCATATTTTTTAAGAGTTCAAATAATAAATAAAGATATTGGAAAAAATGAATATTGTTCAATGTATCAAATCTCACGGAAGAAGTCAGGATTTAATGGTAGAAGGGGTCAAAGTTTATGATAAAATTTTTGTACCAATTTTTATGATGTAGCACAAATTATTATATTATGTTGTTTAGTTTAATACAACTTCTTATAGAAATATTTTTTATTTTACATAATGTTTTTGGTCATTAGTTTTTTCTTGTACCCCAACTTCACATACCACCTAGTATTAACTTTCTTTTGAAATTGTTATTCAATTGCTAAAGTAAGGAAAGGAACAAATAACACAATGTAAATTGAGATAGTGCATATGTTTTTAACTTCACTATTTTATATAGGCTATAAATTAGTTTGTAGCAAAAGAATGAAATATCTAGAATTAGCATCCCAGTATAGAATACATAACACATATAAATCAAATACATTTGTATTTTATTTAAAGTCAAAATAACTAGAACTAACAACAAAAAATATTATCTAACTCTTACTACTTTGGAAGTCATATAGTTCAATTTTTATTGTAATATAAGACTACAACTAAAAATAGAAGTATAACCAACTAATTTATTTTCACTATTGGTAATAACATGACACATCAACATGTTTATTGTTACACGGTTGACTATTAAATAAATGACTACATATGTAATAATCACATATATTCAACCTTACATGTTATGATTTATTTTACAATACGTTCTGATTCTATTTTCTATCAATATACGAGTTGGAGGAAGTAATTGTGGGTTTGAGTATCAATCTCACATTTTTCATATGGTCAACTTGGATACAATATGTAGACTTCAAAAGTATAACTTGTGAAATATGAAAAACGTTGAATATTCCATTGAAGCTCTTTTTATGAATTGTTGAGATATTGGATTTAACAAAATTTCTCTATAGACCAAGTCATGAGTTCATGGAAAATACATTAAGCATGACTTTTTGTCTTTGTATGTGTGCCTTAGTCATTCATTGAAAGGATACTATTCTCCAAGGATAAACAAGTAATTCTCCCAAGGAATTTTTATATTGTTGATGGGTCAAAATATTTTAATGGAAACACCCTAGGATTAATATGAATATGTTTGTTAACTCTTATATATTGTCTATCATTAAATGTTTGAATATATATATATATATATATATATATATATATATATATATATATATATGCATGTGTGTGTAAAGTTGCCTTTATCCATTTTCAAATTTTATCTATTAATTTCTGTATACTCTAAATATATTACATAGAGCTCTTTGCAATTGAAAAACTTCTACCAACATAAATATTTGTGACATTTTCGGCATACACAAAGTTGTTAGAAATATTGGACCAATTAATCATGTAGAAGCAAAGCCCCTTAGACAATTATTATTCATGTTTAAAAGTGTTTTTGGGGATAAGATGATAACTCATGATGAGTTAAGGAAGGAGAGGGTTCTTGGTCATCTAAAAGTATCTTTTATGTAACCATGTTTTGAGTCAAATATCAATATTTTGTGTGAATGTGGGTTTTCTAGTGATTATTAGAATAGAGGCAATTGTGATATTACTTTGCTTCCTAGGAATCTAGACTTGCTTCTGGTTCATCTTGGAGTGTTGACGCTATTTATTTTTATATAAAAAAAAAAATCTATAACCTATTATAATTAAACATAATTTTATAGATTATGGTCAGAAAATGGGGCTGAGTGAATTTGTTTTGCAAATATTAAGGCTTAATTTGAATCAACAATAATATACTAAAAGCCAAGGAGGTTGATTATTTTTTTAGATGAAGAATATGATTTGAACCAGGAATATGATATCAAAGTATATTTCGATATATTTAGAACAAGTTAACTCAAATTTTCATTAAAAATAGATATTGAGAAACATAATAAAAATTGAGAAGACCTTATGTAGATACTGAACTTAAGTTTTGAGCCTAAGACCTAATGCACCAAAGCACACATATAAACTACCATATTGATCATATTTTTTACGATGCTATGTTAAAAAATTATATTATATATAATGAGACTACCTTTTTGACATAATGAAAAAAAAAACAAAGATGGTGTAATGAAGAACCGACCCTAAGAGCTACTCCATAAGCTTCTAGAAGCAAGCCATTGCATCGGTTATGTATTATAGGTTAGTGTGTGTTGTAAATTGCATCTATTATTAACAAGGACTTATAAACCTAAATATTAGGAGAGGGGTGTTATGGCCCTTGCTTGTCCCCCTTAGCTTGACTCGACTCCAGCAAGTGTCTCTTCATGTTTCTTTTAAAAAGAGTCTGAATGCTAAAGTGGCCCATCAAAATGGAGACGAGTATTGTCGTTCATAATGACATAATTATAGATTTATAATGTTCGCGCTAGTTTAAGCGGGCAACGTTATGACTGAGCTACCTTTATACTCTTAACCTAGGAGATAACTCTCAATTTGCTACATGGGCTATACAACTTGGAAGCTTCGGAGAAGCAGGAATGAATCCGTCTCAATCAATTCACTTCGACCGCAAAGGCATAATTGTGTCTATCAAGGTCATCATGCATGAGCAACATGCTTCAAGTAGCTATACAAT